>OY282413.1:6833490-8193490 GCA_958295455.1 Coleophora deauratella | reverse complement strand
TCAGCAGTCAGGAGCTCTGACCACAGAACCACCGAGTCAGTCAAGATGTCAGTCGAGAATGTAGCGAGCTTGTCTGTCGCTGGTCGAGTGTGCAAGCTTGAGAAAGCTCAGAGCAATTAACAATACAATTAAGCACCTGTGTTGATTAAGGGATTGTTCTCGTAGACCTGCGATTTTAAGTTCTGTTGCGATTTTACTAGTACTTCACTAGTTACTAGTACTATATCCAAGCAGATTATCCTTTACAGGCTTTGAAGAATAAGAATACTATATAGGGTTTTTTATGTCATATGTGGCAAACGAGCAGACGGATCACCTGATGGTAAGTAGGGCTTTCACTACCGGAGTTGGAATGTTTGTAACTCCGGTTTTGAAACCGGGGTTGCCGTACATTCCAACTCCGGTTTTGAAAGCCCTAATGGTAAGCGATTACCGCCGCCCATAGACACCCGCAACACCAGAGGAGTCACAAGTGCGTTGCCGGCCAGTTGGTCGTTGGGTTGTTGTTTAGACAATTGTTAACAACCTAAATCTTTGCGAAGGGACTAGGGCATAGGTTTCTTGCGCAGGTTGCGTCATAATCCACACATGGGGGGCAAAATCGTATTGGTGGTAATTGTGGGGCTAGTGGCCAACACTACTGTCAGATTTTTTTTCAAACCGCCTGTAAGACCTTTGAAATTGTATTGAAAATGTCCAAAAATAAATATGAGAGTTTCTTGGGAAAAGTTGTTAAGATATAAGTAGAAGTTTGCATGATACGTTTAATTTATTTATACATCCTGTATCTAACTACTAAACACAGGCACACTCCGGACCCTCCATACAAACAAGTCTTAACTTTTCATTCCAATTCAATAAAGTTAAACTAAATTTCCCTCCAAACCAGTGGTCAGTTATAAACTTCGCCTATGCAGCTGTAACTAAAGGCATAATTAACGTCCACAGTCTAGGCAAGTCTAGACTCTAGACAGACTAGTCGTTGGTCTGGGCCTGGACGTCACGATAACGAGATGGGGACGTAGATCCGAGTCACAGCCTTGAAGCGGCCACTGGTGGCTTGGAGGCCCGCCAGTGCACTTAATGTGGGGTTAAGGTGCGTCTCCACTGGCGCGACGAGAATAAATAGGGTATTTGACAGTATTAAAGATAAATGGTGCGCTGTTAATTACTAAATGGCATTTCTACTCAATCGATGCTTTTATCTATTTAATTGCTCTTATCGATTTAATTGCTCTTATCGATTTAATTGCTTTTATCTTTTTAATTGCTCTTATCTATTTAATATTGTATCTTTTTTTTTATTTATATATTTTATCTATTTTATAAAAGACTATAACTATATGTGGATTTTTCATACCTTTCTATCTGTCCGAGAAGTAAAACGGTAGATTCCGAAAAGCCGTTCTACTATAAATTCAAATAAATTAAGAGCGGATTTGATCTTCGTAGCGCTCATTTCCTTTCTTTTCGGCTTCGTATATATGGTAAATCCTTTCGGTTCTTTTCTTCTTTTCCTGTAGGTAGCTTAATTAAAAACTCCTTGTTACAAGATTCATCATTTGTACTCACTCCGACGCATATAATTTTCTTTTTTATTGGCAGTCAACACAATCTGACAACTTCTGACACTGGGGTTGGCCACTAGCCCCACAACCTCCACCAATCCGGACTTGGCCCCCGTGTGTGGAGTATGGCCTAATCCTTCCCGAGTTATGGGAAGAGACCCGTGCCCCTGCAGTGGGGACGTAATGGGTTGTAAACGTAACGCAACACAATCAGCTCCCAAAATAGTAGAATTTAAGCATTATTATTATTTGGTGATCACATTTTTAAGAGCGCACCGAGCAAAAATAGGCAAAACAGTAGTCACGGTTTAGTCGATGTATTCAATAGTATTTAAAGAAAAAATATAAAAAATATATATTAATTTGGCCAAGGATTTTAACCTGCTAAAAAGTAATGTTCTCAACTTCACAGTGGATCTAAATCTGTGTTCCAGTTCTCTGAATTGCATTATGCAGACATAAAATAAATCTTACTGGTACTTCGCAAAGTGTAGGGAACAAATCGTCCGACACGTGAAGACAAACCTCTCCGCGAACGAGGGAAAGAACATCAGTTGTAAGAGCGCAAAGTATTTGAAATGTCGGCCATTTTTATCTAATTCTCAGGAGACTTCCGAGATATGGGTAACCCCACGTTAACGTTATTGAGAAATCTTTGAAAAAGAATATGTAGGTACCTACTTTTATTGTAAGTATTACAAGTGTAATTAACCGACTTCAAAAAAAGGAGGAGGTTCTCAATTCGTCGTTTTTTTTTTAATTGTATGTTCACCGATTACTCGAAGACGCCTGAACCGATTTGGAAAATTCTTTTTTTGTTTAAAAGGGTATACGTCACAGGTGGTCCCATATAAATTTTATCAAAATCGATTCAGCGGTTTTTTTAGAAAATCACCAAAAACATAGCAAAATTGGAGTTGTTGCGATTGAAGTCGGTTGTTTTTAACGTATTCAGCGTGGTCAATTATAATTACAACAACTTTATTAAGTTATGTATGTACGTGTTATTTCATGGATAACTGACAACCGTTGAGGTAGACCACGTTTATAACCCCATTATGGTGGACCGATGATTGGCGCTAAGTTGCTCGTGACAGCTTGATGCCCATGGCCGAATATAGAATAGGTTTTGGCGAGCCTTGAAGACGCCTAAATTCAATACTGAAGTAATACCGGCTGATGACGATGTGTGATAATTAAAAATGCACAGATGGGGTTTGTAATTATGCAATATCAACACAGAAATATCTCTTGTCTAAAAATTTAAAAACTACCGATGTACCAAATCGAGGAGGTGGAACCGCACCTTAAGAAGTGTCAACGTGTAATGGATACATTTAGTGGGAACTTGCAATTTATGCAAGGGTTCAGCATAAATTTTCGAATGCAGCACTAAATCGACTTCCAAGTCGCGTTTCTCAAATTTAAATGTTGAACAGATTTTGTGCTGGTGCCAATTTTTAGTTAAGCGCTGACTGTTAAGGTTTTCGATTTTGCCGTTGAAAGCATAACTTTAAATCGGTTAACGGGGTATCGGGTTTAGTTTTGGGAATTGTAGTGTCAACAATTTGGTGCCGTGACCAGGATTTATCGAATCGAATATTTTTTTGTACGTACGCCTCTTTGTATCGCGTAACGACATGAGACTTAAGTATTTTTGAAATAATTACTTGAAATATTTCGGTTTTTTCCTACTTTCTACGTCACTATTTATTAATCTTGATCTTAGATTCATAGGGGTTTCACCATATATTTATATAAAAACATGCACAGTATCACGGCGTCACCTTTAAAGCAAAGCAATAAGGACCAGCCGATATCCTGGCAAAGACTAGTATGTGAGATGTTTTAACAATATCATGGAATGACTTGCGTTTTATCCCAATCCCTATAGTCAAATATCCCATCAGTCTTGACGGCACATCATATAAAAACTAATATCCCAATCATATCACCATACATCCTTGACTAACCTCCGACCATATCATCTTAACATCATAATCTTGCCTATCCTTGACTATCACAAACACGTAAAGCGAATGTCCGAATGGGCGACCGAATGCCCGATGACCGTGTAATTCGCAATCTTTGAAACAAGTAGGGACGGCTGGGAGTTATATCGATAAATCTTCTATTTTTAGCTGCCTCTGTGGTGAAGTGGTTAGGTCATTTGCTTTATATCAGGTAGGTTGTAAGTGGTTGGTTTGATTCCCAACAGTTACATACAGTTTCGTTGATGTTCAGAATTACCATCGTCTTATCTGATCCTTGCTGCTAATTATCAGTGTTAGTTAGCATTGATGTATTCAAGCAAGGAGAGAAAGCCAGCCCCCATTGCGTCGGGACTATCTTGGTAAGCCCGCATTCATCTTCGGCATCATCACTTATCATCAGGTGAGATAATGTGAAGGATGTTGTTATGTTTAAATAACACTATCACTGGTGTTAACTACTTGTAGCTGGAGTTTTTCGCGTGTTGAACATTGGAATTTTTTGAAAGTTGAAAGTCGTTGAAAACTTTTTAACGATTTTGTTACTTCATTCTGTATGTTCTACAATTAACAAATGGATTATGGATTATGGGCAATAAAGTCCCGGAGTTTTCGAAAGCATGCGTTAGTATGGGTTCCTGAGTCTTATAGGCGCCATTCATGTAAAGTGCTTTTACGGGCCAAAGCCTTAACGGGAATCAAACGGCCACCCATTGTCTCACCCACCCAGCCATGCTATTTTAAGAAAGTTATAAGAAGTTCAAATAATATTTATACCTAACTAAAAATAGAGACCGTAGCAGAGGTCATCCCTAGGGCCTAGATACTGTTACATTTTCTGTGAGCTTGGCTGATCTTATCTACGCATCGTCTTATTGAAAGGGTCAAATATAAAAAGAAGATTTTTGTTTCATCTTCCCCGGAGATTTGGAAAAGATTCCCCGAAAATTGTAAGGAAATAAAAAGAAAACTGTAGGTAGCAGAGGATGAAATTTTTGGTTTGATGTTGTGTAATGGTGTTTTTTTTTTCATAGAAAAGGAATCGAGAATTTAGACCGTGAGTGCGAGTCAGGCCTCGCTCTCTTAGGGTTCCGTACATACGACTAATTAAATACTATAATACGTTATATAAAAAAGCGGCCAAGTGCGAGTCGGACTCGCCCATGAAGGGTTCCGTAGCAGCAAGTAACATAATATAAAAGTTTTTGTAGCTCGTTGTAACTTGAATGAAAGGTAAATTGCGTTTTACGATTTATGACGTATTAAAAAAAAACTACTTACTAGATATCGTTCAAACCAATTTTCGGTGGAAGTTTGCATGGTAATGTACATTATATATTTTTTTTAGTTTTATCATTCTCTTATTTTAGAAGTTACGGGGGGGGGGGGGACACATTTTACAACTTTGGAAGTGTCTCTCGCGCAAACTATTCAGTTTAGAAGAAAATGATATTAGAAACCTCAATATCATTTTTGAAGACCATACCATAGATACCCCACACGTATGGGTTTGATGAAAAAAAATTTTTTGAGTTTCAGTTTTAAGTATGGGGAGCCCCCAAAATTTATTGTTTTTTTTCTATTTTTGTGTGAAAATCTTAATGCGGTTCACAAAATACATCTACTTACCAAGTTTCAACAGTATAGTTCTTATAGTTTCGGAAAAAAAGTTGCTGTGACATACGGACAGACAGACAGACAGACAGACAGACATGACGAATCCATAAGGGTTCCGTTTTTTGCCATTTGGCTACGGAACCCTAAAAATGATTGTTTTGTGGTCGCATTTTACAAACTGCATTATGAGTCTGCGTGTTCAGTTTTTTAAATCATCTAAAACTGACATGTCTACATGAAAAATTGGATCTTCGATGAAAACAACACCAGTATAAGTAGTAGTAGTTTTAAGTATTGTGCAGTCAAAATACTTAGAATTTTATCAAGTATTTTCACGTAAAAAGTATCATTTCGCTACAATTGGGTGACTATTTTCTCCATACTCAACAAACTGTAATACAAGCAATTGTCTCAATTGAACGTCACGTCGCTATTGGTGGAATATGATTTACTGGCCGCTAACTGGATATAATTATTACGTGCAGGCACAATTTGTAATTTATAGCTCGGGCTTCGACGCTCTGTATATTGGTTAATTGATTTAGTCGAAAGGGACAAAGACATAGACAACGGGAGAGACCTATACAGGGTGTGACACAAAGGCGTGGTTGTCTTGGAATTGATTTTCGAAGTACTTTGGTTTTAGTAAAAAAAAGTAATTAAGGTTCAAGAGATAAAGTAGTTTTAGTAGGTTAGTAAGTATGTACGTCCACGTTTGGTAACAGATCCCTAAAAAAAAGTTTTTTGTGTAGGTTTTTTTATTTTTCATGAAATCGCCAAAAAGTTAGTTTTTTATACAAACCTGGAAACATTGAACTGTAGTTTTTCATGAAACTGTTCAATTTTCTCATTGCTTTGTACTTTTTTTACCCTCAGTTCATAAGCAAATAATTACTATGAACCATGAGCTCCGTGACGTTTCCCCTTAATATGAGATTTTTGTGCAAATTCATTATATCATGTGATATTTTGCTAAGGGAAAGTTTTTCAGATGCATAAGTGAAAGGTCCTCGTATTTTTTTTTTAGATACAGAGATTAAATACTTTAATGTCTTGAAAAACGACTGCAACGGGAATAAATTACGAAAGGGCAAGTCCGCCTTTGCTATATTTTATTTTATCAACTTTATTCTTGATTAGTGTAATGTATGCAATGAAGATCTTACAAAGTAACAAACGATAGATATTGCAGAAAATAATGAACGTAATCTCAAGTTATACAGAGCATCATACATTATTTCCCATTTCTCTTAACAGACACTTATTCTTTTCAAAGCACTGCAATTATTTTAAATACGGTGGGTATTTTTCCATTTCATACTTCATAGAAATTCTCTTCTTTAGCTGTATACGCATTTATTGTGCGATTGCGTGCTTATACAGGGGGTCCTGAGAACAATAAATTCTGCCCACGCGCTCGCCGCCTTTTATTTATTAACAGCATCATCCTGTGCAGCCTTAACCTCAAATTAGATAAGTTATGGTTCTCTTTACAGGTTTTTTATTGTGGTAAATTATTAGCGTGTTCATAAATACTTTTTTATGCCAGAAAATGTTCAGTCTCATTGGTGAATTAGGCATATTATGGCAATACTTTATCATATTTTTTTTTGTATGTATTTTTGGTATGCAGCTAGCCTTCTCGTCACTAGGTCGGAAGGAAAGCTTCATCCATCATACATACATTTTTGTTCTAGAGTCGAGTTTAAATAATCTTTCTCTTTTGGTTTTGGGTCCTTTACATCTACACTTTGTTTTTCTATAAAACTTTCTAATATTCTGCCTTGTTTTTCGTCAGCTGTATTTTTGTGTAAATCGGACATATTTGTGTCTGTTCATGGTATAGTATCTCTTAAACCGATGGATGTAATTGAATATGGTCTTTTTTAAATCAGGTTTAATTGCAGTACTAGCTCTTAGCTATGTTGGATAAAAAACAGTTAATTGGTTTTAAAGTTATTCGACTGTTACGGTCAAAGGTACTTTTTATAAATTTTGTTATTCTTTTTGAAGTTTTTGTGATATAGATATTTTGTAATATTTTTCATTTTCCATGTAAGTAGCAGTTTGTATTTTTATTGACGTTTCTTATATCTGTACGAATCACATACACAGACTTCTCTCTACAAAGTTTTAATCACAAACACATAATGCTTCTTACAAAGCTTTTGATAATCTTCAAAAGAAAACTGAAATGCTTAATATTTAATCCACTATTCCAATTTTCCACCGCTGTGTACTTACATCAAAAACCCTTTCCAGTTCCCTAGTTAGCTCATTTAATTTTCCAAGAGCTTTTTGCGGCTTAGATCCTTTAAGCAGTCTACTTCCCCACGGCTAGAAAATATTGTTACGAGAAAAATCGTTAACTTTTTCATAATAGTTCCGTGTGGTTTCAGCGGCGGAAATAGAACCTCAGAACATAATAGGCTTTGGGTAAAAACCTTCAGAATCTGAGCTGCATTGTGACAGGATTTTCGCCCTGAGTAATGTTTTCGCATTTTTGCTATTCTCTAAATTATAAATAAATTTTTATTTCGGACCAAATAAATCCAAGGAATATTAGTGCATTAGTAACAGTTTGTACTTAATATCTATGTTAGTATTTTTGTTAAAAAAGATACTTAACTAGAGGTCGCAACTTCCATTCCTGGCCAATGTACCAATGAATTTTTCGAAACTTACAAGTCTTACGCGTACGTTTTCATCTATTGCTTTAATATATGATTAGCTGTTTGGCATTATATATGCGAACGTTCATAGAAAACAGACTTTCTACTTTATTTTTCTTTTTATTTTATGACTGTAGGTTCAGAACTTTTGAGTTAGTCAGTTTTTTTGCAAATAAGGTAATTTTGCAACTTCCGCCGCCATGACAGTTCGCTAGCGGAAGGGAGCCGGAAGTACGCGTTTCCTGCCAGTTAATGTGTTAATGTTGAAGGAAACATCGTGAGGATACCTGCACATCTGATTACTAGATGTTTATGATGGTCGCGTTGCAAACCAGGCAAATGCCTTCTACCTATACAGGCTACAAATCGATCAGCTGACCAGATCGATTTGTTTGAAGATACCAATTTTTTTTGCGGTTTGACCATGGGTTTCTTAGGGATCAGAATCAGTAATAGAAGCACTGATTAAAATATGACGCACGTCTAGATTTACAACCTGTATATCTTGTGATAAAATAAAACGATTAAATTTTGAGAAATAAATATCTTAAACCGTAAATTTTGTTACACGATAAGGGAGGCTGTAGGATAGTTTTTTTTTTCACTTTAAGATTTGAGACTAAATCATTTTTATAAACGATTTTGTATGCTGATTTTGTTTTTGTTTGGTTTTAGGTAATAATCACTGTTTTCGAAAAGATGAAAATATCAAAGATTTCAGTCACTGAACTAAAATTGATTACACCTAATCGTGGTAAGTGATATTTAAAAAATGCAGTTTCCAACTTCTTTGAAGCTTTTTTGTAAAAAAAAAAACCGTGTATGTGTGTGTATTTTTTAACAATGGTTTTTTAACATCGATTTGTTTATACCCAATTCAAAATCATATATTACGTGACCGCGGGTGATGCTAAGTGCAACAACAGGCTACTGTCGTCAATACCTTGTGGATAGGATGGTTGAATTGTGCCACACGAAAAGAGAGAGAGAGAGAGAGAGAGAGAGAGAAAAAACATATATTGGATAAATCGAATTTATCTTATCAATTATATTCACACCCTCGTACGTAAAGTAATTGAATGCTTCATTTGTAAATTTATTCAGCGACTGTGACAAGGTCTACGAATTTGTATTAAAAAACGTCGTGTCCTTTGCGTTCCCAGATTTTTTGGGTTGACATATTTCTACGGTGGCGTATATAAAATATGTGAGAAGTTTGCGGGAAAAAAAACCGCTGGATGCGAGCAGCATAGGACCGGTCGGTGTGGAAATCTTTGGGGGAAGCCTTTGTCCAGCAGTGGACGTCTTTCGGCTGATAGTGAGTTGCTATGTATAAGTTTAAATTTTCGTATTTTTTGGTAAAAAAATATCAACTAATAAATTACTTAGTTCCAAATAATGTCACAGAAAGGAACCACAAAACAACGCTACATTTCACGCTATTACATCATTTTCTCGGTCAACTAATGGAGACAAATATACGACGTCTGACACCCATATTTCAGTCATATCTTTCGGAATAACATAATTTTATCAGCCGATAATCATGTCAACCAAGCCAGCGATCATTTCGCCATCAAATTATATTTATGGCCCCTCATATTGGGGATCAATTCCGGGAACTAGGTCGAATATTATGGCCGGCCTATTATGTTTTCCAACAAGGGTTTTAGGCCGATTTTGTTATTTTCATAAATCATTCTCCTAGCAATAGCAACACTTGTGTATTGGAACTAGAATCCTGTTTAATTTGGTAGAGTGAGCGACTGATTTATCAAAGCTGCTAATATTTATAAAGATTATAAGATTTATAAAGGAGTAATATTAAGACTCGATTTCAGTGCTGTAAATAAATTTGAGTTCCTTGGAATTATGGAAATACATATCGATACTTCTGGGCTAATTCTGGGCAAGTTCTAATTAGCGTATACGCCCTATGAGCCCAGACGTATTGATATGTTGTATTATATTGTTGTTGTTGTATTATATTGTTTATCTTATACTGTTATTTTTGTTGCAGAATCGAACAATATTTTTATATGACGCTCGCGTTTGCAACGAACTGGCTCAAATATACAAAGAAATTTCTTAAAAACTTCAAATTAGATTTTATCAAATTGGACACTGAAATTTCACACTATTTTCTTTGTTCCCCTCCAAGGCACTTGCGCTGTTCTAAAGTGGACTAATCTTTTTACCGACTCCCGGCTATATTGAATCTAGTTTCATCCATTGCATTCTCACTTAGAATTTTCTAACACATTGTTCCTCACCTCTCCTTATTAGATCTCATTCCGTTGTTTCCGCTCCATCTGGCACGCTGTCATTACCTCTGTCATTATTCATTGCGTTTTTTCTTTAAACTACATCACTTTTTATTCTAACATAAGTGTTAATGGTGAGTTGGACTTGCGATATGGTCGCTCAGGGGTCGAAGGTGGATGCACGTGGTACCGAGACATCCTTCCGTGGCTGATTGTGTTTGCGGAGTACAGTCAATACGAGTTAATTTTCAGTAGGTCGTTGGTACCTTCGATCTTGTGTTACTTTATTTTGTTTTTCTTTCCCAACTAGGTGTCTTTTGTCTCGAGATTAAATAAAATATATATGTATAGGAGTTTTAATAGATGGATGGTTTTGGGATTGGGTTTTAAAGTTATTTAATTTAATTTGAAACGTTTCAAAGTTCAAGATGGATCTTTGGATTAGTTTTCGAAGTTAATTGTTGAAATTGGTTAACTTTTCACTAGATGACTCCATCAGAACTCTTCATATTATTATATTTTTAATCAAGATAACATTGTTGTATTTTATTACTTTAAAAAATACATAATAAAGTTTATTTATGTATTTGTCTTTATATGTTAAGGAAAATGTACACCTATTTCTTAAATCTAAATTGAAAAGAAAGACAAAATATATACATTCATCATTAATTTACTAAAAGTTGTATCAGAAGCTTTTTTTATAATTTGCTTATGCATTCATATGTCATATTTTGATGAATAATATAATATCCGGGACAAATCACACACGGTCATCTGGCCCCAAACTAGGATTCCCTGTATCTTGGGAACTAATGACTGATATATTGATAGACATACAATTGATTTGAATTGATATACATACACATATACATTAAAATACATACATATATACATATATAGATATTATACACCCAGACTCAGAGCAAACACTCCTGTTAATCACAGAAAAGTTTGCCCTGTGTGGGGATCGAACCCACGACTCTCGGATCAGAGGTCAGGATCGCTAACCACTTAGCCACCGAGTCAGTCAATGATTTAATTGTCTATTTCAGGTGTAATAAATAACTTAAAAACGAGTTACTGTGCAACCGTTTAATGATTGTATATTGCAGTCGCTACCAGTCACTTAGTCAAGTAAGAAACTCTGTTACTCCACTGTTTTATAAACATCACTGAATCACCGCTAAACATCTTTAAACTAAGCACTTGATTTATTTATAGTGCCAACAGAGTCCAATTCTTTCTTCTAAACAAGGAGAGATCTAAGAAATCCTTTGATATGGACAAGGCAGGCGAATCTGGGTTTCACTCACCATTTTATCTAGAACTACAATTTCTTACTATATCTTCAATCTAAGGATCACCTTAAACCGGCCGTTACTGTCTCGTATACATCGACCAATTTAAACTGATATCAGATCACATACTTTCGCGTCAGTCTATGGGATCAACACAAATTGGAC
This sequence comes from Coleophora deauratella, assembly GCA_958295455.1. Lineage (NCBI taxonomy): Eukaryota > Metazoa > Arthropoda > Insecta > Lepidoptera > Coleophoridae > Coleophora > Coleophora deauratella. Next base: position 8,181,912 of record OY282413.1, on the reverse strand, counting down.
GTAAGCAGGACTCCCGATGTGTTCCGACAACTTCCGTAGGTAATTGTGACCATGAATCAATCCTATCTCGAAATCCTGCTATCGAAACAACGCATTTCTTTCTTGTTACTTTGTTCCGAGAGCATTGCCGTTTTTGTATCGATGTCTTATCTGTCTCCTCAAACATAACGAGCAATGGATGTTGAGCTTGATAATTTTTGTGTAGATATAAAGGATGTATCAGACGTCGCAGGGACTATACGAAAACGATAGTTTACGAAAGTAATATAGGGAATTCTGGCCAATTTTGTTATGGGCCTATCGGTTGTAAATGCGACTGTGGATGTTCCTCGTGATTTGTTGGTGACGTTTATGTCGCGGTAGTGTGAAGTTGGTCGCGGTATGATTTGGTCATAACATAAGTTATAACCTTAGGTACTGTAATTTTTAAACTTATGATACTAAGCAACTTCAAAATCAAAATTATTTATTTACAAGAATCACGGTATAAAAATAGGAAAACATATTTTAAAGAAATGTCACATGATTATTTATTTTTTACCCTCAGTTGGTAAGCCCTTGGCATCATCTCACCGGATGGTAAGTGATGATCCGCCAGTTTCGCTGCGAATCCGCCTTACCCAAGTAAGTAGTAAAAAATTTAAAGAGCTCGTTGTAATAACACAATATTTTGTCAAATTTTATTTTTAAAAGAAGTTTAATATTCGTCAAGCATAAACTTCAACCTTAAGAGCATTAAGAACTGTGGATATTCGACGACGATTTGCACGATTGATGTCCAGAAATAAAAATGTCCAAAAATTAAAATGACCAACTATAAAAATTACCAATTATTAAAATGGATGGACCAGTTAATGTTGTATGTAAAATGTCAAAAAATATCAAACAAACAAAGGTGTCTCCAGTTCTATATTATTATACTCTAGGATTCAATATTTTTTACCATTTTCAATCACAGAATGAATTAAAATAAGCTTTATCGGCATAAATCATAATTTAAAATTAGGCAAAGTGTATTTTTTTTCATGTTTTTGCGGGAATTTCTTGATTGTAAGTTCCGAAATTGTGACCAGTGGTGAAATGTTACAGTGACTATTTTAAGCTAACCCTTTCCTATATCTTCGTTATATCAGACACAAATGCCTCGATATAGATCTTATACGCATTCCAGTATGGTAAAGGACTTCTGAAATATTTCTGATTTTTCGGTGAAACATTTTATCTCGAAATATTTCTTTATCTAAGAATGCACAGCTGAATACTTTAACTGACAGGATCAATTTCTTTCGGGCCGAGACTATTTTTCCTTATTTAGTTTGAATCAGAGTAAAAATAAAGTTTTTTTTTGATGCAAATTAATAGCATTCTTCGCATTTTCCTGAAAATATCCAAATTTAAATAACATTTTTCCCGCGAAATATCTTTTTTTTCTCTATGTTCTCGTATTTTGACATTTTATTTTTTTCGCGCGCGGACACAGGCACGCGATGGTAACGCAATAAAAAACCAAGCGAAGCTGCCAGTCCGTTTTTCTCGAGTTCAAACACAGGCGTTCGTTAGGGCCGCAGCAGCCCGCAGTAGACGTAAATCTAATTTGGCAGCAAGACGAAAACAGACTTTTGTTTGTGCCCGGCCTTACGTGAGACTGGAATTTTCCGAGTATTTTTCTAGGTATAAAAATTACTTCATATTTAGTTCTAAATGCTTAGCTAAGTAAATTTAAAATGGTAGGAAAGTCACACTACAGAAACTTACAAGAATTTTCGCTTAGCACGCAATAAAACTGTTCACTGTCTCCATAATTTTATTTTATTCTCTATTTACTACAGGTAAAAGTCATTAAAATGGGAGCTTCCCGCGGACAGAAAATGGAATACAATGATATTATTGCTATGTTTACAATACACTGAGCAATATTCGACCATCAAAACAACGTAAGCGCATTTGCAGAAAGACAGTGACCTAAATATTACTTGGTAAGGACAGATCCTTCGGGGTTGAAGGCAGGAAACTTTGTAAGATTTGGAGCCCAAATTTTCACTTTGCAAAATTGACAATCTATAAAAAGCACGGCCTACCAGATTGACCTTTTAAGTTGTATGAGAATTTTTGGAGCAAAATGTTCGTATGGGTAGGTCTCGTCTAGAGGTAACATGTCTATTCAGTGAGACGATAAAATAAACCATTGCGCTTCCTTCCTAACGCTAAAATACCTACGCAATAAAATCCCGAATCGCATATATGTGTGAACTATAAACAACCTCAAAGTTATCGATGTAGCCCGCATTTTAAATTCAGAACTTTATAGTTTTAAAATCGATGACTGCATCGGTTGGAGTTGCGTTCTGAAACTAAGTTGCGAGGTCAGCAGGATTTTATTCAGTGTTTGTTTACTTACACGGACTTTCTTGTTCGTGAGATACTGGTTAGTACGATTTCTGAACTAAAGTGTCGTGCAAGTTTCATATCTTTTAGGATTTAATAACGTAAAATTATAGATTTTGTTTTAGTATTTATATGTTCCAACTGTGAAGTTCAGAATTACGATTCTTGTCTGCTCGTAATCTTGCTCAGTTTTTTATGCATTTAGTATTCTACATATGTATATCTATCTTAATAGCAGGTACCTACACTAGACTTTATAAATTATAAAATTACAACATCTGGTGATTCTGCACATGAAACTGAGCAACTTTTGTACAACCTTTTGTATGAACCGTATTTGTATGAAGTCAAAATGTTGTTCCGTTTCATGAGAGGAGTTGTACAACACTAAAGAGTTTTGTAGGCACGCGCCTACTCTTTTATAAATTTATTTGTTGCAACTATAAGGTATTGCCAACTAATAAACAAAAATACTGGCTGGTTTAAAGTCAATCACGTGATTGATACTTAGAAAAATAATATAATTTAAATATATGTATTCGTTTTTCCATCTCTTACACGTATTACTTCTTTATTTGGTCACATTATTCTTATCCCACCAACAAGAATACTGAACATTTCCTTATTTTTCCACAGAAAGGGTTGCTGTGTCAAGAAAATGCTAAGTAATTTATAGTCTTATTGTGGCAACCCTACTTTTTCTTGTGGCGCTATAGTCAGCACTTTTCTGTCGCCGACTTTTCCTGAAAATGAGTACGATTTATAACTTTTCAGTATTGTTTTCTCTATTTACAAGAACAAATTGATATTTCGAGTAAAAGGGTAATGTTTTTCTAATATATATGTATATATATACAGGGTGTAACAGAAGTGTGTGACAATACTTCAAGGTTGGCTTTTACCCATCAAACTGAACAACTTTTGTTCTACAACTTTGTTGAAATCGCAAAAAAATTTTTGGACTTTTCATACAAACTTTAAATTAGTTCTTGATACTTGAGACTATGCATTTACTCATGATAACAAACCACTTTTCCTAAAGAACCCATAATGAAACTGCAAAAAATTTTTTGGACTCTCCATACAAATCGATAAACTGACCGGCCAAATTAGTATGAAGAGTCCAAATTTTTTTTAACGATTTGACTATAGGTTCCTTAGGGAAAGTTGTTTGTTATCACGAGTATGTGCATAAACTTTCGTATCAAGAACTAATTTAAAGTCACCCTATATACAAATGTGTATGAGAGATACTTTACATATCTAGCGGTTGTTAAAAAAACCACTGCCAGAATCTTTATTAGTGTGCTTTGTCCATGAAACTGAACAACTTTTCCTATAAACCTATACAGAATTCGCAAAAAAAAGGACTTTTCATACAAACTGATCCATCCAATCAGCCAACTTATTACAGAGGCAATTTTTTTGAGAATTTACCATAAATTCCTTGGGGACAGTTGTTCAGTTTGAGTCGACCCTACCATTTAAGTTCCGGTATTAGTATTTTTAGTAAAAAGAATTAATGTATTTAATATGCAAGCATAAGTTTTTACAGCTTGCATAATAAAGACCTTTATTTTTTATATTAAAAAAAATGTTCGTTTGGATAACATAAAAATAATAACAAATATTCTAAGATTATTGTTTAATAAAGTTTAAAACTTTACGTCAAATCTTTTCAAGTCACATCCCCGAAGTTAATACTGTAGTAATGTTTCGTAAAAAACGAAAAACAAATAAATAAGCAATACGTCAATGGCAGATATTCCTCAAGGGCTAAGAAAACAATTTATCTTACAAAAAAGTGTATTGAACCCTTCTTTTACCTCAAATTTTCTTATAAGGAAGCGTTACTGACATGTCGTTCGTAAAGGCGTGATCACAGTGCTTGCTATGTCTACTATAAGTTCACTAAAGTTCATTGGACATAGTAAGACTGTTGTAAACACTGTCTTACCCTTAATAGTGCACTGGATATTAAAAACTGAGTCGTAGTGTTCAGGTTTTTTCATTAAATTTCTATACCGGCAGGTACCGCAAGAATTTTTCTCGAAGCGATATTTATCATATTGAACCGACTCGCGGAACATGACTCGGTTTAGCGTAAAATATCTTTACTAGCTATTAATCGATTTCAGTTCAGTTTTCAAAAAGTAACACTGTAACGACATAGATATAACTAATCGGAATACAGCTTTAAAATTATTTTAAAATCAGCCGGTTGTTTTCTTCTATACGTAATCTGATATTTCGTTTTTATTTTGTCTTGGAAGGTCTATTGTTAAACTGAAAGTCTTCCAGTGAATTTTAATAAATACAAAAAATATACGAATTTCTGGACCGCTACATCTTTTTTGAAAGCCAAGCTATATATCTTTTTAGATACACTTTCACACGCCTAAACAGCTCTCGCGGCCCGCGAGTCAATATTTCAGTTCGACGACGTGACGCGGGTCGGGGTACGGAAGTTTTCCAAATTATCGGAAATTTTCGCCAATACGCCCGCACCCCTCGCTCGCTCGTGTGAACATGGTGTTATGAATGAGTTTAAATTTTAATTGACGTGTACAAATTGTCTTTCGAAACTTCCTTTTCGGTGGCTCAACGACCTAAGGAGTATATAATATAAATGGAGTCACTTTTCCCGCTCGCGCTCGTGTAGTATCTTGCCTTTCGGAATTTTTGAACCGTATTCTATATAAACCGGTAGAAATTTTCACTGAATAATATGTCGGTGTTTATAAGAAGAAGATAGCCTAGTCGTGCTAGGGTTGCATTCTCAAGAAAATTTCAGCAAGTTATTGCTTCACCTAAGTTACGTTACTTTACGTTTGCCTAAACGTTCAAACAACTAAACAAACATTTTCAACATTTAATATGTAATTATAAGGCTCGGTTTTAACTCCAAATCCATACTTGATGTTACAAATACGAAACTAATCCTGTCTGTTACGTTTTCAGTGCTTAACCACTGAACCGATTTCGATGAAATTTGGTACGGATAAACTTGAATATTAAGAAAGGATATGTTTATTTATTTTACAAATTTATTGCACACTTAAAAAAGTTACACACAAGTGATTACACATTTTATGTACAATTGGTATGAATAACGCTGTAATATATATGTGCTACTTTTTTAAATGAAAATCTACTCGGGGTAAAGCCACGGGCACAACAAGACAGTATAAATAATATACGTATATACAACAACAAAATATCAAAAAGATGGCTTCTTCGGATCTAAAGGTTATGAGTTCGGGCTGCTCCAATGTAACCGCCATTTTATTTGCTATTTCCGCGGGCGTTAGTGCAGTATAGTCAGCTGATTAGTAGCGACACTTTAATACTTAGGTACTAAAAGACTATAAGAGTTAATTTACCGCGCTAAATCTGTTTACGTCATCGATGAGTTTTTTTATTCATTTCAAGTTATGGCAACATTATCATAATTAAAATATAAGTTCTATCTAAAAAAAAAAACATTTCTATATAGTAAATTTGAATTCTGTAGGATTAGTTTTGAGTAAGCAACCTAAGTTATATTAAGCATAACAAATGCAACCGAGGAATGCTGAGGATTACCTATGACTGTTCAGTTTAACCGACTTGCAAAAAAGAGGAGGTTCTCAATTCGACTGTGTATGTTTTTTTTATATATTTGTGTAAGGATAGTAGGTAAGATATGTTGCACGTTATGCGAACTGGTGGTAAACTTTTTTTATTTATTCTGCAGTAAATGATTCAGTAGTGGTCCCATATAAATTGTTTTAATACCATAACCATACTATTGTGTAATATGTATAATGTTATTGACTGTTGGTGGCCCAAATAAAAAAAAAATTAAATTTATTTATTTATTTATTTAATACGATAATAACAACACAAATTATAGTTTTACGGTTGAAGTTATTTATGATTTTATTTTTTAAATATTTTTATTTTAGTACATATACTCAGTTCAGTGCGTATACTGTAGCCACAAAGGCGTCAGTAAAACCGTTTGAAATAGCTCGTTCATACAATAAATCATACGCCGCATGCGACTGATGAGAGGGGCATCCCCCCGCGCCCAGCAGTGGGCCATTGGGACTGATCGACGTCCCAAATGTCAGGTTTGCAATAACACAGCAACTTGTTTAGAAATAACCGAGTATTCATTTATGAAAATGATTGTAATTAATTAATGACATATTAATGAAAAGTTGGTTGGAAACTACACATAATTAAATTATGAAAATATCATAGAAATTACGACAAATCATGTTCGTTTCGTCCTTTCTATTTATTTGTCGTCAGTGCGTGACCTTTTAGAATTTGTTTCGCGTCTCCCTTGAAAATATTATTTTGTACTTAATTAAATATCGTCTTTGTTAAGTACTTGTCGTAGTAATTATCTAATGTGTTAAATTTCATCAATTTCGATGATACAGAATTTGTATGTTTACATCATTAATATGTATACAAAATTTCACATTTGTAATACTATTAAGTGTTATGTGACTGCATTTCGGTCACACACACACACACACGTTTTGTAGCGTCAGTCAGTATGTTATATTATTTTTTTAAGTTTATGTATTTGATTTTAAACATTTGGTCACAATAATAATGACTATTGAATGTCAGCTATTAGCTCTTTGTGGCTCCACTAGAGTGGTCCTATCTCAGCGTCGACGGGCGTATCCTTGCGATTATATAATGTAGATTTCTATGCTCTATGCATTTTGTAATTTTAACCGCCTCCTTGGACTAGTGGCTAGTCTGCTTGCTTCACATCAGGAGGACGCGGGTTCGATTGCCGGCGGTGTCAAACTTTGTAGGACTCGGTTTGGTTGATGGTAGAGCGTTTTCGGAGCCAGCGTAGCCCAGCTATCTACCACCAACTTATCTAAGTCTTGCCACGTTAGCGTTGGTTTGTTCCGGCACAGGTCCGCTCAATATAAACCACTAAAATCGTAAGCATGTACATGCTTATAGAAATATACGGTCGTTCGAGGCAAGGTCACGCGAAAAAGTACCACAACAGTATCGTGACCTTGCCTACAACGACCGTATACGTCTATAATCATGTATATGCTTAGGATTTTAGTGAGCGTATTGAGCAGACCTTCTGTATCTGTGTATTTTGTGGTTCTGGCATGAAATAAGATAGCCAGTTCCCTACTGCGTTGGGTGATCTTAGTAAACCCGCTTGCTTCGGCATCTTCATCACTTACCACTCATCACTAAGTGATATGCCAAGGGTTTACCAATTTAAAAAGTGATACAATATTACGTCTTTGTACAAGATGCAACGAGACGACGTCGGGTGAATGAACTTTATTTTCTTTGTTTCATCTTTAATTAACTTGAAGGTGTCCTGACTTAAATTTAGATTCGCAAGGAGATTGAGTTTTTCCTCTCGACTTATTATTCGTTGAAGCTTCTTGGGTTTCAGAATGGCTGTATTTAGATAGGGTTATAAAGATGGCATTTAATTTTGGCGCTCTAGGATTGACAAATCACTTTTACTGAAACTTAATATTTACTAAACGCGATAAGAAAAAATAAAATAAAAATTTAACCCTTCTGGGGTTACGAATTCTCATTCTGTTATCAATCCATATCGTCCCACTTCTGGGGCACGGGTCTCTTCACGTTCTTCTTGCTAAACTAAGGTCATCCAACTATGGCCCCGGACCAAGTTCGGATTGGTGGAGTCTTGTGGCCGCCCTAGTATTAGAGGTGTTCGAGAATATGAGTCTTTTGATATGGCTTAACGACTGCCATCTTGTGATAGCAACCGGCACCAATGGCTTAATTTATCTTATGTGAAAACAATCAAAATAAATCCCACTGACAGTCAAACCCATCCAGGTTATGACCGTGTCTGTAGTCAGTTAATCTGCGTGACCGACGCGACCACGCAAGTCGCACTGACCCGCAACCGGTTATCTATGTATGTACATATTTTTAAAAGTATCATGTATGATAATGGTTATCATATTAGTCTCTGATTCCTGTAGTAATGAATAATCCCATAGTTTGGGAGCCAGTGAAAATGTTTTGAATGCCCCTGTATATTATGTTTATTAAAAACTAGCTTCTGCCCGCGACTTCATCTGCGTAGAATTCAGAATTTGGTCGAGAGAGAAAGAAAATGTTAAAGTAATCACGCCATCTAGTGATAAAGTAAAAATTTCAGTTTTCAGCCATTGCTCCGGAAACCTTGAGTTTTCCGGGATAAAAAGTATCCTGTGTGTTAGCTTAGCGCTTTACCTATTTACCTACCAAATTTCATTCAAATCCATTCAGTAGTTTCGGCGTGAAAGTGGAACAAACAAAAAAACATTCATACTTGCGTATTTATAATACGTTTTAGTGAGATAAAATAAAAATTGTCTGCGACATTTGCTTTGGTTCAATTTATTCCCTTTTTCAACGCCACAGTTTATTGGCTATGGTTTCCTAATGGAATGGATTCGTAATGCCGGACATAGTTTGTATAAGCACCCTTAATTAAATTCAATGGAATGGAATCCCACTATAATCCTCCTGATGGCTGGATTACATGACGCTTCGAACGCTTTGTTCGTTTTTAAAACATGCTTAAAATATTGTGTTAGGCGTATTTTTTTGAAGTTGGATCAGTAAAAGCGTGTAGTAGTCGTATACAGAGTGAGTTTTTTTAATATACATATTATAATAATGCTTTATTTATTCGTTGAAACGCAGAAAATAGTATGTGCTACATTTGAAACAAAGCTTTTTTTAAGGTACCTGTACAATATTAGGCTTACCCATACAGGGTTCACGAATTAACTGTTCAGGTTGTATGAAAATACATTTTTTTTTGTATTGGTTGAATTTGAGTGTTGGTTTCTTTATGAGTGGATTATACATTTTTATTTCTCATGCATTTCAGTATTCCTGTACTCCTATAAATGCAGTTTAATTACTTAATATCTCGAATCTACCCATCTTTAACTATAGAAATAAGTGCCCTAATAAAATAGTATCGTTGAGGTCAAAGTATCACACATTGGCTGCGCATACGTCGGTTTGCGATAAATTAAACTGATCGTTATCCGGCATAGCCATTGGCTATTACAGGGATTGCGAAAGTATAGGGTTGTCACTACCTAGAAATATTTTTTGTCTTCAGTATTCTCATAAATGTTATTTGTATTGTATTGTATTAATGCTTTATTGCACACAAGGAATTTACATAACATATAAAATGAATCAGTTATTCAAGAAAGGGAATAAGTCAAATGCCTTCTGGTTCTTAAAGGCAAAAGTTACGAAATAGTTAAGAAATGGAACACGTAAAAACATTCGTCTGAATCTTATATGAAGCGTCAAGCTTACCTTCACTGAAGAAACAGAACATTTTAGAAAACAGAAATCCGTTTTTTTTATCTCCTAAAAAGTAAGGTCATTTTGACATGTTCCCTTTCTTAAATAACCGATTCAAATATTGGATTACGTGTACAAAGGCGGTCTTATCGCTAGAAGCGATCTCTTCCAGACAACCCTTGGCAGATGATAAAAGATCACAAGAAGTACTGGTAGCGATAGTGCATGAATTATTTGAGCAATGTTATTTATTAAATGTTATTTATTAATTCAATAGTTTGCTTTTAATCTAATTGCAAGTTCAGATTAATACTAGTAAATAGTAGTGAATTCTATACGTGGACCTGAAAGTCCTTAATATAAATAATAAGCAGGTCTGAATAAACGTGAAAGATGAAAGTATTTTTTGTTTTGCTCAAATTTTCAATTTTGAAGTAAATGATTAGACTTCGAAACTTCTTTACTTTACATTATATTCAGTGTACCATTGCTGCTTTAAGAATGCAATGAAAAAAAAATTGCATTCGTTCTATTTTCAAATTACTCGAATAACTCTGACAAATTTAACTGCTAGCGGATACTTTTAAATTGTTAATTAAGTTACCTTACAGTCATGTGACAACCCTAATTTCATTGCATACAATTTCCTGTGTTCGAACGCGTTGATCGCATCTGATAGACATAGCGCCTCGTTGGGTTAAATTGTTTTATTTTATTATTATGTTAAATGCTATCTTCAACGGCTTTTTGGTCGATATTCAATTATTTTTTATGAACAAATAAGTTTGTTTGGGTCGATCTGATCAACTTTTCGAAAGGTCACTTTGTAAAAAAAATTATTTTCCATACAGAGTTGAATTATTTACATTTAAACACATATACAATAAAACGTTTTCTCAGCTAGATCCCTTTCTTAACTCTAAAAATATATTCAAACGGAAAATAATTGAAGAACTGTCCAATTCATTAAGCAAACATTACGGTTAGTCGTAACGGTCTTCATATACACTATCAAGCAGTTATCAACACTGTCTGTGTTGATAACTGATCCCAAGACTGATTTTGTAGGACTAGGTAGGTAGGTATTCATGTGCTTAAGGTGGTAGTTTACTTACTTATATTGTTGTTCTATACTATAACACACAGACACACGCACACACGCATGCGTACACACACACACGCACGCGCACAAACACACACACACACACACACACACACACACCCCTACACACTCGCATTCACACTGGTGATATTTATTTATTTACTTAAATCTATCTTTTTTTATATAACTGCAGATATATATTTTTTTTAAGTTACTGATTGTACTTTATTTCAATGTGACTAATTACAGTTCAGTAGTCATTATATAAGTGTGAAGTATATTAAGTAGAATAGTTTATTTGTTTATAGATATTTCGTTAAATTTAATGAAAATGTTTTCAGTAATAGTATAATTATGAGAGATAAATTGAGAGAAATTGTTCCTAATTTTATATCGTTTCAATATCGAACTCCAAAGTCTATCGCAGTAAATAATTCCAATCAATTTGAAGTTCCAATTTTAATTTCAAATAAAGTTACCTTAAAACTCCAATTAACAAAGACAATTTCGTTCCAAAACAAAATGGAGTCGACGACGATTAAAATTCCCGTCATAACACGAACAGATTTCCCGCCAAGAAAGCTTGTGAGGGATGATTGAAAAAGTTTAATTTGGCCGACACTTGGTTTCGATCGATAGTCCATGTAGTTGTAGATATTACTTTGACAACTCGAAAAGGCTTTAATTCAGGCTAGGATTCCTTTTATTATGAGAACCAGCTACTTATATACACCGTGAAATTAATTTCGTTGTACTCCCGCTAACTGTGGTTTCTACTCATGAAACTGAACAACTTTTCCCAAGGAACCCATACACAATTCGCAAAAAAAATGTTGACCTCTTCATATAAAAATGGTCGATCAGCTGATGAATTTTTCACCCTGTATAATATACCTATACATTTAATACATCTAGATACATAATAAACAACTCATCATACAGATGTTTGGCATTGCGTTAATCGAACTTACGACCTTTCCATCGGTAGTCAGTGTAATATTGGTGTCATCATTAACGTATTCGGGTACGCAGTTACAGTGTTTAGCGCATTTGTTGTCGAGGATTTTGGCAAGTGGGTTCGATTCCCAACCAAGGCAAACATTGTTGGGATAAGTGTTTTTTTTATGAACACGAGTATGTATTTATTTATTAGTATGTATTATTTTTATTTTTGGGACACATTAATTTGTTTTTTGACTCTTAGAATAGCTTTTAATTTTTAATCAAGTTAAACAAAATTAAATCTCATCACAAGGCACCGGTTTTCACTAAAATATGCAACGGTTACTGGTAATAGTTCTTAGAAAATAACAATATTTTGCAGGGATAATGCCCAGGAAATATTAAAACACAGCACTTACAAAGGCTGAGCTATTTGGAGGATTGTTATTGGTATGAGGATTGGTATTGTGTCTAATTTTTTTTTGCGAATTGAGTACCTTTAACCTAGGTTGGAGATAGTTGTTCACTTTCATTAGAAGAGGCCGAGGTTTTTGTTTGGGTATTTCATAAAGACCCTTAATACCAAAAGTCTCTTAGAACTATCTGAGATATCTGTCGTAAAACCTAAATGGCTCCTAGAAAACGAACAAAGGTTATGTGATTAAACCCAGTTATTTCATTAACAGCCCGGTCTACGGAATTCTGTTAGGGACCAACATTCGCGCCTTCAAGCATTTAGGGCTCCGCACATTTATTTCATGGAAATATTTACGAGATATATAAACTTAAGGGTCTGTTTTAAACGCCCTATTAAAGTAAAGAGAGATTCACCGAATACTTTTTTTGTTTGAATTTTCTTTGAATTGGAAATGTATTATTTCGAATTCAGTTTTAAACAATGTTAAAAGAAATTCAACTCTTTCCCAATAGACAAGTGTCTACAATAGAGTTCTTTTACGTAGTGTAAAAGAACTCTATTGTAGACACTTGTTTTTCATTTTTACAAAACAACTTTTTTTTAAAATTTCTTAACAAAAGATGAAAATTAAAAAATAAACTTCTGACATTTCAGAAAAAGATCTCGTTTGAAAAGATTCTGTTTACCGCTAAGATGAGCTTAAAGGATTTCACAAAAGAATTTCACGTTTAATCTTTGTTCGAGTAAATGAGTAAAAAAGGTTCAGTTTCAATCTCTGCTACTGAGTGTTGCAAATTGTTATTATAATATTATATGGGTGCTAATTAAACAGGCTTCTATTTAATAGCATTATTCGCCTCTAAAAATCTACATTGTCCTCTAAATTACTAAGTCAGCCACCATCAATCGGCATCAAAAAATACTATAACAGCCACTATAAATCTTCGATATAAGCTTCTGTTAATATAACTCAGCATGGTAGTTATTATTTAGCATCAAAATTTGTAACTCATATTCAAGTAGTCAGCTTCTAAAATACTTATATATGACACCAAAAAAGTAATGAATTGACTTTAAATTTTGTAACTTAGTACGATTAAAAATTAATGTAGTGAAACTTAAATAAATACATAAGTCGTACTCTATTGATTGATCATCAAAATGCACCTAAAATTATAACCAAATATATTGATTAAGTATAAAATTGTACCTACAATTATAACCAAATATATTGATTGATCATCAAATGTACCTAAAATTAGTAAATTATGGCCACTAAATATATTAGGAATTACTAAAGGGAGACGAAACCTACGATTTTATTTAAAAAATACTTTGTGCAAAAGCATACCATTATACCATGCAAAAAAACATGCAAAATTATGATACTTATATGAAGTTTTCTAGTTGAAGCTTGAACAATATTTTTTGAGGAACACATGTTGAAGCTGTAACACGTAAAATGTTGGTGAGTTGTAAAATCCGTGGCTGAGTTAGTAAATTAGGTGGTGAGTTATGAATCAGGTGGACAAGTAAATTGTTGTTCTTTGCTTGACGCTATCTTTGGAATACTTGTTGGCGTTGTGAAGAAGACGAATAAGTAAATTAGAAGCTTTCTCACTTTCCCGTGGCTTAAGTTATGAAATTAGAGGTTGGCTTCCGAGGCCAAAAAAAAATTGCGGCTCGATTTATATTCCCCATATTATATTACAATATTTACCTCTTTTAAAATAAATCTAGTACCAGTAACAAATTGGTATTTACAAAGTCGTTAACAATCCATACACCTACATAATAGTCCCACGTCTAGACGAGAATGTGCCACAGACGTCTGTGGCACATTTTCTTCCCATACTTCAAGAAGATAAGGCCATACACCACACAAGCTGGGCAAGTCCGGATTGGTGGAGAGGTTTTATAGTAGCCAACATCAGAGTTAGAAGTTTTTTAGTCCTTTTTTTATGTGATAGGTGGCAAACGAGCAGACGGATCACCTGATGGTAAGCGATTACCGCCGCCCATAGACACCCGCAACACCAGAGGAGTCACAAGTTAAGGACTCTAACGTGGCTTAACAACTGTTATCTAGTGATAGCGACCGGCAAAGACCTAATCTAGGTTCCAGATAAATGTCACTAACAGTCAAACCTACCCAGGTTATGACCGTGTATTTAGTCGGTTAACTTGCATGATCAACGCGACAAACCAAACCGTAATGAGCCATGACTGCTTCAGTAAAGTACTTCTTTCATTTTAAACAAATGATAAAATAAATTTGAATAAGCTCCTGTTTATAAAAAAAGTATTTTTATTTTATTTCATTTTACATCGTAATTTTGTGTATAGGGGGACATTTTATAATTTACTTCGTAATATTTATATGATGTAGATTTTCTTCTCCTTATTTATTATTTATTTTTATTTTATATCCCGTCCACGAGAATATGAAATTAATTTAAAATAAGTTACAATAGCATCTAAAGAAATTCATTTTTAGGTGAGGCTTGACTCATGCATGAATAACTCGGTGGTTCAGTGGTTAGCGCTCCTGACTTCTGATTAGATTGGTCGTGGGTTCGATTTCCACATCGATGGTCGCGGATTCGATTTCCACCCATGGCAAACATTTCTGTGGTGAGCGGGGTTGTTTGCTCTGTGTCTGTGTGTCGATACAATGTTTAAATACATACATATTATACATATAGATACGATTATCTATATGTAAGTATAATATGTATGTATTGAAACATATTTTATTTATGCCCCTGGTTCCCATAATACAGGGAATCCTAAATTGGGGGCCTGATGACAGTGTGTGGATATGTATTATTATATATTTCTTTTTATAGCCTCTCTCATTATAATAGTATAGAATAAGAATTCCAATATCCCAAGGTCAAGCAATTAGCCGTTCAAACTCTAAATCGGGTTTTCCCATTTAAATCCGAGATCCAGGATCTTGAGATACGGTCCGGGGTAGATTGGCAATTATAAAAAGGGCCCCAAAATTGTCCCCCAAAAAATGGCACACGATGTTCAAGAGTAAGGACGGTATGTTTGTACAGTTTGAGCTACAGGTTTTGGGATGACAATCACTTTTTACTTTCTCTAAGTATTTTAGCAGATTTAGGCGGTTATTGAGCAATTAAAGTAACTACGAGGTCTAACATCTAAATTGAAACTATACTAAGTATCTTTCTCTTTCTCTTTTTCTGAAATATTATAATCGATTTAATATATTATCTCACTAGCTTCCGCCCGCGACTTCGTCTGCGAAGACTTCAGAATTGGGTCTAGATAGATAGAAATAAAATGTTAAGGCAGCGCCACCTAGTGGCGAAGTATAGTTTTCAGTTTTTATTGCTTCATGTATCTACCTACAAAATTTCATCCAAATCCGTTCAGTAATTTCGGCGTGAAAGTGGAACAAACAAACATCCATACTTACGCATTTATAATATTAGTGAGATGAGATGAGAAGTACTCATCAGACCGCCTACGCCTGGTGATAAATCGGAAGCTGAAATTACAATATCGATGTTATTGATGCCTTCACTTGGAAGATGTCCACTATTGAATCATGATCTCAGACTTTCACTAAGCAGTTTTTAGGGTTCCGTAGCCAAATGGCATAAAACGGAACCCTTATGGATTCGTCATGTCTGTCTGTCCGTCCGTCCGTCCGTCTGTCCGTCCGTCCGTATGTCACAGTCACTTTTTTCCGAAACTATAAGAACTATACTGTTGAAACTTGGTAAATAGATGTATTCTGTGAACCGCATTAAGATTTTCACACAAAAATAGAAAAAAATCAATAAGTTTTGGGGGTACCCCATACTTAGAACTGAAAATCAAAAATTTTGTTCATCAAACCCATACGTGTAGGGTATCTATGGATAGGTCTTCAAAAATGATATTGAGGTATCTAATATCATTTTTTTCTAAACTGAATAGTTTGCGCGAGAGTCACTGCCAAAGTGGTAAAATGTGTGTCCCTCCCCTGTAACTTCTAAAAAAAGAGAATGATAAAACTAAAAAAAATATATGATGTACATTACCATGCAAACTTTCACCGAAAATTGGTTTGAATGAGATCTAATAAGTAGTTTTTTTTAATACGTCATAAATCGTAAACCGCAATTTACCTACAACGAACTACAAGAACTTTTATATTATGTTTCTTGCTGCTACGGAACCCTTCATGGGCGAGTCCGACTCGCACTTGGCCGCTTTTTTGACTCACATGCATCCAGCGTCCTCCTAGAAGTCCTTGGATTGTACATAATCAAGCCTATATTAAACAGGTTTCAAATTGAAATCGCGGACCAAATTTTAAGTATCGTTTCTGCAGATGAAACTGAAAAACTTTCTCTGAGGAACCATTTCAAGTGGAGGAAAAAAACAAATTGACTCTTCATACAACGTAAGTTGACGTTTTGCCTTTTTGTATGGAAAGCCAACTTTGTATGGAAAGTCCAACATTTTCTTTGCTCCAATTGTATTGGTTTCTTAGAAAAAGTTGTTCAGTTTCATGGCTAGAAGTCACAGTGGAAAGGTCCGCGAATTCATTTTCATCCTGTACATACGAGTACGTTATGTACACTCTTATTGCAAGTATGACTAAGATCTTGGTAAGGGGCGTCCAATCCCACGTGTTTTGGCCCGCGATCGTGCATACCACTTATGTACCCTAATAGTTACCTTTATTAGGTAACCTTGTGTGAACGCAACGCTAGCCCAAGATAATCCGTCTCCGAGGAAGGACCCGAAGTTTAAATGAATATTACGCATTTTAGTATAACTTGTAAATTGTGTTTTTGTGTAATACGACGACTTTTCAACTTAATTCAAACTTTAATGGCTTATTTTCTCTCTTTTCTACGGGCGGGAGAATTTTTTAGGGTCCCTGGTAATGCCAAGAAAACTGGAAGTCTGATATCTCTTCACATTGTAGGAACAACTGAAGCTTTCTATGGAAACAGTGTTTATTCTAATCCAGTCATTCCAAATCCACAACTCGGAAGTATTCGGTCGCTACGAAGCTGCAATGAAGCCAGTAAGTTGAAATTGTGCAACTTTGCAAAAATAAAATAAGCAAAATTAGCAAATTATTAAAAGTATTTTTTTTCATTGCTCATCATTTCACAAATAAACTTGTTCAGACTTATATTAATTTAAAATCAAGTACAAAATATGAATCGATTAAAAAAATATATCTTTAAAAAAAAATACTGATGTATATATTATACCGGATACTACCTGTGTCTAATTTTAATATTGTTTTTAATGTTCATATTGTTTTGTGTGTTACTAACCCCTTACGTTAAGTCATGTATTACTAACATTTATGGATCTTAGACATCTGAATTAAACAATTTTTATTTTTATTTTTTTTATTTTTATTTTTTTATTATACATATAGGTAGCTATAATATTGATTTTTTAATAATTTGTAGTCTCGATATAATTTTAATAAATATAGACTCAGCCAGTAAGCTCTTAAAAACTTTACAACTGCCTTTTTAGAACTTCAGAACGTCCTTAATACATAATTATCTAGTTGTATTACGATGATATCGCTGGCGTTTATCGCCTTTACGCCCCTTGTAACTTCTGTTCCGTTTTACGTAAACGTCCTTCTGTCTCACTCGGCCAAATTTATCTATGAATATAGATTTCTTTTGATCTGGCTGGTCTTTTATGCGTCTTCTGGCACCACCGTGGTACCTCCTGTAAATGTTCTGTAGGGTCATATTCGTCTTTCTTGGCCTCATCGTGGTAGTTGTAGTTGTAGATGTAGTCGGTGGCTGAGTTATGCCAATGGTCTCCTTTACCGAGTCAACGATGAACAGTTTCTCGTCCAAATAGGTGAGTATTTTTATAAAAGCGTATATTAGAACTCCTTTCATCATTAGTCTGAAAAAAAAGGAAACTGTTTAATATTTGCACTGTTCGATTTTTCCTTTAAAAAGTCTATATTCTCTTTAAAAAAGTTTTACCATTTTATTTTCTTGTCTTTTTCTTTCAAGCCTGTTTGTATACGACACTCTTAGTAAATATTTTATTTCGAGCGTTTTTTGTATTGTATTTTATCCAGGGTAATGACAAATAATGATTTGTATAATATTTATTAATGTAATTCATTTTCAAATTTTACTAAAAACTGTATGAGCACAATAAGTTAATAAAAAAAAGATAATGCTTACAATCCTGGCATTGCAAATTAAAGTCTTCTTTTGAAAAACGGATTCCTCTTTCCAACTCCGCTCAGTTTTGTTTTGAAACACGAAACCTTTTTTTTTTAATTTAAGGAGTAATCAAAAGAGAATTGACAAAAACTATTTTAGCGATGAAGAAAATGATCAGTCGGTGCTCTCCCGCACCGTTTGTATATGTGTGAGTACTGATGTACATAATGTGTCCAAATTAGAAATTCAGCTCTTTTTATAAACCTTGTTATTTGTAAACAACTATTTGGGTATGACATAATTAATTCAATTCTTTCACAAATACTACAATACTGCTGAAAGACAATCACTATTATCCTCTTATTTGTTTGTCCAAATTTATAATGAAATAGTTTATTCTTACACTACCAACAACGAAACTATCGTGGCTCATTTCGGCCTGCGTGGTCGCGTTAACCACGCAAGTTAACTTTCTACAGATGCGGTCATTACCTTGATGGGATATCAAGTCTTCGCCATTTTAAAATACTCACGTCCTTACAATTAATAACAATCAAGACGAATTAAACGACTCCTATTAGTCCTAAATCCTTTAAGCAGTTGAGGGTATTGGTTAAGCCTTTTCTTTGACTCCTTCTTCTTAGCATTTATTAACTCCCCTTGTGGCAGGTAAGCCTAATAAGCAGATGTAGCTATATTTACCAGAAATATACAAATATATTTTAATCATAATTTAAGTACATTCATGTTCACCAGGTGAGATGATGTCAAGAGCTTGCCAGTTGCGGATAAAAATATAAAAATATCCCTGCTCCCTTGACACACAAATACACCCTGCCAGACATGACTTAAACATGTTTTCAGTCGAATCAAATTTTCCGAGATATACACATTATTTCGTCAAGGAAAAGGTTGAGCGGATAACCGCTTAAGAAAACTCGTACATGGCATAAGACAGTGAGATCTTCGCTCGGATAAACGTACAGACGTGAAAATACCTGCGTAATCTTAGGCTGCGCATATGTTGAACGATAAAGTTCAGTTAAAGCGTTTTTGAGATTTGAAGACAGGTAACAGTGAAAGTTCTGTCCTTGTCAGATTGCATAGAATTGAAAGAGATCCGACGCATTCTTTATGTTGGCGATAAAAGCTTCAAAAAATATTTGAAAAAAGAATTGTGGATATGCCTGTAACTAATAAGTAGTCAGGATGTAAATTCGGTTAAAAATTTATGTGGTAAGTGTACCTATCACTGACCACATAATACAATAAATAATTAATAATTCTAATAATGAATAATTCTGAGCTAACTATGTGGTCAGTATTAGATACACTGACCACATAGTTAGCTCAGAATTATCCATAAGTAATTTGTCATCAGCTAATCAATTTGTATAAAAGGTAAATATTTAAAAAAAGTTGAACACAATGATAAATCTGTAAATAGTATGTAATCAGATAACAATTCTAAAAGAGATGATAATACAAAAACTTTCAAAACAAATAAAGTACATAAATATTCGAAGTAGGTAGCACTGGAAACAGGGCAGGAAGATGATGAGGTAGCACTATACACTTTTCTAAAGTATTTTTTGTCTACCCTAATACTAAACTCTTACCACATGGAACTTCTGTACCCAACATTTCGGGAACTGTTTGCGGATAGAGAACAAACGCCAGCCCAAAGAGACCCCTCTAAAACATTTTTTTAAATTAAGAAGAAAACATATTTATTTTGTCGCTTCTTCTTCAACCATAACCGCACCCTAAGAATTCTCGAGACAACCCTCGACATTTGCATGTCCCTCGCGACTGAAACACGGCTCTCATGAAAAACCTCCCTTTGTTTCAGGTATGCGTAACAATAAGCTGTTATGGGTTTACGGAAATGCGGAATTTTATATGTGAGGAGATAAAAAGGATACGGTAAGGTTAGGTTTGTATACGGAGCGATGAAAAAATGATTTAAGAAGTCTTTGGCTTTTGTTTTCATCTACAATGGAGTAAGATGGGGTTGTCCTCTGAAGGATTTGTCACACTAGATGCGGTCTGCGGTCCGGTCAAAGCGATATTATCTAATGCGGGCTGCGATTGCTTTGACCGGACCGCAGAACGCATCCATTGTGACAAATCCATGACACTTTGGTTGTTGGCCACTAGCCTCACAACCTCCACCAATCCGGAGTTGGCCCCCGTGTGGAGTATGGCCTAACCTTCCTCTGATATGGAAGGAGACCCGTGCCCCTGCAGTGGGGACGATATGGGTTGTTAACGAATAAATGCAGCAAGTAAAACGTCTATTGCTTCTGCTTTAAATTAAACATCGTGAGGTAAACCTAGAAAGGGCTCCGATTCGGTGAACCAATGACCTAGGTTGCGGGAAGCCGCTGGGTGCGGGCATCGCAAAACTGGTTGCCTCATAGGTATCTCGTAATCATTGGGCAAGGCAGGCCTTGGTTCAGCAGTGGACGTCTTTCGGCTGATATGCTGATAATGATGGAAATCTTGCTCATCTGAAGAAACATCCGCTTCAAATACCGTATCTGAAAATTGCTAAAAAGTGGCGCAGAGAAGGTGCTAATTATGAAACTGAACAACTTTATTTACGAAACCTATATTTCGCACATGTAGGAATTGTAGGATATTGCTGCGACGTCTTTCGCAGTAACGTTTTCGCTGTAAAAATTTTCGCTCTTGTGCTTTTCGCAGTCATGTAATCAAGTACCATAATTCCTAGTTCCTAATCCCAAGTCCCGTAAAGGTATCCTGGATAATTTTAATATTATTTTGTTGGTAAGCTTATAATAAAAATAAAGTACCTTTTACGCATTTTATTTATTTGTGTATTTAATTAATTATTACATAAATACGTACGGCTTTTTTTTATTAAAAAAATCAGGTTTGCAATTACAAGTTCAAGCTTATAGGATAAATAACGAGTGTATAACGTTCCTTAAAAGATTAATTTAGGATTATCGAGCCCACCTGGGTTTTGCTTCTGTTTGGGCAAATCCCGAAGGCTGGGGCCTTGGCCTAAAGAAAAAGGTTGACTTGATTTATTCCAGTTTGCTCCTAAAATAAAAAATAAAAAACGAAAAAGTAGAAGTATAGCTGTTGAAAATTTAAGCCTTTCCTGTATACAGAATGACTGATATCGTCCCTCGCACGACTAACTCTCCTATCTCATTTTTCTTAAGTTTTTAAAAACAACCCTATTTCAATTACATAAAGTCCAAACTCAATTCACCAAAAATGTTAGATACGAGAGTTAGTCGTGCGAGGGACAATATATGTATAATACACATACCTACAGATATCTTAACTGGGGATTCTACTAAAAAAACTAACTAAAACATTGCTGAAATCGTAAGGAAACCAGTCCTTCACCTTGTGAGCCAAGCTTGTATAAAAACCCAAACAAATAATTTGCTATTTCATTGAAGTTGTAGAACAAAAGTTATTCAGTTTCATGTAAGCACAGTTATCAGTTGTGTGTAGATATATACTATATACCCGTATCCCTGTATCTATACGAAATCGTCACTATCAGCAATGTTTTCAAGTTATTAGATTTTTACTATAGGGATGTTCTTTTTTATGTTATGTCTAGTTATTGAAAA
This sequence comes from Coleophora deauratella, assembly GCA_958295455.1. Taxonomy (NCBI): domain Eukaryota; kingdom Metazoa; phylum Arthropoda; class Insecta; order Lepidoptera; family Coleophoridae; genus Coleophora; species Coleophora deauratella. Next base: position 8,159,916 of record OY282413.1, on the reverse strand, counting down.
CGATACTGCAGACCGTAGTGGAGCAAAACAGCTTTTTGTTGAAATTGGCTTTCGGGTCCCGATACAAAGCTTTTCAACATTTAATTTAGTTACGGAGTTATTACAATTCAAATTTTCCGTTTGATTAAAAATTCATTTTATTCCGTCTTGATAAAAGCAGAATGAAAACAAAACTTTTATATAATAACGTAATTGTAGTCATTGTTTTTTCAATAATCACTATTCTATTTGGATTTCCAACAAACGTGTATTGTTTTATTGTATAGAAGCGGTCTTACCTCAGTGCGGCTTGCGTGGCCGCGTCGATCACGCAGATTAACTGACTACAGACACGGTCATAACCTGAATTGGTTTGACTATTAGTCGTATTCTTCTTGAGACTCTATTCATCGTATTCTTTGTAGGACTCGGTTTGGTTGGTGGTACCTAGGGCATTTTCGAGCCCGCCTGGCTAGCTACCACCATCATATTATCTAAGTCTTGCCGCCAAACATCAATGTTAACAGCATTGATGTGTTCCGGCATGAAGATAAGATAGCCAGTTCCCCATTGCGTTGGGGAATCTTGGTAAGCCCGCTTCCGTCTTCGGCATCATCGTCACTTACCATCAGGTGAGATGATGCCAAGGGCTTACCAATTGAGCGTTAAAAAAAATTCTTCTTGAGAAGAAGAAGTCGTATTTATCTTGACCGTTTCCGTACTTCGCAAACTACGTTAGATGTTGCTGCCGATTGCTATCAGTAGATGGCAGTCGTTAAGCCATAACAGAGGCCTCATAGGTGGCTTAAATACTCGTAAAATACTTCTGACACTGGGACTGGCTGGCCATTAACTCCATAATCAACAACCTCCACTAAATCCGGACTTTGGCCCTTTTGTATGGAGTATGGACAACCTTCCCGAGCCGTGAGAAGAACCTTTCCTCCAGCTGTAAGGACATAAAGGGTTGCTTAACAACAACCGTTGTTAATTGTAGCTGTAAACTTATATTTTTTAAATTAAATCGATTCGACAGTAACGTTAAGTTAAACCATAAAATTTAATTGAAAACTGTAAATAATCAATTCGTTTTCTTACTTGCTTACTTACGAATGTAAATAGATTAGTTTTTACATGATAATACAAAGTGTTAAATATTGATATTGTATGCTTTTTAAACTGAAACCCATTCTTCATGAATTACTAATTCCTTCAGTGATATAACAACTAAGAATTGGCCTAGTGTTGCAATTAGACAATCACACTGATTCAAGGAAATATAAATTCTTAAAAAAGAAGACTTAAAAAAGTTTATGATTATTATCCCATATCAAAGGCCGGCAACGCACTTGTGACTCCCCTGGTGTTGCGGGTGTCTATGGGCGGCGGTAATCGCTTACCATCAGGTGATCCGTCTGCTCGTTTGCCACCTCTGCCATAAAAAAAAATCTTTCTTTTCTAATTTGTTTATCCACATAACATGTTTTTAAGAAGAAATGTTACTTTTAGGAACGATTCACAGCTAGGTTTTAAAATTAGAAATAAAAACATAATATTTATATTTAGTTTGAAGACTGCTATTATTTTACCTTGTTAATTAGTGACTATGTTTTGTAACACAAAAGCTATTCGAGTTGAGCAAGAGCCTCAGTAGTATATTAAACTAGCTTTCGCCTGCGACTTCGTCTGCATGGACTTTAGATTTGGATCCATAGAGAAATAAAATGTTAAGTTGGCGCCATCTAGTAATGAAGTGGAAATTTTAAGTTTTTAAGCATTCCTCCGGGAACCCTTAAGTTTTTTGGGATAAAAAGTATCCTGTGTGTTAGCCGAGTGCTTTATCTATCTACCTACCAAATTTCATCCAAATCCGTTCAGTAGTTTCGGCGTGAAAGCTGAACAAACAAACATCCATACTTTCTCATTTATAATATTATATTAGCGAGATAGTGAGATGAGATATAATAGTATTAAATACAGTGTGGATACTTCCTACCGCTCTTATATCCCCCTCCCCCCAACTCGGGTACGATCTGGTGACGATCCATACAGTCGTCACTCAGTTATCTCGCTCTCTCCTACGTGTTAGAAAGGGAACTCGTAGTAGGTAAAAAAACTCCGACGATTTTAATGGAGTGTCCGTGGTGTAACAGCATTTTGGTATTCTATCTGATACTTTCGTCGGTATAGTTTTACAGCTGAAAAAATACCTAGCGGCAACACTGAGGTACCTATGTTTCATCCGGCCAAACTATTGCTTCTATCCAATCTAAATATTTTGATACTCTAGTATACACACCAGGTGCCATTTTCCTACCACAATCTCTTCCAAAAGACGTGATACCTACAACAGTATGTAACGGAAAATTGTGAACACAATCCACCATTTCATCCATGATTTGTAGAGGCCCACCTGAATCACCTTGACAAGTGTCTTTCCCTCCATGTTCATAATCACCCGCACATAACTGGTTATCCGTTATACCTTGAGCTAGAATCTTCCTCTTAATCATAAACTTCATTGACACATTACACACGGAATTGTTCACTAAATCCACGTCGACTTTCATTAGAGTTTGACTTCCACTCATTGCACCAGAAACTGTTTTCCCGAAGCCTATAGCTGTCAGCTTATGACCTCCAGTATCGTCATTGCCCTTTAGACAAGCAATACGTATGTCTCTGCTTAAAACGAATGCTGGTTCAGCTAGCATCAGAGATATATCGTGATACTTTGATGGGGGAGTGTATTCTGGATGCGTGATTATCTTGGCTACATCCCTCTGCTGTGACAGTTCTTCAACTTCGTCAAACTCGAAGGTCGCTGTTCCAATTCTCATGACACTTGCTGGTCCATTCATAGGGTCTTCTGCGCAATGAGCAGCAGTTAACACCCATTTAGCACTCACAAGTGTACCTCCACACTTCCAAGCTGGTTCGTAATCTATGTTTATCCTGAAACCTATTAAAACCATGTGTGGGTATAGTAGCAGATCTACGGGAACACGAACTCGTGATAGTGGGTGTAAAATGTTGTGACATTCCAGCATTGTTATTCCATATTCCTTGCAGGCTTTGAATGCTTTCTCTCCCACTGCTGCAGTGCATGATAACGTCATCCATGTATACAAAACTGTTTGGACTATTGTCTTCAGAGTCATTTATTTGATTTTTAAATAAAACTGTATGCTATTTGATATTATTTTTTAGTTTTATTGTATTCGGCTATAAAACACCACTCGGTGTGCACACAATCGATCGCACTAATTCGTTCCGCTAACTCAGTGGTATATGCGCATACGCATAAAACGAATCCGACCGTAACAAATCGATGCCAATCTTAATTACTCGATACACAAGTATTATTGGTTTCAATATACAGTTATGCTTTAATTTTGTTCATCGTTAAACAATAGCTATGTCTAATTTTTTTTTGTTTATAATGGTATTAAGTATTCGCATACCTTTAACGCAGCGTATCTGACACGTGACAATCTTGTTTAGGCATTACTTATTTCAACAGTTTATATTATAAACATCATATCGTCACTGGAAAAGTAAAGATACTAAAGCGCCAGTGTAGCGCTTGGCGATATATAATGATCTTTGCAAAGTTGCTGGGGAGTGTAGTGCTTAATAATTTCATGGTGACTGGTACATGTAAACCTTTTTCACTGGTATTTCTCCAAATTAATCTGAACAATTTTAATCGCAAAGAATGTATTTGGTATTTATCGGCTTGTGAGCCACGTTTATAAGATATTTGTTGATTGTCCATATAACCATGGTTGATAGTCATACGCAAATACAAACTCAAAATATTTTCAAGTAGTTGCTTTACACATTCATTTGAATCGTTATTTTTTAGCACAAAGTTCCTATGACGAAAAACTTGTGCACTCGTTTTGGAAAGTGTTAGCGAAGCGAGAGGATCCTATTTACAAAGCTTCTTGTTGTCTAAAGGCAACAAACAATCTTTTAAGCGGTTTACTGCTTGATGGATTTTGCAGTGGAAGATCTTGTTAGAATCGTCTGAAATGGAGGACATGGTGTCTGTCATAAATAACAGATAGCTGTTTCTTACAATAAATTTCAATAATTTTGAGCAGACTTCCCTAGGAAATCACGTTTTAATTAATATTTGACTCGTGACAAGTAATTGTATTATACGTATAATATTTTATGTATTATACGTATAGTATTTATGTAGCTATCCACTGACAAAGTTGACACTCATTTGATAAAGATTACACTTAAGATTCCATTTCCATTCTCTCTGAAGCCTACATTGGATGAGTGTCAAAAGAGCCGAGTCCAGATCGGAAAAATACATATTTTTGCCAAGAAATCTCCGCTGGAACCAATAGTCGGGATAAAACTTTAAAAACGATTCTGTTTGCACGGCAGCCGTCAGCGACTAGTGATTTGACCTGGATTTGCTCTCTGTGTAAGATGACAATGATTCATGTGAAAACTGGGAAAATGCTATCTTAGAAATTTATTTTGAAATAAAATTGTCTGTCTTCGTTATCAGTACACTATAATTTATAAGTTAGGTTGAATTTATATTTAAAAGTTAGAAAGCTCAGATGTTTACACTTCTACTCAATGAGAAATGAACTGGTACTCTCTGAGAACAGAATTGCTAAACAGATTTAGATGCAATAGATAGATTTCTTTAATGTACTGTGCTCACAGAAGAGTTAACCTTAATTGAATTCAAATATTTTTAAATAAAAACGAAATCAAGGGGGTAGTTAACCCTCAGTGCAAAACAAGATTGTGCTTTGTTTGAAGCCTGTCCGTTGCATCGTACCACTTGAGCGAATAGACAGATTTGAACTCGGTTTTTATTTCGTTTTTTTTTGTTCGCTTTGGTGCATCAATACAGTTTGATTTTACGTCATTCGAATGTTACGTTCGGTTTATTATATAGTTTGGAATAGGTAATTATTTACATGAGTTGTCTCAAAAGGAGGTTTATTCATGTCAACCCTACTATTATGTACCTATAAGAAGCACAGGCGTTTCAAATAAAGTGCAGACCGGCGCAATCAAATCGCGCAGTGTAAACTTTAATCAGTACTGCGGTTCGTGTGTGCTTACTGCATTTTGCGGTAAGTAGGTAGAAGACGTTGAGAATGGAAGTGTAGATTTTTACCTACGTTAACTTGGAACTGTGAGACAAGGAAAAGACAATAGAGGCGGATGGGGCGACCTGCCAGAGTGATGATCTAGAGAATTTTGCGGTGAACAGCTTTTTGAAATCTGTCTTCTAATGATAGTTGAAAATAGATTAATCAAGATTCCCCAACGCAATAAGAACTACCCATCTTCATTCCGGATTACATCAAACTGTGGAATGAATTGTCGCCTGCGGTATTTCCGGACCGATACGACATTCAAACCTTCAAGAAAAGAGCGTGTTCTCATATCAAAGGCCGGCAACGCACTTGTGTCTTCTCTGGTGTTGCGGGTGTCTGTGGGCGGCTGTAATCGCTTACCATCTGGTGATCCATCTGCTCGTTTGCCACCTCTGCCATAAAAAAAAAGAAATATCAATGTAATTAACGTTGGTAATCGTATCTCAACTAATCAAAACTTACTCAACCAATCTGTGTCCTGTAAAGTTAGATCCTGCCGGGATTCGAGTCTGTTTTCGACCCTCTAGCTCAATAAAAGCATATTATCAGTAATTGTTGGTGATGATGATATATTGAATGGATTTTCAAATATTACTTTTTCAGTTCTTTTACTAACTGACACTTGATGGACTTCGCCACTAGCCGCATCACTTCCACCGTGTGTGGAACAGCTTACGTCCCCGAGCAATATTGTGATAGAAACGTACCCCAAAAGTAGTACGCTATGTAAAATTTCACTACTTAATTAGCAAATACTCATAGTTAAATAACTCACTCACTTTAAAAAAAGCTAACAAACTCAACCTAAGACCCGTAAAACTGCTCTTGAAACGACTTCAACATACAGATACAACGCGCAAAATGGCCGACATAAAGATGAAAAGAAATATTTCGAAACCTCAGAACACAATACTTACTCTTTGACCGAACAAAAGTCTTCAGAAAGGCCTGTTTACCAACAGCACAATGGAGTCTACCGAAGAAAAGAGTCGCCCGCAATCACACACTGGTTCTAACCTTCGAAATTGTGAGCGAAATATTTTTCTGCTTATATTTCTCTGCTTATTTTTCATTTGGTACGGTTGTCTTGTCTGATTTCGTGTTTGCCAAAATCAAGGAGATTTCGCGCCAAATTTAGCAAGAGTTTCGAAAAGAAATAATCGTTCATTGTTTAGGTATCGATTTCATAGGTCTTATCAGTCATAGAAGTATTTCAACGTTTTATGCTAATAGTAAACATTTTCGAGATAAAGCGAAGAGTATACCTACTTTCATTCATTATTGTCTCATCGTCACTCCCATCAAGTTATATGATGACAAATAAAAAAACACCACGCTGCTATGCGGCAGGTATGGAGAGAGTAGTGAAGCCGACCCAGTACGACTTTTGACTTTACATAATGAAGTCCTACCACTAGTAATATGCTACATAAGTGTACTGCAATAGTACTGAAAGGCAGTATTGTTTATACTGGATTGCTTTACAGATAAAAGCAAGGAAACGCAGGTTGCTAGGATGCCGCGATGTTATCTCTGCTCTTATAAGAAATAAGGTCGCAAAGTATACGGAAACTTTGCGGCTTTCTTTCTAAATGGGGCAGTACTGGTGTTTGGAACCTGTTAGGCGACCAGCCAAGCGTCTCACGCAATTACTGAGCCAATAGCTTTCGTGTACCGCCAGCAAATAAGCCACGATACGAAACTCTATACTTATTTGAAAGTAAATGCTGATGGTTACTGTACCTTATTGGTAGCAGACTTGAAGTATAACCGTAAAGTCATCGGGGAACTGATCGTTTTGGTAAAGTGGTAATTTAGTGAAATATTGTGGATCACGTGTATTGAAGGGAATTTAAAGTGTACCTAAGTTAAATGAATATAAAATGCAAGTCGTTATTTATTTTATTCACTTCGAGAGCCAATAGTCAGAGTCTTAAGGTCAAACGCCCTTTTTGTGACGTAGTAGGAGAAACCTGTCTGCTCGTTTGCCACCTATAACATAAAAAAAAAACTATATTAGATGCCTCGCAACTCTTGGGTAAAGGCCTTTAAGTTACAATGACTATAACATGATTAAGAAAGCTAACAAAGGATAAACAAAAGCTAAAATATGGATTAAAAAAACACCACCCCCGAATACATTTGAATTGGTGCATCCGTTTAAGAGCTACTTTGAGATAAACTTTGAGACAGGAACACACTTAGGTGTCATTGTCTTGCGTCGCGGGTAAAAAAATAGATATCCGGGACAAATCACACACGATCATCTGGCCCCAAACTAGGATTCCCTGGGTTATGTTTGCCCTGAGCTGAGTGGGGATCGAACCCACGAATCTCGGATCAGTAGTCTGGAGTACTAACCACTGAGCCACCGAGTCAGTAAAAATCTTAGTATTCAGCCTTATTAGCTACTTAGAAAGACCTTGTGCATTAGACTTGAATGATTTATTTTTATATTATGTTCAAAAATTCATGGCTTGCCTTGCAAATGTATGAAATGTATGTATAATGCAATCCCTGTCTCCACGAAGCAGGTCAACCGTGACATTCGCTTTCTCGCTGACTGTACATATGCTATTTGGGAAGTTGGGAACTGTACCAAAATGCTACCAAACTAAGCACCAAATATGCTTGGATGTTTAACTTAACGTTATTTTGTTTTGGATTTTAAATTATATTGATTGAAAATTATGTAATTTTTATACTTATAATATATTCACCCGATTGTTGAAGCAGAGGCTAAAAATTTACGGGCGTATCTGTTTTTGAACATATTCAGGCTGTTATTGTTATCGTTCTACCACTTTTGAAATAAACAACAACCAAAATTTTTTCTCCATATTGTATTCCATTTCCTGTTTCAAGTACAGCGTTTACAATTTGTCTTTTTGGGTCAAAAAATACCCTGTAGAACCTATCGATTTAGTAATCCAGAGTCTCTTAATCTAGGTCTCTCTAATAGCACTTACTAGGTCCTCCACTTCATGGACAGTTGGACACTACCGATCAATTAGTACGTTCTCTAAAAGAATTCAATTATTTGCCTTCCAAACGGCATTCCTATCAAAGACTTCCACTGACTCAAGTATTTGTTTTTGTCTATTGGAATTTACTCATAGTGTCATTAATGGTTTGTACAGTGTATCCCTCGATATAGTGCATAATTGAAAAGGGGTGAATTTAGATCAAATTTTATTGTTAAAAATAAATTTGAACATGCAAAAAAGCTACCTAGAAATTTCAAATTTCTAGTGTCATTGCATGTGATTTGTGATGTGTAGTACCTATCAATATCGTTTTTATTTGAATGCAATACACTTATTTGTTCAAAATATACTTAGGTATAAATAAACAATTAAAAAAAACATTAACAAATAAAAAAAAAATACGATACTATTCGTTCTAATTTCGACTCCTTTCATTTGTTAAAATTGTCTAGGGACAAAATAATAATTTTTGAAGGAATTTTAATAAATAAGTATGGTAAATTGTTAAATTGCTTTACAAAAGTACAGAAAAAGCATAGAATTTTTTTACTTGACCAAAAATCTGATGAACTGGTTCTAAAAGTCAATATTTTTTTTGCGTAATGACTTATAGGTTCTCTTGAATAAGATGTTTTATTTCACGTGTGGGGTTTACTTTTAAGGGTAACACGATTTTGAAGTTATAACCTACTTAGGTAAGTAAGTAACCTAAACTAAGTAGGTTACATGCATATGTGCATAAATAGCTTTCGCGACAGAGACTAACTGATAAAGTACATATTGCATTGGGTATTACACTTGAAAAAAGTAAAGAATAAAAGCTGGAATCAGAAATGAGAATTTACGCAAGAATCGACTTAGGCGAAAGCTGGATACAGAGTAAGAGAATGTACAGACAGTCACAAAGATATTTGTACTTCTCTGTAATACATCATGTATCACGAATAGCTTTAGTAGGGGTTCAGATATCTCTGTGGGCCAGTGTACCAACATTGTAAGCTTTTACATAGCTTATATTGAAAAATCTGCGTTTGAATAAAACTTCAATGAACCCATGTAAATCCTAAATACTGCCTACAGTCCGATTCACAAATCAGTGCAAGAATAAGCATTGTAGACGTTCTTTGGGACTGTATATTTGCATCACAATGCTGTGCTAGTTCCGGATACAAGTTTTATTTTTACTGTCCCCCCGGATGACAGGGATGTATTTGGTGAAAATATGCAATTTGTAACCCCCTTTAGTTAGTATGGGTGATATGTCTCTTTTCATTTATCGTCCAGAACCTAAAGCTAGATAGCGCAATTTCACGTTATTATAGAAAATTGTCTATGCTTTGTCAGTGTTTCGAAATAGTCAGTAGATGTAAATACAACCTTAAAAAATACCGATTGCATTAAGCAAAATTATATTCTAAATAAATCTACTTCTAATGCGCATACACATAAAATGTATTGTATGAAGGTGTAAATACATGGAAGTTAATTATTTCTTCTACAAATATAGGTATAAACAGTGACAGGTTCACCATACTGCCTACAGCGCCATCTATTGCACATCTTGGTAACTGCTCAAAAACTTCCCATTTATGACAAAAGCACTCACTGTTTGTGATAAATGTTTTATATGTATTTCTAACCTTTTTAATATCGGGCCCCCCAATCTTTACCTATCTAAATCCACCCCCGACACATAGTCCCGTGGTCCGCGGGATCGGAATCTGAATAAACACGACAACCGATGGCCTATTCCTCTTTATGTATGCATTGTATACTTCGTTTTACGCCGCATATATACTTTGTTGGTGTGTGTATGTATTGTATTGTATACTCAGCTTTGTACTAAACCAATACGCATTTTGCCGCTGTATTTATTTGCTTACTTTCTTGTTGTCGAATTGAATTTTATTTTATATAAAGGTCGCGTACTGAAATGTTACTTAGTACGGTTAAATCTGCGTGACAAGGTTGCGATTTTTTATATTTTAAAATTTAACCAAATAAAAAAGCAGATTTTCTGGAATAAATAATGCGAATAGAAAGTCTTGCGTGAAGCTTTTTGCTGCATCTGACTTAGAATCGTAAAAGGTGTCTGTCTAAAAGGATTTTTCAAAAAGAAACCTATTTATATTAAAAGGGTGATAAATTAAATTTTTAAAATCATGCGGTCGTGGTTCATTACTTAGATATTACGCGTCAGGTCATATACAATTGTATATTGTAGATGTAGTAGGTTATTACCAGTGATCAGAGTAGGTAGATTGATTTAGGGTTATATTATTAGGGAACGTATATGTTAATATGGACATGCCGCTCGGATTCCGAGAGTTTAACATTTTTCAGCACCCGAAAACGGATATTCTTTCTGTTATTCTATATATAAATAAATTGCTTCCTTCAGAACCAATTGATTGAACCAGATTTACTTTAGTAATACTCAATTCAATCCGGAAATACCGGAACTTTCCAGTAAAAAGGATTGTCCATATTATAAAATCACGATGCAAGTACCAAAAATCAATCTACTTACTCCGATCACTGGAAAAAATAAAAATAATGATAAAGCGAAATCTTGTTGGACTGTCCGTAGATGTTGTTTATATAAACTTTTTGTAGTATGACGCCCAAAATTAGTATAATGAAGACCAAATTACAATTCATTGAGAAGACGATCTGACAATAGCCTTTACAATTCTATTAGATGATTGTCACCGGAATCCAGAAAATTGATGTGTTCAATTGGAAATGAACGAATTAATCGTTTTCCATTGTTTGAGTGTTATTGTTTTTTATTGTTTTTCATATTTTTTTGTTATTACCAGGTTTTTAAATCAATGTTTTTTGTTGTTTATGTGTAACTGTGTGATTTTGAAGCGCGAGGTATCTTTAGATTCGTCTGTTCATCTTGTTGCCTTGGTCTGTCAGGGTAGCGGGGAACAACATAGAAAAGTGTTATCCCAAAAACTAATTTCCGTGCTCTCGAGCTGATTGCGGCTTGCGCACTTCGCACACTCAAGGACATTCATTGAAACTACAACCACGCGGGCGGAGCTGCGGGCAAAAGCTAGTTGAATATATTTTATATGACCACGTTGTATTTTAATAAGAAGGTAAGGTTAATTTATTCTTGAATATATATTAAAATAAATTGAAGAAAAATGGATACCTAGAAATAAATTCCACAACATATGTATTATTGTATGAATAGTAAAACAGAAAACGTGTGTCGTGTCGTCAAGTTATTATTTCGACCGTGTGAAACGCACACGCGGCAAATTGCTTTGAAGTATGCCGCCATTATGCAGAACACGGCTGCTTAACTATTTATAATGTGTATCTACGTGCATGCATGTACTACCAGTTAAACCGCTAATGTGCTAGTATAGTTTAATTCTTACTCAAATACCCTAAAAGAATAGTACTTAGTGTTCTCTTATAACAATATCACAATAGACCCAGGTCGCAGTGATCCAATAGGACCCAACTATACCCCTTTACCCCCAAATAATACTAGTGTTCTTCAGATTTACCAAGTCTTCTTCTTCTTATCGTGTGGCAAAATTTAACTATATCTATCACAAAGGAGAGACGGCGGTTGTTGGTTTTACCAAGTACGAGTATTTAAAACCGCCTCCGTGTAGCTAGACCGCTCGCTTCACATCAGGAGGTAGTGGATTCGATTTCCCGCAGGGTCCAACCAAGGGTATGGTTGGTGGTAGGGCATTTTCTGAGGCTAGCTACCATCGTCTTACGAGTATATAAGTCTTGTAGCTAAATATCATTGTCAATAGCATTGATGTGTTCCAGAATGGAGGTAAGATAGCCAGATAGCTCCTTCGGCATCATCATACCTTACAAAAAAGCGTCGATGGCTCTGCGGTTAGTGACTACGTTCTCCTAACCAGAGGTCTCGGGTTCAAATCCTGGCCAGTGCACCAATGAGTTTTTCAAAACTTACGTACATTTTCATACCGACTGCTTTAACGGTGAACGAAAATATCGTGAGGAAACCTGCACATCTGATTTCCAGTTGTGTATGATGGTCGCGTTGCACACGTCCGTAGGTGTAAATCTAAAATGCCCTACACGTGACCGAGGGTGATGATAAAGTGCAACACCAGGCAACCGCCGCCTATACCTATACCGCCTATACCTATACCTTATACTGGATAGGACGGTTAAATTGTGCCACACGATAAAAGAGAAAGATCATACCTTGCCATCAGTTGAAATATTGACAAGTGCTTACCAATTGTGAATGTGAATAGAAAAATATAACCATTTCCTCTTTAAACGAATTAACTTCGTATATGTACTCACCTAAATTAATACAAATAACATGCTTTGTTTATTTTTTAAAACCATAACCTTTAAACTAATTTTCTAATGACCCATAACTTCTATCAAACATTAGGGGTTTAACCGCAATGGTTTTGAACTCATTCCGTAACTATTTACAATGTGTTGCATGTTTCTGTAATTTTATTCTAAGTACCAAGCTCAGCTTTTCTAGCGATAGTTCTTATTACGTATGTAAGGTCCAACTGAATGTGTGCGACTGCTTGCTCCTATACCTGCTTCCAAGCAGCCTGCCGCCGTGCTTCGATTAGTAGGGTGAGATTTAATGCACAATTACCGGCATACGAGGCATTCTCTCTTAGTCCTCATGGACTGTCAAGGCACTGATAACTTTTCGGTTGTCGTGTTTGTCGCTAGTGATAAGACCACCTTCCCGTATTTTTTTTCTGTCTATGCTACTGTTTTGTATTTTCCTGTTTGTATTTTTTTTTATGGCAGAGGTGGCAAACGAGCAGACGAATCACCTGATGGTTAGCGATTACCGCCGCCCATAGACACCCGCAACACCAGAGGAGTCACAAGTGCGTTGCCGGCCTTTTATGTGATAAAGTATTTCCATTCACATTCATTCATTCATTCAAAAGCCAGTCTCTCTCAGAACTCCAATTGTGTCAGATAGAATAAATATAGATATCTGTAATGCAATACCTTAACTGATAAAGTCACTAACCATGACAAAGTGGCAGCTGCAAGCTTCCCTTAACAAATAGACGAATGTCAAATTTAACCACTATGTAGTTAGATTAATACCGTTTGGTTAGGGAGATAGCGTGGTTCCCATGGTAAATGTGGATTGTTATAAAAAAATCAGTCAATAAAAAAACAGTGTTGTGAAACACAAAAATGCGCAAAATCTTTTTTACTTACCGGACTGATGGTGATTAATATTCTTCTGTGAAATCTTAAGTTTTATGAGTCCACAGATAAATGAAAACAACACGAAGATGATCTAACTCTGTATATTTAAAATCAGTCTGGTTTTTTTTAAGAGAATTATTTAAGAGATTTATTTTCTGCACAATTGTTTTATGTTATTAAAATATAAATAAATACTATGGTTTTTGTGACTATCCAATATATCTTTTATATTTATTTTTTCATTCAATCACAGTACCATAAAATAATGTTAGAGGTGTAATCTTTTTCCAAGTACAGAACCTGTATCAACACTACCTCGCATTCTCAAATCTCAATCCACCCTGTATGTCGTCTGTCCTAACACTAACAGCCACTCGGGTCTGGAAAATCTATTGTAGATTCCAATTCCAAATAAAACTCCTGGATTCCAGCAGTTCGAGCACTTCCAGCCGTCTGCTTTCCTGGCGACAATTTTCGATTCAATTGGAAGTATATCCCCTTAAGAAGGTCTTAGGTGGAATTTTCGAGGGCGTATTTCACTGCGCTCCGAAACTACTGTTCTATAGATACCTAAATAGATACATTAAGTTTTATTTGACGATTCATTGAGTGTTTCACAAAAAAAAACCGGCCAAGTGCGAGTCGGACTCGCGCACCGAGGGTTCCGTATAAATTCATAATCACACATGTCTTGAACTTACGATACGATTATGATTTATGATGTATTAAAAAAAACTACTTACTAGATCTCGTTCAAACCAATTTTCGGTTGAAGTTTGCATGGTAATGTACCATCTGCCATAAAAAATCACTTATGTAACTTCTATTTGGGGCTCTTGGAGTGAATGTTTAGAGCACAGTGGAGTTAACCTTTCAAGTGTTATGTGGCATTCTTGAGTCAGGCATTGGAATGGGGAGATAAGAATCCCGATTCTTCTGCTGGGTGCCCCACTAATAGGGACAAAGCCGGGGGCAATACCTACTTAACTATTACTCCTGTGGTATGTACTACGTAGTGCATTGTCAAATAGTTTTGCATACGCGTTTGAGGATTGTTATAATTTACGACTTCATATATTTTTCGTTACAATGTGTAGGCATAGCATGAGTATAAAAGTTGTCTACGTGGTGTATAACTTTTTCAAAATATGTAAGAATTTTTGTTTTACAGTTATGATTTTGAAGTTTACAATACATACTAAGATTGATCACAGTCATGATAATTTTACATACATTTAATTGAAATTAAATATTTTAACTGACTTTAAGAAAAAAAGAAGGTACTTAATCGTATTTTTTTAAACTGCTCGTTCTTCAAGATCTGTTTCTTTAAGTGTTAGTATGTTAGTATAGTTAAGCTTACTTACACATCTGAAAAATATTGTTAATAGGTATGTACTAAACTAGAATTATAGTTATAAACTTCTTGCAAAGATCGCCTGAGCTAGTTTAAAGCTTATATCCAAGTACAAAACAAACTGGCAGAAGACTTATACCACTTAAACCTACGTTAAGGTTGCTGTCGTGGCGTGCCTATCTCTTTTGCGGCAAATGAAAACCAAATAACCACTGCTGTAGACAAATATTGGAAAAGCACGAGGCTACAGGAGACACGGATGTTGTATTTACTGGATACGTTGGTCCGGAACCGACGAGCATGCATGAAAGGAGTAATGAATGTGGAGGAAGCAAGACAAGTACCTATGTCAGAATAGAAGTGAATGGCGATCGTGGGTTCTACTGACGTGGAGCGAAGCGGAGACGTGCCGAATTGACCAATCATAATGCACGAAATGAAATAATAATAATATCTGGGACAAATCACACACGGTCATCTGGTCCCAAACTAGGATTCCCTGTATCTTAGGAACCAGAGACTGATATACATACACATATACTTTTAAATACATACATATATAGATATAATTCACCCAGACTCAGAGCAAACAATTCTGCTCATCACAGAAAAGTTTGCCCTGTGTGGGGATCGAACCCACGACTCTCGGATAAGAGGTCAGGATCGCTAACCACTTAGCCACTTAGTAAGTAAGTAGAGTAAGTAAATGGAGCGGAGATTTTGAGTAATCTGATTGGTCACTTTTGCACATCTTGTCAGTGGAAACGCACCCTAATGGGAATAAGGCCTGAGTATATGTATCTATGTACAGTTGGGTATTGATTGCGGGTGTAACTTATATCGTCTGTGGTTTTGGGCCGGAAGGACGTAGTATTAGACCACAGTATTACATTTCAGTACTGTCATGGAATATGGCCACACTGCCCCACGCTAAAGGTGAAGGATAGAAAGTCTGAAGCCAGAATTAGTATATTATTAATTCGTTTGTTTCTGTTTTATTTTTCGCGTAATGATTGGGCCTGTCAAACCAGAGGTTGTCAAATCATCACTGACTTTTGTTAATGTTTGGTGGCAAGAATAGATAAATAAAGATGGTGGTAGCTAGCCAGTAGTACTTAGAAAACGCCCTGCCTCCAACCAAACGGAGTCCTACAAAGTTAGTTAATTGTGCCACATGATAAGAAAGTGTTTTTCTTATCCAGTTTGCTCTATATCCTTGGTAGCGTACACATGGGCATTGTTGAACCAGTTATTGCTTTCAGGCTTTTACTTTTTTCTTTCGCGTTTTTAGGGTTCCTTTGGAGAAGTACGAAATGGTTTATTAAAATTTACGTAGTTGTTTTATTTGGAAAATTCTCTGAAAGATATCTTAACATTTATTTTAGTTATCACTGTAGTTTTTCGCCCTTATTGAGTAAGTAACTAATGGTGAAATTAAAATTAAATAAGGCATATTTTTTCAAAAGTATAATCTTTGTCTTCTTTTCACGTAACACAATTGGCCATAGTTATGCCATAATGATCCAACTGATTTAAAGTAAGTTGGACCGTTATGGCATAACTATGTCCAACAGATTAAAAGTAAGTAAATTATCCGTTGGATCGTTATGGCATAACTACGGCCAATCAAACTGTGCTATCACAAAGGATATATGGCGGTGGCTTGGTGAATTCTCGGTTCTTGGAAAAAATCTTTACAATTTTACTGCTTTGCGATTCATTGAGGGTCTGAATAGCCTTCTAATGAAGTAGAAACACAACTATACTCTTCATTCACCGTACGGAACCCTTACAACTAAAGTCAAACCACACACTTCATATTTTTCTCATAGCAGAATATTGCGTGCAGTCTTATATTTCCTTGTTTCGTTTTCGTCGGTGTGTGATTGCAGTTCGATTATTTTTCTTGGATGAATTTCGTGTGTAGTGTTTTTATGTGATGTAGTGTGTTGTTGATGTTGTTGTTAACAACCAATATCGTCCCCACTGATGGGAAACGGTTCTCTTCCTCACCTAGGGAAGGCAACGCCATACTCCACACACACAGGGGCCATGTCTGGATTGGTAAAGGTTGTGCGAAAGTGGCCAACCCTAGTCTCAGAAGTTTTCAAGCTGCCTACAGGCATCTGATATAGCTTAATGACTGCCATATAGTGACAGCAACTGGCTAAACGTGCCTTGGGATGCACGGAAACTGTGAAGATAAATGCTACTGTAAATAAAAAAAGCTGTCTTGGTTTATTTTGTTTTTATTTTACAAATTTATTGCACACTTAAAAAAAAAAAAGATACATACATGATTACACATTTGATGTACAATTGGTATGAATAACTCAATGCGGCTAGTGTAGTCGCGTCGATCAAGTAGATTAACTGAATACCGATATGGTCATAATCTAGATGGGTTTGCTGTCAGTTTTTTTATGCACTAGCTTAACGTGATGAAAAAAGCGGCCAAGTGCGAGTCGGACTCGCCCATGAAGGGTTCCGTAGCAGCAAGTAACATAATATAAAAGTTTTTGTAGTTCGTTGTAACTTGAATGAAAGGTAAATTGCGGTTTACGATTTATGACGTATTAAAAAATAACTACTTACTAGATATCGTTCAAACCAATTTTCGGTGGAAGTTTGCATGGTAATGTACATCATATATTTTTTTTAGTTTTATCATTCTCTTATTTTAGAAGTTACGGGGGGGGGACACATTTTACAACTTTGGAAGTGTCTCTCGCGCAAACTATTCAGTTTAGAAGAAAATGATATTAGAAACCTCAATATCATTTTTGAAGACCTATCCATAGTATGGGTTTGATGAAAAAAAATTTTTTGAGTTTCAGTTCTAAGTATGGGGAGCCCCCAAAATTTATTGTTTTTTTTCTACTTTTGTGTGAAAATCTTAATGCGGTTCACAAAATACATCTACTTACCAAGTTTCAACAGTATAGTTCTTATAGTTTCGGAAAAAAAGTGGCTGTGACATACGGACAGACAGACAGACAGACAGACATGACGAATCCATAAGGGTTCCGTTTTTTGCCATTTGGCTACGGAACCCTAAAAAGGGTCCATATAATTCCCGGTCAATATGAGGGAGTAGGAGATAAAGAGAAAGAAAACTTCCAATAGAAACCTCGATTTCTCTAAGAAAAAGAAATACCTACTGTTTATAATATAAATATGTTTTAAGAATACCGATTCAATCGTATTTTATGTACCTGCTAACCTCAAGAACACGAGTTATCTGTCTACATGGTTCAGAGAAATATTGGATTTTCCGCCATAATGTGAAACATAGGTGAAATCAAAAACATTGTATCTAAGGACCAGATATAACATGGCGGCTTACAAACGAGCCAGTTGCTTTGTAAACTACTGTTATAAAAAAAAGTATAATTAACCTCATTTTTACCGTCGCATCAACATACTTAACCTAACCTAGCTCCGTCCGTCTGTCCGACTCGGTTTAATTCGTAGTTTTTTACACAATTACACAACATTTTACAAAGCGGCTAGCCTGTTTGTAAAACGGCGAATGCTACTCTCTTCCTTTTACAATACATATATACAAAAATTTCTCAAAAGTTTCTTCACATATAATACGCACACACATACTCACATATTTTTTTCTAGAACCCCTTTTTGGTGTCAGAAAGTGATATAGAGCTAGCACATTTTCATTTAAATCTCAAAGTCGAAATTTCGGCTGGACACAAAAGCTTATTAAAAAGGGTCGAAGGACGTCCCTCGAAAGTAAAAAAAAAACTGTGGTGTAACTCGTCTTAGTTGTAGGAATAAGGTCTTTGTCTATCATCCATTATTCGATTAATATAAGTTTTCAAAAAGCTTTCTGCGTATTGTTCTACGGGTCACCCTCAACAACATAAGAAGACATATGACTGATCACTTGTTGACTTTTGTTTTCACAGACGTTCATTAACTTTTCCATTTTGAAATTGCTAAGTTTGTCACGAAAATGATTTCATACATTTTTAGACGAAATTAGTATTTAATTGGTAGATTATTTCAAGTTAAAGTTAATTCATGTTAAAGCTATTGACATTTTTGCTACATTTTTTTTTTAATATATAAAACATCATTTTTAAAGCTATACCGTAATCTATAACTTGTTACTTGTTTTTGTTTTGCTAATAACAGACTCAGGCTCAAAATAAGATAAAAAAAGGATTGCTTGTAAAAGATGTGTAAAAATATTTATTTTGGTCCAGCTGGAAAAAACTTCCGATACAAAGTAAGCTAATCAGCTAATCGATTCGTATGGGAATTTGTAAAACAAAAGTTGTTGTTTATACATTCGCGTTGGTCGATTTTGTTTTCATTTTCAAATACCTATGAACTATAGGTACTATGACAGTATATTGAATAGTATATGAAAGTTCTTTGGCATATACATATAAAAATACATCGTAAACTTTTTGACATTATATCCATATGCTACATAAATGCTGCTTTTGAGTGTAACGGGTTTAATGATGCGGATTTTCCCACCATGACTTCTGTTACATCCTGTATAACAAACAATCTCAGAGAAAGAAAGAAAATACATTTATTTGACAGTAAAAATATTAACAAAAACATTTTACAAAATCTCAGGCTTAAAAACCTTTTTATATACTGGCAAAAAGGTGACAGAGATTTTTGTTTACAAATGTGTGACTATTTCACCTTTTATTTTCAGTCTTTAATTTTTCTTCTTAATGGCATTATTATAATCTATGGTATTTTAAACTGTAGTATCATTTTTTTCTGTAAGTTATCCTTAAATAAATTTTATAAATCTGTTGACGGCATTAATTATTTTTATCATCCTACCAATTAAAAAATCTAAGCTAAAATCCATCTTTTATAAGCGGTATAAGGGAGTCGAACACAAAAGTATTACACAGGATAGCCTCCATAATGTGGATTTGGTTGTAATCCTACTCAAAATGTCGTATATCCCCACATAGAGGGCCAAATTTTGTTATTTTATTCGGAAGGGCGTAATAATAACGCATATTTTGTGGGCACCCCTTCATTTTAGGGTTCCGTTTTATGCATATAGATACATATTTTGAGTTAGGTTTTTTATTTTGATGTAATTTTCCAGAGTCAACAAAGATCAAATACAGCGTACATTGTTACTGCTACATAACTGTAAAACCCTTAACCAGTGATTTAACGTTTGCACCTAATAAATAAACTTTTAAAACTCAAAGTGAACCATATTTTTTAACGCCCAATGTCTTTCAATAAGAAATCAATGCAAAAATCTATAAAATAGTAATAATAATATTGATTTACTCTTAATTACATACATAAGTCGATCAATTTTACGGTTTTTATTTTACGGCGATCGCACTAGCATCTTTTTATAGTTCTTTGTTTAATATGTATTTTTTATTTTTATTTTATCTATCAAACACTTCGAAACAATACAAAATACGTGAAAAGATATGAAACTCCTACGGCGAAATGTAATATTTATTGGTCGAGAACCCTTAACAAGAATCTTTGCTCGCACTTGAGGAAAAAACCATTTTCACCCCTTGTTTTTCCTTACCCACTACATTATTACCGGAATAGATATCAATTTTACGCAACTGATTGACTAATAAAATAACAAAGACGCAAAAATGTGTAATTTAATAATAACTCCGCCATTTTCTTTCTACTTTTGTGTTATTCTTATTTGAGTGGGTAGTGAAAGGTGAGATAATGGTATTTGTCAGTTTCGGTTCGTAGAGATTTCGTATCAGATTTGTTGTGGGCGAAGAACTTTTATATTAGTGATAATAACGTCGAACTACACTTACAAGTTCATTGGTCGCAGGTAAACCGCCTCCGTAGCCTAGTTGTTTGTCCGCTCGCTTCACGTCAGGAGGTCGCGGGTTCGATTTCTGGCGGGATCCAACTTTGTAGGACTTGGTTTGGTTGGTGGTAGGGCATTTTCTGAGCCCGCCTGGCTAGCTACCACCATTTTATCTAAGTCTTGTCGCCAAATATCAATGTTAACAGCCTTGATGTGTTCCGGCTTGAAGATAAGATAGCCAGTTCCTCATTGCGTTGGGGAATCTTGGTAAGCCCGCTTCCATCTTCGGCATCATCATCACTTATCATCAGGTGAGATGATGCCAAGGGCTTACTAGTTGAGGGTAAAAAATTTGTTAGAAATACATATATAAGTCTGTAGGTATATCAAATTCGCATATAAATTGCGGGAAAAAACAAAAATTAAACTCCTAAAATTTAGATTAAATTGCAATTAATTATTAGGATCTTTCGAAATTATTAGGTTTTAGCATTTTACAAGCTTAGTCTGTATTTCGTTGACATTTTCCTGCTATTAGATACAAAATATTAAAAAAAGAAATGTCTAGGTTCATTTGATAATGTCTCCAAATTTATCAAATCGTTTCGGAAAATAAAAGTTCAAATCGTTGGGAAAAATAAGATAGTTGACTGCTATATAGTCTTTCTCTCCCTCTCTATCTCTTTCTCTCTCTCACTTAAAAATAATGCGTTTGAAATTTTAAGGGGGTACTCAGAATCAAGTATAGTAAATATTTTTACTGTATTTTTTCTTGATTCTTAGTAATAACCACTTAAGATTTCAAACACTTGTATAGTCATCAGTCATTACTGAGTCTTCTGAGTTACTTTTATCAAATATCAAAATCGACAATTTGTTCTAAAATGTTTGAAATTGGAATCTATGACGTCATTTTCATTTTTGAATTTAATTCCATCTGTAATAGTGAAAAATATTTCATTTTTTTTTTTTATTCAGTTATCTATCCTTTTTAGCAGTATTCATTTATATCTCTATCACGCGATCATCGACCAATCATCGCTGTTAATCCCATCGCCTTCACAATTAATAAAACTTTAATAACCCGCGGATTTGGACCAAAAAGCTCACCACAGCTGCGCAATGGCCGATTATGAGCGAGCACAATAGATTCTAGAGGCCTCCACAGATGTCGTAATGAAAAATAAACAATACGCAGAGTTGATTTAGGCGGGAAACCGCCATGTGTATAATAGTGGAGTGGTACCCTTAGATTAGAGAGGGATGAGATGTTGACAGGGCCGGACTCGGGGCGTGTGCGTGGGCGTGACTAATATTGTACTTATTATGTTGAGCGAAATGTCGACACTATTTTTTTTAGGTCACTAGCAAAAAAATCGACTTCTGCTTAAGAGCCTGAATATGGAGGTAGCATTTTTTTTCTTCAAAATGTTGACTGCTCAGCTGATTAGTTTAATATGACGAGTAATTTTAAGTGTACATAATATATTTGTGGCAAATAATAATAAATGAACACTATTAACGAATCACACACAGTCATCCGGCCTTAAATTAGAATCTTCTGTATTGTAGGAACGTGAAACTGATAACATACATTGATAAGTTTTAAATGCATATAGTACACCCATAACAGATCAAACAAATCTGCTTATCACAATAATATTTCTCTAAAAGAGACATCTTTGAACCCGTGGGATGAAAAAGTTAATATAACAAAACAACACTCAAGCAAATACTGTCTTACTTTCAAGCACAAAATAAACGCTTCCAAATCCGGATCACGCGAAGGGCTCGGCCGAATCTTCGGGCTTTGTTGACCTTGCCTTGGGGGCCCTGCAACTAATGTATTGCGTCACGGGGCCCCGTAATTTGTATTGCCAGGGCTGCATTTGACGGTGGCCCTACTATACAAATACACAGGGTTATGCTATGAATATAATTAAATTAATTCGTTGGCGCTTAGATTCTTTGACATTTTCGTATTATCTTTGCTAAGACGCCGTGGGTGTTTCCGCTTCTGTGCCGTATGAAGCGGAAATTACTGCTAATGACTGACGGCTTTCATAAGCATTTATAACATTAATGAAATGTGATCTTGTGAATATTAAAGTGCTCATTTGATGGCATTGTTAAAGACATGTCAAACGCCTTATAGACGGCTTGAAAACTAGCCCCACAACCTCCACCAAATTGTACTTGTGTGTGGATTATGGCTTAAACTTCCTGAGCTATGGGAAGATACACATATCCCAGAAGTAGGGACGATAATGGATCGTTAAAGTAAAATAAGTCATTTATATTATTCCTCAATAATCCTAAAGTCAATAACACAAAAAGTTTTGATTCTCCCCCTTCCTGTACAAAGTTTTTCAACAGTCAATTGATTTCTATAGAATGTCCACAAGTTTTCTTTCTTTTTAAATCTTTTGCACAAAATATTTAACTTGTTAACAGAGCATTTTCCACATCACAATGAATAAATTTTATTTTACGACGTTACTGAAATACTCGTAGCGAAAACAAATTTCAGCTTTGATTATATAGACTTTGGATTTAAGATAAGATTCTTATATAAAGATTCTTGTACTGAGAAGGTTAGCAGTCCGAGCTTATTTATCTTTGCCTATAGATGTGAGACGCAGCACAAAGTTATATCGCGGACCATCAGAACAGTGTGTCGCATAATAACACCTACGTACTCGCACGTGACGTCATCAGCCTTATGACGTCACATAGCACGCTCTTACTCACTCAATCACTCCCGAAGTAAGTCTCTCACACAATTTCAGAAGACATTTTGTCGCGAGTTCGTTGTGAAACTTATGGAGACGTTTTATCTTCGAGGCACATGGAATATTTACCCGATTGTTGCCAGCAAAATAGGGCTGATTCTATCATATTTTTATTGTGTTTAAAATTGTTTAACTAGAGCTAATAAAAAATGACAGCCGCAGGGAATCGAATCAGCGTTGTACTGCGAGTTCCATCAACAATTTGCCAGCCAGTTTGATTGGGAAAATAAGGCTGGAACCTGCAGGTACCAATTTTAGACCATAGATCAACTGCGTAAAGACAGGCCTAGTTTGATTGAAAATGTTACCAGTTTGATGGAACCAGTTTTGGAACCGAAATCTCTTGCTTGTCCATTGAAAGGGCTATCATATCAATCTACTTAACTGAAAAATTTCATAGTCATCGATTTATTTTAAACTCAAAAAATTTAAACTCAAAATGTTTTTTATTTAAGTAAATGCTTTACACATGCTTTTAAATCGTGAATAATTTTTTTCTACCTATTATGTAGTATTCTATTATAAAAAATGTAGTATAAGCGTTTGATTGAAACTAACCGGGTAACCAGGGTAAAATAATTTTATACCTGTAAATGGATAATCTTTTTGAACAATAGCCTTCCGGTACCAACGTTCAGACAAAACGCAAACTTTCAAAAATACAAAATAATATCGAAATTGCTTTTATGTTTTATTTTATAGTAAGAATACAAATCAGCTTTTGTGCTACTTGTTGCTCTTAAGCAAAAAGTTTCAATAGTCGAGTCTGTGCTCTAGATGTCTATGGTTCCAATAATTGCAACAGCGACGCTCCCCTCTCTAAAGCAAAAAGAAGAATACCAAACAATATTTCCAGTCAGCTTCAATGTTAGCACAATAAAAACAAAACCGCTCTCCCCGACTGTCGGTTAAAAAGTAGCAATTGGCCAGCCGTGGTCGGTCGCTTAATTAAAAACGGGAGGATTTTTTCCAGCCAGCAAACGACGTGTGAGTCCATAAAGTTTTTGTTTATGCTATTGTAAATAAAAGGAAATAAAAAATGGCATTAATCCTACAACAGATTACCTAAAATAATTTAGTTTCATTCTATTATTGAATAAAAGTGAAATATTATGTTTTATAATACATCCAAGTATAAAGAATACATAGTAACATAAGATTATACTAGAATGGTTTTAATTAATAAATGCTTGTAAAATCATCCATTCAAAATCACGTAAAATTTTACTTCTTCAAATTTGTGACAAAAACAAAAAACGCCTTTGATAATTTTCCTTACAATTTAACAACAAAATAAAACACAATTTTACGACGACGCTTCCATTCATTTGGAATTCAATAAGAAAGTTTACAATTTCCTGTTTCTTATTAAATTCATTTTCTAATTTGACTGCTCTAAAAAAAACTCATTTGCTACGACAAACTTTTCTTTTCAATCGTCTTCTCAAACCACTTCCTAATATAAAAAGCGGCCAAGTGCGAGCCGGACTCGCGCACTGAGGGTTCCAACTAAATTCATAATTAATCACACATGTCTTGAACTCTATATCAAATTCTCAGGCCTGCAGTCTCTTGAAGCTGTGAAAAAATCAAATTTTTATGCCAACGCATTAAAGAGATACGGCCGTTTATGCCGCATATTTGGACACTCGCATGGGATTCAAAACATATAGGGTACTTCCCGTTGACTTAGAATCATGAAATTGACTATGAATCAGACGGACGGACACCGAAGTGATCCTATAAGGGTTGTATCCTTTATTATCATCATATTATTATTATCTTTTTGAGGTACGGAACCCTAAAAAAGGTATACAATTCGTCTGGTTTTTTTTTTTTCAGTTTTACATACAAATTCTTGATTCACTATTCAGATTTAGTACAGGAAGCTGAAAAAAAAATTATAGAGCGTATTATTATACCTTTATTTTTTACTGCATGGTCTTTTTAAAAACAAAATCAAAATATTTTTTTATTTAAGTAGATGCTATACGCATACTTTTAAATCGTTTTTTTTTTCTACCTAGTACAAAGTTTTTACTTCATCATCATCAGCTAAAAGACGTCCACTGCTGGACAACGGCATCTCCCAAGGATTTCCACACCGACCTGCCCTGCTGTGCTCGCTCCCAGTGGCTTCTCGAAACCATCACCTGGTATCGGTCCACCAAGCGGGAGGCCTGTCTAAGCTACGTCTTCCGGTGCGCGGTCGCCTCTCGAGAACTTTTAAAACAATTACGCATTCGAAATAACCTTTCTTTTTACAGACATGTCTGTATTCATTATACAGGTTTTAAAAAAGTGCGTTTGAAATTTTAAGGGTTTTCTTTTCAGATTCCCACAATAAATCTCAGTAGTGAACCAAGAATTTGTATGTAAAAATGAAAAGAAGTTGTACATACATCGGATTGTTTCAAGATTTTTCTTGTATTCTATAATTGATTCTGGTTTACCCCTTAAAATTGCAAACGCACTTTTTTAAACACCCTGTATACAAAGAAAAATATAATACAATAAACTAAAATAAAACATTTGCGTTATTTGTAAAACCCTAGGTGGGGCGAGTCCGACTCGCTTCTGGCCATATTTTTTTGGAGGATATACTTAATTGGTTTTTCGTTCCAGGACATGACTGTTAACATGACTGAACGTCTAAATGGTTCGATTGTGTAAGTGTCAAAATGTACAAAGTTTAATGGTTAAGATGTTGCAGTGACAAAATGACAAAATTTCACATTGTATTTATGTTAAATGATGCTTGTGTCAGAATTTTACAAAAATA
This sequence comes from Coleophora deauratella, assembly GCA_958295455.1. Taxonomy (NCBI): domain Eukaryota; kingdom Metazoa; phylum Arthropoda; class Insecta; order Lepidoptera; family Coleophoridae; genus Coleophora; species Coleophora deauratella. The sequence continues at coordinate 8,133,849 of OY282413.1, read as the reverse complement.
CTATGTGTTTTTGTCAATTCATATCAGTGATTAAATATTTAAATGTTACAATATTTTAGTAACTAATCATGTTATTGACTAAATGACTGAATCTAACAATGGCAAAAATATACCCTTCATATAATGAGAATTTATAGTTTCTAGGCAGGTCGTGTAAATTATAATAAATGAAGAAATACAACAATTAACAACATACAACAGGACGTCGAGTGCCAAGTGCCCTGGTAGTTGGGCGTGGGCCTGTTAGTTGAGCCCAAAGCGCCCTAGGTCTAGGCCGAAAAAATAAATTAGACAGCCGCTTTGCATACTTTCTCGTGAATCCCTTATATATCATCTGGCATACACAAGACTGTCATCGCTCAACATAAATCAGCAATAAACACTCATAATTAGTAGCTAGTGATAGACTTCACAAATTAACAATGTTGTTTTGTATGGGAGGTACCTTATCCTGGTAGGGCCCGGAATAATTGATGACTTAGTATAGTAGGCCGTATAAAGTTATTAAAAGGTACAAAGTTAGAATAGTGACGTTTGTATTTAATGGGAAATAAGAGAAATAAAATAACACATATATAACGTGTTCATACATTAATTTATTCTTATCATTATCACTAATTTTCATACATTCTTACTTAAACTACCAGGAAACAAAAATTAAGAACTCACTATTCGAGAACATCAAACGATAATGAAGTAGCAACAAGAAGAAGTAGCAGTACTCGAAAGAGTTTTTACTTTATAACTATTTATGGATAACAAACTCCATGATAGATAACAAACAATACATAGTAAGTACTAGTCATTACGACATTGACACAAAATGTACATTTTCGACTCTCATTCGTTATATCAATGCTATCGTAATGAATTTTATACATTATGACACTCGATCGTTCTAACATTTGCACTCTGTAACAATTAGTACATTTTGATACTAGCTCGTTTTGACAATTGAACTATATGACTAGTAATGCATATAACAATCGATCTTTCTAACAATCGTATCATATGTCTGTAATACATTTTGACTCTCGTATTATTTAGCACATAGGTAATCAAACCATTTGGACGTTCAGTCATGTGAACAGCCATGTCCCGGAACGTAGTTTTTAAAAGTGAAACTTTCCCTAAACAGAAACAATTATTATAAAAAAACTGGAATCTTCATATGAAGTTAGTTAAGCTCATTAACTTGAAAGAGATCCTAAAATTGTTATTTCTTGTTGATAATGAACATGATGTTGAAAGATGTTTACTTCTGTAACTAAAAGCCCCAGTCAAATATCTCTCAAACTAAATCTAGACAATGACCACCTCCACCTCCGTCTACACTACGACAATTACGTGCACGACTGTCCGCAGCGTATGGTAGATCGCCTCCTGCCTGCCGACCACATTTCAGGTACTGTCGCTCGCACAACTCATTGTCTCACCGCAGAAATCTATTCATATTGTATCTATCTCGACTAGAACTATCTAGTAAACAATAGGAACACGGAGAGAACTGAAGTTATAAGGTAAAGTGGGACGTTTGGAACTATTACATTATTTATGCGAAAAAAATGGGTCTGATTGAAAAAGTAAGCTAAGCAGCTTGGTGCGTTCTGAAGGAAAATAGCATATGCGTTAGTTCGACTGGGTGAGTACCACTGCTCGATCTATACCTGCCGCCAAGCAGCGCGCTGTGTTCCATCAGGTACGGCGAGATAGCCAGCGTAATTACATAAGAGGCATTATATCTTATTGTTAGCCCTCAAGGATCGGTCGGCATGGCATTGATAACTTATCGTATATATGTCTGGGGTTACAGAAGCTAATAGGCGCCGGTAGCTGCCGTCCACACCGAGAAAGGTTTTGACTACAATACAACAAGAACGTATAGTTGTTTAAAAAATAGTTATTCTAACAAAAAACTAGTTATGAGTAATATAATTTTTTGCAACATGTACAAAGCGATTAGTAATATTTACTTTTTAAATCTAGTTAACACACAGATTGTTTACCACTGCATAGTAAGCATTAATGGTGCGATAGTAATGAAATACTGGAAAACGGTACTCTTTACAATTTTTGTTGTCATTATAATCGGATTGTAAGGTGAACATGAAATGTTGTACACATACCGCTATGTTCTGTTATATTCACAAATTGATTTAACTAGATTATTATAGTAATGACAAATAGACAGACAGAGTAGACAAATAGAACTAGACAATATCGTACGGATAACGAGATTCTAGTTACATGTACCAGAATTTTTTTTCAGTGCAACTGGTGAGCCGTCAGCCTTTTGTCACCTAAAAAAAAGAAAAAAAAAAGAATATAAATAATAAAAAAAAGTACGAGGCCGCCATGCCCTTAAAGAAGCCCTGATCCTTGTTATGTAAGGTCCGATTGGTTGGGTACCACTGCTCGCTCTGTTCCTGCCGCCATGTACTTTGCGTGCTATACTTCGGCAGAGGGGGGAAAGCGTGACGGAGGTGTCAGTAGTACTATTTTTGGGGACCGTGACGGAGGTGTTCAATGAACATTTTGATCAGAAAGTTTTGTTAAATAGATTAAATTTTACATGGTACGGTAGTCCCTCTGAAAAAGGGTACCTCACATAACATATAGGACATATTACAAATCATCAGTAATACGTTATGTAAATGTTATCGTAAATATTGATTTATAAGTCTTGACCATTGTCGCAAAAAAAAATTACCCTTATATCAGAGTTAGCCACTTCCTATCATTTAGGCAGGCTATTGTACCTTAATCAATGCACAAATTAAAAAAAAAGTGGCCACATGGGCGAGTCGGGCTCGCCCATGAAGGGTTCCGTAGCAGCAAGTTACATAATATAGAAGTTCTTGTAGTTCGTTGTAACTTGAATGAAAGGTAAATTGCGGTTTACGATTTATTTAAAAAAAACTACTTACTAGATATCGTTCAAACCAATTTTCGGTAGAAGTTTGCATGGTAATGTACATCATATATTTTTTTTTGTTTTATCATTCTCTTATTTTAGACGTTACGAGGGGGGGACACACATTTTACCACTTTGGAAGTGTCTGTCACGCAAACTATTCAGTTTAGAAGAAAATGATATTAGAAACCTCAATATCATTTTTGAAGACCTATCCATAGATACCCCACACGTATGGGTTTGATGTTTCAGTTCTAAGTATGGGGAGCCCCCAAAATTATTTTTTTTTCCTATTTTTTCTGAAAATCTTAATGCGGTTCACAGAATACATCTACTTACCAAGTTTCAACAGTATAGTTCTTATAGTTTCGGAAAAAAGTGGCTGTGACATACGGTCAGACAGACAGACAGACATGACGAATCCATAAGGGTTCCGTTTTTTGCCATTTGGCTACGGAACCCTAAAAACACTAAACTTGCAATACCTACTTATATGCATGACTACAAGAGCGCTTGTTGAATAGATTAAAATCTGTGCGACAGGTTCATGAAAGCCTATCGTTAGTACCTGGTGCCGATCACTCGTGCGGCCCTGTGATCTCATTTCCGATACTGCACTTCCCCTAGGCAAACAGACACGACAGGGACGGAGTGAGGCAAACAGGGACACGGGAATAAGTTTCTTTTTATTGTGAAAGCTGGCAATAGACTTCGCCGCACATAATGGAAAAAGGCTAGTGCTGTCTATGGGCTTTTTTATAAACTTAGGATTATCAGTGCCATGCCGATACTAGAGGGCCAAGATGAAGTGTCTTATATGGTAGCAACATGTGGTAATTACGCTAACTATCTCACCTCACCCGCCGGAACACAGTACGCTGCTTAGCGGCCGGTGTAGAGCGAGCAGAGTGGTACGCGCTCAGTCGGACATAATAAAGTCCTAACATGTGTTGGTCTGCTTGACTATTGCAGAGTAAATGGAGAATTATATCTTTTGGTAACTCCATAACTCCTTGCATGTTTCTATCGTCATCAACAATGGCCTCTGCGTCTTTTACAGACGATTTACCGCAGTATCTTGGCGCTAAGCTGCTGTGGGTGGGTGCAAGTTTCTTTATTGTAATACATAATATATCTCTATTTGCTAGTAGCATACATACTCGTAATCTAATGTTGGAACAAACAATATTCTCAATGCGTTATCGTGCACGGTTCTTCGAAAACATAGCGCCATGCATGTTTACTACCTAGTGGGGAAAAGCGCCATGTATGTTTCTAGCTAGTGGAGTACTGGGGCCCTTAGTTCCCAGTTCGGCCCTGAAACTAGCCAATACACATGGTGCGTCACATACCGCGGTTTAGCCAAATTAGAGCCAGCTCGGTCACCATTGGAAATCACGTTACAGAGTACAGACTGATCGACTCATCTGTGCCTCGTTTATACTTGCGGCAGAGAAAAGTCTAATACTTCTATAATACACATTAGAAACACTTGAAACGGAACGTAGAGTGTACAAGTTCCGAGTGGTAAGAATTTTGTAATAGGTAGAAAAAATATTTAAAACAACGTGTACAGCACAGCATCTATCTAAATAAAAAATATTTTGATTTTGCACAAACGAACTGATCATTCAACTCATTATCCAATCATTACAAAATTTAACATGCACGTAGACTATGACTTGGAGAAGGACATAGGCTATATTTTATCCCTATATCTCAAGTAATTCCTATTGGAAAGCGAAATAACACCAATATTAACATTGCAAGCTAAGCCGCTGGTACAAAGCTTTCAGAAAAAATCGTAACTTTCTGGTATCAAGTTTGTGCAAACGAGGCTTTTAAACGAAGTACTATAGTCATGTGTCTGTCGCTACGTCGTCGCCGAGTTGGCGTCACACGAAGCACAAAATAGACACAGAAGGTCCGCTCAATACAAACTCCTAAAACGTAAGCATGTATATATGCTTATAGAAATATACGGTCGTTCGAGGCAAGGTCACGATCGCACAGTACGTGATCATGTCTACAACGACCGTATACGTCTATAAGCATGTATATGCTTAGGATTTTTGTGAGCGTATTGAGCGGACCTTCTGTGTCTATGTGTTTTGTACACGAAGTCACTGGGGCGGCGTTGTTGGCGAAACCATGTGATTTACTCAGGTTGCTGTCGTATTTATGCTTGTAAATACACGTGGAGCGTATTGACAGTGTAATCATTTCAACCGGAAGTCTTTCACTGATGAAGATAGGCGTATGAAGACAGCGCAAATTTCGTCATTAATTGTCAAAATCAGCATTATAAGATGACGCTACTTACAAAATATGTATTGAACCCATTAACTAGGCTTCTACTCGCTGAAATCGCAAAAAAAATTGGACTTTTTGTACAAAAGTGTCAGCTGTTCACCAAGTATTTTTTGTACGATTGTATCAAAGGCGTTGAAAGAAAGTTGCTCATTAGCAACTCCAGTTTAAGGGTCCTGCGCCATTTTTGTAACAACCTTTGTACAATAATCACTGTCAACCCTTAATTTTTTTAGCAGAAATAAAAAAAAAAGTTTTTTTTTCTGACTGCTAATAAAAGAAATGAATAGATTTCAGATAAACAGAGTTATGTACTTAGTTTAACTTTCATGTCGTAAAAGTGTAAAAGTTATGTCCATTTTTATAACATAAGCATGTCTTAAATATAAACCAGAGAGTACTTAAGTCAATAAATAACTCAATGTGTTGAATTTGGCAAACCTATACTCCCTTACATCATGGTTTAATAAATGTTAGCTAAGTAACACAAAATCTTGGCGTGTCTTCAAGACGAAAAATCCAAAATGCGTCCTTTATTTTGTGCCACTTTATATCAATTTCAACAAAGACTTCTCATCCTACAGAAGCTAACATACGGACGTTGCCAAAACATTGTCACGAGACTCATGAAAAATAATCACCAACGGTTTATTTTGAATTCGGAACGGCCGTTCGAGTTGAAAGCGTCGTTAGCGCACTGAATTTGTTAGCGGTGCGATAATTTTGGAATCTGTCTCAAAACGTCATGTGGGCATAATGTCATGTAAAAAAGGAGGTCGTCTAAATCGGTTACCTCAGATTCGCAAAAATATTTACGTTTTCCAATATTCTCCTAGCTAAAGGATACTAAAAACGTAACGTGAAAATTGAACTTGACATACATATGTTTGTTTTGATCACGTTTAAAATGGGCAGAGGTGTTCTCAAAAAATGACACTTTTGGAATGATATTATTAGACTGTAATTAGATTCTTGATTTCTGACCATATTTAATTTCAAGAAAGACGTTAAAAAATTCGGACTCAGTTTGAATCCAATTTGAATTTATTTGAATATTGGCTTTAATCGACAGTAAAATTATTTCTATTTCGTGTCATTTTGAGACTCAGTTATTTTGCGTCTGAACCTAGTTTTTGAACAAATACAGTCAGTGCGTGCGGTTTACGCGCGGAGAACCGATCGAGTGCGGTTTTGACTTTACCGGGGCTGAATTTCTGACTTAATGACGTTAAATGCTAATAAATACATTTCTGGTTTTAATTAATGTGTGTAAGGGTTATACAAAAAGTACTTATAGCTATGTTTTTTTTTAAGAAGTGTTGCGTTTACTTTTAAACTAAGTTTACATGTCATAAAAAAAATTATGTATCTTTTTTATTATATTTGAACATCGAACATGATCCTAGTATGACTCTGTTACATAGATCTAGATACATAGTGACATCATCCCTATTTCATAGCCAATCAGGTGGCAATTTCAGGCTAGCATATTTGTATACATATGTATTTCTGCCATTTTGAAGTCAATGCACTTTACATTTATTTAATAGTAACATAACATCCGTGCTAGGAATCGAACATTTTTTTATGGCAGAGGTGGCAAACGAGCAGACGGATCACCTGATGGTAAGCGATTACCGCCGCCCATAGACACCCGCAACACCAGAGGAGTCACAAGTGCGTTGCCGGCCTTTGATATGGGAGTACTCTCTTTTCTTGAAGGTTTGAATGTCGTATCGGTCCGGAAATACCGCAGGCGACAATTCATTCCACAGTTTGGTTATGCGAGGCAGAAAGTTTCTAGTGAACATAGAATAGAATAGAATAGAATAGAATAGAATAGAATAGAATAGAATAGAATAGAATAGAATAGAATAGAATAGAATAGAATAGAATAGAATAGAATAGAATAGAATAGAATAGAATAGAATAGAATAGAATAGAATAGAATAGAATAGAATAGAATAGAATAGAATAGAATAGAATAGAATAGAATAGAATAGAATAGAATAGAATAGAATAGAATAGAATAGAATAGAATAGAATAGAATAGAATAGAATAGAATAGAATAGAATAGAATAGAATAGAATAGAATAGAATAGAATAGAATAGAATAGAATAGAATAGAATAGAATAGAATAGAATAGAATAGAATAGAATAGAATAGAATAGAATAGAATAGAATAGAATAGAATAGAATAGAATAGAATAGAATAGAATAGAATAGAATAGAATAGAATAGAATAGAATAGAATAGAATAGAATAGAATAGAATAGAATAGAATAGTTTATTTGCTCGAAATGAAGTTACATTTTAGGTGGACATATTACAAAATATAGTTTCTTTACATTTCACCAGCAGCTGGCATGCAAATTTGTCATAATACAATTCAGTTTACAAGCATATACATATATATATATATACAGGGTCAGTTTACAAGCATATACCTATATATATACAGGTGTTAAAAAAAGTGCGTTTGAAATTTTAAGGGGTTACTCAGAATCAAGTATAGAATCCAGGAAAAATATTGAAAAATTCGCTCTTCAATTTTTTTTTGCAGTTTTTCATACAAATTCTCGATTCACTATTTAGATTTAGTATGAGAATCTGAAAAAAAAAATTGAAGAGCGGATTTTTTCAATGTTTTTCCTGGGTTCTGTACTTGATTCTGAGTAACCCCTTAAAATTTCAAACGCACTTTTTTTAACATCCTTTATATATATACACATACATACATATATAAGAATACTGCTCAACTACTATCGTATATCATCATCATCATCATCGGCCGAAAGACGTCCACTGCTGGACAAAGGCCTCCAAGGATTCCACATTTCTACTAACGTACACCAAGAATTAAATATATTTTTTTAACATTAGCTTGATTGAAAACTTTACAGAATATATATTTTTACTTCATGTTCAGTTTTATCCATGGAACGGTTACACGGGTCAGACTTTACTCACAAATCACTACTGGGGCTCCTCGGGGACCCATGTGTGGGGCCAACGATCCAGATCGAGTGCGGAACCGTGGAAACCGGTGACCGGTTAAAACGGTTTTTTGTGAAAATGCATAGAATTTATCTTCGATAAAATATTTTTGTATTCAGAATTGGTATGATCTTGGCTACAATATTATTTAGCAAAATATGATATGGTGATATCGAACCTTTAGAATAGTTTGAAAATAGTTTATATTGTTGCTGGAAAGTTTTAAAAAAATGCGATTTTAATTTCAAAGATAATGGCTTAAAGTTTGAGGTTTCTTTAGATTTGTCTTTAGTCTCAGAGTAATAGAGGATATATTTATAGTAGTTGCTACGATAATTAATTGTTAATTCTTATAAATTGTTTCGATTATTTACGGGATTAGATTAAAATCAAACACAGCTCAACTTATCTCTGTTAGTCTGTTTTCGTGCTAATAATGACGTTACAATTGCAACAAAATTAGTCCCCAACTGTCGGTCTGTTTGTCGTTTCATTCGTCACGGTACCCACGGGTGGGGCTGACGGTTTGAGCTCCGATCACAAATCACGCTAGCCTCTAGAGACCCGTGTGTGGACACGCCGCTTTGTACCGGAATTTATCCGGTAATCGCGTAAAATAACCGGGTCATATTTTCGCGCGTTAAATTATGCGATTGTTTCGAAAATTCACTTTGTCCATTAAGAACTTAATGATAGGTTTTATTTAAGCTATAGTTAGTACTTTTAAAGTTGAAAGAAGTTCAACCCGGTTCAATATAGTACAAAAGAAAATAAGTAAGGTGCAGACCATATGCAGATCTGTAAAGAAAGGTCTTCGAGTGGCGATTGCGCACCCGATAGGATAGGAATGATAAAGAAAGTAAAGGAATAGGATAGTAGGACTGATACTACATTGAAACCCCTAAAGAGTTGCTAGAAATGTATATAATTTGGGATTTTGCTAAGTACTGGTCAACGGGATAGGCTGTTTGTGGCGACATGTAAGATACCTTGCCACAACCTATATTTCTAGAACGCGCTGTCAAAGTTCTTCTGACGGAAATCGGAAATTGTATGAATTACTTCCAAACAACCATACATACTCGTACATACTACTTACCCTAGCGAAGATGCCTCTCTTTTCCATCGAATTTACTGTTGCTACATGTTCAAACATAGAGGCTTTTTAAATTCATTTTGATATTTTTCAATGACAAAAAGGTAAATAAAAAAAAGCATCATAAACGTACCGAATGATTGCAGTTGGCAACATGCCCCGTCTTGGAATAATAATGAATGCAGAATGCACCCTTCCAATCATTGCACCTGCTTTTTGTATGAGTGGTGCAGAAGACAGATTGCAAAATGAAATGCAACCTTTTTATACCTGTGAAATGTATTACCCGACAATTTCTCCAGCTAAAATATCGGTTATGTTATTTGTTGTACTTTATAGGATTACAGTATAAACTGTCTGTGATTTTACCAATCTAAAGAACATATTGGAAAGTGTTAATTTTAATATTCTATTTCGAAAGTCTCTTTTTGACGTCTGTTTTTTAAAATCAGTTTTTCGTATCAATAACACAAAACCTTTGAGGAAATCACGATTTCACAACTTTAGAAATGCACGATAAAAAAAACTTTTTAGTCTCTAAAACAAGGACATAATGCTTATTTTGGTGAGCTTTCACTTTTCACCAACAGCAAAAATAAGTTTGTAAAGGGCTATCCTCGAATTTTAAGCTACAAGATCTTCGATCACGAGTTTTATCGATAAATAGAACAGATCCTTTGAATGTCACGCGCACGTTCCGATACGCTCGAGTGGTTTTGTTCTATTTTCGAAAATGTTGGGAGTTTGGATGACGGAGCGATGAAATGTTCAGTTTTGAAATAGAAATTAAGAATATACATGACGGTATGTGATCATTAATTTGGTTATATAGGGTGTGCTTCTACTGATCATACTGAACAACTTTTGTCCTACGACTTTGCTGAAATCGCAAAAAAAAATTAACTCTTCATACATAGGTATGGATCAGCTGTTTGGCCAATTTTGTTTGGAGAGTCCATTTTTTTACGATTTCCTACTTAGCTAGGATTTACACCTATTTTGTTAAACTACACTCTGTATAATAAGTTTAAAAACTTTTTGTCATAAAAAGTTTGTGTTATTTGCATAAAATATTACCAATATTGACATACAAATGATGGGGAATTAAATAAAAAAATGACAGCCATTATTTTTTATGATGTGACCAGCCACAAAATTCTTTGGCGTTCATAAAAAATGAACAGCCCAGCATATGTCAACAAAACTATTAATAGTTAATACCCATAGTTTAAGAATTGATATGTGACACAAAAATGTTTGAGTAGCGCTCATAAAATGTTTCCAAAACAAACATTTATAATTTACAACTAATTCAAAAAGTCATTAATAAAGAATCGTGGGTAGTAACAGAAACGGAAGAACGTTTACGTTTTAGTGTTACGGTTAAAAATGGTAATCAAATGGTAACAAATGATAATGGATTAATGCTTGAAAGATGGATATACAGAGAGACAGGAAAACTCATGGGAGCTTATAAGACAAACTGTCATGAGAGCTCCCGTGAGGTTTAAATTTTGTCGTCAACGCGTTTGATTGGATGACGACTAGACATCGGTTTGACACACATTTGCCAAGCTTCAAATCGATACGACGATTATTAGAAGTTGGTGGAATTCCACTTCCAAGATTAGTTTAAATACATAGTTTCAGTTGAAGCTAATATTCTGTAAGCGTGCTAAAGAGGAACCTTTCTTTGCGTCTGACAGTTCTTTTTAGCAGTCTTATGTCAGTTTTTTATTTTTTTTAAATGGAATCTGAACAGTATATACTCATTTACACATTTTGAAACATTCATAAACATCAAGTTTTTATTGTTTTCAAAGTCTGCACAAACCACTTTTATTATATTAACTCAGTTCTTAAACGTTTTACAATGCTGCCTCCTACAATCGGCCCATCATTACAAAATCCATTGGAACTCGTTTCGATATCCCGCTGAGTTCTTGGGATTAATAATTTGAACCCATTCAGGGTCCATTTTGAACCGTTCTCTCTCCAGTACCACTCGCAGCTTGATAACCTATTAGTCGGGTCCTCTCGTTTTGGGAGCCATTTTAAAATAACTGCACTTCAGATTGGTATTCCAAAATTTCTTTGTAGGCGATAAGGTTGAAAACGATATATCACTTTTAGAAACGATTGTTGGCTATTTTAAAAGTTATGTCGAAAGTTTAAAGTTTTTAAGCATAATTTTATCGATTATCGATATACGTTCTGACTTGCTCGGTGGCTACGTGATTAGTGCTACCTAATCTGAGTGAGGGTCGTGGCTTCGAAATCTACCAAGGGCAATGTGACGACCAGATTTGTCCAGGAACTTCGTATAAGGCAGAACTAAAAATGCATTTGAAAAGTGTACAGTACTGCCTACTTAGAATACAAATTGATTTGATTTCATTTGTTTGCTCTATGTCTTTATGTATCATAAGTGTGATTGTATATGTATATTTATCATCTCTGGTTCCTATAATACAAGGAATCCCAGTTTAGGGCCGGTTTTCATTGTGAGATTTGTCCTGCATATTTATTTATTTCTTCTCAAGCTGTTGATTTTGAAGTTATACTGCCATGCCAACCTTTTCTTTTAATTTTTCCCCATCTCCTTGACTTCATGACGTCACGAGTTAATTTTACTTCCCTTGATAGATGGGACGTAACATTTTTGGTCTCTCTACCTTTCTTCGATCGATATATTTTCATTTTAAGATTTTAGGTCCCTGGTACCTAGGTTTTGTATTATTCTAACAACTTTTTCGTTAAAAATCTTCGTTAGATCGACCCAAATACCTTCGGCCTAGCAACCATTAGTGCCAACCGCTTCGCCACAGTTTCAAAAAACAGAAATACAAAGGAAATAAGTATATAAAGCTTTGACTGACTTTGAAATATATTTTTACTGGAAAATTCTAGGAAACAATACCTTAGGCAGCCTTCTTAGTTAGAAAGTAATTCATGATTACAAAGTATTTTGTTACGAAAAAAGGGCTTTTTTGATTTTTTTCACATCAAAGTGAAAGCCCTACTCGCAAATTAATTAAATAAGGTAAGGTACTCTTGTGAAATAATCAAGGACGCTTGAGATTTTTCCTTATAGTTATACTAAGCGAAGTTTTTATCATATTGTGTTATCATTTCGCTGCCGTTTCACCCAATTTCAACTTTGCTCTGCCAAATTTAATGGCAATTGACAGCATTTTTCACATTATTGAACCCTAGATTTTAATGAGTATTTTGTATTGAAAATGCAAAAAATAAATACCCGTATTTCTTGTTTTTTTAGCATAGATGTCAAGATAAATATGTAAACTTAGTTCTACTACACTGGTGAACTAAAAAATCGACTCAAGATTTGTTGCTCGACTTTTGAAAAAGTAACTCAGTATACAAAACTGCTAAACACTAAAAGCAAAAAACTAGAAAACCATCAATCTAAAATAATAAACAGTAAACACACAGTTTTTGATCTTTTGGTTTAGTTTTATTTTGCTAGATTGAGTTAATTTTCCAGAAGTCGTGCATGAAACTTTGAGTCGATTTTTTTGTCTACGTGTATATAGCCTGGTAGGACACGACCTCAACCTTTTCCTTCAACTTTTTGGAGTAGCTTCGTCTCGATCTTCCCCTTCCTCTCCCTCCATAAATTTTTCCATTTTTTTATGGATATAAAAATGTTGGCCGAAGACAGTGCACGATGGAGTTTGCTTCACCGACAAGAGCAAGTCTTTTAAATATCAGACAGACAGTTCTACTATAAGGTGCTACTTTATTAGTGCCCGATATTTTAGTCAGTGCTTCTACTCCGGATTCTGATCAACATTTCCCAAGGAACCCATTGCAAGGAATCGCAAAAAAAATTTTTGGACTCTTCATACTAATTAGGCTGCTCAGCTGATTGATTTGTGTGAAGAGTCCAAAAAAAATTTTAAGATTTGACTATGGGTTCCTAGGGAAAAGTTGACGAGAATCAGGAGTAGAAGCACTGACTAAAATATCGGGCACTAATAAAGTAGTACTTTATATACTGACTACGGCAAACACAGTTTATCAATCTCACATGTATGCGACATCGCACAGCCTAAAATACTGTAGGTACCGATTTAAACAATTTACGTGCCCCTTAATACGTCTTGATACACAGTATATTCTTATTCTTATAGGCGGCTTGCAATCTATCACTGTGTTGGCTACAAGCAACACCTAGCTTCGAACATCTCATTGTCTTTTGTTGATGACATCACGAGCGCACACGGTAGGCTTTGCCTAGTAGTAGGTGTTGCTACAAGCCCCACAACCTCCACTAATATAGAGTATGGCCTTACCTTCCCAATGTATGAGTAAGAGACCCCAGCAGTGGGGACGCTGTTGGTTACTAACTATGTACTTAACTTTTTAATCACCCTTTCGTGTTTGAATATGGAACAATAACTCAATTTATACCAACTGTACTGTACTGTTCGCTAGAACTTTAAAACTTAGTTTTGCAAGTAACAAACTGTAATTTTACTTTAAACATCTTAATAACCCGAACGACGGGGGTGGTTATGAAAACGTGTAACTAGACCTTGTTAGAGAACACGACTACCCACTTATTTACCTAACAATTTCATAAAATCGCTAATTATACGGTGCACCTAGTTTTTACAAAGGGTGACGGCAGAAACTACACAAAAATTACAAATTTCAACTCTATAACTTAGTAATTGAGACTAAAATAGAATTATCAAACGCAACTGTGCCGTTTTGTTACTAAAGGTGCAATTATAGAATGCGTTTCTAAGGGATGTTCAGATGCAAGATTTTATTTTGCAACAAAAAGGCGTATGTACGTTTCCTTTTCACGCGATTTTCGTTCCAGTTCTTCACAAGATAAAGTTCATTTTTTGTTAACGAACAAATAGGGTAACATACCCGATTTTGGGCCATTGAGCATGCCTTCGGGACATGCGCTTCCATTGAGCTGAACCAAGTCTCGTATATCCGCCCTTTTTTCCCAAACACCAGATGTTGAAAACAGTCCTTTGTGAGCAAATTTCGTCTGAGTGCCCAATTATATTGTTAATTTTACAAATATTAAAATATAAAGCTTTTGAAATATAACTCTGCTGTGCTGGCACTAATAATAAGCCATTACTGGAATCTTCAATGGGCTTTGCCGAGTGTCAGATTTCGTGCTAAAGCCGCGAGGTAATACAAAGATGGAATGGAAAGTAAATTGTACAGTCAGATAAGGAGTTTGGTTAGCAATCGCTTGTTTTAAAAATTAATTAGAAGCTGCTTTGACTAGCTGTTTGAGCACTTTTTTCTTTTTATTCACAATTCTTAAACTGCTTACTACAATAATATAGATAAAATATGTTTTTTTTTCTCGTGGCATAACGGTTATCAGGTCACAAACTACAGTTACTTTTGTGTGGGAAATAGAATTAAATTAAACGAAGAATTAATCATAATCTTCGGTTCGGTGTCTGTTTTATTAGTAAAATGATTAAATTTTAATCAACTCTACGTCTTTTTATACCACTGTCTCGAGAACAACCTTAAGTCCCCTTAAGAGGCTTGTTAAGGATTTAAAACGGCGAATTTAATTAATACGAATGGTGTTAATTCTTATTGGATTTTGTCGCTCAGTTTTTGTCTTTTCGTGACCAGTTAAAGTTAACGCAGAAAAGTAAGGGTTTTACGGGGTGTGAATATAGGTTTATTGTTACGTAAAGCATTGTGTATTTTTATTTTAAATGTTATTTTTTAATCGTATTAATTAACTCACCAAAAAAAATAATATGGCAAATTCCAAGCATAATTTTAGTATGATCGTAGTATGAAATATGAAAATTGTAATATGTATATGTTTATTATGCCGATTATCTTCCAAATGTGTGTGTTGCCCAAATATTGTCAAGCTCCTGATATTATAATCTCACTAATTAAATTGTTAATAACATGGATTTTTGACAATCTTGATCAGTTTATGCGATTTCACGGACTCGAATCATAATCTCACGGGGTCGCTATAGTAATACGTATATTATAACAACCCCAGTGGCAGGGTACGAAAAAACAGAAAAATACATTTCACATAACAAGAATGACAACATTTTTAAAAATCCAACGCAGTAGGTATGTAATTTATGCAATTTTTCTTGTTGTGCGTCCCTTGGCAAACCCTTGACATCCTCTCTGATGGTCGGTTCAGATGCGTTTATAACGCCCGACGCAAAACACATGTGTTATACGAGTAATTTTTAAGTCTGTATGTATATCTGTGTGACTGTCTTTGGCATTGTAGCACTTAAACGGATGGATCGATTTGAATACGCCTTTTTTACTACAAATCAAGTTTATCGCGATGATCCTTAGCTATTTTTGGTGAGAATTGGTGCAGTGGTTATCAAGTTATTCGACTTTTACTATGAGTAGTAGCAATGTTTTTTATATGTCGCAAATTCATTTATGTACGTTAATGTAAAGTCATTAATAGGTATAATATGCTTTACACTTATTTCATGGTCAAAAAGAATGAAACATTAAATTTAAGTTTACTTTAATAAATTCTGGAATACATCAATTTTGTTAAATTTTTTGTTTGGAGACAGGAATTAGATAAAATAATGGTGGTAGCTTTCTAGATTACAAAATGACTTACTAACAACAAAACCCTAGAACAATAAAGTTGGACCCTTAAATATATTAAACTAACATTAATACAGGCCTTTAAAATCCAATTAAAAGTATTTTTTTATCCCTACATTATTGTTAAGTATTTTAATAGTTAAGTTTTATCCAAAATAATCGTGATTGTGTCAAAGGTTTTCGAAATCCTAATGTAACGTACTGAATTTTACAGAATTTTTGTCTGAAAAAAAAACCTTTTTTATTTATTAATTTATAAGTACGTCAACCTCATAAAAATTCAAATACCAACCCTCCTCAATTGGCTATCGAAGAGCAAAACAAACAAGTACTTATACTTTTCTTTTTTCAACTTTTAGGGTTGAGAAAGAGGTCGGTATCTCATTTAGAAGTTCAGAATTTGTTTCTTTCAGTCTGCTACACAAAACAAAATAAATATTTACGAAATTGCGACTTTTTGATTTTGATGAAAACAACGACGTAATATGACGTCGTAAGGGCAGGCCCATTGTCATTGGTAGAGCTTTAGAACAACCCTTAAATTTCAGTTGACAATAAACGTCAAACGTGGTCCGACGTAGATAGATAAATATATGATTTACTTTAGCCTCTGACACACATTTTATGACAAAATTATTAAAAAAGCAAAATGTTCAGTTTATAGTTTTTTTCAGAAGCCTTTGCCGATTAGACAAATTTTAATATTTTCATACATTTATACTTCGATTGCCGTTCCGTCTCGAATAAACGCTCTTAGGCCGGTCTAGTAGTAGATGTCTTTGGATGAAACTTTATATTCTTTCTCGCCGTCGAGTTTGGGGATTGAATGTCAATGAGGTCGTAAAGTTGGTCGTATATCTTATTTTAAATATATTTTTTTAAAGATCCAGGAGAAAAAAATATTAAAATAAGTTTTAAAGTTAAGGAACTTTCATAATTAAGTAATTTTGTATATTTATTTTTACGATTCATATAAAATGCAGTTTTGAATAAATTACAAATATTCTAACGAAATTTCTTTTTTTTTTCAGGTAAGGAATTAATATTATACCCTACTTAAAGAGTTCAACGTTAAAACACGGTAAGTAACATCTTATATTCAAAAACGTATGACTGACTGAAGCATTGACGGACAACGCATAAGCCTAAATGTTGAAGCCACGAAAATACATATTCCATATTTAGAACATACAATCCTTTGCCTTAGAGGATATACAGGGTGTTAAAAAAGTGCGTTTGAAATTTTAAGGGGTTACTCAGAATCAGTTATAGAATACTGGAAACATAGAAAAAATCCGATCAAATTTTTTTTCAGTTTCCCATACTAAATCTGAATAGTGAAAGAAGTATTTTTATGGGGATCTGCCAAAAATATTTTTTTAACCCCTTAAAATTTTCAAACGCACTTTTTTAACGCCCTGTATAAGAGCACTATGAAAGGATTTTTTTATATCTATTCCTAAGTTGGGTGCAATGATGTCCTAAAGTTTTTTTTATAGAAAACGGAATTTCCTGACGTCTATACGGACGAAAGTCGCGGGTTCCCCACTATTATTATATGCATATAACTAACATTATTTTATGTTTTAATTTTCACTTATGTACCTGTCTAAGTTTTAATCTAATTTCAGCAAAAATTTCAGTCCATTATACCGTCACTCCTTATACAGTTTGTAACTACTCATACTATTAACAAAGGAGCCTTCAATTTTGATTATATCTACTCTGAAGTAAGAATTTCAGAACGTACTTATTTGCGCACATTAATTTATTAATATACAGTGAAATCCTTTTAACTCAGCATTACCATTCACGTATCTTGAGGTAGACATATCAAGCTTGGAGAGGCGACATTCGCCAGGTGATCGATGCTATGACCTCGATCCGTCGTCCTTTTCCATTGTCGGCCAACTATTGGCCAGTTTTTTGTTGTCAGACGCACTTACAAGATTAATCGCGGACAGTCGAAGACTGATGGTGCGGGTTGGTGACATCTGCCGCCATTGTATCGCATCTAAATAACTTGGATTTATCTCGTAAAGATGGGGGCACGCGCGCTTAAAAATGTCGCCGTTTTGCTGGTACCGGTATCTGTGTGACTTGTAGTCGATCATATATGAGCCATCTTATCGCATGGTATAATTCTGCCTTGTTTGTGTTGAAACTAGGTATTAAAGTAATAAGTATGTTATATTTTCAGCATCCAACGTAAAAGAGTTGTAATAACTGTTTGTTATAATCGTTGTGGCATCGTGGCCGTATTTAACCAAATCAAACACAGCTTTTTCTTCGAAAGCTTGTATTGTCGTGTTGATCTTAGCCGTGTTTGATGAAATTCGGTTCAGTGATTTTCGAGTTATTGTACTTCTACTGTCAGGCGTGGTCAATTTCTTTTTTAAGCTTTTATAAAGTTTATTAATATTACTTTTTATATATGTAGGTATGTAATTTTTGTTGGTTATTGCTTGCAATAAAGTTGTAACTAGCTAATACTCCAAAGGTAGTATAGGACTACAAGTTTACATCAATGGGATGGTGATTGGTAGCTTATTTTCCTAGTACAATAAATGTTTGAATGGGCTCATCTTTTCTTTAAAATTTAACATCAATGGTCGTCTCTGTACCTGGAGAACGTATCGTTGGAATGTATCGTCGTAGCGTTATCTTTGAGTCTGGTCTGGGATTGTGAATGTTTCGCTTTTTTATTATTATTTTATGGTTTTGTTAGTTTGGAAATAAAACTCAGAAAACGTAGGAACAGTGATTGGACCTGACGATTTACTTTCTTGGACGATTTATTAATAATCATAAGATTTTAGGTTGTGCTTATTATTTTATAACATGGATAGTAACAATATGCAAACTATTATGGTCTAATTTTAATACTTTTTCGATAATCAAAATAAATCAAAACATAGGAAAGGCGGACTTATTCCTTTCGCGATATCTTCCAGTAAAAACAGATACAAAAAAATGCTAAAATATTAAGTAGGTACTTATTGTGTTTTTATCGGTCAACAAAATAAATCTCATTTTTTTTTACCTTACACTTTCTCGAGGTTTTGGAAGAGACCCGTGCCCCCGCAGTGGGGCCGATTTGGGCTGTTAATAAGCATAAATTCTTATTTTGATTTTGTTTATTAATTTATTTATTAAGACAGTTACTCCTCAATACGTCGAACGCAAACCGACGCGTGCGCTTTTGATTGGAACAATGTAAACTCATATCGAAAGCGGTAACCGCCGCGTTTCTGCGACGCGACGTTTCACTGTGAAGCGATCTGTTTTGACGTGCGCTGTCATAGTTCATAAACCATAGACTAGACGTGGACTAATTGCTTATGTTCTAATTTTAAAATTATTATCGATTACACGTTTGTTTATCCGTTACGGTATTATAACTAGGTTGACGCAAAATTGGGTTATGTGGTATGTTTATGTTATGAAAATTTATATATTTTTGATTTTGCAAGATGGAAATGAACGATGAAGCGAGAAAAAAAAAATACTTTCATCCGAATCACTTTTTTTTTATAATAAATAGGTAATAGACTACATACCTCGTAATAAAAGAAGGTTGTCTCACCACAAGTTCAAAACATTTCCATACACAAAATACAAGCTGTTGATTTGGTCAGTAAATCCCCCTATCAATACTGATAGTGATATTGATACAAAAAGAATAATGTGTATTAAAAAAATATTTTCTCAAAAACATAATTTGGATTTTTTAAAAGTTGACCTATCATGATGACCGATTGTGTATGAAACGTCCAAAAAAATAATCGAGAAGTAACTTTTTCAAATATTTTTAAGCATCAGACATTTAATTGTGTTGTGTGTACTTATCACCCTTGAAAAGGGTCGATGTCCACCAAAACAATATCCTCTACGTAATTAAATTAGTCCTTTTTACGCAGCATGCATATTTACCTACGAAAACATATGCCATTGCTAACTTTAAAAAAAGCCATGCTGCCAGTGCAAGTGCCTATTTAAGTGTGGAACGAACATAACCACCTGCCCTCAGGGCTTCTGGATAAGATTACACGATCGCACTTGACGGTTTTCCTGTGCCGTCTGTCGAAAAAAATGTCACTGAACTGCACTATCGATTGACGAAAAAAATAAGAAAAAACCGTTAAACCACACCGCGACGACACGACATGTTACAAAAAAAGAAGAAAAAAGTCGTTTCCATTTTTGAAATTGTTAAAAATATTACGCATGTCGAAAAAGGGTTTTCAATAAATACTGATGTTCATGATGTAATCAAAATGTTTATTGATCGTTGTAGTAACATTTTATGATGGTTTTATAGATAATAATAATTTATAGAGTAGAGATCTTTGTCTAGATGGCAAATTATCATAATATCCAAAATTTCATATTAAGGATTTTTCTTAATTTTTTTTACATAGTTTCGTATTTCTTTTGATAATGAAGCGACCGAAACTAGACACAAAAAGAAAAAAAAAACTAATTAATTTTCCAATTCAAATGAAGCTTTCTACCTAGTAAAGGATATTTGGAGAATAGTAATATGTAATACCAATTTTAAACTTAATGAAAATTTAATGATTTACTAATTTTAATAAGTATAATAATGGTATACTTAAAATTACTGTACGTTAATTTATTGACAATTTTTTTTCGAAAATGTTCTTTACACTTCCGATAATATCACGATATCCTTTTTATGTGTTTAAAGGGTCATTTCTGAAAAGGGAACGAGTTTCAGTAGAACAGAGTTTCCAGACATAATAATCCGGTAGTTGACTGCATGAAAAATAAATTATGAAATATTATTGACTAAATAGCTCTTTAATTGAAATTATTGAAAAGCTTGATCACTTAAATTTTCATTGCATTTTCAATTTTTAATTTATAAAATTACTTAATAAGTATGCAAACTACTATTTTGAACAATGACGTCATCGTACAAAATTTCAAATATTTTTAGAACAAAATGCCGTTTTTGACATTTGATAAAAAGTAACTCAAATGACTAGCAGTCAACTACGGGATTCTTTGCAGTTGAAAAACCGCCTTTGCCACTAATAAACTAAACTAAACCCTTGTTTTAATTGTATCTATTTAGAAGGTGCCGGCGGTGGTTCTGCACTATCCGGTTCGGGTCCGGGTTAAATTAATTAAACCGGTCCGGTCCGGTGCAGGCTTTGAAGGTAATAACGCAATTCCGGGGAGCAAAGCTAGTGTTGCCAGTTGTTTCTCTAGGGATTTGTCCCAAAATGTCTTAAAGAAGCGAAATACATAAATTGTTCAAATAGACACGATTGTTTTTAAGACATTCATTAAATTTTAATGCTTATTTGCATAGTATAAAGTATAGTTGTGATGTCACACGTTACTACAATAATATTATAAAAAAAATATTGGAAATTTAATACTGACGTTAGATCATGCTAAAAGAGGACCTCCCCTTTGCTTGGGCAGTCGACTGCTTTTGTAGTGATTCAGATATAATTAACACACGAAGACCATTTATTTTATTGTATATTTGTAGATATTCACAAGTAATTACGCCTAGGTAGTCACGGGCTCTAAAATACAGCTAAGATTTTTTTAATATGCTGTATTTTTGTCCTACGGGTAGCTAAATAACACCTACCATGCAGTGGGTATTGGCAAAAGCTTGTCTTATACATTTGGCGAATCGGACATTTTGCGCATAGTGACAATCTGTCTTAACGTCTTATAGGTATAATTGGACATTTTGCGAATCGGACATTTTGCACATAGTGACAATCTGTGTCAGCGTCTCCAGGGAGTTGAAAGCTGGTTAGGATGGAGTTAGTGTAATCTGTTATAGATTGCCTTCTGAGGCTCCTCAGTCGGTCCCATCAAATTCACCAACTTGAATGATATGGGGCTTGACACTTAGTACACAAAGCTTCTTCTTCTGCTTAACGTGTGGCACATTTAACCGTGCAAGGAGATCATAAGGGATAAACAGCAGTTGCCTAGTGTTGCACTTAGCATCACAATACACACAATCATATCACATAGTGTTCATTTCAAGTTTTAACCTAAGAAATAAGAATAATATTGGAAGTTGCAGAGGCTGAGTAAGGTCAATAAGTCATCATGGGGCATTGTATATTTTTTGTTCTTTTTGTAACTTATATTAAATTGAATTTTTATTTTTCGTATTAATAAATCCTACCTACACTTGTTAAAGTTTGATAATTTTCATAACAATCGACCTATTTTTCTAAATTTCTTAAAATTTTTGTTTTTGAAGTTTATATAGGAGACGACTTTGTATAGGGACCCTAAATTTAAACGATACCCACATCCGAAAACAACCCCAAACTCCATGTGGGAGCGGTGCGGTGCCTTTGTTTTTTTTTGCTCAAAACCTTCAAAATCCAAAACAAACTTTACATTTCACGGTTCCGAAGACTAAATCGTCACATTATTGGGATCAACAAAGTATCTTGTTTCATATTGAAAAAAGTCGTCACCTTTCCTGAGATTTTGAGCTTAGGATAGATAGAATCAGATTGCTTCAGAGCCGTGTTATATTTTTATTTATGAATACTGAGTTCACTGACAGTACTGAGCCACCTCTGCCATAAAAAAAATGTGGTTAAAACCTATTAATGTTGGACCTATTAATTGTACTTATATGAAGTTTCAAAGCGACAAACATAAAGCCGAATTTAGGGGGGAAAAAATCATTGTTTAAAATCGGAATTTAACAAAATTAAAAAGAGATTTTATTAAACTCGTTTAAAAAAGGTCTTAAAAGATCCGTTGACATTCGTACGTATCTTGAAATACGGAAATCCCGTTATAGAAACAAACCGGTGGTATTTTTTTGTGTATAGCAAAAAATCTGTCATCCCGACCCGATAATAAATTGAGGGGAGAAAAAGTTTCCTTCATTGGCGGGGGTTCCTTTTAATTTGCCGTTATGGTATTTCTATTTTTTCTAAGAATTAGTTTTTTTTATCCACTATTGGTATCTTTATCTTTAATTATAGTCTTACCTAATGATGTCAAATATAATTATAATTTTACCACGTGTTAATGGAATCTGTAGTGTTAAAAAAAATATTTACTTCAGTTTTGATTAGCGCGATAGAAGAGCGGTCACAGTGTTAAAACAAACAATGTAGCTTATATTCAATAGCTTCATCTAATATACATTGTGTCAAAGACCTTATACACCTATTATTATACTTAAGGACAAGCCCATCGCCATTAAAAGTCCCTACTTTGATGGATTGTTTAACTGAAGAACATTGTTTTTAATTGTCATTAACGGCGGTGTAAATGGAGTCAAAATCCGTAGCAGAATTGAAGTCACCGACATCAAGACTAATAGAAGTAAGTGGCAATGAGCAGACAAAACTTATAACCGATAGGAAGAAACAGTTCTCATGTGTCAACCGCGAGCCGTAAGACGCAGTGTTGGTCGACATTCCGTTAGATGGACTGATGATCCATTTAGGCTTGTAGGAAGTCTCTGAACGCATGTAGATCAGAACCATGCTAAAGGGGAGGAGTATACTATATTGTGACGTCACAATAGCATACTTGACTGACATTCAACAGTTTTAGCATATAAAGATTTTGACGAAAAATATTCGGAAGGGCCGGTCTTTTAAATAAGGTAGACGCCAATGCACTGTGCATTATTCATTCACATTTCAGAACCACAGGGCGTTTCAAACTTTAATATACAGTGTGAACAGAAGCGCTGTACCAACATAGTTGCAAATCTTCTTTCCTCGCTTGACACCGCGAATACAATTTTATTTAATACTGTGCTTGACTGTACTGTATGAATATAGATAGGTCTGTACAAACACTATTATATTTCTATTGTATGTATTGAAACGGCTTGGATTTATCTTTTCTTGTTCGTTTTTCAATAATATTTGTACAAGCAAAGATTTTGCGACATAACTAAAAAATAGTCATAAGTCAAACATTTATTTTAAACGTTGTTTTCAAAATTTTTCCTCATAATTAAAAAAAACCGCTTCATTATTTTAATGTGTTTTAAATTTTAGTAAATTAAAATCATACTATTGATAGAGTAGTGACAGTTAATAATGATGACGTCAGAAAACATTGAATATAAAACATGTTA
This sequence comes from Coleophora deauratella, assembly GCA_958295455.1. Taxonomy (NCBI): domain Eukaryota; kingdom Metazoa; phylum Arthropoda; class Insecta; order Lepidoptera; family Coleophoridae; genus Coleophora; species Coleophora deauratella. The sequence goes on along the minus strand of OY282413.1, from coordinate 8,109,775 downwards.
AGATATAAAACACAAAAATATCGGAGTCAATAGAAACTGAGAATTGAAAGAAAATAAAACCGGCCAAGTGCGAGTCGGACTCGCGCACCGGGGGTTCCGTATAAATTCATAATCACACATGTCTTGAACTCAATATTTTTTATATTTGAGTTGATTGAATGAAAGGTAATTTGCGGTTTACGATTTATGACGTATTAAAAAAAAACTACTTACTAGATCTCGTTCAAACCAACATTTTTTGTTTCTAGTTTTATCATTCTCTTATTTTAGAAGTTACGGGGGGGGGGGGGGGGTCACATTTTACCACTTTGGAAGTGTCTCTCGCGCAAACTATTCGGTTTAGAAAAAAATGATATTAAAAACCTCAATATCATTTTTGAAGACATATCCATAGATACCCCACACGTATAGGTTTGGTGAAAAAATTTTTTTTGAGTTTCAGTTCTAAGTATGGGGAACCCCCAAAATTTATTGTTTTTTTTTTCTATTTTTGTGTGAAAATCTTAATGCGGTTCACAGAATACATCTACTTACCAAGTTTCAGCAGTATAGTTCTTATAGTTTCGGAAAAAAGTGGCTGTGACATACGGACGGACAGACAGACAGACAGACAGACATGACGAATCCATAAGGGTTCCGTTTTTTGCCATTTGGCTTTGGAACCCTAAAAAGAATCTTCAAACAAAATCATATTTTCTCTCCAATAAATCTCAGTTACCTAGGCATTTTATAACTTTTCCACTGACATAGGTATTGTGTAATAGATGAATATGCATATAAAATGCATGCTTCATATCCGATATCATGCAATCTAGTTCATATTATGACTCCCGACACGGATCGGGAAGCAGAAACTAGGTCGCATTCCATTTTCATATTCCATAATGATATCTCATTAGTGCTTAGCTGCGAACGTGTTAAGTACAGTCAAACCAAAGATAATATAGTCAGAATAGATTACTGACCGTCATACTGAGAATCGTAATTTTTTTTCATTTCTTTTTTTATTGAAAATTGATGAACACTTGGCTATCTCACCTGATGATATGTGACGATGATGCCAAAATTTAAGCGGATTTAAAAAACGGGATTTGCCTACGCAACACAAGGATATGGCCATCTTATCTACATACCGGAACGCTTTGCCGGCAAGACTTAGATAAGATGTGGTATAGTTAGTCATGCGGGCTCAGAACATGCCCTACAATGCCGATCAGACCGAGTCCTTCAAATTCGTACCCCGCTGGGATCGAACCCTCAACCTCCTGATGTGAAGCGAGTGGACTCATGTCACTAGGCCACGGAGGCGGCCGACCGCGACTTGATGACCGAACAAGAAAATGTAATCAAAAAATAAGCATCAGTGTTCTTATCTCGTAGGTATTTGTCTTCAAAAAACTGTAAATGGATTCCATTATTTTTCTAGTCTTGTATTTTTAACCGACTTCAAAAAAAAGGAGGAGGTTCTCAATTCGTCGGAATCTTTTTTTTTTTTTATGTATGTTCACCGATTACTCGAAGACGCCTGAACCGATTTGGAAAATTCTTTTTTTGTTTAAAAGGGTATACTTCACAGGTGGTCCCATATAAATTTTATCGAAATCGATTCAGCGGTTTTTGAGAGAATCAACAAAAACATAGCAAAATTGGAGTTGTTGCGATTGAAGTCGGTTGTTTTTAACGTATTCAGCGTGGTCAATTATTGATTGAACAAAACGATATTACTGAGGGTTTTCTTTTCTGTAATCTAAACACGTGCTCCGTAATGAAATTATTTTAAAAAAGAAGTTCACCTTTGCGCGGGGTTAATGCACTATGTTTTCTCCGATGAAATGTATTCAGTTTAGATTTAAGTTTAAGTAGGTGTAGTAGTAGTAGGTATTTATTATTTTTATTTTCGTTTAAAGTTTTCTTAGTGGAAAATTTGATTAAAAAGTTATTTATTGTATTTATTGTATGTATTTACCTGTACTATGTAAACATTTTAATAAGTAAATGTAAAAACTTTTAATGCTTCTGGAATTAACTTGTATCTTTATACTTTTCTTTACATAACAAATTATGTATTTTAATTAAATTAAATTGAAATATTCCTGCAATATCCTTTTACAATTATTAGATACACCACACCTATCTATTTTTTTTTTTAAACGCGACTATCCAGATTTTTTTTTATTTCCTTTTTTAAAACTATGCAATGTCAGGTGCGTTCTCTCTTCTCCATTCACGTTCCATTTCTATTTCTATGACTATTCGAATTTCAAATCAAAACTCATATCATAAAGTATCATCAATTCATATCCTATAATTTTACGGTACAGTCGCGCAGAGAAATCTCGGCACGCGCGGGTTGATACCTCTGAAACTCGGCAGAGCCTTACTATTTCCTTTTCCGGTTCGCTTAAGCGCCAAGTGTAAGAATACTAAATAATATTTAACGTAGCGTAGGAGAGCGTAAATGATATCGAAAAGTTGCAAATGTACGAGTTTTTGCGACAATTTTTTAGGTAACACCGACCAATGTAAATATCAGGAATATATATAAGGTTTTTTATTATTGACGGATTTGAACATATTTTATTCAAGGTTTATTCGGGTCAAATATTATAGCTTTTGTTCCATACAAATGGGTCGTCGGATTGAACATTTTTGTATGGAGAGTCAAAATTTTTTTGTATATTAAAAAAAGTAGCAACACAAAAAGATATCCAAATAAAATAATAGCCTTAAATATAGTGTATATCGATGTTAATTTATGACTTCAATTCATGAACCTATACTAAAATTAATTGATAAACTGTACAAGAAAATATATAATCGCATTTAAAAATCGTAATCTTAATAAGTAATAATAAATAATTACAGTGCATAAATATTTATAATCTATTATAATTATCAAAAATCCCTCACCCTTCAATTATCCCAAGGGCTGCATTGGAAGGGGACATCTAATGAACATATTTACATTCAACATTCATACAAGAATACGTATCCTACAGGGTGAATAAAAAGTGAATTACATATTTTATAATGAGCAAACTCATTCATAATTCTCTTCATTTTGTACCTCGTATCTCGAAAGTACAAGTTGTGTTACTTGAATTTAGGAGGATTTGTGATTTTAGGACATAAGATATAACCTTCAAAAGTTATAAGGTACCTACGTATCATTGGACAGCCTAGATAGTCGACTGATATTATGAGAATTATATTATATATGATCTTTTTAAATTACCGTTATATAGCGTCTTTTTTTTTTAATATCTGGGACAAATCACACATGGTCATCTGGCCCCAAACTAGGATTCCCTGTATCTTGGGAACCAGAGACTGATATACATACACATATACTTTTAAATACATACATATATAGATAGATATAATACACCCAGACTCAGAGCAAACAATTCTGCTCATCACAGAAAAGTTTGCCCTGCGTGGGGATCGAACCCATGACTCCCAGATCAGAGGTCAGGACTGCTAACCACTTAGCCACCGAGTCAGTCATATTACTTGAAAAAACACTGTGGCATCTACTTAAAATGAAAATAACAACTTTCCCAGAGTACCTATACTCGATGCGAAAATTTTTTCACTGACCATACTAAGTTTCTCAATGGATCAGTTGACCAATTACTTCGAAAGCGCAAAATAACTGCGCCAATATTAATATACACATGTATAGTAAGCATAAAAGAGAGCCGTACTCCGAAACGAAACAAGAAATTATTGCCACCATATTATAATAACTACAATGTTCCGCTCTGTTCAAAACAGACAAAAGATGAGACTTTTAGCGAAAACTTACAAAAATACAACCTATTTTTTGGTTCTAGAGCACAAATTTGAATACACAACACACCTCATTCATAGGCGCAAAATCAAAGACTAAACATATATTTTGTAAGGATAGGCCTAATCAGCATTGAAAGTGGGGCTGTTTTAGTGAAGCTCTAACGGAGTCCGACGTTGTCAGCATTGAACTTCAGTTACTATAAACTGAATACTACTGATAGAAAAAAAAAATAGATATACTTTCTACACAAAAAACACTACTGTGTTCGCCTCTCGGGGATATGAATCAGATGTATTTTTAGCCAAATATCAGCCTTAACATAAAGCCATTTGTTCATGATTTGTTCAATTTTACGTATTATTATTTCGCCATTTTCTTTTTTTTATTATAAATCCACTATAGGCTACCACCCTTTACCTCACAAAGGCTAATCTGATGGTTTTCTCTTATTAATATATCTTGCAGAGAAAGATTGTTTGATCATTTTAATGTGACCAGGACATTTTGAAGTAAAACATTTGGAATGACAGCTTTAGAATAACGTCAATGCGTAACGCTATCTTTTCTCCACATTATTTCCAAAACAGTAAGACCACAAGAACAAACAAAACGACATTCTTGCGTTCTGAGAAGTTACAGTCGGGCACACAATGCATAGTACCCGCTCTTTACAAACGAAAATTAAAACAGTAATTATTAGTTTGAAAATGGAACGCCATTATGTACCCCTGTCGCCACCAGAAAGGACGGGGAGCTAAATTTATTGCTCTTTTGAAATTCTATTGTCTTTCTATTTATTTCACGCGTTGGGTTATTTATAGTACGGTCGGGTGATTTTTTTGTCGGACGCAATTTTGTCGCTAATAGTACCAGTGATGTGTTCGTTAATCGTTTTGAAAGCTTTTGATTTTATTGCTCTTGTTTGACTTACGTACTCTTGAAAATATTGATAATAATAAAATCATATTAAATATTATACTTTCCGTAAAATATTTAATACAATAACAGTTCGGTTGTGTTCTATATCTGAAATAAACCTGAAATGTTTAGCAAAAAGTGTTTTTATGAAAGCTAAAATACTTCTTTACAATTCAAATCGAAAATTAATTTAGACGTTTATTGAATATACGCAAGTAATTTTTATGATGACAAGAATGACAGCTGTCAAATCAACAACTGATGAAAGGAAGCCGAGATTGCTTTTATATTTTTTCAGGTAAAAAATTCTTCTTGTATTTTTTAAGAACAAAGTTTTTCTCAGTAGAGAAATTACTAAACTTTCCTGTTCTCTGCCAGAATCTTTACCACCCGACATATAAGAAGAATAAACAATATTTTCGCTTCCATTCAAATATATTTTAACTAACAATCATAATCAAGTCTTATAGCTGTCGTAATTTTAATAATCAGAAGATTAAACTATGTATTATAATCACGACTTTTTGAAAATATCAGTCAGGACGCAGAAAACCCTAGATCCTTACCATCAGGTGATCCGTCGCTCGTTTGCCACCTATCACATAAAAAAAAACGTAGCTATGACCACAGAGTATTATAATCACTACGTTCAAGAGTCGGGTGGAACTGTCAAATTTTGGATCAGATTTTTCTGAATGTATGTATGTCCGCACATGTCTGCCTTAAAAGTTTGCTCACGTTCATACACTTTCATACAAATACATACGCTTTTCATATTGCAAGTCGTGCTAGCCTGACTGTGACGTCATTGTCGAATTGCACCCTATATTTAAATGGACCACGAAATACCCTCCAATGACGTAGTTGTAACCACGACATGTAATTAGCGTCCGGATTTAAATCTAGAATTTGGTAGCAATTTGAATTTGGAACGCAATTATGATTAATACATCCATGCCCTAGATTAAATTCTTTTTTCTCTTACACTTTTTCAAAGTATTTCTAAATGTTAATAGTGGTAAATAAAGCAACATAACAAGCATTTACGCTATTGTTAAAATTTACAACGTTTGAAATTTTTGACCCCTAATTTTTATGAGCCATCAGCCAGAAGACGTCCACTGGTAGACAAATTGAGTATTTTATGTAAAATATTAAATATGTAAAAATAAGAAACCCGCTTTTTAAATAGTTAGTTATTCTCGACATTACTTTTTTCGCCATTGTGCTGTACAGCATGTTAGAAAAATTCGATCTACATTTTTTTTTCAGTTTACCAAACTATTGTATATCTGAATAGTGGATCAAGAATTAGTATGGGGAACTGACAATAAAAATTGAAGATCGGATTTTCTCAATATTTTTCCTGTATTCTATACTTGATTATGAGTAACCCCTTAAAACTTCAAACGTACTTTTTTAACACCCTGTAGTGTATAGTATACATAATCGCATTTAGTACCTACACGAATTCCTACACTGAACGGAACAGACCGTCCAGCCACAATACCTAGAATCACAGCCAAGACTATTGTCATTGGTAAATTAGCCATTGACCGACCATACCCTCTGGCCTTTACATAATTTCATTTGCAATTTATATTCGTTCGACAGGAACGGATTTGGGTGGATGAGCATGGGGGTCACTAGAAAAACTGTTATATAGGTAGGACATATTTATATTATGACGTGGGGCTATAAATGTTTTATTGGTTAAGTTAACAACCCATGAGGTGGCCCCATTGCTAGGGACATACTGAATAATTATATTTATATTCACAGGTCTCATAAATAGCTTAGTTCTTTAAAAAATATGATAGGTCTACCGCAAGAAAATATGTCAGTAAGATAAATAATAAATAATAAAATAAATAATCTTGACGGAATGCTTCAAACTATATACATTATAATAGAACAAAGACAAAATGATTATCTCTAGAAATATCTAACTATGAAAAAAAAAGTTTTATTTTCGCATATTCCACTATATAATTCTGTTTTATTTTATTAATACCGTAATAGCAATACACGAGATAAAGTGAGCTGTGCATACTCAGCGAAAACGCTCTGGCTCAGCATTTGTTTTGAAATACCAGAATCCGCAACAACGCTGGTGTTCTGCCAGAAGGTGTGTACGCGATTCACGGGATGAAAATGAAAGATAAAATTAAGTAGAAATAGAAAAAAAGACATGCATCTTAAACTTTAACAAACAATAATCTACTTTTTCAAGGCTATGACGGATAATGACCCGTTTTGCTGGCAATGTTAGACCTTGGACCTAGTTATTTTTTAGGATTGGATGATTTTAACCAAAATAAGATTAAAATAAACCAAGAAATAAAAAAATGCTACTCATACAAAATCGCCAAATGGTGAAGAGACATTAAAATTTAGTATGAAAGCATTTTGCATTAAATTAAAGAAATATGTATTATTTGTGTCTAAATGCATGAATAAAAAAAATAAAAAAACGGGGCTTTAGAGAAATAAAAACACTACCCATAATTATAGACATAATTTTAATTACGAAAATATAAAAGCAGATATCTTGTTTAAAACTTATGGGACAAATTAAACTCTAACAATGTATGACTTCACCCAGGCATGCTAGTGGCTAAAACAGGACAGCTGCGACAAGTCTAATTGAAGTAGCCTTAAATTAATTTTATTGTAAAACAAGTACATTCGAAATCTGACGCTGGATCCCAGTCTACAAACGCATATAATGTAGACGAACATAATTACATGCATATGTATCATATCTAAATAAGAGCGCTTTAATTGGTTTGTAGTTCTGCGACTGACTGACTAACTGACTGGCTTACTTACTTACTGACTGATAGACAACGCACGGGATAAACCATTGAAGGCAGAAACAGTATCAGTTATAAAAGTGTGGAAGAACACTTATCGAGAACATTTTCATTTTTTATCCCCAAACTTTACGTCCAATAAAAACAACTGACTTCAATCGCAACAACTCCAATTTTGCTATGTTTTTGTTGATTTTCTCAAAAACCGCTGAGTCGATTTCGATAAAATTTATATGGGACCACCTGTGAAGTATACTCTTTTAAACAAAAAATAATTTTCCAAATCGGTTCAGGCGTCTTCGAGTAATCGGTGAACATACATAAAAAAAAGATCCCTACGAATTGAGAACCTCCTCCTTTTTTTGAAGTCGGTTAAAACGGTCGCAAAGGTCTACTTGTTTCATAAAATAAGAAAATTAGGTATATATATAGTGTATGAAATAAAAACAGAATCTTATTAATGAAGGCTTTTAGTTATCACAATAATCACAATAAACAATTTGCCCTATTGAATCGTAAAAGACAACTCACAAAAAATATGTACACTCCCCATACAAAGCTGACCTGTTGAAAAAAAAATTCTATAATCTTATTAATTATACCTACATTTTACCATTGTAAGAGTAAATTGAGGTTGAAATAACTTGAAATGTAATACAAAAAAAAAAGTCTTAACGCATTGGAAATACAGGCAGCTCCCTTCATTACTTAGTTTAATTAGCCTTACCAAATGGTCAAACAAGTTGTCTTCTTCATTTTCTTCTTATCGGCAGTTGCTTAATGTTGTACTTAGATCACCCTCGGTTCACGTGTAGGGCATTTAGATTTACACCTACGGACAAGTGCAATGCGACCATCATACATACACTTCTGATGATGAGATGTGCAAGTTTCCTCACGATGTTTTTCATCTACGTTAAAGAAATCGGTACGAAAATGCACGTACGTTTCGAAAACTCATTGGTGCACTGGCCAGGATTCAAACCCGAGACTTCTGGTTAGGAGGTCGAAGTCACTATTGTTTAGCCACCGACGCTTTTTAAAAGATAGATAAAACCATATTATTAAAAAAATACACACATATATACATTACATTACATTTTTACATAAACTTTTGATAGCACGAGGTTATACGACAAGATAATATTTGACGTTGACTGTACCTTGAAAAGCGCACCTGATATTGGAAAAGGGATGCTAACGTTCGATTATGAATAGCGTTATTCGATTATACAGAATTCGATTAAAATTCGTAATATTTCTCGCTGTGTCGTATCGTATCGTATCCATGATGGTGAAATTGAAACAGAATTTGCAATCTCGTGTTAGTTGCGCTCTCGTTTTGAATTTCGAATTGTGGGATGCGTTCGGAATATTGTATTTAAATAAAATGAATTTAATTTATAGCATATTGAATAGATATCTTGGAACCATATTTTAAGTAGTAAAGTAACTTTAAAAAATCTTGACAAAATAAATTACATAACGACACCTCGTTGATTTTTTTATATATCGTCGCTCTAGATGTGACAACTCGTAACTACAATTTTTGGTAAAATTTGATTTTTATGCAGAAAGTTTCTAACAGTGTTTCTGGTGTTACCTTGTAAATGCCTTCTGCAGTTACAATCCATTTGACGACAGAAAACGACCGGTAGTGACCTCTCGTAAGAAGTATTGGTAACAATTGTTCTGGTGAAACCTCGTAAAATCTACTAGAGACATCTAGTAATATATCACAGAACGTCCTGGTTAAGGTGAGAACTCGCAAATACAATATTGTGATTGCCTGTATCTGCGCCTTGTCGGATTTATTTGGTGACAACTCGTAAGTGCCCATTGTTTCAAAATGGCGACTAGGAAAGGCGGCAATTTGCAAGTAAGTCTCGTTTTTTGATTAAATTTGCATATAAATTTAAAAGTTTTACGCTAAAGTGCATTATATTTTGTCCTTGTATAATTTTCAAGTGCTTGTAGATATTATTTTCTGTGGTAAAAGTTTTTATTTAAACTAAAATTTATAAGAAAGTAGTTGATAATGTAATTACGAGGAATCAATTCTTACTGAAATGAAAGCGTCATGTTGTCGGTTGATAATGATTTATGTAGATACGAGTAAACACGTGAAGAGTTTATTGACAGTTTTAAGTTTTCTGTTAATTTACTTCTTTTAATATGATTCGTGAAATCTATTTAATATTTTTGATGTGAAAGTGTTGGTTTGTTAACCTTTTACATAGGCTACTTTTAACAGTGGGAAATATTATTACATTCGCAAAAGATAATCTGATATAACGCCGGCGAAGCTGGGGTGGACAGCTACATAAAACTAGTTAAAACAAATAGAATTTATAAACTATTCCGTAGGTAGTAATTTCGGGTAATACAAAGATTTTTGAGCACTGTGTACCAAATGTCTTAAAGTATATTTTATTACACAGCGATTTTTATTTTTTTTTATACTTACCCAGCTTCTTGGACATTTAAGAACATTTAAGCATGCTCGCTTAAATGTTCGTGCGAATGGCACGCAATTGATGCCAAGGGCTTATCAATTGAGGGTAAAAAAAATAAAAAAAAATCGCAAAAGATAATCTGATATAACGCCGGCGAAGCTGGGGTGGACAGCTACATAAAACTAGTTAAAACAAATAGAATTTATAAACTATTCCGTAGGTAGTAATTTCGGGTAATACAATGATTTTTGAGCACTGTGTACCAAATGTCTTAAAGTTTATTTTATTACACAGCGATTTTTAATTTTTTTTATACTTACCCAGTTTCTTGGACATTTAAGAACATTTAAGCATGCTCGCTTAAATGTTCGTGCGAATGGTGGCGTATCGGGAGCCGGGTCGTTCCCTTCCCTCAGATATGGTTGAGGGGAGCGATGGCTGACTCTCGCGTTATACTCGTGATCGCGTGCTGTATACGAGTTCCGAGTGGTAGGAACCTCGTATTAGGTAGATAAAAGAATGACGTTCGAAAAGTGTACACTGCTACCTACTTCGAATAAAATATTTTCATTTTCATTTTCTTATTTTTTCTGCTTTTCTTGTTTTAATCGCGACAGATATACAAGGCGTCATTGGTGTTGTTATGCTTGTGTTGTAACTCTTTACCGTTTTTAATATTCACTTTTTGTTGTTCAGGGTCTTCGAGCGAGTTGTATGGTAGATTTTGGCCAGCGGGGTATAGTGTATGACAACTCAAAAGGACAGCCAAAACCTGCGAGTAAATGCTCAAAAGGTAAACTGAAGCTAAAGAAAGAACATAGTTCAAAAATTGGCATCGATGATGTTTCTAAGCCATGTCTATCACTTCAACATGCTCAACTTAACACAAACGACTGTGTATCAACTGAAATTAATAGGTACTCAAGTACTCAGACAGAGACGATGGTTTATCAATTATTATAGATGATCCGGAGCTCCTTGATATAATTAATTCTACAATCAGAGCTCAACAGAGAGAGTCAGGTATTCATTCTGATGCCGGTATTAATGAAAATACTGTGCAAACTTCTAATAAAACAGGAACTCCTAGTAAAACAACGAACGACATGCAAACTCAAATGACACAATCTTGCGAAGATTCCACGAAGAACATAATATTACCTTTGCTATCCGGATGTGATTATTCAGAAACAAAAAAAGAAAAATCAGGCTTGGCAAAATATTTTGAAGGTTTCACTGCAGAGTCCAATTCAATTTCAGATCCAGTTTTTATTTCAAATACAACTCAGGTCCAACTTGAACTTCAACCTAAGGTAAATACAACAGAAAATGCGACAAGTTTTGAATTAGTTTCAGCGGAATCTAATAACTCTAACAATAGCATGTCAATCTTAATTAAAAGCCCAGAGCCCCAGAATCAGTTAAACTTCGAAAAGGAACCCAGAATTTATGAAGACACTTCGGATAACGCTGTTGATACTGAATGGTTACCGGGAAACGATGACGAACTTAAGAGTGACGATGCAACAGATGCAGAAAGTCTATTAGGTGAACAACATCTTCAGAATGTCAGTATCTCGCATAATGGGGAAAACGGAAAAGTAAAGAAAAGCAGAAAACGCAGAGCAGATCCGTCAGAATGGAATGACATAAAAAACAAAAAAAGAAGAGAATGTGGAGAAGCTTATCAAGGATGGACGAAACAGAAAGGGGCTAAGGCAAAAAGAGGTGCAGAAAGATCTGAAAGAAAATTAGAATTAGCATGTACTTCGGATCATTGTAAGAAAACACGCGATTGTCACAAAATTACAGAACCACAAAGAGAATTTATGTTTAATTTCTTTTGGAAAAAGATGAGCTGGGATCAAAAAAAGGTTTATGTTGCATCTCTTGTATCAAATGGAACCCCAAAGCGACGAACTACAGGAGACGGTAATACTTCTAGACGAAAGATGTCTTTTGCTTACAGTTTGAAGACAACAGATGGCAAAATATTGAAAGTGTGCAAAAAAATGTTTCTTTCTACATTGGGCTTAAACGAATGGATGGTAACGAATTGGGTAAAAGAATCTAAAGGTGGAATGTCAGAATCTACGAAGGAAAGAAATACATCGCGACAAAAAGGACAGACAGCTGCTAACGTTAGCAGAACATATTTAGAAGACTTCTTAGACGAGCTCCCTAAACTTCCATCTCATTACTGTAGGCAATCTACATCAAAAAATTATCTGGAACCAACATTCAGTAACTCTATGAGTGATGTATACAGAGAATATGTAAAAAAGTGCACAACTTTTGATCCACCTCAAAAGCCTTTGAGTCGCTTTACTTTCGATTTTGTGGTCAAGGAGAAAAATATTGGGTTTCAACCTCCAAAAAAAGATCGATGTGATCTATGTATCAGTTATGAGACAGGGAACATCGAAGAAGAAGCATATCAAAATCATCTTGCGAAAAAGAAGAAAGCACGTGATGAAAAGGATAACGACGTAAGCGCTGCAAAAGAAGGAAATTGTGATGTTCTTACAATGGACTTGCAAGCTGTAAAAATTTGCCCAAGTTTAAATGCGTCAGCTTTATATTACAAAACAAAGCTGTGTGTGCATAATTTTACAGTTTATAATATAAACACTCATCATAGCCGATGCTATTGGTTTGATGAGACTGAGGATTTGACAGCAAATACCTTTGCAAGTTGTCTTATAGACTATCTGTCAAGCACTATAAGTAACAGACAGGTATCTATAGTAATAATTTGGAGTGACGGATGTACCTATCAAAACAGAAATGCTACTCTTTCGAATGCTCTTCTGTCATTCAGTGTAGATAAAGGTATAACAATTTACCAGAAATATTTGACCAAAGGACATACGCAGATGGAAGCCGATTCGGTACACGGTACTATTGAGAGGAAAATAAAAAATAAACCTATACACTTACCAAGCGATTACACCCGACTGACTTCTGAAGCAAGGCGTGAACCCGAACCATATGAAGTCAGAAGTCTTGACTTCAATTTTTGTCGAAATTATGGAGTTGACATGGTGTACCCTTCTATCCGACCTGGGAAATCTGTAGGTGATCCTCAGGTAACAGATATAACTGTCATAAAATACTCTCCTGATGGCATTATATCAGTAAAAACGGGTTTTGATGAAGAATTCCAAGATCTTCCTAAAAAAAGAGGTAGAAGGGCTACTGTTAAACCTTTAGAGTCCTTTTCTCAGTTACATAAACAGAGAATCCCAATAAAAAAACAAAAATGGTTACATTTGCAGCAATTAAAAGCAGTGATCCCGAGAGACTGCCATCATTTTTATGATAATTTGCCCCATGAATAGATTGTATACGTTATGTCAAAGTATTATAAAAAATGTTTTGAGACTGATTGTTAAATTACTAGGCTGTGGTGTTTAATTAAGGTTTTATTTTTTGTTAAAATACTTGAGATTTTCTTTTGTTGAATGTTTATAATAAGCTTATTTTACTTTGTTACATTCATTAAGGTATAAATAAGAGCCATAACGTTCACTGATGTCAAAAAGCTCAAAGTAAACTTAATTTTTGTGTTCTTTACTGATTTTTTGATTTTTATCGTAGATAGAGAAGTTTGTTTTTGCTAATCTTAAAATGTTCCTAAACCTCAAAGCACGTTTTTGATTACACCTTATTTGAAAGTGTTTTTATTAGTTTCTGATATTTTTAAATGAATAAAACTTCCTAATGAATAAAATTGTTTACTTTGATAGTTAGTAGTAGTACCTATCTTTAAATACGATTATAAAAATACCTCGTAAGTTACCTTCAATATTAAGAAAAATAACAGTGAGATCATGTAACTGCAAATTTTTAGTTTAAAAAGTAAAATCTTTTTTTTCTGTTTCTTTAAAATATTGCGTACAGTATTTTAGATTGAAATCAGTAAAATAATCAAAGGTATATATTATAATCAATTAAAAAATCGATTTTTAGCCTCTCCTGGAAAGTTCATCGATTTACATTTACGAGGTTTCACATCTAGAGCGACGATATATACATATACATATAATCGATCAGCTGGCGAACCAAGTTTGTATGAAAAGTCCAAAATTTTTTTTGCGATTTCAACAAAGTTGTAGAACAAAAGTTGTTCAGTTTGATGGGTAAAAGCCAACCTTGAAGTATTGTCACACACTTCTGTTACACCCTGTATAATTACATAAAATAATATAATAATAATACATAATAACTTAAAAACCCTCTCTTCCATAAAAAAGAAGTTATCTTGTTGATATAAAATAAATAAACAGAAAAACAACAGTAATACAAATAACAATGAATCTTTATACACCAAGGATAACAGTAGAGGTATCTGTTGATTACTTAACGTATTTATTTAAGAACCCTTCCTTTCAGCAGTTCTGTGGCTTTGGCAGCTGTCATTTTAATGACATAAAGAGTGCGTTCAAGTATAAATCTGATATAAACTACATATGTCTAGTCATTGGCACAAAATGATCACAGAGCAGAGGCTCATTCCAAAACCAATCGTACCTTATTTTAGAAACAGTTTCAATTTTCAATCGCAGACTACGATATTTTCAATTTTACAAAAACGTTACGAAATAGTCTTGTCACGTTTCCGAACGGACCCTAAGTACTATTAGACCGTCAGGCATATTTGATTTCACGATATTCCTGATATTATTACCCTTGCGTTAAAATTGGATTTCTGGCCTATCATGGATGACGTAGATTGATGTAAATAGAAAATAAGTTTACCGTAAATAAATACAGTGAAACCTGGATAAGTGGGACATCAAGGGACCTGCAAATTTGTCTCACTTAAAGAGGTATTTCACTTACCCCGTGTCTCAGATATCCAGGTATAAGTAAATATCTGTCTCATTATAGTATATGTAGCATACTGGAAATTATATGAACGTTACTACGGTTGACACTTGCTATCGAGCTGTCACCGGGTGCGGTTGTCCAAGCAAACCTGTGTTTCATTTATTGTGTCTGTGCTAAATTTTTTTATAGTATATATATAGTAGAGGTGAAAATAGAGGTTCTATCAGTTATAGAGGTGCGATTATTAAATAAAAGACACAAGAGAGTCCCAGTTACAGAGGTAATAAGTTGATGTTATCTCAGTCACAGAGTTTACTACTTATAAAATTCAAAGAAACAATTTATTATAAATGTAGTCTCCGGAAGTAAAATACACTCGCTGTCTACATTATAGAGGTAATTATGACGATAAAATCGAAAGAACTAATCCCAGATATAGAGGTTTGTTTTGTCCCACTAACAGAGGTAATTCAGTGCAAAAGTGTCGGGACCTCAGCATGAGTTCCAGCTATGGAGGTTTCTCACTTATCCAGGTCCCACTTAACCAAGTTTGAGCGTCGTACAAATGAGTCTATCTTGAAGGAACTCAACATCAAAACGAGGCTCTCCACCATCTGCATGCAGCGAGCTCTAAAATTCTTCGGACACACGGTCAGAAATAGATCAGAGAGCTTGGAAAAGCTAATAATAACTGGCCGTATGGAAGGAAAGAGGAGTAGAGGACGCATGCCTAGGCGATGCCGATGGACTGATGCGATCAAAGAAGTCACCGGGATGACACTGCAGGCCAACATTCACCGTGCTCAAGACCGAGCGGCCTGGAGAGCTGTGGTGGCACGTGTGACCCATGATGGTCACGTCCCTCAGACATGAGAATACGACGAGGAAGAAGATAAATAAATTTCAATAATACTTTTTTCTTTTTTAAATACTTTTTTTCACACATGTCAGTTTAAAATATACGTTTTTTTGTCCAAAAAAAGTTGGCAACCCTAGCCCTGTCATAAAATATTGTATTTAAGACCAGGCTGGCGAAACCAGTTTGGTTTCGCCAGCTACCTTCGTGCGCACTCCAGGTGATAAGCCCGGTTTAAGCTGCATTTCCACCGGCGAGGCGAGGAAGGAAGAGAATTTTAAATTGTATGGGAAAAAAAAATCTCTTCTCGCACATCTTCGGTGGAAATAGTCTGGATGGGCGAGGATGGGAGGGACGAGGATTTTAATTGTTTCTTATTTCCACCGGCGAGGCGAGGAGGGAAAAGAATTTTAAATTGTACGGGAAAAATAAATTCTCTTCTCGCACATATTCGGTGGAAATAGACCGACGCGATTTCAATTCTCTTCAGTCCACTCCTCGCCTCGCCTCGCCGGTGGAAAAGCACCTTTACATTACATACGAGCAGTGGTAGGTTAAGTAGTAAGTATTTTTCGAACAGCAAGTACAGTGGTAAGGGGTCGTCCATTAATCACGTGAGGCTCAAAAGGAGGGGAGGGGGTTCAGAAAAAAATCACGAAATATCACAAGGGGGGAGGGGGGGTGTACTGAAATATCACGTGTATTTATTTTTTCGTTGAACGCGCGATTTCTAGAACAATTTCCAAACTTCGGACTGTTGTTGTTATGTTGCTTTTAACTCTTCCCAAGGTTCGAAACGGCTTTAGGTAGTCAGAAACAACCTGCAACCTTAATTCTGTCTGGATTTTTTTATCAAGGTGCTTAATTTTCCAGATTTAAATTACATTATATCTGTATTTAAAGCTAATATTTTGTACCAAACAAAAATACACGTGAGGTGGGGAGGTAGTCTAAAACCTCACCACGTATCACCAGGGGGGATGGGGGGTCTAAAAAGTTGCTAAAAAACACCACGTGATTAATGGACGGCCCCTAAGTCAGGTAGTAAGTAGAAGTCCATTGCTTTCTCGCAACTGTATTTTTCGAAGAGTACAGTTGCGAGAAAGCAATGGACTTCTACTTTCTGCTTGACTTACGACTGTGCTTGACCAACCAATGTAAACCGGGCTGCAGAGCCGAGGTGTCGCCGTCGACGGATACGTCGTGGAGGATATCATGTCCCTAGAAATATACAGGGTGTAACAAAAAGGTGCAGTAATACTTCAAGGTGGGCTTTTACTCATCAAACTGAACAACTTTTGTTCTACAAATCGATCAGCTGGCGAGCCAAGTTTGTATGAAAAGTCAAAAAATTTTTTTGCGATTTCAACAAAGTTGTAGAACAAAAGTTGTTCAGTTTGATGAGTAGAAGCCCACCTTGAAGTATTATTGCACCTTTTTGTTACACCCTGTATAATCATTAAAAAAGTGAAATGTATGCGTGGTCTTTCTACATATGTAACTGTTATAAAAAATGAAGATAAAATTTTCGAAATGTTCTCAATAAGGCTTACTCACTTTTTCCCTAACAGTGTGACCGATGAAAAATTAAGATGTCATTCCTTCCTCTCCTAAATACCTGGAATAAAATCCTGTGTTTGTACACGCTAATCTCCAAAATAATTTTTATCGTCATAATCAGCCAGAAGAGCTTCCTCAAAGGAATTCCAGGGTGGCCGCAGTTGTGCTATCCGCATCCAGCGGCTTCCCGCGACCTTTACAAAAATTACTGAACCAATTTGAGCGAAACTTTGTATGATTATACTTTAAATATAGGTTATACCTTAGAGCAGGATCTTAGATATAGCAAGTAATCCGGAGATTAATTCGGAGGGTATCTGATAGTTTTAAATACAAACTATATTTTTGATAAATAACAGTCAAATACAGAAAAAAAATTCAAAGGCTTATCATAAAAATTCAACACTTCCCTATATTTATAATGATTTTTAATCCAGCCTATTAACCATTTCTGTTTTAACAAAACATGCATTCGAAATTCGAAATTCTAATGAAAATGAAAGGCGTCGTGATTGGTCCAGTCTATGGGTAGAGCAGAGCGGAAGAGGGAGTCACAAAGGAGACTTAATGCATGTTTCATTATCACTATTGTGTCGACCGAGGCTCCTTCTAGACGTCTACGGTACTTCCTCTGCTTATAGAAAATATACGGCGATAAATTTCGTTTTAAAGATTCAATTTTAGGAGAAACATTCAAAAATGAACCTAAGTAATTATTTTTGTATGAAATATCTCTGGTTTGCTTCTAAAAACTGAAAAACTTCGTGAAATGAATATTAAGCTTCATACCATAGGTACCAGGCAAGCGCCGTCTATACCTTGTGAACAGAACAATTAAAATTGTGCCACACGAAGAGAGAAAGAGCTACATAATATTCATATAATAAAATGTTAAAATGTAGCTCAAGTGTAAGCGTAAAAGAATATTTTACAAAAAAATATTTTTTATGATTTTTCTGCGCGTATGTACATCAGCCACTATATTGGAAACAGGGTGATTTAAAATGAGAATATGCAATGAGCTAGCTATCGATTCGCCGCGGCTCTCCTCGGATGAATAATTCCAGCCAAGACAGAGTGCTGAGTGATGCAATGATTTATGCCACCCTGTATAATAATGGTTTCTCTCATGAAAGATAAGTTGGCAGACAACTTATTGTGAATATTTTTGATGAATAGCGCTAGGGAATTGTGGGAAAGGGATTGAGTATTAAAGGCTTCGCTACAGATAAGAATATTCAGAAATTCCAGTTCGAAACGCATCGTGGCTCCAGATTAGTAACTCGGACCTCCTAACCAGAGGTCTCGGGTTCAAATCCTGACTAATTTAATTTTTAGATTTTTTGAAACAAATGCAATTTGCAAACAGTTCATGCCGATTGCTTTAACAGTGAAAGACAACAGTGCGAGGAAATCTACACATTTGTCCGTAGATGTAAATCTTAATGTTCCACTCGTGACCGCGGGTGATGCTAAATGCAACTGCACTCTATATTAATTTTACTTACTTTATTATTAGAGCAAGATTATACGCTCAATCTGGCGTCAGTCTGGTCCATCAGTCTTGAC
Organism: Coleophora deauratella; assembly: GCA_958295455.1. Lineage (NCBI taxonomy): Eukaryota > Metazoa > Arthropoda > Insecta > Lepidoptera > Coleophoridae > Coleophora > Coleophora deauratella. The sequence goes on along the minus strand of OY282413.1, from coordinate 8,090,971 downwards.
TGATGCCAGAATGATGGATGTTTTCACGGTACACGGTTAATCTAACTTGGAGTGCAAGTGTGGGGTAGTTCCCCAAACAATGGAGCATTTAAGATCGTGCCCTGCGTGCCCAAACAACTGCACGCAGGAAGATCTAATATGTGCTATGCGATTCGCGTAGCTGAATTTTGGGCCAAGACTATATAAGCAGGTTTGTTATCTCTCGAAAATAAGAAGAAGAAGTTAAACTAGAATGACGGCAGACAGTGGGTTACACGATCATTCTGACCAGACTGATGGACCAGACTGACGCCAGACTGAGCATGTAACCTTGCTGTTACACTTCGTGCCTAAGGGATAAACGGTTAATTTACCACACGATAAGAAGTATACCAGTTTAAAGAAGTCACTGAGTCATTTTGATTACAAATCTTCGGCAAATAAAAAGATCTAAAAATATAACCCTCACTCTATCTGGGGTAAAAAAAAGGTTTTGTTCAAAAAAATATTAATTCAAAGGTCATTATTAAATGTAGATCGGTTCGCACACGGCTCTGGCAGAACCGTTTATTGAATTTTGCTGCAGAAACCTTTTTCCTTTTGGATGTACCCACCCATCCATTCAAATGAAATTACCGATACTCAAAGACTCAAAAAGTAATAAAAAGGAATCGTAATTTCTTATTGAATTCTTTCTTATATACCCAGTTATTATATTGAAAGGTTTTTCAGAAGTTTACAACTTGTTAATAACATTCTTCTTATTGTTAGTCTTGAGACATTGTGATACTTTGGACGCTGCCCAGCCGAGTTGGATTCGACGATTGATCTCTTTCTCGAAGTTGGACCAACCTAGCTGGACTGTTTGTCCTAGGTATACATACATATTTGTCAACAACTTCGAGTGTTCGGTCATGTTATGTAGAAAATAATATTTAAATATTGCTTCGTCAGTCCAAAAAGTAATCGCGTAAGTATCTACCCACTCTACATCTCTCTACATTTTTTATTTCGTTTTTGTCACTAATAAAAGTTTACTTCTAAAATAATGTTTTGATTTTCATAAAATTCAAATTAGCCCCAGCTAGTAACTTGTAGTTGATCGCTACGCGCCTAATTATTTTGCTTTCGATCGATATTCTATAATTCTGATCCTCCTTGGGTAGTATATATAACTTGCGTAACTGGGTAACCGATGTTGAAGATTCTTGAGTGGCCACCGTAGGACGAAGGACATAATGTCGGACAGTCCACACCCGAAGTACTGTTGATGCAATCTGACTCGTAGGAAGCTGCTGGATGCACGTAGCTCAGGACCTACGTTAATTTAGTCGGGTTTTTAACCGACTGGATCAAAAAGGAGGTTATCAATTATACTGTATGACTCCGCCAATCATAAATAGATTTTAATGTGTTTTTTGTTTGGTAGGTCATATTTCAGAGGGGGTCCCATTATTTTTTTATCATTATTGAATGATATAGCAAAACATAGCAAAATTGTAGTTGTTACGATTGAAGTCGGTTGTTTTTAACGTGTTCAGAGTTGTCAATTATTTGTTAATTTAAAAACCGCTATCCAGTATCCAAATTATAGATAAATATATTAACGAATTCAATCGTAGTTGAGCGAAATCATGAGGAGCAAAGTTACGGAGCAGACCCAACCAGTAAAACCACACTATCAAGACAACATACCATTTGTGGTCTTAGCCAAAGATGTACAATAATAATGGATACGATTAGGTTTACAGATGAAGATTAAAAAGGTTTATTATTATTATTGGTATTATTATTATAATAATATCTGGGACAAATCACACACGGTCATCTGGCCCCAAACTAGGAATCCCTGTATCTTGGGAACCAGAGACTGATATACATACACATATACTTGTAAATACATACATATCGAGGGTTCACGGGCGACTTGTATTAAGCGACATTTTTAGAAATGTTCAGGAGACTGATTTAAAAAAATATTTCTTAGAAAAATAATCATTAAAACTTAACTTCTTAGTATTATATAGATTCTCGATATTCTTAATATTTTAAATATTATTCAGAAGTTATTTTTTGTGAGGTATTTTGTAAGAAATAAATTTTTAAAGTATAGATTACCTGTGTTTCCAAAAATGTCGCTTAATACAAGTCGCCCGTGAACCCTCGATATATAGATATAATACACCCAGGCTCAGATCAAACAATTCTGCTCATCACAGAAAAGTTTGCCCTGTGTGGGGATCACCCACGACTCTCGGATCAGAGGTCAGGATCGCTAACCACTTAGCCACCGAGTCACCAAATTATTATTAATATTATTATTAATACCACTTCGCATTACATGCGCGTAAGCTAGTGTCGATGGTTTTCATGCCATCTTGCGGGAGCGGACAGCCTCTCTGCTAAACAGACTGTGGGCTAGCCACAACATCATCCTGAGGGTAACAGCGGAGAGATATGACTCTCCACTGTTTTCTCATTTCATGCGTGTACTGGCCAGGCAGGGACCATATGCCTCCTGCAATTAGTGCAAGCATGGAAGGTGAAAACTTTTGATTGTGTTTTATTAGTATTTTTGCCTGAATAAAAAGTCTGGTTTTACTAACATTAGTCTTTAAGAACTTTACTAACACCACTGGACCCTGTAGTAAATAGAGATAAATAAATAAATAAAATTACAGAAAGAGCCTTTGCATGTTTAAAAAAAAACGATTATTTTAAAACGTATGAACTTTACAGAACGTACAGTACGTTCCTATGTTTAGAATTTGTAAAGAGTGTTCTACACCTAGACTGTATTGACACAGTATGTCTTTAAAATGTATAGTTTAAGTTTAGTTTTATTTATGAAATTGAAACACTTTTGAACTACTACGATTTACCCAAAACAACCCAAAACAACAAAAAATCTTTAGAATCTTCTTGAACAGTTTTTTATAATAATATTTTTTCCAATAAACTTCAATTTTTACACTAAGAAGGAATAGTTCCAGTTCCAAATTCTTTTCGTATCTTAATGTAACAAATACTTATTGGAAACTCAGTGTCATTGTCCCAAACAGTTTGTTCAATAGATATTGCTATTTGACATTAACCGCAAACAACGCCTGGAAGTGTCACTGTTGCAAAATGGCGGATTATATGCGAGAATGTCTTATTGTGCGACAGACTAGCCAAAATGTCACATCTAGATGCATTATGTCCGATTTCCATAATACCTAATTTATTGTTTGAGGTGTTGTGTTCTACGGATTGAATGTTTTAGGAATACGTAAACAAAACCCATATTGTCATTGCTGGGGGCATTCCCAATTGCCCATGGGTCTCTAAACATATCCCAGGAATACTGCGATTGCAGAAATTATTATTTAAAAATAGAATATACGCAAAAAGATTGTATGTCAAAGCATACGCCATAAAAACTTTCTGAATACAGCCCAGCAAAACATAATATATGTAATCTTTTTTAATGTACGATTAAAAAACGAAGACACAACGCTATTATTATGCATACTGGCCAAAAAATATAACAGATGAACGAACGATAGCATACCTGTACCCGAATTTTTATACATATGTTTCAAGTGTTTTTTTTTCCCTAAATATAGCGCAAAACATTTGTATAAATCTGAACTTTTTCTTACAAAATCGACACACTGAAAGGGCAAAACTTCAGCTAGTCGCCAAACACACCTATTAACACTTAAGGCGGGACGTCCTTGAATTCTAACCCTCGGCGTACCAAAGTGTATCGCAGGAATAATATCAAATTCGTTTTCAACCTTGCCGTAGAGAATCTGCCCACACAAAATGAAGAAGAAATTATTTAGGCGCTAAGTATCGCCAAATCGCAATATTCAATTCAAATTCTGGAAATAATGCTTAAAGCTATCACCATGAAAAAATATAACATACTTGAAACAATACTAAACAAATTGCCTTGAACATAAAAATCACAAAAACTTTGATGAAAAAAAATCCTGTATACCCTGTATTTTGTATTAATTGCAAATTCTCTCGGAAACAAAATATTTGTTTATGTTGAAACCAACACACAAAAATCGGCAATTTAAATACCTTCAGTTTACCTTGAACGGATTTTTTTTAACTTATTTGAAAGCCAAGAAAAGTAATAAAAACATCGAAATCTCGAGAATTTTGCGTTCGGCCTTGACGTAACCGCCGCGATGGTACACACATTAATCTGAACTTAAAATGAGTGGCGTTACGGTCGATATTATATTATCATGCATCAACCTCCACAGATTGAGTGTACGTCGCGCCTTAAGGACTAGCTTTCTGTCCGCGGTTGCGCCCGCGTTAACGTCGTTTAAGGTGCTTGGCGCGCGCATCATTATATTTTTATTACGCCCGGCCTTACTTTAATCAACGGGAAACGTGAATATACAGAGGACTGATTAGATTTGATTTGACTGAACTAATTACCGTATTTCAGATATATTTGCAAACATATCGGCTTAAGAAAAAGCGAGCTCCGTACTATTTTCAACCGACTTCAAAAAAAGGAGGAGGTTCTCAATTCGTCGGAACCTTTTTTTTTTATGTATGTTCACCGATTATTCGAAGACGCCTGAACCGATTTGGAAAATTCTTTTTTTGTTTAAAAGGGTATCCCATACCCTCCCACAGGTGGTCCCATATAAATTTTATCGAAATCGATTCAGCGGTTTTTGAGAAAATCAACAAAAACATAGCAAAATTGGAGTTGTTGCGATTGAAGTCGGTTGTTTTTATAACTACACTGGTGGACTAAAAAATCGACTCAAAATCTGTTCGCCTAACTTCCACCAAACTAAAATCATAAAGAGTCAACACGCAGTTTTTGAACTTTTGGTTTAGTGTTTCTTTGCTAGATTGAGTTATTTTTTCAAAAGTCGTGCAACAAACCTTGAGTCGATTTTTTTGTCCATGAGTATATTATATTATTCCATATTTCAACTCGTTAGGGGATGAATTTTCATAAATCCTCTCTAAGTGATTGCCTACGTCAGCAAATTATTTACAGTATCTGTTAATGACCTATAGGATTATGTTTTAGTTATAGATACAAGAACAGTCGTTAACCTTCGCTGGACATGGGAAGAGACATGTGCCCCAGAAATGGGGATGATATGTAACGATAGAACGTCAAAAACATACTTTAAGAGTATGGATGTGCTTTTGTTTTGGCCCGTGTAGAATGTAAGTGTATGCGTTTGTTTGCGATATTCTTGAAAACTACTAAACAAATGGGAGTAAAACAATTTTGAACGAGACTTGTAAGAGAAAATTGAGATAACCTCAATTGGTTCTCAAAGTTTAGATAAAGCCAATGGTTTCCAATTTTTTGGGCATTACAAATGCATCAGTGAGCAATAGAGTACTCCTAGATGATTGGATTTGTGTGGTAGTTCCTATAATTAACATTTTTTTAGGAATACGTCGCCTATAAAATAAACTAAGTGATAGTTTAGACTAGCTTTCCCCGCAACTTCGTCTGTTTGGAGTTTAGAATTGGATCCAGAGAGAAATAAATAAAACTTTAAGGCAGCGCCATCTAGAGAGAAATTAAAAGTTTCAGTTTTTAGCCATTCCTTCAGGAACCCTCGAGTTTTCCGGGGAAAAAATATCCTTTGTGTTAGCCGATTGCTTTGTCTATCTACCTACCAAATTTCATCCAAATTTGTTCAGAAGTTTTGGCGTAAAAGTAGAACAAACAAACAAACATCCATACTTTCGCATTTAAAAAACCTCCATAAACTTAAACGGTAGGATCCATACATGAAACTGAATAGCTATTTCAGAGTAACTCTTACTGAACTTAAACAAAAGAATTCTTCATATGCATTTGTTTTCTTACTGCTGTATTTTCTGTCTTCTACATTTTCCCCAAAACATACGGTATTTTCACACCGAAACCAGTGGTTTACTTCTTCCTGTCTTCCACGACGTGGTTGTACTATTGTAATCATTAATATTATAATTGCGAAAGTATGGATCTTTGTTTGTTTGTTCCACTTTCACGCTGAAACTTCTGTACGGATTTGGATGAAATTTGGTAGGTAAATAGATAAAGCATTCGGCTAACATATAGAATACTTTTATCTCTGAAAACTCGAGGGTTCCCGAAGGAATGGCTAAAAACCGAAAATTTTACTTTGTCTCTAGATGGCGCTGCCTTAAAGTTTTATTTCTCTCTGGACCTAATTCTGAAGTCCTCGCAGACGAAGTCGCGGGCGGCAGCTAGTATAAAATAAATACTTTGTTTCGGGGGTTTTCAGTCGTAGTGAATTCGGTTCTTTAGGCTGTCAGCAAAATCCGATCAATTCTGAATCTGAAACTATTCTAAATCCCTAGATAGAGATAAGTGATTGGAAAATCAGTCTGTCTGTTTGCATAGCTGTCAATTCGAGTCTAGGCGAGACTTTTTTAAATGAACACTAGAAAGCGTTTTTCTTTATTAAAGTTGAGATTCGACTAAATCCATTTTCGTTTTTAAAGTTTCTAATGCGAAGGGTGCCAAAAGATTCTGCTAAGCTTACGTCTGAATTCTGTCTTTCTGTCCTGCCCTTGAATGGTTGTATCTTTTGAACTGTTATAGATATTACGTTGAAATTTTTGACGTATTTGTATTATTATCACTTATAAATAAATAAATAAAACGGAATAAAAAAAATGTGTTCATAAAAGAAATGTTTTTTAAGTTTTTTTTTTGCATTGCTCCATTGTAAATCGGTTATATATTCTACATATAAAAGCTTCAAACTTGGTTGATTTTAAATGGAATGATAGGAACTAGGCATTTTAAATTTTAAATATTACTTATTTGAATATTAATCTTTATTTTTTATGATGAATTTTTCTATATGTTTTTTTTTTAAATACAATTTATTTATTTAAAATTTATTTCGAAATTAATTTATCTATTTTAAATGAATGAATTTTGAATTTTGTTTTACTGAATTATTTTTTATCTGGATTATGTTAATTTTGCATTAATTTATTAATTTAAATTAATGAAGTTAGTGATGTTATTACGTTTTTTTTTTAATTTTATTAATATATACATTTAAACTTTTTTATAATGCATGATTTTGTTAAGAATATTAAGGTCCTCCTCTCCTCTAGTATATATTGTTGTGCCCAAACTGGGTCCATGATGTACATTTTAATATATATTAACATCTGTGTAAAAAACTCATGGAATGCAATAAATTATTGAGTATTGAGTATTGAGTATTGATTATAATACAAACTCTAAAATAAAACGAAAATTATGGAAACCGACTAAGTATGAGTTGGACTCGTGCTAAGAATCCGTAAGTTAATAAAAGGTAGAATTTTTTTGCACGTCACAAATATACATATTATTGTGTAAAATAGTACGGAACACTCAGTTCAACTCCAGCTCGGTCGTTTTTTTATCTGACATTTTTTTTACCAACAATTGGTAAGTACTTGACTGTGCCTTGACATGTGATGATGACGTCAAAACCTGAAAGCGGGCTTATCAAGTTTCCCCAATCCCCAGCGCAATGGAGAACTGGCTGGAGAACTGGAATCTTATCTAAATCCACACCGGAACACATTAATGGCGGCAAGACTTGGATAAAATGGTAGTTGCTAGCCAGAGGTGCTCAGAAAATGCTCTATCACCAACCAAACCGAGTCCTACAAAGTTAGAATCTAGACTCTTCCGGGAATCGAACCCGCGACCTCCTGATGTGAAGCGCGCAGACTATACCCTGGGCCAGGGAGGCGGTTGATATTTTTTTTTTTTTTTTTAAGGTTCACAAAACTGGATACTATCAATAAAGTTACATTAAAAAAAACTTAATCATAATATCTACGAGTAGAAAGTATCCTACAATATGTGAACACAACATGCACAGTAAAAATCAAGCGTACGAGCGACTATTACAAAAAAACACATTAGTAAGTAAAATAAATTTAGACAGATCACTGAGGCAGTACTGAGAGTAAATCTGAAATTTCTTTTCTAGCAGAGACTACAGAGCCAGAAAATATATCAAAGTCAAATCTGATACCATTATAGAAGGAGCACATACGATATAGAGGACAGTGTTTATGAAGTTATTTCAATATTTTCATTTATAGTCCTTGAACGGATTCGAAACCTTTAAAGCTCAATAACCAATTTGTTGAAACATGTACACTCGCGCACATAACATTATTAAGTTCACGAATGATATGCCAATTTTGTTTGAAATATGTATATCTCATTAATTCCTATACCACAGTATACGGACATTATACAGTATGGACACTCCCTGCCGCTCTCTGAAGGCTACTTCACCCCCCCTGTGTGACCGATCTGTGACCATTTATCAAGAGGTTGGCACAGTTCCAAAACGGTTCCAAATCACAGTATTATAACCAAAAACAATTTTATTTTTTAAGGAAAGAGCTAAGCCTTCTAAGGCTATACAGCCTAGTCTGGTTTATACAGCCTTTACTTGATTTGTAAAAGTCTAGCTAATTATAAAGAACAATGAGGGCTAATTGAATCTCGATTCAACCCTAGTACATCACGCACACATTTACATGTGTACAAACATGAATGTCTTTGTAGTAAACAATGGCGCGAAATTTGTATGAAGTGTCCGGGGTGTATACCCATGATATTTCTCGTATTATCTGTCGGGACTGGAAAATAAGTATTTATCTTCTTATGTAATAAAATAATATGGATGAAAAGCTGATGACAATTTCTTTCCCGACGAATGTACATTCTATATACAGGGTATGACAGAATTGGAGTTTGTACTGAAGTTTTTGACTATTCATGACAGTTAACTAATTAAATTAGTTTTTACTTAAAATCCAATAGTCAGTACTTTTACCCGACTGCCAAAGCGAAAGGTCATTGCTTCCTGTATATGTATCTATGACTGTTATATTGTCACAGCTGTAGACGAAACGGTTTTATTATTTTCATCGTAACGTTATTTTTTGTTAAATTGTTAGATTTTTAAAGATGTCAAGTTTTTATTGGGTTGTAGAAATATACTTTTAATCGTATTAAAATAAGGATATCATGTTGTACTTGACTTGACGTAGTGAGAATAAAACCTATTAGTTTTTCATTTCGGGATCCTTAACAGCTTTTGCTCACAATACTGTGTATATTGTAAATTAGACTATAAGCATAATAAAAAATATATAAAAAAGGTTACATCCTGTGAAGTATATACCTTTATACCTCCGCAAAATATGGATTCAGATCTCTCTCAAAATAAAAGTAGCACATAATAAGATACGTATCTAGAGTACAGTCAGAATCGTATATACGTATTAATCCTATCGCAATATATGAGTAGACTAACATAAAATATCCTCCGAAGCTTTCCCCTAGGGCTACGGTATAGGACTCTTCGTGAAGGGATTGAAAAGGGTTATAAAGGATCGGTTTAAATTCGTCGATAACACCTCTGAAATTAAAAATTGATTGCCACATTCCATCACCCTTGTATTACAAATAAATTGAAGTCATATAAATAAAGTAACAAAAATAAGTAAAGTAATAAAAAAATGTGATTAGTGTACTTCTTTATTTTTACATTTTAACCACTACGTGGTGTAGTGGCTAGAGTACTCGCTGTCGAGGTCGCGGATTCCATTCCCGGCGCAGCAGTTCTTGTAGGGCTCGGTTAAGTTGGTAGTAGGTATGAAAAAAAATGAAAAAAGTTTTTTCTTTTTCTATCCTTACATTCTAAAACAAGGTTAAGGTTTCCTTTTAAGTATAAAAATACCTGTGTTAGGATACCTCGCTCTTCCATAACTTACAGATTGTGGTGTGTGCGTGTGCGTGTGCATGAAGTATATTGCCTTCTCGCAAATGTTGTTCGGCAAATTTGAGTTTCAGCCACGATAACTTTTCTCCTTCTAACAAGTTAGCTGGGGTCAAATGGTAGTGTCTTGTGTTTTCTTAGAATACTATTCAGTACATACAGCTTTCTTATACATAGTCACCAGTTCACAGGATGAATACAGTTCAGTTGTTGGAAATCTGAATGGCAAAAAGTACATATTACTTTTAGCAGAGCTCGTTGGGCTCTTTCAGCTTCGATAAATTTGTTTTTTGTCGCACCTCCCCAAATTGTTATCCGATATGTTATGATAGGTATGTCTTTAATGATAACAGCATTGATGTGTTCCGGCATGAAGAACGCCAGTTCCCTGTTACGTGGGGGAATATTGGTTAGCCCGCTTCCATCTTTGGCATCATCGTCACTTTCCATCAGATGAGAATCATCTCATCCCTTGGCATCATCATTTACCAAGGGCTAAGCAACTGCGAATTTAAAATAAAACATCTATACCTCTTGATTTTGTAAACATTTATAGTGGCGCGTAGAAATTTGGTATAGCCAGTTTGGTAATGCTAAAAGATTGGTAACGCGTTACGGCTTTATTATGTTTACATGTTACACTTACATTAAAAAACAATTAAAATTAATATTATAAAAAAAACTTGCATTTTATTCTTATTAATGTCTGTCGCTTTAGGATAAGATTCACAGGCAAAATGGCGCTCTTAAAAGTTATAATTGTTTATCTCTCTGACTGTACCACCATTGCTTCAGGCACTCCGCTATTACGCGGGTAATATGATTGGATCGTATGAGAATATGTCGCAGGCAAAAACAACCCGATGCGGATTTTAAATTAGTAATAAATTGTTTTACCAGGATTACCCGTACTGTTGTTGACAAACAAAATAATTTGCTTTTCGTTAATTCTTTTGGGACATGTATCTGGTATTATTTTGTCTTTAAGGAGTTTGTATACATTCGTTTCTTTACTTATAATTTTGTTTTAAATATCTTGTTCCGTTTTGATAGCAAAGTGGTTGCTTTCTAAAAAACGCTTTAACTTGTATCTTTAGTTACGGAGTAATGCCTCTTAAATGACCTGTAGTAAACCCATTAAGAACCATTTTTAACGCTTCAAATAGCAATATTATCGGTAAGTCAACGGTATACGGCCATTCATACACAAAAGAAACGATAAAGTCACTGATAGTAGTGTGGTTTGTTCTAGTGATGGGATTAAACTTTAAGTCAGAATTCGTCCAGCCTCTAGGCAGAATTGTAATTTGGGCTTCGGGATAGCACAAATAATTATGCTGCGCAAGAGAGAATATTCACTAATCGATAATCGGGCTGAGGCTGGGTATAAAGACGGTCCAGCCGCACCTTTGTAGGTGTGGGGCTGCGAACGTTTGCGAATTGGGACGCCATGGGCTCTCATGCAAGAAGAGCACGGGCCGCATCCCACGTCATGCTGCATTGAACGATGTGCTCCGGCGGGCTCTTGCCAAGGCGAACATTCCGGCAACGTTAGAACCAAACGGAGTCGTTCGCTCTGATGGCAAAAGACCCGACGGTGTATCTCATGTGGCCTGGAAAGAGGGCAAGTTCCTCGCGTGGGATGTGACCTGTGTGGATACACTGGCACCGAGCCACGTTCGTGCGACTGCAGGAGCTGCGGGCGCGGCAGCTGCGGGGGCCGAGGCAAAGAAAGTGTGGAAGTATCGGGACCTCCAGGGGGGATACATGTTCGTACCGGTCGGGTTCGAGATGATGGGACCCTGGGGCCCTGAAGTGAAACGCCTCGTAAAGGACCTGTCGGCGCGTCTCGTCGAGGCTTCTGGTGACCGCAGAGCGGGCAGCTTCTTCGCACAGCGAATAAGTCTCACCATCCAACGTGGGAATGCTGCCTGCCTGCTAGGCACTATGCCGCCTCGAGGGGACGCGCTTGACTCGATATTTAATTTATAAGCTATAATTTGACATTTTTATATGTAAAATTTATCGATTGGTAAGTCATATGTAATCCACGCGAAGGTATAATACATATTATTAAGTTTATAAACAGTCTTAAAGATTATACCTTCGCCGTCTATACCTTGTTGATAGTACGGTTAAATTGAGCTACACGAAAAGAGGGAAAGATTTTATATAGGTTCAACATTTCTCTTTAATAATTTGCGACTCCACATGACACAAACATTTTGAAATAAATGTAAAATTAAATACAGATCTAAACTAAAAAGAGTTTTCATGCATTATTTTTTTATTATTATCTCCACTTTATTGTATACAGAAAACAGATAAAAACAGACATTAAAAAGGAAAGAACATACAACTTAGGTTTTTGTGAAGTTTTTTACCAGCTTTTAAGATTTAAAAGTTTTATTTTAGTTATCTGCAATGAACTGCGTCTTTCGACATTAAATTCGACGTAAAGTTCAAGTGGCAGGGTACATCACTAGCTCTTATTATGAGTCAGTGTAAAATCGGGTCAGGACGCTATTTCCCAGGTGATAATTTGTGTGTCAATAGTGATTCATTGGTTCGCTCTACTTACTCGTATCTCTATACTCTACACCTTTGCTGTGTTGTTGAGAAGGTACTTTTATAATATTGTGTCGAGATGATAATACCCATATAATATTGTTAGTAATAGGATCAGTATGTTCTTTATAAATGTTGGTACTAGATAGATATTTTACTATACAAAAATGATATGAAAAACACATGATTAGATTGCCCTGTTTGCCTTTTAATTTATTTATGAAAGGTATTTTCAAGTTCAAACCGAAAATTAATTTTAGATATTCGCTAATCATTCATAACATAATTGATAATTATATCTTATGGTCTAATAAAATCTGTTATTTTAGAGGTATCTCAAGTAACCGATACTCAGTTATGCCGATCAGCTGACCGACTTGTTAAAAAAATTGTTCAAAAATGTTTCGTTTCAGCAATGTTCAGTTTTCCAAATAAAAGTCCCAGTTATTTAACTAAATATATTTAAGTCCAACTAGACTTCATATTTTTTTGGACAGTAAAGATAGCATTTTGACCACCTTTCATAACAATGTAAACAAAAACAAAACAAAGAGGAGAAAAAAACAGTAAAGTTTTAAATTTCATAGCTTATGCCTTATAAATACTTATTCTACCTGCAAGGGGTCAATGTTTAGCAGGTCAAATAGGTCAGTTAAAGTATATTTTATGGTTTCGCACTAAACTTAATCCGGATAAGTCTAGTTTAAAGTTTACGAGCCATCAAACGTGGCTTCCGTGGTATCCCTGTTAGATCAATCCCATTATGTTTTATAGGTTTAGACGTAGTCCAATCTATCTTTAGTAAAACTACAGTATTACCTCACTACTGTCACAGATTAGATAGAAATAGTAGTCTCGTGCAACTAAAAGTATACACACTGAAAAAAATAATTCTTAATATACATCAAAAAAATTTTTAATAGTATCAAGTCACTTGTTTATATACGAGCGCACAAAGCTTTGTGATTCCGGGAATCAAGCCTTCTTGATTGAGAAACGAAACATTCCAATAAGTCATTGTCGGCTTAATCAATTCTAATCATTATTTTATAATATTTTATTGGATGAACTATGTGTAATGTGTAGTAATAATAAAGCAACTTGATGGATCTAAATAAGTTGATGATAGAACTGACTATGCCTCGACATGAATGAACTTATTAAATTCAGCACTTTCAATTTGATAAACGTTCAATCATTTCAGCTTTATTGTGGCAAGAAACCGTCAATTATTGTTTTTGATATTTCCTTGAATGATTCAGGCATTTTTTTTTCAATCAAGCAAGATTGTAACTTATTTAGCCATGTTTTTACTAGATGGCACAGCTACCCTGTATACTTTAGGTGCACGGGACTGTAATACGTAGTACCGCTTACAATATGTACACTACCTGCCCCTCGCTAAAGGCGACCTCACCCCCTCCCCCCCTGCGGGTAAGCTACGGTGACGGTTGCTTAGCGCACGCTACGCAACATACATTACATACACATGCGTATACGAAAGTTATACAGGGTGTTAAAAAAAGTGCATTTGAAATTTTTAGGGGTTACTCAGAATCGAGTACAGAATACAGGGAAATATTGAAGAAATCCAATGTACAATAAGTTTTTTCAGTTTCTTATACTAAATATGAATAGTGATTAATGAATTTGTATGGGAAACTGAAAAACAAAATTGTAGATAGGATATTATTTTCGTGCTAATGCAATCCTTTTGAATAACAAAATCTGTACTTTAGTTTATTAATTCCTGTTAACATCATTTTACATATTTCACCTTAATCTGGAACTGTGATGGAGAGATAACAAAAACAATACATTCGTTGTCACTTTCACACCTATCCTGACAAGCTGGGTGTGAATGAGACAGCTCAAACCATTATGTAGGCTTTAGTACCGTCCAATTTCTGTAGGCACTTAATTTCTGTGGAACTACTTCTGACCCATGGTCATGTTACTGTTTTTTTTATTTATTTCCATAACCTTAAATATTTTCACATTATAAACATTTATGAGTTTTGACATATTTTAATCATTTTGATGTCAACAGTCTTCGAAGAATTAATAAGAATTAGTTTCAGCCGCAAAGATAGGAAATATAATAACTTTGCTCCTATCCTAATTCTTTATCGGGTAACATAAATTTATTTCGCGTGAAATTTGACTACGTTTTTTTTATTTCCATAACCCCTTCCTTAGTTTTTCTGTAGTCGGCTAAAACAGTCTCACCTCTTTTTAAAGTTTTTTTTATTATTTTCAATCGCTAATCCCTTAGCATTATCTCCCGGTAAAGTGATGATGCCGAAACATGGAAGTAACATCAATTTGCCTAATAGCTTTAACAAATCACAAATTGCTACGTAATATTTCATTCAGAATCTGGCAACATTGCTAATGCTACCTTCAGATATCTGGCAACACAGCGATAGGCGAATTCAAAATTGACCCAATTAATATACTTCACCCTCTTAGCCGTAAGTACAATAAGGCCTCAGCCTATCGAGCATACCCTAATTTGTTTAAAGGTAGGATGCCGCCCTTGGGTTCGGTTGAGCCCTTAGAGATACATTATAATTTATAACATTGTTCAATAGGTTTATATGAAAAATATTTTTCTTTAAGGTCAGCTGGGCAAAATGGTCCAGTTTAAAAAAAAAATACTGCTCTTTTAAATATCAACTCAAATTCACAGATAGTCTAGAAAAGATGGAACAGAATAAGAATTTCAGTACTTATTTGTTTTATATGTATTTATTTTTAGTCTTTTATTCATTATTACTATTAGATTTTATTGGAAAGTATTAATAAGACGAATAGAATACAAACCTAACACAACTATAATCAGATGTCTGTTCTCAGAACGTAAACGTTATTAATTATTAATAATAATTCGTTTGTTTCAGGTAATTTCGCGAGGATCTTTATCTAACGGCGGTTCGGGGAGTTAAATTGATATCTCCTACCCCATGGGGCACAGAGCAGATAAGTACAGAGGTTCCACTTTATAAAGGTGCGCTATCGGGTATACCGTACACAGACCACAACTATTCTCTTCTAGCCTAGTACTTTAAATTAAACCTAGGTGGCAGGAGGAGATGAAATTATTTATTGCGCTTCATGTGAGAAAAGAGATAAATGTTTGGCTATCTCTTTCATTAGCTCAATGTTAGAATGGAACGAATACTTTATAATTCGCGACGCGCGCAAAATACATTACTAAGCTACAATATGATGGAGTAAAACAAGATAGAACTATCTTGTTTTACTCCATCTTAGCAGAAAAAAATAGATCTAAGCATTCCAAAAGTTCAGTAGTATCATGTAAAATTAAAATATAAACATATTGATGGTTTAATTTAACTCATAACTAAAATCTATTTATGAATCCTTTCATTATTTTTTTACACATAATCTAAGTAGAGATAAAAAATGTCCTGATTTCTATCAATGTTTCCGCTCCCTCCATTGAGGGGGTAGTTGATGTCACTAGTTTACCCTAAAAACTGGTAAAGAGCAAATCCTCTGTACGTATCTGCTCTGTGGTCGAGGTAAGAAGGTAACGGGTAAGGTTTTGAGTCGAGCGTCTGCCTGTTTTTAAGGGACCATTAAAAACAATATCAAAATGGAATTATCCCTGAATAATTTTGTATTTTCATCTGGCTCTGGAACAAGTTTCTATATCCTCGTGCTTAAAATAATTTAAACACTTTTGTGGATGTCGTGTTTTGTGTGTAGGATAACATTATAATATGTAACGTTTGCGTTTATTGTACATAACCAAACAGTCCTCAGGTTACTTTAAATTGAAATGATAGAACCTTAAATTATTTTCGTTTCGTACGTAATTAATTTGGCAAAAAAAACTCGAAAAGAAAAATCAAAGGGGTTTTTCTTTTAACCAATTTGCTGACCAGTCACCAAAATGTACGCGAATAATGAAATTCATTTTTTATTTCACATTTATACAGAATCTCTTTTTAAGATTTAAGAATTTATATTTCTTTTTTCCCATTCCTCTTTTTAATAAAAAGGAGATCTGTGAAAAAAAGTCGAGTTTCGTGATATGTACACACAAAAATGTCTAACTGTGGAAGCATTAAAGGGCTGAAAGTAAAAGGTTTCAGGAGGGAAGGATCCTTATTCACTACTCGACGATAACTACTTAGGTTAGGGGTCGCGAAGGGATGGGTGCGCAGTGCACTTAACAACAAAATGGTGGGGTGAAAATTGATTTGTCAAATCGCCCTGAATGAGTCCAAGTAGGGTTACGGATGATCGATTTGATGCTTTTGTAAGATTGCATGTTGACCGATGCCTCCGTCAATTTGTCAGTATTTATTTAAAATACAAGTTCTTTCCATAATAGTGCGTTGTTTGGTTATTATAAAACTGACCAAACTATGTTTTATAACTTTGCTGACACAGTAATTTTTGTTTTGGACTTTTCATGAAAAATCTTACAGCTGCTTTTCCAATTTTGTATCTATACAAATATGTGTCTCTAGAGTCCAAATTATTTTTAAGAATTGACTATGTTTTCATCATCATTTGGTAAGCCCCTTGAATATCTTACCCGATAGTAACAATTTTAATATCGAAAGATGGAAGCGGACTTATCCTGATTCCCCAACGCAATGGGAAACTATAACTATGAACTATAACTATAGCTATAACTTATAGCTATCTTACCTTCATGCTGGAAAAATGCTGTTTACGTAGATTTTTGGCGGCAAAACTTAGATACAATAGTAGTAGCTAGACAGGCAGGCTAGAAACATGCTCTACCACCAACCAAACAGAGTCCTACAAAATTTTACCCCGCCGGGAATCAAACCCGCGTCCTCCTATTGTTAAGTGAGCGGACTAGCTATTGTCTCTTGCTCTCTTAAAGACCATTTACTTATTGACCATAACCGAGTCGCCATGAGCACCCATGAGCAACCATGACTGACCAAGCTTTCGCCCGATCTGTGGTAAAAAACAAACTGCACTACTCAAATATTTAAATCGAAAACAAATAGTCTCTTACCATTTGGTGTTAGTATTTGAGGTACTGTGCCGAGAACGACAGACTTTATTGGTATTATCTATTCCTATCTTTGCGTTCTTATGGCGTTAAAAATTCCGGGACATATGTAATGTTTATAGGGAAGGCCAATGACTTGAATAAGTAGGTATGAAAATTTATATCTTGTAAAATTGGAAAAAGCGCAAAATTTTCGCTACGCAGTCTTTAGATATTTTCTTATTAACTAACAAAATTAAAAATTTTATCGTCCCCGTGATTTTTAAATTGGGATAGCTCAAAAACGACATATTTCCATCAAAAATATATGACGATTACCGCAGTCAAATTAACTTTCAAATAAAAAAGGCATTTTGCGTTGGAGCACGTAGTGTTATTAATGTACTGGGCTATTTTTGGACTGAAAAACTTTCCCCAAGAAACTTATGGTCTATTCACAAAAAAAAAATGCTGCTCTGTTTGTTTAGCTTAGTGCCCTATGTGACTTTTTGTGTATTGACCATATTAAGGTTCTATACAAAAATTTATCAGTTTTATGTAGAGAGGTCACTTTTGAAGTTTGGTGAGGAAGGGGGGTCCAAAAAAGTTCTGTATAATCTGTGATCGATGGTTAAATACCTGTAAATAAAACATCTACGAGTACATAACCTAAAAAATTTAACCCTTCCGCTCTAAGGTCTGAATATAATAGACCTGTTAATTATTTGACTCATTTTTAACGCTCCGAGAACTACCTTGTAACCTTTCTTGTAATCGGAGTAGTTTTTCTACCTGAGCCCGGTTTGTATGGAGCTCGAGCAAACACCGGCTCAACAATATGAGACGGCTCAATAAAGTTGAATACTTATTGATTTTGACGCACTCCTCGCATACCAGAGACATGAGTATGAGGATCGAAGTAAGGAAAAACTAAATGTTAAACCTGATTTCTGATAAAAGAACGCTTTTGATTTCAAATGTATTACGTTATCTGTAAAAGGTACGAAGAATTACAATAAGTTAAAAAATCTAATGAGAGCTCAGAGTTTTATAATCCGGCTCCATGGTGGTAAAGAGGTGAGGCGGCCAGTTCTCCACTGCATTGGGAAATTGCATTGCATTTCGAATCCAGTATCCATGAAGTCGTGCCTTTTCTATTTAAATTTATTTCTGTGGCTGTAACACATTCTTTCTATTACTTCCTTCTTCGCTTCTTCTTCAAACGCCTAAACGAACACGAAATTCACAGATAATAGAACACACTTTACGTAAACTAAATCGCCCATTTCCTCAATACACCTTTGAACTTAGAACTATCGAATTGGCAATAGAACTCGACCGCCACAGAATGGGGTTGGAACCACAGAAACAGGCTTATATAGAAGGTCCTTTGTTTATAGCGGGTGACAAATCTATCGAGATAAGAGAAGATGCACCAAAATAGATCGTAGTCGGTTAGCGGGTGTATAAATCTAAGAAATAAAAAGAGGGACTAAGACTTACAAAATGTACAGTCGTCAGTTTTGGTTTTGTTTTATAATTTATTTTCGTCCAAGCCGTATGTTTTGTATTTCTTTTTTATAAGATTTCAATGATGAATGTAGGTACGCCTCTAGAAATGCACGCCTTTTCAAGTTCCGTGTCCACGAAACCAAGCCTTTTCTATCTCAATTTATTTCTGTGGCTGTAACACATCCGATTACATCGAAAATTGATCCAATCATGGTCGAATGTCATAAAATGGCGGAATTGACGCCAATGAAACAATTCCAAGATGTCTTCCAAGATGTCTCTGAGATTACGTGTGAATTGTTTCTTTGATTCGATCTATTTTTAAACACAAAATCTTTGTGGTTTAGCTTTTAAAGAACGAATAAAGAGGTTATTTACCTACAATTTAGGCACATTGAAGTAAATTACAAATGGAAGACGGTATTAATTACAGAATAAGAAATTAGAATGGTTTCTTCAATCAAATAGGTACAATAAATGTATGAACAAGTTCAATATTGTAAGTTATTGGCGCTGAAGTATGTACTTATAAATAAAACAAAGAACGTACTTGTATTCAATAATACTAGTAACTAGAATGTATGCCTTTCAACGTAGCTTTTGAAGATGGAACCGTAAAAGATTTTAGAGAAAGGGCAAAGCTTTTATAAAGAAGCGATCCGGCAGCGGTAGCCCATCCAGTGTTATTACATTTGCCAAAACGTGTTTTTAACCGACTTGAAAAATGAGGAGGTTCTCAATGGTTGCATGTTATTTTTTTGTATGTATGTTATGCGATTACTCCGTCAATTAAAAATTGATTTTGATGATTCTTTTTTGTTTGATAGTTTACACTCCAGAGGTGGTCCCATATAAGTTTTATCGAAATCGATGCAGCGCTTTTTGAAAAAAATCAACAAAGACCAAAAAAAACATAGCAAAGTTGTAGTTGTTACGATTGAAGTCGGTTCTTTTTATTAACCGACTTCAAAAAAAGGGGGAGGTTCTCAATTCGTCGGAATCTTTTTTTTTATGTATGTTCACCGATTACTTGAAGACGCCTGAACCGATTTGGAAAATTCTTTTTTTGTTTAAAAGGGTATATTTCACAGGTGGTCCCATATAAATTTTATCAAAATCTATTTAGCGGTTTTTGAGAAAACCAACAAAAACATAGCAAAATTAGAGTTGTTGCGATTGAAGTCGCTTGTTTTTAACGTATTCAGCGTGGTCAATTATCTACTTCAGAAATCAGTGTCAGTTCAGAAATCCGGCTAGTCTAAGTTACAATTAGACCTTCAGTATCAGTATCATTCTCCTATCGTAGTCACAGTATTCCCAAAGCAAGGTACCATGTTATGCAGAATACTGCAGAATGCACAATACGAAATATTATCTGGTCGTTAACAACCCATATCGTCCCCACTGCAGGGGCACAGGTCTCACCCATACCTTGGGAGGGTTAGGTCACACGGGGGCCAACTTCGGATTGGTACTTATCTGGTAAATTCAAAATATCTGTTGAGACCACTACAAAATGGTTCCAAATGGTACTTACGATTATATCGTATTTTTTCCGAAAGTAATAAGTAAAACATCATTATACTGGCTTAATATCGTAGATAGTTAATATAGATACTTGATATTTTTGATTGTAGGTTCTTGGTGGAACATTATTGCACTCATTTTGGTAGGGTTTTTTCACGAATTCCACATAAATTTAGAAGAGGTCATGGCTCAGTGCGGCTTACATGTCTGCGTCGATTACTACATCGACGCAAGTTAACTGATCGCAGACATGGACATAACTTGGATTTGACTGTTAGTAGCATTTATTTCGACCGTTTTCATGATTCGCAAGGCAATTTAAGCCGTTGGTGCCAGTTGCTGTCACTAGATGTTAATCGTTATGCCATCAGGGACGTCTTATAAGCGGTTTGAAACTTCTGACACTAGTATTGGTCACTATTGGTCATACGCCTGTCTTGTTCATACTCGTAAGGTTATGCTTACGTTTATATAAGTATGTATGTTGTATATTAAATAACCTATTTCAGATAGGCAAACTTAGTTAATAACTCATAACGTCCCCATTTATAGGTAATGGGTCTCATCACCTTTGGCTAGTAAGGCTTTAAACATGAAGGTCAAACCCAAATTGGTAGACCCAAACTTGGTTTCAAAGAATTTTCCGCAAAATCTCTAAATCAACATTATGATTTTATCACTACGCGTTTTAGCACAAAACTTTAAACAAAATACATCTCTGTCACATCCAGTTCTAGATAATTGTGCAGTATCAGATTACAGACTGTTATTTCCACGAGAAAACAGTTAAAGATATATCTTCACATCTTAATGAGTTAAAACTTGCTAAGTCCTTACAAGTATTAGTTGTGCTTTCTTGGTAAACTGGTATCACGCCTCCGGGCCATTGGTTAGACAAGTTGCGCTAATAGCGTTACTACCGGTTCTCGAATCGAAACTATCGCGAATTTCATTCGAGCGATGAACGCGAGCGCTCGAGTGTGGCTAACCGCAAATTAGAGCAGGGCTTATAATGAAGTGCTTTGATTCGCTCCAGAGTATTCGGACATATAAATTTGTGGAATGTTTCACACATTTTGTCGGCTTACGATGATCAATATTTGATTTTGAATGCAGATCTAAATTGATGATTTGCATTTTTGGGTCATAATGTAATGTTAATTTCACTCAATTTACTACTTCAACTACTATAATACTACATACTAAATCAATTTAAAAATATTCATGACGTATGATGTCATGACGACGAATTGGTGTAAGGAGGATTTTAGGTAATAATTGAAAATTGAAAATGATCATGCATTTTTTGAAATGTCAAAGAAAAACATGCGTTACAAAAAAAAACAACAGAAGAAAATCGAGGACCAACCGTACCTACCCCATCGGTTCCCTGACAAATCTCCGCAATATGCCGTGCTAAGCCGATCAGCAGTTTTTGCTGTCCCTCCTTCATCTGCACCGATACTTACTTTTTCTGCTATCGGTACATCGTTAAACCGTAGTGGATTTTTAAAGAGCGTCATTATGTTTTCGTTTTCCTTTCCCTTGTTGCTATGGCTAATGGCTTTTCTTGTGTTTCTGAAATGCGGAGTAAACACGGGTGTGTGTGAAATATTATCTTTTAAGAGTAGCATTATAAGACTGGTTTGGTGGATTTTGTATGGAAAGGACTAAAGGTTTTTAAAGATTTCAGTGGTTAGAAAAAAAACTTATTTAGTTTGGTAAGTAGAAACCCCACTTAATGAAATCTTCATCAAACCTTTGAAATTTTCCTACCACCTTTTGACTCAGGATCAGGGTATTACTGTGGGCCATCACTGGATAACAGTGGGCACTAGTGGACACTAATGGACTAGTAGTCAATGAACTTAGTCCGTCGCGCTTGCAGTAATTGTACAACGTGATGCCTCGTTTAGACATCTCGTTGTACACTGGCCCACAGAGATATCTGAACCCCTACTAAAGCTATTCGTGATACATGGTGTATAACGGAGAGGTTCAGATATCTTTGTAGCTGTCTGTACTCGTATGTGAACTTTTAAATCAAGCTTACTCGTTTTTTTTATGGTCCAAATTGAGGCGCTTTGTGCTATTCAATCAATTACCTACCTTTTCTTATCTTTCTATACTTATTTATTTTAGTTTAGTGAAACATTCGCTTACTGCAAAGTGTAATACATACTTAGATAGATAGATAATGTATTTATTTATCTAAAAAAGCAGCACCATAAATGAACGACACTTTCTTTTGTTTCCAATTAAGATAATTTTTTATAAGCAAATTTTTTTGCTCTGTGTCAGGGTCTATTCTGTTCTATCTAAACACCCATGTATAAGCCTAAACGTATTTATGTATGTATATTAGTCACTAGTTCCCATGAAACAGAGAATTCTAAGATTGGGGCCAGATGATCGCGTGTGATTTGTCCCGGATATTTATTTATCCTTCAAATAATCTTTACGACTCGAACATCTCAATGAGCCTTAAGCAAACTCAAGCAAACCCACACCCACAACAGACCAGACCTTATGACTTGGATCTGAGGTCTGGCTCAAATATTTGAGTTGGTGAGCTCAAAGCGAGGCATTGTCCGTAAATTCGCCTCACCGGTGGGTCTTCAGGTTCATTGGGTGTCGAGTGTATCCAAAACTGCTTGTACTGAAAATGTACAGTCGTCTGCACTTTTAAGCGAACTAGGTATACTGAGTCGCAAGTAAAAACAATAAAAATAAAATATATTTTTTGTTGTACTTTTTTGCTTTGGTAAAACAAACCGAGTATCCATCCTATGCAATGGAGAACTGGCTATGTTAGCTTCATTAAAAAAATAATTGTTGCCATGACAGCATTAATATTCTAAAAGCTTTTTACCGACTCCTGAAACGGAGATTAATGTTTTTCGGGCGTATGTGTGTCGGTTAAATTGTTACTGTTTTAAACGGCTTAAATGATTTAAAAGTACAAGGAGTCATATAGGGTACTTTTTTTACAATCCAAACATATATATTTTTTTTGATTTGTGTAGATTAATGTACACATCTTCTTAAACAAGTCCGCAATCCATTGTACGTATTAGAAGAACACATTGTGAAAATTCATTTCTAAACACCAAATATTTTGTGAAGATATTATTTTCACTGAATTCCTTTTTCATATTTCCATGTCTTTCAAAAGGGACTAAAGGTAAGTCTGGGTCTCAACGGAAGATTTATTACGTAGTGCTTCTAAGAAAAAGTTCGGTGCGGTCTGTATTTTCTCGTTGAAACGTGAAATACTTAATTTAACGGTTTTTGATAAGCCTTCTGCTCTGAAAACTTGTAGAATAGACGGCGACAAGAACTATTGAAAAGAATAATGTTTATTTTTTCGTTTACAATTTCGATATAAACATTTGACGTAAAACATCAGAAATCAAAGGTTCTTTTTATCTGACTGCCCTAGTAAACGTTTTCGAGTGTATATAATAATATTATAATAATATCCGGGACAAATCACACACGGTCATCTGGCCCCAAACTAGGATTCCCTGTATCTTGGGAACCAGAGACTGATATACATACACATATACTTTTAAATACATACATATATAGATAGACATAATACACCCAGACTCAGAGCAAACAATTTTACTCATCACAGAAAAGTTTGCCCTGTGTGTGGATCGAACCCACGCCTCTCGGATCGGAGGTCAGGATCGCTAACCACTTAGCCACTGAGTCAGTCGTATATGTTTATGTATGTATTGTCTGTATGTGTTTTTATCGTTATCAGACGACGACTAACCACTCTGGTGATTTATTGGTTAGATGTTTTTTTTTATTAGGTTTTAGAAAGTTGTTCTGTTTCATAAATATAAGCTCCAGATTAAATAGCTTCAGTCCATTCTGTACAGGGTGTTAAAAAACTGTATAGTGAATCAAGAATTTGTGTGGGAAACTGAAAAAAAGTTGTAGATCGGTATTTTCAATATTTTTCCCGTATTCTAATATATAGGTACTTGATTCTGAGTAACCCCTTAAAATTTCAAACGCACTTTTTAACATTCTGTATAGGGTGTAACATAATAGTCCAGGTCAGGACCCATAAATTGGTGTTTCTCGTCATACTAGTGAAGACAGTTTTTGTTGTATTTTGCTGATACTGGATATTGAGGTATAGTCATTAATGAATGAGTCTTAGTCTAGTTTCATTAGGCGTCCCACAAAAATAATAATTTAACACATATAATAAATTAATGAACTGATTTTATATGGAGTATCAAATATTTTTCGTTTTATTAATCATGAAAAAGTGAGTTGAAACTCTAGTTTACTTACTGATCCAGTCATTTCATTACATTCTGTATAAACTACGATTAATGATTCCACAGAATCGCATCAAATAATCAACGACCATAGAAAAAATTGTGACTTAATTTCATTAACTTTTATCCAAACTTCGACCCTACCCATTTACGCCATAGATTGATTATCAGGCCACAATCAGCTAGTCCCTAACAATGGGAACAGTCAAATCATGGTGTACTTAACAGCGGAGGGCTAAAAACCTCTCTAACGATGAAATTACGAATTCTCCCCTGATTTTAAGCAGTTTATTTATTGACATATGTTCAAATGGTACGAGCTAAAAATAAAAATGGCTGTACTTACATCTGTTAAAGAAGCTCGTATTGATTGGATTTTGTGGACTTCTCCAGTTCTGCTCTGAAACTGAATACTTTTTGCTGTATAAGTTAACTGAAATGTTAACAATAGATATCGTCCCCACTGTGGAAACACGGGTCTCCACTCTTACCTCGGAAAGGTAAGGCAATCCATACGCGGGGCCAAGTCCGGATTGGTAGAGGTTGTGGGGCTAGTGGCGGTTTAGCGTGCCTTGCAAAGTACATAAACTAAGTAGGTACGAACGGAGTATGTATTATGGGTTTTTGTGTTAAGTTTTTCATTTTTATAAGTAAAAGCAATAAGTTTAAAAAAAAAACAAACAGTTATCCCAAATGTCCCTATACAATACTAAGTCATTTCGGTATCTTTTCCTAAAATTTCACAGTACACTACAATGAGCTGAGAAATAGAGTTTAATTTAAATAATACCTTTAGTTGCGTTAACTCATTCGACCAAAAAATAACTATCAGTAAATCGTACGGGAAATCCGACATTACCGATATGTACAAGTACTTAGGTAAACTACGAGTTTTCGATAGCTATGTATTTCAATTTAAATTCATTTCTTTCTATATATCGACTAAAATAAAATGTTATTACATAATAAAATTGAGTTTGCGAAATTAAGCAAGAAGAAAATACTTTGGTTCTATTATATGTACTTCTTATTAACAAATTATTGCAGTCATCTTTTATTTAATTCAAGTAGGTTCATTATTCTTAATTACTTACTATAAGTCATCTGTTTGTTTCTAGAATTTACTAAGTAATCGTATAATGTGTTATTTGTCAACGTCAAAAATAAATACATAGTAATAAATATTCGGAACATCTCAGTAAATTATAAAGGTGACTTTTAGGTGACTTTAAGTAGTAAGATCATTATATAGCTCGAAAAATGCACGGGGTTTAAAAATATTTCGCAGAGGAAACCAGTCGTTCATTCAGACTAATTCGAATTTTGAACAACAATGTTTTGATTCCATTCGGAGTGAATGAAAGAACGAATGAAGAATGAAATGCATTTGTTTAGCCTCATTCGGTAATATGGGATAATATGGGATTTATTTCGAAGAATTTTAAATATTTTTATAACCAATTGTTATTTTTGACATTTTATAAAAACGTAACTTATATGGCTAGCAGTAAACTACCCTATTCTAAATGACGGTTTACCGTTGAAAACGCGGTCTGGATTTTCTTATTTGCGCGATATTCGCGACTGTTTCGGCAATACGCATCCCTTTTCTGTCACAATGTTTAAACAAAACACGAAAGAATTCCCGCCAGTGCGAATGGGAAACATCGTTAAGTCTAATTTGTTTCGCACACTGCGCCATATCTGTGCGATTCATCGTTATTGTTTCGTAAACATCGACGCTTTTAAGCGTTATATTAAATCAGGTATAAGGTGTATTTTAATTTTTGCGTGCTTTTGCGTCTTGCTTTTTATATGGGTTAAGATAATATTTATTTGTAATGAACAGGTATATACAGCTATTGACAGGAAATAATTAATTCAGTTAATTCGTGTTAGGAAGATAGGTTATGAAGTGACAGCCGCGGCCTGGAAGACCTAACTTTGGAAGGCTTAAGAAAAGCGCTGCGCTTTAAGGAAGTCTAAGGTAGAGGCCTATCAGATCAAATAATTTTCATTCATTTAGTCAATGTAATACCAAATAAGTACACGTACAACAACAAAGATAAAAATACAATCTGGGGGTCTTATCGCTAAAAGCCGACAACCCGAACCGATGTGTTGGCCTATGTTCAGCTGTGCACTTCTTTGCGCGGAGATGACGTGAGGATGCAAGTATTTTCGAGAATTGTTTTATCGAATCGACTATAGCGAATCGATTCCTTTATGTTATGATTGAAAATTTCCAAATTTACTTTGTATTGTCAGTAAGTACAGTTCCATTTCAATGCTTGCGAATTTACGCGGAAAAGTCATTTAGGGTTCCCGCTTTAAAAGCGGTTATCGCGTTTGCACAGTCCGTGACTCGGTCCGATTTAGAATTCCGTCGTAAAAGCATTTCTGGTTTCACTCTGGGTGAGTTGAGACAAAAAGGGGGTGATCTCCCCTCTCGCTCACTCACTGTGCGGTCAGAAATGCAGTCGCAAGGGATTCCGGGTTACTTTTAACATGTCAACAAAGTATCGAAGGACAATGCGATATTTTACCCCTTTGTTTGCATTAAGGCTAAGTTGGAAGCTTGTAAAGTGAGATACGCCTTTTTTTTTGTTCTTGGGTCTTTCTCTATTGTCTTCAATAACTTTGCCAGACTTTCTGAGGCCAACAAAGTAGTATTCGGTGAAAACTTGATTCCTCACTAGAACGTTTCAAAACTTTCAAACTTGAATACCTATTTAGATTTTTTAAATGTTCAGTCATAAATCTAATCTTGTATTTCAAATATGCAAAAGTATAAACTCAAATACTGTAGCTGGAAACTGATTTTAGCAGTGATATATAATGTTACTATCGGATTTTAGGGCCTTTTGAGTTTTTGTTTTATTTTATATTTATATTTAAACTTTCGCACAGATTATTTCTTTATTCAATTTAAATGCAGTAAACACTAACCTACCTCTTTTACTTTTATTAATCATTACACGCATTACATATTTCTTACTTTTAACCCTTTCGAAGTCGAAGTCGTGCTCTAAATTGGTGCAAAAATAACCCGTGTCTTTCATCCATTTGCGCGATCCTTGTGCATTACTTACCGCAGCGCGGGAGCGAGACTGTTGTTGAAAAACGGACGCATAAAAAAAGGGTGGTCTAAATTGTTGCCCATTATATACGGGTCGGAAAAAAGTAGCAAATTACTGCCTACGACTGATATGGAGTTAAAGGGTTTTTAAGGGGCAAACACACGTTGAATATCTGACTCTTTTAAATTCGTTTTATGTATTTCTAAGTGTAATATAATTGTGTTTTAAAATGCATTCGAAATAACGTTTTCTGTATGTGTGACACGGGGTTATGTTTAAAGCAGGCTAGCGTACCTTGGAATATGAAAAAGAGTTATATGAAAGTGAGCATACTTTCATGAAGGGCAACTTTTTGTTGTGCTCATTTCTGCGTAGTTTTCATGAATTTGTAAATTCAGTTCCATGTAAAAAAATCTTTCATAAAAACAAGTATGACACTTCCCACTGTCGTAGTAAAAGATAGAGATGACATACTTTTTAAATTTTGTTTTTACAAAATTTAAAAAGTATATTAAAAAATTTTTTAGTTATTTATTATGCATTTGCAAGTGTGTCTACGTTCTTACCTGCGCAGGATTGCGTTGCGTGCCTCTAATCGAAGGCCTGCGCACCCGCATGCGTCGGTAGTATAGAAGCCGCACGTAGGTATAATCTACTAGTCTTAATTTGACACAGAATAACACTTCATTACATTACGTAGATTAGGAAAATATTTTACACAGATAATAAAGTAAATAAAGAATTTGGTAAAAAAAGGTTAAATTCGTTATCATATTCGACAATTAACCTCTTGAATCATGTAAAGTTGACTCACCAGCTTTTCTTTGGAGGGAGTTTCTTTTGGACCCGACGTTTCTTCTCTCTCCTAAAACACTTCCCAAAACGTTGGATATAAAATTTATGACGTTCGAAAAGTACTATGCTACCTACTTCGAATAAACATATTTTGATTATCGAATTTTATGAACAGTCCAGATTTCTTTTGCTACTACAGCAAAGTCGTTTTACAAAAGTTGCTAAGTATCGTAAAGTTTCTCGCCCAACTTAAATTACTACACCTGTACAGAGTAGCCTACATTATTTGTGTGGCACAATACGGACCACACTCAGAAATAATGTCAACACAAATTTTTTGCAGGTAAAAAGTTTGTTGAATTATGAAAATTTTCTTTTCATAAAAAACAAGCAACAAAACAATTGAAAATTCCTAATTGATTTATTAAGCCAAATGAGACAGCGGAGCAAAAAGTTTTTATTTGGCCCCAAGCCACGGGATTTCTCCTTTGAAACAATTTGTGGTTTTTTACTGATTAATTGTATTGCACCATCGTCTGATTGTTGCGCGGTTGATTAGACAGAAAAGTTAGCGGGTATTAACTCCGCCGAAAAGTCGAATAGACTGATCAAAAAGTTTTTAATTCAATGCCAAACAAAGTCTCCTTTTATACGTTCCATCATTGGATCTTTGTCCACTAATTGTTTTTTAAAATTCGAATGGTTATAAATTCTGTTGCAATTTAAAAAACGATTGGAAATAAAAATTGGTTGTTTTTAAAATTCGAATGGTTTTGAATTCTGTTGCAACGAATGGTAATAAAAAAATTCAAGCTTTTGGTAAGTTTTCTTTACTTTAGAAGTCGGTGCTAAAAGTTTTTTACAATATTGAACCAATAAAACTGATAGGAAAGATAAAATCTTGAAATTCTTCAAGTTTAAACTTATGATAATGTTAGGGACTGGGTTCCACTTCATAAAAAATATTTTAAAAGACTTGCTAAGTACTTTGTCAATGTCGTTACCAAAAGTTTTTCAGATGCTGTACCTATAACGATACAAAATTATTATTATTATACTCGGTTGTGCGGCCATATTCATTTCGAAACCGGTTTGAACTGCTAAAAAGCACTTTGAAGTGGACTTTGAATTTGTGGACGACTTTTCGTGGTTTTAATGTTATTACATTACACGTACCTACTTGTAAGAATGTGAGATATCTTGTGGGTAAGCTAATCGATGTAAGATGGTTTAAATTTCGAAATAGTTGATTTTATATTCTTTTTCTGATCGTGTGGCACATTTAACCATTTTGTAGTGTAGGTACCTATTTTATAATTTTACGTATAAGTACACTCGCTTGGATATTACAAATTAAGTTTTGAATTTATAGACATTTCGTAATGAGTATTCAAACTACCTACTGTATTGAATAATATCGTCATCGTTCACAATTTCAAAAAGGTTTTAAACGAAAATTATTTTTAGAGTTCCGTATCTCAAAAGGAAAAAAGGAGCCCTTATAGGATCACTTCGTTGTCCGTCTGTCTGTCTGTCTGTCTGTCAAGACTCTTTTTCTCAGGAACGCGAAGACGTATCAAGTCCCTTGAAGCTGTGAAAAAATCTAACTTCTATGCCAACGCAATCAACAGATACGGCCGTCTATGCCGCATATTTAGACGCACTCGCATGGGACTCAAAACCTATAGGGTACTTCCCGTTCACCTAGAATCATGAAATTTGGCAACAAGCAATGTCTTACAGCACAAATAAAGGGAAAAGTCCGAAAACCATAAATTTTTTGTGATATCACAATTTTCTTTTTGATCCAACGTCCACAAAATGAAAATTCAAGCTAGAAATTTATTCTGTGATTTCAAATAATAAAGCTATAATATTAAGTTGTATCATTATTTAGTACGCATGAAAACTTTTTTGAATTAAAATAACATCACGAAGTCCAGTCCAGAGGTAAACGTCAGTGTACACAGTAAGTTTAGATACTTAACTAATTGCTTAGCCACTAAAACTTGTCATTTTTACTTGAGTTCCTATAAAATTAAAGCCATAATTAATATGTCACACTTAAAATGAAAAGAATTCAGTATCACGTATTAATTACCAAATTAATAAATAACATATTTAAACAAATTTTATTATCAGCCATAAAATTTCAAACGCTACTTGTTAAGATCGTATAAATATTTTTTTATAACCTCAAATAATTTTTAACTAACCCAGTTTCTCGAACCTCGGTTTTTACAACCGACGACATTGTTTTTTACAAGTTGCTACATAAAAGGTTTAAATAATTTCTTGTATGTTAAGCGGCTCGTTACGGCCGAGAATTTATTTTTGTGACCACAAAAAAGTTTGATTATGATTAGCAGTTTGAAATAACTATTTTTATAGCCCCGACATACAGAAGTGCGATCGACACAAAGATAATATTTTTAAAAGTTCGAAATTTAAATGTTTTTTTTTCTTTTTCTAGAATGTTTATGACTTATGACTGCATAAAAATATTTATTGTTCATCGGTCTGGAAGAAATCGCTCTTTAGCGATAAGGCCGTCTACCTGTATGGCTTTTTTCTCATGTGTATTGCTTATATTTTCCTGTTTTTTGTAGAGCAATACATTGTTTTCATTCAACGCGAGGCGGAATATCATATGCTTTGTATGAAAGTGAGCAAACTTTACTCTGCATTGCTGCATACGTTTCATACCCTCAGAAAAATCTGTTCTAACATTTATGACTCTTAAAACGTAACATTTCAACTTCATCTCCTTTCCACATGCGTCTTTGAAGTCACACAAAGCCAAAGTCAAATCATTTATTTTCAAGAATTTAGTAGGTATAAAGGTGTTCTTAAAAAAGTTGTTTTATGTCCAACCATCATTCTATGTATAGTCATGAAAAACATTTGGTAAATTTATGGGCGAAAAAGTGTCATTTTAAGCTATGTACAGTCAACCGAAATACTTGTCCTGTAAAACGTTGAAAAGTCAGTTACGTCGTTTAGTGAATACGTCACCCTCCCCAATGAAATTGTAGGGCTCACCCCTTTCGGATATATGCACTATACATCTATACATATTCTCACGTGTCATAGCAATTAGAAATAACGCTTACACAATTTCACACTTGCCCGTATACAATTTTACGCCAGCAACTATAAATTTCCGTTTTCGATTTGCATTTTTTAACACTAACCATGGGTTCCAATCAAAACGTTATTTTCGGGGCGTTACGCTTTTTTGAATAAAAAAAAAAGAAACTAGTTAAAAAGATCGCTAAAGTTTAACATGAAATTGTTGTTTCGTAATAGGTTTTTCAAAGCAAAATTCTTTTATTACCAGCCAGTATTTTGATGGAACGAACGCGTACAAAAATATAGAGCTGAAACCTAAAGGGTATACGGAATAAAGTAACGGTTATTTTTAGATAGTTAAAAATTCAAAGCTTTTTTACCTATTTTCTATACCTGTTCTGAATAATGTACGCTTCACACGACAAGATAAGTGCTGCATCAATCATAAATAATGACAAATATGACAGAATGATTTCATTTCAACATTACGTACGCATGGCTTAATGCACACAGGAGCATTGTCTGTCTCTGATTTTGCCTTGTCTGAGTCATTTTTCTTTAAAGTAGTACTAGGTTGGGTATACTATAGATATCGAATAAATATTTAAAAAGCAATAACATAGGGGCGTATTCCTTCAAATTAAAAAAAATAAAAATATGATTATATATAAAGAAACAATTCAAAACAACAAATTTCACGGAGTTACAAAACCGCAAACGAATGCGATTAAAAATGGATACTTCTATATTCCTGACTATTGGCAAAAAATCGGGCTACACCGTACTGTTACATTTGAAAGACAGACAAAGATAGATACAGAAAAGTTGAGAAAAAACAACAATGGCAGGTAGGAGACGTGCCCCATTGCTCCGAACTAATTGAATCTGTTGAAATGTTACCAAGTAACAAATTTTAACATGCATAAAATTTTCATCAGTCACGGCAGGAACTTGGCGTTTTAGGGAAGTTTGGCTGTTGGAATCTTCGAAAGTTGATTAGTTATCTGCAATGATTTAAAGGCAATGACTTAGATCAAATCCAATTATCATATATGTATTGTAAATACTGGATGTATCAAAATAGGCCCGTTAACTGGGGCTTCCTATTTTCTTCTTACTGAACAGCTTGTTTCTGCGACTTAGTTGAAATTGAAAAATAGTTTGACTCTTCATACAAACTTCAGTCAGCTGATCAGGTCCAATTTTTTTTTCCAGATTTGAGAACAAAACTTGCGTGTATAGGATGATTTAAGAAGTATTCTCTGAAGGGACCTACATCTATTTTTTACGTCCTTTATAGACACAATGAAATCAATATACAATGTGACATTATATTTTAGATTATTTTTTTTATGGCAGAGGTGGCAAACGAGCAGACGGATCACCTGGTGGTAAGCGATTACCGCCGCCCATAGACACCCGCAACACCAGAGGAGTCACAAGTGCGTTGCCGGCCTTTAATATGGGAGTACGCTCTTTTCTTGAAGGTTTGAGGGTCGTATAGGTCCGGAAATACCGCAGGCGACCATTCATTCTACAGTTTGGTTGTGCGAGGCAGAAAGTTTCTAGTGAAACGCACAGTTGTGAACTGCCAACCATCTAAGTGATGGGGATGAAATTGTTGTCGCGTAGAACGATGGCGGAAAGAGGCGGCAGGGATCACTCCGAACAATTCCTCGGAACTCCCCGTTGTACAAGCGATAGAGAATGCAGAGCGAGGCTACATCACTACACAGCACCAAGGAGTCAAGCCGATCTGAAATATCCTGGCAGCCGACGATTCGAGTCGTAATTATCGTAATTATACCACCTGAACTTTCATTAGGGGTTATTTATTTAATTTAAAATATATAGTAGTAAAATGTAATGTATTACTAACTTTATATAGCAAAAACCTCATCATTATATCTTGAAAAGACGAAGTTTAATTCCTGCAATAAAAATTGCCATAAACATGATTTACCATTACTACTGAATAAAATTAATATAGGAAAGTAATAAACTGTGGTGAATCAGGATGTAAAATTGCAAAACTTTCAATGTGCCTTTATACCTTCTCCTTTGATCTTTAATAATATTACTCACGATAATGTTGTACAGGCTGTAAATCTAGCGTCAAATTTTAATTAGTACTTCTTCTCCTGATTCTGATCAACTTTCCTCAAGGAACCCATAGTCAAATCGCAAAAAAATTTTGGATTCTTCATACTATCGTAATTTGGCCGCTCGGCTGATCGATTTGTATGAAGAATCCAAAAAATTTTTGCGATTGCCTGTACAACATTGACGCACGACTAGATTTGCAGTCTGTATAGTATTTACTAGATTGTGCCCGATTGTGGTTATCGTTTTGTGACTGTGGTGATGGTACGCAGTGCGCGATTCGCAAGCGGCTCGCTGCATGAAAATAAGTTTAATTAGAAAAACATATGTTTTTCTCCGCTTCAAAGCTAAAATAGATGTCTGTGCCAAATTTCAATCAAATCTGTTATTTATTTGCAATAAATAGCGATGTTTTGTCAAGTTGTATTATTTTAAGGGTTCGCAGTGTAAAATTCAATTCAATATACTTTATTGTAATAAAAAAAACCTCCAGAAAATTACATATTTTACAGGACCTGTGTCACTTCCGTCACTTCAATCATGTCCGTTGCGACGTTTAGGAAGGCCAAGTAATAAACTTAATTTCGCTTATAGGTAAAATTTTTCTTCTATAAAGACTACTTTACCATAAGTTTACACATTTCTCTCGTTCCTAGACTGTTTCACGAACAAAGGATAAAATAAAGAGCTATATCACTCAACATGGGCTAAAAAAGTAAAACAAGTCCACGAAATGTTTCTGAGGGCTAATAAATTACAGTCCCTCGGAGACCTTTGTGACAAAACTATCCACGACATGGTTTCAAATGCTCTTATGATAAAAAAGGCGATCTTTCTGATTGCGACCAATTTACAAAACAGTCCGGTCAATTTTAAACTTAGCGACATTTGAAAATAGAACATTTTGTCGAGTATACTGCGTTTATTTTGTTTTTGTGGTCGTTCCATTCGAATTTCGAATCGAACATCTCTAATGATTGGTTTTTTAATCGAAAAGATTTTATACTATTTTTATGTTGGAGACTTTATTTGTCTGATCGTATCCTTTTGGTTGTTGGGATGTTTCTGAGAAACTAGGTACCTATTACGTAAGTATGTTTCTTTGCTTTGATTATTCGTTTGAAAGGGTATTGCTTGGCAAAATACACCTACATTGCCCAATGTTCATTAATCTTACTGTTATTGGTGTTGCAATGAGGATGCACATTCCTTCTCGACTTGCCCATAAGCTGGGGAATGAAGCCTGCCCACAGTTTCTAGATAACGAACACACACAAGTATCTACTCGTGGAATCAGGAAGAGCAATCTTGCGCATAAAATTAATAACAGGTTGCACGCTATGCCTTCTCAATTTCAAACATATGGGAGGGCTAGCGCAACCTCAGAGCAGACATAAAATAAATACTCAAGCTTACGCTCGAATTTTCTCTTTGAAATATTCACTGCGAACTTTTGAATTCTAAATTTCGTCGGGTGCTCTGATACTCTCTACGAATGCTACGTGAGATGAAATACGATGCACCAAAATTTAATAACGCTAACTATGGCCATTGAACGCCACGGGGCCCGAGGCGTCTACCTGTTTTTTTTTTTCAAACTCACGAGTAGGACGGCAGATGAATGTATTCCAAAAGCGGGCATTTTACCTATGCCCGACTCGCCCGAGCAACCCACGGCCGAGGGCGACGACGCTACCAACAAATCCAACAATGCACGACTGTCTATCTGGTTATATTAACCGGCCGAGTGAGGAACGCAACGGATTATTGTAAATTGGGGTGTTCGAACGCACCTCTTCGTTTTGGCCGACGAACGCGTCCGCGTGAACGGTGCGGCAACCATGCGCGGCGCATTCTTCACCAATCAGAGGCAACTTCACGCCAGTTGCGTCCCGACCGTCGTACAGGGTGGACCTGTGTCGGTCGCTCGTCCGAAACTATCGAACAAAACAAATTTTGAACGTTCTAAGTGTTCCAAAACATTAAAAAGTTTAACTGAAAGTGTTATTGTTGTACAAAAACAGTGATGGGAAGTGTTGTGGACGTCTGTACGAGCTTGGATTGCATACGATGACCGAAACTTTGAGTTTGAGAGTTGTAGAAAAAAGTTGTGGTCCGAATGCACTTGGGCTCACAAAAAATATGTGTTCGTAACGTAGTGATGGCCTGATGGGAGCTTGTGGCCAGGATTGTGTTGCTAGTGATGTGCGCTGTGGTCTGTGATATTCGACGATCGCTTAGATGATTGTCGATTTGTGTGATATAATATTTAGTTTATTAGTTACCAAAGATTCCTGATGATCTTGTACATTAGTTTGTGTTTCATATTGGTAGTTTTAGGTAAGTGATAGTTTTAATACTTATTTCTTATACTTTAGTAGAGTTATGTTCAATCATAACTTGGAAAGATAAACTGTGCCTGCAGGCAGATGTTAATTTTTAATTGTAGAAATGAACTCTGATAAATGACCGAGTAATGACTAATTGATGTCGCAATGTGATAGATAACCCTAAGACTTGAAACATCACTGCAAAAGTGTTTATTCCTAGTCAACGGGCAGATAACAATAATATAACTTAATTAATTGTCAAAAACATCAGGGAAATAAGCCGAGAAGAAAAACTGGCATAAGAATAGATTCGTTAAGATGAATTCGCCTTTTCGCAAGCTCCGCCAAAATACGTTACGATGAAAAGCAAGATTGATTAGATGGAGCTAAACGTTAATTAAGGGATCTTGCTTTTGATTAGGAAAGAGATTGGGGGTATGTGTAAAACAGTATAAAGAAAGAATAACATATATGTATGTATTTATTTGAGAAAAGTGACAAAAGTTTTCAAAAATGTACACAAGAATGTATAGTGTACAGTAAGAAAAACAAAAAAGAGAATAAAAAAAGTAATACCTACCTACATAATTATATCAGTCAAAAATGCGCCATTTAGAGTTCACTACTCTCAAAATAAATAAGAAATCAAAGAAGAAAACCTTCATTAGTTTCGAATTTCCAAACGAAGCTTCGAATAAAAAGAGAAAGAAACGCAGTCGTTTAAATCGAAGCTTCATGTTTTAGAATAAAATAAAATGAAAGTTCTCAAAACAGATGCATGCCCGCATAAAACAACTAAACGGTTGAAAATTCCCAATCTTTGCCCACACAAATTCCAATTATGTGACACGGAACAGTGGCTTTAATGGTTCAAGTCGAGATACCGCATCAATTAGTAGTTTATTTAGAAAGAAATTTTGTAACGAAATCCAGTCGGACGGACCACACACTGGTCTAAAACAATATAGGTACGACGGTAAAAAAAAGATTTACTAACAACAATCAGACAAAAGATTTCATAATTGAAAAAAGAACATCCAAAATACTTTAGAGGTTGAATGCTCAAAGAATTTATTAAAATTTGTCAGTAATGGCTCAAATATGCTAATGATTGCATTAAAAAAGTGATTTAAAAGTTTCAAGCACTTAATTTGGGAAGATTTATGAAAATAATTTTAATATAAAAAGCACATGGAGATAATAATCGCGATACATATCAATCTGTATGATTTATGATGTAATTAAAAAGAGCCTGTTGGCTCTTGAGTTTCTTGAAATATGTAACATACATTGTAACATCGATGGGAAGATAACTTTTGACCTATAAGGAGCGAAATGACTTGGAGAAAGATATTGTCTTTTCTGTGAAAGATACTGGCTTTATCACTTTATTTGATTATTTTTTTGAAACAGGAGTCATGATTCGTCGAACTTAGTTTTGAACACATCTACAATTTGAGACGAAATGTCGCGCGAAATTCGCAACATATTTTCGATTCGAACTCCTTGCTAAATTACATTATATTTTCTCTATCTGCAGGTCGGATATTTTTTAGCGAGTGGCCATCCGTGGCAAACCAGATTAGGGCGGACGTGACTCAAGTCCACGATTCGATTCCATTTAAAGTGAGATTTTCTTTTTATTTCCACTCCAGCCCATAGATTCTCTATTGGAACCGGAACGCCAATCTTATTACGCGATTCTGTGAAGGCACTCGGAAAAATTCAGTGCCTGTTTCGTGAAAGTTACCTACATTTTTAGGTGATACGCTCGACGCCGTATTTTATTTATAAATACCTAGTATAACTCAAAAAGGTTTGTTATGGATGATGTTATGCAGGTACATATAATAATAGTTTGTGCTTTGAAATTCATTATTGAACTTTGTGAATTCAGAATTGAAGGATGTTCA
Organism: Coleophora deauratella; assembly: GCA_958295455.1. Lineage (NCBI taxonomy): Eukaryota > Metazoa > Arthropoda > Insecta > Lepidoptera > Coleophoridae > Coleophora > Coleophora deauratella. The sequence goes on along the minus strand of OY282413.1, from coordinate 8,052,971 downwards.
ATATCATTTACATTGAGCTAGAAATATGAGAAAAAAATAAAAAATATATGTTTAAGATTTGACGAAAATGCAATTAAAGAAAAGGATATTACGGTCGCGCTACCTTGGCCTAGGAGCACTACCGAACTCCATGTATGCTACTTTATAAAACCACATTTAAAAAACTAGTGACATTTTATAAGTATTAATTATAGAAGATAAATATGACGACGCTCTGGGTAAATGAATGATCGGTGATGGCAGCTGTGGTGCCTCGACGTCAGGTTCGTCTCCATTTTCTTGAGGTAAGGGCTCACTCATGACCAGGAAAACCAGGAATAAGCAGTGAGAGATTTATTTAGTACGGCACTGAGTAAGTACAGAGGTTAGGTCCTACTCAGTACAATGAACTTAACAGGTTCGATGTGCAGCAGCAAGAGATGTGTTCAGTATGGTGGTTCAAAAAAGAATGAGCTCCATCGACTCTGTTCTCGTGTGGCGACGAAACGATCCTAGCGCCACCACACTGAGTTCACTGTACTACACAATAGCCAATCAGAGACGAGCAGTATCATGACTTTACTAATAAGAATCAACTGAGGATCTAAATAATCAATTGTGTGACTTAATTATTACAAAAATAACTTGTGACGATACGGCCAGACCTGATAGTCACACGTCCTCGTGTGTACCTGCAACAAGAAAAACACGGCCGGAGTAAACTCAAGCTCGGCTATTCCTGACAATACTACGACGAGACTATTTACAAAGCTCTAAATCAATCGAATCAGGAAAGGTACCTCATTAGTAAACTTCGCAAATTAAAATCCAACTTTATTACACGATAATATAAACACACACAACATAGCCCGACTGCTCGGCAGTTGATCATTTCGTAACTCACAGGTTTCCATAAACCAAACTACAGTAGTCTCCACGAGACCCAGGCCCCCGCCACATCTCCAGCCGCGCACCGCGCTCTGAACAGCCCAAGAATGAACTGCAGTTACGACTACGACTAGAGAATGTAGTGCGACCAAAAAGTTGTTATGCTATGTGTGTTCACCAGCCGACGTGCCTTCACCAGCACTCTCAGAATCTACACCACAAATATCAAGCTCTGATGGTACATTACTATGAGGCATCTTTCTTAAACGATCATGCGCGTATTTGTAAGTTCTGTTACCAGTTAATGATTTTAAAACATAACGGTCACCGTCAAGTACTTCAATGACTTTAAAGGGGCCCTTGTATTTAGGGTCCAGCTTTGTTTGATTTCTCTCCTCATTCTGGATGAGAACAAGATCATTAACGCTAAATCTAACAAACTGCGCTTTATTACTGTCAAAACGGGATTTTTCGTAAGTAGCACTCTTTTCAATACTGTGGGCCGCTTGTTCTCTCGCTTCATTAATGTTAATCTCAATTTCGGAGTCATTAGCAGTTAAAAGATTCAGTGGTCGCGCTACACGTCCGATCATTAGCTCAAGAGGGCTCGCTTTTGTCGCTCGATTTATAGTGCAGTTTAGCGCAAGTTGAACCTCATCGAGAGCGTCCTGCCACGACCTGTCAGATGTTTCTACAGAGGTAAGCATTCCTTTAAGCGTACTCATCACGCGTTCGACTTGGCCATTCGCACGACTCGAACCTGTTGCGATAAGGTGTAACTGTATACCGTTAGCGTCACAAAAATCTTTAAAATCTTTGCTCGCAAAGCAACGGCCTTGATCTGCAATGACGCGTACAGGAGCACCGAAAAGGGAAACGCTCGACTTTAAAGCTTTGATAGCGCTAGGCGTATCAATACGAAGCGTGTGATAAAGCAGCACGAATTTAGTGAACGCATCTATCAAAACTATAACGTACTCCTTTTGATCGTTCTTTCCGCTCAACTTTCCGGTAATATCTACATGCACAGTGTGCCACGGTGTGCTTATTTTGGGAATGGGGTGAAGCTCGGCCTGCACCCGACCAGAATGTGATTTCGAAACCTTACACGTGATGCAATTTTCTACAAATTTACGTACGTACTTAGCCATTTTGTCGAACCAGTAATGCTCAAACACTTTTTCTAAAGTTTTGTCTGCACCGAGATGCATTACTGCTTCGTGGACGTGATTAATAACAGCCCAGCGAAAAGCTCGCGGGACTATTGGCAGACAACGTGTGCGATTGTTTCTCTGTACTCGACGATGTAAAATACCTGAACGGATCTCGTAGGTTTTCGCCATGTCAGCAGGGAGCTGGTTATCTTTCAGTTTCACTACAATAGCCTGGATTTCATCATCTCGCAACTGCTCAGCTAGGAGCCAGTTTTCGGATAAGGTAGTAAGATCTACCCGCTTCTGGTCTACTTTTACTATAGGCGGCTTAACCGTAGCTTGAGGTACAGGGGCTGATGACTCAGGCAGAGGATTACGAGACAAGAAATCGACATGGCTCATTCGCCTACCCTCTCTGTAAACGATTTCAAAATCGTACGCCTGTAAGAATGCCCAATGACGGTGTACACTCGGAGCAAGATTAATTTTGTTCTGGGATGCTTTGAGAGAGTTGCAGTCGGTTACGGCCACAAAATGACGCCCTTGCAAGTAGTGGTGAAAGTGTTCTACAGCCATTTTTAACGCCAGAGTTTCCAACTCGTAAGAGTGGTAATTGGACTCTGTTTTGGATGTTCTTCGGCTGTAGTACTCGACAACACGCAGCTGATCGTCTACCTTTTGGAAGAGTATGGCACCGTAACCGATAGCACTCGCATCAGTGTGCAATTCAACCGGAAGATCCGGGTTGAAAATCATGAGCACAGGTTCACTAGTGAGTAGTGAAATAATCTGTTGTCTAACCGCTTCGTGCTCTGGCTTCCAAGTGAACTTATCACTGGAGATCAAGCTAAATAAAGGGGTCATTATCTGGGAGAAGCCTTTCACAAACTTTCGAAAATAAGACGCGAGACCAATGAACTGTCTTAATTGACTGACATTTTCAGGAGGTGGGAGTTTGGTGAGCGCTTCTATTTTTCGTGGGTTGGGTCGGATTTGTCCTGCAGAGATATCATAGCCAAGAAACTCAACACGTCGTTTGAGAAATGAACATTTCGAAATGTTCAACGAGAACCCAGCTTTGGTCAACGCTGTTAAAACCTCACGTAATCTGAGCAGCCCCTCCTCTACAGTACTTGATGGTATTAGAATATCGTCCATGTACAGGATCGCATAGGAAAAAGCCATGGGACCTAACGCATTTGAAACAGCTCTTTGGAATACACTAGGAGCATTACGGAGCCCGAAAGGCATAGCTAAGTATTCGAACTGCCCTTCCGGTGTCACGAAAGCCGTCCGCTCGATGCTCTCAGGGTCCAAAATTGGTACCTGATTAAATCCACTCGCGCAGTCTAAACAGGTGAAATAATTAGCATCACTCAAACGCGCTATCTGATCATCGATTCGGGGTAGAGGGAATCGATCCGGAACTGTATTTGAATTTAATTCACGGTAATCTACCACCATACGATCAGAGCCGTCGCGTTTCTTTACGAGCAGAATAGGGCTCGCAAAAGGGGAATTACTTGGCCGAATTATGTTAGCACTCAATAGCTCATTTATTTTACCGCGCACTACCTCTCTTTCATGTGGACTTAATCGATAAGGACGCCTATAAACGGTACGGGTCGGATCCTTTAACTTTATTTTCATATCACCTGTTGTTACTCGCGTACGCGGCAAACCGTCAATAAAGGCAAATGCAAAGTCACTCAGCAGTTGCATGAGAATATTCCTAAACGCGGAGGAAATATCACTTTCGATCACACTAAAATCGATTTCAGTTATTGCATTTAAACAATCGACTGGCTTTGTTACTGAAAAACACGCGCTTGTTAAGTTAACCGTTAACCCTAGACTTAAAATATCCGAACCGATCATGATATCATACGGCATGTACTCGTCGGGTATAATGAGAAATGTTAATTGTAAACAATGTCCGTCAATATTAATTTCACTCGTTATTTGTTCGGAGCAGTATACATGAGCATTGCCTACGCCAGTTAAACGCACATTAGTAGCGGAACGCACTCCCGAAAATCTACTTGCAACACTTTGTTTCACGAGAGAACACTCGGCACCACTATCAAAATAAAAAGGGTACGACTCACCGGATTGTTGTAACTCTCCGCGTACACCGCGGACTTCGCAGAAGTTGACACGCCGCTCCAGCGCAGCGCCGCCGCTCGCGCCCGCGCCGCCGGCAGTTGCGTTGCCGCCGCTCGTTTTCGTACAGTGTGTCGCGATGTGGCCTCGCTCCCCGCAGCGGAAGCAAGTGATGTCTTTCTTGGGAAGCGTCATAGAAGTCGATGTAGAAAACGACTGCATAGAAGTAGCTTGTTTATTTTTCCGAGTCCGACAGTCAATCGCTTTGTGTCCGAATTTGTGACAGTAGTGACACTGAATTAGTGGGTAATTTTCTCTAGTGTTGACATTTGTTTTTAAGCGTTTTGAGTCTGATGTGAAGTTGTCGTGGGTGCGGTCTTGTTTACGCTTCAGAGAAAAAGCTTGAAGTTCTTGTATCAGTTTCGTTCTTGTTTTTATTTCGGTCGTAAACGCTAAACGGTTTATTCTTGTGTCTATTTGTGCGATGTGAGCGAGTACATATGAAACGGCGATTTCTTCAGAGTTCATGTCCTTCCATTTAGCCATAAGTGATGTTATTAGGCGACTCGCGAATGCAGGAAGACTTTCACCGTCGTTCGGTCGGCTGTTGTTTGCGTTGATGATGGTTGCAGCACAAGTCTCGGCACAGTCATAACGTGTCAGAAAAAGGTCCTTAAACTGGTTCCATGTCATTCCAGTATGCGATACGTGGGAAAGCCATGCTGAGGCGGTACCCTTCAGAGATTTGCTGAGCGCAATTATCAACGCACCTCCTTCTAATGGTCGTTCAGTGAGGCAAATATCCACAGTTGAGCACCACGCACGTGGTTCGGCGTTGGGTAGATCCGGGTCGAATACTGGTAGTGTGATCTCAGCAGGTGCGGCTGGAGTCGCTCGCATAGCTTCTATCAGGCGTATCATATTCTGGTTTTGGAGCGCGAAGAACTTTTGCCAATGGGAATCTGATGGAGCTGGAGCCGATCCCACTTCTGATGACGACGCTCTGGGTAAATGAATGATCGGTGATGGCAGCTGTGGTGCCTCGACGTCAGGTTCGTCTCCATTTTCTTGAGGTAAGGGCTCACTCATGACCAGGAAAACCAGGAATAAGCAGTGAGAGATTTATTTAGTACGGCACTGAGTAAGTACAGAGGTTAGGTCCTACTCAGTACAATGAACTTAACAGGTTCGATGTGCAGCAGCAAGAGATGTGTTCAGTATGGTGGTTCAAAAAAGAATGAGCTCCATCGACTCTGTTCTCGTGTGGCGACGAAACGATCCTAGCGCCACCACACTGAGTTCACTGTACTACACAATAGCCAATCAGAGACGAGCAGTATCATGACTTTACTAATAAGAATCAACTGAGGATCTAAATAATCAATTGTGTGACTTAATTATTACAAAAATAACTTGTGACGATAAATAAATACTAGTTTTTAAGGCACACGTGATTGTCAGTAAATACGAATATTACTCAGATAACCTAACATAACCTAACCCAAATAAAACTATAGAGACAGATATAACCCAACAAACTTACAAAGTAAGTTTCATTAGCAATATATAATTATATTTATCATGCATTTTATTAAGTTCCTTGAGACGATAACAGAATTATAATTGTTACAATTAAAGCTGTCTGTTCAAGAGGTTACATTTATATGCATAATTTGCAACAGACAGATAATGAAGTATAGGTAAAGAAAGTAGTGGTATTTAGGTTAAAACACCTAAGAGTATTTTATTACTATATTATATTGGTTGATAACCAATGAAAAGCTACTTGTTTTATTATATTTTAAAAATCAAAACTAATTAAATAGCGAGAAACTATAGGTAAGTATTTAAATATTTTTGTATAAAAAAACTAAACTCAAAACTATACAGATATTAATTACTTAATTGAATAAAACGTAGAAATCTATTAAGTAATTCGATATGGAAATTAGATTTAAAACAAAACGAAAATTTACAGAAAACTAATGAATAACTTCTTTGGAGCGATTAAATTAATATTGGTTTTCAACGAGATGTAGGTACCTAATTAGGAAATTTGGAGCACCTGCCTTTGATTAAACTACGACGGGTGTGGTTTCACAAAAATGATTTAACGTTATTAATATTAACTTTCGATATGAAATAAATGTTATTAAAACATAATAACTTATAATAGTGAGCCATAGATATGATATTTTTATTATTTCTGTGATGTTCCGCAGTCGCTTTTGAGCTTTCGCAGAGTTCGCGGTTTACGTTTCGTGTCGCTTAGCGCCATCTGTTGTTCAGTAGCGGAACTACGAATCTGTGACTTGTGCTTAAAGGTTTCTTTTGTATTAAGCGAATGATTTTCCGATAAACGGATAATAGACGCTGTACGGTTACGATTTTTACTAAAAGAAAATTCATTTACGTTATGATTTATTACTATTAGATACAGGTGAGATTTGTCATTTTGCTACATCCATTTCTTTCATTTTACATATTTGCTTTCTTCTGCCTTTGCTTCATTTATTCAACAAAAGTCTCATTTCCACGACCGCCAGCCATCGCCAATAAGAGCGGTACCCTCACTGGCTTAATTTAGCCGCGCCATATGTCCACAGTTGGGCCAACTTTGTTTTGACGAGCGCTGTCTAGTTGTTTGTAACTTTTACTAGTTTTACAACTTACAAGTCGCATTGCTTTCGGTGTAATGTTGTTTTTGAACATCAGATAGGTTTTTGTACATACAAGTTTAAACTTGTTTCGTAAACTTTGAAATGTATTTGTGGAGTAACTTTGCTTGTTTTGAATGTTTACATTTCATCGCTGACTGTACTGACTAGGCCGGATCATGTTGGAAATATTATCAGTACCTACCATATCGCGCTCTAAAAATATCTGTCAGGACTTAAAATAGGGTTTCTTCAAAATTAATCGTAACAACTATTCATTCTCCAATTCTTATTTATACAATAGTAGGGGGATAGACGTTTAACTCAGCCACACGCTAAGAAAAAGAAGAATGTTGTTCCAAAAAACTATTTTTTTTCGAATAACTTAACTGTGTTGTCCAAATCGGTAAACCTTATCTGTCAACTTTGTATGAGAACATTTTTTAAAGGACTTTAGACTTAATCATGGTCATCAGTATCACATAGACGAGAAGGAGTTTATACAAGGTGCTACTTTATTAGTGCCCGATATTTTAGTCAGTGCTTCTACTCCTGATTCTGATCAACTTTCCCCAAGAAACTCATAGTCAAATCGAAAAAAAATTTTTGGACTCTTCATACAAATCGATCAGCCGAGCGGCCAAATTAGTATGAAGAGCCCAAAAAATTTTTTGCGATTTGACTATGGGTTCCTTGGGGAAAGTTGATCAGAATCAGGAGTAGGAGCACTGACTAAAATATCGGGCACTAATAAAGTAGCATCTTATATACCATATCACCAGTATAAACATTAGTATTAGAACATTACAAAAGTACATACACAACATTACATTAGTACATACACAACATTAGTAAACATGCAGTATGGCGTTCAATCCCCTGCCCCTCTTTAAAGGTGACCTCACACCCTCTCTGGCGGGCTGGCGGGTAAGATCCGGTGATGGCTGTTTAGTGCCAGCCACACAACACACATTTACGCGTGTTCAAACGTAATTTTTTTTGGACTCCATACAAATGGATCAGCCGAGCGGCCAAATTAGTATGAAGAGTCCAAAAAACTGTTTGCGAATTGACTATGGGTTCCTTGGGGAACGTAGATCAGAATCAGGAGTAGAAGCACTGACTAAAATATCGGGCACTAATAAAGTAGCACCATATGTAGGTAGGTATGTCATTCCTAAATCGGAACTTCTACGAATGTTTAGGTTAGATATCTAGGATAAGGTATAAACTTAACTCAGACTAGGCGAAGTAACTACGGCTCCGGAACAAATCACTACAACGGTGATGCCGATTACGACCGAGAAATCCCTTGACCTTTTTATACTTAATTATATTATTTCGACGTCCATTACCAAAATCACGGATTTCTACTTCGTTGGTTCTGTGATCCGATTCGATTTAATGTTGTACTCGTTCAAACGGCTACCAGCTACTTACCTAAAGCGAACAGAAATAAAATAAAAAATACGCCTTCTTTAGTGCCTAAGGTTATGGATGGAATAAATCCTTTATAGGGACAAGTCCGCCTTTAAAGCTGTTTTAGTTTATAATTTTATGTTTCATATAGTAAATTGTTTACCAACAAACAAAATGATATCAGACGATAGCATTAAAACAGATATATGTACATACATCCGAAAAACATTGACCAATTTTGCTGAAATGTGGCATACATGTAGATACTTTAAACATGTTGACTTCTCAAAGCCTCAACCAATTTTGATGAAATTTGGCATGCACATAACATGTGACATGGAGAAAGATATACGCTATCTCTTACCCCGATTTCTCAAGAGATTCCTGTGACATGACAAAAAACAAGTTGTGGGAGACGGCGAGCAAAAAGCTAGGTTATACTTGTATAAAAACTATTTATATTTACTCATGTCGTGTAAAAGAGATTATAATAAACGTTGCTTAGCCCACAAACTAGATTTTTCCTGACGCACAAAAAGGAAACAAAAACATAATACCATACTTGAGGGTACGACATATCTTTGATGTAATGCGTCGACGGAAAGCCACAAAAAGGTTTGCCTGGGCAAAGGAAATGTCGTGAGAGCTTTTGTTTGTTTATTTTCATTATTATATATTGTGATATAAATCAAATTTATGTGTAAATATATAATATTGACATTTATTTTATATGGTAGTCGATTTGACGTTACCGAATAACTTTAGTTACGGTTGGTTGCCGGGACTTGTACCGAGCACACGTCTGCTGAGTTATTTTTTTTATTATTTCTGTTTCCAATTCAGTGATAAGCGGTCATAAGAAGAGGCTTAACTCGGGAGACAGCTCTGTTTTCCGAGTTCCAGCAGCAAACCACCACGTGGAGCGTCTTTAAGCGCCCATCACCCTTAGAGCCGCGTCTTTCACTTGACATTGGCATTTCGCCATTTTTTTAAGATTCTCCCATTTTCACTTGACATTGGCAAAATCACTCCTTAAATGAGATGTGGAATGCCAAATAGAAAAATAGAATAGAACTTGAGTTACCATTAGACCTCTGAAGAAATATCTAGGACATATAGTATATTTTTTTGATTAGCGTATATAACTAAAGTATAGCACTTTATGTACGTAGTTTCCTTTTTCCTTTAGTTATATTTTTACTAGCTGTGTGGGTGCATAGTTTAAAAAAAATACATCTATTATTTATTTAGGTTTTATTTGTGTACTTTAATTTCATTTCGAATTAATTCAGTAAGTTATATCTAACTGGTTGTGGTAACGGATGCTGTGAAAACATGATGTTTATTGACTTTTTGTTTAACTGATTTTTAATTAGATAGTTAATGAAAACCCAAAGATGAATATATGAAATATTGGTATTATTATTGATAAACAAACCTAGTATATTATAATAAAGTAAACTAAAATAGTAAACTTAACCAGATGACCTATAAAATTCTTCACAACAGTAACCAATACGTTTACTGTTATTTATTATATATGAAACATAGAATGCAAGCAAGATTAAAACGTTAACTTTAAGCTTATAAAATTTTACCGCTTCAGTTCGTGTGGTTTATTAAAAGTTATTGTGCTATAAAATTGTTTTTAAACTCCCGACGAAGCTTTCATAAGTTGCGCGGCTCCAGCCGTGTTTTAGGAGTAAGGAAGTTTTCTTTGGAAAATACATACATACAGGCTGTCGACGGCTAAAATTAACTGCGTTCTTCTTCTTCTTCTTATCGTGTGGCACATTTAACCGTTCTATCCACAAGGTATAGACGGCGGTTGCCTAGTGTTGCACTTAGCACCCGCGTAGCATCAACTGCGTTCATAATAACAGTAACAGCTAACTAGGTTTGTTAACTGATAGCACGGTTTCTGACTGACTGACTCGGTGAGTCAGTACAAGTGGTCAGCGCTCGTGACTGCTTAGAGTAAATATTTCTGTGATGATGTGATGAGTAGAATTGTTTGCTATGTGTATGGGTGTATTTTTGTATGGAGACTCCAAATTTTCTTTTACGATTTGAGTAAAGTCTTAGAGCAAAAGTCGTTCAGAATGATGAGTAGATTCCCCAGTTAACTAATTTTGTTACAGCCTCTAATATATGTCTCTGGTTGACTCCATGATAAAGGAAATCCTAGTTTGGGACCAGATGGCCGTGAATGATTTATTCCTGGATATTGTTTGTGTTTTTATATTATATTCTTTAATTGCTCAATGAACACAGGACTTCTAACTATAGAATCGAATTCCTCAAAGTACAGAATATAATACTAATGATCATTAGAGCTAGCAAGCAACTTGAAACTACGGAATTCGATCTCCAAATATACTAAACGCAACCCTTAAGACATTCAGTCACAAATGATTTATACCCACTTTCAAAAACCCACTTTAACAGCAAAAAATCGTCTTCCTCTCCTATGTATAAATAGTAACCATAGACCAGTGAGTTATGGCGGTGATGCAATGGAGATTAAGAGTATTAGAACTTCCTTCCCATAATGTAAATACCCGCGGCAATACTGTTTTGGTGTTTTGAATTTGTTAATAAGTTTGGAGCTTTTGAGCCAGCGCGCGATGTTTTCATTCCATGGGTTGGGTTTGTGTTGATGTTTTTTTTTGGTAAATCAAATATGAATGTACATAATAATTCAGTTAACAATCCAGTCGACTTATAAAAAAACTTTTATTAATATGCTCCTTTAATAGGAGCATACGTCTCATCAACTCTGAGAATATTTTTCTCTAGAGTTACCTTATAGTTAAACAGAATACAGAATAAAACTAACAATAATAAGGATGTGTATTTAAAACATACGTATTATGATGAACATTTTTATTTATCAAGATAATATTTTCAATTTTTTTAATGGATTTTCGTATTATAAGCTACTAACGCCATCTAGTGGCGAGTAGCTGAACTATACTTAAGCTGCTCTTTTTCATTATACTTTTTGCAAAAACATTAAGCTTTTTTTATGTTGTACCATCTACTTTTAAGAAGCTATTTAAGAAGTACATATTACAATATTTAATTGAATTGAAAATAAATATTTTCTCTGTTTTAGGCGGCTAACTTAGCAATATTTTAAAAAGATTTTCGCCTCACTCTTATTAAGTCCCTGGATTCGTCCTCAAGAGGCTTTTTCCACTCCAGACTTGAGTTTCGTTGATTTATCTCCATATATCACTCAGGACGTGTCCTTGAAAACTTCCCTTCTAAGGAAGGGATGTATTGTAAGTATATTGAGGTACCAACAGAGGGTATCTAACTGTAGGTACTTAATCTAAGATTGCTCGTTGCCGCTTTAAAATCCGGTTCGGTCATATTTGTTGAACACAATGGTTAAGGTAATATAAAAATGTGGTTTGTTAACAACCTATATAGTCCCCCCCCCATTTCTAGGGCTTAGATATCTTCCAATACCTTAGAATGGTCATGTACTCATGTCACACTCGACGATGCCGATGGGTGCGCGTCAATGTGTGTTACTTGGCTTGCGCTAAGCAACCGGCACCGGATCTTACCCGGGGGGGGGGGGGGGGTGAAGTCGCCTTTACAGAGGGGAAGGAAATGGCCTTACTGTATTACAGTGATGACTATGATGAAGGATGGTATAACCTTTCCGAGACGAAGGACGAGACTCTTTGACCCAGTAGCGGGGACACCATGCCACGATATGATTTAATTTCAAAACAAATACGTTAACATTTTCGTATTTATTTTTATACAAAATATGTTTTGTGCAATAAACTGTATCTGAATTGAATTGAATATCATTGATATTTAAAAGAATGTAATATTAGTGTACAATTTAGGCGGCCTTATTGCTTAGAGCAATTTCTTCTAGGCAACCTGAAGAATGAAAAAACTAAACTCGTATTTTGTTTTACAATTTCTCCTCAATCCATTTCCAAAGGCATTTCTCATTGCAAACATTAATTTCCCAGAAAGATTCTCTCTCCGTCCATTCCATAAAAAGAATCGCATAAAAACATTACTCAGCTCGGTTTATTAGCTAATTTACATAAGCTATTTACTCCCCTTGACGACTCGACTGTACGTCTGTCTGCCATATTTATTCAAGCTTTAGTTACCTACTTATATTTAGCTTGCTTCTCAGAAGTAAAAATATTTGATTTTATACCAAAGTACTTCTTATTTTATTTATAATTGCTCCTTTCCAAACGATAGTTAAGTACTTGAAAAATATTTCTAATTGTTTGATTTTCCATACTGAGTCTGCAATTCCTCTGATCGATTTTGATAATTAGAATGAGAAGTGAAAAAAAAAATGCTCCGATTTAAAGATTTCTTGGGGAAAGTTATTCATATTCAGGAGTAGCGACTTGTACCGTTTGCTGCTTTTCAGGGAATTTAAAGTCACGTATGTGTGTATAAAAAAGCATTATCTTCGTTATAGGGACAGTCGGGTACAAAAAGATTAATGGTTATTAAAGAAGCACGGTCCAGCCCAGTAAAAGAAGCGTTGGCTGGTCATAATGAGGATACCTACGTAGTCGGTCCCATAATGAATTGGCCTGATATAGTTCTACGCGACATTTCGATACATGTTATGTTGCATTGAATAGTACGGTTCTCAGACACTTTATAAACGAACACGCATGGACTTGACGAGCGTAGTTCAGTTTAGCAGTTTGTTTGAACAACAAGTGTCGCGTATTTTTTCAAAATGTCGAAAACTGAGTATCGAAGCGTCATAAAGTTTCTATTTAAAGAAGGCTTATCCCCCACCCAAATTAAAGAACGATTAGATGGTGTGTATAAGGAGTGTTCTCCCTCTTATAGCACAGTAAAAAATTGGATGAAAGAGTTTCGCCTCGGGCGAGAAACCGTCGAAGATATCGGCCATGACGGTCGACCGGTAGAAGTGCTCACTCCCGATACTATTGCTCAAATCGAAGAAGAGGTTTTGAGTGACCGCCGTTTGAAGATTAGAGAAATTGCAGCTAGACTTGGGCTCTCTAAAAGTACCGTCCATCGTGCAATCGATGAACATCTTCATATGAAAAAAGTCAGTGCAAGATGGGTCCCGAAACTTCTGTCAGCTGTGCAGAGACGGGAGCGAGTTCGCTGTGCTGCCGAGTTTTAGATCTTTGTGGAGAAAACCTAAAGAACGTGATCGAGAGACTAGTGACTGGTGATAAAACTATGGTGTTATATTATGATCCAGAAAGCAAGCGCGAGTCAATGGAATGGCGTTATAAGGGTGAAAAGCCGCCTAGAAAGGCAAAGGTGCAACAATCTACCAAAAAAATCATGTGCACAATCTTTTGGGATTTTCAAGGTATTTTGATGGTTGATTTTAAAGAGCGCAATACAGTCGTAAACGGCGAATATTATAATTCATTAATATATAAACTGCGAGATATTATAAAGGAGAAGCGCAGAGGCAAACTGAGTAAAGGCGTCCTGTTGCTTCACGACAACGGCCCCGTGCACACCGCCGGTGTTTCGAAGGATGCAGTGCGTCAATGCGGGTTCACGGAGCTGGACCATCCACCTTATAGTTCAGACATGGCTCCGTCCGACTATTACTTATTCCCAAATTTAAAGCGGGACTTAAGGGGAAGAAAATTTTCAAGCGATGAAGAGTTGCAGGCGGCCGTCTTCAGTCATTTTGAAGACAAGGATTGCGATTATTTTTATAAAGGATTAGAAATGTTATTTCACCGATGTCAGAAGTGTGTCAGTATTGATGGAGACTATATTGAAAAATAAAAATGATTGCATTTAATTTTCTTTTTTATTTCATAGTTAGGCCAATTCATTATGGGACCGACTACGTATATCCTATATCCTATCTCTCCTAAGAGAGAAAAAATCGCACTTAAGGGTATGTCAAAGATCGGGCAAAAGGTAGGAGATTAGGTCGGAAAGCCGACCCTTGAGCGGACCAGACACTATCAGTAATAATGACAGTATTTTTACATCAGTATAATGACATATATATATTATTCATCTTTTTTAACCCAAATTCCTACAATAATTCGAAATACGAAATCAAATATTTTACAGATACAATTTGTTTAAGAAACATTTTCTCGAAAGATATTGAAATATAGTTTAATTTAGGTACGGGTTCCACAATTAAGTACCAACCGATCGGTCCAAAATTTTCGCCGGGGCAAAGTAGTAAATTAAATTTCAACTTCCATTTTCAATTAATTATCGATACCATACAAAAGAGTTTCGAAATTTCAATTTTGATCAAGCGACGAGTGATCCATCAATATTATTATTTTGATGTTTAATTGGGGTTAAGTAAAGGCAAGCATTTCTTAGTGAAGTTTCAATAAGATATTGTACATCCGCTCCGACTTAGCCAATTCATTATGAGACTTGAAGACTTGGGTGATGGAGACGAGGGTTGCCATCACTTGATTTGATGAAATATATTTTAAAATGCGAGCAAAATAATGCCTAAAAGTTTTTATTTTAGAAGTACACATCGCTTTGATGTTTCGTCTATTTTTAACAAATACAACAATTTATTGTTAAATCAATTAATTAGTCTTCTGAAAGATTTTTAAAAATCGTTGTATAATAATGAAACTGTAATTGTAAAAGAAAACTTTTCAAATTACTTACCGTTTGTTTTTTTTTTCTCTTTAATTATTTAAATTATACATATTTTGTCGTACGACATAGTTTGAGTCTTGTCTCAGCATGGCAACACTGAGTTTCGTATTAACGATGCGACGTCGCCTCTATTCATAAAAGTTTAAGCCTTTTAATCGAAAATCGAAGCGAGTTCAGCTCAAAAGGTCTACCTACTTGTTGGAACTTCAGAGTTTTTCAAAGTGACAAGTTTGCCCAGGTTACTTGTTAACTTTGCAGCGATGTTCGGGATAAACTTATAAAAGCAAGCTCACAATAAGCTATCTATAGAAAAAACAACATCTTAATATGTGTTTTTGTAATTATATGGAGGCAGTGATTAAAATCACAATATGGTAAACATTCAAGTGGAATATCCCTCTGAATAAGACATGGATACAGAATCTCAGTTAATTAAATTTCTTAATCAAATTACCATCACAACAATTAATTAAGGATAATAAAGTACATTGAATTTCGTGTCCACTACCTAGTAAACAGTTTTTTTTCTTTTTTGAACCGATTGTATTTGATAACTTACAGTTTGAGTCAATGAATGCTCCTTTTTAAGCTTTAATCGTCAAATGCATTTAATGTGCATGTCTGGACGCAATAATTGAGTGTTCCGTTTTTCGACCCGCACCACGCATCCATCGCGAACTACTTGAGACTGTTTCATAAAATTACAATTTAAAAATTAGAAGTACATTGCGTAGTCAATTAGATAGTATGATACTATTAAGATGAATACACTAATCGATTGCGCAAAACACATCGAACTTAGATAGATTTTCTTTTAGTTGTATAAAACGTCCCCCTGACATCAGAAATATAGGGTGACTTTAAACTAGTTCTTGATACGAAAGGCTATGAATGTGCTCATGATAACAAACAACTTTCCCTAAGGAACCCATAGTCAAATCGCAAAAAAATTTGGACTTTTCATGCTACTTTGGCCGGTCAGTTTATCGATTTGTATCAGTTGATATTTGTAAGATATTTGCGATTTGACTATGGGTTCCTTAGGGAAAGTTGTTTGTTATCATGAGTACATTCTTAGCCTTCGTATCAAGAACTAATTTAAAGTCACCTTATATAATTCATTTTGATTAAAATATTGTTTGTCTGGGTAGACTTCGAAATTTACTTTTTATCTTGAATTCTTTACTAGACAACTGTGTATCAAATACAAAACTGCTAGTCGGTGCATCAAAACGTTGAAACTACAATAGAATTTGAATAAAATATTATCCACAATGGAACCTATTCTTAAACAATAGCAATCATACAAATGAAGTCCAATTTAAAAACCTCCGCATACACAATTAAATGAATAAAAATTCCTTCACAATCGATCGATTCTCTGAACGTCTGAGTCAACTTAATGACAGCCAAGTTGAATCATTTTACCGCCAAAAGAATCCAACAGGTTTGTGGTGTATTTTTTTTTTAAATTTTACACTTATTGTTTTTTTTTTGCGGTTTAGTAGTTACTTGGTATTTTGTTCGCGTATTTGATAATGTTATTAGTGAATTGATGGTCGTGATTTCCGCGGTAATGTTTTTTTTTTGCCAAGCGTGAATCGCACGTAAAGGCGGTGACTCAGGTCAACAGTTTTCAATCAATTTTGTGATTTTATTTCCTTAACATTCAAGGTTATATAAAATATTTTTTAAAAGGTATTGTTCGTATTTTTCTTCATCCGTAGATTTTGTGATCAAATCTTTTGTAACTTACGAATTTTCACTTTTGGGAAAAATTAAATTTAATGTTTTTTGTCGCTACAAATATATGTGGGAAGTAAGTAAGTTTTGTGGAAAATACATGATTTATTACTAATAATCATGAATTCATATTTTTTATATATATGTCTATAATTTTTAAAGTAACACAAATATTCTAATGTATTTATGTTATCAAACGAATCTGGTTTCATCATGATCTATGATCAAAACTTCTATCCCGCAGCCGACAACCCAACGAAGCGTTCCAAAATCAAAATTAACAGCGCATTCTCTCAAACCCATATACAATCTCCTTTCAAGTACACGTCAGCTGTCAGGTTGAAAAAAGAATAAATTCCTCAACAAAAAAGTTTCGTTGCACGCTTTCACATTAGGCTCAGCTCAGACCATCTGGGTCACACCGCACAAAGAGGTTGGTTCATGCATGATATACATATACAAACTATGCGAAGTTTATAAAAACGAAAATGAACTACTAATGTAGTTCGTAACTGTGTTAGTACCATCCACTTAGTTGACCCGAAAAAAGGCGTATCTCCCAATTTGTTTTTATGACTTTAAGCAGTTAGTGTTAATAATTGTTTTGTACGATTTGGAACGTGTATTATTAATGACTCCAGAATTTAATTATACTGCAGCATACATATGTTAATTGACTTTTTATTGGCTAAATGAAATGATTCTTTTAAGTTCAGAATCGGATTTATTTTTTTGTTTGCGTTTAGTAAGGAGTTATATTATTTTAAACGCCACGGGAATGTTGCATTCAATTTTTATTATTTATATAACTTAGTTTTGCACGAAAAAGTATTGAAACATTTTTCACATTTGAATAAACAAACACACACACAGTATCATAAATAAATTACTCAGAATTTACGCTGCACATACGCCATTTTGCACATCGTAAACCGACACAAGACATTCGGAACAATACCGTTTATCTCTTTCAACTGAATTTCGAATTCGATAACCTGTGAGAAAGTTCACTGTAACTACCAGAACAACATTACAGCTGTGGTCAACTAAATTCGCCTCTATTACCGCGCAAGAAGAGCTAGAACGTTTGCTGGTCCAAACTATTATTTGATACGAAACGGGACGCTCCGCGATTGTTTACGTTTCAAAATACGCGGTTTGTAGTTCTGAGAATGTAATAAATATCGCAGATTCAATTAAGATATACTCTATGGTCCGGATGCATGAACGAATGGTTTAGCAAGATATTAGAACGACCGTTAAACTACTGGCTAAATCATTTTAATTATAATAACACTCGTTGGAAAAAAGAATTTGAATTTTGAAAAATGGATGGAGTCGAAAGCTTACTAACGAAAACTATTCTCATTCTTTAAAAATCGATTATGAATGCGATCTTCTTCGTCTTTTGTTCCATTTCAAGCGGCCAGTTGCAAACGGCAAATAATTATGAATACAAACGTTTTGGTATTTGTATATTTTCTATTCAATGTCCCGAGACCAACGAGACAATGAATCTTGTCTTCTATTTACAAAACTAACGAAATAACTTTTATTGTTTAGCTACTCTTGCTATGGTTTGAAGTCACGTAAGAATTCTTTCTTTGGCTGCGTGTCAAATGTGCATTGTTTACGATATTTAGAAATATAGTGTTGTAACTGTCATCTGTTTTACTTTTGGGAAAATTGTGGAATTTGCGAAAAGTAAAGTTCAGTCATTTATCATTATCATTGATATGTCTACTAAGGACACCAGAGTCCTAATTATAAAACGTATTTTGATTGATTTTACGGAACACGCTCACTTTAATGTTTTTCACCCGATTGACCCAAAAGGAAGGTAATGTTTTTCAAATTAAGATACTTGATTGATTTGGGATTGCGAGGTCTCGTTGGATTCATCTTTATCCATTTATTCATTCATTATTATTCGGTCTTGTTTTTAATTTTTATTGTTGAATTGATTTATTTATTACAAGCGCTAACTTTTAAAAATAAACTGTTCTCTTCTCATTGTTGAAAGATACCCACAGTGAAATGAAGCGCGACCGTACCACATTAGCGTTTCACAACGGGGACATTGTTTGCCCTAAATCTCAATTTAATCCTATCCGTAGGTAAACGATACTAAAATAACATTGTATGCCGTCCGTCCGTTCATCATTTTCTTTTCAGTGAAATTGGAGCAACATAATAAATTAAGTCTCTATAAATTAATGTTACATTAATTTTGTCCCCTATATCCGTTGGGAATCCGTACTATCCGGGATGTGACTCGATTTTAATTATAACACAAGTAAGCAGAATAAATAACTAATCTACGACCTATAATAATACAATTTAAGTCGTTGTTAAGTTTTAAGATGGTGTCGAGAGTAAACAATTGTAAATTTAAAAAAAGGTCTTCGTTTTGGATACACTTTGAGTTCTCAATATAAATTTTCTTTGCAATATAGGGAGTCCTAGGCTGAAACCAGATGACCGTGTTCGATAGATTTTTAACTAGATATTTATTTTACTTATTTATATTTATTATAGTTAATATCAACTTTCCTGTGTTTGGGGTGTTTTCTATTGAATTTTAGTCTTATCTAAAGCATATTTTGCAATGGCAGCGATATACATACAAAGAGATCGGCTGTGTGTTATTTTTGTATGGAGAGTCCCAGTTTTTCGTGATGTCAGCAGATTCGTAGAACTAAAGTTGTAAAGTTGTGAGAAGTAGAAGTATTTTATTACACCTATACATCTGTATATAGGGTCCTTCTGAAATACCTAAAAAAAATTTAACCACAACTTCTACTCATGAAACTGAACAACTTTCCCCAAAGAACCTATGCTCAATTCACAAAAAAATTTTTGGACTCCCATACAAAATTAGCGGTTCAGTTGATCAATTAGTATGAGGACTCCAAAAATTTTTTTGTGAACTGAGTGTAGATTCCTTGGGGAAAGTTGTTCAGTTTCATGAGTAGAAAGCCGTGGTTAAAAAATTTTCAGGTATTTCAGAAGGACCGTAAATGTTTAAACATTTGTTACACAGTTTAGTACATAGATAGGTACAGTTTTGTGATACTCTAACGAAATACTTAAAATTTTAAACTTATTTATTCTTTAGTAAACTTGAGACCCTTTTTTAGCTTTCACCTTCACGATCATAGGTCAAATACCTATCAGAAAGAGAGTGAATAGGCATTGTTTTGGTGGGCGGGATAGCATTCACTATAAATCTTCGATTTCATCGTCAAGTCATCTGAGAACTGGGTCGATAATTCATATTATTTTGTTTTTGTTTGCCTAGCTAGAAAATGTATCGCATGAATGGTAATGAAGAAACAATAGATACAGGCTGTCATTTTTAAAATGTTTTCTAATAAAAATACAAACGAATGAAATTCTAAGCCATTTTGTTTTGAACTTACGGATTAGTCATTTGTATATTTCAAAGCGGTTTTTTTGAGCCTTCATGGCTTTTATTTGACATTTACTCAAATTGAAAGCTTTGATTCAGATAACAATGAAAAATTTAAATTTGCTTTGGTTTATTAATGGTGAAATTTGTGTACCTACTACAAATCAAATTTAATTAACCATTACTATATTTACAACGAAAAAACTAACTAAGACTTAGCTATTTGCTCAACGACTAAGATTTAGCTATTTGCTCAACTTAACATAATGCAAAAAAAAGTCTGCCATCTTAGGCCACTCTCATAACCTCAATCGGTTTTTTTTGACATTAAATGAATATTTATCTAATGTGTTTTTGTTTCCTTGTTACAGCGGACCCGTTGCCCGGGAAACATGTGCCACTAGAGAGCTATGAGACCGAGTTGGAGCGAGAACATGCGTTGCCGACGTCCGTGCCCAACGCCGACATTCTCAAGACTAACAGCAACCCCACTTATCAGAAGCCGAGGTAAGCTGAACGAGGAGAAATTGCGCAAATTATCCGTTAGATGGCGCTATTCCTCAACAAAAAGTTTGCAAGTTTTGAATTTTTCAACTATGTACATTTTTCGTAATTTATGTCAGTTTTGGCTTAACGTGTCGCCAAAACTGCCTATGTAACTAAATGTTATTTCAGTTATAGTTTGCTTTTAATTTTTTAAACTAAATTATAAATAAAAGTAGGTAAGCATATTTTATAATAAGCCAGCTGCCCAGCATTGCATAGTAAAAAAAAACTAGACACATTTTATTATTGTTTTCTTACTTGTCTAAACACAATATTTTATCAATCAGTAAGTAATATTTTTTTATTCGTTTAATATATGTAGATTATTTCAATTTCTTTCCACTCTGCTCTCTCTATCTCTCTTTTTGTTGTTGATGTGAAAAAAAGTATATTTACTTTACTTACTTACTCTGCGTATTAGCTAGAAGAATCATTATTATCCTTTGCTCGAATTAGCCATGAGTTAAATTATCTGAACATCTTCAGAATCCCATCAAGACAATCAAAAGGTAATGGCCATTCTGTATGGAAATGGCCTTTCAAAGACCTACTTCAATTGTTAACTTTTACTTTTATATTCCGAAGCGTAGATCAAGTCTGAAAGAGCAAATAACAGTTCAGGATTACTCAGTACGATTACCATCAAGATGGAATGGTGATGAGGATTCTAAAGTGAAACATTCGCTTTATTTCCCTACATAAAAACTTATTTTAACTCCATTCTCAAATGCTTAATTCAGTCTATCGTCCTTTAATTAACGTTCATTGTAGATTTTGTAAATTTTGTTTTAGATTACGATCAAGCTAATATTTTTGCTTTGTCACTTATATGTGTAATTATTTTTTCATTTCATTTAATTTCATTTATTTCAAGACTTTTAAGTAGTAATTATGACGCGTAAGCAAAGATAAAGATCGTTCTTAATTATTTTTATGAAGTTATTAGTAAACGGAAAGAAATATTCTCTTTGGCTGCTACTTTAATAGACAAATACTTGCTGTGGAATGACATTCAAAAGTTTACTTTTTTAACACCCAGGCTTCTGCCTGTATTCTGGCTATTTGTAACTTTTCGACTTTTCGTTCAGGTACAAATAGCCAATCGCCATAAAATTTTACAATTTGGCGTACAATAAACTTTTGTTTTACTGGCACTGTTGTATAAAATCCACACAAAATGGGAAGATGGGGGAAAAAAGTAGCCGAGGATAAAAAAAAACATCTACGTGTAAAAAAAAAAATTAACTTTCTTATTTAATTAAAACAATATATTTAATGTTTAAAAGATTGATAGATGTCCTATGACAAAGACAGAACCATTAAAGTCATCTTAACTATACGCTCAGCCAAAGAAGCAGATATAAAAAATGTAAATAAATAATAATAAATTAAAAAAATAAATAATAATTTCTTAACAGTTGGGCAAAAAACGAATTAGAAAAAAAGCAGATCTATATATACTATTTTCTCAATTTTTCCAGCTTTTTTATTATATCTACTATATACTCATTAAAAGTAGAGGGCGATGGATCAACTCTTCTTAAAATTCTCCCCATCTCATCGTATCGTAATGATCAATCATTCCCCGAGCCAAGTTCCACTTGTAAATGGTCCATATCGTTATCGGTGCTCAAACTATTGGATATTTTAATCTCACTTCCTCACTTTATAAATGCGAAAGTATGGACGCTTGTTTGTTTGTTCCACTTTCACGCCGAAACTACTGAACAGATTTAGATGAAATTTGGTAGGTAGATAGATGAGCACTCGGCAAACACATAGGACACTTTTTATTCCGGAAAACTTAAAGGTTCCCGGAAAAAGCTTAAAAACGCAAAATTTCCACGTTGTCTAATGACAACGTAATGAATGTAATAGATGGCGCCACCTTAACATATTCTTTCTCTCTGGACCCAATTCTAAGTCCAATCGAATGACACGTTTCATGAAGTTTACTAATTTGGAAACAATAAAAGCTTACCGAAACTTATAAGATTAAATGTATATTACTTACTTTTGACCTGTAGTGAAGCGATCGTGGCTCATTGCGGCTTGCGTGATCTCGCAGGTTAACTGACTACAGACACGGTCATAGACCTAAATATAGTAAATTATGTGACAGGTTATAATTTTACATTCAGATTTTAGGGTCCGCCAGTTTTGGCATCCCTGGTGGTATATAACCGCGAAGTACTGGTCGTATTCCTTCATTATGCAAGTTATTTGAATAAAAACAAAGTTTTCACAATACTCGGGAAAGTTTTGAGGGATATTGTTACGGTTTCGTACGCTATTGTTCAGACTATAGCGCTGGATTTCGAAGTTACACTTCAAGGGATGTTTCGAAATCCACTCAAAAATTTCTAACATGTGGTTAATGTATTTGTGTTCACATTTTTTTTTCTTTTATATATACATCAATTTTGCTAATGAATTTTTTCAGTATTTTTCCTCGGTGGAATCGATTTTGAATGACAATTTAGAATTTCAAGCGTTATTTTATTTATTATTCAGGTAAAAAGCAATAAGCACCGTTTGTCACATAAAATACAACCGAGAGACAATGGAGAAAAAGCCTTGAAAATCCACTAAAATGCTTACTTTTAAAAATTGGCCATATTTTTCATTCGCACTTAACCCAATTAGACGATTTCTTCTAGAGATTTCTCAAATCTGCTCTCATAAGAAAAAGGCCGCAAAGTATACGGAAACTCCATACAATTTGCGGCTTTCTTTCTTATGAGGGGCAGAAATCAAATATGAACAGAGCGGATACGATCAAAATTGAAGTAATTTGAAAGGAGTTCTACAAATTTCGAATTAATTTCTCTCATTATTTTAATTAACAATGAGTCTCATACAAAGGGAAGGTGTCCGTAACAATGGCGGTAGGTAATGCTGTATTGACAAACTTAATTAAATTTAATTCGAATTTTCCGAGGAACAATTGGTGTTGAAATGAAAAACAGTAATAGTAAATACCTACGTGTTATTAGTACTTCCATTGAAATAGAATAAGTAGGTTCTAATTTGCTTTTGCTCCTATCTACAATGTACTTACTGTTTATACAGGATGATATAAGCCCAAACCTAAAAGTGTTGACTCTACTTATAAAACAGAATAAAAATTAGCCTTTTTATACAAATCACTTACCTAGTGAACCAAATTTGTATGAAAACTAAGAACTTTTATCATTCAAAGCAATATTACAAAAAATAACAATATGAAAGCAAAATAAAAAGGGAATAACTGCCTATTAAAAAATGCAACTAAACGCAACATTTCGTGCCAGTAATAGCCCCAAGTTGGCAACACTAAATCCAAATAAAAACCATCCCACGAATCTCAAGCCGAGCTATTAAAACACGACCAACGTGACTTACAGGGAAACGCGCAAAAACTTAAGCCCTAGATTTGCATAATCAAACTGCAGGTTAAGTTAACCGACAGTTAAGCAAGACCACGGTTTACCGGTCACGTCGTTTGTGAAATTAGCTTAGAGCAAGTTTAGTTACTTTGGTAGGGGGCTAGGGGCATAAGGTTGGTAGGAAACTGCAGTGAATTTGCAATGTGATAACAAAGATGTGTAATGCTAACATACCTAGTATACATTTAGTATACGAGTACATTTAGTAGGTATTAGACATGGCCATGTTATAAGGAGGGAGAGAGGAGGGACGAAAGTAATGTGACTAGGAGAGTGTTGAATATGAACGTGGATTAGTGGGAAGAGGAAGACCAAGGAAGATAAGGTTGGATTGTGTGAAGAGTGATATGAGTGCGAAAGGAGTGAACACTGAGATGACAGCAAGAAGAGATGAATGGAAGAAGAAGACATGTTGCGCCGAGCCCAAATAATTGGGAACAGGGCAGGAAGATGATGAATGACATTAAGTATTAGATACTTCCTGAAACGAAAATGGTAGGAACCTTGGTATATTTACTTAGTAAGTACATTACATAAAATGTTTCCATTTCATGCTATTTTAGAGGCAAAAAAGTAAGTTATAATAAACTGAAACACTATTTTATTTGAAATCGTATTCATTAAAGTTCATCCCAAATAAGCTTTAAATAAAAGACTTCGCACGCCATCTATCGGTGAGTAGCAGAATTACAGTTTACAGTTCAACTTTTTTCTCAGTCAGTCTGTTTGCAATAAAACAATACTTTTTATTATTTTATTGGTCGAAAATATTGCGTATTGTATTGTATTAATCATGTTTTATTGTTTTATCGAAATTCTGGTCTCGTAGCGAAATAATGATCGTGCGACAGAACGCGAACCGCGTAGGTCCGCTCGGCACGATGCCAATTTTTGGCATTACCATACAAACAGCATGTTTCTCCTTGATCCCCGATTGAATAACAAGAGATATGTAAATAGAGGTCCACTTATAATTGTAGGTTTGAGGTTAATGACATCTTGGGTACGCCTCTCATTAATTTCTGTAGATAATAGAAGAATAAAACTCAGTCTGTATGAACCTACTTACTATGTTAACTTAAGAATAAAGTTTCGTTCCATCAAGTTCTAGGATTCTAGTGATATAAGCTAAAGCTCTTAGAATAAGCTGCTTTTCATGAAACTGATCAACTTTTACAGGTATGCACAAAAAAGTTGACGTTCCCGTTAAAAACTGTGGGGGTTTTGTTATTCTTATTTTACAAAAAAAAACACGCATAGAATTGGGGATAAAAATGTTGTTAATTAACGGTATTTTTTTCTGGTTTTGCCATTTTTTCGGGAACCCTAGACAAACAGGGTGTTGCTTTTGATCTAAGACCCCTTTCAGGGGCGACAATATACGTGATACTGATTACATTTTTTATATGTCAGCTTTGAAAATTCTATATCATTTTAGTAAGGTTTTCTTTACTATCGCTGTTGATAAAGTCTTAAGGATTGACAAAAACAACTGTCTATAGCATCGCTCATATATTTTCTTCAGTGGATATTCTGATTTCAACTTCGCAGAATTAATCCAACGGTAACACACAAACAAAACGGTGTTCAAGATCCACCTATCTTAGTGGTTCTGTCTGAGTTTTTAAAGGTACATAGATATATATCTTTATATCATTCTGTTTTAGATATATCTTCATAAAATATGTATACTTAAACTGTCTTGTATTCTCAAAACGCAATGATTTGTAGACATTACTCAAATGGAGCCAAAGTATTCCAGAAGTGATTACTAGTTCAGATAGTTAAGGTTTTAAATTCTGTCTTTTGATTGCTAATTATAGAATAGGTATCAT
This sequence comes from Coleophora deauratella, assembly GCA_958295455.1. NCBI lineage: Eukaryota > Metazoa > Arthropoda > Insecta > Lepidoptera > Coleophoridae > Coleophora > Coleophora deauratella. The sequence goes on along the minus strand of OY282413.1, from coordinate 8,027,153 downwards.
CGCTGCTATTCAAATCGTCGTCGTTGCATTTTATGAACGCCTTTGTGGCAGTTTTTGTTATATTTTATTATTATTATTGTGACATATTCCACACAGCAAAATAAAAACCGCCGGAAACAACCACTACAATAAGAGTACGTATCTTCAAAGTCGATTCTAGAATTACCAGGTATCTCTATCATATACCAACCCTAGTGTTAAACAGCCGTGTCAAATCGAGAAAATGCTTTGCGATGCAAAATCCAGCACTTATTTAGCATTAACATATTGTTATTGGCTAGCGTCACTCGCAAGCCCACTGTTGGACATAAAATTTCAATGAAACCCCAGTAAAGGTCTGATTTGAATGCATTCTACCATGGGAATTGGCCCGCCGCTGCATTCCGTATGCTATGCGGAACCCGGCTCGGCTATGGAGTTCGCATTTTAATCGGGCGGTATTTTAAGAATTCGCGAAATACTTGCTTTAGCTGATGCCTCGTTTAGATCTGTTGTGGACTCTTTTCTTGGTTTCGCAAAAGTAGTTTTGATATTATCATTCGTGTTTGTAGATACTGAGAAACGTGTAGATCTTATTAGATAAATTATCTTTAAAATATGAGCATTATTTAATTTAAAAGATCAAAAATAGCACGTATATATTATACTCATTAATAATTCGCTCCGCTAACACATCCCAAAACGTTTAGTGTACATCATAGGTACGAATTCCGAGCGAAATAAACTTTTAAAGGCATGTGTTCTACTTAAATAAAAACATTTGGATTTGATTTAATGAATCATAATCACCTATAATAATGTATAATTATCTAATTATGTACATTATACACAATAGGTACCTAGTTTTAAAACGTAACGTAATTAATATAACTTAACGAAGTTGCACGTTCTGCTTGTTTTCACACATTTATTATTTAAGTACGAGAAGACGAAAAGGAACGAAAGTCGATATTTTATGTAGGGAAATGATTCGGTTTTACAAATGTGGGTAGTAATAAACGAAAATTCCTAGAGAGAGTTACACCCCGGACACTCAAACCTGTCGCTTTATAATTGACCACGCTGAATACGTTAAAAACAACCGACTTCAATCGCAACAACTCCAATTTTGATATGTTTTTGTTGATTTTCTCAAAAACCGCTGAATCGATTTCGATATAATTTATATGGGACCACCTGTGAAGTATACCCTTTTAAATTACCCTTTTAAATTAAAAGGGTATACTTCACAGGTGGTCCCATATAAATTATATCGAAATCGATTCAGCGGTTTTTGAGAAAATCTTTTTTTTGTTTAAAAGTTTTAAACCGTCACCTAATATTACCCGCAAGGGGTGAGATCCCCTTAGAGAGGGGTAGGTAATGGCCATACTGTATGATAATACTAATGTATGTTCTCTAAAGCATTGACTGATCGAAAGGAAGATTGAAAGCTATAGTAGAGGTCCTTTACTCCTAGAGGATACTCAGTGTCCAAAAACCCTCTTTACTGCAGGACTAGCTTTCACTACCATTACTTACGAGTACTTTAGTAAGTAACCGTTTTGTTCCGGCAACCTTTAGGTTCAAAACGTAGGAATAAAACGGTAGTAGATAGAGACACATGGTGGTGGAGTGAAGAGGTTCAACAAGCTTTAAAAGATAAGAAAAAGTCATTTAAAGATTGGCAGAGTATTGAGAATGAGAATGATGGTATGAAAGAAGCAAAAAAGGAGGTATACAAGAACTGCAAACAGAAAGCCAAGAAAGCCGTAGCAATTGCGAAAGCAGCTTTCCAGAATGATCTGTACAAAAAAACTGGATACTCCAGCCGGTCAAAAGGATTTGTACAGATTGGCAAGGGCGAGAGAAAGGAATGCGAGGGATGTTGTGAAAGTGAAATGTGTAAAGGACGAGACAGGTCAGGTACTGTCAAAGGATGAGGATATTAAAGAAAGATGGAAAGTATACTTTGAGAAGCTGATGAACGAAGAAAATGTGTGGGATGGAGTGTTAGAGAATCTGTCTGTCAATACGGGACTGGTAAGGCAAGTAAGTGTGGAAGAAGTGAGAAGAGCAGTAAGTAGTATGAAGAATGGAAAATCAGTAGGACCCGATGAAATACCAGTTGAAGTATGGAAATTGTTGAGTGAGGATGGATACAAGTGGCTGGCTTTGTTCTTCAACAAGTTGTTGCATGAGGAGACGATCCCTGACGAATGGTGTAACAGTTCACTGGTGCCCATCTATAAAAACAAAGGCGATGTACAGGAATGCAACAATTATCGAGGAATAAAGCTCACGTCACATAGTATGAAAGTGTGGGAGAAAGTGATAGAAAGACGATTGAGAGAGGAAAGTGAGATCACCCAAAACCAATTCGGGTTTATGCCTGGTCGCGGAACAACGGATGCCATATTTACAATCCGCCAATTATGCGAAAAATACAAGCGTGCTCATAAGAACCTGCACATGGTGTTCGTTGACCTGGAAAAGGCATACGATCGTGTACCCCGACAGGTTTTGTGGTGGGCTCTAAAGAAGAAAGGTGTGCCTGGAAAGTACGTGCAGCTGATTAAAGCCATGTACAGCAGATGCAGTACACATGTCCGGTCAGCTGCTGGCTCTACCGACAAGTTCGATGTGGCTGTGGGCTTGCACCAAGGGTCGGCTTTAAGCCCCTACCTCTTCCTGTTGATAATGGACACTTTGACGTCGAACCTACAGGAAGACGCACCCTGGTGCATGCTGTTTGCCGATGACATTGTTCTTGTTGGTGAGGATGGTTTTGAGGTCCAGAGCAGACTGATGGAATGGCAGCAAAAACTGGAGAGTGTTGGCTTAAAAATCAGCAGATCTAAAACTGAGTATATGTTTTGCGATTTCGGTGGTCTTTCCAGTTTTGCGGCCATAGCCCTAGATGGAGTACCTCTACCAGTCTGCTCAGACTTCCGGTACCTCGGATCTCTCTTACAGAGTGATGGCGATATCGACCGTGACGTACGGCATAGAATTAACGCAGGTTGGCTGAAATGGCGACAGGTCACCGGAATAACATGTGATCCCCAAATACCCCTTAAGGTGAAGGGGAAAATCTATAAATCCGTCATAAGACCGGTCATAACGTATGGATCTGAATGTTGGGCAAGTAAGAAGACTGATGAAAGGCGACTGCATGCAGCTGAGATGAGAATGCTAAGATGGATATGTGGAGTGACAAGAATGGACAAAATAAGGAATGAGTATATAAGAGGAAGTCTGAAAGTAGCGCCAGTGACAGAAAAGTTGCAAAGTAATCGTTTGTCATGGTATGGGCATGTTATGAGGAGGGACGAAAGTCATGTGGCTAGGAGAGTATTGAATATGAAAGTGGATGGATTAGTGGGAAGAGGAAGGCCAAGGAAGAGATGGCTGGATTGTGTGAAGAATGATATGAGTATGAAAGGAGTGAGCACTGAGATGACGGCAAGAAGAGAGGAATGGAAGAAGAAGACATGTTGCGCCGACCCCAAATAATTGGGAACAGGGCAGGAAGATGATGATGATGAGGAATAAAACGGTGATAGAGGCGCGGCCGCCTATGCACATTTTGTATTTTTACAACCTATAAGTTTGAACTGTATTTTGATGTAGGTGTGCAATAAAACATTTTTATTGTATTTTCAGATAGTTAATCTTATTGTTTTCTGTTTGTCCTCAGGCCCCCGGCGCATCACGGCGCTAATGTTCTGGCCATGGTCGGCGCGGGGGCAGTGCCATCGTACGCGCCCCCCGGACGAGCCTTCTTCACCCCGCCGCTGCCCCCCGAGTACCGGAACCCCTTTGCAGACAAGCCTACCCTTAGAGGTAAGACCCTTGAAGTATTATAAAAAAAACCATAGTACAACCTCCGCAAATCCCAAAATAAATTAATTTCCAGATATAAATTTTAATAAACGTCAAGTCTAAAAATTTTGAACTCACCATACAAAATGATCTCGGATGGACATTTTTTGTATGGAGAGTCCAAAAAATTTTGGCATTTATTTTAAAGCTAGAACCACCATAAGTTGTTTCAAACATTTGATCCAAATAAAAGCCTGGATGTTCAACGCCTTGTATAAGACCACCATCTGCAACTAATAAGAAGAAGAGAAGCGGAGACATTTATGGGTTGTTAACAAAACGAATTTGTCAGTTACGATCCTAATTTCATCAAGAAAACTTTTATTTTTCCATATTTTTATACCTATTTAATTTTAACGTGACCTAAACTTCACGTCACTACCCCGTATCTAAACAAATTAGCCTCTTTTCTGTTGCTATCTCAATTTTCTTCGTTTGAAGATTAAATTAACGACCCTGGACCAAGTTTTGATAACGAGACCTTCATGTCAGTCGACGTTAGGATGGCTAGACCACAAAATAGACACAGAAGGTCCGCTCAATACAAACCACTAACATCGTAAGCATATACATGCTTATAGAAATATACGGTCGTTCGAGGCAAAGTCACGCGGCAAAGTATCACAACAGTATCGTGACCTTGCCTACAACGACCGCATACGTCTAGCATGTACGTAGTCGGTCCCATAATGAATTGGCCTGATATAGTTCTACGCGACATTTCGATACATGTTATGTTGCATTGAATAGTACGGCTCTCAGACACTTTATAAACGAACACGCATGGACTTGACGAGCGTAGTTCAGTTTAGCAGTTTGTTTGAACAACAAGTGTCGCGTATTTTTTCAAAATGTCGAAAACCGAGTATCGAAGCGTCATAAAGTTTCTATTTAAAGAAGGCTTATCCCCCGCCCAAATTAAAGAACGATTAGATGGTGTGTATAAGGAGTGTTCTCCCTCTTATAGCACAGTAAAAAATTGTGTGAAAGAGTTTTGCCTCGGGCGAGAAACCGTCGAAGATATCGGCCATGACGGTCGACCGGTAGAAGTGCTCACTCCCAAAAACTATTGCTCAAATCGAAGAAGAGGTTTTGAGTGACCGCCGTTTGAAGATTAGAGAAATTGCAGCTAGACTTGGGCTCTCTAAAAGTACCGTCCATCGTGCAATCGATGAACATCTTCATATGAAAAAAGTCAGTGCAAGATGGGTCCCGAAACTTCTGTCAGCTGTGCAGAGACGGGAGCGAGTTCGCTGTGCTGCCGAGTTTTTAGATCTTTGTGGAGAAAACCCAAAGAACGTGATCGAGAGACTAGTGACTGGTGATGAAACTATTGTGTTATATTATGATCCAGAAAGCAAGCGCGAGTCAATGGAATGGCGTTATAAGGGTGAAAAGCCGCCTAGAAAGGCAAAGGTGCAACAATCTACCAAAAAAATCATGTGCACAATCTTTTGGGATTTTCAAGGTATTTTGATGGTTGATTTTAAAGAGCGCAATACAGTCGTAAACGGCGAATATTATGCTTCATTAATATATAAACTGCGAGATATTATAAAGGAGAAGCGCAGAGGCAAACTGAGTAAAGGCGTCCTGTTGCTTCACGACAACGCCCCCGTGCACACCGCCGGTGTTTCGAAGGATGCAGTGCGTCAATGCGGGTTCACGGAGCTGGACCATCCACCTTATAGTCCAGACATGGCTCCGTCCGCCTATTACTTATTCCCAAATTTAAAGCGGGACTTAAGGGGAAGAAAATTTTCAAGCGATGAAGAGTTGCAGGCGGCCGTCTTCAGTCATTTTGAAGACAAAGATTGCGATTATTTTTATAAAGTATTAGAAATGTTATTTCACCGATGTCAGAAGTGTGTCAGTATTGATGGAGACTATATTGAAAAATAAAAATGATTGCATTTAATTTTCTTTTTTATTTCATAGTTAGGCCAATTCATTATGGGACCGACTACGTATATGCTTAGGATTTTAGTGAGCGTATTGAGCGGACCTTCTGTATCTGTGTATTTTGTGGCTAGACCGTCCGTGTTGCTAAGAGACTTGTCTATACCATACCTAGTGTCACATAACTTGACGAGGCATTTGGATACCTAGAGCGCTTGTTACTAGGACACTTGCCTTTAAGTCTAGTCACGAAAGCAAACATAGGTTTTGACTAATTTTTTTCTACATTAATTCTGAGTTCGTTAACAACACATATGTATATCGTCCCCACTGTTAGATCACGGGTCTGCATAAACCGTGGAAGCTTAGGCCATACACGGGGGCCAAGTCCGGATTGGTGGAGGTTGTGGGGCTAGTGGCTAGTCCCTGAATCACAGGTTTTTAAGCCGTTTATAAGGCCTCTGATATAAAGTAAATTCTTGATAAAAACTCTTCTAGTACAGTTATTATGCGAATAAACTATAGATTCTGAACTTATAGATAATGTATATTTCGCTTCTTAAGGAACTTCTTTACCCAGGTTCTTCACAGAACAAATGAACTTTAACTTCATTATAAAATATTCTGTAAAAAAAATTTCACATAATGATTGAATCCACACTAATCAGTTAAAATAAAAACTATTTTTATCTCATCTTCATAGCCAAAGAATATCTGGATTAATTAATAAAATTTAACGCTTATTTTGTTCCAGGCACAAACACGGACGGCAATAACTACCTCAACAGGAGACCCATCCCGCCCCCGTCCCTGGGGCCAGGCCACGACCGGATACCCATTCGACCCCCGGGACAGGTAAATACAATACTTCATAGTCTTTGTGCCGTTTGAACTGGAGTCGCTTAAGTCCCGATAATTATCCAGCCGTGAATCGTACTTGTAACTAGATATTTTCACATCAAATAAGAGGGAACTATGTCCCATTTGCACGGTTAATATTTGTCGTATTTAGGATGTAAGTACCTATAATAACAAACCTAACGTAACGCCCCTCTCCCATATAATTACTCTTTAGCTAGCTGGTTAATGTAGCTTTCAATTTTTTACAGTATTGTTATTAAAAGATACACGTATTTGAAAGAATATAAATGTAAATATGTACAAACATTTGACGAAAATGTATTACATATAATGTACATTATGTACATATATGTCATAGCAAAATTATAGAATTAGCCATTTTACAAATTACAAATAAAATCATTCGGTCGGACGGATGGCGGCCGACTAGAATCAGGTTAGGTCGTCAGGTTCTCTTTTATATGTATTTTTTTTTACACTGTAGTTTATGAAGCGGCTAGTCCATTTGTGAAGCGGAAAATTCTATACTCCGGCTCTGATTTTATAGATAGGCGTACGTTACATAGTATTTACTTACCCCGCGGCTCTCCGAAGGAACGCCACATAATGAATATCTTCCTGTTTTCATTCTCAAATCATCGCCCCACCTAAGAAGAGGTTTCATATTTTTTATTTAAATTATAATAATTTGTTATTCGTAATCCTAATTTCAGGAGACCACACCGCCGCAAGTGCCGGCGCCTCCCCCCGCGCCCCCGTCCCCTCCCGCCGTCGTCGAGACTCCGAAGAAGAAGGCACTCAATACGCCTAGCCACAAGGTTGGTTTTATTTTGTAGCCACGTGTTTTCTTAATTATGTTATGTGCCCGGAAATCCAGCGCCATAAAAACACACCCCAGTTGTGATACTTGTGAATCTTTAGAAACACACATTCACGGAAGCGGCACAGGTGACACATTTTTTGATAACTTTTGTTAGAGCAAAAAAAAGCATTTAGCCTCCTAAGGAACCAAAGGCCTACTTGTAGGACTAAATGTCAGTAGTCATTCAGACCCGAGGTCATATGTCTATCTATCTATCTATCTATCAGCCGAAAGACGTCCACTGCTGGACAAAGGCCTCCCCCAAGGATTTCCACACCGACCGGTCTTGTGCGGCTCGCATCCAGCGGCTTCCTGCAACCTTTACCAGGTCGTCGGTCCACCGAGTCGGAGGCCTGCCCACACTGCGCCTTCCGGTGCGCGGTTGCCATTCGAGAACTTTACTGCCCCAACGATATATGAAATTTTTTTTTTATGGCATATACGGCCCAGGGTCCTATTTATAGGCCATAATCCGCTATTAACTTAAAGCTCTAAGCCCCTCCGGCTCATTTCAGGTGATTAGTATAAAATAATGTTAAATGTATCTTTATACTTTGGTCATTTTAAATAAAATAAATAGTCCTATTGGAAGGACCTTGGGTGGTAATGACTAGAAAACCAAAAAAGTCTTGGGCCTTAGGAGGTTAAAAATTGTTCAATTCTACCTTAATGGTAAAATATCAAAGCAAACAGTAATCTATTAACTGAAATAAAGATGGCAAAGATCAAGTAATCTCTGATATTGTATCTAGCATATTTCCGAACCACGGAATCTTCGACGATCACTTGGTGATGATGATGACAGAACCAAGTTTTTTATTACTACACTCTTGATTTTAACTACTTTTCTTGCTGGTTTGTCCAGGGAGGGATTTAATATTTTTTACGTCTTTTTTGACGTGACTGTGTTTTCTGGTAGTTGATTTAAATCCATCTTTTTTTTTAAAAGTAACATTACATCCTGCCCTCCAAAAACGCTACAGACTTTTTCTTAACCCACAAGTGGGTTCTTGTGAAAGCTGTAAATTAACGCAAGTTGTCGACAGATAGGATGCAGTTAGCTCTATACTTTATACAAACAAATGCACACTTGAGCTACAGAGTGTGTTCCTCTGAACTTTGGTTAGTGGCGCTTGTGGCATTTCGGACCTTTTTCGACTACCCAAGCGTAGGGTAATCTTTTTCGGGTGTTTTTCGGGTTTTTCGGGTGTATTGTATGTATGTATTTAATTGTACCGGTTAGAGATTTAAGAGTGTAAGGTGTGATTAAATTAGGGTATTATCTTTTTTGTAGGCCTTAACAATAGTTTTGAATTCGCATTGTAAACACTTTGCTTTTTTATACGATACATGTTTTAAGAGCAGGAATTTTAAAGAGCTAACTCAAACATGTCATTTGTAAACGATAATAATGAAGAATATTTACATTTTAAAGCTGACATATTCAGTTCAATTGACGAAAAGCCCCTAGTCACTAAAATCCACTGCATTATATTTACTTGTTTATCTCGAGTGTTGATATGCGTAAAACAAGTCTTGGTCACTCTGTAAAATGGCTGGGTTATTTCGAACAGTTTACTCAACGGCGAAGTAAATGCTTCCCCACAAAGTAACTTTAATGATAAGCAAATGAAAACAAAATTTTTTACGTCCTTTTGATGTGGGTTTGAATATTTGAAATTGATTTTTGATGCAGTCAACTTGCTCATTAAATCGTAGTTTGGGGTCAACTAACCAGTTGACATCATCATCATCGATATTAACTTTAGCCCTTTTATTATTGTAAAATACATCGATGGCCTAATGAGATCTTTATCTTCTCTTTCAGCCCGAGGAGGTAGACGGCGACCTGAAGCATGGCGGGGAGCAGGCAAATTTCACAGACTTCGTGCCAAATTCCCTCAACATCCCGACCATATCTCGCATCCTGAGCGGTTCCAACGGACGCAAGGAAGACATCCCAGACGTCCTTCTGAGGACCGTCACCGCAAAACCTCAGCACAACCCCGAGAAGACTTCAAAAAGTGACATCTTTGTCACTAAAGATGGAGTAACGCTCAGTGATAGCAAAGATTCTTCGACTGAAGGGTCTGTCTTAGCCGTTTTGGATCCGGAAATGAATAATCTAGACAGACCTCTTATTGTAGATCAGAGTGAAACTAATACGCGGAGGAATCTGCAGTATGCTACGAAAAGTGACAGGAATGATAGTAGGAAGGAAGAGTATACCCCAGCGACGACAATAGGGTTCGAACTAAGAGATCCAGAAATGTCAACTGAAAGATATCACAATTTAGCAAATTTTAACTCTGATAAGAAGGTTTTAAAGCAAGATTCGAAGGGAAACATCCCTGTGTCAAGAGCAGGTGTCACGTGGCCGTTCGCTTGGAACTTGCACATATATCTAGCGACAGTAATGTTCACAATCCTAGCTGTATACTCCATATTTAAGATAATATGTTACAATAAGTTCACGCACCTATTCACACAGTACTATTTCATAATACTACATTTAATACTAGTTTTTGTATGCCTCATGAGGATATTCTACATGTGTTATGATCCGTACAACATAAACAGTTCACTGCCAGTGTTTCTGAGTGAAATACTGCTACATGTGCCGGAGATATTTTTAAGTATAGCCTTCGCATGTACAATACTCTTCCTCCTAACGAATAGCATAAACTTCAAGAACACTTGCTGTTCTTTTCTGTTCCGATCTAGGACTATAATTATAGGGGGTGGTTTACATTTACTGTCGTGTCTAGTATTGCATATCTTTGAAAATAGTAATACAATTTATAGAACTCCGCACGGAGTTGAAAAGAGGGTATTAGGATTAACATGTCAAATTATTTTTATTATGGTATGTTTAACTTTGGGCCTGTGCTACCTGTATGTATATAAAATGCTCAAAACAGTTCTCTTGAAGAAGAGTCACACCTATATCCAAGGTTTTCAGAATTCATATCAAGCTATCCACATAAACTTGGCAACGGCGCTGCTTTTTGTGCTGATGGCAACATTACAAATATACGGCATATTCGGCATAAACAATGTGAATATGACCAAATTCAATTGGTTGCAATGGGGCTACCAATTCTCATTACGACTGATCGAAATAAGTATAGTTGCTCTGATCTCTTGGGTTATTAGCTTGAAGGCTGGTATCGTTGCTTCTCTGCAGCACGAGAAAGCCGATGGTCACAAAATTCCAGGGTTAGGCCTGTTCCCTTGCACGGCAGGCTCCAGCAACGAGCAATTCGAGTCTGATTACCCAGCTATATGTAGCACTAACACAAACCTACATACATACACATTACGTACTGGTAAACCTATTTACGAGTCCGCTGGACACCATCCAGTGATACCGGAACAATGCTGCGGTGGTCCCCCGATAGATCATCCAAGGTACCCCCTGAATACCTTAGCTGGTGCCTGCGATAATAATTCGGGAACAGAAAATTACAGTGGGCACAGTTCTATAGCAAACGCAGGGCATAGTAGTTCGACTGAATCGAGCAACGCGACGTCGAGCCAAGCGACAAATCACCTGATAAAGCACCATCCAAATTTAGGCGGGTACAACGGCATAGAATCGGCGTCAGATGACCACTATTCCAACTGCGATCCAGCGATCCAGTCGCTTCAGGGCGACGACCCAATGGATCACGAGTATAACGTGATCCAATATGGAAGCAACAGCGATTTCATACGCGACATGAAAAACCAGAATTACAACGCTGGTTCAAACCGTAGCTCACACAACTTCAAACACATGTCTTACGACAGAGTGTCTTCTAGAACTAATAGTAATCCTCGCAAAAAGCACAGAGCGAAGAACAAAAATGTTCAGAACTGTATGACGATGGGGTACGACTCGATGGGACACCATTACCACCAGCCCCACATACCGGACGAGTACGGTAACTATAACACAGAGAACGCATCGTACCACGCCTCTGGTATCCAAACGTTGAACCCTAATAGGAACTACGGTGACCAAATTAGAGGTTCCCAACGTAGACAGTCCCCTTCGACCTCCATGGTCAACTCGAGCGGTAGTCAAAAGCGGGGTAAAGGCAACGGTTTTCCCGATAGGCCGAAATCTACCGATCTTTACGGTTTCACAGAAGATCCCAACGAGAGGAACTACCCCTGTGCTTTAGGTAACACCCCCCAACCAGCTCCTAGAAACTGCAGTTACGAAGCGTCATACTCCCAACCACAAGACGAGGTCGCCTCAGGCGCACCCGAGGGAAGTATGCTAGTTGCACAAGACGGATTTGTCAGGTTTCGACCTCTAGAAGACGGTCCGTCAACTTGATTTACTATTACTCTGCCAATTTCGGTGGAGAATCTTAGCTTTTGACAAGACTGCTCTTACGAGAGCTTTGTATTTGAGAGTGTTACAGCATTTGAACGTTTCATCGAATATTATGAACATTCTCTATTAATTGGCCATGACTATTAGCCTTTAAAATACGTAATGATGCTTGCGCACATCTCATATTGTATAGTAACTGTGTATAGCTACTTTAATACTTATATTTAAGTAAATCTGTAACGGCCTCGTGTAAATAGCGACTTATTTTTTCTTAAGTTTTATTTTTGTATAATAAGTAAGTTTAATTGCGATTTGGTATCGAAATAACTAAGTAATTTATGCCACATAGAATTGTCTAATACAAGTGCTAAGGAATTTTGAACAATTAAGATTTTATGCCAGTACTGAATCAAGATTTTATATAAATATCAAGAAAATTAACCTATCCTATACGGCAAAATGTAGGGTCTTTCTGAAATAACTAGGCTTATAAACATTCTTAGGGACTGACACATTGACCACGAAATTGAACTAAGGAAAAATGTAATGGAAAGTCACAGAACAAATTGTATCTGTCATACCTGGTGTTAATTTGCTATTTAACGACCAGTTTCATGAGTCATAATGAGAATTCCGTTATTTTTCGTATAGTTATTTCAGAGAGTCCTTTATCTTTTTTACGTCCATGCCATGCAAATGACTTAATTTTACTAAAAGAGTTTCCATACTATTTTTACGTCAAGTAAACTTTGTGATAATTATTGTATAAATTAAAAAATATATATTTCAACCGTTCTGTCCAATAATAATATTTATTAAAATGCCCACAAACTAATTGATATGTTACACTTTATAAATGTTCCAATTTTGCATTCTATTTAGTTTCATTAAGTTAATCATTCTAAATACACTGATGGACTAAAAAATCGACTCAAAGTTTGTTGCGCGACTTTTGAAAAATAACTCAGTCTGCTAAACTACTAAATACAAAAAACTAAAAAGTAGAAACCACCAAACTAAAATCTTAAAGAGTAAACACGCAGTTTTTGAACTTTTAGTTTAGTGTTTTTGCTAAATTGAGTTATTTTTTCAAAAGTCGTGCATCAAACCTTGAGTCGATTTTTTTGTCCATGAGTAGGTATATTTGAGCACTTACCCACTCTGTCCATAAAGAGTAACTTAAAAACAGATCAGTGTTGCCAGTTGAGAATTTTAATAAAACCATAGATCCTGGCAACCTGACACGCAATATCATATTCGACAAAATACTCGACAGAGCATTTCGGCCTAGTCAACACACTAACAGATAAAATATACCACGATCCTGCCATAAAAAATACTGCGTTTTTTTATTTGTTGTAGAGAATTAAAATAGCTTTAGGATGTAACAATTACACATTTCACAAGAATACCTATTAATATAGATAGTTCTATGTTGACGAAAAACACTCAAATTCAACCAAAACAAACTAAGCTGAACTTAAATAAAAATTACTATGTGTTAATATAGTAAATAATATATGGAAAATAAATGTTGGCACTATACAATAGATAGGTGAATAAAATATTACGATATTACTATATAAAATATAATTGTATAAAAATAGGCAAAATGATAACATTATCGAACTATTTGCAATCGATGTTCGTTTTTATTTAATTAATTCGATAAAAAAAAATGTGGCGTTACTTAACAGTGCTCATAATAATGTAATTCCTATGTATATAAATATTAAGCTTAAAAGTATGGTGGTTACGATATTAAGTACCATACAGAGATGCCACTTTTAATTTTATTTCCTTTAAATAATATTAAGTATTGTGTACATAAACGGGATACTAAATGTACCCGAGTTTAAATTAAAATGGATCGTACACGGCCATTTGTTGTATATTATATAATTTTTTTAATGTTTCCAAGACTGTATGTACCTACTTTATCATTTAACAAATGACAACTGACATTTACTATGTATAAAAATCAATAAAAACTGGTATTAAAATTTTCTCTTTTTGTTTTTATCTCCCCACCATACACAGTCATAGGACAGAGACCTATAAACCTCTTAACTTGTGAATTTAAGTACTCATGAAACTGAACAACTTTTGAACCGTACTTACAAACAAATCGACCGAGTTGTAAGTTCAGTTTGTATGAATAGTCCCATAATCGACAACGCTAAACACGTTAAAAAACCGACTTCAATCGCAACAGCTACAATTTAAATAAAATTTATATGGGACCACCTCTAAAGTACCTACCTCCTTTTTTGAAGTCGGTTAAAATACCAAAACCTTCTCCTAAATGTAACAAACACTTTAGTGAAAACCGCATCAAAATCGGTTCAGCCAAACGCGAGATACATAATCGCGTACATACAGATCAAACTGAGAACCTCCTTTTTATTTTTGAAGTCTGTTCAAGAAAAACATAATTACGAATTGAGCTAAGTTTCTCAGAACGAAAGTTGTCATAAGAGTAGAATTATGCCCTGGCTAGCAGTGTGACCATTTGTGGCAGATCTCTGCTATCTGGGCAGTAATTTACACTGGAAGAATAAGCTGACGATTTTAAAAAGTAGCAGAATTCGGTAGATATCCAGGAAATCTGCAACTTTTTTAAATCTTGAGCTTATTCTGCCTGTGTAAATTACTGCCCAGATAGCAGAGATCTGCCACAAATAGTCACCATGCTGGTTAGGCCCTGTTATAACCCAAAGGTTTCCTTTCTTTTTCTTTTCCTTAGTTTCCTACTAGTGCAGCTGCCAGGTCACAGTTGTAGATGGCACAGGGACCGAATTTAACCCATTGAGCGCTGCAGTAAGCTACGGCCGACACCCGGTTTCCGTGCCACAGGCGCCAGGATTTGAGATTTTTATATATTTTTGTCGGCTGGAGCTGACGTTGGCGGTGAGGGCACGATTTGTCAAAGAGTAGCGTTCTTCTTTCATGTCGTAATTGTAATTGGGGGTCGTGACCATTATAATATCATTTATTTCAGACATTATGAGGTCAATGTTATTTTCATTTCCGCCACGCTACGCTATGAGAAGCCGAAGGACGAAAATGTATGAAAATCTCAATTAATAGTCGACTGCCGAAAAATATTTTGTGACACGGATTTTTTGTGACGCGTTGTTTCGTCGTCAAGTAAAATAAGTGAGCATGGTATTTATCATTGTATTCATGTTGAAAACGCGTTCATTAACAGAGGACCGATTACTTTGATTATTTCTAAGTACTAGGACAACATACGTAATAAAGGATGGGATCGTAGAGTTAATACTCGAAATACAAGGTGTTAACAAATTAGCTGGTACTACTTAAACTGGGGCTTCTACTAGTGAAACTGAATAACTTTTCCCAAGGAACCCATAGTCAATTCGCGTAATTTTTGTACTTTTCTAAAAAGTCGCTCACCTGATCCGTCGGCCCCACAGATAATAATATATAACCTTTAGTTTATATATCTGTGGTCGGCCCACTTAGTATGGGGAAGTCAAATATTTTTTTTGCGAATTGACTATGGGATCCTTTGTGAAAGTTGGTCAGTTTCATTTCATAAAAGGTTGGCGACAGAGAGCACACCCTCTTTTATTCACCAGATAGGAACTTTCTAGAATACAACTGCTTTTGCCATATGAAACAAAACTGCGTACATTACCATGACTTTGACTCCCTCGAATCAGCAGTCAAAAATGTCTTTGAGGATCTTACAGAAAAAAGTTCACTATCTGGTGTCCAGAAGATTCCAGAAGTTTGAAACTCCTCCGCTGTGTTAGAGGATGGAGACTATTAATTAATGACATGTATTAGTTAACATTTTTCCAGACATGGCTTAACTTTAGTAAAGATTTTTGCCACTGAAAATATTTTTGAAACAAACCAATAATTCAATTTAATTCAAATATTTTATTTCAGAAAATAAATTTCCATGTAATCAGTATATACCCAATTCACATTACATAATAAAAAAAATGTCAGTCATTAAAATCAAATCAAATCAAAATAGAACATTCGTTAATGTCAAATTAATAAAGTAATGTAAAAATATAATATAAAATCATTCATGTCACAAATACAATAAAATGAAATAAAAAATCGAAACATTGTCAAGATAATATAAATGTCAGTAATAAAAAAAATGATTTAATTTAAAAAGAAGTCAAGATTGCCGTCCGATGAGTGGCAAATCTCTCGTGCTTAGCGCCTATCACATTTAGGATGCCTAAAAAGACTGACAGAATGCTTTAAATAAGGTTATCTTAACCTGTACTGTACCAAGCAAACCTGCGCGCAAGCATATTGCTTCTGACCGCCAACGCCCTACGCTCTCGCTCTATGTCCTGATCATCTTTTAGATCTTCGGTCACGATGTGGCCCAGGTACTTGAACCGATTTACTCTCGTCAAAGCAGTTTCGTAAAGCTTGACCGGCGACACGGTTTGAGGGGTGCTGCTGCCTGCCCTGAAGACCAGGAGCTCACTCTTTTTGCCATTGTACCTACTTTAGCCCATGAGTTTGAGCGTAGGGTTCACAATCATGCAACAGCTTCCTCAGCGCACTGATCGACGGGCTCAGCAGCACCATATCATCTGCGTAACTGATCGAACATTCCGCCTGGCCGGCGGATCAGCCCGTCCATGTACAGGTTGAAGAGCTCGGAGACGTCAACCCACCCTGTCTCACGCCGCACTCCAACCTGTACTTGTCCGATATATTTCGTGTGTAAAACTTGGGCTTCTACTCATCTCGATTGAACTGTGGAAAATTGTTCAGTTTCGTAAGTTTCATATCGATGATTTCCGCTACAAAGGTTTGGCAATACCAAAAATGCATAGTTTTGGCAATATCAATAAAACCAAAAAATAAAATATTGTTAGTCACTTTTTTTGTTTTTAAAGTTATAAAAATTTGGTTCTAATGGTTCTTTCATTATTTAGACATTTAAAAGTTTTTCAGTATTTTTTTCTGGCTATTGCCAAAACTATGAATTTTAGAGTTACGACCTTTGTAGCGGAAACCATTGATATGTATGGAAGTGATCGTAGTGGTGGTGCGGCTTGTGGTTGCGTCCATCACGCAGGTTAATAACTGACTACAGACACCGTCAATGGGTTTGACAGTTACGCGGATAACACACTGGTCCAAAATCCGCTCAGGTGTTCGGTTTTACATCACAATTTCCATAGTAAAAAAATCGCCGTATTGCACATCGGAGCGAATTCCGGAGCAGTGTGTTATCCGTCTTGGTCTTAGTGGCATTCGTTTCCGTGCTTCGCAAGTACGTTAAGCTGTTGGTGCCAGACGCTATCCCTAGATGACAGTCAGTTAAGCCATGTCAGAGACTTGATAGTCGGCTTGAAAACTTCTGACACTGGGTTTGGGTTAGCCACTAGCCCAGTACCTCCACCAATCCATACTTGGTCCCCGTGTGTGGAGTATGACCTCTTCCCGATATGTGGGAAGAACCCACGCAGTGGGGACTCTATTCTGTAGGTACTGTATATTACGCCTGTTTTCTCGTCATTTCATTGAAATTATTTTTTAGGGGTTCAGCTAAATAAAACCACAGTTTAAAAACAATAAAATAGATTTTCATTTATTGTGAGACGAAAAATACAACAATGGGACTTATCAGCTAAAATGGTTAGTGGCAGACTGTCGTGTCAAAAACAATTCGGTGAGGGAGGCTCGGGGCGCGGGCCACGGCTTGGAAAATTGCCATTTTATGCTCCACTTCGGCTACAGTCGGCTCACTTCGGTCCCTGTCGGAGATACGCCCGCGCTCCCACCCCCCCTCACGCCCCTAATTTATGTCTTTCATTGGGAAACTCGTGGTATAACGAATATGAACGCAAGTAGCAAATATAATACACGAAACAATACCCATGACCTCTCTATTCACTGAAATCATAACTAATCATTATTTAAACATGTCAAGTTTCAATAGTTCATTTTTTAACTAAGTTTTTTTTTAAAAAGGCTTTATTGATTCGAAGCTAATACTTAATTACTTACAAGATTGTTTAATAGTTTAATAGTTGTTGCGCCGCCGTCCGTCCGGTGTCCGTCTGTCGGCCAGCGCGGAGCGGCGGCGGCGGCGGCCTGCGTGGAACGGAACGCACCTACCGACGAATCTCACAAATAAATAACAACTCTCAATACCTCTACTATGAAACGTTCTATACAAAATTGAACATTGCCGATTCGCTAAGTCGTTTTGTTCTCATTTATTTATTATTTTATTTATTTTATGTAAGTACTAAAACCGAATGGGCGGCGCGCGGGCCGCTCGAGTGCGACTCAGTTTCAACTCGTCCTAGTCGATAAGTACATGTCTTACGTTATAAAGTTGAAAATGCCACTGCTGCAATCCTACGTCACCTATGCCTGTGCGGCGCGTGGCACGCGGCCGGCGCGGGCGCGGCCTCACGTGCGCGGCCTCACGTGCGCGTCTCGGAACACGTGCGTGACGTCACGTGACACGCGCTAGCGGCGCGCCGGCCGCGCAGCGCGCGCCTCCCTATTGCTCAAAGAGAAAGAATTCCAAAATCAATTCGTTACACCGTAGACTATATTTGTTTAATAAACTTGAAGTATTTATCAATAATCAATAAGTACATTATAATAATTGAATAATTAGTATTTGTTTTCATAAGAGACTAGCATTACAAATAAATACCTTCAGCTATACAATTTTAATGTTTATTTTCTATTTTTAAACATTTTGAAGATGTTTAAAGTGGACTACGTCGGTTTTTACACAAGAATACGGATAGCGGTTCTTGTATAGAAACTTTATTTGTTTGAATGCGTCTACGCTTCGAGATATGACTTAAATGTATACTTAGATTTAGGGGAAAAGGTCGTAAAAACAAAAGAAAAGTTATTGAAATTTATAACAAACACCTTAACTAATAGTTGAATAATTTAGTTGAAATACGTAAGTGTGGGGGGCGCGCGCGCCGTGTGGGCTCGCGGCGGCGCTACAAATGAAACAACTTTATACAAAAGGCGGCGCGCGCGGCCCCGCGGGCCAGGCCCGCAACCGATACAAAACAGTTCATTCCGTGCAAGAGATGACACGATGGTATGCGAAAACTTGTTTCATCATCAAAAAAACACACGTCCATTCGCTCGTCCTTGCGCTTAAATCTAAAATTAATAATTAGACAATATTTTTTTTTATTTGTTCAACAGACGCGCGCGGTCCGTCGCGCGCGTATAATAATAAAATATTTTCAAAACAATCGAATAATTAAACACACTAGTTAACAATATAACTTATGCTCAAATACACTGGCGGAGTGAGTACACGTGCGCTAGCACCGCTCGGGCGCGCTCGGCAGCGCTCGGGCGCGCTCGGGCTCGGGCGTCGCCCGCACAGCACAGTCTCATAGCCGACCAACTCGAAATCAAATACGAAACTTGATCATCCTCGTTATTCGTTTTTAAAAATATTGATTTTATACACAATCGTTTTAGCTATAGATTACAATAAATTAGAACGATGGCAGCGAAACGGTCGTGGAACGTCCGTGCTCGGTCGGTCACCGGAGGCGGCGGTTAATACTGATGCGGGGCGCGGATCGTGGGCGCTGACCGGCGGGCGCGGGCGCGGCACAGGCGGCGGGTCCGTGCCCCGGCAGAGCGAGGCCGCGGCTGAGACGCCGGCGTCCGGCGGCTAAGCCACGGCGGTCGCTCCCGTCGCGGGGGACGGTCCGGCCGCCTGTTGCGGCTTTTACACCGCGGTCTCGGTGTGGGAGTGGCTGGACAGCCGCTCGACGTCGATGTCCTGCGGCGCCAGCGCGTCGCGCCCGTCCGCGTACTCGATGCTCGAGGAGTGCGAGAACCGCTTGGAGAGCGCGGTCTGCTTGCGCAGCGCCTCCGCCAGCGCCGCGTCCGCCAGCGAGCCGCGCGAGTCCAGCCCCTGCCGGAACGCGTTCACCACGCGGATCTAGCGGCGGACACCACAGAACACATGTTAGTCTCCGTTGCTAAAGGATCCTTTCATTCGGCATTCGTGACGCTCTGATTGAACCACTATGCACGTATTATTTAGACGACAACTAAGACGAAACCCTCATCTACATAAACGTAGTGAATCTTGCAACGTATTTGAATAGGAAAATGTATGAACATTCTTTGTTCCCTAGTTATTACTTATATTTTATTCTAAATTTCGCAATTGTAATTTAATTAAAATTCGAAATATCTAAATGATAACTTACAGTAATTTATTTAACATTCTCTGTTACCTGGTCCAATGATTAAGTACTTATTTAGATAAATCACATTACTACAATAAATACGACAACATTCTCTGCTACCTGGTCAATGGATTATTTATTTAGATAAACCTTCATTACTAAATACGTAGTTCTATAAGTACAGTCCTTAGTCGTACTAATATACAGGTCTTCAGAGTGCCACAAATGCCAGAAACATTGACAGCAACCCTCCGAGTCAGGCAGCCATGCCATTCATTGCTAGGTGCTGACCAAGAGGCGTTGCTAACAAAACCGTCGTATAAAATGTACAATTTCAAAATGAAACATAAATGGAAGCACACCGAGCCATAAAAAAAGAGGCCAGAAAGCGGTAGGTAAGTTCAAAATTCCAGTCACAGATTGTACAGCGGGTTGGTAAAAATTTGGCATTTTGAAACGGAACCATTGACATTTTTTGTTTCGTACACCTTGACAATTTTGTTCTGCTACATTTTCAGCAATAAAAACTCGCAACAATCATTGAAGATTCGATTGCGTCGTAAAAGTTATAATTAACATCCATCACATTTCTTCGCTATACAAAACAAAAAACCAATGGATTCTCGTCCACTTACAGTGTAATTATGTAAACATTGTCGGGGTCCCCCGGCATGCCATGCAGTGTATATAGGGAGCTTCTAAAATACCTGAGAAAAATTTAACAGTGCCTCCAATTAGTGGAACTGGACAACCTTCCACAAAGATTCTGTATTTAATTCGCAAAAAATGTGGACTTGACAGAAAAAGTCGGCGGAATTGGTAATATGAGAAGTCAATTTTTTTTTGCGAATTATGTATAGGTTCCGTGGGGAAAGTTGTTCAGTTACTTGAGTAGGGGCCGTGGTTAAATTTTTTTCGGGTATTCCATAAGGACCCTATACTTTCTCCTCTGAATACAGACACATTGTCTTGTGCCAATTCGTGTTAGTGTCCTCATATGTGTGTAACATGCATAATCCGTGACATTTTATAGGTAACACATATTATATAACCTTCTGTGACTGCATTTGGACATTTCCCTCCGTCTACGCAAAGCTGGTAATGCCCTAAGACATAATGTTGAGACATTTACTCTAAGCACATGGTACAAATATGGATCTCTATAAATATTCTAAGTAACTGAACAAATGATCTTTGTGAAAGTCGCAGTTTCAGAGACAGGGTAGGAAGAGTCAAGGATATTTCGATGGGATCAAAAGAAGGAAACGACTAAAAGGAGCGATATTCGAAAAGATCACCTTTTCTGTTAAGTAGAAAAATGATAGAGATCAATAGACACGAAGCAATAAAGAATGCTTCCAACTTTTTGTATTTCTTTTACATTTTCAAGCAAGCTTTTACCCGATGACTGATATTGATAGACAAAAATTTTCTAAAAGCTATTACGTAATATTCTTTTACAATCATTATGACGTCGATGCTACGCTATGTATTTTGCAATAATACGATGATTTTAAGCTCATGACTAACCCCTTACTTAATCAACCAATTTTTAACAAAAACCCCAGTGTCGAGACTTTTTTGTTTAATTTTGTGCATAATGTGACGCAAACTAAAATAAAAATGATGATACTATGCCGTGGAATGATGCCAATATAATAATTAAGCTGGATTTAAAGTCTACAGGCCACCTAATAATTAAATGTACCTAATAACAAAAATGTACCTTTAAATGTACCTTTTAACAACTTTTATAAGCCTTTGGATTTTACCCGATGGTGGGTGACAATGGTGCCAACTTAACGGTAAAAGTTAACTTATCAAAAATAGTGACTAATGTAACTGGCAATCTTACTTTTAAATGCCACATTTAACTTTTAAAACTATGGACATTTTTGGGAGTAAGAAATCACTGGTGGCAAAACGATTTACCTTTAACTGTTGCCTAGTTAAGAGAGATTGTTACCTAAATTTGTTTAACTTCGAATTAATTTTAAATTACAGTTATTTTTAAAATCCACGATTAAAATTGCCAAAGAAACGGACTATTCAAATAATTGGCGGTTAAAGTTAGTTGTTAAAAAGGAACTTAAACAGGATGATAAGCGACGAAAGCTTTTATCTAACTTCTAACTATTTAAGATTAAATCTACGATGAACGATGGATGATATGAAATGATACCCTATTTCTATCTTTATAAATCTATTATATATAAAGATTTTAGTGTAACCAGAAATTCTTCGCAGTTACGTTCTCTTAACATCAGATACTTCTGAAATTAGAATTAGAATTAGGTAATTTAACAAATACCTATTTAGATAAAGTGAAAAAGGAATTTCTATTTTCATTTGATTCAATCCACGCGACTTCCTTCGCTTCAAATGCAGCGAAATTTTGTCATTAAAATAGTCATTAACGAGTGAATATCTGCAAGTTTGCGTATGTAAACACACTCTGTAACACTCAGATAGACATTTAATTTGTAATGAAACGGCCCATGCGTTCAGGATTCATGCAATGATCAAAACACATGCAGGCAACACTGACCTATCGATTTCCACTTTAACCGTACAAAAATTGGGATAAAAACACTTAAAAATATTTTAGAAATGAAACAAAATAATATACACAGTATTTACAATATTTACAAAAAGTTACATATAGTATAATAGATAACAAGAAGTGAAACTCAAGAGGTCAGCGCGTAGTACAACAGATAGCCAACGGGAACAGTAAATAGATATAGTTGTAAGTATATATAGACAGTACAGTAGTGAAACGTCAAAAAAAATTCAACAAAAAAAATTAAAACCAAAAAATAGACAGAACAAGAGCGAAACAGGCGTGTTCCCTCCGCGTGATTGGTTGAAATCTTACAGCTTGGTCGGTAGACGTCTTGCTGTAGGGGACTGGAATCAGGCGTTCTTGTAACTCGCCACCTATGACCTTCCGTGTGCAATGGGGGTTTCATGGAAAAGAAAATAAAAACGAGAACATGAAGTAAAGTTACGGCAGAGGCAGGGCGAGCGCCGGTGGGCGTTCGCTTTGGAGGGTGCAAGTATATATACGAGTATATAGATATGTGCTTATGTCAAACGCTATTCTCTTTAGGCATTTCATGCCTTAAGTTGATTAATATGAGTTTCATTTGGGATACAACATAGAAAAGCACACACTGTCTTTCTCTTTCTCTATTTTTCCTGTGAATGTTTATACGAGATCCCAAATAAAATGTCTAGATATAATTTAAAATTTTTAATGACATACTTGTTGCATTGAAATACTTCTAAAATACCCAAAAAAAAAACTGTACCTTTTACTCATACATACAAACTGAACGACTTTCCCCAAGGAACTCATACTCAATTTGACAAAAACATTTGGGCTTCATTTATTTTTGCAGATTAAGTATAGGCTTTTTGGAGAAAGTTCTAATCAATGGGTAAAATAAACAGCTAAGTTTTCAGGTATTTCAGAAGTACTCTATACAAACGCAGAATAAAACTAATAGTTACTTTCATCGTAAGTAAATATAATATCGTTTGACATATGAGCATATAAAAAAAGAGTGAGACAGAATAATATTTTCACAAAAAAGAGTGTATTGGAAAGAAATAGAATTATTTTGGGGGTAGTTCGAAGCAATGTGCCTCGCGAAGCAATGACAGTTTGAAGATATAAAGTACAGTAGAGTTATAAATTTAAAAATAAAATTGGGGTATGCAGTCGCAGGGTCCTCCTAAATCGACAAATAAGCACATTCATGTTTATGGGGTTGTGCACTTATTTCTAAATATTTCTCAAAATATACACATACTGCCTATTGCGATAATATCAAATACACTTCCAGGGCTCCGTACTTCATTAAATAAAAATAACTGAAAAACAAAAGTAAAACCTAAAACGTAAGACAATAATAAAAACATTGATCGAAAACATCAAACATTTATGTGTTTTATATTTTTGCGTGTATTGTGAGTTCATGTTTTTTTTTCATTTACTTATAAAAAAATCTTGTTTTCGTGCGTATCGTGCGACCGAGTTCGCACACGAGTGTAAAAAAAATGTCGGACATGCGAACTATGTCTAGTGAAGCACACATAATATTTCTTGTAATCCGACGGATCGCTCACATACCAGATCTGCCTAACTATACACAAATATATTTAAATATTATATACAGATTTCAAGCTATTTACTAACTAACAACTACAAGCTATCTACAGTGATTTAGCGGAAGTGACTAACATAGAGCAAATACTAGGTCTCTCACATAAATATCCTAACTAAAACCTATTTAGGGATAACCAGCGTGAAAAAGCGCATTTTTTTTAAATCCTATTTCTACAAAAATAAAATGGCAGTCACTGCATACGTAACAAGAACGTATGTATGCAGTGACGTTTTATATTAAAGATACATGCTATATGCCAGTGATGTGACGCGCTACGCTAGAATATCTACAAGACTCAGCGTGGAAGCGCCAAGCAGTTCTAACACCGATATAAACCGTACGAATACGACATTGATATTGGTGGCTCGGCCTGGGGGCATTTCAGTAATAAATACCAACAGCTCGAAAAGAAACTTGCACTTATGTCTTTTCAAATACGAAGTTTCATCAAGTTTTATGTTTTTTTGGCAAAAAACACACAGCAAAAAGATATTGCTATATTTGATATTAAATATCAAATGCAAGTTTATTTTGCAAAAATTTGTCTTATTTTATTACTACCCGATATTTTAGAAAAGGCTTCTCGACTGTTATCCCTTTCCCTAGGAAAGCAGTTACAAAAAAGAAATCTATAAACTGTTGATAATTAATTTCCAATTTCTTTTTTGCAAATGCCCTTTGGAAAGAACTTTACAATCGAAAAGTTTAAAGTTTAAAACATCGCGTAGAAATAAAAGAGGGGCTAACATTGGTAAATATGACTGATATGTCGCTACAGCCAGCCAACACATTTGGACCAACATCGAAACACCAAGTCGGCGGTTTTACCTTTAGATTAGCAGCTCCCAACACGTGGCACAGGAAATCAATGAAAGTAACTTTGGAGTAGAGATACTTTATTACTAAACTTGAGACAAGAAGCTTTAGAAATAACCAATTAATTAGTACCAGCTTGTATAGCGAATGGTAGATTTTTTTATATTTAATAATAAATAGATGAGAATCATGCTTCGCTATTGTTAAGTTTTAGAGTGATTTTTATAGTCACTATTAAGAGGCGTGTACGAAAATCACTATAAGCGTAATTTATTTATACCTAAGTTTTAAGTATATTTATATTTTTTGAATAGTTTTTAAGTTTAATCATTTTAAGGTAAAGTTATATTATTAAGTAAGTACATCTAAAAATGTACACCAAGACACAAATAATTATAATTATTTAATATATTAAATAGTTACTAAGATCCATGTATGTATAGTATATATTCATGTAAGAACCTACTTCTAAATCTTTACATTACAGCAGGCAACTGTTTAAATTTCACTACACGAAGTGCATTTTAACGACAATATTAAAATTATATCTATAAGGTATACTAAATATTTAAGGTTTTTTATAAACTTCACATATAAACGTATTTAAGTAAGGTCACTATATACCACGAGACATATCTGATAGATAGTTAAATTTGCTTGAGGTCTAGGTTGAGGTGTTCTAAAAAAGAAAGTAGGAAAAACTGGAAGACGGAAACATAGGTAGAGAGAAGTGTTGTGTAGGATAAGGCATACGTATAGGTAAATATTTTGATTCAAAGAAATCGCTTATTAAACATCGAATAAATTTGAACATAGACTCAAATTTACTAGATTTTAAAAACGACACTCTTTGAATCAAAGTATTAAGAGAACGTTATAAGAGCTAATTTAAGTATTGTAACTATAATTAAAATTAAATTTGTGTTTAATTAAATCCATGCATCCAATTTTGTTATCGACGCAACTATAGTGCATAGCTGTCCGTAATTAATTCTATTGCAAAGTTTTATCTACTTGCGCTATAAGATATATCTATGAAGAATTTGTGTATTATGTTAAAAACAAAATGAACATAATAACGTACTTATTACGTAGCATAATAATTGTGTAGTATTTGTTGAAACATAGAAGATCAACTCCACATTCTACAGGGTCACACAGCGAGCTTCTAAATAACACATTCAAAAAATAATAATATCATAATCAACACTTATATAAAATATAGTAATTTCACAATTTAAACACCAGTAATCTAAGACAGCATTCATAAATAAAAAATAACAAGCAAATTTAATTATCATCATTTTTAAAAATGTTTTCTATAAAGCACTTGAATAGCAGTTTTTAATTTTCATATATTTTTAAATATAAAAAATGGCACATGATTTTTAACCGTCTTAATAATTTAGTATTTCATATTACAACACATAACATTAGTATATTTACTATTACAAAAGGCGAATGAGTATGAAGAATTCGTATTTACAGAAAATAAATATTCGTCCAAAAAATAAATGCTCGGTATAAAACTGATTTCCTTTTTAATTATTAAATTTAATCCGCTCTAAATAACGGTGCACAGTAAAATATTACATACAAATCTAATCAATATCATATTTTGCTTTTCAACAAATATTTCTCCTTTATATAAATACTATGTTTAGTTTTTTAAAGTCAATTCTTAAGTCTATTTACTGATTCCACATTTTTAAAAATGTTTGAGTTTCTATTTTGTCTGAATATTTTTTAACCTAACGTCGTTTTTTTATTATTATTTTATCGGTACTATTATACTCATGTTTTTGTTGGGAATGATTGTTGTTGAGGTTTGTATCTTTATAATTGGGACAAAGCTTGTTTTTTTTTGGGTTTTTTTTGGGGACATTAGCGTTACTCATCGCTGAGATGGGAAACGGGGCTGAGTGCGGGCACCGAGCTGCCCCCGGATTGCACGCTGATCCTCCTGTGATGCTCCGCCAAATAATTATTGACAAATATCCTGCGGCCCGCCAATACGTCCGCCTTTTGCTGGAAAACAACATCGGGCGCGTCAGTGGCGGCCGCTCGCGCGCATCCTAGCTACACTAGCCAATCTTACGTGGAAGAGTTGGCATTCCAAAACCAAAATTTTACTTTTTTAAAGTTAAATTGACAATTTAGGGAGCGATTCAGAATCGAGACTAAAAAGCAAGTGAAAAAGCTTCCGACTCAAAAACAGAAAAAAACGAATCCTTTTCGAAATTTGACATTTCTTTTTCAATGGCAACGCGAAGAATTTAATTTTATAACTTTTCCTTTTTCTAGTTTCGGCAATGAATCACAGCCTTAACTTTTTAGGATTTTTTCATTTAAAAAATTCGAAGCTTTGGCTTTAGAATACCACTACAAGAGGTGAAGAAACAATAGTTATTAGTACAAGTTGTAATTCAGAAAGCATTTTCTTTTGTAAACAAGTGCCTAACTGTAGCTAGGGTTAGGGGCATTCACACTAGCTGGGTTAGGGAAGTCGAGGGCATCCAATAGCAAGTACAAATTATAAAAAAGAAAATGTAAAAAGATGTACCGTAATTATAACAAAGAAGAGTAAAAAAAGATCGTGTCGAAATCTACTTCTACGGATAAGAAATGTAAAAAAATCCGATATGTGAGCTCCATCGTCATGGCGTATACATCTTTTCATTTAAAACACGTGAACATTTGTTTTTGAACCAAGGAAAAATAAAATATCCGTAAATATTGAAATAAATACGTTTATTTATTAAAAATGAGTTAAATATTAAAACTGGTTGTTTATAGCGCCGGTTATAAGTATGTATGTTTTTAATAACAATACCTATAACTAAACGGTAATCGTTACAACTCAAAAAATAAATTATAAACGAAACCAACTTAAAATAAGTACATACACAACCGAGTTAATGGTGTAAAAATAAGTGAAATAAGCCATTTTAAAAATTTTAGTTCCTACTAAGTTACCTATATTTCTAATTTTGGTGTAATAGTGGAGTTTATATTTATGCGTTTTTATGTCCTTCATTTCTGCTTAAAACTACTCGATAAAAGTTTGGTAAGTATATTTTTGCGAAAATAATTGTTTTAGTTTTAATATTTGAACACACAAAAATAAAATTCGGTCTTTGAAACCCTTCCATAAAATTTTGCAACAGCATAAAACATAATCGACCACAAACTCCATCCAAACATCTATTATAAAACATTAAAAAAGAAAAAACAGAGTACAATTTGTGCATACTCACAGACATCTGTATATACATGCATAACACTGTAACATAAGCATGATCACACTTTTAAATGCGAAGCAAAAATATAATAAAAATAAAAACTACATTGTACCAAAAATATACAATTCTGCTCAGCTACCAGTACTTACAATCTAAAAAGTTGCAGCCGCCATTTCGTGAGCTCACAGCTGAACAAAATGGCCGCCGGCGATCTCACCTCGTGGTGGTCGAGTTAGTTTGACTTACTGAATTTATTATAAAGCTTGAAAAGTTAATGTTAAATAGAAAAACAAATTGTATCCGAAAAAATGAACAACATTTATTTTTTATAATATTATAACAATTGCATTTGTATAATTACGTATTCAATATGCCAAACCGTCTAACGTCGAGGCAGACATCGTGCAACACACGTACCCACTGCTACCTTACGTGTTATCGTTCCATATAATATAATATTCTCTAGTGTACCTACATTGCGGTAACTGGCTCGCCGACTATACTTACAAATCCCTAGCGAGTCACACCTAACTTACCGTCAACATCTGAAATAGAGCGATATCGCTAAGAGGACGGCCCCCACCATAAACAATCTCGTGGCGAAAGAAAATGCCATGGAATTTGCTTGAAAATTTATTTCAATCAATTTATGTAAATAGATCTCGTAACAATCGCAAAAACCAAGTTTTTTTTAAAGATATACATTATTATTTAAATAGAGCTTTTTAATTAACCAAGCGGAAGTGCCTCATTCATATTAAACTTTAGGTCGCCGTACACTATGATCATATTATATTTAATATCATATATATTTTTAGTATAATATTATAAGAAAATATTTGATAGTAAGATAGAAATAGTGGTAAGTAACACGATATACTAATAATCTAGTTGAATCCCAGTTTTAGAATTGGAAAGAAGTAAAAGTGGTCCCAAAATTTATTATGAAGCAAAACACAGATTGGCGATCAGCTTGCCCGGAAATTCTATCAGTCACACTGCGTAACTGGCTACTTACATACGAAGCTAATGTGAAAAGGTATAGATATATCATTATCTTTTATAGAAAAAATCCAATGTCTAGATTAAATATTCATTTTTTATAAGAAAAGATTTTTGATCACTTTTTATTAAAACAGCTATACAAAATGCCTCAGCTCAGATATACAACAGACGTTGAAAGTTTTTTAATCTTTATTTACATAGATTTCCGTCTCTAAAATAGCATTATTTATTTAGATATATTTAAAACGACTGACATACAGTTTCACGATCAGGTATAACTTTTAATATCCTACGTTTATGAAAAGGGGTCCCGACCTAAGATATGCTCGTAAACTTTGCATAAAAAGCATTTAGAACACGTCTATAGGGAACGTTGACATTATGAACATCAACAGATTAAAAATATGAATTGTAATGTACATGCGCCTCGCCTTGCGCGCGCGTCAGGCACAATGCGGTGTGGAGCCTACCGGGTCTAACTTCACTAGTAGTTATTGCTATCAACTAGGTTCTAAAAATTTAACACTTAATAAAAAAGTCTTAACGCGCTAAGGTTAGGTAAGACTCGAAAACGATCGTTTTAAAGCATAATTTTAAATATTTGTGTTACATACAAGTAAAAGTGACTCGCGACGCGTGAGATAAATTCAATGCTAAAAAAAGGTAGGTATTCGTTTAAATACAGCGTTAAGTTTAAGTACGTTCGTTCGGACAGATTCGCAGTTAGGGATCGCGGCGCGGTCGCGTGCCGATTTAAACAAACTGAAAATGGTAAAGTAACAATGTTGGTGCTCGAGTGAGGGCTGTGTGGTGCGGGGCTCAGAATATGGTGGTCTCGGTGCGGGCGTTGGCCGCGGGCACGTCGTCCGCATCGATGTACGCGATGTCTTGGTGCGGCGCGCGCAGGCGCGAGCGCAGCCCCGCGGCCGAGTGCGCCGACAGCCGCTCCTCCAGGTCTTCCAGCGTGGACTTGAACGCGCGCACCACGCGCAGCTGCAACCAACAACACTCCCAGTGGCCGCTCCCCCCTCCCCCTCCCCCCTCGCTCCGACCGCGCCCGCCCGCACCGCCGCGCACGACCGCTCCCCACCGATAGTCATTACATTAGAGTGTGGTGTGGATGTTCTCTGTTGTATCGCTATTGCTAACGCAATTTGGCTGTATTCAGAGGTTATAAACATCTGTGGAAGGAGACTCGTTTACTCTACGCGTGGCTAACATGCAGCTAGTCGAGAGACCTGTGCGAGTGGCTACGTCAAACTAGGACAGTGGCGACGACACGAACGAGATGCCGGTGCTCGGTCGGTGGGGGCCATGCGAGCACAGCTAAACAAAACATAACAATATCTAAAAAAATGTGCTAGCGAAAACTTCTAAGAACGAGTGGCCTTGGTCCTCTCTAGATGAGAAACAAAGCGGGTCGATGGGAGATAGAAGGGAGACAGGGCAGTCGAAACGTGGAGATATCGAAAGGGGGTTAGATTGTTGGGTGCTGGAAGTGCCAGGGCGACTACGGCCGGACAGGACAAACGTGGGGAGATGCAAACAGACCAGAATACAGAACTATGGGGGTGATAATGGGAACTCGGACGACTCCAAAATACGTTTAGCTGGCAAGTGATAAGATCCTTCAACTATAACGTCAAAAGTTTATTTATTCCCCATAGAAAAATCGTCTGTATCTGATCACTCAGTCGAAGAAAAGCCTACAGTTTCAAAAAGGTTCACATGCAAATTATCACGACTCAGAAAAGTTTTTTTTTTAATAAACACAGTACGAGACCGTTTAGCATTACAGATTAAAGATCAACAACTATGCCAGCTTTATTGCCTTTCCTTTTTATGGATTTGACAAATTATTGGTAAATTCAAGAAGGCGTCGTTCCCAAGAGCGTTGCGTCCCATCGTGCGAGCCCCCATTGGTTACTACTAGGGGTCCGACCGGAACCTTGTTACTGCTGAGACAATCAAGACACGCAAGAGACAAACACCAACTTGTATATGTATATAGGATCATCTCTCGCGCTAAGCTAACTCTCATAAAAAAACAAATATGCATTTTTTTAAAGTTTCGTAAGTAATAACAAAATGTGCAAAATTGTATTTATAATATAATAATAAAATTCATAGGTAAAAGAGTGAATTTCTAGCGTTTTTGTGCTGTATACGATCGCGTAATTTGCACATAGCGAATATCAACGTATCGATCTTTTTTTTTTTGCATAAATTTGAACTGTGAACGCGCAAAATGATAT
This sequence comes from Coleophora deauratella, assembly GCA_958295455.1. Taxonomy (NCBI): domain Eukaryota; kingdom Metazoa; phylum Arthropoda; class Insecta; order Lepidoptera; family Coleophoridae; genus Coleophora; species Coleophora deauratella. Next base: position 7,995,634 of record OY282413.1, on the reverse strand, counting down.
GTAAAAAGCAATAATCAATAATAAAAAAAATATATATTTTTTCCTTTTTGCGGCCTCAAAACACCTTTGACAAACTCATCTAACATGTTCACGCTAGCAGCAACAAAGTCCCGGCCCGTCCATAAAGGGCATGTTGTATGGGGTCTTGTATGGGTATGGGGGTCACCAGCGGTACCGTGCGCACGCGCCGCCCGCCGCCCGCCGCGCGCCGCCACTACACCTCCGTCTCCAGAGCGCGCGGTTGCCAACAACATCGCTCAACGCCATGCGGCTCCGTGCACCATTCAACACCATCCTACGTCAACGCCTAGCTTTACACGGGTGGACAGATATGGGACACTAATGGGTTTTGACATTATCATCATACATGGATCATCAAGAATTGATCATAGGCCTCTTCACTTCACCTTAACGGAAAGCGATGCCGAGCCACATGTATCCAGCGGTTTCCATTGGGATTCAGGGGGCGGTAACTCGATTTGACAAGTTAAGGGAGACTGTTGTTAATAAGGGAACGTTTTCAGTGAAGATATTGAAGACATTCCAGTGGCAAGTTTTAATCGAATGGGCTTGGACTGTTTGCTGGTCAATATTAGATAAATGTAACACAATTTGAAAGGGAAATTATAATAATAACTTTGAAATAACTTTTCAATCACATCCCGGACTGAACACAAACGAGTTGTTGTTACTTTCGCTTCATTGCGAGATTGGGCCGTCAAATTACTGTTTTTTATAGGATGAGGGCTTCATTGGAAAAGGAACTGTTACTGCATAATTTAAATACAAAAAAGTACTACTTAATTCGCGTTATAAATTTTAGCAAATACAACAATAATTTTAAAATTTTAAATGTATATAAATTAAATATTAACTATTGTAAATAGACATAATTTATCAAAAAAAAGGTGCATCGAATTCTAAAATTATTAATTAACACTAATTTACGGTACGTTACTCATTACGTTACAAATATATAAACATACAAAAGCTAAATTGCTACTTTACGAGTCTCAAATTACTAATTGTTATTCATTGTTAATAACAAAATTGTGGTGTGAAAAGAAGCCAAATATTTTAGGTAATTATTAAGTATAGGGATCCTGGAATACTTAGACAGTTTTTACTAATGTAACCAAAACTGACAATGCCCCATCATGTCCCATATCTGTCCTAGCCATAGACAGGCCAACACGAATAACAGACCCTTTGTTTAAAAACAGAACAAATCAACAAATAACTTGATCAAGTGTAACGTGTATATTCTGAGGCGTAAATTGTGTCTCGTGATACAAATATGACTCGAGGAAGAATGAGATTCGAACTAAAAAGTCTAATACAAACGAAATGAAAAAGAAAAAAAAGAAATGAATATGCTAAATGAAAAGAGATGGGATATCGATTCGAGGTCGATGCTACCCTGAAGACAGATGCGATGAATAAACTACGCCTACACAACGAAGGGCCTACAATGCTTGGAGAGGGGCAAGGGTCTAGCAAATCTTCGGAAACACCTAATCTCTAGTTAAAGGCCATTGTAAAAAATGGCTTTTTAAATTATCATAGTATTTTAAATTGGTTTTAAAATTTGAAATCAAATTCCATATGCGTAATATGGTGGTGGCTCGCATTTCTTTAAAAGGTTGTTGTTTTAAACGTTTCTTTTTTAAATTACACGTTAAATTATCATTAAACTTAATCTATAGAACGTCTACCATGCCATAAGTGTTAAACATCTAGATTTAGGAGCCAAGGAGGAACAGCACTATATATTTAGTATAATTTTTGCTAGTTACAATTGTGCAAACATCGAAAAACTTTACATAGACCACGTTTTTACGCCTTTTTATGATTAAATTAAACAAGGAACAGTCTCTTTCGATATTTTCATAATTGTAACCACAGGTATTAGAAGGCCAAAACAGACTTACTCTTTGTTAGGTTTATTTGAACATTTAATTTGAAAAAAATTTAAATATGTTATTTTCCTCTTCAACACAATGTACTCACCGCGTCAGCTGGTCGATATAATCGCTATATACATTGACAAGGACACTACATCAAGCCTAAACGCAAAATAACACAGAGAAAGGCTTTACCAACTGCATAGCGAAGGCACAAACTACAGATGAGGCCACCGTCCTTCCAGTATGACGCTTACCCACCTGACATCACCCCGACAACAAGGGATTCACTATGGGGCAACATTCACAAACAACCAAACAAAAAAATATAAAAACAAAACGAAACAAAAAAACACTTACAACAACACAACGGCAAAGGAAATTAGGTTCGACCGAGAACGGTTCAATTCGGGCTGGTTAGTATCGAGCACTCACGGCATGCTCCTACTACGCTCTAGAGATTATATTAAATGTCTTTTTTTAATATTTTATTTACAGTCAATGTACAAGAAAAATCCACTCCACACTCAAATATATTAACGTTCCTCTCAACAGCAGTAACTGATACAAAAAAAACTATATAAGTATTGAAAATTATAAATGAATGGAAAAAATATTTTAAAGTATATAATGTGAGAATGACTCTTCTATTGTTACTGCTAATGTACTGATATCGGTAACGGATGTTAGTCGTACGCCGCACCTGGCTTAGGTACGTGGCAATCAAACGGCGGTCATTCAAGAGCTGGGTTGGATCAGTAGCGAGGATGATCGGGTTGGCGTTTCACAAGCAAAAAAAACACTATTCTTAAAAAATAAAATAAAAAACAGACATAAAAGAAAACAAATCAAACAAAAAAAATATAATAATCAAACAGTCAGTATGACTCAGAGTAAATAAAAGATAGATAGAGGAAGAGATAGTCATATTTATACCGCGATGTGGTTGGATGTTCAGTGATTATCGAATCATATGTTTTATATCTAAGGGGTATATAAGTCATAGTAACTGTTTGAAGGTACGAGGGATAAGTAACATCGTCACAGCCTAAATAGCATGCCAATAGGAGTGGTACTAGGTGGGGCGGGTCTCAAATCTTAGTAATAAAGCTGCCAAGAAATTTGCCTTCTAAACAACTCTCTTGTCTATTAGAAAAAAAGTTTGTTTGTTAATAAGATCATAACATTTTTTTATTAAATCATGTACTTAAAAAAAACTGATGAAAATTAATGTACTTAATACAAAATTACTTCAAATATACCTCCACAACGAAAAAAAGCGGAGTTTTTTTGGAAAGCTACAGTTGTTTAGAGGCGTCAAAATGTTGCCAGCTTTATTTACCAAAGTGAACCAAAACTCGTTCAATCAATATATAAAATGGAATAAGGAAGCGTCAGACTGTCAGTATACCGGCACTGCACATGCATGGTACGGAGTCATGACTAGGCTCTAGTGTCAATACTAACTGGTTCCATGACTGTACACATATATAGAAAACATATATAAAGTATATAGAAGATGATTTTAAGAGAAGTGTAATATATGTATAAAAATATAAATAGATTCAGTTGCATAATGCTACTGATAGAAGATAGCAATAGTATGTTATGTATGTATAATATTGTCATGAAACCAGGTACGGAGAGTTCATTAAAAATATAACAGAGGTATATAGATTGTTTCGAAAAATGAAACTCTAATTAGCATTGTTCGGTTGTCAATTTGTCTTCATCGTTTTCGATGTAACTTTAAAATAGGACCGTTATTTTTATTTTTTTGGGAATTTTTATCACAAATTGGTAACCGAACAATATCAAGATCTACAATTTATGGGCCAAAAATATAGCGTTTCTACCATTATAATAATAATAATCTGTAAAGTGTTTCTCTGTGTAGGTATAAAAAAATTAAAAAACAAAAATGTAGAACAAGAACGGAAGTATAGGAGAATGAAATGAAAATACGAAACGAAAAATAAAATTAAATAAAAAAAGAAACTAAATGAATTAACTTCAAAAGTTTGATTCGTCGAAAACTTTATTTGTGTCGTTATTTTCAAAACGTATTTTATATAAACTTGTTAATGTGATGTGAATCCGATTTTTGGCTTCAAATCAAATAAATGTGTAATATAAAATGAATCAGCGTACATTCTATTTGTTTCTATGACGACATATTAATTCTATTGTATATATGGATGCATAGTATATATTGAAAATGGTGGTATTTATCGGTTTGTATGCAAAAATAGTAAAAGTATATAATATAAACGGACAAATATATCGATAACTTAGCGTTAGGATGCCCAAAGTATCCGCTGTGTTGACCTGATGACTTTGCTGTGTTTGTTTTATATATTTATAGCTGTAAACTCAAAACTTATCCCTCTTTCGTATTATAAACAGTACAATATTTCTGCCACTCCTATTTTTCTCGTATATCATATATCTCTTTTTTTTAATACCGAATTATTTGAATATTCAAATTGTTACCGTAGTTTTTCAACAGTAACAAACTGATTTTCAAATTATCTTAAAATATTTTTTATAAAATGACTACGTGATATAAATGTCGTTATATCAAATATATAAAATTGAATCAGTCTTTTAATTAAATATAAATCACGTTGTCAGTCTATTATAGAACCGTTTAAGTCCTTATGCAAACATAATTTAAAAAACTTCACAATGGAGAGTTAATAAAATAATTAATAACAAAACGTTTATAAAACCTAATCAGCACACAATTAATAAAAAGTAAATAAAACATTTATTTACCCAAATAAGTATTTGCATAAGAACGTAATCAAATCATCAACTATAGTGCTATGAACAACGGTCAGTTTTTTTTTTAATATTCTTCTTTTCAAAGCTTTCTCTCTCTTGAGATCTAAATACAACATTGAACATAGCACTCATAGCTAAAATCTGAGAAAATATGCAGAGTTCATTTAAAAAACTGATATTTTCTTTCATATACGCAAAAAATGTGTGTTTCCTTCCTATAAACCCAAAACCAAATAAACCATCTACTAAATCCCAGAAAATAAACTTCAAAGTTGTTCTTGTATGATATCTTCCTTTGAAAGTTCTTTTCTTTATTTTAGGCACATAGTTAAGCACTTTAAACCCACATATACCCTTAATATACAGTGCTTAAAACGTGCTCACTATTTTATAAAGAAAATTCTTTTATATGTTTGCATATATAAAAAGTCGTTTCCCATTAAAAAATAGAAGCATCTTTGGAATAGTGAAGTCGTGTAAATTATTTCAGCACTTATTAAGTCTTTATTTTAATTTAACTTCACTAGTAAATCCAAAAAATCTCTCACTATATTTTCCATTACTTTAAAACTTGCCGATTCCTCAAACATCATCCCAAATATTCCCTTTAAGACACACACTATCTCCAACACACATCCCCCCCAAACACATATAAGGCTGAGGTTTTAGATTATTTAGTAACAAGAGGTTTTTCATATAAGTTTTTAGAAAATTCTGAAGTATATGGACAACAATGGCCGCTTCTATAAGCTTTAATTGCGACCCCATTTTTGACCCCTAAATCTTTTTAAAAACATCTCTGTTACAAATCTAATCACCTCAGCCTGTCCCTCCCTAACCGCCCATAGACAGTACAAGCGTGACCATTGAGTCTCGTATCTATGGACCGTCATCAGTTCCCGCTGTCACTATAAGAGAGCCTCAAGATTACAGATCGCGGAACAGAAAAAACAAGAGACAGCTGACAGTGACATTCAACTGTCCCGCACGAGCCATAACTACTCTCCGATTCTCAATAAGAAAAACAATTTTGACAGCTGTAGGATTTTAAATAAACTGTATTTTTATTTTATTGCAAGTATTTAATAACAAGAAATGCAAGATACTATACTAAATAAATCGTTTATTATATCTTTATCAAACCCATAGATTTAGTCAATTATCGAGTATCTTTAGAATGAACTTTCTTTAAAAAATATGAATCGGAAAGAAATAAATGGCTTTAAACTTTTTGCTAAAAGAACATTCCAAAAGAGATAATATATTCTCCATCTCTTTTGCACAGTTCTTATATTGTTTTTTCAGTTCCGCGCAAACACATAACGCTAACACGTTGAGTGCGGCACACATACCTGTGTCTGGAGGCGCGTGAGGCCGCGGATCCAGAGGATCTGGCCCGCGCGCGGCTTCTTGTCCAGGTCCGAGTCGTAGTCGGGCCCCGGCTGGATCTGCCCCTGGTCCGGTTGCCCGCGGCCCCATCTGAAAGTTTGTGGCGGTACACGTGTTAATTGTTACAAATGATTTGAAATAAAATTTTGACAGTTTTTTGAGTGACAGTGTCTAACAAAAAAGAAAATAGACAAGTGTAGACGAATCATGTACTATCGTGATTTTAATAATTATAATGATAATTTAACGGAAAGCCTAACCAATAAGTCAGTATGTTATTTTCCGTCAACAAGGATGAACAATTTAGAGACTTATTAATTTAGTGACCAGTTATTTTATTTTTGCTACAGTCAACTGCTCAAAACCTAGGAATAGCAAGTCTTATGCAAGAGATTAACTAGAACTTTTGCAGGCGATCTAAAAAAAATGTTCTTCCTGGAACTTTTCGTCGACTCTCAATGATCTCGGGAAATGTACTATGACGGGCACTTTATATTTTATGTAAAGACCTTTGGACTTTAGCCTTCCCAACTTTATCTGTACGTAAAAAAATATATGTATAGCAACATACCGATACGATTCTACAACAGAATAATAACGAGAAAGTGAGCACTAAATAAAAATGGTAAGTACGAGTATCATACGTATCTTTATATGTTCTAAATGAAATAAATATAATACCAATAACAAAACAAAATTAAAACTACTACCTAAGAACCTACTTAAGAGCGTCCTGTAGTTAGAAAAAATGTTCGATAAATTGAAACAGTTTTTTTGTAGAATTTTGGCTCACCGATTTGTTTTTAACGCTAAAGCTCGATTCTTCGTCGTACCGAAAATGGACTAAGTTGTGTGGTAAATTTATAAAATACGCCAAAACGAAAAACGCGAAACGCCATACGACAAAAAAAAATACATTTAGAATTTACGAAAAAGATTTTTGTACTTCAGGGTGCTCTCAACTGAATACAAAACGTACCTATGGATATGTATATAAAAATCATTAAACTATCTAAGTTGTCAAAATGTTAAACTTGTTCGCTGATTTAATATCTCTCAAATTCAATACAAGTAAAAGAGATCGATGCATTGCTTGTAAATCTCATTCTTTTTAATATTTCCTTTCGTTCTAATTCCTTTTAGAATGTGTGATCAAAATAAAATGTTCGCGTCGTTGAGTACATTTTCTGGGATGTTGAACACAATTTTTTTGCACGAAAGTAGAAAAAGGACCATCAAATAAAAAGGAAATAACGAACAAAGGAGATGGAGTGTAACTTTCTAATTCTTTCTTCTATTATTTTTAATGTAAATTAACAGTTTTCTTGTTTTTTTATTTAAGTAGATGCTTTAAACATTCTTTTATATCGTATTTTTTTCCTACTATAAAATCCCTACCACGCCGAACTTGTACAATGTTACATATTATATTTATGTATCTTTAATCAGCGAACAGTTATTAAAAGAAATTCAACACAATTCTTATACCCAACGCGTATTTTCGCTGAATCAACGCGAACTATTCGTACGACAGGGCTATGGATATTACCCATGGTTTTTATATCTAGCTTATCTTCAGCTTCAACTGGTACTGACGTTTTCTGCTCATTAGATTTTTTCCAACATCTGTTGACAAGCGTTACACCGTAGATGCAATTCAAAAAAATGAACAACTAACTTTCCCCAAGGATCCTATACAACTTAAAAAAAAAATACTAAAAAAACAAGCAAAAAAACTTCATAATTAATAATCGACAACGCTGAACGCGTTAAAAACCAACTTCAATCGCGTAACATACGGGTCAAATTGAGAACCTCCTTTTTTGAAGTCGGTTAAAAATAAGAGTCAACTGTTTAATTATTAAAAATTTGTACGGAGTAAATATTTCAACTGAACGCGGTCACACCCCCGACACTACATAAATCGTCCGAGTTATTTACCTACTACGACTTCCCTTTCTCACACGTAGAAAATAGCGAGATAATTGAGTAACGACTGTATGGACGTCACCAAATCTTATCCACAACGCTGCGGGAAGGTCATTTTTAGAGAGCGGCACGGAGTATCCATACTGTATATACTGTGACGTGGTCTTAGGGATATCATCCACGAAACTTACTCGTAGTGTTGCTATGTATTTAAGATAGGGTTGCAAACTATAATCATATAAGCGATTTTTTACCCACATGAGAGAGACCATATTCGCAAGGCACGTTAAACCGTTGGCGACTGCTACTATCACTAGATGGCAGTCGTGTCGCCATGTCGGAGGCCTTAAACTTCTGACACTGGGGTTGGTCACTAGCCCCACAACCTCCACCAATCCGGACTTGGTCCCTGTGTGGAGTATGGCCTAACCTTCTTCCCGAGGCATGGGAAGAGACCCGTGCCCCTACAGTGCGGACGATATGGGTAATTAACATGAGAGTGATAATATTGTATGAATGGTAATGTATACGTACGAGAGGGTCTTGGGTATCTTGCTCGTGGGCACAGTGGTGACGAGTTGACCCCACACGAGGGTCCCGGCGCCGAAGAACAGGCACCACAGCCACTGGTCTATCGACAGCCCTGCTGTGCTGAACGCCATACCGCCGAATTGGATGATTACCACCTGGGGGGCCATTTTACAGAGATTGTTGCCATGTAGATATTTTTTTTGGGGTTTGCCAGTGAAAGTTTTAAATACAATGAAAGTAAGCTGTATTTGTAAGTTTATTTATACAATGTACATCCTATAAGGTCTTTATTTTCTCCGTAAAGTAAATACAGTCCTTTATTAGTGTATTTTTAAGCTCTTAATGGAGATTGTGCGGAGGATTTTTAAACATTTTTGATCAACATATAAAATTGCGTGCATCAAAAGACCTTTGATATGACACAATTTTTATTTTAAATCCCTTGTTTTGCTTACTTGGCTACTATTGCCATAAATAATATAAAACAGGGCTGCCAACTGCCACATTTAGGGTTGCCACCTAACACCGACCTGCGACAAAGCAGTCCCGATCCATATGGAGTAGAATATAGGGTTGGTAAACAGTCCCTGGAACACGTTCCTCTGGCCGTGTATCTTGCGCGCGTTGATCTCGTTGAACAGGGTCATCATCACGAAAGTGTTGAAGATGATGGTGAAGTGTTGCGTGGGTTCCGTTCCGAGGGGCTGTTCGCGGCCGGATGGGATGTTTAGGAGTCTGTCACCTGTGAATTGAGGGGTTTGCTGAGAATCATATTATTTTACATGGTTTAAAAGACCACTCGCTGAAACTTTAACACAAAAAAAAAAAATTGACATTTCATACAAACCGACATGCTGATTGATAAATTTGCATGGAAACTATTTTATTTGCGTATTTTGTAAAGTATTTGAATAAACTTTTTTTTTTCCGTTTGACAAGTATAACCTCACTGTAATATTATGGCTACACCCTTTTTGTTACACCTTGTATAGTTAGTTATCTGTGACTCTGGTTGTATAGGGAATTATCTGTGACATCTGATTGATAGAGAATTCTCTGTGACAACTGATTGTACAGGGAATCATCTGTAACATCTGATTGCATAGGGAGTTCCTTATGACATCAGACTTCCTTAAACTTACCAACAAACAGCAGAGAGAATATAATGAAGAGCTGGTAGATGGCCTGGCCGAGGATGTTCTTCATCATGGTGCGGCTGATGAGAGGCTTGGTGCGGCCGTAGGGCTTGCGCAGGAGCAGGTCCGGCGTGGGCATCTCGGTAGCCAGCGCTAGGGACGCCAGAGTGTCCATTATAAGGTTCACCCATAACATTTGTACCGCCTGGGGACAACGAAATGACATTGTGATATGAAATACATTACATAGCTACTAGGTATTGGTCAATGCTTACGTTCCTACTGTTACCAGTCCTTACCGTCGTTTTTGTGCATTTTAATCGAAAAGTACCTATACGTGGGCTTCAATTCAAAACCGAGGAAAGTTCTGAATTCATTAGTAGAAGCTTCAGTTTGTTACAATAGTGTTAGTACCTTTATTAATCCAAATTATGACAAATTTTAAATCATGTTTGCTGATTTAAAGACCGTATAAAAGAGACAAGGCAGATACGGATGAAGACCAGCTGTGTTGCTGTAGGGTTTCTTTCCCATTTGTTGACATTTGTCATTTCGCCTAACCGAACAAAGTGTTTAACTTCCCTATTTGTTAATTATGCTAAGCGAAGGAGTGCAACTCTTTTTAAGTGTCATCTTAAGAGTCTTGAGTATTCGTCCTTAGAGTTTGATGATGTAGAGATGCTACTACATCCTCTTTTTCCATTCAAACACATTATTTTTAATTTATTTAAAAAGAAGCTCCCCTTACCTTAACTAACGAACTAACCTTAAGAGGACTGTCCTGTATAGCGCAAGCGCCAATAAACGCCACGATGACAGCGACCACGTTGACAGTCAGTTGGAACTGGAGGAACTTTGCGATGGAGTCATAGACGTTGCGGCCCCACATAACCGCCTTCACTATCGACGAGAAGTTGTCGTCCGTCAGGATGATGTCGGACGCTTCTTTAGCTACGTCCGTCCCGGCGATACCCTGGGGAAATGATAATAGGTTTTATTTTGACCGCTTTGGTGACCGCTAGTCCGCTAGCTTTACACCAGGTCGCGGATTCGGTTAACGGCAGGATCCAATTTACCACCAGGTGAGATGCTGTCAAGGCCTTACCAAATGTGGACAATAAAAAAAGAAAAATCCAACTTTGTAGGATTCAGTTTGGTCGGTGGTACTTAGGTATTTTTCGAGCCCATCTGGCTAACTAGCATAACTTATCATCTAAGCCTTGCGGCCAAACATCAATGTTAATTTATGTGTTCCGGCGTGGAGATAAAATAGCAACGAGACAATTCGGCACAGCTCAGCTTCGTTCCGCTTCAGTGGAAACGCACTCCTAATGTGTTTCAGCGTGGATATAAGATAGCCCCTAGCCTGTTCCCTCATTGCGTTGAGGATTCTTGAAAATACTACTTTCATATTTCATCATAATCATTTACTTAACATCAAGACAGATTATAGCAAAACATATTAATTAAGAAACAACATTTTGATGGCATTTGCTTGGCAGTTACAAGACCGAGGTGATATTTCCTGGGAGTTGTTACTTGATGACATTTGTTGGTAATTACAAAAACTCTTTGATGACATTTGCTGATGACTTCACTTACCATAGCGAACCCAACATCGGCCTTCTTCAACGCCGGTCCGTCGTTGGTGCCGTCACCCGTCACAGCCACGACCTGCCGCTTGTCAAACGCTTTCGACTCGATCATTCCTTTGACAAGCGTGTATTTGTCTGTGGGCGAGGAACGCGCCAAAACACGCAGCTTCGGCCACACCTTGTCTAGCAAATGTTGTTGCACCTGTGGGACGGAGATTTAAACGATACTTTAATGCGTTGAACGTGTAAAAAAAGCTAACTTTCATATAGATAGATAGATAAATCATTTATTCACAAAATTACGACACAAAATACAAAAAAAACAAAAATGAAACAACAGACATAATTATAAATCTATAACACAAGAAACATTAACTAACAAAACCACAGATAGGTATCTCGTGCCGCATTGTGAAACGGCTCCGAGCTCAGCAAAAAAGCTGCAGGTGGGACCTACAGCGCTGATTTTCAGTCGGCACCGAAAAGCAGAACCGACCCGGACAAAGGTATTTACGAGCAGTGCATCATCAGACCTTTATTTTACATTTTCAACACTGGAGGCGTTATGGAACATTTATTGGACACTTTAAATCAGATAGATAACACGCGGTTTCAGTAGACTATATGACTGCATTAAAAAATAAATTATGAGCTGAAGTTCACTAAATTGCTCTCCTACTTTACTTAATTTCAAAAAACATATGTACATATTTGTTTTGTTATAATAAAAATCACAAAATTAGTCCTATTGTGATGCTGAATAAAAGATAGTAGTGTACTTACTACACGCCCAACTAAAATTTTGTCGAGCCAGAAATCTGACGAAAAAACTAGAAAATCTCTATGTATCTTCGTAGTAACATAGTTAACATCCATCTAGTACCGCTAAGGAGAACTCCTATAAAGCCTTATTACAGTATGACGTCACATAGCTTCTCGTTGGCATCCTGGATCTGAGTCTCTTTGGTCTCCATCTTTTTTAAACCAAATATCTTCATTGCAAAATAGTAAACCACTCCATCGATGACCACGCCCCTCGACAGCGCCATCTAGTGCCGCTACTGAGAACGTCTAAAAAACTTATTGTACGTATAGTATGACGTCACATACCTCCCCGTTGGCATCTCGGATCCGCCTGTTGAACTCCTTGCCCTCAAGTATGATGAAGTCATCGGAAGCCTTTAGTATGCCGCACTTGATGGCGATAGAGCGCGCCGTGTTCACATTGTCTCCTGTGACCATTCGCACAGTGATGCCGGCTTTCTGGCACTTCCTGATAGCCTCGGGTACCTTTTGGGCGAAAAACGAAAGAATAATGTTAGTTAACATTAAAAGTTTGAAGCGGTCTTGGCTCAGTGCGGCTTGCGTGGTCGCGTCGAGCACACAGGTTAACTGACTACAGTCACTGTCACGACCTGGATGGGTTTGACTGCTAGTATTTTCCTTGCTTCGCAAGACACGTTAAGCCGTTGGTACCGGCTGCTATTACTAGATAGCAGTTTGAAAGCAGTGGCAAACTTGAAAACTTCTGACACTGGGGTTGGTCACTAGCCCCACAACCTCCACCAATCAGGACTGGCCCCCGTGTGTAGAGTATGGTCTAACCTTCCCGAGTTATGGGAAGAGATCCGTGCCCCTACAGTGGGGACGATATGAGTTGTTGACAAAGAAGTCTGAAGTAGTAATAGTTGTTTGATGTTTCCACTTACCTCTGGCCTGACCGGGTCCTCAATACCGACTACGCATAAGCAGGTCAGGTTGTTCACAATGTTGTCCTCGTCGTCCCAGTTTGGTTCTTGGTCTATGTGCACCTGCGGAATAGCATAGAGATTTATATTGTGTACAAAAAAGGTAAGAATTTACGGTAGTAATACCCAGGACTCTCAAATCGTCAGAGTTATTTACCAACTACGATCTCCCTTTTTAACAAGAAGTAGCGAGTGTAGGGTGTAAGGTTACAGATATGAAAACTTTCATTTATAAAAAAAAACGTAATAATCATTGAAACAACTATAGTAAATTAAGACGTCATAGCTCACTATTTCAACCTTTTTTGGACCAAATTGTCGTTTTTGACATAAATATGATAAAAAGTAACGATATTACTATAACACAGGTATATAAATTCCAAGTGATAGAATCTTTCTACTAGGTAAACCTAAAACACCTTCAAATAGCGTACATACATGGCTACCTACTTCGAATAAATATTTTTTTATTAGATTTGATCTAAACAAACCTGGTTAATCTCCGCCTTGCCAGGCACGAAGTCGCGGTAGGCGACAGATATGGTCCTTAGCCCGTCGCAGGCCATCGGCTCGATCACCTGCCGCACCAGGCGATCTTGCATGTCGCGAGTGAACTTCTCCAGGCGACCCTCGTGGCCGTATATGAACGCGCATCTGTGGGTAACGGTTACTCATTATAACGTAGATCCGTAGGTGTAAATCTAAAAGCCGTACACACGACCGCGGATGATGCTAAGTGCAACACTAGGCAACTGCCGTCTATCGCTTGTGATAGCACGTTTAAATGTGCAGCACGATAAGAGCATAACCTATGAGCTCTAATACTTCAATATAATTATATGTTACGGCCCGTTCACAGGAATTGGCGTGATCATGAAATGACATATCTTCGAAAAAGCCCGACAAAACAGAGTCTGATCTGGCTAATTCTGCGATCTGGCTTAGTTTTTTTTAAAATACTTCATTGTCTTTGACTAAATTCAAAATCTCAACTGATTAGAAGGGACTAGTAGTAGTAGTAGTCAAGGATGGCACACGAAAGCTCAGCGAATGCCTATTCACTCTCGCTTGAAGTTTTCAAGATTGTCAGAATTGGGTAACGAAGACGCAGCTAAGGAGTTCTACTCCTTTGCAGACCGCATAATAAATGAGGAAGCATAGCGGTTCGTGCGAATAGGTGGAATTTCAACTAGACATAGAGACATAATGTGAAATTGAAATTTATTCATGTGGCTTCATTAAAAAGTTACTTACTTCTTGAGAACGATCTCGGAGGCACCCTTGGTGTATAGCCTGTATCCGCCCTTGTACGGAATGACGGTCGACATGCTCTTACGCACAGAGTTGAACGTGTATACCCTGGAATAAATAATATTATTGAATGAACTGTAACAGTACACTGGGGACACTCTATACGAATGTTGCGTAAAAAATATGACGTTTCTATCTATCAGCCGAAAGACGTCCACTGCTGGACAAAGGCCTCCCCCAAGGATTTCCACACCGACGGGTCCTGTGCGGCTCGCATCCAGCGGCTTCCCGCAACCTTCACCAGGTCGTCGGTCCACCGAGTCGGAGGCCTGCCCACACTGCGTCTTCCGGTGCGCTTATACATGGGTAAATGGGACTTGTATATGGGACGTTTATACATGGGTAACTGTGTGTGTTGCGGAGCTTGTCCTGAGCAACCGTCTCACCAGAGCTTACCGGGCAAGGGGGGTGAGGTCGCATTTAGAGAAGGGCAGAGAATGGCCATACTGTATGTTTTTTTCTCATTTGGTAAGCTTTTGGCATCATCTCACCTATTGGTAAGTGATGATGATGCCGAAGATGGAAGCGGGCTTACCAAGATTCCCCAACGCAATGGGGAACTGGCTATCTTCAATTCCGGAACACATCAATGCTGTTAACATTGATGTTTGGCGGCAAGACTTAGCTAAGACGGTGGTAGCTAGCCAGGCGGGCTCAGAAAATGCCCTACCACCAACCAAACCGAGTCCTACAAAGTTGGACCCCGACGGGAATCGAACCCGCGACCTCCTGATGTGAAGCGAGCGGACTAGACACTAGGCTACGGATAATAGGCTACTAATGTACGAGTATGTACTGTAACACTAATTAATTGCTATACAATCATATCTAAATGTCTGTCCTTACTAAGAAAACTTTTAGGTTGCTTGAACATTTCTGACACTGCGGTTGACACTGCCACTAGCCTCACAACCTCCAATCCGGACTCGGCCCCCGTGTTTGGGATATGGCCTAATCTATCCGAGATATGGGAAGAGTTCCGTGCCCCTGCAGGGTATGAAATGGATTGTTAACTATGTAACTGTTGTTACGTCGTGTGGAAACTCCTGCCCTAGTAGCATGGCGACATATCTCGCGCGCGATGCGAGTTTTAAAAGCATTTGTTCCGTTCTAACGCTAAGCTAATAAAAGAGACAGCTGAGCTGTTTTCTCGTGTTTGGCGCGACAAACAGCTTTGTCTACGCCTCATTCTACCCGTGCTGGCGTGGCTTAAATACATGTAAACAAGCCCCCTACGGAACCAAACCCCGCACTTACTTAGTGATGGACTCCTCTGGGTGTCTCTCGCGCACCGCGTCGTAGCTCTGCCCCAGGGCCACTACGAAGCCGAGCAGCGCACACTCTGTCTTGTTGCCCACTTGCATGGGCGGGCCGGTCGGGTCTTGCGAAGGCTGGATAAATAATTATACATAAAAAAATACCACTTAGCGCCATCTAGTGGTGACAAGAAAATATACTATGTAAGAATAAAAACTATTATCGAATTACTATGTTTTTTTTTGTGATATGTGACAAACGAGCAGACGGATCACCTGATGGTAAGCGAGTCACAAGTGCGTTGCCAGCCTTTCAAATGGGATGGGGGATGGGGGAATTGGGGAGGGGGGGAGGTTGGGCCTCCGGTGCAGTGCCCTCACTCGGCAGACACAACGCAAGCGTTGCTTCACGCCGGTTTTCTGTGAGGCCGTGGTATCACGCCGGTCAAGCCCGCCCATTCGTGCCGAAGCATGGCTCTCTCAAGGTAAAAAATAATAAAAAAAGGACAGGTTGCAAAGAATAAGTGGTAAGACCTTATTAAGTCATTAGGTGACTGCTCGTTCTATAACTGCCGCCATGCAGTATGCTATTTTCCAGCAGGTAGGACGAGAATCCCAGCTTAAGAGGCATAAGTGGCGTTAAGGCACTGAGAACCTTTCCAAGGTTACAAAAGCTTAAGGGCGATGGTAGCTTCCATCAGATGGGCTGACAACAATTTACTTCCCTATACAATAAGGTTACAATTGCCTAAGGGTAACAGAACCCACATTCCATGAGACGAGCTATCAACCATTTGTAAACCCTATACAAACAATATAGTAAAGTAAAACAAACTCACCATAATCTTAGAAGTGAATGCGCTGTTCACCGAAACAGCTTCGATGAGAGTTTCTCCCACCTCGGGCGGTATATCTCTAAAGTTCGGCGTCACCTTACACAGCTTCTCACATATGTAGGACTGGACGACTGTCATTCTATTCGTGGTGAGGGTACCAGTCTTATCGGAGCAAATGGCAGTGGCGTTGCCCATTGTTTCACAGGCGTCTAAGTGTCGTACTAAATTGTTGTCTTTCATCATTTTCTGGAAACAGTAAAGGGATATGATTAAAATCAATGTTGTGTGGCGGTGTTTAATAGACCACAACTGCATCCGATCTATTTGATGTCGCGTCCAAGGAGACGGAACAGCGCGTTTTAGCATAAATAATTTAAAAATAAAAAAAAAATCTTAAGAGTTTATTATATTTTTATTATATATTATATAGAGTTTATTATATTAGATGTATTAATGTAAGTCATTAGACAAAACCAATAACCGCCCCTAACAAAGTCATGTCTATAATAACATATTATTATGCCCCCCTTATTGTCTTTTTAATAAATATATGAATAATATAAAAATAGAAAATAATGGCATTTAACGCTTCGCAATATCTAATGAGAAAATACTTTATTTATGTAGTTATATAAAAGCGAGCAAACTTTTCATTATTCGAACGCGTAAACTAAAAATTACAAACTATCTCTTTCTTACCTTAACGGAATACGCAAGCGAGAGCGTGACAGCCAACGGTAAGCCCTCCGGGACGGCCACCACAAGTACAGTCACACCGATGATAAGATGCTTCACTAAGTTGTTGATGTATGTCGCCCGCCATTCCTTTTTCTCGACGACGAACGTGCGGACGCAGAAGTTGATGACGAGGATGATCACGGTTAGAACTGCGATGGTGGAACCAGCATATCCGATCTGTGGACACAAGGACGTAAAGATTTCTTAGAAGAGCATAGCATACCCTATAAGGGTAGTTAACTGCATTAAAGATTAATTATAAAAAAAGTTTCGCTAACAAAACAACGCTATTATTTTTAAAGCATCTTAGTAAATTTTTCGAAATTAACCATAGAGCTGAGATAGAGGACAGGAAACAACACAGACCAGTTTAACCCATAAAAGTCATATCCTTGTTCGTCGCCCACTCAAAGTCCTAAAAATCTTATAAAAAATTATCCACGCGGGAAAAAGCTAATTTTTATTTATTCCTTTAATCACACTGAGTTAGCAGTATCCCACCAAAACATAGACAGATAGCTGAATAATAATACTAAGAATTGCAGAATATTAAAAAAAAAACACGAAAATATAAGGAAGAAATATTATAAAAAATTACAATAGGCTCTTAGCAAAGGACAATACTCTACGATGTAAAATGCCTTGTCCATCGAAGAACATGTCCATATTTGGTTGCATATTGAGCATCAGGTTGAGCAGCAAAAGATAAAATTTACATCTTTACATCTTAAAACTACACTGGGGACTAAATAATCGACTCAAAATTTGTGGCTTGACTTTTGAAAAAATAACTCAGTCTACAAAACTGCTAAACACTAAAAGCAAAAAACTAGAGAACCATCAAACTAAAATCATAAACAGTAAACACACAGTTTTTGAACTTTTGGTTTAGTTTTATTTTGCTAGATTGAGTTAATTTTCCATAAGTCGTGCATGAAACTTTGAGTCGATTTTTTTGTCCATGAGTATATTAAAAGGCTTGTTGGCTTCATCAGCAGCATCATGGCGGGCAGTAGGTAGACCAGCCTTGAGACTAAAATATTCCAAGTCCTTTCCGAAAAAAATAAAATAAAGAAATAAAAATACCTGAATAGCCAGTTTAGTGAGCTTCGCCTGCAGTACAGACTTCTCCTTCTTGTGGCTGGTCTCTGCCGGCGGCTTGTCGGACGCCGGCGCTGGCACGTGGTTGTCGTCCGTGTGGTTGGCGCCGTGGCTGTTGCCCGACGGTGGCAGTGTGACTTCCTCGTCGCCTGCGAAGACAGCTAGTCGTTATGTGGCTTTAGAGGCGGGTATAACGCGATTTTTTTTAAATATCAATTCTGTTCATATGGATAAATTCATCCACAGATTTCTCATCAAGAATTTCAAAATTTACATTAAAATGTTTCAGAGTCGAATACGTTTCAAAGTATTTTAGATTTGCGTGATTTTCCAACTCTGATAAAAAGTTTGGCATTAATACTTTCGAGTATTTAGTTTAGTTAAAAAAATCGCGTTATAATCAGTTTACACTGCAAATATCATGTTAAATACCTTTTCAAAGACTTAATACAAATTTACTGTGCAAAGAGTTTGAAAACAGTGGTATTAGACTTAATTATTTTCTCAAATATTTAAGCGTTCCCTTGGTTCTAGCTACGCCTTTTTAAGATCACAGTCGTTAAAAGTTAGTCAGCATATTAGTTACAAAACAAAAGATAGTTTCTTAAATATGTTACGAACAATAGTGTCAGAAGAGTAAATTAAATTACTTATATTAGAAAAAATATCTACAGTGAAAATCAATCTACAAAAAAACTATCATGGAATGACAGTATCGAAAGGATCTTGTACATGATTGTGATTTACTTAATATTAGACGATGTTTTAAGGTGACAAATGCAATAAATTACACTACAATTTTAACCGAAATTTCAAAAGTATCTACGAATGTGATCGTTGATGTCTACTGAAAAGGTCTGGGAAACTTAAAACAGTCTCACTATAGGTTCTCAAATGTACTAACAGTTTTTAAACTGAAGCATCTACTCATGATTTTAAACAAACATTCAACGGTAAATCAATAGACAAATAGCGAAAAAAGGTTTTAAGTTCCGGCATGGAGATATCCATTCCATCTTCGGCATCATCATCACTTACCAACAGGTGAGATGTGCCAAGGGCTTACCAATTGTAAATAACAAAAAAAAGCTTCTCAGTCTAAGCTTTATTTGGTGTCTCTTTCGGAAAGTTGTTCAGTTTCATGAGTAAATACCCCAACTTTAGTGTCAGTACATTTGTCAGGACCTCGTGTATCAAAATATCTTGTTCAGTACACTAGAGGGCAGAGTTAATTGGCCAACACTACGCTGACAAAGCTCTCAAGCTAGAAATAAATAAAATGTACGCTATTATTAGCGCATAGTCTCTCTGGCCCTGAGTGTACAGAATCACAATACAAAGATATAAACAGTAGAGCAACTGTAAAATAATGTAATCTATGGAGTAAGTAAATAAAATCTAAACAAAGAAATATTAAAATAATAATAATATTTTTTTTAAGTATGACATTAAATTAGAAAAAAATACTTTTGTAATATTCCTCAAAACAACATAACATAAATTGAAGTCGTAATTCGAGACATTATAATTTATAGTTGCCCTTCTGTTAATATTTCTGTATTATGAGAGATGTAAGTTTTTCAAAAGCAGGGTAGCAAAGGACTACTTACCAGGGATACTTTTGCGTTGGGCATCCTTTCGCTGCTTTTTAGCTTCTATTCGTGCCAATTCCATATCCATTGTTCCCAATAATAACAAGCATACACATCCATGACATCGAGTTTCGTATTATTTTTTTTGTACATCATGCGGTCAACACGACAGTAACACGATGCAGGTTCAATGTGTATGTTTTTTATTTTTGTTTTTTTATTTTATTTTGTAAATTTCGTCGTTGACATGGAGGGGCGTGCAGCAGGCCAGGTTTCGGGGTGGAGAAAAAAAAAGTTGGATGTCATTGAATGGGTCACACTATTATGTATGATGGCGCTAAGTCTAAGGGGTTTTGGTCGCATTTTGCAAGCAATCGCGGCGACAAAAGCTTTGAAGTTATTTTGTCCGCGAGTGCTTGAAATACAGGTGATTTTTTATTAGCTGATAAACGGAAAACCATAGATGCTACTATTCAAAATGAAGCAGTTTATAATACAAATGGGGCTTAACGTTTTCTGGTTCCCATACCAACTGTTAATAATTAATTAGCCAATATGCAAACATTTTATGGAAAATATATTGTTTTTTGCTCTGATAAAAGGTTCCTTGGGGACAGTTGTTTAATTTTATGAGTACCATACTATTTGCCGTTTGTCAGCGTGTAAACAGTCTACCTGTATGATATAATTAAAATATTTCAACTCTGATAGATGTCAATGTTAAAAAGAGTCGTTTTTGATTAAAATGAAGTGAAAAAAATAAAATATCTATAGATCGAGTAGGTTTATCGAGTTATACAGTACTATAGAGCCTTATTTAATTTTAAAAGAATACGTGTATTATTTTTTATTTTTAAAATATTACATTGACATCTACAAAATAAAATAAATTAATTATATAGCGACAGGATTCGCATTTACAAATGCTTTAAAGGGATTCTTTTGCTATTTATACGAGATTATTTATTTTATTGACAAATAAAATATATTATTTTTATATCAACTAATATCTAGGACTAAGAAGGGGTAAATAACAATATCGAGGAATAATCCATGCTCCCACAAGGCAGGCTATTAGTCAAACACAACATAAAGTTTACGAACAACGTAGAAACAAAATTCACCAAAAACCTTTTTTATAAAAAAAGTAATTCCAAAAACGATGGTTTTCAATAAATAAAATAATCTCATAACTGTGAAAGAAATTGGCGAAAAAGTTTCAGTTAGTTTGGTACAAAAAAATCCGCGATAGAGTTGATCTTAACGAGGTTACAAACCTTTGAAATCCAACTAGGAATCACAAAAAGTCGATTACTCACTTCTTTTCTTTTAAATGCAAACGACTCAAATTTACAATTCAAATGAGAGATCAAACACGAAAGAGGTTCCCTAAAAAAACAAAGATTTGTTTCCGCAGCGATCCGCAGGAATCGTTCAAATTATGCGTGGCAGGATCCCTCTCTACTGTAACGCCATATATTAACCCATGTAGCTTATAGGTAAATAGGTGATTTATCCACCCATACAGCATGTATAGGACCCATTTATATACTTCTCATCCTACTCAAATTTATTTTCGCCAATTTCCTTCTTAAAAATAATTAATGCCCCCGTCAAGAGGGCGGAGTGCGATGTCTCATGTCATGGCGGGTCGGGGGCGCGTTCAGGTCACGTGGAAACACTAATGTATGCAACTAAACATAATATACGATGCTCATTTAGCGAGGATCTTACAAAAGGGCGTTTTAGAGGTCTTTTCTGAGTTTTGCTATCATTGTATGTAGCTGTACGTTACAAACTCGTAGACTTTTTGATTTGATATGGATCTAAGATCAGAATCTGGCACACCTTTTGCCCTGCCCAAAAGTCCACTCGAGGACTTATAACAATGCGACGGACAATGCTGTCCGTGTAGCTGAGTACTGGTCTGGGAAACCATTAGCTAGCTCAATTAACCAATATTTTGGTCCTTCGAGCCGGATGTAAAACTTCTTTTCCGACTGCTTTACAGGACAGCATACGTATTTAAATAACTTTTAAATAAACAAAAGCATTTTGAAGCGCAGTTGCTCTGCTAACTATAGTTATATAAATGTAAAGCTAATCGCATTACTAACAAGCTTAATTCGACATTTTAAAGCTTCCCTTAATGAACTAAATGAGCATAGTAATTATGGCAACACTAAAACTAAGTTTTGCATGGATATATCTATATGGGCGACTCTGATTTTGGCGATAGCAACACCTTTTTAATTGGCATAGATTTGTTAAACCTCAAACTTCAATAGATAGGTAGGTAGACAGGTTTACTACTGGACTAAGATACCGCCTATTGGTAAATGCGCGGTGCGTGTAAAAAGATGAAGTGATATCACTTACGTCATAAGGACGCCTCTCTCACCACACATTTTCCCTAATCTCATCAATATCAATATTATAAATGTGATAGGTATGGATGTTTGTTTGTTTGTTCCACTTTCACGCCGAAACTACTGAACGGATTTGGATGAAATTTAGTAGGTAGATAGTTAAAGCACTCGGCTAACACATAGGATTCTTTTTATCCCGGAAATCTCAAGGGTTACCCGAAGGAATGGCTAAAAACTGAAATTTTTACTTTGTCACAAGATGGCGCTACCTTAGCATTTTATTTCACTCAGAACCTCATTCTTCCACGCAGACGAAGTCGCGGGCGGAAGCTAGTTAATTATAAGGCTAAGAGTAGGATAGTACTTAAGGTAGGCCCTAATGGATCACTGCGACCTAGATCTATTGTGACCACACGCATTTACCCTAAGGTAAAGTCTAAGTGAGTTGTTATCCGTCTCGCAACTCTTGAGATATAATATATAAAAAAAATTACTGGGTGTATATTGTTCGTTGTTACAGAAACAGCTACTAAACTAATAATGCATTGCAATTAATGTTATCATCAAGTGAAAATTGAATTTCATTGGTACTTCGAATATTACTGGTCACATAAACTCGATTATACAATACCTTGATAATAATCAGTAACGCGCATGTAATTGTTTGATCTAAACACCATGTTTTGTTTTGGAAAATAGTATTTGTGTCTTATTAGGTCGCTTATAATTATTTTGTTATAATCCTGACCACCTTATTTCCAACCATCATTCCAAAATCAGCGCCACCCTTTCCTATCACGGTACTATAGTTATGAATCGCTACTTACTTTGACCGCTTAGAAACTCGAGGACCTTTACAGTCTATTTAGACTAGACTATGTACTCAGAAAACTGGACATCTTTATGCACTTTTAACAGAAATCGATCAATCTAAAATATAAATAAATATACAAAACTACCAACCTTTAATTAATTTTGCAATGTCTCTCTTATATCTAGCATACTGCAGGAGCACGTGTCACTGTCTTCCGATGTACCAAAAGGGTAATATCGTAACTCCACAAACGTGAACTAAATTGGATTGTAAAGTTGTAAAGCTTGTAGCAAACCCTATTGTTAAAATAGTTTCATGCAAAAAAGTTGGGCCTTTGGTTGCCAGAGACTTGGAGAAAATATGTGGTTGCAACAAAGTTAGTTATAATCAAACATCTAAAGTAACTATCGATTGACTGATTGATCGGAACTCTTTCTTTGCAGATTGTCTTGCTAAAGCTAAGATGTCAAGTTTTACTGAATTATAACAAGTTTACTCTCAACTGTATTATGCTAAATAGCCAATAAGCTAAAGGCCTCATCTTCAGAGCGATCGAAAAGTTTGTCGCGAGCTACAGTGTGCTACCGAAACCGTCAACGCACTGACCTTTTTTCATCTGCTTAATCTCCTTGTCCTGCTTTTCGACAGCAGCGCCGAGGAGTGTGAAGATGATACCCGCCTGCGAGTTAACTCCGACTGCTGTAACCAGCATCTTCCCTGAACCTGGAAGGTTGTAGGTACATCTTTAATACGACTGAAATAATACGGTATTTCCAACTAGTCAAATCAGTTTTTGTCATCTATAATATCAAAACCAAATTTTTTGATGTAGTTAGGTTAACATTTAACCCTTTGCACATACAGGGTGTAACCAAATGTAAAATGTAGGAGCCGTTACCTGGGGCTTCTACTTATCATACTTCACAACTTTTGTTTAACGACTTTTTGCTGAATTCAGAAGAAAATTTTTAGACTCTTCAAAAAAATCGATGAGGTGTTTGGCTAATTATGTATAGAGATTTCATTTTTCATTCATCAGAGATCAAAATTTTTTTTGCTATTTCAGCAGTCATAGACAAACGTTGTCCAGTATGAGTAGAAGCTACCGGATCCTACATCTATTTTGTTACACTTGTATATGATGTGGCATCAAACATGAGGTCCTTAACCTGTTTGAATACACTCTGCTTAAACACTAACCTTCCATAACGTGTGTACCGGATAGCACCATGGGATCAAACGATTCTCCCTTTTTGACATGGT
This sequence comes from Coleophora deauratella, assembly GCA_958295455.1. NCBI lineage: Eukaryota > Metazoa > Arthropoda > Insecta > Lepidoptera > Coleophoridae > Coleophora > Coleophora deauratella. The sequence continues at coordinate 7,971,335 of OY282413.1, read as the reverse complement.
CCGATTCGCCGGTCAGCGACGATTCGTCGATCTAAAACAATGGAAACATGTATTTTTAATAAACACACAGAACATGACAACAGTGTAACCAGGGAAGTGCCGTCTATTCTTTGTTATAGTTATTTTTTATTTTTTATGGCATAGCTGGCAAAGGAGCAGACGGATCACCTGATGGTAAGCGATTACCGCCGCCCATAGACACCCGCAACACCAGAGGAGTTACAAGTGCGTTGCCGGCCTTTACAGCCGGTCAAATTGTGCCACACGACAAGAAGAACAAAGTCTTTGAGAAATGTGGATTGCTGTGTTCGCTCTGTTCGATTCGATTGCAGTCAACTTTCGCCTATATTAATTAGAAACTAAAACACATTTAATGATATCAAATCAAAGACCTCTGCGTTTATCACAGACGATTCACTGCAACCTTGAAGCAACTTGTCTTGTTTTATGCCACGCCCATTTAAAAATAATACACATTTATCTTCACAGTTTACGTGCATTAGCTCATTTTCTATAGCGCACAAAATAATTAGTGTCATGCGAGTGCATTACCTCAGCACAGCTGAATAACTTTCTACATTAGCCTACATTGTTATCGACGGACCTACGTAAAATTTTATTACCTACACCCATATATCTGTATGTTTAGTGTCATAGTTGTAAAATGCTGCAAAAAGTTATCTATTTTAACCTGCCGAGTTATAAATAAGACGTGTCTCAGACACTGAACGGGGTTTGATAGGTAAATCTGGATAGAATGAGTAATTTTTTTGTTGTTGTTTAAAATCATTAAAACATCCAGTTTTTTATAAAGAAGACTTTTTTCAAAGATAATACCTACATTAGGCCGATTAGGCTGTAATCTGTATGTATGTGTGAGAAAGAAACATCATCATCTCAGTCTTGAGACTTTTAGGCACTGTAGAACATGTTTTCTCTCTGGAGCAAGTATCCAACTACGTAGACTAGTAGTAGTAAGTAGACCAACTTCCTTCAAAGAGTTTTCAGACTAACCATGGAGACGAAAACCAAGTAAGTGCCTATTATGAATTTGACCCATTTCACCTCGAGCCAAATGTCAATAAACCCTGGTCTAGCTACGACAACAAATAATAAAACTCAAACATAGGCGTGTGTTCGACGATAAACTTTATCGGAGGTATAATCTATCGGGTGGTATTTATCAATTTGCGTGCAGTGGGCACCGCTGACACAAAATAAACACAGAAGGTCCGCTCAATACAAACCACTAAAATCGTTAGCATATACATGCTTATAGAAATATACGGTCGTTTCGAGCATGGTCACGATCGCACATTACGTGATCTTGCCTACAACGACCGTATACGTCTATAAGCATGTATATGCTTAGGATTTTAGTGAGCTTATTGAGCGGACCTTCTGTATCTATGTGTTTTGTGCCGCTGATGTGACGCACACCGTACATAAGAACGATAAGGGATCGGTTTTGGAGTTGGAAAAATACCTGTTTGTGTGTATTAGAAATTAATTTACTGATTAAAGCATTCATAACGCACAGATGTTACAGATTACACATATCGTCAATAGATGGCATTAGTCACTTCCTATCATCCTTCATCATCATTATAATAAACGCGTATTTTTCCACTGTTGGACGTAGACCTTCCTGGTATATCGCTTACACCTATATCAGCTCGGCTTAGGCCAGGTGCATCCAAATATTGCCAGCAACCTAGCACAAATCATCGCCCGAAAGTCGATGGAGCATGCATGCTAGACCAAAAGTCATGGGTTTGGTTTCAACTATGAACAAAAAATCTCGCAATGAATAAGTATTTGCCTCCATGCCTTTTCAAATCAGTACAAAAATTACCCGAATAACGTTTTATTTATTATACTCGTATGTGTTCTATAGATATTAGAGTGCGAGGTTTCATTAGGCTCATCCTGTGTATCACAGTACCGTTACAGGATAAATTTATATCTACGTACAGTGTTTAATTTTTAATTACACTGCTTATTTTCGTTTAAAAATAGTAATTTTAACGCACTTTGCCTCCAAAAATAACCTTAAAGTGCTCACTTAACGAAGAACTAAAAGCGGCCGACATGTACTAAGAACCCATGAACATTACAGCTGCGATCAGGTCCGAATGGGAAAATGTAGTCTCGGCCCTATGCATCCCTAGGTAGGTTGTATTCTTCCTACGCCGTACTAGCCCTAGATCGTAATGCTTTGAACATTCTCTATCAAGATATACAATATCACAATACCTAAATTGTAATACCTTGATTACTTGGACGCACGTCAATAATAACAATTATACCTTACGGCGACGGTCTCGTTTTATACGAAGGAATACAGCAATCCAACTTATACTAGTTTTTACCATTGGCGTAAGGTCTACCATGTCTACCAAAAAAGAACCTAAACCTGCGTCATAATGTAGCTGATTATATCTCACATGAAGATACGAAAGATAGCAATGAAGCAATTGTACAAATAACGTAAGTCCAATGCGGCATTTTTATCGCCACCTCTAAACGTATATTTATCATAAATCAAGTAATCACTTCACGCGTTTGTTCTTTAGATCGTCATGTAGATAACACATTTTTATGCCGAAAGCAAATATTTGCCGTCGCTTAAATACTTGGAATGAGGTAAAGATAAATTCGTTAAATGTGTTATGTAAAAACTAAAATTTAATGATAACGCGTAAAGTGGCAATGTATCTTAAATAGAAACCTAATTAAAATCCTCCACATAGGTGTAATGTTTTCCTTATCCTTTTCATTAATCTTTTAAGAGAGGATAAGAAGACTCATACGCTAGTTTTTATATCCTAAACAATAATAAAATTCCCTTTACCACCGCAACGCAACGCCTTCAATGCCACCCGCGCCGCACTCTACAAAAACGACCTCCCCAAAAGCAAGTGGATGACAAAACTGACTCACCTTGAGGTCGTTACTCTGCAGAAGGATCCCGTCTGCGGGCAGCAGGTCACCGTACTTGATCTGACATATGTCGCCGACGACGATCTCACTTATGGGCACTTGGTTCACCTCGCCGCCCCGGATGACGGCGAACTTGTGCTCGCCTTCTATCCGAGATTGGAGACCTCTGCGGAATGGGAAACAAGTTAGAATCGGATGGAGGCTCATTCAAACTAGATAAATGAAGTTCATTTTTGGGTTTCGGTCGCGTCAAGTACGAATCCTCTCCCCATGGACGCGGAAAGTTTGACAGCGTCAACGCTCACTCGATTCGTTTGGCCTTTGGTTTCATTTTCTTCTGCCTCCCTATGTGATGGTTTTGCATATGTCGTTGCCAGATCATAGGAATTGAGCAGATTATGACATGAATGGCCATATCATCGAATCTTGAGCTTTGCCACAGATATGTAGAGGGTATAGGATATTTCACTTATTAAAAACTGCTTAAAGCTAAGTCTTTATCTACACAGCCTGTACTGTACGTTTAGTTAATTATATATAGGACTTATGACACCAAAGAAGACAACAATATGTAACAAAACATGTAATTACTAAACCTTGCCTATTAAATAAAACACACCATAAATGTTATCAATTATAAAACCATAATTGTGGCTTCACAATTACAAATTCTATTGAGCTGACGTAATGCTGCGTGATCTATCTTTATAAAACAGTTAGATGGGTAAGCGTATAATATTGAACCAGTTTTTAATTATTGGATCGATAGTACATAGGTTATAATGGAATTACTATCGGTTCACATGACAGAGGTTACTAGAAAGTCATCGATGCTTTTTAGTCGAATAGCATCTATGGAATATTAGGGACACGTCACATGATAAATTAACATTATATCGATGTAAATGAACATACATATATGAGGAAAATTTTGGATATTTAGTTCTTATATTTCATGCTACGCCATAATATTGCGGTAAGATGCATGTAAATTTATCTACATCTTTAAAGTACAGCTCTAGTTTGTAAAGGTCCTTAGAGAAACGCTGTGCTACCCAAGACCTGCGCTACCCTCACAACATGTATAATAAGTAATAAGTATGTAATTTCTAAACAAAAATGTAATTTCTAAAAAAATATATGTATGTTTGTTTGTAAAATATATGTATGTTTGTCTGTACACACCTGAATTGCCGTTCCTTCGTATAATCGTTAAAAGCGGTTACTATTACGACTACTATGACCGATATTAAGATCGCCAGACCCTCGATCCATTGGTAGTGGCCCTCCTCTTCGTCCAAGTGTGCTGGAATACACAGATAACACATTAGCATACAGATAATTATGAACATTTAAAATTAAATAAACAAGCGACAATTTATGAAACTGTGGAATATTATCTTAATGTATAGAATAGACGTAACCTATACAATACAGGTGTAACAAAAAAAAACAGTACTTGAAGGTTGCGTTTACTCATTAAACTGAACCAATTCTATTTTAAAAAGCTTAACTCCAATTTTCTATAGATAAAAAGTTAGCCAATATTGTTTGAAAGTCTAAATATAGATATTTGTCATTTCAGCAAAGTCTTGGTAAAACACACGTTCACTTGGATACCCATCCAATATAATTAATTTCTATATCTCTCAATGTCTACACAAAACGGGTCCTACTCCTATTTGTTACACCCTGTATAGGTCTAATGCATAACTAGGACGTAGTCTGTTCGACTATCTTATTATAACTAAAAAAAAAAAAATTATGAAAATTGAAATTTTCGAATATTTATTCTCCCTGGCTTCGTCCCAGGTAAAAGTTTGCAACGAACCTAATTAAATATCAGCCTATTGGAACAGGGGTTTAGATATAATAGGAAACGTTTAGAAAATAACCGGGAATCAATTAAATAGTTAACAAAAAAGGTATGTATGTACCTAAAAAAAATATTTTTTATAAAGTACTATTACGTCACTCTCCTAAAAACATTTACACAGAGGTTTTAGGGGTATGGATTAACTACGTTCGTCAAAAAATAAATCTATAAATAAAATGGATAGATAAATCTTTTATTTGCGTCCGTTTAATTTCGATTGGTAATTTTAAATTTCAGTAAGTTTTATATCAATTCGCCATTCAACACATGTTCAATATTTGGTAGAAAATGTTTAGAAAAATTAAATGTACCTTGTTATTAATTCATTGAACACTCATTTCCTAATTTATCAACTTCCCATTTTCCCCAAAAGTTGACGACCTATAAATATGAGTATTTTATTTTATTCGCACTAAAAATTAATTGAATGAAAAAGCGAGCTAGGTACATTGAAATATCACATTGTAGCGCAAGGTAGTATGAGGGAACATTATTTGTTCTGTCAAAATACTGATGAAGCAAACACAAGGTCTTCCATAATAAGCTATAACTATTTTAGCATTAAACTCTTTCCCGACGAAACTTCAAGTCGATTCGTGACTTTTTATTTGTATAAATAGGGAGTCAACACTGTTTTTTTGCGAGTTATCTATGTGTCCCTCAGGAAAAGTTGTTCTCTAGTTTCAATCAAGGAGTTTATAGCTCACCTATCTATCTCAGCTGCTTTTGTTACACCTTACAAATAGTTTAGTATAACTCCAAATAAGTATAATAAAAACAAATCAGGAAATACGTAGTTATAATAAAATTTCCGAAAACCATTTCCTCAAAATCAGACCAATATGCACAATTTTTTTATACTTAATTTAAATCATTTCACCATAAACGTTATTATCATAATAAATTAATTTGTGTGTCAATTTCGAAACATTGTAGTTAATACCGCCTACGTTTTGTTAACTGTCGGATTTAATCATACAAATTACCATGTTATTTTTTGACCAATATCCAAACATCAAATAAATGGACAGATAGAATTTAACAACATGGAATTTTGATGGAACTTTAATTTCAAACCCTGAATGTTAAAATAATTAATTACTCCATTTCTTTAACAACCGAAATCTCTGTTATAATAATGATTAAAAATTTTATAGAACTAGAAATTTTCCTTGTACAGTCAGTGCCCTTAACCTTGGTATATTATATTAAACCAAGTGGAGCATTCATAGTATTCATATGTATATGTCTACATGACTACGGGAACCAGGGATCTAACCACAAGGGAACTAACATACAAGCACACAGACAGGACACAGGGGTAGGGCGTACGAGTCCGGGTGCATACAATAGTCTAGCTAGTACTCAAGAAGAGATACGCAACTAAATCGATAAGGCGCCATCTTACCATAGCCGAAACTTGAATTTTATAATAACGAAATTATTATTTAAATAAAACTATTTAGCTAAAGGAATTTTGAATTTTCTTTAGAAAAAAAAAACTGAAATGAATAAGCAATTTCAAAATAAGAATCTGGGCGCACAACAGAGCAACATAGCCAAGTTCCACAGTTCCAGACTCTTCTAGAAGAATAATTGCCTCCACCCATCTCAAGGGCGTACTGAAGCCTGATAGATGCCGTTACATTTATAATAAAACCTTCATTTGAAATCAATTCTAAATCAGACCGATTTCGCAGAATTTGCTTCACAAATACAGCCTCAAAAAAAAGTCTTCTAAATTGAATACTATGGTAAGATAACGCACACAATTAGAAAAGGACAGTTATATACTAAAGAGACACGTCAGCCAACAGAGAGACAACTACTGAAGAGCATAGAGAACATAGATTTAGTTGCAATAGGGTCGATTTGGCCTATTATGAGCCTTTTTGGGTTATGGGTTATCCCTTGCAGATGGTCTAGACATAAATATTTAAAATTGTGCTTTTAGATGAATATCTGAACAGTTTTACTCATTCAGCTGCCTGCTGGGCGGGTTATATTAGATAGTTGAACGCTGAACGCGTTTGCTATGAAAGTAGTACTGAATTAACCATATATCGTACCTTTGTTTCGTTATAGGTACTCATCAGAGATTCAAGTAAACTTCACAACAATAATATATGAATAGACCATCATGGGGTTTGTATTAGAACAGTTCAACGAGCCAATTACTTGAGTACATCATAGGAAGGTATCTATCTAATAAAACGTACAGTGAATTACAGTTTTAATGTACACTTCTCTTACCAGGATCGTCTATAGTAATCCACATCGTTATTGAAAAGAGAAAATACATCAATTAATAACTATATATACACATTTAAGTTCATACCTATTTATTATTATACTGGCTAGAAATAAAATATTTTTTTTCCGAATCCATTATGAAAAATCTAATAAGGAAGCAAATTCATGTCTTTTTTAAATTCTAGACACAGACTAACACCTTCACCACTAATTTACAGAAGTTATAGTTGAATGACCTAAATCCTACTGATATAAAAGTATTAGAAAGTTTCAAATATATTGATCATGCAATCATCTTCAAAGGCTCAAATTTTTGCCACCCTATAAAGGTCATAGAGATGATTCCATCATGCAAGCACTTACACGATACGTCTACTTTGATAATAAAATATCCATACTACCTTTTGGTATGTTTTTTTGTAAAACAATGCCCACTAATGTGCTTAAATTCGGTAACATAATACCGAAACATAGTTTTGCTTATATGCTGTTAACTTAGTGTTGATAACAGTTCATATCCAAAGAACAAAAGTGAGCATCATCACATCAATGACCTCTGCATAAATCGCAGACGACTGCAGTGTATTAATTTTCGCTAATCAAGAATGAACTGCATTATATCAAATTCATGATTTTTAAATAAGTGTTTAGATAAAATCAATGTACAATCTTTATATCGTTTTTATAATAAGTTTAATAAACTTAAATAATTCATTAAGTATCTCGAATGGATATTCTGTCATTTAAGGAGGTTCTAATATTATCATCATCATTAGGTCCACTGCTGATCAAAGGCCTCTTCCAAGGATTTTCATGACGACCAGTCTTGCGCTGCCCGCATCCAGCGACTTCCCGCGGTCTTCACCAGGACATTGGTCCACCGGGCGGGAGCGCTGCCTACGCTACATTTTCCGGTGCTCGATCGCCACTCGAGAACTTTCCTATCCTAACGTTCTGTTCTACCAGCTATGTTTATTATATCACCAGCTTTTTAATATCAATGCATCATCAATGACTCATTACATTAGGACTTTGTAGCTAGGGCCATGGTTTACACTACTTAGTCATTCTCCAGTCCGTAATTTTAATGACCTCATTCAGTCACAGATCAATGCTGTGAGTGACGAAATGCAGTATTTCTCAGATGACGTTATTATGAGACTAGTTCTCACACTAGTTTTTTTTCTACTTTGCAAGTCAATTAAATCATTAGTAACCTATTCATACTTGTTATAGTGTAATACCCAAGTAGCACATCAGCTGCATAAGAGCCGAATTTACGACAAAGGCTGTACTAGAGTGTTCGAACTTGCCGTTAAATTGCTTCTAGTGTTTTTTCTTCCTCTTTTACAGTCCTTAACCAGTCTTTAGCGTCTCCTCAAACTCTTATCCAGCCATTGTCAATCTTATTGCTGTTTAATAGCTGACATGTAGCTGAAAATTCAGCTCTTATGCAGCTGATGTGCTACTTGGGTACCCATAGCGACTATATTTTTTGGTCTTAATTTGATCATATATACAATTAATTATTATTACTTTTGACTATTTCTATGCCCCTTATAGGTTTAGAATGAACTTTAATAATTGCAAAATACTGACCAGCATCAGTGGGGTCATCGGGCGGCTTGTAGAAACTGAGGCCCAGGGACACGACGGCGGCCACCTCGAGGATGATCAGCGTCACATCCTGCAGCGCCTCCCAGACTAACGTGAGGAAAGTCTTCGGGGGTTTGGGCGGGATCAGGTTTGATCCGAACACCTCTCGCCTGTGCTGCAGGTCTGACTTTGAACCGCTAAGACCTGGAATAGGACGAAGTTATGGTTAGGTTGTTTTGTTTCTCTATACTTAAAAACTATATATAAAATGGACCAGGAACTTAAAGAACAAAGGAGATTGACCCCAATTGTTTGCAACCTCTGACGGATCGGATGGTTCACCGCGTCTCGTACTGGACGTAGTATTTAGATTCGTGTGTAGCGATCGAATTTTCAGTACGTTTGAAATTGTTACTCTCTCTCTTATCGTGTGGCAAAATTTAACCGTCCTATCTACAAGGTATAGGCGGCGGTTGCCTGGTGTTGCACTTAGCATCATTCGCAGTCACGTGCAGGGCATTTTCGATTCACACCTACGGACGTGTGCAACGCGACCTTCATACACATCTAGAAATCAGATGTGCATTGTTACTAATTACATTTTGGATACACTGGTAGCTAGGGGTTAATGTACTTTATTTTTTAAATCCCTGGTCAATGGATATAGTGTTAGATCTTATTATGCAAGCTCCGACTGGGAAGATAGATACCACTGATCATTCTATAAATGCTGCAGAGAAGATTGAGTGAGGAAACATAGCCGACGGGATTACTCACAAACGAGCCTCAATAAAAACTTCTAAAGTTACAGATGATGTGATTACAGATATCTTTCAACAAGGTGGATTTTCACCTTTTTTACCTTTATATCTCTAGAATTACTTAAAGGAATCTAGAAATTATCATATTTCCACGTATGGCAGCAATAACCAAGGTATTTAATGAAAAGTAATCCGTACAAAGATAGATACACTACTAGTATTTTTGTTTATTAAGTATAAACTAGCTTATGTTTATTTTTCGAAAAGACTTTTTTACAGGTATTATACAGGTTGTAAGGGACAGGTTTCCGAAAACTTTAAGGGCTTGCTCAGTAGACGAAACTGAACAAAATTTGCTTCTCCATATAAACTGTCCAATCAAGTTTATAATTTTGTACGGAGAAGGCGATTTGTTTTTTGGTTTCCTGTTTTTTTTTTGTGGAAAGTTGTTCAGTTTCGTCTACTGAGCAAGCCCTTAAAGAAACCTACCCCTTACACCCTGTATAGAACCTGATACCTGACATATACAGCATTTATATTTGTGACATACTTATCTTTATATTTTAAAATTATATACATACAATGTTACTCTTTTGCCATAATAAGTAGGTTATTCATTTATTATAAACATATAAATATAGAACCTTGAATTTATTATCTGTTAGTCATAGTAATGACTCAATGACTAACAATTTTATGGCGTTGCTCGTCGGTACAATGACCAAGACTATGGCAATTACCATACGAAATAGGGACATAACCATTAAAACATACATATGCGTCTTTCTTCAGCATACATATGCACCTAATAACGCACCAATAAGTAACACACATTGTATTTCAATAGTTGTATTAGTTCTTTCCAATTCCCAACATTTTCATGTTGAGTACTCAAAGATTTGAAATGAACTTAACATAAAATATGAATTGCAATAATATAAAAAAAAACGAAAATAGACTTTCTCGTCCAAAAAATCGAGTAATATGTACCTACTTTCACAGGGAGCGCCCAAAACTGATAAGAGATCTCATTTTTGGAGTTTTGAATGTCAGCAAAATGCCGAGCTGTTGCTTTATCTACATGCATAAATATAGATCGGTGCTTTGAAAATATTTTAGTGTCAATAAAATCGACTCCACTATAAATATAAAAGGAAATGATGAAGCGTAAAACCTTAATTATTATTATATGTTTGATGTATTTAACGAATTAGTGTTATTTTGTTAAATTTTATGAATCATAATTCAGCGAAACCAATCTGGACTTGGTCTTCGTGTAGGTATGGTATTTTTGTGGTGTATTTACCTTTCCGATAAAATATGGGAAGAAACTGGTACCACCGCAGTTGAAACGAATGGGTAGCTAACGACTTTTTAAGTTATTTCAACAGGTTAAAACAATATCAAATTCAATGAAGAAAACGTTTACCGCCCTTTAAAATTAGTGAAAAATATAAATAATTCACCTAACTCAGATTCTTACTGTACTTAGTTCAAAATGTCGCCTCGCAGTCGCCCATTTATGCATATTTATTATCGTAAAAATGTTGTAACTTATTCGCTCGCCCGGGCTGCCGACGCGACAGACGTAAATATACCTGTTTTATTTGATAAAAAAAATGCGTTTTTAACCGACTTAAAAAAGGAGGGTCTCAGTTTGACCTGTATGTATGTATGGTTCATTCCAATCAAAAAAAAGCAAAACGTAAACATACTTACTATGGAACTGACACATGTCAATGTCATCTGCATACTACGTTTGTTTACCTTTTGCTTTTTTTTGATTGGAATGAACTATATGTTTGTCCGCGATTATCTCGCGTTTGGCTGAACCGATTTTAATGCGGTTTTTAGAAAAGTATTTGTTACATTTAGGAGAAGGTTTTAATATTTTAACCGAATTCAAAAAAGGAGGTTCTCAGTTTGACCCGTATGTTACGCGATTGAAGTCGTTTTTTTGACGCTTTCAGCGTTGTGTATTATTCAACTTTTTTTAGTTGAATAAAATAATTTTGAGAAGAAAATATAATAATGTAAAAGGCGAATGCTAGGTTTAAATTGGAGAATGTTTTCTGCCGAAAACGAAAGCGGGCTTACGGGAATTTTGGTATCTTCCCAAGCACTTGGTAACAGGTTGTCTCTGTCTGTTTATCTCTATGCCGGAGCATATCAATTCTGCTTGCACTGATATAATATTTGGTTAAAAGGCCTAGATAAGACGAGGTTATCAACTTATTATACCAATAAATAAAATCAGTCGACTCAATTCTTATATCACCGATGTAAAGACTTTTAAAAACATAAGACACGGTCCATACAGAAGATTTAAAAAAAAAAAGTAAAGCGAAGTTAATGTTGACTGAGTATTAAAAGTTATGTCATTAGGTGACAAGAGTTTTGACGGTTTCGTAACATTCAGTTCAGAGGACAACAAAGACCCACTTATAGTATTACTTCGCAAGGACGAGCCTATCACCTGTTATGGCAACTAGAGTTACCAAGGTGGAGTCCCTGGCTGCCAGCATGAACATCAATTTAGATTAATTAATTTTTTTTTTTTGTTAATATTTTTATGGTGACTGGTCATGAGAATTACTGAATGGTTAATGTATCGTCATATTTGAAGTATATAAAGTTGAAATGTATTTCGAACAGGCGTAGTAAACCCATGAAAAATACAGCCTCTCGGCTGCCAGTTTTATGACTCTGTGGAGACCAAGGGTCCCTCCCTATGGGGGCTAGTTGGAAATCCAGGAAAAGAAACTTGGTTAAATCTTACACCTTTATTAGGGCCTGGCAAGCGACCGACAGACTGAAGTACAAAAAATGACTGTCAAAAACATAAATAGGTATATTGTGCCGCTGAAGCTGCCAGCGAAACCCCCCCCCCCTCTCCGTGACGAAGTCATAACCCTCAAACTTAGGGGTAGGAGTCCGACGACCACTAACTAAAAAAGGGAAGGGCAGTTCTAGACATAGACGTCAGTGGAGCTCAAATTATGACTGACATTTTTAACATCCCGTGACGTAAGCGTTTATTTAGACGAAGCGTTGTTGATCTGACTAAAATATGTAGACTTTGAACAAGTAAACTACTACTCAAATATATAAATAGTTAATAAGGGGCTATAATAAGCCATTATCTGTTGCGAACTTTAAATACTGTCAATCAAAAAAAATATATAACAGAGCGCACTAATATCAGATTTTGATAATATTAAATAATCCTTGAGTAAGAATTATTTTAATTGAATCAAAAAACCCACCTACAATAAAATGTTAAAGAAGGCCTACAGTAAATTTTGAAACTTTTGTCTAAATTTAATTTCAGCAACGGTATGTAAATACAATGTAAAATGTTTCATTTGAGATACCGCAAATGAATGAATCCATGCATACTGCTTCAAGCGTTACAAGCGCGCTGCTCTCAAATTAAAAGTTATAAATAATTTTATTCGCAAATCATTGTTTTTATAAAACTCAGAGAACACTTTAAAATTAAGGCACAACCGTTCAGAAGCATCGCCGGTTCTCAAATTAAAACTTTCATTTATTTAAGGGATTTCCAATCGTGAATTATAAAAAAACACAAGTCATTGTTTTGGTAAAGTTTTCACATACCAAAGTGCGTTTACTAGAATTAAGCTAGCGACCGATGTAACCCAAGACATCGACATCCTCCCTTCACGCATTTCCAAGTTATAGAGAAAATATCATAAATGTAAAATTACTCTGGTCACCCTAGATAAGGTCCAACAAAGTCACTAAAATTCAAAATTATTTATTTTTTACGAAGGTGCATTACGCACTCTTATAAACGTCATATGATTTTACTGAAGAAATATTCCAAATGTCATTGTCATTCAAATAATCCTTTAATTTTATATTTTTTTCATTTATTTATTCATTAACAAAATAATTTGTATGTGAATTTTACATAGAGAAAAATATAAATTAAAAGTAGTATAATATTAAAAAAAAAACCTTAAAAATTTCAAAATAAATTACACACCATGCAAATGAAATTGTAATAATTAATTAAAAATAAATTGATCGAGAGAATAAATAATCATACAAAAAAAATACTCAAATGTCAACATACTTAAAAATCTTAAAATTAAATAGTGTCAAATTTACAAAATAAAAATTATTTATTTAGGACTGTAAGAATGTCAAAAAATAAAATCTCCAAAAAAGTTGAGTAAATTAAAAAGTACTTGCAAAAAATATATTTATAAATATGTAATTAAGAACGTACCAATTGTAAAAATGTCAAAAAATAAGATCTCTCAAAAAAGCGTAAATTAAAAAGTTCTTAAGTTAGATTCATTCTTTACATTTATTATGCAATTAAGAATGTACTAACTACTTGATGTTTTGTTTGCTGTAATATATTCTTCGACACTATAGAAACCATTTTTAATCAAGTACACTTTAAGTTTGTTTTTAAAGGGAGTCAGGCTTGTTTCAATTTTTAACGAGATGGTCAAAGCATTGTAAAGCCTAACAGCCTGAAATTTTTGACAATGGCTAACTATGTTTAGTTGTGGGCAATTTTTATGCATTCAATCTTTCCGCCGCGTATTCAGTCTATCCTTATTCTCCTCATCAGTTTCAAATTCATGAAAACGCTTCTTCATGTCTGTAAGTGTCACCATAATGTAGAGACTGGGAACAGTCAGAATTCCTAACTTAACAAAAATATCCTTACATGTCGTAGTTTGAGAGATTTTCTGCATTGTTCTTACTGCTCTCTTTTGTAGCCGGAATACTTTAATTATATTGTAGTCACAGCTACATCCCCAAAATTTTATGCGCAAACGCGATTCGACCAAAGCATGATAGTCCATAATTAATTGATTGCCTGTCAGTTCATCTCTAAGACTTCTAAGCGCATAGCAAGCAGAGCCAATGGATCCCTCAATCGCGTTAAGTTCACATTTCTAATTTAGGAACTCATCCAAGTGCACGCCCAAGAATGTTGGTGTACTAACAGTAATAACAGCTTCTCCATTTAATGTAGCCTGTAGTGTTTCTTTGTTCCGTGCAGTAGATTTGAATAGAATTAGTCCGGTTTTATTTGAATTTAATTTGAGAAAACTATTATTAAACCATGTATTGAGTTCAGTCAGGATTATATTAACTTTAGTTTTCAGAGTTTCATTGTTATTGGCTGATATCACAGCATTTGTGTCATCAGCGTAAACTATCAAATTTACATCATCCCGGTTTTTACAAATGTAGTCTATTAAATCGTTGGTGTAAATAATGAACAGAAGAGGCCCCAACATGTACCCTTGAGGTACTCCTCCTATTATTTTAACCATTCTTGATTTAAAGTACCTTTCGTAATTTATTTCATCTACACTATTGACTTCAACAAATTGATAACGATTTTTTAAGTAGTTTTGTAACAAATCAAGAATTTTACCTCTAACCCCATAATGATTTAACTTGAGTAATAGCAATTCATGATTTATTACGTCGAAAGCAGAGCTGAGACAGAGAAATAAACCAGCAACTCTCTTCTTTTCATTAAGATAACCTACCACGTCATCCACTAAAGCGCTTATCGCTTCGATAGTGCCAATACCCTTCTGGTATCCAAATTGTGCAGGACTAAGTACTCGATTAAGGTTAAGGAATTTAACAAGTCGTAATTTTATAATCTACAGTCTTATACTATCCTTTTGAACACCTTAATGAAACTAATTAAACTGGGACTTTAATTCATGAAACTGAACCACCTTTCTCGGGGAAACCATACAAATTGCGCCATTTTTATTCCATAAGTCAATCAGGTGATTGGTCAACTAAGTATGGGAAAACCAATTTTTTTCGCGTATTGAAAAGAAAGGATTCTACAGAGATTTAAAAAAGAATGAGTTTCTGAACAACCAAAAAGCCTGATATTTTAAAACCTCTTTTCAAAAACGTCTGAAGGCGGCGGGTGTCGCTACGTGTTGGCCGGCAGCCTTTTTTGGCATCTTCTTTTTACAATAAAGCCCTTATTATAAAAGAATTTGGTTAAAATACATTTGCAATATGAAATATTTTCCGGTCATCAATCAACTTTCTGGCAAGCCTAAGATAAATACAAAGGAACAACCCACATGCGAACGACAATTCTTTGAAACATTCATTCGACATTAAAAGGAAGAAAAAAAGTAGGGCACGGCGTCACAAAAGAAACGAGACCCATTCCGTGAAAGCGAGAGAATTAATCCTGGATTCTCGTACAGCCAGCACCCCTAGCTGGGATTGTTTATGATACCTTTAGGTAATACTCTAAGAAACCTATTAATCGTTACCCACTACGGACGTTAAGCCGTTGGTGCCGGCTGCTATCCCTAGCTAGATGTCAGTTGTTTAATCATGTAATGTAGGCCTGCCTATTGACACTTTTTATTTTTATTTATTTTAATAATATACCATGCAATTTAAAACTAATTTATAATAGATACATCATCAGCCAAAAGACGTCCATTGCTGGACAAAGGCCTCCCCCAAGTATTTCCACACCAACCAGTCCTGCGCTGCCCGCATTCAGTGGCTTCCCGCAACCTTCACCAGGTCAACGGTCCACCGAGTGGCAGACTTGCCTACACTGCGTCTTCCGGTGCGCGGCCGTCACTCCAGAACTTTAATGCCCCAACGGCCATCTATTCGACGAGCTATGTGCCCCGCACATTGCCACTTCAGTTTGGCGATTCTGTAAGCTATATCGGTACTGTGGTTCTCCTACGTATCTCCTCATTTCTGATTCGATCACGTAGGGAAACTCTAAGCATAGCACGCTCCATCGCCCTTTGGGTGACTTTGAGCCTTCTTATTGAGACCCAAGTGACCATATCTCGGCTCCATATGTCATCACTGGCAACACACACTGGTCAAAGACCTTAGTCTTGAGACACTGCGGTATTTTGGACACGAAGATATTGAAGACAGCCGACTTGGATTCGACGATTGAGCTCTTTCTCGAAGTTGGACCTACATAGCTGGACTGTTTGTCCCAGGTATTCCCTAATTTATAAAATGCCGCTAAACTTTGTTGTTTGTCTAATTTGACTTTTTAATCAGTTAATTCGCGGAACTGTCTGTATACAGGCTTGCGTCCCTTTTTATAGTATATATCTCGCTTATCGAATTTAAGAGTGGGAAAGCGAATAACCTTTACCCCTAACCCCTGTTTCTGCGTAATCGTTTCTATATTTTGTTTTGTAGATAATTTGCCGAATAAATTCAACGTTAAGCAGTTAAAGGCACGAACGGACCCACGTGCTAATTTCGCTTGAAAGCAAAGGTAGAGGAAAACAAGGACACAGATTATTCGTAGAAGGGTTTCCAGTAACATTTTAAATGAAAGAAAAGATTAATTTGTGTTCTATATTTGGGATTCAGTATAAATTTCCCCAAGTAATGTTTTGTTTTAAAAGCCTACTGATTCCCATTGGGGTTGGCAGAAACCAGGGATCGCTATTCGCTAATGTTCTGTCATACTTCTCCTGTTTCTTTCTTCATGCATGCTCGTTCGTTTTTATAGTACCTTAATAACTTCGTACTATATTTTTTTCAGAATTTTCACATTACAATTAGTTAAAACCTTTGCTTGAATTTACATAAAAACATTACATATGGTTACATCTTTGTTGAAGAACAAACACTACTTAATCAACTGCAAATAATATTTAAAGTCTGTGGCTAACAACAAGTCTTCTGCTATTAAAAAAAATAAGGTATAAGTATAAACATCTACCTGTTACTCAGCTCTGTAAATGTAAACTATCAGATAACTTAGCTATGCACTGTCAATTCCTTAGACAAACCCACGCAGTGTCGCTAGTCAAACAGTGACCAAAATAGCCTGTCGTGAGTCAGTTTGTGGCATTCTTAATAAAGGCGCTTTCCATTGCACTGATATACATATATACACATGGACAAAAAAATCGACTTAAAGTTTCATGTACGACATTTGGAAAATTAATCTAGCAAAATAACACTAAACCAAAAGTTCAAAAACTGTGTGTTTACTGTTTATGATTTTAGTTTGATGGTTTTCTAGTTTTTTTTTCTTTTAGTGTTTTGTTTAGTGAGTTATTTTTTCAAAAGTCGAGCAACAAATCTCGAGTCGATTTTTTAGTCCACCAGTGTATTTGTGCAAGTAATTTTTTGCGAGTTATTGCTATCTTGGGGTCCACTCAGATCTTTTAGGAGTTCGTATTTTTAATTAAGTCGTCTAACTGTGCGTTTCTTCCTACAAATAACCAACAGCCAAAAGACAAGAAGTGTTCTTTTGGCATCACGATTTTCTTTTCAGGACTGGACTCGTATAAAAGGGGATTTTATACACCTTTTATTATTTGTTATATATTATTATTATATCAATACGGGAGCGCTAATAAAATTAATACACAAACACTCGGCGCTGGAGAACATAAAATGCGTAACATATTTTGATGAGGCATTTTACACAGCAGCGCCAATGTATCGGCACATAACATAAGCGGGCTTCTCTTCAGCGCGCGTTAATATTTAATAGCTCTTTGGAGGAAACGTCCGGATAACCACAGTATTAATAGCGTGTTCTGAGAACAAGAAGTTTTTTATCCGACCACGACAAAACTTAGGAAAAGTTTCGATATTCACAATCGTAAGTCTATGTACTTAAGTGTGTCAGTTGCTTGCCCCCTCCGGGCGGCAAAGTAAGTTTTCGATCAGCACGTTTCTCAAGAACAGTAAACTATTAGAGAAAATCTATTTCCGAAGGCGATTTAGTGAGAACTCCTCCTTATTCAAAAAGAAAATACCTGTATTTTTTTCGTTACTATATTTTGTTGACTGTATAAATAACGTGTGTATATAGCCTTATTTATAAAAATAACTTGTCACCTAGTTGGCAAAGGCCTTATTTTATATAGGATATACAGATATCCTAGTCTATACAAAACACATAAAAATTGGGTGTAACAATTACAAAGGTGGTCAGTTCTGTAATTCCAATTCCAACTAATATTATTGGAGATCTGAAATTGAATTTTAACTGATAAAATGTTACCGATCAAGGTATCGATATCTACGTACTGCATTAGGTGAGGCGATCAAAAACAAATACATAGTATATATATACAACATATATCCAACTAAAACTACAGAACAAGATCCCTTGTATAGGTTTAGAAGACTACGTCATTTTCTAATCAAAAGTTTGGAATTAAGTGCTTACAAGGGGCTGAGTTTGGTTTGAGTTCAACGTTTCTTCTCGTTTCGCCAACAACACTTCCCGAAAAGACAAGTGTTCCAAGTGGTAGGGAATGAGGTTGAAAATATGACGATTTAAGACAAAATATACAGCGTCTACTTGATGAAGTATCATAATCAGCCTAAATACGTCCACTGCTGGACAAAGGCCTCCCCCAAGGAAAACCACACCGACCGAGCCTGCGCCGCGGCCACCCGCATCCAGCGGCTTCCCGCAAACTTCACCTTCACCATTAAATATCACCCTAGAACAATAAAACTGTACGTAGGAAGCACGGCTGACCGCTGATAAGAATAAAGAAAAAAATGCAATATTTGCATTTCGCCAAATATATCAAGTTTCATTATTCACTTCTACGTAAAACTGTATCGTTCTTGAGTAATACGGAATTCTCACAAGCGCTTTCTATGTATTTTGAGAACGTTGGAGTTTAGACAAATATACCGTATCTGAAGGTTCCTATCCTAATACAAAACCTGCAGTGGGCGGGCGTGGCCCCAGCGCGAGGGCGATCGATTCACGATTACATCACTTCAAAACGAGGGTGCTGCTTGCTGGAAACATTATACAATGACTACGCTTACAAACGGTCAAGGCTAGGAATGTAAGCAAGTGTATGCGGACTCTTTGGACATACAATAAATAAGCAAACAACAGTGCAATGGTCACACCAAAACGCCAAAACCAAAAGTTATAAAGATCAAATAATATGATTGGAAGTTGTGAGAAGTGTTTGTATGTAATCGTTATCGTGTAAGAGTTTCATGTGGTTATACTATTTGGAGGATTCCCTGTAATGAAGATAAGAAAATATACATACATACTTTAATGTATAGTATACCAGTTTATGGATTTCCTCATTTTGGGATTCGATCACGTAAATAAACCATAAACATAGCTCTCTGCATAGTTCTTACAATGGTATCCGACGATTGCATCCCCACCCAGAGCCATCATTTCTTTGATGTAAAGATTTGTTTACCCTGTGTCTGGGTGTATTATATCTATCTATATATGTATGTATTAAAAAGTAATAAAAAGGTTCTCATAATAAAGGGAAAACGTCTTCTTCTTATCGTGTGGCACATTTAACCGTTCTATCCACAAGGTATAGATGGCGGCTATAAGGAAGGGAAACTAAGTTGCCGGATGACCGTGTGTGATTTGATCATGGAGATTTATTATACTTTTTTTTAACAATATAAACGTTTTCTAGACCTAACGTTAGTGACTACCACTGACAATGAAAGATTTATATTCGAAGTGTATGCGGACGAAGTCGCGAGCACTCGCGGTTTACACAGGTTGTAACAGAAGTGTGTGACAATACTTCAAGGTTGGCTTTTACCCATCAAACTGAACAACTTTTGTTCTACAACTTTGTTGAAATCGCAATTTTTTTTTGGATTTTTCATACAAATCGATCAGCTGGCGAACCAAGTTTGTATGAAAAGTCCAAAAATTTTTTTGCGATTTCAACAAAGTTGTAGAACAAAAGTTGTTCAGTTTGATGGGTAAAAGCCAACCTTGAAGTATTGTCACACACTTCTGTTACACCCTGTATATTAAATGTATTAGTTCAGTGCGACTTGCGTGGTCGCGTCGATCATGCAAGTTAACTGACTGCAGACACGGTCATAACCTGGATGGGTTTGACTGTTAGTGGCATTTATCTCGACCGTTTCCGTGCTTCGCAAGACCGTTAAGCCATTGGTGCCGGCTGCTATCGCTAGATGGCAGTCGTTAAGCAATGTCGGAGGCCTTATATAGACGGCTTGAAAACTTGTGACACGGGGTTGCCCACTACCCCCACAACCTCCACCAATCCGGACTTGGCTCCCGTGTGTGGAGTATGGCCTAACCTTCCCGAGTTATGGGAAGAGACCTGTGCCCCTACAGTGAGGACGTAATAGGTTGTTAACATAACAAACTATTACATAATCCAGTTGTAACATTCGGCCGTGGCCCCAATAGTTCGCCTTGCCTTACCACGGGGTGACTTTTTGGAAAACATATGACAACAGCCTGCTTATGGAGACATAATCACACCGTTTTCAAGGCAAGACCAAATACCTTTGTTAAGCCTCTGCTTTATTTATTTATTTAATTTTACAATTTATTAACTTTACTTGCTAGACTGGGAAATACCACGTAATTCGAAATACACTGGACGATTCGTATAACACAAAAAGTATAAACAATTAGAACAGCGTGTGTAAACATTTCACTAAATGTGTGCATGACTTTTTCAGTTTTATATTTATATTCACATTGGGATTTACCACACGATAACACAATCATGCCCTGAAGTATTCACTAATGTCGTCATTTTTATGTGTTTGATTGAAGTACAATATTTGTGCCACATGATGCCCGCCTTATAACTTCTGCGATAATATGAATTTCTATCTAATGACCATTTCACACCGACCGGTCCTGCTGCCCGCATCCAGCGGCTTCCAGCAACCTTGACCAGGTCATCGGTCCACCGAGTGGGAGGCCTGCCTACACTATCTGCCATCTAAAATGTTCCAACCAATATGCATTTGTATCATGCCATATTTCACACAACCCGCTGCGCTGTACGGCAGTTCGTCAATTACCTGCTGTGGCGGATAGAAGCAATTATTAATGAATTGACGTCCGTTGATGGATAGGAGAATATGATAGAATTAAATAACGCACAGAGTTTGATGTTTCCCATTCAACAAATCTCGTTTGAATATGACACTAGCAAGTACATATATAATTGCATGTACAACTGCAGGTATGTTATGATATATTAATATATCATAAAAAAATCTTAATTTGAAGATATTTCTTAGAACTACTGTATCATATCACGTAACCCAAAGTTGTTTTATAAGATGGCAAAGGCTATAAATAACACGATAGAAAGTGGATACAGCTTTCTATAAGCTGAAACACCAGAAGAATCTACGAGTATGCCTTAGAAACGCGACATAATAATAATGGTTATCACGCTGGCTATCTCGTCGTACCTGTCGATAGGAGTACAATCGGCACATATAGAGAAGGCAATGGTACCCACAATCCCAAAATCGGATCTTGCATAAAAAGAGAAAAAAAAGTATTTGAAACTTAGTTTTTCAAATACATTCTTATGTAAAATTTATGAAAATTTTACCATTTGTTTCTGCTTCTTAGTCTTAATTTCCGTATAAGTACATCTATTTACCTCAGATTTCTAAGGTGGATTACCTATTCAATAGTTTACATTAGTACTACATACTCTATTTTGTTGTTGCGCTATCCGCACTGCGATACAAAACGTCCTTACCTGTAAAGAAAGAAAATAAACAATTAGTAGGGCACATAAAATAATATCAACAAAATTCCCAAAACATGAAAATTCAACAATTATTATTATATTATTATTATTATTATTATTATTTATAACTTTGTAAAAACAAGCTCATCTGCTTTGAAAGATGAGGTTAATTTCGTGGAGCACTAGTATAGTTATTAATACAGTCGATTTTAAGATATTTAAGTAGACCATGACATTGCACAAAAACCACAGCCTAATAGATTGACAGTCTAGAATTTTTCCAAGCAAAATGTTCCGAAGAGCAAATCTCGAGGTATTTTCATCTGTCAAGAAGTACAATCATAATTATTTATTACGGTAAAAACGATTTCTTTAATTCAAGATAATCGACAACGCTGAACATACTAAAAAACCGACTTCGTAACAGCTACAATTTTGCTGTTTTCTGTTTTTGTTATTTTTTTTAAAAAGTGCTGAGTCAATTTGATAAAAATTATATGGGACCACCTCTGAAGTATCTGACCTACCAAAAACAAAAAAAGAATTATCAAAATCGATTCATAATTGGCGGAGTAATTGCGTAACATACATACAAAAAGAAAAAAACGTACAATCGAATTGAGAACCTCCTCCTTTTTTTAAGTCGGTTAAAAATATAGTTTCATATATGCACCACGAAATGTGTTTTCAATGGAATGAGTGTCTTGAAAAAGATGTCAAGAATGTTATGTTTTTATTGTGAGAGTCAAAACTTACGTTATAAAAAATATTATTTCTGGAGTAAGGAACAATTCCAAGAAATCCCGTCTTAAAAACTAATGTAAAATGTAAAAAAAGAAGTGCATCAAATATTTTTCTAAACACGAAATCTCGTTTCGAATGTTTCAAACCTAGTGTTCTCATACAGCTGATCGATTGCTGAAGACAGTGTAAAGTAAGTACTTTAATGTAAGTACATTCGCAGTCTCTTTTTCTCGGTATTAAAATAACGATGTTAGTTCTCAACCCTTAACTTTAGCTCTATGCCAAATTATTGTAAAAACGTTTGAGTATTTTCATAGTGAAAGAATAAATAGAAAGGTAGACAAATTTTCCAATACTCTCTTCTCTATCTCTCTCTCTCTTATAACCGAGCTATCCCCTAGAGATATACGGGCTCGGGCATTGCCCAGAGTTCCGATTTATATTCAAGTATATATGTTATTCAGAATTCTGCTACTAGTAGAGGTAGAGCACGCTTCCATACGAACCACAAATACTTTTCAATATAGAGCAAAATGTCCGTTTATATTTAGTAGCGCTTCTGCAGTTTTGTGATAAAATCTAAAATGCATTCTGTATGCAAACGAATACGAGTACAATCAGTGATATTCTCCATTGCTAGCTTAAAGTACACTTATAGGGCTTGTGGTATGCACTGACCTTACTATAATACACACACAACAAATTCTATTCAAAATGTTTTCATTTTAAGTGAATACTTTAGACGTTTTCTTTAATTCATATTTTTTCTACAAAATTCCTACACTCAACGTTTTACCGAAATGAGATAAAACGTCGAGTCCAAAATAAACTCACTTCAACACATATCGTGTGAAAACAAAAATGTTTTATTACAATTTACATTATTACTAGAATTAAGAGGAGAAGGATCTACACATATTATTATACGTATCTATTCTATACGCTGCTTTACACAATATGCGTTCTAAGGCACGGGCGGACCAATAACTCGACTTCATAATTTAGTGCATACCCTTTCGAAGGTGGTTACTGGTTTTTCTTAGTTTTACCGGCTTTCAATGAATAAGAAACATAACAAGTAATTACGTCAATTCTCGTACCTTTTTAACCGACTTCAAAAAAAAGAAGGAGGTTCTCAATTCGTCGGAATCCTTTTTTTTTTTTTTTTTTTATGTATGTTCACCGATTACTCGAAATCGCCTGAAACGATTTGGAAAATTCTTTTTTTGTTTAAAAGGGTATACTTCACAGGTGGTCCCATATAAATTTTATCGAAATCGATTCAGCGGTTTTTGAGAAAATCAACAAAAACATAGCAAAATTGGAGTTGTTGCGATTGAAGTCGGTTGTTTTTAACGTATTCAGCGTGGTCGATTATCTATGTTGCAAATCAATGACCATAAAACAGATCGGGGAAAAATATTCCTCATGGAAAAAGTAAAATTTAGAAGTACTTATTTTTGAAAACTTTTTAGACACCGTCTTTCGAATTCTCGTCATCACTTGTTTAAATCTATCTGGTCATCACATCCCCATATAATGTTCGAATTGATAACCTCAGTCCTTAACAGAGTTAGTAAAATTGACATTCTCCTCTCGCTGATACGTCTAATTCAGTAACTCAGGCAAGATTTACGGTTAACTTTAAAAGATGGGCATTTCGAGATAAGGGTGCGGTGCGGCCGACTTGCCAACTCGATTACAATCTACAATCAACAATGTTGTAAACTCAGTCAACCTTGTAAGGGTGAAGAGACCCTTACAGAACTGGTATGTGACTTTCGACTTTATACGATAAAGGTTATAGAACTGAGAAATGGTTGCAGTTACTTGTGCTCGGACACTTGTAAGGGAACGTATAATTTTGATAATAAATGGTAAGACTGAGTTGAATTTAGGTAAAATTTGAGCTACCTTTTTACTGTAAAGTAATAATGCGTTTTATGTAATTTGGACTTATTAAGTGACTATTAACAACGGAGGGGAGATTTATAAAGATGTACCGATGAAGGTGCAATAAAATTAATTTTACATTAAATTAATCCATAAAAGTGAAGTATAACTTTCCTAAATACATATAATACTTACACAAATATGTTTATAATTTCAATTATTTCATAGTAACATTCGTTCAATCTCGAAAATATGTTATTAAAAGGAATTAAACACTTAGCCCTTTCACCGAGTAGGGAGGTGAAAACCACATCACGAATCCCTATCTAACACAACACAAGAGTACTAAACACTATCTACCACAATTTTTTTATTCAATCCAATTTAAGAAAAGGTAAATAAACTTATTAGGCAATTGACGTTTTCACGTGTCGGTTCCCTAGTAAGACTGTTTACCTTCTATTCAAATTGGATTGAAACAAGGTTATTTCCCCCCCCCACCCCCCCCCCGAGCAATAACCACACCACTAAGCTTGCCATCCTAGTTTATTTTACCTTACCGTATCTTCTTTGTGCATTCTTATACCCGATCATCGCGATAGCACAGGATCTAATCTAGAGAAATACCGGTCGCAGACGTCTTTCACATGCCTGGCTGAACTTAAAACCTGGCAGGCTATTAGGGGGATCCCGCCGATGTAAAAAGGAGATTGCATAGCTAGTTTCGTTAAAGCTTTCAGGGTTTTAGATTTAGGTAGTAGGTTTGAAATAAAAATTTAATGGCTTTTTAAACAAAATCTTGGAAGTAAAGTCAACAATTAAGCTGTTAAATTCACAACACCGTACTAACAAACCTGTTCACAGTAAAAATGTTCTAAATAGATTTAAAAACAACTTCTTTTTAGCCCTTTACCGAAAAGACCAGAACTCCAGCTGTAGACTTTGAGAAGAGGATGTAAATGACCAACAACTGTGTATCAGACGTCAACAGTTGAAAATTTAAAACAAAAAATACAGTAATTGTTGTAAATAGTTTTGACATAAACATGGCTCCTGATGATGATGACGAGGACGTAGTGAATGTTAATATTAGACAAGAGAATTGTGACCAAATAAAATAGGTTGAAGGCCGAGATTCTAGTCGCTAGCCAGAAATCACTTTGCTTACGATCATAAACACCACCCATCACGGGCAGAGATCCAAATAGGCGGTAGTGGTACAGTCGTCGTTAGTACTAAACACTCCCTGCCTCCTAATATGCATGTTATCGAAACGATAAACAAATACTTATATAAATTAAAGTGTATAAAAACATTTCGAAATCTGTAACGTACTTATAATCCATACTATCCATAACGTTACACACGCTAAATGCGGCTAAACCACTGAACTGATTTTACGGAGAAAGTGTGAACATTCGGAAAGGGAATAAGATTATTTAATTTATATCATTTAGTATTACTTTAGTTATTTTAGAAATAAACCTTTTTTACAAAAGCATCACCCACTTTCCTAAGGCAACTTAACAATGTTGAGATCGCCACAATATTTTTAGCGGCACGGGTAAACCTCACGAGACGAGCACAAACAATTTGAACTTTAAACAAAACACTGGAATCCGTCATGTGATTACAGTTGGCGACTGTACAAGAATTTTCCGCCATTTTTCCTTAGAGTTGCGTCTAAAATAATACTGCAACGTCACGGGACCACATAGACCGACGGCACGGCGTCGGTATTTTAATTGTGATTGCTAGGTGTGCAAGACGGACGCGCGGACGTCACATAGCGGCATTGACGTGTATAGACGTCATAAACGTCGCGCAACGAGGGATGATGTGTTGTTATGAGCGGGTTAGTTTGAGTGAGTACGCCGTGGTACCGGAAACGGGCAGTCAATCATATCGCAAGAACGAAAACAAGAAGAGAAATAGAACAGTCTAGTTGGCTGCGTCAGAAATTTGGAGAACAAGTAAACGCTTCGATTTGTAATGAACGTAGAATTCGAAAAAAATATTCAATTTAAAAAAAGAGCGTGGAATCGATTAATATTAAATTATTGTTTCATTATATCTCAGTAACTCTCAATTAACTCAATAACTAAAGTAACTCAGATAACTAACAATCATCCACTGTATTGAGCGTGGGAAATGCTAAGAATGGTCTCTCAAGATGCAAATAAAAGAAACAAATCTTATAGATCTGATAAAATTGAAATCGGGAACAGCCTCGCGTTAAGATTCCCACCAAAACTAGTTAAACAAGGTTTCATTGTTTGTTCGTGAACTAAACGTCCAGCAGTTTACCAGTTTAAAGTTCACTTAAACTCCATCAAGGAAAACGTTATAAAGTTACAAACGGCTAACGAGGGAAGATTTTAACCATGTCGACCTAATTTACGCGGAGGGAGGGGACATAAACGTCTCAAATGCGATAAAACGGAGCGAGGTGAATGTCAGCTTACTCGAGTAAAATATAATGCTCAATGGGGAAACCCTTTAACAGACTAACAAAATACGAGTTCCGAGAGCGGTAGGAACCTCGGATTAGGTAGATTAAATTATGATGTTCGAAAAGTGTACACTGCTACCTACTTCGAATAAAATATTTTCATTTCATTTCAAGAGTAATAAAAAACATCTATCGTCACAAGAAGTTACTTTGATATTAATTGAATAATAGTCAAAGAAAAATTCTGATCTGACAAGTAAAACGTTTACGGAAGGTAAACACATTCGAATATATCTTGAACCATTGCCTATACACTGAAACTCACGGAAACGATTTAGCGAGTTAAAGCCAATGAACTATCAGAGGTCTTGCTAGGTTGGCCAATGCGGATGCCAAAAGGCGAGCCAGAGTCGAATGTGCAAATGTATATTTCACCGAAGTAACGCGGTGTTGGCAAAGACGCATAACGTTGGTTCCTCGAGGATTTCGGATTTTATGAAGACCTTTGTGCAAGAGACGGTCGTCTTTATACGGGCAACAACCTTAAACAAGTTCGCGGAGGCGACACGTAAACTAAATTTAGTCGGTTTGCATGTTGTTAGTTCAGAAGATCTGAGTTTGCCAAATATAGAGAATTTTGAAATATTAAAAGAAAGAAAGAAAACACGTTTATTGGTTACAGTAACACGACATAATTACAAAAATATTAAATATGGCTAACTAAAAAATACAAAATTAACAAATTATTATTATTACGAAAGTTTAAGGATATTATAGAGTATGGACACTCCCTGCCGCTCTCTGAAGGCTACCTCACCCCCCCTGTGCGACCGATGTGTGACCATTTGTCAAGAGGTTGGCACAGTTCCAAAACGGTTCCAAAGCACAGTATTATAACCAAAGACAATTTTATTTTTTAAGGAAAGAGCTAAGCCTTCTAAGGCTATACAGCCTTGTCTGGTGTATTCAGCCTTTACTTTATTTGTAAAAGTCTAGCTAATAATAAAGAACAATGAGGGCTAATTGAATCTCGATTCAACCCTAGTACATCACGCACACATTTACATGTGTACAAACGTGAATGTCTTTGTAGTAAACAATGGCGCGAAATTTGTATGAAGTGTCCGGGGTGTGATATAAAGTTAGGAGCACCTAACGCGTCTATGAAAGGCTACACAAATGACCTAACTAGAAATTCTCGATATAGCTAATGCTTTTAATAAATCTGCGCGGGAGAGAGTGTGTTTCGTGGACATGAAGAAAATGTCACCGCGACCCCCACCCATGCTATATTTATGAAATGGTATGACATAAAAACCGTAATTCCTAACCAACCATCAAGGATTCATAAACTGTATGAGCGGAAATGGTAAAGTTGATCGCAAATAGGTCGATCAACAAAATAATACGTTGCGTTGACAACGTCAATGCTCGTCGTCGGTTCGACGCCATCGCCAATCTAAATTCATGAAAACCGCACGGCGGCGTAATGGTTAACGGAAGTTTTTTCGGTCCCAAAGGGCAAAAGCGAACTTTGGGGACGAAAATATTATATTATAAAGCAGGTTGACAAAGAACGTATTGTAAGAGATTGTAAACAGGGTAGATGAATGCATCAAAAATGTATTATGAAATATTGTTAACTAAACAGTTTTTATTGAAACTGCATAAAAACTTAATCGCATGGAATTCCATACAGGCATTTATTTTTTGTAATTAGTATGGAAACGACTATATTAAATTATTACGTCACAGCTTACTAAGTACAGAGTACAGGACAGAAAAAGTATTGAAAAACTGGAATCTACAACTTTTTTTGTCAGTTTTCCATACAAATTCATGATTCACTATTCAGATTTAGTGTGGGAATCTGAAAAAAATATTCGAAGAGCGGGTTTTTTCATATTCCTGTATTCTATACTTGATTCTGGGTAACCCCTTAAAATTTCCAACGCCCTTTTTTTAACAAACTGTATAAGCTTTTCAATTTTAGCTTTATAAGCTTTAGACAACACTGAAACTTCTGTCAATGAAGATTGTTAAATTGTAGGTATTTAATGACGAATGATGAAATAATTCATACAATGATCACTACAATGCGTAATTCCTTTAGCTTCAATAAATTTCAATGAAGAGTCATACCTATTATACGTCTTAGGTAATAGGGTAATAGGATAGCTGAGTATTATATTCTTCTTCTTAGCGAGTCGATGCTTCGGCTTCAAATTTTTCAGGACCAGTACACAGCTACAAGAACAGCATTGTCCGTAGCGTTGTACAGGTCCTCGCGCGTACAGGTGGCAGGACACGCAGAGCAGGACAAAAGTATTATATTAATACATGATCATTCTTCGTTTTCCCATCTGAAAGTTTCCTATCAGCATCAGCACCATCAAAACCTATATCATGGGAGGCATGAAGAAAGAGCCCAAGATCAAATAGGCACTTAAACTAAAGCCATGAATTAAACTCGACTGGATCGAATTTTTTCGCGCTAAACGGCTCCACTAATCTCGGTTGAGATTACCCGGGGGATTACAAAGGGCCGGCAATTACGACCAAGTCCCAAGGTTCTGAGTCCTCTTTAAATGGCGCTCATTACAGTCAGGGTTACCAGTGTTAAGAATTCCCCTAAATTAGAGTGTAGGAAAATTGTATCGTTCGTACGACTACAAACCTCTGAGCAATTTTGCACAAAGAGGTTTATATGAAACAGTGCGATGGTATGGGTAAATATGATTAAATTATAAGTTCCATTCATTTTACTTTTATGACATTGTTTCTCCATAAACAATGAACTCTGGCACGATATTCATAGCCGGATTTCATAGTGTGTTCCAATCGTAGTTAAAATAACCAAAATGTTAGAATACCTTGGAGAATAAACGAACATACACAATTACAATTACATACTTTACTATCTGACTGTCAAGACACTCCGTCTGTACCATGTCTCGTATCAGACTGAACAATCCAAAAAATCGACGCTTTATCTTCTGTTATGTACAAAAAAAGGCCAATTTTAATGATTATAATGAAACCAATAAAAATTTTGGGCATTGATAAAATGTTTTATTATTTGACGTTATTATAATCCTAATGATAGAATTATAATAATCCTAATAAATAGAATTGCCAACTAAAAATTTAAAGCTTTGAGCTATGGCAACCCCACCAAGACGAAATGTTCCCGAACGCCATACAATTTGTTACATAACACGCGACTTAGTATTATGGCAACATAACACTGATTGCGGGAACAATGGTACTGGTATTGCCCGTTGCTCTATTTTTGGCCGATATAACTACCTATATTGGAAACGTAATCAAATAAAAATGACGATAAGCTATCGCTTGCACTCTCTTGATAATAATAATAGATTGCAATATAAATGAATTCAGTTTGCAAACTTCGGTATATCATTTTGAAATGTTGAATGTAACTACTAAATTCATATTGAGTTCTACCAAAAATTTCGAGTTGAAAACGTTGAAATTACGAGAAAGAAAGTAAAAGTTTACAACACAGTCATAGACAAATAATAAATTTCATTGACCAATATTATAGCCGCTGGCATCGTCAATCTTCCAAGTTATAGACTGAGAAGTAGATAACAATGAATTCAGTGTAGAGATGTGTAGAACTATGTATGTAGAGGTGGCAGATACAGGAACTAGGTCGCAGTCGCAGAAGTCAGAAGGAGAGAAGAAAATACTTAGCTCAGGAGAAAGGCGCAGTGTAGGAGTAAAATTGAAATAGGTAGTCGGTAGAGATATATAGTTATATTACAAGAAAATATTTACAGTAAAATTACAGTATAAATTGAAATATAAATGAAATATTGATTAGGTCGCGTCTTGTTTGTTCGGAGTCCAGGCCGAGAAGAGAACTGTCAATCTGACGCGTCAACAACTCCTTGAAGTGCGCTGCGTCCATGGAAAACTTATGTCGCTACACTGCACTTATCATAGAACTTTTCATGACAGACATCTGGTTGATAAAGATTCTGACTCAACCGATGCACATTTTCATGCATTTCAATCCATTTCCTATCGAAAACAAGTTTCGATAATACGAAACCACATGTATCAGACACTTCGACCTATTTCTGGCCACTCCATCCAACCGGGCGAAACAATGAACTATGCGGGAGAGAAAAAGATGGCTATATACGTCAATAGCGAACAAGAAAGTGACGGCAGACGGCACACGTCACAGGGAATTCGCTCGGTTTATTTCTGTTCGTCGCGTACATGTCTCGGAATACGCTTTTGAGTCTGGGGGCATCGGAGCCATGGTATGTGACTAATGGTCTGCCGGGTGAAACTTGCCAGAGTTATGTGCTCCATCACTAATCACTTATTGCTGTTGCGGTGACGGTAAATTCTGCTGTCACCTCTACAGGTGACTACTAACTACTACTACAAGTTTTCGAATTAATCCTCTCGCTGTCCCGATCACGATCGCATTTGAGTCTCTAACACAGAAGATAAAACTCCGTACTCCGCGGTGGATACAGAGAGGTGAGGTGCCATTAAAAATTCAATACATCTAAATGTGGGTCCAGAAACGCGATCGGACAAACTTAACTCGATAGTTTTTATTTCAAAGTCCGACAGACAGTTCGATAGAAACAACAAACTTAACATAAAGCTACGTTTCTATCAAATAAAACCATTAAAATATACAATACGTAAGAACTAGTGTACCTAGTTCCTGCGTTGATATCAATCACTTTTAGTACATAAATTATTGTTTTTTTTTTAGGCCTGTATTCCAAAACCTAACACGAACGTTTGCCTTGACGGCGAGATATCAAAAAACCCTCATCATTCCATACAACACTTTCAGTGCCACTTCCTAGTTGAATAACACCTAAAATGCCAAAGTACCGAGCAAGTCTAATAACAACAGTATGTCATTATGGAAGACCGTCTGGAATTCATATTAACTGTTATAGGATGAAGATAATGAATTCAGGTCAATTAACATATTACGTGGATGACATCAGCCACTTATGTCACGTAGTTAATATAATTGCCAGCGAAATTGGACAAACGCATATGCGTGGCATATTTTTCTAGGAGAAAATAGTGTTTCTTTAGTTTACTCTGAGTTCTATAAGTTACCACCTCTCTTATCTTAAGGTACAATCGACTATATAAATTCTATTATACCTCCAATTTTTACGTACGTATTATGTAGAATATATGCATAATAGGTAATAAATAATCCAAAATTATCGTATTTTTAGGGTTCCGTAGCCAAATGGCAAAAAACGGAACCCTTATGGATTCGTCATGTCTGTCTGTCTGTCTGTCTGTCCGTATGTCACAGCCACTTTTTTTCCGAAACTATAAGAACTATACTGTTGAAACTTGGTAAGTAGATGTATTTTGTGAACCGCATTAAGATTTTCACACAAAAATAGAAAAAAAACAATAAATTTTGGGGGCTCCCCATACTTAGAACTGAAACTCAAAAAAATTTTTTTCATCAAACCCATACATACGTGTGGGGTATCTATGGATAGGTCTTCAAAAATGATATTGAGGTTTCTAATATCATTTTCTTCTAAACTGAATAGTTTGCGCGAGAGACACTTCCAAAGTTGTAAAATGTGTGTCCCCCCCCCCCCCCCCGTAACTTCTAAAATAAGAGAATGATAAAACTAAAAAAAATATATGATGTACATTACCATGCAAACTTCCACCGAAAATTGGTTTGAACGATATCTAGTAAGTAGTTTTTTTTTAATACGTCATAAATCGTAAACCGCAATTTACCTTTCATTTAAGTTACAACGAACTACAAAAACTTTTATATTATGTTACTTGCTGCTACGGAACCCTTCATGGGCGAGTCCGACTCGCACTTGGCCGCTTTTTTTAATGATTACCTTACCTGAATCGTAAAGTAATCATTAAAAATACGACTACCATAAAAGCAGATTGTATAAATAAATACCACATTATTCTTGTACGAACAAAACTTCAGGGCAAACATAAATAGAGTTGACATTTGCCGGTCGTTATAAATAGTTTTATAACAGATTTAATTGAGTGACGCGCCCAACATTTTTTTTATTACAGTTGGCAAACTAAACGGTCCGAATTTGAGGTTCAAATGGGGCTTGATCACGTCAAGGGATTTGACATTGGCGTAAAATACTGAATTAAAGGCAACCATGATGTTTACAGAAGGGCTTAAATATTTTTAAAAGGATCGGCAAATCATTGATTCTGGTGTTGCAAAAGATTCTTTTTCCATCAGATGGGTCTACCATCAGCCGTTTTGACATCTTACCTATAAAATAAAAATCCTAACGAAGTAGCTTAAGCCAACATTCACTTCAAATATTCATTGTAGCATCTCTAGAGTAAGCAACCAAAGAGATTGTTTACTGACACACGACTGAATTTGACCTGTGATAGAGAGGATGCTTAAAAATGGTGCTTCTTCCTTCGAAACGCCGTCGTCATTAGTTACTTCTAATAAAAGTATTCCTAGCATCCAGTAACGAATCATCATCATCGTCATCATCATTGTCATCATCGTCGTCATTAGCCTGTGAAGTCTATGGCAGACGATTTAGTCAGTGTCGCGGATGGAACTCTCCACAGACACTGCGTTGCACCTCGGAGCACAGGACAATTATGGGAGCGCAGGGTTGCCCAGGATCTGCGCCACCCTCTCGGCCTCACTCGCTGAACCAGCAGGAACGACGAGTCGATACGTGCGGAGCCAGGTCGATTGCAGCAGACCGCTGCATTCGACCTGGCTTCGCACGCCGCTTTTTCAGGTTGGACCCTACTCGCACCTAATGGAGACCCCGTGCTAGGTTTGATTTTGGACTTGTCCTCCTTCTAGACGGGTAACGCGAATAACTAACAACCAAACAACTAAGTATTCATCTCTCGTAATTGAAAATGTTTTTATTCAACTACTCGTTGACGCTAAACACATTATTTTTATCTAACTACAGAAGGTTATTTTTTATGATATTATGACAAATCGTTTTTCTTTTCTACCCAGTACAAAGTCCTTATCAATCTGAACGAGTGCACTGTTACGGAATGTTGGTGAATCGAGAAGAAACTTCCAATCCAAAACAAACGGAACTTTTTTAATATACTTAATTTTGTAATATAACAATTTACGAGGTGGAGAATTGAATCACGTCAATCACTTTTATATTTTGTAACAGGCCGAGACTTTAACGGAATTACTAAAACAGCATCTGCAGAGTATACAATTTCATAAACCCTCGCTCAACCTCATATCTTCAGTATAAACACGCTTAAAATACTCCCGATTGTTAGGCCCAGTTTACACTGCACGCCGCGTTAACCTGCGATCGCTGTAAATATAAATAAAATGATTTAGCATCGATTATTCGAACGTTTAGAATGCCTTGCTTGTTTGTTTAGAAGCCAGCGGCTGTGATGTAGCTGTTCGTCTTTCGTTGGTTATTCTTAGGCAGCGGTCTTAAAAAGACTGGGAATGTCGAGTGTGAATGGAATTTGTGAAGGAATATTCATGAGAAAGTAAAAAGAAGGAACATTTATAAATCACTGAAGGTTTATGTTCTTTCCTTACAAAAGACAGTATTTTTAATAAAAATGACTGATAAAAATAGCTCATAGACTATTTGGTTTGGACGTTACAGTTAGCTCATAGGCATAATATCAGTACTGTTCTATAAGATTACAAATATTAAATGAAAACGAACCCGCGCAATGTGAACGTCCCTTAACACTTTAATATGAAGAAAGCTACCAAAATACCTGTGAGCGTTCAATCATAAGTTCGTACCTGGTTTGTTTCTGTTGCGCGTACGCACCACGTGTTAAGTTCAGTTGCGTATTCAGTTGAACCTGTGGCGAGTTGTATGTTTAGAAATTTATGTAGGTAACTCAAATAATTTTACAATAATATATCAAAGAATAATGGAAACTGGTAGCGCAATAAATATAATTACATCCTGAGAAAATACACGAACATTTGCTCACACAATACACGCTAAATACAGCAGAAATGAATTCAGACAGAACTCGAGTTTCACTGAAAACACTTTGTAAACTGCAATGCAACATAATATGTAGTTAAAATACAATTTCATATCCATCTTAATTTAAGTCTGGCAAGTTTGTCTTTGCAGAAATTTATCTTTGTAAAAAGATAAGTCGGGCTCATCCATAATGATGGAAAGACAAACAACGCTGCAGATTGCAGATCTCGTGTCACTGCAGCTTTGTTATAGAAATGAAAATTGGCAATGGAAAATAAATCACAACGAAACACAAATAATATGATGTTATTTTCGTCATAGTTAGTGAAATATTTTTTCCAATGTACCGAATTGTTTTCTAAGCGTGGCTACTATAGTTTACTACACAGCCGATCGCTTGCAAATTTATTTTTTGTCTAGGCTCAGTCTATTTTAGAGTTTTTAGTACTATTCGGTAAAATGTTCTCCAAACATCAATAACCGTTGCGTTGTAGTATGAAACACATAGCGAGAGCTTCAATTACCAAAGAGGATATCATTTACAACCCCTACTACTTACCACCATCGTCTGGAAACCTCAACCACTCTGGCCAAAGTGTGTGACTACAAAGAGAACAAAATTTACGTACCTAATACGAGTTTTTATAGCAACTCGTCATCGAACGAACAGAGCTAACAGAGAGCAGCTCCAAAGTATACGGCAATTTATTGTAGTTGATGCCTTGTGCCTAACATGGTCAGAAATTCAAAGATAACCGACACGACAGGCCCTCTTAATCAGAGGTTTGGATTTAAATCCTAGCCAATGCACCGCTGCATTTTTTGAACTTACGTACATAATTTTGAAAGAAGAAATCATGAGAAAACCTGCACCGCTGCATTTTTTGAACTTACGTACATAATTTTGAAAGAAGAAATCATGAGAAAACTTACGTACATAATTTTGGAAGTAGAAATCATGATAAAACCTGCACAACTGATTACTAGACTTGAATGA
Source organism: Coleophora deauratella (assembly GCA_958295455.1). Taxonomy (NCBI): domain Eukaryota; kingdom Metazoa; phylum Arthropoda; class Insecta; order Lepidoptera; family Coleophoridae; genus Coleophora; species Coleophora deauratella. The sequence continues at coordinate 7,935,257 of OY282413.1, read as the reverse complement.
AGGTCGCGTTGCACAAATCCGTAGGTGTAACTGTAAAAATACCCGAGGGTCATGATAGGTGCAACACCAGGCAATCGCCGTGCATCCCTTAGAGCCAGGTTACACGCTAAGTCTGGCGTCAGTTTGATCTGAGACTGATGGAAGAATGATCGTGTAACCCACTGTCTGTCGTCAGTCTAGATTAACTGTGAACCGTGAAAATCATCCATCACTCTGGCGTCAGTCAAGACTAATGGACCAGATTGAGCGTGTAACTTGGCTTTTAGAATAGCATGGTTAATTGTGCCAAAGGTTAGAAAGACTTAGTAAAAGCATATTACTCAATATTTCTTCATAATATTCCTGGAACATTCGCGTGCAACCCTCAAGATAGAAAAAGAAAAACCGAAGTCATCGTCGAACGAAGCGAAGCAAATTGTCTCAGATAAGCGAGAACGGAAATAGACGTATTCCTGTTCCTCCAAATGTCTTGCTAGATAGACGAAGTCATATTTTTTTATTAAAATTGTTAATATTCTAAGGCTTATACCTCTATTTGCAGATGATTACAATTCAAGAAGAGTCCCACTGCAAATGAAATATAATAATATGTAGGGCATTTTTGTTAACGCGTTCAAAATCTAATATAAGAAGTCTGGAAAAACTTGACTAGTTATGTTTAAGACGCGTAGTCTACGCGACGAAGAGCCTATGTTTAATTTTAACAGCTAAAACGGGAGAGGAAACAAATTAGAACAAAGAATTGTACCATCATCTGTCTGTAGCTAATAGCTATACTACTCTTGGAAGGGCATGAAGGGGTGTTTCGCGGGAAGCAGAGGGGAGGGGGAGGCTGTGACGTCATCTCGGAAATTGATTCGAGGGCGAAAAACGGGGCCGCTTGCAGAGCCGCTTGCCCAGCATAAATTACCAGCTTTATTTGTTAAGTATTATAGGGACCGCCTTTTATTCTACTTAATGGTATTCCAGATCTATTTGGTGATACCCTATTTTGTCTTTTATTTCGGAAAGTTTCCCGGCATCGTCTTTTAAGAGATGTTTTGAATAGAGCTAAGTAAGATATAAAGCGTTTATACATACAGAATTTTCTTATCGTATAAAATTTATTGTGTTTGTTAATGCTGATATATATCATACATATGTATTTAAATTGTTGAAGGTAATTAAATATTAGTTAAGAGCCTGGATTTAATTTTAACAACTGAGATTGTAAGTATCCTTGACACCTTTACCCTTACTCTTTCAAGAGGAAAAGCAATAGCAGATCTTTGAAAGACAACTGATAAACATATGCAACAAAAAAGCTATTTAAACTATCTCTGCAGCAGTTATTCCAACGCTTTTAAATCAGTTGGTAACTAGATATGGCTTTCTTTGCATTGTGTATTAAGAGCGTTTTTTTTAAAACCAAGCATTTAGCCGGCTTATTCGTTTTGTCCCCATATTTGCACATCGCATTGTCTACTTTTATTATTATATATTTCTTTTATTTTATTTTACTTAAGCCACAGATAAAAGAAAATATTTAAAACATAAGGTAAGGTCGCTTCCTTATTTAACTTACATAAGGTAGTTATATGATAATGTTTGTATATATATTGTCTTGTATAAACTGTGTAAATGAAATTAGTATACCTATTTTTCCGGCTATAACACAAGCCTCACCATAAGAAGCTTCATGCTAGAAAGGGAACGTATAGAGCCTTTGACTTCCCTATTAATGTAACAATTGGTATTCTTGTACCCGGTGATATTAAAAAGTTAAGAGAAAAATAACGGCATTTTTTTGTCAAAACTCGATCGCCAATAATCTAAGTAGGTAATCAGAATCAAAAGCATATCTTCAAAATTCCAATTTAAAATTCTAATTCTGGATAGCGTACAAAATCCGAGCTGATCTTAGCTCTCAATACGTGTCCGAAACAAATAAATAAATTTCCTACTTACATAAAACATTTCCTCAACCAAAAACAGGGCACACAACTACCAGGAAACAACAGGTATACGAACAAATACGATACCGCAACAAAATATCAAATGGCAGAACCGAGATGGGTTCCCGTAATCACCCCGGCCCAGCGATTCACCTTTGGCATTTAGAAACTGGGTGCTGGGCGTGACCCAACTACTCCCGCTACGAGGTCAGATGCTCTTGTAAAATGTCACGCAAAGGACATTGCATTGACACACCCGAAATGAAAATGTCAGTAATTCTAAAAAATACGAGTGCAAACTGCCAACGTTTTTTAGGTAAACGGTTTCATGTTAAGTTGATTACATAGTGCAAAGAAAAACACATATGTAGGACCGGTAACTGGTGTGTCGTGGGACTCATCATTTTGAACCAGTTTTGATTCAAGAAAAAAAAAATACTCTCAATCCAAAAGCCTACATGTAACCCGGATACAAGGCCCTTTTATCCGGGCTACATGTAACTGATGCATGAAGATGGTCCAGTCCTCAATTAATCGTAGCAATTTATTTCAATGCCAGATATTTACGGTATTTTAATCATCCGCGTGTAATTTTTCTCATCCCGTTTGAGTTCTGTAGATGGATCCATTCATGAGTTTTAACGAAATTGTAGTATATGTAGACTTTTTGAGTCGGGTTTAACCCCTCTGGGTCTGCTCTGTTATCCGCTCTCCACGTGTTCACATGACTGAATCGGATGAACCCCTAGGTGGGTACGAGCGCATCTATATTTGTACACGGATATCTCACCGGCTCACAGGTAATCACAGTAGAATAGGGGAAGCTCTATCTATTTTTAGACGATTTAATTTGAACTTTTGTATTATTATTTGTCATCAAATTAACAACCCATATCGTTCCAACGAACGGGTTTAATAACATATAGGTAAGGTTATAATCCACACAAGGGGGAAGGAATTGGTCTTGGTATAAACCTTTTTTAGTGGGAAGATTATGTTAGAGTGAAATTGCTTATCAGAGTCAATCACTAACTGAATCGTAACTTATCATCATTCATAAAAACACAAAATATAATAAGAATGAATTAAACATTTACAAACAAAAACGTTAGCAAATATTGAGTGTCACGAATTTATCATCATAGTCCTCGCTCAGCGCAACGCTTTGCGCAACCAACTGGTCTACCTCAAGACCTCAAAAGGAACATTACGCACTTGCGTTAGTGTCTCTACAGCGCAACTAGAACAATGGCGCAAGTCATTAACAGCCACATCCATAAATGACATCATATTGACGTCATCAATTCTGTGGCGTCACCATTGCTCAGTGGAATGTAAATACGAGTACCTTAGACGCCCTTAGGCTAGGGACAGATCTGAGCGGAAAAGTTGGGCGAAATTTCAGGAACAGAATTCTGCACTCAACAAATATGACCGAGCGTAGCGGAAATTTCGATTCGGTTGACGGAAACACAGTTGTACCATTAAAATCAAGAAACACTATCTTTTTTATTAAAGTGTACTATAGAAACAAAGCAAAACTGACACAAATAAACTACACTATAATCAAAGTATAACGATTTCTTTTTCGTCTACTGCATGGTGCTTTTGGAAAATGTGTATTTGTAAGACTGAGTTCACACAGTAGTAATTACGTTAGAATTACAATATAATAGGATGATCGCGTTAGACATCTATGGACAATCGATACGCTACACTATGAGCTAGTAGCGTGTAAAAAGTTCCTTAACAAGCTGATAAAGAGGTAATAATAATAATATCTAATAAGACATCCATTTACAGTACTTCACTAGCGAGCACTAAAATATTAAATGCATTTCAGGACTTCGAATTTTTTTAACAACTCATTTTTCCAGGTTACCTTGTTATTATATAATATATGGTCATGTAGTCCCAATTTCTGAATTTCTTAATTATTGACCTTATATGACATATATCTATTTCAGATTATTTGAGCAGTGTCCGCCGTCCGCTGCAGCCAGTTCTTTTGTATAACCGTAATAAGTAAATCAAGAACCGACACACTTACGCATTTATATCAATCAGGGATTATTGCCGCTTTGATAGCTCTTTTCCCTTTCATCCGCCAGTGCACTGAACCAGGCTTCGTCGAGCGTTTGCGCCTCCCATAGACAGTCATGTTGACGCCGGTAGTCCGTTCCTCCCACACTTTATAAGCAAATACAGGAAAACAAGGTGATTTTTAATGGCGGAAACGTGAACATATCCAAAAAACTCTGCATGTATAAATTAGGGACTCAGAGACTTCATAAACCCACATACAATGTTGTAACAGCAATATTGCGCACCCTCCTTGCTACGCCAACCTATCTTGGCGACATCGACAATTTGTCTCTTTATCGGAAGTTTATAATACAATTTTTACAATTTTTTGTTTCTTTTCCAGTTTTTTCCAAGCTAGCTCTTGGCAGTCTAACCGACTGGGACCGGATCGGATAAGCGGCAAGGCGAGGCAAATCGCATTATCGGAGGATTGAGGGTCGGTCGTCGCGGCTCTGTTACAGCATAGGTATGCTTCCTACTTTCCTCTATAGTCTATGTATATGTCTATAGGTTTTTGAAGCCTTGGTCTATATTTATACAGGTAATAGATAGCTGCCGTCGAAGAGGATTCCTCTTCCTATATAATTTCTATCCTCAAGGTACGTATATAAACTTTGGTCGCCGGTTGACACTTGTGATGCTACCTGCATGGAGGGTCACAATATACTCCAAAGTTTTTTATCTCCAATATAAAAAAAAACGGATTATAAGACGGATTTCCGCATACGTGAACGTCAACTAGTATATAGTTTAGCCCTTTGGCGAAGACTAGCGAGCAGCGGCAGCAGTTTCTGCAAGCTCCTCTTCCTTCCTCCATGCAGTATATCCCCAGATTTTTCCTATGCCTTTTTGAAGTTCTCAATCTAACTACTCTTCTGACAGTTTCATTGTAATATCTGCAGCAGATTATCCTTACTGATTCAATTCTGCGCTGCACGAGACAGATACGCCATAAAAAATGATCCCCCCGTTTCGTCACGAGCCTATTCATGAGAACCCTTTGTTTCGCCCTGATGGTTTTTATATTGCCTGTCAAATTGGCTCCCCTTCGAAGCCTCGCTTTTGTGTGAAATTTTCGATGTCATATCGCGTGAAGTAATGAGTGATAGCAATTATTGCTTTGACGTCGAAGATGATTTTCGGTTCCGCTTTCATTGTGATTATTTGTCTTTGTTTGAAATGTTTGTCTCTTATCATTTTTAATGGTTAGTCATTTATGCGATCTTAACAACGTAGGTATTTAAATAAGTTCGTTAGTTAATAAATTTAACATTTACGATTAATGTGTATTTGAATTCGTTCTTTCGTTCCCATTTATTGTGTTTTGATTAAGATATTTTTCCATTATTGGCTTAAGCCCTTGGCTTGACACCGTCTCAGGATTTAAATTAAATAAATATTCAATTTCTCCTTTCCCCACCCAACATCGTAACCCCTTGATAACATTATTGATTACCCGAACAATTTTTCAAAAGGCTTTTCTCTCCGTCAATTAACAAAATCTATAGAAATATCAAGGTCTAGCTTCAATCATTTATTTACTCTTTGTAGAAATTCTATTCGCTTTTAAACGATTTTTTACAAGACCTTGAACCGATTGATGACTTCGGCTTGTTTGACCTTGGTTAATATGTTTTTTTTTTTTGCATGATTTATGTATGTTACTCTGTCTAGACGGAATAGATGCCAAACTACATATAAGAATAAACTACTACTTTGTTAGCATAATTTAGACTGTAGTAAAACACTTTTTTTCTTCTATCTCTAGCATCATCTAATAAATTTTTACTTAATATTTTTCGTAGTCTTGGGTAAATCATTAATTTGATTTCTTTAAAAAAAGGTATATTCAAAAATAACATTAAACAAAAAAATCGATTCGCAATAAATTTTAAAAAAGACAGTTACACAAAACAAACTGTAAAACCACATGACCGTCAGAAGGTCAAATATTTGACAATGATGAGACGAACTAGGAAGTTAACATGCCATTTCCACCAGTGTCACAGACCCCAGACCTAACCAACCAGGCACAACCAGGAGGATCAACTAAGATCGGACGCTACTGTCCGAGCATAACTGCAGTTGATAATGCATAGTACATACTACTCTTAGCTAATATTTATGTACCATCGTCAGTACAGTGACATTTGGTGAACTTAGACAAAGTACCTATGTTAGTAATAGCAATACGTACTAAACAACGTCTCTAAATGACTATCATATGTCTCTAAAGACGTTGAATATTATTTAGTATTATATGAAAAGCTTCTGTTGTTCCAGACCAGTTGTGACTCAGATCTCCTAAACAGAATCAAGTTCAAAATAAGTTCTGGCCGATATATCAATGAGTTTTCGGAACTTTCTATCATCATATTTCTAGGAAAATATCTTGAGGAAACCTGCACATCTGATTAAAGCAAGTCTACGAAGGTCGCGTAGTATACGTCCGTAGGTGTAAATGTAAACGCCCCACATGTGATCTCGGGTGATACTAAGTTCAAAACCAGGCAACCACCGTATATCCCTTAAAATTCACTCGATAAGAAGAAGAAGAAGACGAGTAAATCTGAGGTTATTAGTGTTGCCAGAAGCTTTTACAATTTCGCTATAATCTTCTTAAACTGTAGGTAAGATGTTTTGAACTTTGACAAAACTTTTTGAAAGGGCAGACATAACTTTATATTTATAGGTAGTTACCCAGATAATTATTTATTATTTAAAGCCTTAACGGAAAACACGTCACTTCAGAGTTAGAAGGGTAGATTAGAACCAATCGAAGCTCAGTGTAGGTTAATGTGGGATAGTGCGATAGGCTTTTAGGGGCTGTGTATATTTAAACCAATCTCAAGACGAGGGCAAACCTTTGATTAGCAGCTCTGACAAATTGTTCCAAACATGATTATTCCACTACACTAGTTAGCTATGCGCATGATTTAAGGAAATAAAAGAAACAACCAACTTAATTAACAATTTAAAATGCTTTTACACTATAAAGACGAATCTCACAACACTTCACATTCTGAAATCCATCAGTAGTTTAGGCCACAGACTTAGAAAAATAAACAGGCAAATATACACCGGAAAACATTTGCCTCCTTCTGGAGCAGTGGGGTAAAAAGTGTAGTTCGTAACTTATAGACGAGATGACGAAGTGACAAGAATCGATCGAATCGCTCCTAAAATGTCTTAAAAAACTCAATCAAGGCAAAAGTTGTTTTTAAAACATTAAAATCGTAGTGCTACGAGTACGCTTTGGCAAAGTTCCACACGTTTTATATTTCCCGGTGTGCTTTTAATTTTGAAAGGCTCAAAAGTGTTTTTTCGTCGGAACGATGAGCAATATGCCGTTTTCCGCTAGATAAAGACGTTGTCCGCCTTGTGGGATGGGGCTCATTTTTCTTGGTACCCGAGTAGTACAATTATGAGACTTTTACACTATACGATTGGTCCTGAAACCTACATCAGCACTAACGTACAGTAGTTTGCTTAGTAACGCAGGTGACATAATTCGTAACTGACTGTTCATTTTTAATGAGCTGAGCTAACTTCAAAAAAAAAGCTAAAAAGTTATGAAATGACAAAAAGTATTTTAAGTAAGTCTGCTTTTTGGAAAAAAAAAGATATTTCTCCTCTTTAAGAAACTTTAGGTCATTAAAAGTGTCTGATGTAATGTATTAGTGTTTGAAGTTAATTTAGTATTAAGAGTTTCTCATATAAATAAATTTTGGAGAAAAGTTTAGGATGAAACTCGCCTTGTTAAAGTAAAAATCTGACAAACAAAATCAACAATCTACGTCACAAATACCAAAAGAAACTTGAAATTTGATATTAACTGTACAAAGACAGAGCATTTTATTCCTGGTGTAAAAAACAAGGTCCATGTTACAATCAAATTGAGAATAAAGAACAATTTTAAAGAGACACTGTAAAACAAAATAACATTGTATCCATCAGATCTTTGTATCACAGTATGTATTCAATCTTTTAAAATCGTGTCAGAGGTCGCTGCAATCGATACGGAAAATCGTAAGTCCCGACAATGTCGTATAGACTAAACATGCCTTGTTGGCGAACATTTGACAGGGCGCATCTATCAGAGGCGAAGAATAGTGGCTCGACTGATCAAAAAAAGAGAACCCTAAAGTGCTGGGGATAAGAGTGACACTCGTTTGCTCAGTAAAGTAGCACGAATAATCAACGAGAATATTTCTGTGGGTAACGTCTAAGCAGTTGCATAATTTCTGGTGGTCCTGACCTCTTTTATTATAAATATAAATGAAAATCATTAGCAGAATTAATGTTAAGGTTACAATAGCACATTTTTAGAATATATCAAAATAAATTTAATATAATGATGTAGAAAATTCTATAATTTCGTCCGCAATTTGATAGATAGGCGTCCGTCAAGAAAAACAAATGAACACATTTTCATTTGTTTTTCTTGACGGACGCCTTACCGCCTCAACAAATCTTCACGAATGTAGCATGCATGTAGCCTATAACATGGTGAAATATATAGGCTATCTTTAATCCCATTTTAGTGGTTCTCGTGGGATAGCAAAAAATTGTTTGATCGCGAAGTTGCAAACAAAAGCTAGTTACTGATACTTGAAACTTGAAACGTTTTTTGAAATATGATTTTTTTCGGTGGAGCAATGACGACACGACAGCAACCTTCTCCTATACTTGTTCCATGTCATTTTATCTTGGTCTTCCTCTTCTTCCCTCAATATTTCCTTCTAATTCATTCCCTGTATGTTTTTTTACAATTTTCAGCACTATTCAACCGTAAAAAGATAAATAAAAAACGAGTAATATTGAACGATATACGAGTACAGTTGACGAAAGAAACATTGGTAAAGAAATAGAGTACACTTTTAAGTAGTTAGAGAAACCGTCTGCTCGTTTGCCACCTTTGCCATAAAAAAGAAAAAGAAAAAACACTAATTAAGGTTAAAAATTCTAACCTGACGGTCTTGATACAAATATTTGTATCAAGAACGTCAGCAAACAATAAAACGTTATATTCCACATTAACCAATGCAGCAACAATATTCGCCACTGTTTTTCATGAGCGCCTTTGAACTAGCCAAATAATTCGTTCCTCTTGACTTTTATGCTGATGAGCAATACGCATTTATTCTCACTCAAGTCTCATTGAACTGACCAGTCAATTATAAAAAGATATGCTTCGTTGTGTTATGGCTAAGAAGTAATAAAAAAAAGGAGGGAACTTCATCATAATAATTGTCGGAGGTTATCTAAACCTATAATAAATTAAAAAAAACTAATTACTTACAGTACAAATTACTTATTATTTCAGAACACATTTTTATCTACAATAATTCGTTTAAAAAAAAGTGTAAACTTATAATTATTTATTAAAAAAAAAAACAAATACGTGTACATCTTAATTTACCAATAATGGATCAATATCTATTGGGGGTCTAAAGGACACTAAGGACTTTTCAATTATCTATCCATTGGGGTGTATCGGGCTGTTATAGTTTGTATCGAGAATGGTTATTTTATTATCCCCAAAGGGTTTAACGGGCTGATTAATGCAAATGGATATAGTATAACGATAACAGTTTCGGCGGATATTAGAATTTATTGGAGCATTAATACGAACATTATTTAGGTTGTTAACTGAGGCACATGCGAGTGACATGTTTGCGAAACTTGCATGTTGCATGCGAGAGTTCAGTAAACTACTCCTCGGAGCTGCACTCGTTGTTGTTATAATGAAAACTACCTATTTATTTATTTATACATCACTTTTCCCAAAACGAAACTTCCATGGCAGGGTTAATTTTTAAAAATAATAATATAAGTAATATAACATTTTCTTTCTTTCTTTCTTTCTAATATAAAACAGAAAGGTATAACAAAATCGAATATAAATGCATACTTATACCTTAGAGAGATCTGTCCCATCCGACCTTCGATATAAGGATTTAAAACAAAGGCAGAAAAACTACGTACAATCAAATAATTTAGGTTTTTACCGATTCCCTTACCGGATAGCCTTTACAACCCTTGGCGTGTAGGTTTAAGGGTCTAAGTGATCACTTTGATTGAAGCATTTCTGTTTTTATATGCCCAGTGAAAAGCCAGCATAATTTCCATTACACGGACGCTAAAAGCTTTCCGTGTTTTTATTTATTTTATTTTGGAAATCTACAACAAAACTCAGTCCATCTGTTTCTGTTGAAGACAGGCGCAATACCATTACAAAAATACCTCTAACATTCGTTTATTATAACAAACCATTATTTCCATAGGATAAGCGATAAATTATAGTTCGGGAACGGTCGCGTGACCGCCAAGCGTTTTTCCTTGGCCCTTGTACCTAACACAAAGCATAATACATTTGGTAATGGCAAATTTCCCGCCCTCCGCTCGTTACTGTCAGATTGTTTGACTTACTAATCCAACTATTTGTAAATTGGTGTGACCTTGGATAGCTAGATTAATGTTTGGGAAACTCTGGCACTGCTAGTCAGGAATCATAATCAGTGGTATTGTGGAAGCACTATGCGATTTATTAGTGGTAGGATCTCAAACTTCAACTTGTAAAACCACCAATCGAAAGCTTGTTCCGTTACGGTACACGAGGGTTAAGGGTCAAGTTACTGGCTGTAAAAAAGGAAGTTGCTGATTGAATTTCCAGCTATTCCAATAGTTATCGCAGATGGTATAAAATGGTGACAATGCTGTCACCATTTTAATCTTGTCTTCGATCTTTAAGGTTCGCGTTAAAGATCCATGATATTAGATATTTAATGTCAAATCACATTTCGCTTTTTGTCATCTCCGTTTCTCATTATGAGAGAAAAGATTATTACAAGGGCTAGTGATAGTGAAGCTTACAGAAACGGCAAAGGTAACTTTTTATAGTTTCTGAAGTGACGATAAAGCCAAGGGCTTGCCAAAAATGTTAAGATGAAAGTTTTGAAACCAGCGCTGTTGGTAACCACACAACTCTGTATCGATTGCGCGATTCGGTTCAACGAACCTGACAGCCTGAAGCGGCTTCGCGTTCTGAACAGAATTACCCAGTGTTAACACGAAAACGTAATGACCTGGGAACAAGCGCTGAATAAATTATAAAGTCGGGTCATCGGGCCTTCCGTTCCGGGGTTTTCGGTGTTTTTATTTGCTGTGATTTATTGTAACAGACATGATTGGACAATAAGCGATGGTTTGTTTTATTAATCGATAGTAATATGATTATATCATGCTCTTTCCAATTGAACATTGAACAAATAGTAATTTTCTTCTTCATTTTCAACCCATGACCTTTATCCAATATAGGTGCCCTTGTGCCCCTCTCATCCCCTAATCTAAAGATACGGGCCACGTAAAGGACCATCCACATTTGTGGGCTCAACGTGATACATATATTTCTTAAGGTAATAACGCTTTTTATAAAATCCACCACGGCAAGCCGGAATCGATGGAGACAAACTGTGTGTATCTGGTGGTTCTTAAGTTGACTGGATGGGACGAAGGGTGAAGTAGGACCCTGTGAATTCCGCGCACAAAACCTGCCCTCGGAATGACCTCTCATTACAAGGCAATGCTGACCGGACCCTCATTAAAGACCCTGGCAATGTTACGAGCTATAAAAGAACCAGATGAATTATCTCGCCACGCCAGCCATTTACAAATTTGGCGACGACCGCGAGGCGCCAAACTTATCCATTCCGTAGAAAATGTTCGCAGCGTTTTCTGGAAATATGCAATGTGCTTCATAACTGGTTGAAAAGTTGTATTCTTTTCTAAAAAAATAAGCGCTCTTTTGCCCAACAACTTTGCATGAAGATTATTGACCTGCAAAGTACAATTCTTAATTGCTTAGCATTTATACATTCCATAATATTCAATCAATATCAGATAATTATAATGAAAACGACCGAGGCTTATCGGTGAAAACATACATAAAACAAACATATTATGGGTGTATAATTTGTTTTCAGATTTCAAAATTAATTATGCCAGACGTTTTAAAACTGTATAAACACCATTATGTTTACAGTGACGAAGCAGAGCATCTCGCTTGAGTCACAATGTAATTTTGGCGCTAATTACTTTTTGATGAGACAAGTGTAAACCGCGTAAATGAAATATTTTAAAAGAACATGACAGGCTATCAGTCGGGATTAAGTTTGCTACAAAAGTGGTTCGATACTTGGACGTTGAGAAATATTGTAAACGCGGTAAAAGCGAATTAAGTGTGCGTCTAGACAGGGGTAACATAAAACCTTATAACAATAGCATAGAAACTTGATATTACCGTCAACTCACAGGACATTCTGAGATAAGTATTTCTTCTACGACCTTTGAAAAGGTTTTATTTTTAGTAGAAGTAGTAAATGCTGTGAAATATTATCCTGTCTAGACAGGGCAGATAAAGAAACAGCTAAGAAATCGTAATCCTCATTAATTCTAGACATTGAATATGTATTTATTTTGCTTATTTATTGTTTTTCCATACAGATAAATGATATTATTTTACCAAAACAACATACACCAACACAGTTCCCGTAGGATCTAAAAGTCATATTTTCATGCTGCGAGCTGTTACAGTAGCTCATGCTCCACACACTACGGACAACCATAAATACTATTCTAACTCGGGCAAAGGCCCAGGGAAAAGCCAAAGAAAATCGCTCTTATTCTTGGCATAGCAACAGCTAAAAGGTATCAGGGGAGCATGTAACCCGAGGCTATCACATTGCGAGGCTAATTTTAGCTGCCAGGTGAAGAATTCCGCCCGCGCTCACGGCACCCCGGGGTGAAAGTCGGAACACGGTACTCAAGTTGTCGGACGCTAATTTCGCTCGAACCACCAGCCGATTGCTTCCAAAAGTTTCATTTAGCTGTTTGCTTTGGCAGCCCTCCTCCAACGCCAGAATCTTAATGCCGTGCTGGCATTTAATGTGTTTTCAAAAGTATCGCACGAAAATACCTTGTTTTGGGGATCCAATTTCAAACGTGTTTACATATGGCGTCGTACAGTTTTATCTGTATGATGTTGCGCGGCCTTCAGTCTCCGACTCTGAGGAGACGTTATGATCATGAGCTTCGTATCGTTTTAACTGGATCTCTAAGCAATCTTTTTGCAAGGTCCTTTTAGATTTTTTCGGCGAGCAAAAGTGTTGTTTGTATAATAGAATCGCTTTATCCGAGCTTCAAGATAGGTTATGTAGATACCTATGTTATAGACGAAATCAGAAAATAAGGCGCTTCTGGATTTGACTTAATCTGCAAGACCAATAAGAGGATTAATTTCTTAAGATTAAGTATACTTAACGTTTCATTTTAGTAAACGTTGTTTTTCTAGATGGTTGTGAAAAATACGGAGATTAAAAAGATTAAGGTATATCTGGATATGAGCGAATCACTTCCCAAAATTTTACAGTTAACTATATTAGTAAGTATAACTATACATAGTTAGTAATAGTTAAAAATGCTAACTGATAAAGTTAAAACTATATGGCATTTAGAGTTATATTTGGTTTCCAATTCATCCCAACTGCATTCAACCAATCTAATTTCTCTTTTATAAATATATCCGCAAAATTAACCTACTTTTGGTTAGCTTAAAATCAATATATGACAGATAGTAGAGGTAGATACTTCTTATTAATGAAATTAAACCCTCAAACCAAAGTCGTATTTGTTGTCCAATTCAAATACATACGTACATATTCCTAATTTACCTGCACTAACTAGTCCTGCCTCAAGACACGAACGTTTTTGGTACCAAAAGAGACCAGCATTATAGCGACGCAACTATACTGCGACAGAAACTTCTTGTAAAAACCAATACCAAAGTATATACATGCCCAATATATAAAGTATTACCACGACTACACATACTAAACCAGTCATATAAGACATCGGAGGTCGCAATAATCTGAACCGTACTGCTTTTTAGGTTTTATAAATTATAAGACAAAATCTGAAAAAAGTCCGAAAGTTTTGATGTTTTTGGAGCACCACGCAGTTAGCACAGTTCTTTCGAAGCTGCAAAATTAGTTTTACACTACTGGTATCTATCCTAACAACATACCAAAAAACCAGAACTGTTCAGATTATTGCGACCCAACGCCATTTTTATGTCTACGGTGACTGGCGTATACAAGGTGTGCTCGATCGAACCGTACCGATCCGATAGAATAATAAATAGGCGGTGTGCACATCGGCGATACGTATCGTGACATTTCCCCTCTAGGCCGCAGCCCACGGTGATTTCCCGATAGTGTCACTTGCCTAGCCAGACGGGCGAACGTTCTAGTTTGCTAATATCTACGGTACGGGGGAGTCGAAGAAGCCACCTGTTAGTAGGTGTAAGAGGAAATGGAAGATTGGGTCTTGAGTAATTGCATTAAAACGTGATTGTCCCTTTAAAGGCCCTTTCGGAGCTCTGCAGATGGAAACAGGCTTGTAATGTATTTATTTCATTATTATTTATTCGTATATTAACAATGATAATGGTAAATTTGATTTTATTGTTCTTTGTTACTTTTTCTTTTAATTTTTCACGTAAAAGTTAACCTACGATAAATTCACGTACAATTTTGAGAACACTAGAACCTAAACATCAAACAAAAGTCCCTTGAAGTTTCAAGCACCAGTCTTTGTCAAAAAACATCACAATATACAACTTGTTTCATTTGTCGGACACGGTAAAAAGTTGTAATTTTAGCGCACATAACAAAGGGCATCCATCACCGAGATGGAACAGATAAATTCGAGCAATGTATCTCCTGATTCCCGAGTGCACGCAGCCTCGATCCTGGATTCGCAAGAAGATTTCGGAATCTCAAATGGATTTTGGCCGATTTGCAAAATGTCATGAAGATACCAAAATGACAATTTGCAAATAGGTTTCATATGAAGTTGATATAAATATCTCTTAAGAAGGCGGCTAGGTCGTCGCAAATTAAAGTTACTGAACCCAAGGAACCCAAAACAATACAAAAAAAAAACTTCAGGAAAGTTGTTCAGTTTCATGAGTAGAAGCCACATTTAACGTGAATAAAGTAATATTACTCTGTAGAAGCGGCTATTGAAGCATATGAAGTATTGATTGTTAAGCGTATCAGAAACACAATAATGATAACTATCTCTTTACAGTCAAAGAATATCGGTACTTAGAAGATAAACATTTTCTCCCGCCAAGTATTATGCCGGTTTGCGCCAAAGTCCGGTTTCGAGAAATATACCTACGTAAGAAAAACCGAATATTATTTTTGTATTGTCGTGTTTTGTTTGACCACCTACTATTTCATGGACATTATGGGAACGGGACGACCTGCGTTTCAGCCAGAACATCCAGTGGGATTTACCCACGTCAGAACCTACACGATTGCGGTCGCGATACCAGCAAACCCGCTACGAGATTGCTCAGAAATTTTCGCGTCAAGTTGATTAGCTGGGAGCGTTTTGGATATAGGATAAGAGATAAATGAAAATGGCTCACAGATATCTTATAAAGCTTCCTAGAAATAATCACAAAACGATCATTTTCCTATATATTTTTTTACTCTCGGACGATGGTTTAGTTGATCACACAATCAGCATGAAGCTACAGATATCGGCTGACAATACTATGAGGCGTACGATATAAATCCAACTATTGTATCATTCGACTGAATGTCTGTGCATTAGCTCAGGTTCATAACTTCATTATTTGGGGTCAATGGTTTCCAAAAATAACGTACTTAACAATAAAATCAGATGTATTAAGAAAACGCTAACCAAACAACAATTCTGTTTTAAAGAAAATATTCGAAGGATGTTAAAGCTTATATATTTTTATGTTAAAATTTAAGTTTTAAACTTTTGTCGTGTACACTTTTGCTTTTGCCATATATGTATTTTGTCCTTTCAATATTCTAAGGTTGACTGGAAGAGATCCCGAAAGGGATAAGTCAGCCTTTTCCAACTTTGTATTTGATATTGTAATTTATGTGTTTTGCAAAAAAGATTTTACAAACAAATAAGCTTAAAATAATAGAGTATTAGCTAGATACGCTAAAATTCCATAGATGAAGTGGAAAAGCCAAGAAACTCATTCCGTAGACGAAGCTATTTGGTAAAATTGATCAACTTTCTACAGAGTACACGAATGTGAACTAAATACTAGACCATGTCTAGTTTACTCAAATGTCACGTGACAGCACCCAAGGGCAATACTCCTGAAGTCATCGACATAGCACCTAGCTACGAACATGAAATAGAATATTAATTATCAAGTCGACTGTGGATAGGGTGTGTGGCCAATTAATTATGATTGATATAAGATATTGTAATGACGTTTAAATGTCAAATGAAACTGCTATACATGTGCTTATCAGTCTGATAGCACGAGTAGATGTGTCATTTTCACTAAAGAAATTAATTTTATAGTAAATAATCAAAAAACTGTTCTATTGTATGGTGATAGCAGGCAACATGGCTGACAAACAGTATAATAAAGTCGCGGAATGAAACAAATGAATAGCTTGGGGGCACATAAAAGATAGGTGGAGCAATATTCTTCGCAAAATTCTTGAAGGCAGCAGGCAGCGCAGGTTCGAAGTGACAAGCTTTGACAAATATTACCAAAAATAATAAACGAATCTATATTTTACGATGTTGATGTTTAGCTTTAGTATACCGAATAATCTTTTCTTTCTTTCTTACTTTGTTTTTTATCAAATTTATCATGGTCCCTGGAAAGACCTACTTCATAGACTTACTACACCTTAAGCCAACAAGACATGTTCATCCTACTCTACGTCTGCCAGCTCATGATCATCACTCAAAAACCATTCATCACCGGTTAACAGTTCTGCGACATTATCACCATTTACAACTTGCTTACCCTGAGGTTCACACCGTACGGTGACATTAGTTCATCATCATGACACTAGTAATTCCACATTATAGTCTGCACAGTAATAAAACACCCCAAAGAATTACAGATTGCCATTCCTATTAAGGATGGCATTGAAACGAAATGGCGGACGGGTGCGGGCGGGCAGCGCAAGGTTAAAGAAAATGAACTCTCACTCACCGCTAAAACGGTTGATGGTTATCAATTCACTATTAACCTTTGTGCTAGTTAATTCTGCTAAGGTACGAATGGTGTTTTCGTTTATTGTGTTTTAGTATAAATAATAGTATGGTGGAGTCAAAAATGTATTTCGGAATCATCTTAGTAAAACTCCAAACTTACATATTGTTCTTCTGTGATCAAGCAGCTGTGACGGTGTCATGTTATATCCTAGATTTTTTAAGTCCTAATTTCCGTGATTCTAATTCTCTATCTAATAAGCCCACCACTCTGAGTATAGGCCTCGTCTTGTGCACGCCATCTGTCTCGGTGTCTGGCCAGTCTCGCCTATACGTATGTAATCCGACCATTGGGCTGCTGGTCTATCTAATGATCTTCGCCCTGGTCTTGGTTGCCACTCTGTTCAAGCACTAGTCCACCTTCCATCTTCCTCAGCCAAATGCCCTGCCCGAATCCATTTATGTGATGCGCGTTCGAACAACTTTTCTTCGATATCATCGAATTTCCGTGATCTATTGGTTCTAGACTACGGAAAATTGCATTCTTATCATATTTTGCAGACATGTCAATAAGACGTTTCTATATTTACGACTTCAAGGAAACTACGAGAATAATAATAGAGACGCAGTGTTTTTCGCAAAAAGTCAACTACTGTTCACATTTTGCGAGAAAAGCCGACATCACTACCACATTAGCTCTTCTAGGAACTTCAATAATACCCTAAGGTTGACGACTTCCATGAGTATGTCGAGAAATAACTTCGAGAAATATTGACACGACTTCTGGGAGTACAGTCCAGGAAATTATAAGTTACCACAATAAGCGGCTTATGCGGTATTCTATCTTAGCCCTCAAGAATAGGCCAACCACAGACAATCTTTCGGATGTTATTATTGCGAAACAGTTACGGAAGCCGGGTTTCCGTCAGTTGTGTCTTGTGTCTTTGAGCCTCATGGTAAACATACTAACTTGAATGAAGCTGAAACAGGCTCGAGAGAAACGCCTTCAAGAGCGTAACCAGATACCCCACCCCTATAGCTATTATGTTGCTTAATTTAAGAGGCGTTACTGGTAGAGTATTCCTTATTTCTTTGGTCCTCTGGCAACAATAAAGTCACGTTTATCGATAAATTAAGCAATGTGTATCGACTGTCGGTGGTCCGTCTTACAAATTCTCAGTTTTCTCTATCCACTAGCAACAATAAAACATCTTAATACGTTTATAGATACAAATAACACCGACCATCTGTGGGCGATATGTACAGCTTCTTGCAGATTCTCAATTTCCTCTATCCACTGGCAACACCGAAACCTGTTAACACGTTTATCCATAAGTTAAGTAAGCATGGAGCACTGACCGTCTGTCTGCGATGTGTACAGCTTCTTGCAGATCTCCTGCGGCCCGCCGAGCGCGTTGATCTTGGCCAACCCTTCTGCGCCGCGCGTCTCCATGAGCTCGCGCAACTGGCGCAGCGTGACGCCATACTGCGCGGGCCGCCCCTCGACTGTCGCCATGGCGCCGGGGCCGCGGCCGCCGCCCGCACCACGCCCGACAACCCTCTAGCTCTGCAACAACGGGAGACAGCAATTTTAAATTAGTTACAGAAGGTAACACGCTAAGAAAGAAGTGGAAGGACCTTATTACCAGTGGTACACACCCAGTCGGACCTTGCATAATAAGGTCCTTGTTATTATGCAAGGTCCGACTGGGTGTGTACCACTGCTCGCTCTATACCTGCCGCCAAGCAGCGAGCTGGGTTCCAGCGGGTGGTACGAGATAACGAGTAATTACCGGCATAAGAGGCATTCCATCTTAGCCCTCAAATATCGGCAAGGCACTGAAAACCCTTCTGGGGTTATATTGTAGATGCTAATAGGCGGCGGGTCAGCCTTTTGTCATCTTACTCTAATTTGAAGACTACATCTAGGTCGAATCTTAATACCCGAAAGTTTAGCTAAACCTGGTAGGTACTTCAAGGCGCGGACCAAAGGAGACACAGGCAGCATACACGATGAAATATAGAAGAATAGGATGTGGAGATGTAGGACGTCGGTTACTCGGTTCGAATTGGACTCAAGACTTGGCTGGAACAGCGAAGGCTCTCTATAAATATGCTAAATAAATATTTGATTTTGATGAAAATAAAAGCTGATTGACTTTAAATACGAAATGCTTTTATTAAGTTAGTTTAAGTTTAGTTTACTTATTAAGTTTAGTTCAGAAATAGTTTAAAAAGTTTCGTGGAAAACAGCACACCGTTTATCTGCGTCCATTTCAGTTACAAATCTATAAAATTTTAAGCTATTCGTTCTTAAGTAACTAGAAGAAACACCCAGAAGTTACTACGGCCTTCTAGTCCACTGTTCCGGGAATTCAAGTTGAAAGCTTTAAAATATATGGCTAGCACAATTCTTAAATGAAAACCCAGGTGTGGGTAGATAAAAGCCGCTTTATCCAGCGGCTAGATCACGCGAACCGGCGCTAAATCAGTGCTAACTATCGGAGTCATAATGTCTGGGTCAGGTCAGTCTTCAAATAATGCAAAAAATAAGTTATAGATTTTTATAATATTATCTCCGTTTTTATTGGACACTTGTTGACACGGAACATTTATTTGAATCTCTATAAACACACTGCACCCTCTAGGCCATAACGGTCACGATTCTCACGATCCTCAGCATTGAGGGAACGACGGATTGGATTGGATTGGAAACGCACTGCTTTGGCGAGGACGTGAAACAAGCAGCGTGCGCTCTGGAAAGATAGTGATCAAAATGTTAAGGCTGCTCCTTAAAATATTTATTACACCAACAACGTCATTTGGCCAGTGCAGTTCAACACGTATATAAGATTTGGTCACCACTCAGAAACATTTCTTCCTTATCCGTCAAAAAAGCTGTCAATGATATGAACAAATTGAATGAATTTATGCGCCTTTCATTGCAGTTTCCACAAATTCCGCGAAATCTAAACTTAGCAATTTAGATACTATAATCGATAATTGTAACATGCATGGCTTAAAAGAATGAGAAAAAAACCTATTATTTTAACGTTAAGATGATCGCATTACTCTCAGCTATAACCGTTATTGAAAGCGCATGGTAAATTATCTTGAGACTTGAAAACACCCACATTTATCATCAGAGCCAGTAGCAAAAAAGCTGCTATTGAAAGCCTCCATTCCCTTCTTTATATTGCATGGCCTTCGGGAAAATAACCAAAGTTCGTACTAAGAAACATTCTATATTGGTTCCGTATGATTTATGGTTTGTTTTATCGAAACATAAATTCACTTTTTTTTTCACCTGGCAACAATTTTACGCAAACTTATTTATCGTAGTGTGAGAACGCGTGCGACCTTATTTTTAGTATTGGAATTTACAGCATTGACCTTGATAATACTTTTTTAGCCACAGAACACAATATTATATCGATCTTTAACTACGGAAATTTTCGTTTCTAACCGACTTCAAAAAAGGAGGAGGTTCTCAATTCGACTCTATGTTGTTTACGCGATTACTCCGCCAATTATGTATTGATTATGATGATTCTTTTTTGTTTGGTAGGTGGTCCCATATAAATTTTATCGAAATGGATTCAGCGCTTTTTGAAAAAATCAACAAAAACTAAAAAAAATATAGCAATATGGTAGTTGTTACGATTGAAGTCGGTTTTTTAACGAGTTCAGCGTTGTGAATTATTGTTGGCCTTATCTCACCTAACTGTTAGTGATATGATGAGTACAACAAAGGTAGAATCATCTTATCAAAAAAGTTTAAATAAATAGGTGCCATCTATGTATTGTATGTCTTGGTACAAAATACATAGTTTACAACTGCAACCATTTTGCACCTGTCCCCTTTCATATTGAATAGTTCATTGGTACAGACATCGATTTTACGATGTTATTTTTAGTGTACTCTGGCTTATTTGACAAGGTTTTTCCCATGGTTGCATTATTTAATACTATGCACATTTAACATAACACCTAGTAGTAAAAATTCACCTAATGTATATTTTTTAACACATTACCTTATGAAACTGCCTGGTGAGATATGTCACTTTTGATTCTATTCTATCTGTTCTTTAATCAATAATACTGTTTAAAACTAAGTTTCATAAAACAAGTCAGCTTCACAGCACAAGGGGCATTATTCATTGTACCTAGTCAATGTAGAATTGAAGCTAAATATAACTCGACCCAGTCCATTAATCAAATTGTTACCTACGCAACTCGCACGAGTCTAGTGTTGCCAGTATAAGACGGATTTCGCAAACTCTGGGGAATTTCAATACGAAGATCTCCTTTCCGGGAATGGGAAGAGATCCGTTTACCAGTAGGAAAGTCGCTTGGTAGTTAATTGATATGGAGTTTTCAAGATCTGCTGCTAATTTCATTGAAGCGCTCAAGGATGCTATAATAATACTAATAATCTTTTATTTCAGACAATTTAAAATCCATAATTTGTTAGTAGTAGCTATATGCTAGAAGAAAAAATGAATAATTATGTAACTACCAGACGGGTACCGTCGCCATAATTGAAAAGTTCCCTTCGGGTAATAATCTAAAGTAGGACAATGATTTGAGAACCTTTTTATTTTTAATATTTTAATTGAAAAATCCCAAAAGTTGTTTTCCATTTCAAGTTTTGGGGTCGTTGGCACCCAGCACTGATACTCAACTCCTCTAGCGAACGATTAGGGCCACTTCCAATCAAGATTTGTTGTTTGCTGGTGGGTGCCAAGTTTACAGAAACCCGAAGATTGAGAACTGCGAATTGAACTGCAGGTCTAATCAGTCATTTTGAACAATGTTCTTAGTTAATCTTTTGAAAGAATGAAATTTACTTACAGTATCTGCTTTGCGTTACCATTCTTTCTATAGATATAGAAATATCAAAAATTATATCAAAACATAGGTACCTAATCAGTTTTGTATGTTAAAAATCATGCAGCAAATGGATTTTTTCGCAGCGCTACACTTCTTCCAGCTCTCCTAGTGGATAGATTGAAGCTTACGATGCTTTTGTGTTCCCATAAAAATATCGTCTTTCAATGTGGCCACTCCTTGTACCTCTCTTAAAGCGACTTCAACCCCCTCCCCCCTGCGGGTAACTTCCAGTTTTAGTTGCTTAGCGTAAGCTATGCAACACACACATTTACGCGCATACAAACATGTTTTTTTATGTAGTACAAGGTCATTATAACATGACAGTTTATTTGAGCATCTAACTAGGCTGTGGGTAAATCCCAAAAATAGGTAAAACAACAAGATATTTTTTCCGAGAAATCTTGACAGTCATTTATATAATATAACAGATGAGTATTTTTCTAGGCTCTACCAGGCGCCTAGAAACAACAGTGGATGGGGCTAGTGACCCAATTGTCGGTTGCTCAACAGCACTCAACCCGCCAACCGTGCGAGCGTGCCTACGGAAGGGCTAACCTCTCACTCTGACCCAGCCTGCTGGTTAACGCGGATACACTGTTAAAACGGAAAATCGAGAACAGCTTTTAAATGAATGAATTGTCACGCTCCTGGCATCAATCGTGTATTTGAAATAGTCTGAAAATTTAATTTTTCGAACGAAATATTTCCAAATGCCGAATATTTGCGATTTTTTTTTACTGTTTCGATAGCTGTGTAGGATCAGTTTGTAAATGTGTTGACCTTTCTTGATGAGTCGCTGTAGTACGACCACAGATTACATAAAAGTTACAGTTGCTACGGCGTAGACATGAGAAACTACGCGTAGTAGTCGTAGCTAAAAGACCACTACAAGACAGATTTCGCCTAAATGGGTATTAAATTGGAATGAGAATATAAACACAATTTTTTTTATGTCTGTAGGTATTATATCTATACACGTTTGTATTTAAACGTATATGTTTCTCATAATACAGGGAGTAGTTTGGGGCCTGACGGACATGTGTTATGGACCCTGGATAAGTACATATTTTATTTTTTATTCAAATTTATTCATTTATGAGTTCTCTAATAACTTTAATTTGTATTATTCAATAAAGTCTTGAGATTTATAGACTAATTCAGGGTTATGCGTTCACATTTTAATAACAGCAAAAAAATTTAAAAAAATATTTGTTTTTTTTTAATATTTTCACTAATCCGACTTGTTCTGTTGTTGCGGTAACAAATTCAAATTCAATACAATATCCCCTCTAATCGTTCTGCAAACACCTTGAACAAATGCAAATAAGCCCCTTTAATCCAACCCCACACCATCTTGAATACTAAAACCTGTATTCAATGGAACAGTTCCAAACATTATGTAAATAAAACGCCAACCTCGTTACAGAATGGTGGATTATATTTAAATTATCTAATAAATATTATAATTTCTTGTTTATAGTAAGTAAGTTGTAAGGGTATTTATTGGATTTACAAAAATATTTTGTTATGAAACAAAAAGTATTTTATCGGAAGATGTAATATTTAATGAGAGTAGATAATATTCGAGTAAATATAATACAGGGCGTAATAAAAACAGTGTAGGACTCGTTGAGACTGTATTCATGATATGAAATATTTTTCCATACAATCGACCGATCCAGCTGTTGCACCAAAGTTCAGTATAAGATGAGGAAACGCACCAATTAACGGATCCTGTAGCTATTTTGTTACACCCTGTATAAGGAACTTAACTAACTAAAAACAAATAAGAAAACATTCTGTTTGGAATTGATTAATAGGATCGTATATAAATTCACATTGACTGAAAGTGAAATGTTTTATTAAAGCAACTTCTGCGAAATGACCTTTTTATATATAACAGTCACATTTAATCACTGGAGCAAGCCACAAACATATGTTTTGTTAACCCTACAGTGGTTAAATTATGCATGAGCGTGCAGTAAAGCGACATATGACTTTATTGGCCCATAAATGGTGACTCCGCCAGGTATAAACTTGGGTGGGTTGTACCTCCCTCTTTTAAGAGCGCTTACAGACTTGCCGATAAAACATGGCTATTCACTCCGATATAGCATCGGAAAAAATTAATTAAGAATGCCTGAAACCGCTTTTAAAAATGCAAGAGTAACCCACTGTCATACTTTCAAACAGAAGTAAAATATTTTAACCGAAACGTATGTAGATATAATATGAAGTGCAACCGATTTAATCTATAACCTGTAAGTAAAATTTATTATATAAGTTTCATTCAAACAAATGATAAATATAATATTATTATTCTGAAAGCCTTTATAATCTCTACGCCCGGTAGGTATGAAGTTGATTTTAACCCCTTCCCATCCCACGACTTCACGTTCTTACGTAAAACGAAATTCCTATTTCACTCGACTTTGTCTTTTCTTCGCGCTGTTGTTTGCTTTTGTGCACTCGACTATTTATTCTTCTTATTGTTTGAGCATTTTTTAATTATTGATGGCGATTTGTTTATTAAGTAGTATATTTTTACTTAACTCAGCCAGACAAATAAAGGAGTGATAAGGCTCAATGCTGACGAAATTTTTCCTGTAGAAGAACATCTTTTCTGCAGAATTCTACGTGGGTGTTTTCTAAGGACATGTGCGGCTATATTATTTTCTAAGCATTAAGACTCAATCTGACCAGGTAGATGCGTAATAAAACAACATCATCGGCCGTAACGCTACTGATTTTAAGTTCAAATCAATGAGGGTCGTACCATCGCGGCGGTTACTTTGAGACGAACGCCAGATTCCAGACTCCTGTATGTATTTATTGCATTACAATTACAAATCAGTTAAAAAAACGTTCCAGGGGAACTGAAAGTATTAAAGTTTCCGATTTATATTTTTTTGGTTTCAACATAAACGTACGTTTTGTTAACGTTACTTTTTTGCAATTAAAGCCAAAAAAGGGTATTTTATTTTTTAAGGTTGGTAATCTTATTATGATTCTGTTTAAGTAAATTTGTATTCCTTCAAGTACAAAGTACATATATTTTCCATTTCAATATCTTCATGCAGTCTTTCAATAATTTGAACTGAATATTGCTTGAATTGAATTCGACGCGTCTAATGCCTTAACAAATGTGACGCATGCTTAACCGCAGGACCACTCAAGCGTTCAAACAATATTTACTGACGCATTTGCAGGTTGAATGACGACGCTGGGCCGCCTGGTGATCAGGTAATATTATATTACAGAAAACCTCGGGTCCACTCGTAACGTACTCATCATCACATTTTTACTGACTTCACTGAGAAAAAAAAGCTCCTTACAGAACGCGATTTTGTAATGTGCTTGCAATTTACTACTTACTACGTTAGTAACACACGTAATAATTGTGGCGCTTCCTTACCAATGGAACATCATACTGACGTGAAAGTATGAAACCCAATTTTCGATAATGGTATTACAGAAACGTATGTATCATACGTAGAAATTATGTTTCATCATGACAATAATGAATCAGCAGACAATCCGTACGAAATTAGGCAACATCAGTAAGTTATACCTAGTGAGCCTACTTGGTCAGCATGCCGGCATAATTACAGCTTGTGGCTACCTACGTACAATAAGTAGCCGATATCTTGCTGTTATTAAGTAAGTCGGCTGCTTATTTAAGGTGGACAACTATATTACTTTAAGTAGGCAGCCTATAACATTTTTGTGTGAAAATAACACTTTCATTATTTTTATTTAACAAAATTAACTCAAAAATAAAATAACAATATGTATCATAAGGATTTCACGCTGACGCCGAGAATCGAACCCAGGTTTAATTAAATTGAAGGCTAATCTCGTAATCGATTGAGTTGCCTCACTACTTACGTAGCCGATAGCATTACGTTTGTAAGCATCATACTTTCAACAAGTTTAAAGCTACGTATTATACGTAGCCCACACCATTACGTCTGTAGGCAACATACATTTGAACAAGAAGTGGTATATCTTTGGACAGTAGTCCGGATATTACAGTACGTATTCGGCTCCGGTGTTTAATTATACCGCATACGTACACACAAACGCTCTCAGAGTGTTATCAACATAAGGCGATTTACCCTGAATTTACGGGAAAATATTAAACAAGCGGTTAATTTTACGTTTAGTATTTTATACATTTATAAGAATACCTTTAGCGTAATGACTTACTTGAGGGATTTTTTGTGGAAGGCTATCTAAGTGTATATCTTTGATCACATTATTTAAGGTTTATTTAGCTTAGAATAATGTTTAAAGGTAGTTTTGGCCATGTTGTCTAAGGTTATCTTTGGCCGCTTGCGCCTCGTGTTCCGCATATCTTTGAGAAGTGTCCCTCACTGAAAACGTCATTTTTCAAACAGCAGTATTCGTATACTTCATTCCAATCAAAAAAAAGCAAAAGGTAAACAAACGTAGTATGCAGATGACATCGACATGTGTCAGTTCCATAGTAAGTTTGTTTACGTTTTGCTTTTTTTTGATTGGAATGAACCATAAACCAAAAGTGATGGAGTGTTAGAAACTAAAACATGTTATTTATTGGTCTTCTATTATAAGTTAAAAATACACAGTGTCGTATAATATTTAAAATGAAATCAAAGTTTCGTTTCGTTTTGTACCTAAAATCGCGTTTACTTCCATACCTTTTGAGATATTATTAAAATTCAAGCAAAAATTTAAAGAGTATACTACCACTGTACACAAAATACTGCACACTTTTTAATGGGGCAAAAGCGTTCATGTGAAAACGATTTTCTCCATTTTTTTAATGCTAGAGTTAATACGCTAGCGAAAATTTAAGGTCGAAGAAATAAGTATACCATAGAAAAGAAACAGTTTTTATATTAAGTACAGTTACCTAATCGTATTGGGACTTATAATTTTTTCTTTCTTCACAGGTCAAAGACTTTCAAACCGTTCACAATTAATAATAACCTATGCCAATCTTACCTTCCCTGTAAATAATATGCTCTCTACAAAAAAAAACTACTCTTTAAAAATGTGATGGTGTGGTTCTATTGAAGTCAATAGTAGAAATGGGTAATGATCCGGGTTTTAACCCATTGATGGGTCATAACCCAGTAACAACCCAGTTATCACCCAGTTTTAACCCGTTAGGATGGGTGAAAACAAACTGCTTAGTGGAGGGTAAAATTTTTCAAGTATATGTATATGGTATGTATATTATGTATAAAATATACATACGTTTATTATGTATGCGTGTATGTATGTCCTCAAACCGTCTGTAGCCCAAAAGCAATGACGTCAGTCAGTCACAAATTTTATTTTTTCCGCTTGCATCGACAACGTCAAGTGATAATGAGGGCAGTTAGATATAAAAACAAACTGATTACTGACATATCTTTTTGTTTAAATAAATAAATAAAAAGTACCTAAATGATTTTGAATTCATATTTTTTCTTTCTTTGTATATAAGATTTAAGTAAACTAATTATCAACCAGTGTTGGCAATTTAGCATTAATACATTAATTTCTTTAATCATTTAATCAATCGATTGAAAATGTAATCGAGATTTAAAAATTATTCGATTTATTTAAGTTCTCTACAATCTTAATCTGATTAAAGAAGGAAAGAAAGAAGAAAGAAAAATAGTAAAACGATTAACGATTAATATATTATATTATTATATTATATTATTTAAAAGCCATACGTCATTTTGATTGGATTTAGTCCGAATTTGTATATAAATATATTCTGCATATTAGTAGCATTACTAATATGCAGAATATATTGTGAGGGCGACAGTGGATTTTTGCATTGTCTTAAAAGGCGAAACCTATGAATAGGTATGCGTTTCTCGAAAAGCATTGATATAGGTGTAATTTTTGAGGAGACAAGAACAAAAATAGCATCTACTTTTGAAGCCAAGATGGCGGACATGCATTTTATAAATCGATATGGGTGTCATTTTAAAGATTTTTCGAGGTGCTGATTACGAAAATGACATCCATTTTTGAATCTAAGAAGGCGACCATGCATTTGTCAAAAAATATCGCCATGGGCGTCATTTTCGAGTTTTAGCAGGGTGCTGATTACGAAAATGATCTTTGTTTTTAAACTCAAGATGGTGGATATTTTTAAAACAAGTATTGAATGAGTGGCATATTCGATATTTTTCAGGTGTTCACAAAAACGATACTTTTTTCCGAAATCCGAGATGTCGGATATGCATTTCTCGAAATATTTCAATATGGGTGTTGTTTTTAAGGCTTTTCAATGTAATCATCATCATCAGCCGAAAGACGTCCACTGCTGAACAAAGGCCTCGCAAAAGGATTTCCACACCGACTGGTCCTGTGCTGCTCGCATCCAACGGCTTCCCGCAAATGCGCCCCGCCTACTGCCACTTAAGTTTAGCGATTCTGTGAGCTATGTCGGTTACTTTAGTTCTCCTACGTATCTCCTCATTTCTGATTTGATCACATAGGAAAACACCAAACATAGTACGCTCCATCGTCCTTTGGGTAACCTTGAGCCTTCTTATTAGGCCCATAGTAGGTAAGCGATCATGTATTGGTTCCATATGTCATCACTGGCAACACACACTGGTCAAAGACTTTAGTCTTGAGACCTTGCGATATTTTGGACGTGAAGATATTGTGGAGCTTCCCAAATCATTTTAAGTCATCTCATTCCTTTCCCACGTTTTCACCCACTAAAATAAACGATAATGGGTTATAACTGGGTTAAAACCCAAAAAACCCACTGCCCATAGCGGTAAGTCATGGTAAAAAAATAAATTTATGAAAACTCTTAAAAAACGCCTATTGAGTCAATAGGCGTTTTTTGTTGTTGTGTTTTATGAAAACTCTGAAAAAATGCCTATTGACTCAATAGAACACCAGTTATAAGTTTTCATAAAACACAAGACATGGCGATATTTATTTTTTACCATGACTTACCGCTATGCAATCACAAAAAAGTAAAATTTTACAATTTTTGTTTAAATTTATTTTATACAAATATTCAAAGATAGACCACTATTTTCAAAGAACTACGAAATATGTAATATCTAGGGTAAATTGAGACGAGGCCACGGGGTGAAATGAAAATCAGACCGGGCAACACTGTTTTAGTGGCCGGCCGGCATTATTGTTCCGCGCGCCCGCGCCGCCGCCGCATGCGTTCACAGAGAACCTTACTACAAAAAGAAAGCCTGGAAAATGGAAGAATGGAAGATTTTTTAACTAACTGTGAAAATGTAAGACCCGGATTGAAAGAAGTTATTTGTTTGTGGTACGTAAAATAAATATTAGTAGCTAAATTCATGATGCGACGTCGCATTGTAAAACGCGCGAATTCACTTCCTGTTCTTACTTTGTTTTTTAATTAAATACAAAGGACATTGCCTTTTTCAGAAAACAACATTAAGCTCTTGCTTTTACTGGAGACTGAGGATTTACAAGAATTAGTACCCAAAATTGGGGACTGGGTGAAAATCCAATTATACATTAAAAACAACTCCAAGATAGTATTACAAATTCGGTAAGTTAGCTTCTTTATTTCATTTATTTATAATAGCTTCTTCCTTACATGGTTTAAGTGTGTTAAGATCTATCATATGATCCCATTCATTCATACTGAAGCACTTACTAAACGAAGAGGTTAAGGCGGCCGATCTTTATTTCTTAGGTTTCCCTTATATAATATATTTTGGATAAATTGCAGCTCCTGGATCCTGATTTCCTTGCTTCAAAAACAGAGAAGAACAATGTAGAAGCTTTGCCATCATTACTCATAGCGGGATCTGACATTATACAGGAAAGGAGACAGAATCTATGTCATCTTTACCCGTAGCTGGAACCGACAACAAAGATAGTGTAAGTACATAATAATATATATGTTTTTAAAGTTCCAAAGTCAACAAGGAACCCTTTGTCATGCATGTGTAGTTGGATTTTTAAAAGTTCAAGGTTTTTTTTTTTTAAATATACATTTAATTTTTTGAAAAAACTATGGAACCCAACTTTGAACACGCACGCACTTGGCCACTGTTAATTGACTTGTTATTTTCTGTTTCAGGTATACAGAATACTAAACGTAATCAGTTTATATTAAATGATGTGTTTTACAAAAATATACAGTTACCTCCGTTATCATCTGGGACGCAAGAGCAACGTCTGAGGTATTCAGCGTTAGGTTAAATTTGCAATCTGAAGATATTTGTGATGATTATTGTAACTCAGCATCATGGTATAAAATAATTATTGACAATTTTATAAGAAGATATTTCGGAATCGACATAGTTGTTGTTTGCGGAAATAATAGATATCTATTATTAATAACATTGTAATATAATAAATAACATTAATTTCATTAAATATAATGTTACATATTTCAGTCTGTTACATGCATTTTTTTAATAAACGTGATTCAATTTTCTATAATGTATGATTATTAATTTTTCATCCTTATCTGTTAATACAAAAAACACATGTTTATTATTTGCTGTTTATTTACAGGTGATGTAATTCCTATAATACTGGCACGGGACCGCTAAAGCATTAAGTTTACTACGTATGTATTGTTGCTTCACAGGTTCTATACTGGGCTAAGCGTCGCGCCGTAGGGCTTTGAGTCTCCTATTTATGTACTGATGATGGATGCGTAGAATACTAGCACGGGGTCCGTAAAGCATTGTATAGCTACGTATGAATTGATGCTGCAGGGTCTGTAAACACCTTTTACCCTGTATGATTCTGCAACGATCTTATTAATTCATTGCGAGATAAGGTTAAATCCGTAATTAATAGATAAAATCATTGCGGAATCATACAGGGTAAAATGTGTTTACAGAGCCTGCAGCATCAATTCATACGTAGGCTACACAATGCTTTACGGATGCCGTGCCAGTGTTGTACGCATTCATCATCAGTACATAAGTAGGAGACTCCATGCTTTACGTAGCCTAGCCCAGTATAGAATCAGTGCAGCATCATTTCATACGTAGGCTACACAATGATTTACGCATCCCGTGGCATTACTGTACGCATACATCACCAGTGCATAAGTAGGACACTCCATGCCTTACGGAGCTTAGTAC
This sequence comes from Coleophora deauratella, assembly GCA_958295455.1. NCBI lineage: Eukaryota > Metazoa > Arthropoda > Insecta > Lepidoptera > Coleophoridae > Coleophora > Coleophora deauratella. Next base: position 7,904,167 of record OY282413.1, on the reverse strand, counting down.
AGTATAGAACCTGTGCAACAACATTTCATACGTAGACTGCACAATGCTTTACGGATCCCGTGCCAGTATTCTACGCATCCATCATCAGTACATAAGTAGGAGACTCCAAGCTTTAAGGAGCCTAGTCCAGTATAGAACCTGTGAACCAACATTTCATACGTAGGCTACACAATGTTCTACAGAGCTTAGCCCAGGATAGAACCTGTGCAACAACCTTTCATACGTAGGCACCACAATGCTTTACGGATCCCTTACCAGTATTGTACAAATCCATCACCTGTACATGAGTAGGAAATTCCATGCTTTACGGAGCCTACGCCTGTATAGATCTTCCTATGTACGTAGTAAACACCATTCTACCAGCTACTTACATATGTAGCAAAACAACACAGCAGTAATTTACGTATGCCGGTTGATGACAAACTTCATGGCACCGCCTACTTAATACGAGCTACTTATGCGACACGGTTCCGGCTACAACTGTCATGCTGTACTGTTTTGCTATGTAAATTACGTAGCCTGAATACGTATTTTTTTCTCAGTGTAGATTAAGTTTGTAACCAACACTGCTTACATTTTTAAGTTGGTTTTTGTATCTACAACTGGTTAGCTCTTGGCATCATCTCACTTGCTGGTAAGTAATGATGATGCCGAGGGTGAGAGTGAGATGATGTAGTAAGTGCGAGGTGTTGTTGGGTTTGTCTTGATCCCCAGAATGAAACAGAATCGTTTTTTTTGTTAAATAGTTTAGGTTATGTATGATGGTCTCTAAACATATTTTTTATTTATAAGTTTATTGCACACACATGATTACAGATTTTATATACAATTGGTAAGAATAACTTTGTAAGAGTTTTCTTCGCACATATCATAAGTGATGAGAGACATTAGTGAATATTTCGAACATGTTCTATTTACAATAAACTATCGTGGTATATTAAAACCTTTTCATTTATTTACGTCCGTTTGCCTTTCATGGTTTCGCTAATATCCGCTCTATTTTAACAACCAACAGGGAGTCAATGTTTGAGGGAGTCAAAAAACAGCTAAATCCTGGAATATATAAAACTGTTCTGTTCTAAAAGGAGACGAGAGTTAAAGAAAAAATTTAATGACGTAAGCATGTATCGATCGATATTCCGATTCCGTAATTTAAAAAATCCCTCTTCAGATATGCTGCTATATAAGGTGTAACAAAATCATTTAAAACTATTTGAAGTAAGGTTTCTACTTATAAAACTATTCAATTTGTCTTAACAAAGCCATGGCCAATTTCCGTAAAAAAAAACCTTTTATACTAAAATAAATTGTCCAATCACCTAATATCGACGATGTGAGTATCTCTCCAGGAAGGAGCTATTTCTAGAGCTGTCATTTCTCTCCACGAAAGATCCCCAAAAACTTGCGTCAAATAAAAAATAATCCTCCGAGAGCAGGTTAAAAAGTTGAAACTGTGAATAAACGACACTGGATGAATGTAGGTGAAGTTGCAGACTTTCCAACTCTGGAACTTGGAAGCCAGGCGGTACAAGTTTCTGGATTTCTGGACGCGGGTCGAATCCCAAACTTGGGATTGCGACAAATTTTGCTGGATACGTCGATACCTTCAAATGACTAGGATTTGTTCTTGTAGCGCTTAAGTTTTTTTTTTTGAAAATAAACTAAGGGCTGGCTTTGAAGTAAATGTAAATTGACAAAAGTAGAGCACTTAGGGTGGGGTAGGTTTCAATTGGAAAACATATAGTTTTACTCATTTCTTTATTGAGATTTATTGTGATTGCTACTGCGGATAAAAACACATTTTAAGCTTATATTCCAAAAGATTCCAATACAAAAACAGGTGCTTTAGTCACTTTATACAAAAACTATGCTTTCAGAACAATCAACAAATTTATGAAACATGTCGATCGATTGCGAAAACGAAAATATTTAATTAACTCTATTAGTGTTATTATATATTTAATTAACTTAGTGTCTAATCTATGAGGTAAGGACTATTGGCAAACGCCACTGCTATCCACTTTTGAACTCTATTGCTGGGTGATAGAGATCAACTGCGACCGGGCAGGTTATTTGCCTATGCCTTACAAGTTACATTTTTGTCGAGATGAAAATCAAGGTGGACTCGGAATGCGGAGCACGTAAGCCTCCGACACTTTATCTTGAGATATGTACCTACTTTGGTACGTTACACGTAAGAGACGCCATTTTATACGCCTTTACTGTACATTGTATGAATAAATTACACTCCTATGCGGTTGATTTCTATCTGGTGAATTCCTGAGTTTTCGTAACAGGTCTCGTAAGCGATAGTTCAGATTATTTAGTACCTATGTGGGTTTTCTGCAAGTTTATGGAGGAAAGACTGAAGTTTAGTGAAACAATTTAAGTTTAAAAACCTTTGGTACTGAAGTTGTTGACCCGACTATTGGTATTTGTAAAAAGAATTTTATGAAAAATTGTTACTGCCATTATGAACCTTACGTCACCTTATGACCGTGTAATAGAATCTTTATTATTATAGCTTTTGAATGCACACTAAACTTTCTTATACGAGTACAACAATAATTTATGAATTGTTGGTTTAAGGCGGGTGCTACACGGTCGCCAACAAGCACCCCAACCAAGGTGACATTCGTTGTTTCCAACCGTGTAGACAAAGAAATTTGGTCACCAACCACGGTCTACATGGTCGGAAACAATGAATGTCACCTTGGTTGGGGTGCTTGTTGGCAACCGTGTAGCACCCGTTTAAATAATTTCAGTGTTTTATTCGATAAAGCATATTTGCTTAGATATTTAAAAATACATTGTATAAGGTTTATAGCCCTTCCTGTTGGCGTATCAGTAGTAGTAAGGTTAAGTTGATCAGGAGTCCTTATTTTCGGTACATGAATACCTGAATCGGTTACGGAATATCAAAAAGATGTCAACACTAAATTTAAGAAAGATTCCATAAAATAATTCACGACCAGCATCAAGACTTCCAACTTTGGATTGCAAGCAATAAGGAAACAACCAAATAAGAGTATCAGGCAAAATCCAAGGCAGCTTGATTGTGAATTCCATATATTACACGAAGCAGAGGCTACAAGTTTGCTACTTGACTGAGCGCAAGTTGTTAGGCATTCTGATCACGCTGAGTCCATGCGATGTACGCCACCGGAGTTTCGATTAAACGGACCGCTAGGTGGAGAACCCGTATTTAAATTTTAAAACATTTTGTACCCAGTTTTTGTATGATATAACTATAACATAATGAATACAATATCATGTTACACATACGTACAGCATATAACAGTGAATAGCCCCGTACCCCATCACATCTATTTCCAAAATTAAGCCATACTCCACACACGAGGGCCTATTCCGAAAACGTTGAGGTTATGGTGTTAGTATTCAACCTCAATGTCAAGTTTTCGAATAGGCGAAGGCGCAATAAAACCGAAAGAGGCTTGAAATCGTGTTGTTACCAACCCATTACGTCCCCACTACAGGGGCGCGGGTCTCTTACCATAACTCGGGAAGGTTAGGCCATACTCCACACACGGGGGGTCAAGTCCGGATTGGTGGAGGTTGTGGGGCTAGTGGCCAACCCCAGTGTCAGAAGTTTTCAAGCCGCCTATAAGGCCTCCGACATGGCTTAACGAATGGCTTAACGTCCGAAATCGTGTTGAATGAAAGATTAACCATGGGAAAGGAAGATTCATCTGAAACCAAGAAATTCGATCCAACCTTTTTCCTTTCCTTAAACAATTGTACTAGGCAAGCAGAAACAATGCGGAAGTCAACAGCGTTTACAATTCAATACACGTTTGACGTAAGGTGCTTTAGACTTTATCACTGCTAATCAGAGAAACTCGTGCCGTGACCCCTCCAAAACTGCTTACGTGATATACGGGTTGGCAATAAAGCATTTAAGGGCCGCTTGTTTCATTAGTCATTACATTACATAGCAATCGTTAAACTGTGAAAAACGTGTTATAGTGTTTGTTGCTATGTTTTCTAATACTAGTTCATATCTGAGGATTTTCTATGACAAAATATATGCAAAAATAAACAGCAATATCTTTAGAAAGTTATGATGTACGTATCAATCAAAGCTAACCTCATAGAATTTTTAATGTTTTGATTTAAAAAATGTGTTACTAAAACATAGTTTGCTATAGAATATTTGGCTAACGTTGAAACAGATTCAAATATTTTATGTGATAGGTGGCAAACGAGCAGACGGATCACCTGAATCCTGATGGTAAGCGTTACCGCCGCCCATAGACACCCGCAACACTAGAGGAGTCACAAGTGCGTTACAATAAATTCTATGCCGTCTGGATTTTAATTTCCCTTTAAACTGGTTAAGTTTTTCACTTTTCAGTCCTTTAGCGTAATGCTGTTTTAAACAAACAACTGTCCTAGTTTCAGCGGTACACATAAGAGGAACAGAGTATAACAAATGAGTAGAAAATACCAGCTCAGTATAAGTAACACAATGAAGCTGAGCAGATACTGTTTACAGCCAAGGTGCAATGTAGGAAGAACCCAGGATAATATTTAATAGCAGTAAAAACAACCTTATTACCGTTCAAGAAACGGGAGTTCGCTGATAGAGCTTTAAAAAACTTGTTTGGAATACAACAATGTATTTATAAAATAACTGCTTAAGCTTACACTGCAACTTTAAAATATTTATTGTATAAAACTATAAACAAGCTGCAAAATAATAAATAAATATACTTACTATACAAGCATCGGAGAATCCGAAAATGTTTGCGGAAAGAAAGAATAATCGTCGGACATTAAAAGAAATACCCTCCTTAGACTATGTTGATTCTACATTGCGAAGTTCTTTAATTTGACTGGACGAATATTCTATACGTACATCTATTTTTTATAAAATGTATTTTTTTAGAAATACTGAAGACTTCACAAGCTGTATAAAATATCTCGACACAGTTTGTCATTGCTGTTCAGTCTATCAATCTGTTTGTAGATCTAGTGAACAGCGGGAAGAGAATAAAAACACTGAAATATAGACAGAACATTTACCAGGGAGCGATATTGCTAGATTTATTAATACATTTATTCAGATAAAACTTAGTATATTGCTTATGTATGTCGGCCGGTATATACAGGGTGTAACAGAAGTGTGTGACAATAATAGTCCAAAAAAAAAATTTGCGATTTCAACAAAGTTGTAGAACAAAAGTTGTTCAGTTTGATGGGTAAAAGCCAACCTTGAAGTATTGTCACACACTTCTGTTACACCCTATATAGTATGTGTATTCAAACCGTTAGTTAACTTTCAGGCTAGTTACTGAAACAGACCAAATAAATTATTAATACACGTTTTTAAAGAGTGCTGCTGTGTGTAGCATCTCTAACGATACTGAAATATGCTTTATGTTGCTTGTAGATAAACAACATCAAATGTGGATTCTACCCCCTCCCAGTGGTGTACCAGTTAGTCAACCCGCTTCTGTGGGTTTGATGCCCGACGAAGTCCAAATTTGTATGGTCTCGCTGTCTCAATTCAAAAGCGAAAAGTTGCAAGGCCACGACTGTTCTGATCTCATAAGAAATAAGGTTTTTCTTATGAGGGCAGTATTCTACTAAAACTGGTGTTTGCAACTGTATAGCAGGTACCAGGACCGAAGAAACGGAAGGAGGTCGATCAATAAAATGCAATGCACGATCTCGGTAGTGAGGCTTGGGGCGGTTGAGGCGCAACTAACTAATCAGCGCTAGCCGTGACCTGCGGCTCAAACGGGGAATGAAAGGTTTTTCAGTTGAAAGTAACTAATTAGAAATGTTGGTTTTGTAGTGAATTTCGTTCACGTCAGTTTTTTTTTTCAACATATTTCTAACATATACAGGCTTTTGCCCATCAAACTAAACAACTTTTGTTCTACAACTTTGTTGAAATCGCAAAATTTTTTTTGGACTTTTCATACAAATCGATCAGCTGGCGAACCAGGTTTGCATGAAAAGCCCAAAAAATTTTTTGCGATTTCAACAAAGTTGTAGAACAAAAGTTTGATGGGTAAAAGCCAACCTTGAAGTATTGTCACACACTTCTGTTACACCCTGTATAATTATACTACATTTTTCGGTATTTATTCCTGTTACACAATTGATGAAAAAGTATTCTGAATGAATACGTCGAGTTGAAATAGGAGTATTTTAGTCTCTCTTGAGAATTGTGATTGTGAAAATAATGTGATTATAAACCAATACTATCTACGAAACGAAATAGGAAGGTTTCCGGTAACACGCAACGAGGCATCAGTAATAAAAAAGTTACCTACAAAAAATAGTAACAAAAAGTAATTATTTAAATTATTTTTAAGAACTGTGAATTACAATTTATGAATACTGTTGCAATGTTTCGTTAATTCTTTTTTCTTGTCAAGGAACTTGTGAACCTGTGTAACCTACTGCATGGAACCTAAGTCAAATACCAAGTACAATAAAAGCGAAGGCTATGGGGATACAGGCAATACAAAAATAAGACAGGTACCGCTGAATGCCTGAGGCTCAGAGCGTGCTAAGTAAAAGCCTAAGTTCAAAGAAGACTACTAACCGTTGCAAAGTAATAAAGTTTAGCCATTCCTTTTTAATTTTCACTTATGTTCCTAGTATGAAGCGAGTGCAAGAATGTATTCCTCCAGAGATCTGCATGTATCTAAGTAACTCTGCCGACTGTACCGAAGATGATCAGTTCCCCCATCACTTACTTCCATATCCTCGTCTCGGTTAGAGTCCCAGCCACGCCCGCGGTTACACGATTACTGTTACTTCTCCCTAGTTAATACAATAGTTTCATTTAACTTCGGTTAGTGCGAGTTTTACTAGGAATTCGTTCTTATTATTATTATTATTATTTTCTGCGTTTAATTTTAAAAATAATCATAATAATGTACTTGAAACATATCACACACGAAGGTTTAACAAGGATTCTCTGTATCATAGAAACCAGTCTGACATACATATGCATGTACGTATTCAACATCCTCATCAGCCGAAGGACGTCCACTGCTGGACAAAGGCCTCCCCCAAAGGCCTATACGTATTATTCTGTAAAGATAGAAAGCACATGGACATAGTGCGAACGAGACTGCTCATTAAATAAAATAAATGTTATCACAAACATCTATTATTACGAGTATACTGTTGTAATTACGTATTTTCAAAATTGAAAGCCTTTACTTAAAATTTGTATACAGTTTTTGATGCTCCTTATTGATGTATGCCTGCCGTTTCTAAGAGCGCTAGTGATGTGAGAAAAGACAGACCCCAGAAAGTGATTACGAAATTAGCCATCTTAATTTTCAGCGAAATATACCAATTTTTTCACTTTTCTGGACAGCAACAGCGTTCTATTCGAGTCTATGTTTACTAGCAGCCGAAAGAACTTCGTTAAAAGTTTCTACCCATTCATTTTGGTTACGCAACTTAAATAACGCGAAAAGTTTTTATCAGCCCGTAGGAACGCGGGCCTTGTTTAGAAAAAGTTATAAATTTATAAATACCTCATTGCGAGTTCGTTCTAATTAAGAATACAAACAGGATATAGGTAAGTTTTAATTTAATTTAAAGTAGCTCAAATTTCTACTTAAATTATTTATTTTATACAGTATTTTAGGTGAAAGAAAACATGTTATGGTGGATTTATCCTAAGCACTGTATAGTTTGATTTTGACAGACATATAGAGAACTGACAATCATAAAAAAATTCTAGAAGAGTCATCCACATTATATTGTAATGGCATTGCATTATTATTTATAATTGTACAAATGAGTAAATTGTTCTTACAAATATGTGACGCGTTAAACCCAAGATTAGAAAAAATTATTAAAGCTGGATGGATATGTTTCACATCATCAACCGAAAGACGTCCACTGCTGGACGTAGTTGTATTGAAATGAATCAAAATTAAGTTACAAGACTTACAAGCTTATTCAGTTAATTGAAGTTTCTGCATTAGACTTTCTTTAGAATAATCTTAGAGACTACTACAGTTTTATTTATTTATTCATTAACTATCTAAGTTGCGTAACCAAAATGAACGGTTAAGAACTTTTAACGAAGTTCATTTCTTGTTATCCCTGCAAATAATAGCATACTTTTACTTACGTTTGAAATTAGACCAATTGAATTCGTATGCGAGAACTTCAATGCGAGTGCAACGATGAAAATTGTATGATACATGTAGATGTTATTACAGACTAACCGTGATGGTCATAATGTACTCTTAAGACGTGTCAATGTAAGAAATATCACGTGTTTTAAAATGAAATTAAATATAAAATATATTTTAAACTGCAAAAACTAATTTACAGATAATGAAATTTAACCATGTGGCCCCACACTAGGCTAGGCCCGTATCGTAGTAACTTCTAAAAGTCCTGACTATTCTGGCCCGCTGTCGTAGTTAGCGCTCCCAGTATGTTAACAGGATGATCGCAGGTTCGATTTCTAGCCAGAGCAATCATTCGTATGACGAACAGGTTTGTTTGTTTCTGTGTCTACGTTTTAGTTAAATATCTATTTATTTAAGTATGTATATCAATATCTGGTAACGATCCCATACTACAAGTAACCTTAATAGGGTTACCGTTACCGTGCATATTTATTTCAATGACAATCCACAATAAAACAACCAGTTTTTATGGATACTATTGTATAACAACTTTGTAAAGGCAATAAATAGTAAATGCGTACCTAGCTTTCTCTACATTGTCACAGCACTTTATAATTCTCACGGCAGTTATTTTGAAAAGAGTAAAAGCTTTGATGTAGGTTATGGAACATGTGAAAAAACTAATTAGCTGCAAAAAATTGTACTATGAAACTGAACAACTTACCTTAATGAACCTAAATCCAATTAGAGACAATTTTGGACTATCGAAACTGCGTTGCAGTAGGTATAAGTAGACCCACCGCTAACCCTTTGGCGCCTGTTGGATTTAAAAAGAAAAAGTTATGTCGGTAAAAAGTAAAGCCCTATTTCACAGATCCTACCAAACATGTTACACCCTTTTGCACTAAAGCCTCCTAATTCTGGCTTTTGTATCTCAACAGTTAACCCAATTCAATTTAACTCCGACCATCAATCCTGCCTCGTGCGATGTAAGCTTCGCATCACGATTCACGACTCACGTCAATATATCCTTGTTTCGTTGAGAGAGACCAATTAAAATTTTCTAACAATGAAACTTCCGAATGTATGTACTACTAATATGTAATGAATGAAGCATGGTTTAATTAAAGTTTAAATAAAACGACTTACTATTTTTGGTGTTTCTGTGCAAAATACGAGTATAAGCTTTGTGCACTGTGCCTTACACTCATTTCCGAATAAAACGCTTTCAAGTTATATTTATGTAGTTATTATCTGAATTATTTTTGTGTCGCTAGTAAAAAAACTGTTGGAGTGAACTGCTAATTTTAATTAAAGACCTTGCTACCACATCAGTGCCTGACCCAGTTAATTAGTATAACAGGAGATGATACAAAATGCACAACCCACTCTAATTGACATTCCTCTGTCTCTCATTTCTGGCAATATTTTGACATGGCCAATATATTAGAAAAAGTAAACAACTTGAAACCGATTTTGAAAAAATGTGTTTGGGGGATTTTCTATAAGCCCGTCGTTTCTTCTCATTCTGCAAACACTTCCTGAAACGGCAGCTATACGAGTTCCGAGTACCTACTTCGAATAAAAAATAAATAAAAAAATATATCCTCAACCTTATTATACTACATTCACAAAAAACTCGCACGCCTCTATGCTCAGATTTTATTAAATAAAAGCTTTTTTACGTCACCGAAAAAAATATTTGAAAATGATTTATTGCGACAGATCAATCATACATCACAACATAAACACGAACGAACGACTCAAGCCAAGCCGTGCCCTTTGAAATATCGTACGTAACTACGTAACTACCACTGTTTGATCAGTAACAGAAACAGCACAGGAAACCAATTAATTACAAATTCCGTAATAAAAGTCGCTTCCAAGAACCAATTAGCGTTGAAATATAAAGCGGAGCTTAAAAACGGCCAACAAAAGCTACAGGAAACAGTGTTGTTCTGTTTAGCTTTGCACATAGACACCCACTTCTAGACTTGCCTATTCGAACATTTTGCTACAAAAAGTTGTCATATTACACATGGTTTTCGTGCATTCATGCCCTAGTACGATAGATTGACGATACCGATGTTCACTGACAATTATAGGCTGCACTTAGGTTTCAACAAGACTCCATTTTCCTACGTCAAATGGACTGTCCTTACAAAGTAATATTTGGGTCTTTGACTATAACTGACGTGCTGAGTTCAAGCGCAGGTCATCCGATTCGCAAGATGTCACGTTCATATTCTGCAAGTTTTGTCCGATGCGCGCACTACGAAAATCCATTTGTCATGACTGTGGTGAATAGAACACAAAACTAGCTTTATTTAATGTCACTGTAATGTATAATTATTGTATTTCTCTTATCATGATTACTGAACTACAACTTGAGGTGCAAATTACTGTGACTCTCGTGGACTAAAACTCCCTTTGAAGTATGCGTCTTTACTAACTGAGTAAATAATATCTGTCCTTTGTGAACGCTGGACATTTCCCTGACTTTTTGCTAACTGTACTAACTGCTCCCGAGCAATGTGCAATGTACAGTTCGGTGGCCTAACCGGAACGCATTAGCAGTGACCGGCAGTACCAAACTGCATTCAATTATAAGTGTACTCGGAACTAACTAGTCACAGAACGTGCCTGAGTTTCGAGTGCACGCGGTGTTCGCTGGCGGTTTATTGGCATATCACTATGGCCCGTTAGTTGCACTACTTCCAAGTTTACTTGGAGAACATTTTAAAACAAAGAAGAGTAAACTTGTGAATCGCAGTTTGGGCTCAAGTGATCATCTATGGATGGATTTTAACCGCCTCTGTGACGCGAAGAGGTCGGGGTTTCGATTTCAGACAGGGTTCAACTTTGTATAGGAGTCGATATGGTTGGTTTTTTTGTGAACCCGCCTTGCTAGCTACCTACATCTTATCTATGTCTTGCCGTCGAACTAACACTGAAGCGTTCCAGCATGAAAATAAGGTAGCCAGTTCCTCATTGCGTTCGGAAATCTTGGTAGGCCCGCTTCCATCTTTCGACATCATCATCACTCATCATCAACAAAAAAAATTGGAAAGGCCATTTATTTTCAAAGTGTAAAACTTTAGTGCATGTGTAAGTCTAAGCAGATGTAGAAACCATGTAATAACTAGTAAGCCTCATCGGCCGTCCAAAGTTATCTTTGCACTATTCACTAGTTCTGTCAACAGAAAAACCTGACAAGCACTTTTTCAGTAGAACTTGCTTGACCGTTAGAATCACCTAACATCGCTAACATTTCGGGCTCGGGGGAGCGCATCACCGATCGATTTTGAACAGCTATAGTGCAGTATTTACTGGAAAATAAGTATCGACAAATTCCGTTAATGGCATAATCTAGCTATGTAATGGAAAGCAAATAGAGAAAATTCTCAAAAAAAATAATCGGGATGGGTATAAGCAGGTTACTAAACTGCAGGTTTTTAACATTTCATAAGTCGTATTTTTTTTACGCAGCATACTACGTCATGGGGGGCGCGGGCGGTGCAACAGGAACAATCATGTTTTTTTTTCTAGCCGCCGAAACTTGTGATGCGATGTTATTATAACTGTTAAATGTCTAACTCTTAAACTATAGTTATGCTATAACCAGAAGCCTTATTTTACCTCAGTTTGTATCAGTTTCTTTGGGAAAATTGTGACGTTACGTCATCACCATACTCTCTCCCTCTACCTGACCCACAATACTGCGTGGTTAGGCTTCGAGCTTCGCGTGACTATAAACCGGATTTGCATAGTTGCAAATGAACGAACACCTATACCGTATATTATTTAAGCTGTAAACCAAATTACATCCGGAGTTCAAACGTGGTGATTGTTGTGTGGAGTTTTCATAGTGGGGTCAAGCCCAAGCCTCATACATATCCTCACAACCACAAAACTGGCGTATGGGTGACTTTATTGTTGTATATTTAATAGTTAAATGACATGTAAGTTGGAAAGTGGCCCGTTCTGGCATTTGTAACACTAAAAGGCACTGCAATATTTTTTTTAAATTCACAATTGGTTAGCCCTATATTCATTGCAAAATTCAATAAACACAATGAAACTAGTAACTTTTTTTAATTAATAAAAGAGATTGTATAACTGCAACAAACCAAGGCTCCATAAACAGCGACTTAGAATCAGGTTCAAGTCGAATGTGTCAGAGTACAGTTTCTACATTGGCGTATAAATGTTCGGAATACTGAGTATATTGTAAATTAGGCAGTAAGCTCCACAGACATAATAAAATAGTACATAAAATTGAACAATTGAACATGGAAGCTTCAAAGTTTTTCTCTGATGCACGCTCTACTACAGATAGAATCCGTTTAGCAACTATACTCCATTTTTTAGGTATTTAAACAAATGTAAACAATCTTGACATGTCTTTTCATTGAAATGTGCATGTAAAAATTCTGATATTTCTTGCAAACGTGTAGGTACTAAGTTTCAAACAGGCAATACATTCTACTAGTTTAAGAATTTTAACATGCAGATATCAATAAAAAGACATATCAAGATTGTTTACATTTCTTTAAATACCTAAAGAAATTGAGTATAGTGTTATTTCAGGTCAGAATTCAAACTCAACATCATTCAACGCAAAACTGAACATGGGAACTATTATCCATTTGTAGTCGGATTATATTTAATAAGAAAAATTAACAACTTAAGAAAGCAACCTTTATTTTGCTTTTAGCTCTAATTGTAATTATCCTTATGGTCGTCGCACGATGTATTAAATACCGCCACAGTAACACAGTAGCACTCAATTGGTTGAAACATTGGCGTGCCTTACCAGGATTACCATTCTTGAAAAAACTGTTAACTTAAACGTTTGAATGAAGAGGTAAATGAAAGAAAAACATATAAGTATGTACATACTTCTTTTAATAAAATAATCGTAATTTTTAAGTTTTACAAGCTTACAAGCGCGACAGAGTAAAGAATTACAACTTTTACATATATGTATATGTTTTACAAGCTTTGCTGTTTCTTAAAGCTGTTAAAAAACCTCTGTCTCCGACTTTCGTTTAGGGAGCGTTAAAAATCGTGAATGGGGTCTCAAACTCAAAGTACAATGATGTTACGGTCCATCGGTTTTATTAAACGAGGCAAAGACTTTGATTCATTTAGAGACGAGGGCTTCCGTATTCTCTGATTAAAATGTTCCCATACTGCAAAAAAAATTAACGTGGATTAAAATCAAGCGAGGCAAAACAAAAATCAATCCTTATTAATTTACCAGTTATGCTATTAATTGCCAGTTAGTTAACTTCCCAACGGATCTATCGCCACGATACAACTTGTATAACGTCGATGTACTCATCCTGCAATATATAGGTCATTGGTTAGGAAGTCGATAAACTTCTTTTTTGTCTAAGTAAGCCTATTTCACACCTAGATGGTAACTGCAATGGTTCAGTGATTTTTGTTCCACTGGAGAATTTTATCACGAAGTTGAAATGGTTCGTATAGTACCATCAGGGACTTATGAACCTTTCCCAAAGGAACCCATATTCAATTCGCGAAAAATATAATTGATTTCCCATCATAAGTGAGGCAATCAGCTAAAAGACTTGTTAGAAACGTGTAAACAGTTCCACCTGATACTGTAATACCTTAAACATGCAGTGGCAGGTCGATCACCCATGTTTGGCAATGACAAAGCACTAGACCCAGCATAACGATTAAGCGCTGGACTAAGATGAAGCGATGAGCGATATCCTCATCACCACACGGTTCCTAGTGATGATAAGTACTAAGGCCATATATGTAATCTTATGTTCTACGGCCAGTAAAGTCATATTCTCACATTGAAAAAAATTCTACACATTCAGTACTCTTTTTTCCCGAACAACCTGCATATTTTATTACAATATTTGTCCTAACAGAGACTACAGTCACAGGAACACGTATTGCAAGAAAATATTATAATAACTGGGTACCTATTACGGTCATAAACATAAAGCAACCATGTGACAACCGATGGTTTGGTCACGTAAACCGCATACCGCCAGAGTATGTTAGTAACAGATGCCTTGAACTAATCTTTAAAGGCCTTAAATCCTGTGGAAGTCCCAGGAAGCGCTGGCTTGATGTAGTGAGATCTCACTGAGGAGCATGTTGAAGATCGGCTAAAGTGGAGTAGTTTAAGTCGGATAGTGGACCCTGCTTCCAGTCGGTATAACGCTAGGAAGAAGAAGTGACACACTGCCACCATAAGATCTCTTTGGAGACATCACCCCAAAAATAGACCAAACAAATACAAGACATCACTTACGCTTACGGCTTAATCCCAATGTGTTTGCTTACTCTTCTGGCCTTAACACCCTTCGCAAAAAATGCTGATGGGAAAAAATAAACAGTTTGCGAAGGGATTTGGGTAAACGAAGCGCTCTAGAGATGTGTTCCGCTGTTTACCAGTTACTGCTTTTGGAAAAGGAAATATTCATGGTTGGGAGTTATTTGGAGGCCAATTCTATGTTTGGGTTGTTGAGCAAGCGAAATAAAAACAAAATTATACCAAATTTGGAGGAGCCACAGATTGAATGTACTTACAAGATCAAGATAGTGTTTATTATCAACGACTACTAGTACTTAGTAGGAGGTTTTGCTATTCTGCGTAAAGTTAGCAAAGTATTCTTCTTCTTCTTATCGTGTGGCACATTTAAGTATTAATACACAGTAAATTATACAAATCTAAGAAGACATAAACACTACAAGAATAAAACAATTGAATTAAGATGGTTTCTGATATTGTATTACTTAATACCTAAAATCTTTATTTAATCACCAGAATAACTATGTGTTTGTCCACTACTGACCATGAGTATCTTTTCATATCTTAATGCATATTAAGTTGATAAATTTTACGGCATGTATTAGATAGTGGAAAAAAAATAAGTGAGCAAATAATTTTTAGTTCATTAGTAAAAAATAAAGTGTATTTTGTTCAACTTTTAAATAATAACATAATTGGAACACAGTGGAATGCCTCTCTTCAAAATGGCCGCTTTGCCCAATTTGTGCAAGATTTAATAATATTAAACCGTGCCCATTTTTGTTAACGGGCCAAGTTAATTAACAGTATTTACTTAAAGTAATTAAAGCTTTAAAAACCGATTTTCTGCTCATCTGGCTTTTTGGGTTTTATTTAGTATTTGTTATAAATAATTTCGGTACTGTATGACTTCTTTCAAAGATTTAAGAGCAAAATGTGAGCCGCACATGCTCGCTAATACAATATTATAGATAATATATTACAGGATGTAAAAAAATAGTATAGCAATACTTTAAGATGAGCTTGTACTCATAAAACTGTAAATATTACACCCCACATTAAATGATCCAGTCAAACAATAACTGCCACGTGCGCGGGCGCCGGCGATATGGCCTGAAACCTTTTGATGTCAAACACCTAATCACGGGCGAAGATCTGAAGATATATTGGCACCATTGGCTCACTAGTAGCTGCTCCTGACATCTGTTGATACTATTTCGAGATACAACAATAAACATGACACAGAACACGACGCCTGTTCCGAGAAAAAAAATACAAAGTGTGACTTGTATGACGCACAGTGACCGTGTTTTGCAGGAACGCGAACGGTGGAAACTGATGGAATTACATATTATATTGAAGTTCTTAAATAGACCTTTATAATATACTTTTAAATTGGTTTTCTTCACTATGAGTCGATTTAAATGATAAACGGATAAAAACATCACATTCGTCAGACATTGACGAATATAAAATTATCGGTTCGAGGGATATTAAAATGACTGCAATGAGCTCAGAATATTATAATATCTGCATACCTATGGCAGCTGCTTTGAATAATGCAAGTGAATCAGTGATGATGAAAGAGATTTATTTATCTGCTCTACTTTCACCTAGATCACAGAATTACTAGAAAAGTATTTAAAAATATGTCGCATTTTCAGATCACATTGGAGCGAGCGTAATTGTATTTAAAACTCATTCGCTATTCTGTATCTTATAGTTCTTCGACTTCCCCGAGTAGGTACTACCGATATCGAATTTATCCGGCTCGAAGGACCAGTTACGGACGCTTCTATGACACTGCCATGCCAGGTTGTAGATTATAGTGATCAGTAAAAGAGTGGATTTAATATCAAACTCTTTTGTGCTATATATATATTTTAATTCATATTAGATATATTCTTATTATAGAGACCAAGTTAACTGTTTTGCTAACAGAGTCACCTTTTTGTCTCCCGCAGGATATCACTTTATCAGTACGTATCTTTGTAGGTACAAAGTCGTTTTAAATTCAGCTCGAAAATTCTAGCAGCGGTTTTAAGAATTTAGGTGTCAATTAATTAGTCCCTTTATACAGCAGACGATTTTTGTTCGAGTACGACCTCAGACTAGAAAGCCTTAATTTCGATGAGTACGACTTTTAAAGTAAGGTAGACAGCTCTGACTCTCTTGTTTATTGAGCTCATGATGTTTAAATAGAAACTATTTATATTACGATACTATATTAAGTATTATGCGATCTCTTTGTAGGAAACCTCAAATATTATACAAGTTTTTGAGTTTCCTCGTCTGCTTGTCTGTCAGGTCAGTATTTAATTGGAACTCACCACGAGTGCGTGTCGCACCCGTTTTTCCGCCGCGGCGTATGGCTCCCTATTATGCTGTACGTGGCGACCTGGAACAAAGATAAAACAAAAAACGTTACAAGAATTCATAATTTAACCTGTTTAATATAAACACGAAATTCCTACAGACTATTTGCTCGAGCATCTTCCATCACCGGTGAATCATGCTAGCTCGTGAAATAATGCTTATTCAATGGCCAACGAACGTCTTCTGACAAGTATCCCAGAAAATAAAAATAAAACTTATTCCATATCTAGCATATTCGTTTACTAATACGTAATACCTACGTATAAGCATAGGTTTGCGTAATTCTGTTAACGTACGACTCCAACTATACTCTCCAAGTTCGGAACAAAGTTTTGTCCAACTTCCCTGTCTCAAGTGTAACATAATAAATCTCTTATTAGCTCTGGAATTTAGAAGTTGCAAGCAATTATAATAGTAAATGGTCCAAGTTTTAAACACATACCCATTTAGTGGATAGAGAGGATCAAAAATAAAGTATGAAGTTTTATTGAGGAGATTCTTTATCACGAAACGTGAGTATTTGCTTTGATACCATGAATAAAACACAAAAATAAGTGTACAAAGGCAATGTTTTCGTTATATGTGATCTTTTCCAGACAACCCTTCTCAGAAGAATCGCAAAATCGATAGTAATGAGGAGATATAAATGTGGAAGACCCGAAGCGAAGCCTGCTTTACAGAATATAAGATGTAATTTTATTCGTTTAGTTCCCGTTAACTGTTATTTCCACCGAAAATTCCACAACTGGAGCAAAAAAATTGGACATCTTAACCAAATCAATCACCAACTTTTTATGGGAAAACAAATTTTTTTGTGCTCAGATTGTATGGGTTCTTTTGGAAAAGGTATTCAATTACACGAGCAGAATAACGGAAATGAATAACATTTTTATCCCGTATAAAATATGGCATAAAAAAGCTCTTCACAATAGATTTATTGAATGTACGCCTACATTTTATACCTTCCTCAATAAAACTATTAGCAAGAAGCATATTTAGTACACGAGCACCCATTAATGAGTTTATTAACACCGGCTTGAAAGGTTTACGTAATCTCTCAATGCAGGAGAATGCAGTACTACTGCACATGCTACTTTGTAGGAGTGAGTTGGGTTCCTGGGATAGCTCCCACTGGGTATCTAATTCTTTACACGTCAAAAAATAACGTTTCAATATTGGTTTTACTACATCTGTTTACTACGACTCTGATTGGTAGGACATTTTCTGAGCCCGCCAAGCTAGCTACCATCATTGTATCTACGTCTTGCAGCCTGCAGCCAAACATTAAAGTTGATAGCATTGACGTGTACCGACATGAAGAAAAGATAGCCAATTCCTATGACGTTAAGGAATCTTGGTAAGCCCGCTTCCATCTTCAGCATCATCATATCTTAGCACTAGATGCGTTTTACAAACTTGTTGTTCTATTTGAGCTGGTGATTGTGTGAATCATTAACGTTTTTGTTCTACAGTACGTAATATGCAAAAATAAACATTATTAATGCTCTTTGAATAAAATTATCATAAAGCTTTCGAGAGCAAACCATATTACACCGCCTGTAGCCAAATCAGGTTTTACGAGAGCAAACTGTCATTCATCACATTCATCATCATCACCAGATTGTTAGATATATTTTAAGCAGTCGGTTGGTTTAACTTTTAATTATATTAATTTATTTCTGCTGAGTGTGATATAGGGTCCTTCTAAAACACCTGAAAAAAAGCAGTAGTTTCTACTTTGAAACTGAACCACTTTTCCTATGGGACCTTTACTCGATTCGCAAAAAAATTTTGGACCTCCCATACAAAATTTGCGAATCAGCATTTGATCAATTAGTATGAATAGTCTAAGAAATGTATCCGAATTGAATATATCGTAGGTTCCTTGGGGAAAGTTATTCTGTTTCCTAACTAGAAGTCATGGTATTTTTTTCAGGTACACAATTTTCTTAGGTCCCGTTCCGCAGAAGCAAGGGACAAGAATCTGTCCTTTTCACACTTAGGGTAACGCTTACTGTCTATTTTCTTGTCACTTTCTTGTCATGGTGAAAAATACTCACCAGAAGACTTTCAAGTCTTTACAAAGGTACAGATATTATTAAAACTATAGTGCTCCATCCAACTCTTGACACTGAACAACAGACGAAAAATAAAATTGGAGACTCCTTTTTTTATCATAGTTTTACAAGTAGAAACTCCAGTTTTAAAACTGTTTCAGTACCTATAAGACCTGTATTTTTTCAAATATCTTTGCAAACCTTTTTGACGTTGAATTCTCCACAGACCATTATCGGAATACCGACCATCTCATATGTATGTTGTAAAATAAAATAAGTAAGTAAGTACTGTAGCAAATTTAGTACCCACTTGCAGTTTTAGTCGGAGCCATTCACAAGAAGATAAAATACCAAGTTTACCTGAAGTGTTGATTGTTACAGTCATTCATAAATGCATGAACAGTTTCTTGTGTTTACACAGCTGATGTATTATTATATTTGTGTGGGAATAACAGTATTATGATTGCGAATTTATTCTTATTCCTTAAGTTTGTTAAAAGTTGCTCAAAATATTATATCAACTGAGTAGCCAATTACGGTAAATCCAACTGATGAATTAGTATGGATGGACCCTCGAAATAAAATGACGATTATTTAAAAAGCGGACGAAAAAAGTCATCTGATTTAATAACTAATAACATTATTACAATATTGTATCTTCAAACTTACATATTCACTAAATGCTTGGTGGCAGAATGTCCCCGTTGCATAAAGTCATATAGCAAAATGCCCCATTCAACCTATTGAAATATTTTTCATCCAAAAACTGTAATCTAAAGCATAGCAACAACCTGGTCTAAGCAGTTCTAATCTAAAAAAAAACGGGAGAAGGGATATGATTCACTCATACACATATTACATATGATAATTTTGTATCGAGCCGAGTAGTGATGACTTCACTTCAAAGCACTTCTCATGTTAATGGCCTCCAATGAAGACGTTTAGCAACCAAAACGAGACGATCAAGCAACTGTTTCATTTTAACGATAGAACAATGAAAGAGATAGCAATAGTTATTGGTGGATTTGTTGCGATAAACTAGGATCCCGTAAGATTCGTGGTACGTGTGTTGGAGTTTAAAAATAGCTAGCTATAGGCGCAGAATACTTAATATCTTAGTACTACAGTCTAAAAGGACATCAAAGTTGTGTAGTGAATAAATAATCAGGTAGAGGTTTTCAACTATAAATGGTTAGTATAGTCACCATGACGTATATAATCAATCTGACGTCATGATTGGCTCATACCTCGTACGATCAAAGAAAAAAAATATATACATACCTATTGACTACGAATTCTGCGACCCAATCTAAATTTAAACTTGCGACTATATAAATTACACATAATATTTCGTGTGAAATCACCAGATGACGCTATCGTCTAACAACGTTCCCATCAAAGCGGCTTTTATTTCCAAACCGTAGTATTTTGTGGGCGTTTTATCTCAGTGCGTTTGCGCCGATACGATTACGTAAATTACGAGTGCATGTTTGCTGCTGCGATTCCCAGTTGTTTTACTCTCCGACTGTGCGTCGACAAAATATCAAAAACATTCTAATTATGAAGTACTAGCTTCCGCACGCGAACTCGTCTGCGTGGACTTCAAAATTGGGTCCAGAGAGAAAGAAAATGTTAAGGTGGCGCTATCTAGTGACGAAGTGGATATTCTGATTTTTTAAACATTCCTCCTGGGAACCCTTAAGTTTCCTGTTTCCCTTAAATTTCATCCAATTCAGTACAAAAGTTTAGGCGTGAAATTTGAACAAACAAACAAACATCCATACTTTCGCATTTATAATTTTAGTGAGATAGTGAGAGAGATGTAAAGTATAATACAGGGGGTGTAAAAAGGCCACTCCCGAAACCTTAAACAAGGTGTTCTGAACAAGATTTCCTATGAAATCTCTACTGAAATCGCAAAAAAGGTTTGGACTTTTAATACAAATACAATATTGAGCCAATTAGCCAATTTTGCACAGAGAGTCCAATTATTGTTTTGAGAATTCTGTATAGGTAGGTATCTTGGGGAAAGCCGATACCACGAGTGGATTACCCACCATTTACATATGTATAAGATGGAGCAGACCGATTTCCACACTAGACCCACTATGCGTTATGCGTGGCAGGTCAGTTTAGTGCCAGTCCAGCTTCTCCATAATTCCAGTAGCGGCCTTGGATTGCTGACAACTTCTTGGAGCGACTTAGAGTCACCGACGTAAGCGACCATGTCAGACGATAGGCCTACGTCATAGACATAGGCCTGCCACATGACGCACCGGATACAGCTTGATATTGAATTTGTATTGCTTGGTGACTATCATCATCAGCTTACTTCATAACCTTTTATTGATCATAGGCCCGCCTTATACTGACCTTCGGCCTTCACATTCAACGATTACCAGCAAACAATATTACAAAAATCATTGGTCCACCTAGTCAGAGGGCAACTCTACTATAGATATTATTCTCAATAGTCAAAGAAATCAACTTACAAATTAAGTATGGACATTGGAAAACTGCGAACAGATGCGATAAACGTGCGTTTGTCGTTAAATGCCGCCTATACTGAGACGTGATTCAGGATGGTGACGTCATGCCATCGCCATAAGACGCTGAGTGCTTTCAATTATGCAAATCCAGCTATAAACTGCTCACTGATCGGAAACTAACATGAATCTTTATGAGATATACAATTCCACTAGAAGAGCTTATTGAAATTGGTTGCTTTGGCACACTGAGCTACAGTATGAGCAGAGCTTTTTTCCTAATTAAGTATGTTGACCAAGGCTTTTTCTTTTTGATCACTGAAAACTAACTTTATAAATTGACTATACTACGAGACTACGACAAAGCAAATAGCTTAAGAAACTTCTTATAATTACATAGTGAATACATAAATTCCGATAAATAAAACAGACGACCAACTCTGGCTAGTACATCTTTTGCTCCTTGTTCTCGAGTCTTGAAGTCAACCGTTAGTTGCGGAACTTACGGATGTGCTCCATTATTGATTACAAGTGATTAGTAGAATTTGAGGCCCTAAAAGACTTCAGAACTGTAACAGCTGGAACAATTTTATTCTAGATTCGAAGACACCACAGTTTTGCTTGAGGATAATTGGGTAAGCTTGAAGTTCTTAAAGGTCGACACAAAACGTTGAATAAAATAGATTGGAGAATGAAATTTTCAATGGAGAGTAGCAGAAAAAAGTTTTTTTTAATAAAGCCTTATAGGTAAAGTGATACCGCGGCGTATCGAGCAGCAGTGTTCGTTCCCAATAGCTTTTACCGCAAACAATAGGCCGTATTCGATTACTATCTGACCTTCTCGACAAATGGAAGATAGACGAGACGATCGATGGCAAAAGTCGGATTTCGGGTGAGTCACATCTCTACGCCATTGCTGCTAGATGTATAGTTATTATGTCTAGACTCCCGGCGACAGAGAGGCGACGACTTTGGTTGAAAATATAATGACGTTGGGATTTTTTTCAACTCTACAGTGGAGAGCAACGGGAATGAGGTTAAGTGGTTTTCATTTTGTACTACTCGATCTGTACAACAACGGTGATTTGGACCCACAAAATATAAATCGAGGGAATTGTCTTGCATAAGAAATAAACGAGATTATATTTGATTGCGAGCGGCTTTGACAATAATGATAATGGCAACCCTATTCCCACGTCCCAACGTACCTGAAGATTTGACTGAGCAGTAGTAAGGCGAGATAGAACACAGGACGGAAAACACGAAGAAGTGGTGTTCCCAGAAAAGCTCCTTATCTCCATATCACTTCACACGGGCACATATTGTCCTCGAAAGTGGAACTCCTTAATCATCGCTAAAAGCGACTACGGAACTCCTTTCAGGCAAGAAATTTGTCACCTAATTTATCAGGCACTTGACTCATAATTGGTTGTGAATTTTCGCGCGATGCCAGGGGGGCACACATTATATTATGAAATAGCAAAGACGACACGTGCTCTCGCGGCAGAGAGGGACGGATTCACTGAACGTCCTTGGCGAGGGGGCGCGCGGGGCGCCTGTGCGGCATCAGACGTTTCAATCATCCCCGGGGGGACAGGGACGCGGTTACGGTTGCGGGGCGGGTGCGAGCGAGAGGCGCGAAGTCGTGCTATTGACCGGCCCGGAGACCACGCCCACCCGGGCGAGACACGGGCGCGATGCTCCAAGTGAAAATCGAACGTCGGCCCGGGCAGACGCGGTGGGGCGGCTCAGCTGCAACACCAAGGTTACCATACCTACTTATACCTTGCACTTCCGAATCTCCCAAAATTGATCCTGATCTCTGCTGGCTCCTCCGAATTGCAAAAAAAAAACACCAATCATTTCATAATCCATTTAGGCTGCGATATGAAAATCTATAAAGCTGGCTCATACGGTTCAATATACAGACTTGGCACGCGAACAATGTAGGTTGCCCATAGGACGTCAGCCGGCATGAAAGAGAGGAATTGAGACGATCTACCGACGCCAATGAATGATAACTATTACGCATAGAAATAGACTTTTTAATCAAATCTTGTGTATGAGACACAGAACATACTATTCGAGCAACATAAGTTACAGAATTCTTACAGAACATAAAGATTCCAGCTTCCTGAAAGCATTTTCCTGTAATGTACAATATTTCTTATTCGATCCGGTCAATTTGGGACATGTCTAAAGGTTGAAACATACATAATGTATTAATATTGGTACGTGAATCCGTCTGAGTATTTATGCAACATCGAAAGGGTAACGCCTCAATTGTTCGGAGATCCGAATATTTGGCACACTCGATCAATGTATATTTTCATGTATTTGCTACATCGATAGATACATTTTTGCCCAGGCATATTGTGTTACTTTACATGCATATGGTAATAAATGTAACAGTGTGATTTCGGCGTTACGTAACGATTGGGGTCGACCTACCTCACGTGAATATACGAAATTTTATACATACTTTTACGAGCAATCGAGCGAACTCCAAGTAACAAACTAAACTAAACCTTGCTATCTTAACTTAAAGCATACAGTTTATTTGTCAGACAATATTGAGCCACTTCAAGTACAAGGAAGGTATTTAGATAGGCAGGATCTTATCCCTAATGTCCCTTCCTAAATACTTATCAAGCTATTTTAACCCTAAAACGCCAGTGTGTTTCTTCACCAATCGTGACATCCAATAATATAACTGCAGGACTATGCATGGAGATAATGGAGGTTAAAAAAAATAATTTAAATATCTTCGAATATTATTATGAAACACTAGCTTCCGCCCGCGACTTCGTCTGCGTGGACTTTAGAATTGGATCCAGAGAGAAAGAAAATGTTAAGGCCATCTAGTGACGAAATGGAAATTTTGAGTTTTTAAGCATTCCCTCGGGATCCCTTAAGTTTTCCGGGATAAAAAGTATCCTATGGGTTAGTGGAGTGTTTTATCTACCTACCAAATTTCATCCAAATCCATTCAGTAGTTTCGGCGTGAACATCTGTCAAAACGACAATTGTCAAAGTGGCAACTGTCAAAATGACAACTGTCAAAATGACAACTGTCAAAATGACAACTGTCAAAATGGCAACTGTCAAAATGACAACTGTCACAATTACAACTGTCAAAATGACAACTGTCACAATGTCAACTGTCAAAATGACAACTCTCAAAATTGCAACTGTCATAATGGCAACTGTCAAAATAACCGCTGTCAAAATGACAACTGTCCAACAGACATTATCAAAATCAGGTTTGATTTCCGCCTGATACATGGAAACCCTCGAGCTTTCCGGGATGAAAAGTATCCTATGTGTTAATCCAGGTATTAAACTATCTGTGTACCAAATTTTATCCGAATCTGTTGAGCCGTTTTTGCGTGATTGAGTAATAAACATCCAAACATACAAACTTACAAACATCCAAACTTTCACATTTATAATATTAGTAGGATTGTCGCTGAAAGAAAATTCGAAGATAAATTTGCTGATCTTGTTGCTTTTAATTTTTCGACCAAATTATGGGCAATGTCTGTTTATATAGGTTGGTTTGTTACAAGTAGTTTGTGTTGGGACTGCGACCCTAGTCTATTTTTGTCTTGCGCAAATGAAAACGGCTTCAATATTGAAGGTGTGGGTCGGGTTGAGATGTTTCGGGAGCAAATTGTTTTAGAGGCATGATTTTATGGAAATTTAATTTCTTCATATGTTATATTTCTCATATTTTTATTTTATACTTATTTACAATGAAAAGAAAAAAAAACAATGCATTTGGTGTAAAGGACCTCAATACGATGTGTCATTTGATGAAACCTATGATACAGGGACTCTTTGGAAGCGGATCACCTGATGGTAAGCGATTACGGCCGCCCATAGACACCCGCATCACCAGAGGAGTTACAAGTGCGTTGCCGGCCTTTAAAATTTCGCATTTTACCGTATCTGTTCTTAGAAAATAAGACATTATGCAAATTAACAGCGTTTTGAAACTCAATCGTTTTGTGGTATTCTACATCGAAAATCTGCGAATTGGAATACTAAACATTAGATAAAGAAAATCTGACGTTTCGCAACTCAGTCATTCTGCATCATACAATATGGAACTGTATAAGCTTATGGCTGGTCGACCCTTGGCCCTACAGGCAGGGCATCAGGTATCGCCTTGACCCAGCCCACTCACTCTATTTTCGCATTTAGCGTGTATACAGCTAACTATAAAGAATCGCGTTATTTTGCAAATCGTTGTTTTTTCTAGTTATTAATGGAGCGGATATGTCATAATTATTAGTTAACTTTGCCTATTATTTTTGTGTTTTGATTAAGAACGTACGTCTCGTTTTTTTTTCACTTAGAATTAGAAGACTTAAGTAGCCTATGAAAGTTTTCAGTTCAAAAGTACTAAGCCTCGTATAAAATTTCCGCAAACGGTTTATTCTTTTTCGTTATGATGCGTTACAAAAATCTAGACTTACATATTTAATTAATTTAGTTAAAAAACCGACTTCGAAAAGTGCTCATTTCGACTGTATGTTTTTTTTTTGTATGTTTGTTACGCGATTATTCTGCCAATTATGAATTTATTTTGATGATTTTTTTTTGTAAGCTATACTTCAGAGGTGGTTCATATTAATTTTATAGAAATTGATTCAAGGCTTTTTGAAAAAATCAACAAAAACTAAAAAATACACCAAAATTGAGATTGTTACTATTGAAGTCGGTCATTTTTAACGTGTTCAGAGTTGTAAATTTTTGGCGTTTTGTTTTGAAAACGTCAATTTTTATAGAATATTAAATCGTTTCACTTTGGTCTGACTAAGATACAATTAGACACACTTATTTATTAGTTCCCGCTCTTGCAAAGGCATTCAACTGAATACAGCTCGCGTCACGTAAAAAGAGCGCTGGCGGGCGTTCCGAGGTCACATCAGTTTACTCTGACAACAGGATAGCATAATATAAATCGCGTAAGTGTGAAAGAGAGGGAACTAAACAGTTGCTGTCAGAGTGCATCCTCGGAACGCCAGACAGCGCTCTTTTTACGTGACGCGAACTATACGAATATTTTATCTTCATCTTGAACAACCTAGCGGTATGTCAATAAAAGACCCTGTATATTCGCGGGCGTAAGTATGTATGTGTGTCCGCGATTTTCCCGAATACGATTGGTTTGATTGGAGTGAAATTGAAATGATTACGAAGGTTTCGTCTGTGGTTCTTGTGGTGGTAGAGGTGGTAAAAATGTAACCATTAACGGCAATATATACAGGTTGTAAAAAATAAAAAATAAACCGATCTACATTTTTCTTTCAGTTTCCCATATTTTTCAATAGTAAATGAAGAATTTGTATTTGAAAAAAAAAAATTATCGGTTTTTTTCTGTATTCTATACTTGATTCTGCGTAACCCCTTAAAATTTCAAGCGCACATTTGAACATCCTGTATATCTGAAGCGACCTCTCAGCTGGTTTAATGACAACAGGAAATTACCTACTTTGTTTAACGTTTTCTTTAACCAAAGTTGTAACTATTATATCATCTGTGATCAAAAGGGAGCCTCATTGGTGTTACTTTGCGATCTGTCCATCTGAGTCTAACTCAAAACTAAACTATTAACTACGCCTTACCGGCTTAAGCAAAAAATATTAAAAATGGCGTTAAAATGAAACGCTAATCAGTTTTTTATCAATAAACGGGCCGATTGATTTATCTAAATATTTAATATGTACAGTGCATATGTAATGCCAGCACGGTGAATCCACAACATCGTAAGGGTGCGTTTCCACTGACGTGGAGCGGAGCGGAGACGTGCAAAAGTGACCAATCAGATTACTCGAAATCTTCGCTCCACTTCATTTCGAGCAATATGATTGGTCAATTCAGCACGTCTCCGCTCCGCTCCGCGTCACTGGAAACGCACCCTAAGTCAGTCGTGACTCGTGGCACAAACCAACACAATAACACTTCATGTTAGTAAATACTTTATTTAATTATTGTAAACTTGGCAGCGCGCGCCGCTGATTGTTTTACTGTGAAATAGAATTTGGTGCTTGCTCTTTTGAGTTTTATGTCTAATAGTTATGCTGTATTGTGCGGTCATTACGGTTGTGGATATAGGTCAGGTATTTGGGAAAATGTTTATATACGTACTTATCATTAGGCAGCACAATTGATCGGGCCATCCAAATTCAATTTACTAAGGTAAGTGACCCAAATAAGGCCTACCTTATTTTTATCTTGACGTAATTAGTAGGTTTTTAAGAAAAACTCACTCATCTTTTGAAATATTAATCTTTATTGATTAAACTTTAAAATAAATATAGTTGAAACGTTAAAAAAACAAAAATCAGACTTCTGTGAATCAAAATATTAAAAAAGTCCTTTAGGCCATAAGGCCACCCATGGATACCCATGTCGCAATAAGGCCTTTAATACTAAAAGAAAGAAAAAACAATCATTAAATTTCAGTTACTAAAACATAAATCAACGTAATATTACTTAAATTTAGTAAGATCCTTTAGTAATCATATTTGGGCGTTATAATCAGTTTTGATAATCGTCTCAACGTATTATCCTTCCTTCTTCATTTTCTTCAAGCAATCTCCTGAACAGTAATTTTTTTTATCAGCAGGGGTTAAGCCAACACACAGCTGATGATACCTACCAAATATTACAAACAAGGCATTGCCGCATGTCATCCATTCGATATTATTTGCACTTATATTATTTTGATAGGCCTTATTTGGACCTGTCGTATATGTAAGAAAAAAGAATATTACAGAAAGTACATTGAAAAAATGGCGTATAAATGCTTATGTAGGGGTGACTAAACTTTTAAACTAAATAACACACAAAAAAAATCTCGGCATGCGTGCAAAAATATCAAAATACTTACATCATTACCTGAAGAAATTTTATAAAACAGGCGTACTCTTCGCGTCCCGACTGTTTTCGACTACATGTTCCGACACACTCGTGGTAAACGGCGTTCGCTATTCTTGTATGTGTCAGATACATCCTTACGCACACCACTGTAAACTTTCGCGGTTATTTGAAATGTCTAAGCGAGGAAACCTAGGCCTTATTGGGGCAAAGGCTATATTTGGGTCTCTTACCTTATTTCAAACCTGCCATTTATTAACAACTAGCTTCCGCCCGCGACTTCGTCCGCGTGGACTTCAGAATTGTGTTCAGAAAGAAAGAAAATGTTAAGATAGCGCCATCTAGTGACGAAGTGGAAATTTTGAGTTTTTAAGCATTCCTACGGGAATCCTTAAGTTTTCCGGGATAAAAAGTATCCTATGTGTTAGCCAAGTGCTTTATCTATCTACCTACCAAATTTCATCCAGATCCGTTCAGTAGTTTTGGCGTGAAAGCGGAACAAACAAACAAACTGACAAACAAACAAACATCCATACTTTCGCATTTATAATATTATATATTATATATATATATATATATATATAAGTGAGAAGTTCATTTATTAACAATTCAGGCACATATATTGATGTATTAACGCAGTACCTAGTACCTTATACAGAACGTCAAACTTGATATCAGCTGCAATCATAATTTTGCAGTGGATGCAAACATTCAAGTAATATGAGCCTGCATAGCTTACTAAGTGCCTACGATACTCACATGCACCGCACCGCACATATTATGAAACTTGGAACATTTTAGTTTTCAGTATTATGGACCCGACATCCTACTTCCGGCAGTCCGGCACCTGCGCCCTCCATAAATGTAGGCATGTATGTTATACCCTATCTAAAAATACCCTTATGTCAGACTGTTAGCATTAAATAGCGTAGAAGTTAAATCTTAATTTCCGCAAATTTTCCTTGAACCCAGTAGCCACTATGGGCTGTTCTAATACATATTTAATATCTTTGATTCGTCCAATTGAACTCCAAAGCTCGTTCAAAAGCTCCAAAGACGTTTCAGCGTTACTAATTATAAATGGGAAAGAGAGTATGTTTGTAATTCTTTCACTCCGTAACGGACAAACTGATCGAAATATTTTTTTTTGCATAGAGATCTTTGACGGGGCGAAAACTACATTTTATTCTGTAAAATATAGGACTTTTCAGGAATTACACCGAGTACCCAAAAATAAAGTAACGTTGACAAAGCAACGCTAGTTTTACCTATTACTACTTACCGATTTCATAGAAATTTAGCAAAGAGCTTTGTTAGAGAGCGGGTAAAAAACACGGAATATTTTATCCTAAAACAGACGACAGCAAAATGTCGATTTAAAAGAATGTGTAAAGCCTGTACTTAAATAAAAAAAAACATTTCGATTTGATTTGATAGTCATTTCTATGCTCGCAAACCCTCAAGAACAAAAACGACAGTCATGAAAAATCCACGCAGCGAGGTCACTGGCAAAAGCTAGTGTAGAAACAAAGATAAATCAACTATAGCACTACTGTCAGACACTGTGAAATGGGGCCCTAGCTTCGCGTTTACACTACGTAGCACTAGCACTATGGAGTACTCTGGCTCGGTGACATCACCACACCGCACCGGTAAATAATTTAGCCGCAGCGGTCACCGGCCCGCATGCCTCGCGGTCGCAAAACGTGGCTGCTACCATATTTATTAGTTTTCGTTTGGAAGTAGCACGTTCCCATCCGGCTAGGCGAGAATGCGAAAGGCAGGCGTAAGTACTATCCAACTGACTACCAAAGTCTAGCTTGAAGATTGGATTTCAGATTATATTTCAAACGACAAATAGTCAATAAGTACGAGTAACCTTATTAAGCCCAATATGCTTTCGTATGATATTAGCTAGGCCCAAGAATAACCAAGGGAGATGGCCTTCAGAACGAATTAGTCGGTCTGACTCAAGCACATAAGTGGTATTTTAACAAACGAGTTATATTACCTACTTACTGCGAACTTGATATAATAAATGTCCCAAGACCAAAGAAAACCAGAAGTATTCATTCTATTTGCTTGATTTGATGTTAGGAGATCGATCACAAACCTACAGTAACTTTCTGGAAACTCGCACAGAACACACCTAATAGAAGTTAAAAACTGTTTATAAATGCAAACAGTTTCAAACTTTATTGAATCAGGTGTTTGAGACCTCGGTATAAATATGACCACGCTGAATACGTTAAAAACAACCGACTTCAATCGCAACAACTCCAATTTTGCTATGTTTTTGTTGATTTTCTCAAAAACCGCTGAATCGATTTCGATAACATTTATATGGGACCACCTTTGAAGTATACCCTTTTAAACAAAAAAAGAATTTTCCAAATCGGTTCAGGTATCTTCGAGTAATCGGTGAACATACATAAAAAAATAAAATAAAAAATAAATAAAAAAAAAGATTCCGACGAATTGAGAACCTCCTCCTTTTTTTGAAGTCGGTTAAAAACTGAGGATCATTGGAAACCGGTTGGTCTCATATAATTTCATTGTGCATTTTCCGTATTGTGAAAGGAAAATTGAGAGGTTTTTGTGGACTAGGACTATTGTTTTCTTTCTCATTTTCATCCAAGCTTTTCAACAGGAAGACAACTTTCATAATTTCCATGTAAAAAGATCCCGGGGCGTTACTAGATTACTTGGAGATATGATAGCTATTATGAATTAAATTGTCTATCTACAAATCAGCGCCGATCAATTTTTTTTGTTGTTGAGTCACAGCTACTATTAAATGGCAATCCAGCCAGAAGCTGCTACTCATCATGAAGGGAAATCAGAGCTAGGCTCATAATCTTAAACTCTTAAAACGTTATCGGAATCAAACCATCGGTTTATAAGCTATCGGTAGAAAATCATGACGGACGTATTTGGCAAACATGCAGTTTTTATTTATGCTAGTTTTGTTTTTTACGATGACAATACTTTCTTATTCTTTTGCAGTATTTGGCTGCTCGAATTTTGAAACATAATATTATCATTTTCGTACAAGGAGGTGGAGCATTGCATAGAAGGGAAAAATATCCGTGGTGAGCAGGTTCTTTCATCAACCAAGAACCATAATTCGATACTTCTGGTTCAAAGGGCGTATACGCTAAATAGAACTTAGGCGTAAACGCCCTTTGAGCCCAGAAGTATCGATATGATAATTTCGCTAGTGAACCAGCGAGCAGCGAGTGGCGTACGGAAATTAAAGTCTATAATTCAACTTATGCATAGCTCATAACAGGTACAGGTTACATGTACAGGTTAGTTCAACTGTCACTTATTTAGTTACTCACAATAGGCCTCACAGTTCAATAAATTTAAACAGGACAGCTCGGTCGAGCGCTTTGTGGTGGGAGAATGAAGTGTCTCGTTGAAATTTTGTGACATAAATTCCTCAATACTACTTAGTATATATATTTTTTAATAAGGCTTTACGAGCTTATGAAAGCGACGATAATGAGCAGACCCAAATTAGATAAATAGTCACTTTGATAATTGAGAAGATATGCTTAAACAGGAAATATTGAATCTTGGAAAAAAAGGACATTTACACGAAAACCACCATTAAACCCAACCTATGGGTTAGAAAATAAATCAGTTTAAAAATATGGCAACAATGAAGGGTCAAAAATATGTGATGCAGGGTTTTTAAAGTTCAATGTGGAATACACCGAAACGATGCTGGCAACACTAACAGGAACACAGACGTAGAATGCGTATCACACAATTCAATAAACTACCGCAAACCGATGGCGCATTCACATCCAGTCAGCGGACAGGGACACATCGGTAGATCCATTGTACTGGAGAGATAGATGGCGACTGTTGATACATATTTGTTGTGTCCCATCACTACTATCATGCAATACATTTCCGTTTATGCATTCGTCTTCTTTCAACACTGAGCTAATAAAAGGGACAGCAACTTTGCCGCCTCGAACAACGTTGCAGAATTGGACGTATTTAAAAGCATGTTAAGGATCGATCTGTGTGCACATAAAGCGATGGGCCAGAATATAGTGAGAAATAATGATACTAGTTCAGCTTTTACCGTATTGTGATCTTACCTATATTCTTAGTCATTAACACTGCCATTAGGAACTTCAATGTTCTTTCTTTCGTATTCTTTGACAAAGTTTCAAGATCCTTCTAAAAGCAAAACGCAAGGGTTTCTGTTTGATGAGAGAAGTCGTACTTTCCTTTGTTGCTCTGGTCTTTGCAAAGTTGAGGCAAAGTTAAATACTCATTACTGTTGACATGTGAACTGTAAACAAATAAAATTCAGGACATTCACGAACTGCAGGATCTTACTATAGCAGGCAGATGGCTATAACTACAGCAACCACTATTTTAACTAATATCTTTTAAGATTTTTGCAACAAAGTCATGAAATAAACAAAGAAATATCTAGATAGGAATCTAGGAATAAACTTCATCGTTAACTGAATAGGCAAGCGTGATTACTATATTCAAGATATTTTAAAATGCAGCCTGTTACAAGTTGTTTTTCATCATCAGTCACAAATTATACATATAACACGATAAAAGCCAGCGTTTCAGTCGAAAAAATAATGAAATGGCGCATAGTACATTCAAAACCAGTTTATATTTCGCCCTAGACGTACTAGATCTTAGTTATATGCCTAGACAGAGAACACCCACAGCCTTGGCCGCTTGCACAACAATTAAGATTATTCTAAACATGTCGTATAACGAGTAATCAAACAGAGCCTTGTCTCGGTCTGTTTTCAGATAACATTGTTCCATATTTTCTTGTTGTTCACGAGCTGAAGTGTAACGGTTTGAAATACGCTGGACTATAGGTATAATACACAATACAACGGTTTTTACTGTTTATTCCATAGAACAGATAACGTTAAGCCGTTGGTGTCGGTTGCTGTTAATAAATGGCGGATGATTTAAAGCGGCTTGAAGAATTCTGCCACAGGGATTGCGGTTTGTCACTAGGTCGCTAAAATCCGCCAATCCGCAATTGTCCCTATGAATGCAGCATTGCCTTACGTTCTTCACGTTTATGCGAAAGGCTGAGACCCCGCATGTAAGAACTTAGGGTTGTTAACAACACAGAAGAACGCGTCAAACGTGATGAGCACTTTTGCGCCGGGTGTGATTAGGGATGATTATTTGACCTCAACCATTATAATTAAATTTCAAATGTACATTTTAAAAAAATGAATAAATTTATAGTTTTTGTTTTTTTTTCCAAAGAACGGTAGGGATACACGGTAAATTGTGATACTAGATCCATAAGTTGGAAAACCCAAACATTTCCTAATGCTAGTAAAAAAAATGCCTATAGCGTAACGTATAAGCGTATCTTTCACAATTTAGTTTTGTCTCTTTTGCAAGTCTCGTTAAAAAGTCTTCACACATATCGTTTGTAGCGAATGCATTGTCTAAGGTTTTTATTTGGTCTGCCTTATTTTAAAGGCTACTGAAGGTTTACTGAATTTTTACAAGAATAGGTTGGTTACCAAGGCAAACAAATAGACAGACACACGCGTGATCCTATAATTACACAATTTTTCCTTCTGAGGTGCGGAGGAACTCTAAAAAGCCGGTCAAGTGCAAGCGGGACTCGTGTTTTTTTATTATAATTTGTTGTACATATCTCTAAATAAACAGGAGCTTGGGAACAGGGAGGATCGATAATGATGTAGTATTTATTATACTTATTCTGTGAAATTTAACCTGCTACCTTGGTATTACTGTTCAAAGATACAAAAAAAAAGGACAGACAGATGGCGTAGGCTTTGTAACAGGGACCTAGAACCCTTTGAGTGCGGAACCCAAAAAATAATGCAAATCACCTGAAGACAAAACAAGATTATCATTGATTTAAACACTGTAACTTCTTACGAACAGTTTATTTAAATCTATATAACGCATTAAGAAAACCTAAAGCTATCTTCAAATCTCTTTGTCACCCAACAAATGTTTACGAGCAGTTTAAGAGCGTTTCTGCTACAATGAAACACTTGGCGTACTCCATTTGGCTCCAAAACTATTGATCCTATTACCTTCGAGTTCATTAATATGTTGACACTTTCAGGCATCAAAATTATGTGGGCATATAAAAAGTTCATTAAATGGTACTGCTGAAGAAAAAGATAGACATTGAGAAACAATAACTAAAGCGTACCGAAACGAATATTCGGAATACATTACAGTGAGCTCACTTCACACATTGTTGCCCTGTCATAAATTCATGATATAGTCCTGTAAACCGAAATAACTTTATAAGAAAACGCGTCTAGGAATGAGTCTCCAGTTTCCGTGACTACAACTAAACTATTTTAGAATTTAAGCTTTTCAATCTGGCCCGATTTATAAACTAAAAAACACAAAGCATACGCTGAAGAGTAGATGGTTTGGTATTTTATCTTTTACTTTGTGTCTTTTAGTCTATGAATCAGGCAAGATTCGAAACTCCAAAATAATTTGAAATTTGTGTGTGGAGTTTAAGCTAACCTTAGCTTACCGAAACTGTACTATTGGGTACTCGGTGCCGAAACACAGAAAGAGGCCGTGCTCTTGCACTAGGGGCACGACTTAAACATAACTTTTATTCACCACAGAGTTTATTCAAATTGAAAAAAGCTTCTCATTTGTATAGTTTTCTATTTATTCCTCCAAGTCACAACCCACGATTCGACGAATCGTAAATTCTTCTAGAAACAAATAAAAAACTATATAACTGGATAACTGGCAAACCGCAGCGAAACCCTGACAGTCTACATGAGCCCACCTACACTATTATAGTTAGTCCGTCTGTTACGACATTACTATACATACATCCCACTATAAAAGTTAATGCGAAAGTTTGCTCGTTTATTACTCAATAATTCCAAAACCGCCGAATGTTATGTTCTTAGAGAATGTCTTATTATTATGTCTTATGATTTTAGAATCCATTGGAGACGTATTTTTTAAAACTCTACTTGACTATGCATAGTTACATTTAATCAGTATTTAGTTCACTTATTCTATCGTAGTTTGATTTATACCTGTAGTTTATCCTGCCTAGCACTTGTCTTGCAGGAAACTACTGGTTAAATGGTTTGATCACCTGTCTTTGGGCTCGTAGCTAGCTCTCCCCGATTTGCATACTTTTTGTATTACTCTTTGGCTTTCTTTTTCTCTCGGTTTTATCTACAAATAATTTGAAAGTAGGTTCCGTTGCGCTAATTATCTCTGAATTCTCTGATGAAAATAGCTTCAGTAATTTTCATATTACTTGACATTTACGTTCGAAGAGGGTAACACCGACTGGACTGTTTTGTTTGTTATCAATGGAAAACCCATCAAAATAGGTTTGAAATCGCGGACTAAAAAAGCTCACCAAAATAAAAACTTCACGCGGACAAAATCGCGGAGAGCAGCTAGTATGATATATCTACTCTGGCGACTGGCTCGTTTAACTGGAACGTGTGTTTGGACAACCGAGTGACGCGTTTAAAATGTTTATCTTTCGGTCAAAACCTGGTGAAAAGAGTTTAAGCTTTAACGAGCAATTAAATAGGAATTTAAAATAACACAATTAGGCCTAACATATCGAGAATAGTGTTGACGTCAAAATTTACATGGTTTACTGAAAATGGTAAACTTTCACACTTGGAATACACTCGTTTGTCATATGGCATTATGCACAATGTACGGCCAAGTGCAGTGTATTTTTAAATTTACCCCTTCGAACATGCAGCTTCATAATTTTAGTCATTAGACCTCACTGTTGAGTGTAATACCCCACATTTACCTCCACCTATCATGATGATTCAGCGGATTTTGTGATATCTCGCCTGCGTTTAATTTACTCTTTATTCTAGTTATAAAAACATAGTAAGCAAACTTTTATACAATGACGTTAGTTAAGACATTCAATAGACAATTTGGGAATAGTTTTGCTCGCTAGACATTACTCAGGGAAACTAGAACTTTCCTCCGTGAAATTTCACCAGAATTTTAACAACCACATCTCTCCTGAAATTGCAGTAATAAACCATCAGGGTGCAGCTCTCCCGGAAGTGGCGCCTGATTCGCTGGCGCGGCCATTTTTTTATTTCTTTTCTTTTTTGTTCGTGTCAGAATCTTTGCGAAAATGAGGCCGATTCAAACTTCCCGCCATAATGGTGTCTTATAGGTCGGTACTCGGTAGGTGTCATGTTACCACAAGTAACATACCATACCTTAGCTTAGAGGACTTGTTGGCAAAAAATGAATAAGGAAATTTAATTTATGTAGTTTCGAATTCTTATTTTAGGTATTTTCCTCACATCCGTAAACAAACGTTAATAACATCAAGGAAATTAGATAGAACACTATTAAACACAATGTAAGGGATACTAAAACATTTAAGTATATATTTAAGTACATAAATAAAACTTGTCACTGAAATAATAAGGACAGCAACATTACAGTAAACTATCTAGGTAAATCATCACTATTGCCGTGTGGCATTGAAATTTGAAAGGCTTTGTACTACACGGCCAATTTGCTACATAAAAGTGAAGGTAAGCATGCTTTTTACACCTTCACAAAAAAAACGATATCTGACTGAAGTAGAAATCAATGATTGTTTATAGAAACTCCTCCGAATGATCAATCGATCACATAATTACTTAAAATATACCGCCATTCATTAATTTATTTATATTGCATACATTACTCACGATATTTGTCCATATCTTAGTCACATGTGGTGCATTCGTATAAATGTTTACTTTTTATCACATTGTGCAGGTTTCCACAGAATATTACTTTACACACGTTCCAACCTACAAACAACATTGTGAGTAAAATGATAAAATTGTGCAATGTTGCTGTTTCTGTGACCGGTTGAACAAAATAACTTGGAGTGAGTCATACGTAATCATTGACATAATATACGTTAAAACGTTTATGACATAATACACCTTAAAACGATTATTCCAAGTACGCTTTACCCTAAAAATGTACTCAAAACGTCAACAGATCAAAGTACGTGTGCTCGAAAATGCAGTCTTTTTTATTTTCTCCACATTTCATTTTACGGGGGTCAGTGTCGCTTCTTTACAACCTCATAGTCATTGTTAAATAACTACGTAACAGGTAGGGATATTACTCTTTACAAGAAGAATCCTAAAAATGCTTATTTGTGATAGTATTTGCTATAAGTGTGCAATCAAAAAATGATTGTTTCTATTTATAAAAATGTTAAACATTTTTTTTTTTTAATTTGTTTTGTTTTTTCAAACACCTGAACCGCCAGCCGCCAGGACGGGTTTAGATTTGACGTCACTCTAGGATGTCATATAATAAATGGCATACAAATAGATGGCAAATACTTGGTTTAGTCGTATGAGAATTTGTTTAGTTTACAATTTTAATTAAGTCACGATAAAAAAACATCATGGCGGCTATCGTTTTCGCGACAATTTATTTAGCTTATTTATAACATAGTAGCGCCTTTAGCGGAAAAAAAAATACAGCAAAATTCTTCATTCGTAATCAACCTACCAAAAAAACAAAAAGATTCTGAAGAAAATCGCAGAGTTAGCTCCGATTTTAATGTACTTCATCAAGGGCGTCACATACTTGCGCTATAAAATCCGCCACACTCATGGACGGATATTCAAGCATGAGGCTTCTAACTTCACGGTCACCCCACAGTGTGGCGGATTTTATAGCACAGTATAGCGCAAGTGTGAGACGCTCTTCACACGGCCATCATTGTCGGCGGCGCGGCGGCAGATTATTGACACAAAAATCTCGTAATGACGTAACACGCACCACCGGTCGACCTCGGGGCCTCGACTGTCGACACGGGCCTCTTATTACGGAGCCCCACGTGGGATGAGACGAATTAAAATCACAATGTGTGTAAGTATATCATCCGCGTACGTCAAAATATAGACACCGAGTATTTACTAAAACGTTTTTTTCCTATAGAGTAACCGATTTTACTAAATCATGTCACTCACTGTTGAACATAGGCTTTCCTGAATAATTCCACTTACTTAGCACAACTGAACCAACTTCATGAAATAACTTTAACTTGACGGTCTAAAATAATTCTAAAAATACATTGTAATTGTAGTCTGTAACTTCCATAGATACACGATAACGAATTCCTAAAACATCATTTAACATTACGCGTATAGGTATTTAGCTAGTATGAGAAAGGCGCGGCAGTTGCTTAATAGAAAACCGAAAAGATGGTATAGAAAAGATTTTCTAAAACCTCGAGAATAACATGTACTTAAGTAAATAATGTATTATAGTAAATTACTGCTTCAGTCAAATCAGTGAAATTCCATCTAAAATTCTGACACTGAACAAATGACTAAAACAAGCCTTTTTAATCATGTTTAACACAGGAAGTAGATAAAACTGTTGTATTTTAAATTAAAATAAATTGGTTTTGCCCAACATTGATCAGGAAGCGTACCGCCTCGCAACTTGCGAGTGACGCCGATAATTGCTTATTGTCGGCAGCCATCTTGCCGCGTGAGTCAACGGAGATACTCCTACGCACCAGACACCGGTGAATTTCAACAGTACATCAAAAATTATACACACAGTGCGCGCCACAGCCATATTACCCGAAAACGTTAATAAACAACCCGTCAGTCATAGTATCTCTCTTTCCCTCTCGCACTTATTGTTCAGCTTATAAATATTAATGCACGGTGAGGTGTCTATCGTTGAATATAAACTGTAAATGTTTTCGCAGAGCAACACGTTTCATGCTGCACGATACTGAATTTCATCAAGTAAGAAAGTGTTCTTCCAATCCAATTTCTGCAGAATTAATTACTCTCACGTTGTCAATTAACGGAGACCAGGAGAAAATGATTTCATCCTGAATTCGTCTGCTGATGAACAGAATAATGAGTTCCAATAACAATTCTAATGTGAGTCCTGTGCGGGAGCTATAATTTTTCAACAGTGCAGCGGGCTCCCGTGAGCTTCAAACACGAGCTTATTCAGATCCACAGACCAACCATTGCACTGCCCCCTGACACTATGTACAAGTTCACTGAAAGATGTACCTATCGCGTGTATCCCTTTCTAACTCGTAGAGGAGAGAGCGGGATTACAGAATAATGACTAATGTCAGTTTCGATTTGCGCACCACTTCGTCGAAGGCGACAACGTAACATTAGCGGGGGGAAGTGACATTTATCAACTCTTCCGGCCCGTGGTAGCCAGCCACTCGTGACCATTTCTTCCTCATCAATTTATTATCAGTCTCTTCTGTTCATTTTCAATTCACCTTACTAAAATCTGTGAGCTACAAGTATTTCTGTGTAACTATTGAACTTTCCGTATGTATACCAAGTTAGAAGCGATCTACTACCGTTATATTATGGCTCCTAATGCAGCTTTAAACTAGAACGTACAAACTTCTTGGTATGTCACAAGGGGTTTTAAAAGTAATTAAGTGCTGTCGCTAGCACAAGAACTTGGCACATAGCTCGGCTGCAGCCCGCCTCGGCTCGTTAGTGCGACCGAGTTCCATATGTGTAGACTTCATCGAATTAAATGGTAAGTGATGGAAACTAATAAATTCGTCTGTACGGTCCTTTTGTATCAAATGTGGGTCTAATTTGCAAACGAGGTTACAGCTTCCATTAAACACTACTTCAGTCTGAAATTAATTTCTTTAATTACTAAGCACTACCATGAAATCTACTTACTCTACTGGTATTACTTTGAGCATTTTTGTATTTCTTACCTGTGTCATTTAAAATAATTTTGAGATAAAAAATAACCTGACTGCTTAAAAAATATGTGCTATGCTATGAAAATCACGAGATAATGACACTTCGTACTCCAAAGTCCGTCAAGCCTCAAGCCGCGAAGAAACGTCATTACCCAACATACACGTAAAACATTATACAATTTTTCTCCGAGTGAAAATCTACTTAAAACTAACACGACACTAAATAAAAACCTCAGATAGGCCGTAACCCTGCGGTTCCAAAATTTAAAGATTCAAGGTTAAAACAATCTTGAAATTGTATAATCGTGTGGAGTGTTTGCATGAAATATTTCATGAGAATCGTTAACGTAAAGTGCTTAAGCAATAAATTGTTCCGTGATGCTAGCCAAATACAATAAGAAACTTACTTGCACACAGATTGCACTGAAATCATTAATGGAATTTATGTCCCCCACATACGCGAGTGGTAAAGTGAGTAAATTGATGTCACGATGACTTGTGACCTCTCGTTATGGATCTGACTTGAGACAACTGATGACTGCATTAACGTAACGATGACATAATACCTAAATTAGCCACGATAAACGTAAAAATAACTTGTCTTTTAATACTTTAGAGGGCAAGTAGAACGAATAATGAATGACATACTGAACTACAAACTGTTACTGAGAGATAATTTGTATCATCAGCAGTAGTATCAGGCGAAGTGATTCCAGTGCTGAATACACAAGTCGCACTCTTAATAAAACAACGACCGAATTCAAAATTTGGCAAAATGAGTTTTGATAAAAAACCGACGTAAAAGAGGGACGAATAAAGACGCAAATATTTTGTTACCTTATTGCTTAAGAAATAGAAGTTTTTTTTTACCGAGACTGTGTGGCTTGCTCTTTTAGGTCAGTTCTTTTACCAAAACTCATTTTGCCAAAATTTTGAATTCGGTCGTTGTTTTATTAAGAGTGCAAAGTACTCTCGGTTATAGATTTTTAACGAAGATCGAAGCAACGTTTGATAATGTTTGAATTAGAAATTAAGTGCCATACTGATACTGACGTTCCCCAAGGATCCATCCATAATGCTCACAGGCTATTAAAAGGTAAACATTTAGTTGTAGACTTCTAGAAATTGCGAACGAGAAAACGTTATGCCTTTGACGATTCCCCCAAGTTGTGTTATGTCTACGATAAAAGCGCTGAGGATTTCACAGAAAACTGGTTTTTATGGCGGAGGTGCAGATCGTCCGAACTGCAAAATTTCATAGGTATAGATAGACGCTAAAGGTTTATTATTGGTGTTCCTGTTTATTTTTGTTCCGTTTATTCTTGTGTCAAAAACACGTTGATACATTTAATAAGACAAAAAATGACCCAAAGAAAATACAGAGAGAAAAAGGGGTAAATGAAGTCCAAGACGAAATCTCATGGAACAAGTCCAGCAAAGGAAAATGTGTATGTTGTTTCTTGTTAAGAGACGATCAAACTTTTTCGCAGAAACAGAGCCGAATAAAGATTACTCCAAGACACTTACTTACTAGACAAGACACGCATAGTTACATGCATAAAAACAGTTTTTTTAAAGGTTCCCAACACATAATAAAAAGGATACGGTATTATATTTTCTAAATGTTGAAAATGTGAAACTGAGAATCCGACATATTATACGATGTATGACATTTTACGTTCGCATACGTTCGCATGTCATTTTGCAAAACGGGCAACCGGCATCTGGACAGTTTCTTTGTGTTTTCATCTCAATCATTTGTCACTGCCCCACTGCCCCTTCTTGAGAACCGAGGGCCATTCGAATATCCACTTAAGAGTTCGTACGCTGACAATATATTTTCGTCACCTTAAAGGATTTGCGCGGTCCTCTTCTAAATATGTAGTTATATTTCAGTGGCACTGTTTACTTTTATTCGTGAAGAAACAAAAGATTAGAATGCATGGATTACATGTGGAATATTTCATTTGATAGAAGGCAATCAATGTTAATTTTGTAAACACACAACGCGCGTTAACGCTGCTAATGAAATGAATGCATTGCTACGAAATATTCTCACATCACAGCAGATATCCTGTTGAATGGTTATTCGACGTTCAAAACCGGTCAAGTGCGAGTCGGAATAGCCCACCGAGGGTTCCAACCAGTCACACCAATATATTCATTCAATTCAATAATTTCGGAATCATTAGCGCGAGGTCAGACTTAAACTTGGCCGGTTTTTATTATTTATTGTTACTTATCACTTTGGTTATTTATTTAAGAAACATAACATACAACCCCTGCCAATATTCAATCAATACGTATTACTTAAGAGCTTTTACTATTTGACTTTTTTGTATCTGAAGTGAACTTAGGCGTTTTCTTCTTCTTCTTATCGTGTGGCACATTTAACCGTTCTATCCTCACAAAGTATAGATGGCGGTTGCCTAGTGTTGCACTTGTCGTTTTCTAGTCTAGTGCTTGTAGTAAGAAAAAATCCTGGTAATTCTGATATGCTTTCACTAGAATGAAGAGAGTAACGCGAGCTAGTAGCGTATAGCAGCTGGCGTCACCACGTTCGAGGGTCACCAGTTTTCTATTCGCGTTGTGCTGCGCAGTGACGCACGCGCCGGTGACGAGGCGACCGCGCACGCTTTAAATACACCGCATCACCCCGCACCCATCCGCAGCGTAATTAAAAGCATCTGGTACATCGTCACGGGGGGGAACGGCCGTCTCCTCCGCATATTACAGCCAAATTCCTCCCCTTCCCCCTCTACTCCGTCCCTAGCTTCCTACTCGCTTTGCTATGCCTATGCCACATTCGGCTGCACTGCCAAATAACTTGAAAATATGTCGCTTATGGCAGGACGTAACATTTCACGTTCCAAGTAGGGCACGCCATCATGGTAATGGTTCTGTACAACCATTGCAAGTTCTTCTTTACGAATGAGATAGAAGAGATTTATAGCCATGAATGAATACTTAATACCGACCGCAAATTCGGCTCCAATATTACATGTTGGCGCGATGCCAAGTTAAATATCAATACAATTACATATAGGCACAGAGATTCAGCCAGTTCAGTGGGAGCAATGTTTTATGATTCAGATTTGATCGTGAAAAAACAAATTGTATAATTTGATTGAAAAACATACAGTGCTCTGGCACATAATTCATCTGCGGATAATTTGAGATAATTGGTGGTAGGTTTAGAAGCTCCTTCTCAATATCTGGTTGGTCATTGAGAGATAATTTTTAAATTGTATCCAGAGGTTGAATTTTAAATTTTGTTAAAGAAAATATATTTTGTATATCAGATGTAAATTAAAAAAGAAGAAGAATTATCAGAACAAAAATATCAGTCGCAACACAGTATTATTTATAAAACTTTAATGTTTCCAATCTGACAAATGTGAAAAAAAATGGTATCAGAATCATCAAATTGATTTATATTTGCAATTATAACTAAAATTTATACTTTCTAGACAAACTTAAAGATCTTCATGCCTGTTAAAGCCAATAAATGTCAGTCAAAAGGCGGTATTTGTAGACATTTTAAGTCCCATGCTGTCTACGTCAACACATTTTATATTCACATTAAAAACTTGAAGGATCAACTGGTGGGGAACATGTGCGGACTATTTTAGGAGATTCCTATTATTTTGTTAGAGAAGTAACCCTTTTGCAACAAAAAAGCAGTGTTAAAGATAATGCTGAATATTTTTTTTTATACATATCATATTTATTTTTTAACATCTCCAGACAATATTAATGTTTCGTTTTGTTATGTTTCAGTATTATGTATAATAAGGAATTTTCAAAATTTACATTTCAATTGTGTAAAGAATCTACTATGTCTACTTATACAAGTGTTAAAAAAGTGCATTTGAAATTTTAACATAACCCCTGCTCAATTCACTATTTACATTTAGTATGGGAAACTAAAAAAAGATGTAGATCTGATTTTTTCAATATTTTTCCTATCTATACTTGATTCTGAGTAACCGCTTAAAATTTCAAATATACTTTTAACACCTGAATTATCAACATACAGAAAGAGAGATTGGACATACTGCAACAGAAAATACAATCTTTTGGGAAACCTCTTAGTATTTTTTAATCACACAATATAAAAAGCAATATTATCAATGAATGGATAAAAGACCCTGTTGCACCACATTAAAAAAAAGTATTAAACAGTAAGGAATAGAAAATAAAATTTATTTTTAATAATAAATGAGACGCCTACTTGTAAACTGCTTTTTCAACTATGTATACAAATACAACTTATTTTTTACAAAACTAAGTAAATATATCTCTCTTTTATTTTCATTGATAAACCTAGTTAGAACTGTGTTATATTGTTTGATATGTAGATATGAATGATGTTCTCCAGATGTTTAAGTAGAGGTGGATGGTAAAGCGGGGATGTAGGGCACTTGATAAGCCAGTTAGGTCTAGAAAAATGACTAATTGTAAAATACAGTGTTTTACACCTCTAATTCACCTTGTTTCATGTATTTGTGGTAAGCGAATGTTTCCGTAGGTCTGCGGACAATAACCAATATGTTCATCTTGTGCAGTTAATCATTCATTATAAGAGCAACATCTACTTTTCTGAAAAAGTATGCCTTACTTTGAAATATTAAATGGTATTTTACCTGATACATATTTTCATATAAATAAATTAAAATTGTATTGATTGTGGAATAATTTTGTAAAAAAAACAGTATTGTTTTAAACATGTATTCAAATAAGAACATTTAAAATTTATTGTACCTATTTGCTCATCTACAGTGTTATCTACCTCCTCCTTAACCTCGCTAAACTGAGAAGTAACTTATGAATAAAAACAAGGTTAATATGACATCATGATTAATCTTTTACGGCTTCGAACCTGACATAACCT
Organism: Coleophora deauratella; assembly: GCA_958295455.1. Classification (NCBI taxonomy): domain Eukaryota; kingdom Metazoa; phylum Arthropoda; class Insecta; order Lepidoptera; family Coleophoridae; genus Coleophora; species Coleophora deauratella. The sequence goes on along the minus strand of OY282413.1, from coordinate 7,859,248 downwards.
AGCATTCTGTTGTATAATGCAAACTAATAATATCGCGTTGTCCTCAGCGAAGCCGGCTTGTCTACCGGCCGATAATGCTCGGGTATTTATTTTTACGCCTTACGTGTGCGAGGTACAGCTGTCTGCCTCTCTCAGGCCCGGCCGACGAAATCTGATTCAACACAAACCCAACAAGAAATATATCCACTAGAACACTCCAAATCACTGCCCCGGCCGACACTGAGCGGCCATGTGGAACTGGATTCGCTATATTTGGAATCCACTTGGAGCTAAAGAGAAACTAAGGCCCGAATCGACTTTCAGCCACCTTACCGATACTGGGTAGTTCCAATGGATATTCTGGGCCCGTATTGAGTTGAGTATATGTAAAATCCTTTGAATTACCTTAGGAGTCTGCACCAGTAGTACCAGCAAGTCCACAAAACCAATCCCTCAAAGAGAAATCACAAAATTCACGACTGCAACACGGACGGCAAGAGTTCACGCGCGTACAAACACAATTCACTGCCGTTGTACAATATTCACAAATGACTAGTCGCACACAGGGTCAGAACAGAAAAACACAGATTACACCAACTTAAAATCTATGATTTCCACAAAAATTACAGAAACGAAAACGCGCCAACTGTCAAAACTAAAAAACTACAAGCACCGACGCGCCGCGCGTCCGCGCGGTCTGAGTCCGCTAACTGACTGACAGAGAGGTTAGGGCCGCTCCACACGATCTGACAGCCCGCTGATCCGCGCTCCAAGCCTACACACCGAGACACTTCAGTCTGACAAAAGTTAATATTCATTTATATAATAAAAGTCAACGTTATCTATATAACGATGCGGTAAAATAAGATAAGAGTTCCAGTACCTATGTATTCTAGCGATAAAATAATACAGCTAAATTTAAAATGTCCCGTATGCGTGACCAACAAGCATATTTTTTTCCGTTGGAGATAGACATTAGCCAGACGCGCATGCGTCAAGCGGGTATCCACTTCATCCATTGGGTTTGTTGGATGGAAACGTCAGTGAGGAAATGACAGTCTACATAAGCTTATAAAACCGAAGATCCAATCGATTTCAAAATAAATGTGATTACTCAGTCTACTTCCTTGACACCGCGCGACTGGAATGCTTGAAACTTGAAAATTAATACTTTCCTAAATGTTTGGTTATAAATCCAGTGTCGTATTTAACGTAACTATGCAAAAGTATAATCTAAACATGAATTGGAATAAAACTTTAATTTCCTAGTACTCTTTCTTTCTTTTATTACTAGCGTAGTACTTACATGAGTATACCTATCAGGTGCCACTTTATGTTGACCGTGTAGTTATTTAGTTTTATGTACACTGTTATAACACAATTATCCTTGGGTGTACATGTGAATATACATTGGATTTTGATATCTCTAGTGCCACGTCACGTCTAAGTAGCCAAGTTGTTAACTAACCACAATTCTCTCTCTCTTATCGTATGGCACAATTTAACCGTCCTATCCGTTAGGTATAGGCGGCGCCGCCGTCCTAACCACAATTGATAAAATTATTATTTTTTAACCTATGTATGTTTAATTATAATTCATCATCATCATCATCATCAGCCGAGAGACGTCCACCGCTGGACAAAGGCCTCCCCAAGGATTTCCACACAGACCGACCCTGCGCTGTCCAGTGGCTTCACGCAACCTTCATCAGGTCATCTGTCAACCGAGTGGGAGGCCTGCCTTCACTGCGTTTTCCGGTGCGCGGTCACCAAATAAAAAATATGAATTATTTTTAGTTTTTGTAGCTAGTCCCCGTTTTCCAAAGTCGAACCCTATAATCTATTGCCAGGCTAAAATATCTGGATTCTGGATGGTTTGAAAGAAAATGATTTCCCATTGCTTCCGTAGAATTCAGACAAGTTTCGTGTAAGTTTAAGGTCAATTTTTTTCGGGTTGAATTCTTTTTATATATTGACATAACTTTTCGATTGTTCTTTTGAAAAACAGTACCTATAATACCAGAGACAAGTTATATAATACCTACTATCTATAACATTATTGTAGGTTTGCAAGACTTACAGTGCGCCCGCCTACTTTCTTCTTTTGTTTTTTTTTTGTTGTATCACTAGAATGCTTTCCCCTTATGCTTAGAAAATCTTCCTGCTAATATTATTGTAGGGTTGAATGCTGTACCTATATATTTTTTTAATTTAAAAACGTCATAAGATATTTTATGACAAAAGCATCGAATGCCAAGCTCTTCTCATGTATATCGCATTTGTCATTATTGTAAATGGCATTCCGTACAATATAATAAAAGCATTAATTTTAAATGAAATTCCTTGGCATCAGACGAGCTAATAACTAGTTTTATAGTGGAGGAAATGGAACAGGCTATTATCTTTTATTCTTAATTAACTACAAATACTTAGTAGGTACCAGCAGAGATCAGATCCCCATCATAGAGCGCAAAAACGTGTGACGTAACGAAACACGTTATATCTGACTCGAAAATCATCTGCAAATAACAGAGAACAATACTTACTTACATAAAGATGTTGACAATTACTCTGATAAGAACGAAGCACGGCTGCCGCATAATCTATTAATGACATACTTATACCTTGGATGGAACGATTAGTGATGGCTTTGATCAAACAAAATTATCAGATGTTTTTTCAATGCGGCAGTTGCCTTGTGCTGGATAGATAGTGTGCGTCAATCCGTATTAAAAAGAAATTATTCTTTAAAGCAATGAAGTAGATCCCCACATTTCGTAAAGGTAGTAAAGTTGTAGTCTATTTCATATACACTCGTAAGTATGACTAAAGAAGAACATTAATACATATTAATTATTAATCAGTCAAATATAGCTTTATTGTAGATTTAATCTAATTTGGATAGGCAGGATATCAATTTAAAATTTAAATTCATTAATTCTATATTACTAGAAGCGAGGATGTCAAGGACTTAGTAATTTCAGTTACAAGAAAACGAAGCAGCATTCAATTTTTACATTTTTTATTTTAAATCCAATATTCAATTTGAAATATTACATTATTTTTTAAATTTGAATCCAATACTAGTAATCTACTCATGACTTCTATTCACTGAGAACAGCTTGGTTGGTTGTACTATACAATACAATAGAGTCTGGCAAACGAAAGCGTAACCTGAGAGTGCGTGCGGCAAATTCAAAAAATATTCATGTGGTATCACCAACCTATAGCAGAAAAAATATATTTAATACTAGTGTGATAAATCTTTATTATAATATATTTATACTAGCTGAAATTACAATTTACAATTTTATTGACTCCTTGTACATCTTGTTTATCTATAAATATAAAAACAGTCTACTTCATAAACTGATTTTGATAATCTGCAGTTTATTTCTGCACTGAAAAATCTGAAATTACCATAAAATCTATCATTTACGCATGGCCATTACAAATAATATCATTATATCATTTCTTACGCTCAACCATACAATAAATAATAAATATGAATATTCAGCCAACAAGTATCAGACAAGTAGCAGTCAAACTAACATTCAACAGTGACAGCCTCTGACAACTTCTTTATGTTGCCATGTAAAAACTTTTAATAAAATTCCAGGTTACGCTTTCGTTTGCCAGACTCTAAGAACAAATATATTTGAATTTAGCAGAAATAGATAAGATGCATCGTATTTATTGTTTATAAGTTCATGCTAAATTAAAAAAAAAAAATCACCAAAAAATATCGAATATCTATATCGAATTTGGCTAATTAAAATAGAACATTCAAGGAAACACATGTTGATGGAAAGCAGTGGATCAGTTAATGCCAATAGGTACGCATAAAAAATACGCTTTTGTTCCTAAAATTAGGTGATTATTTCATCGTCTGCCAATGGAGTCCATCACGATCAGTTTAGACTTTAGACAATGTTATAGTTACATTAGCCAGTGCAAACTATACGTTATTTTTGTGCTCGCTGTAAATTAACGTTACTTAATTATTTTTTGTTTGCTCGCCAGTATGAAAATGATAAAAGCCATTGAACAAGCAAAACAAGAAATTCGTGTGAAAAGATTTTAGAAAAATTAGCACGTCCGCTTTGAAATTTTCGTTCGGAAATTATCTACACAAGTGGCTGACAATGACCTTCATACTCGAAAAAAAATTACCAGCAAAATCAGCCACCTGTAAGATATTTTGTGTAACCTTAATGCACAAATTGCAACATAAAACCAAAACAAATCACTGCATAAAACTTGCCTATTAGATTTTCTCGGAAGTTCTCTGCTGTAAGGTTTGTTTGACCTCGTAGGCAACTCGTAGGTACCGAAGCAGAGCGCAACGGTGGTGAAAAGTTGAACTGTCTTGGCGTCAAATTGTAAAAATGCGGTTAGTTTTTCGGAAAATATAAATAAAATAAAAATCCAACTAGGTAATAATAATAAAATAAATCAGATTTATAATGGTATAATCGGTTGGAGCTTCACAGCACACACCGAGTGAATTTTTACTTTTTATTTACTGAAAGGCGTAGACAAGCGCGCAGATAAAAAAATCCTTGAGGAACCTTTTCGATCAGAGCAAAACATTATGTATTTCGGCTCTTCAACTTTGCGTACAAAATTGTACTGATTGTATAGATTTCTAGATTTTTACTAAAGATTTTATGAGAATTATAGATTAATCTCTCGTGGTTTGCAAAAACCGTAAATAACTTATAGGATAAGGCACAATTTTTAAAAAAATTATGTATTCGATTCATTTTTAACCAACTTTCAAAAATTAGAAGGTTTTCAACTCAATTTTTTTTTACTAACAATTTAAAACCACTTCATAATCATCAATATCAGTAAAAAAAATAGAGTTGAAAACCTTCTAATCGTGCCTATATCACACTGTTCATAAAATTCTCAATAGATGGCGTTTCTAAGCTTTGGCAATGTATTTTTAAAAGCAGCGTAGAATTTACGGTAGCAAAATAGATTTAATATTGTTGAAAATATATAAAAAGCAACATGAACATAGATTCTTATTAATTGAATTAACAAAAACGATAAATTTCAAACTTGGTTTCTCTGTTATAAGTAATTTCTTCTTCCGAACCAAAAAATAATCGATCTTAACACATTTTTATGATTAAAATGCAATTTATAAATCAGTATCATCTTAGAATTCTTTTAAGAAATACACAAATAATACTGACAGCTTTGTGTATCAAAATTATGAAAATTATTTTTTGTATCAAAATACAAAAAAAAAATTCAATGAAAAGTAATCTTCGAAAGCTATTCATCATTGTTATGATATTAGACAGTAATATCAATCAGTTTTGACGATTTTTTAGAGATTTTCTTTTTTCCAATGTTGATCAGCGCCATCTAAGGTAAGTGACCCAAATAAGGCCTACCTTATTTTTATCTTGACGTAATTACTAGGTTTTTAAGAAAAACCACTCATCTTTCGAAATATTAATCATTATTTATTAAACTTTAAAATAAATGTAGTTGAAACGATAAAAAAACAAAAAACAGACTTCTGTGAATCAAAATATTCAAAAAGTCCTTTAGGCCTTATTGGGAAACCCATGTCGCAATAAGGCCTTTCACACTAAAAGAAAGAAAAAACAATCATAAAACTTTAGTTACTAAAACATATCAACGTAATATTATTTAAATTTAGTAAGATTCTTTAGTAATCATATTTGGACGTTATAATCAGTCTTGATAATCACCTCAACATATTATCCTTTCTTTCTTCATTTTCTTCAAGCAATCTCCTGCACAGCAAATTTTTTTATCAGCAGGGGTTAAGCCAACACACAGCTCATGATACCTACCAGATATTGCAAGCAAGGCATTGCCGCATGTCATCCATTCGATATTATTTGCACTTATATTATTCTGATAGGCCTTATTTGGATCTGTCGTATGTGTAAGAAAAAAAAATATTACAGAAAATACATTGAAAAAATGGCGTATAAATGCTTATGTAGGGGTTACTAAACTTTTAAACTAAACAACACACAAAAAAATGTGGCCATCCGTGCAAAAATATCAAAATACTTATACATCATTACCTGTAGAAATTTTATAAAATAGGCGTACACTCCGCTTCCCGACTGTTTTCGACTACATGTTCCGACATACTCGTGGTAAGCGGCGCTCGCTATTCTTGTATGTGTCAGATACATCCTTAGGCACACCACTGTAAACTTTCGCGGTTATTTGAAATGTCTAAGCGGGAAATTTGAAACCTAGGCCTTATTGGGGCATAGGCCTTATTTGGGTCTCTTACCTTAGTTGAGTTTAGAGAAAGCCGTGGAAAAAATTCCCTATTACAAAAAAAAGTAAAACTGCAGTCATTACGATTGCAGTTGATTCGTCGATATGAGATGAGTCGATTATTTTCGACGTACTTACATATTTTTTTAAATCAATAGCTAGTTCGTCTTTCCTTCGCATCCATCGATATCACTTGTGCTTTATCTTTATATAAACATAATTGTTATGGCAAGAATTAGAAAAACAAAACAAAACACAATGGGAGAAAGTCACGTGCTTATTAAAAAACCAAGCCAAGTCTTGCAACATTGAATCTCCTGGGAATGTAACTTGCGACCTAGTCATTATGAAGCGATCGAGTGCTGGAGTACAGCTGATTTGCGTAAGGTTTCTGTAGGGGGTGATCTGTGCGTTGAAGTGGGTTCATGGCTTGCTGAATGCTGTCAATTTGTCTAATGAGATGAGGAGGCCTTTCCATAGATTAGATAACAGTACTACGTAGCCTTTCCCACATTGAACTATTAAAGATATGTGCTATTACAAAGTATGAACAGCGGTTGCCTAGTAACTACACCAGCAGTCACGTATAGGGCATTTATACCTTTATAGACCCTTCGCACAAATGTAGCAATCAGATGTGCAGGTGTCCTCGCGATATTTTCTTTCGCGCTTAAAGCAAGCATACCCATGTAGGAAAACTCATTGGTACATTGGCCAGGATTCAAACCCCGAGACCTCTAGTTAGGAGATCTGAGTCACATCGTGAAGTCACCTATGTTTTTAAGGACTTTGATAACGAAGCAATATCTGTTTCACAGACATGCACCCCGCTCCCCCCTCTAAGCGACGATATAAAACTTCTTTGATCTGTTTAATGCCATCAGGCAATGCAAAGCATCTATCTTCGTAGAGCATGTACCTATCTTCCCTACTTTAGGCCGTAAAGTTAGCAAAATCGTTTTTGGCAACCGCTGCATTGGGCATGGCTAGGTATTCGCCACAGCGGCATTTCACGCCCCGCTTGCTGCCTCTGCCTAACGCAAAAAGTATTATCGTGTTTCTCTATAGCACTTAAGCATAGTAAAATATCGCTTTCAAAAGCATTCGCCGGCCCGCCCGTAGGCATGACGTCACCACCAGCGCGCGCATCTCATATCGATCCGGAGACCTGGAATCCAGCGGTTCAGCGGAAACGTGACTAGACGCTGATTCCTTGCAGTTTTTCAGTGCTAGCTTCAAGCGGCTACGTCGTTCCTTTTTTTTTAATAAGAAGGTCATACTGCGAAAAGTTGTAACGGTTTATGATTAATGCCAAGGGTTTACCAATAAAAAAAAAAGATTTGCTATAGAAAATCGGATTTTTATTTTTTTCTGTATATTCCCAATAATTTTTAAGGCATTCTATTTTCCAAACAACGAACAAATTTTTGATTACTACAAGGATTGGGCGTTACAGGTACTCAAGGATGCGTTGAACATCAAAAATTGATTCGTAGCAAGGTTTTTTATCGTGAATTTCTTAGCATCATATCAGATAATGGTAAGTTATGATAGAGGGATTATCTCCATACCGGAACACATCAATGTTGTTGGCATTGGTGATTGGCGGCAAGACTTAGATAGGACTGTGGTGCCAGGCGCGCTCAAAAAATGTCCTACCACCAACTCAACCGATTTTCCAGGTAACGTATGAGTGTTTTATTTCGAAGCGAAATGCACAATCGTGAACTATTTGTATTTGGCCCAGTAGATGCAAATGATATAAAATAATATAAAACCACGGGAAGGACGACAGAAATCTAAATTTGAATTTAAATATGATAATACATATGTACATTCCTAACGCAACTAATTAAAAGTTAAAAATTAAGTACTAATTTTTTCTAAAGATAATAAAAAAAAAAGAAAAAGACTTCCTATCTAAATCTAATCGGTATCTCACATAAATGCTTTAAAATACTCTAATACAGCATTGATAAAACAAATGAGTTAGGTATTTACGAGTATTGGATTCTCTAATCAATTATAACTACTTCAATAATCGGTATTTGCAGCAAATAAAGAATATTCCTAATATTCCTTGTGTGCAATAAAGCATTAATACAATACAATATTTTAAGCCAATTTAATTTATTAAGCTAATAATAGAAACATAATTCACAGACCACTTCACGAAAGATGGTTTAAGTATAATGAGTACACTCCTAAATGAGATTATGATACTCTCTTAATTTTCCCGCCCTAATCCTGTAATTTTGGAAAGTTATTTCCCGCGTTTCAAATTGAATATGGCTTTTTTCGTCTTTTTACACGCCATAGTAACGTAGCTAGCCCAAAGATGGCCCAAAGCGACTACTAGCACCATCTAGTCGCTATCCGCAGAACTTTCCCTTTCTGAATTTAGCACTACATATCGATACTTCTGGGCTCAAAGGGCTATACGCCTAAGTTATATTTAACGTATACGCCCTTTGCGCCCAGAAGTATCGATTTTTTTTAGTTTATTTTTTCCTGAAATATGTTTGTTTGAGATGACATATACAGGATGTTAAAAAAGTGCTTTTGAAATTTTAAGAAGTTATTTAAGAATCAAGTATAGAACAGAGGGAAAATACTGAAAAAATCCGATATTCATTTTTTTTTCAGCTTCCCATACTAAATCTGAAGAGTGAATTAACAATTTGTATGGGAAACTGAAAAAAATATTGTAGGTCATTTGTAGACAAGGGAGCTGAAGGAAGACTGACATCGAGCATTGCAAATGTAATTACACATTTAATTATTATGAATTGTACTATGTAAGCTTTGAAAGTCCAAGGTTCGTTAACAACCCACAGCGACCCCACTGCTGCGGCAACGGTCTCTCCCATAGCTTGGAAAGGTTAGGCCATACTCCGCACACAGGGGCTTGGTCGATGCGAACACGCAAGCAGCACTGAGCTACGATTGCTTGCTCATCCTAAGTTTCATGCACTAATAAAATTTTTATATGTATAGACAGATAAATGCTTTTCCGCCTAATCCTTGAATCTTGAGGCCTGGGTATCGTCATGGTATCGTCGTATCCACCGGAACGCAGCATTTTTATCGGTGACAAAACGCATCACATTCCATCTCAGCCCTCAAGATCGGTAAGGCACTGATATTATACCCCTTCAAGCGTTACAGATGCTCATAGGCGGCAGATGCCACATTTCATCAGGTGGACCGTCAACCTTTTGTCATCTTACTCAACATAAAATAATAATTAGCGGTAATAAACGAGCTATCTTACCTTATCAGAGTCGTCAGACGCACAGACGAGGCTCCCCTTGAAGCCGAATCCCACGCCACGAGCGCCGCCGCATCACACACGTTTCGTCCAGCACTCGGTCCCACCGCCGATATCAAAGCTCTATGGTCAAGACGACTAACTTTTTAAATCGCACCTACGCACGCGCCGCAGCACTACACAGCCATACACATTTTAGAGAGAAGAAAAAAGACAAGATATCTAAGGCAAGTCCATAAGCAAAAGCACCCAAAGTTCAATAAAGTTAGGCGTCTACAGAATGTCTTAGGCGTTCGAGTTATGAATTCAGAATTGGCTATTTTTATTTTTTAAATTTGGATTTCCCGCCCTATTACCTATACTTGAGATTTTGGTACTGTTTAAATCGCGAAGGTCGCGTTGTTGTGTGCCCGTCTCGCTCCATATAAGGAGTTTTAGTGGGAGTGTCTCGATCGTCGGCCTCTGTCACTCGCGTTTGTATCTGAAACAAATGAGCGGTGATTAGGGTGCGGTCTTGTTGCGCTGTAATAAAAGCGGCCAAGTGCGAGTCGGACTCGCCCATGAAGACAGACAGACAGACATGACAAATCCATGGGTTCCGTTTTTTGCCATTTGGCTACGGAACCCTAAAAAGAGACTGTTAAATACAGTAACATAAACTATTTCTGTCTTGTTGAAGAAATCCATCTTTCCACGCTCAATAACAGGTAAAGTTACTCCATTTTAAATTCCAACTGTTTTTACTCTTATGTGCATTATTGTGCATGTTACATGTACACATTCTTTTAAATGAGACATTTTCATATTACATCATTCGTTCGTTAAGTATGTCATACGAAAAATAGAATCAGTCTGATCAAATTGTCCCTCGTCACTGAATCAGTCTTGATCCCGAATATTCCTTGAACGTGCACAGTCTGTTAATATATCGTACATATATCGTCCCCACTGCAAAGGCCACGGATCTCTTCCCATACTTCGGGAAGGTTAGGCCATACTCCACACACGGGGCCAAGTCCGGATTGGTGGAGGTTGTGGGGCTAGTGGCCAACCCCATCAGTGTCAGAAGTTTTCAAGCCGCCTATAAGGCTTCTGACATGGCTTAACGACTGCCATCTAGTGATAGCAGCCGGCACCAACGGCTAAACGTGCCTTGCGAAGCACGGTAACAGTCGAGCTAAATGCCATGCCATTATTTAACAGTCAGACCCATCCAGGTTTTGAGCGTGTCTATAGTCAGTTAACCTGCGTGATCGCTGCGACCACACAAGCTGCACTGAGCCACGAGCGCTTCTAGTGTAACTATAAAAAATCATAATTTTTGCCGTGGCGAAGCCAAGTCAAGTAGTGAACGCTAGGAAGATCAAATCTGGTCCTAATTCTTTTGAATTTAGAACGGCTAGTAGGACTGTATCCCTTTTATGCACTCCATCTCTTAGTTTTCTAAATCCATAGCTAAAGTGAATCTTAGGTAATATGACAGTTGTGAAACCCATTACGAGATGTACATCGGTAAATATTACTTTAACTTTTCGAGTTTACTTTTAGGCTGTTTCTTGTTTTCTTGATTATTCTTCTTTGGGTAAAACAAAAAACATAATAGCTAATCAAAGAACCTGGTCCTGTAAAGAAGGAAATCTGTTATCACCACCAATTATACAATATTACGATCTGGAACACCAATAAAAAGTTCTGATCACTTGATGAACGAATGGCTGTGGTACCTATACCTAGGTCAAGTAAGTACCTATTTACAGTCACATAATAATCGACAATGCTGAAAGCCTTTGATTATGTACTGTCTAGATAGAGCGTCACCCTGTAATCACTGCGACAAAACCGGCCAATTTTTTCAAGCTTGTGTGTGTAACAACCATGTGATAGTCACGTGACAGCTTTGTCTTACGCTCGCGTCATGTCGTTCAATTTGCCTATGTGTGCGTGCATGGGGATAATAGGTAATGCCATATTTCCCCCAAAATAAGTAGTTATAATACAAAGTACAAAATAATAAGTGTTGTTGGCAGAAAAAATGTTAATTGAAATATAACACATTACATTACATAGAAGGGGTGTGAAAAAAGTGCGTTTAAAAATTTTAAAGAGTTTCTTTAGATCAGGTCTAGAATACAGGAAAAATATTTAAAAAAAAACAGATCTAATTTTTTTTTCAGTTTCCCATACAAATTCATGATTCACTATTTAGATTTGCTATGGCAAACTGTAAAGAAAAATTTTAAGAATTTATCATTTTTTTTTTGTATTCTTGACTTGATTTTGGGTAACCCCTTAAAATTTCGAACGCATGATAGTGTTTTTTTTTAGTAGTGATGAAACAATTACAATTAATTGGTATGTAAACAATTAATTGGGCGTAGTTATACCGTAACGATCCAACTGACATAAAGCAAGTTAGATATAATGTACTTTATGTCACTGACATACATTTTCGAGCCTCCAATATAAGAATATTGATTATTTGAAAAATCTCTTGATTTTAAGTCTAGTTCTGAAACAATTACAATTAATTGTAATTGGTACAAGCCTCCAATATAAAAATATTCGATGATTTGCACAATCTCTTAATTTTCAATCTAGTTATGAAACAATTACAATTAATTGTAATTGGTATTTTAATAAATTATTGTTGTTGGTAACGTAGTTATTCCATAACGATCCAACTGGCTTAAGTAAGTAAGAGTTAATGTATTTTATGTCATAAAGTACATTATCCCTAACTTACTTTAAATATTGGATCGTTATGACATAACTACGGCCAATTAATTGTTAAGATACCAATCAATTGTAATTGTAATTGTTTCATCACTAGTTTTTAGTTTTCAAGATAAACTGGTACCCCGCACATAATAACCACAAGTGTCCCTGATTTTTACTTCGCCGTAGTCGGGTAACCATTTAAGTTCCACCATATTTTAATTTGGTACCAGAATTATTATTTTAACTCAAATTTGGAGGAAATTTTGCATTGAAAAACTGGCAACACTAACAAAATGCCAAGTGCGAGTCTTTAAAAATTGGCTGAAAAACGAATTATTTTCTGTCAAAATACGATGAATCTGAATTGCTTAGTGATGGTAGGTGACTTTATTTGTTGTTTTCAAACGTCCTTTGTAATTTCTGCACACTTTTATTGCATACTTCGTCATTTTAACCACCTTTTTTTTTAATTCGTAACTCGAGCGGGCGTGTGCATCCTTTGACGTCAAACTGGACACTAAGGAGCGGAGAGCGGCTTATAGGCCAACCAACAGTTGGCTGATAATTTTTTGGACGCATCTGCGCCACCAGCGCACTATCTAGACATTAAATAATCAAAGCTGAAAGCGTTAAAAATCCGACTTCAATCGCGTAACATACGGGTCAAACTGAGAACCTCCTTTTTTTGACGTCGGTTAAAATACTAAAACCTTCTCCTAAATGTAACAAACACTTTTTTGAAAACCGCATTAAAATCGGTTCAGCCAAACGCGAGATAATCGCGGACAAACATACATACAGGACAAACTGAGAACCTCCTTTTTTTGAAGTCGGTTAAAAAGCGCTACCAGACCTGGGTACAGTCTCAGCGCATCATGTCCTTTTCTTGAAATGTTATTTCTCAAAATGTCCATTTCCCTGAATGTCCTTTTCTCAAGTTTTGAAACTTTGTTTAAAATTTAGTGTTTTACTTTTTTTTTTTTTTTATGTGATAAGGAAGGCAAACGAGCAAGTGGGTCACCTGATGGTAAGTGATCACCACTGCCCATAGACACCTGCAACCCCGGAGGGGATTGCAGATGCGTTGCCAACCTAGAGGGCTAAGCTACTTGTGACTGAAATCTTTATTTTATGTATAAATGAGAGTAAAAAATCGGACACTTCTCTGTATGTATTATAATTATGAGTTTTATATATTTACTTTAAAAATATCTGATTCTATTTGTTAGTAATAAAAAAAATACTGAATTACCTATATAACTATTTTTTACTTCTGAAATTCTCCTTAGGTTGGTACCATGCTTATTAGGAAGTTTGTTATTTACTTTTTGAGAAAAGGACTTTTCGAGCAAAGGACATTCAGAGAAAAGGACATTTTGAGAAAGGACATTTCAAGAAAAGGACATAATGCGCTGAGACGCTGCTGGGTACGTGTCTACCTACGGGGTGTAGCGTTTACGAGTTGTTTTACTGTTTTCTAAGACAGGAATTACCTTAGGCGCCTACGTAAAAATTGCCTCGGGTAACATAAAAAATTGGCGAAGCGTGATCTGGTTTCGCGCACCAAGGGTTCCGTACCAACTATATATTTGTATTTGTTGTTTATGCGATAACAAAGAAATACTATTTTGGGTTTCAGTGCGAGTCCGTTCATTCAATAATAAAATAAGGGAAGTGGGATCTACCCAGGTCGCAGTGATCCATCCATCCACCTAGTTCCGTCCTCCGCTAAACCTTATAATAATAATCGGTTATTATTATTTGCTGTTTTGCTTTAGAGACGCTTGTATACAGGCTTATTTTTGGACCCCTCACCAAAACTTCACAGTGGCTTCTACTCATGATACTAAGCAACTTTCCCCAAGTAACCAATGGTCAATTCGCAAAAAAAATTGACATCTCCATACAAAGTAGGTCGATCACGTGATGAAATTAGTATAATAATAAAACAATAATAATATCCGGGACACATCACGGATATTATTATTATCCGGATCACACACGGTCATCTGGCCCCAAACTAGGATTAAAAGTATGAAAGGTCCAAAATTTTTTTTTGCCCATTGGTTACTTGGGGAAAGTTGCCCTTTTTTATGAGTAGAAGCCACTGTGAAGTTTTCGTAGTGGGTCCAAAAATAACCCTGTATGTTATTATCTACAATAGTGACTAAATTCATGTAAAACTGTAGCTTTATTTGTATGTATATCATATCATTTCTTCTCAATTATTTGTAATGTTATGTTCACAATATTCTATATGTTGTATTCCATTGTCCTAGATTTTTTCAAAAACTCACCGAAAACAGAAACAACCTAACTTGTGCACTCAACGTTTTGTGCTAGGTAGGTAGCCAAAAAATGACGATTTAAAAGAAGTACAACTACGAAAAGAAAATCTTAAATTTTTGAGTACCCACTAGACGGATTCAACGAAATTTTTTTAACAGAATGCTTGTAGCTACGGAACAAGTCTTAGCTAGATTTGTTCAATGGATCTCATAGTGTAGATAGACTAGGGGTTTTCAGTATTTTTGGTATTACGCGGCAAGGTCAAAAAAAGATCACTGCAGCACTCGTTGATGTCTTTTGTATGGTCGAGGTGATGGTAAAGGTAGTAATAAATTTGACAAAAGTATAAAATAATTATTATTAATTATTATGTATGTATGTTATATATTTATATGTGTTATATATTGATATATATATCAATGAACTATATAATAATATTTGTGTACATGCTGTACTGCCATCTCAGCTACAATTTCTCCTTAACCCGGGTCTGCTGGAAGAAATTTCTACTAGAAATAAGCTGCACCCTTTGTGTATATTTTATGTTAAGCCTGTGTATTATATCTATTATGTGTACACAATAAATTGTAAAATAAATAAATAAATAAATAATTCAAAAAGTAAGGTGATATGATGCCAAGGGCAAACCAAATGTAAATAAATATTTGTCTGAGTAAATAAAAAATAAAATTGCAACAACCACATTCTAGCGTCGAAAGAAGAAGGAAAATCCTTTCATCAAAACTCGTTCCGCAAATCCCTTCGAAGTCTCGTTTCAATTTTGATTTTTAATTTAATTACTTTTACGATATATCGAATCATATAAAATAAAACTCGTTTTAAAAATTAATCCTTTTATCCATTTAGCACTTATAAAAAAGTGGTCAAACGTTCTACATCAGTGGTGTTGAGAAATCTCTAAACGGTCAAGTGCCAGATTTTTTTTTCATTGCGTTGTTTACGAACACATTGAGAAAGAAGAGTGTTGTTGGATTCTGGGTGTCGGGGACGACGGGCCAGCTCCCCGAGGTACTGGTTCACTGTGTAGAAAGCGACCACCCGAGCAACGAGATGATCGCAAAAATAATAAAATTTGTGCTCAATAAAATTTCGATAGCGCGTTTTAAGTTTTTCGCGATCTTTAACACATTTTTTGAAATTCCGATCACATATTTTTAAGGTTATTAATTAAATAATTTATTTTATGAGTATTTTTCATAATTTATATTAATTTGAATTCAAAAAGTAATGTTGTTCGTTTTTAAATTTCTTGCTAGATCATTTCGAGGACGATAGCGACATCTGTTAGCGTGTATTAAAACTAAGAGACATAAATCTGTGAAAGGTGATGTTTTCAATCTGTTTAAATACAATATAAACTAATGTTTTAAAATTAAACATTTTAATTTTAAGATGATAATATGAGAGGCGAGTAAGAACGATCAACGTAACATAGACAGTCTTTTGTTTTCTGGTATCACTCGATACGCCGTCGTTTTCAGCGTCAAAATCGAAAATACTATTTTTACATCCAACGAAATCGACAATAAACATTTCAGAAACAATCAACCTTAATTCGAACATAAAACACAAGGAAAACATTCCCGATTATATGGGTAGGTAGGTATCGAACATGTATAAAAACGCTCGATGTATACGCTGAAAGAAACGAATCTTATTTGATCTCTCTGCTTCCCTTGGTCTTCAGAATCAGTATGGTAAAGGGGAAGTGTTTGTATTTTGATGGGTCTACTTCTACTGGTCAGTTGCAGGACAGTACGTTATTGAAAAGCAGCCAAAATGTTAGTTGTTACGGCCAACAGAAACAAACTACTAGCAATTAACTACTATACGAACAGCAGTATCATAATATTAAAACGCAGAATTATTTAAAAGCGAATGAAATTTGTCAGAATCATCTTCTTATCATGTGGCATAATTTAACCGTGCTATCACAAGGGACAGACAGACGGCGGGTGCCAGGTGTTGCACCCGAGGTCACATGTAGGGCATTTACATTTACACCTAAGGACGTGTTCAACGACCTTCATACACATTTAGTAATCAGATGTGCAGGTTTTTAACAGACTTCAAAAAAAGGAGGAGGTTCTCAATTCATCGGAATCTTTTTTTTTTTATGTATGTTCACCGATTACTCGAAGACGCCTGAACCGATTTGGAAAATTCTTTTTTTGTTTAAAAGGGTGGTCAAGGGTTCACAGGTGGTCCCATATAAATTTTATCGAAATCGATTCAGCGGTTTTTGAGAAAATCAACAAATACATAGCAAAATTGGAGTTGTTGTAATTGAAGTCGGCTGTTTTTAACGTATTCAGCGTGGTCAATTATGTGTAGTCAAATGTGCAGGTTTCCTCACGATGTTTTCCTTTACCGTTAAAGTAATCTGTATGAAAATGTTTAAAAAACTCTTTGGTTCATTGGCCAGAACTTGAACCTGAAACTTTTGGTTAGGAGTTCAAAGCTACTACGCCTTGAACCGACCCGATGTTTTTAATTTTTTTTTTTTATGGCAGAGCAGACGGATCACCTGATGGTAAGCGATTACCGCCGCCCATAGACACCCGCAACACCAGAGGAGTCATAAGTGCGTTGCCGGCCTTTGATATGGGAGTACGCTCTTTTCTTGAAGGTTTGAATGTCGTATCGGTCCGGAAATACCGCTGGCGACAATTCATTCCACAGTTTGGTTATGCGAGGCAGAAAGTTTCAGAAAATTAAAAAATCAGAAAGTTAAAAAGAAAGGCAGAAAATTAATGTCAGTCATAATCATAATTCATTCATAATTCATTCCTTAGAAAATAATCGTACTTTTATTATGTACTCGCATGTATGTAGTATTCTTCTATTCTATTTTTCTATTTGGCATTCCACTTCTCATAACGAGCGTGATTTTGCCAATGTCAAGTGAAAAATGGGAGAATCTTCAATAAAAAAAAATGGCGAAACGCCAATGTCAAGTGAAAGACGCGGCCCTAAGGGTGATGGGCACTTAAAGACGCTTCACGTGGTGGTTTGCTGCTGGAACTCGGAAAACGGAGCTGTCTCCCGAGTTAATCCTCTTCTTATGACCGCTTATCACTGAATTGGTTTCACAGCTATTTTCCCATCACAAAAATAACGTTGAGACTGCTCTAAAACGGAAATAATTAAAAAAATAACTCAGCAGACGTGTGCTCGGTACAAGTCCCGGCAACCAACCGTAGTATTCTTTGGCATCGAAAGTCGAATATACAATCAAAAAAGAAAATTTTAGCACCCCCGATAGTAAAAATTGAATAACTCGAAAACCACTGAACCGATTTTCATCAAACATAGCTAAGAACACTGTCGATCAAGTCACCATTCAAACGAAAAAATCTGAATCAAAACGGTCCACGTGTTTAGGTGCTACGAGCCCACAGACAGCCACACGGATACACACACACACATTAACACCCCTCTTTTGGGGCCGATGACAGAAGAGACAAATGGTAGACGGCACTAATCAAACTAAACAACTTTCCTCAACTTTCTTCACTGACGTGCGAAACGACTGGCTGCTGGGGAACAGAGGCTTTGGCTTTCATTAAAGAGGTTGGTCGTCGGCTTCGTGAGAGGGGCTGTGACGCTCGCTCCGGGGCGTACCTGCTGCAAAGGTTGTCCATTGCCATACAGCGCGGCAACGCGATGTGTGTCATGGGCTCCTTTGCTGCTGGTACAGCTCGGGGGGCATTTTCGACTAGACTAGTGATATTAGTGATATCACTTTTTATATATCTTTTTTTATTGACCACATTTGTTTATGGAAATAAATGGTTTAAAAATATGTCCTCAAGGTTTTGAATCCATTCATAAAAACGTTGCAAATCGACTGTTCAATTATTGACCTGCAAGGGATTTTTCAAGAAATACATATGTAACAGCTGACAAAAAGAAAATTAATGAAATTCATTGTTTATGCCATAACAATGGAATATAATCCAAAGCCATTATAATCAATCCAAGGATGTGGAGATCTCGTCATGGGTTCTTAGGTCACCTACCTACCCCAACCCCTGGGGGGTTGAGCGGTCTTTGGTATCCAGTGGCATTTCGTTATTTTTTTCGTTAAACGTAAGGAGCATGCAGGGAGCCGCTGGATGCTTGTGACTCAGAATCGTGTAAGTGATGAATAAGGCTTACCCAAGACTACAACTCTTATAGGTATAGTCATGAGTCTTATAGATTGCTTATTGCGCTTTCGAAACGGGATTTATAGATTACTTCACGTTGAGGTAGTTCTTCTTGATATTAGCGTGAATTTCAGATTTTTCGAGTATTGTCACGCCAAAACAATCTACCTTAACATATTTGCTTCAGATTAACGCCTACACGACATATTGACTTAAAAAATCATCAATTTGAACAAAAGTTATTTAGATTTTTATTAGTAAGAAACATGCTTTAAAACACAGGGTTATTTTTGTACCCTCCCCCCCACCAAAACTTCATAGTAGCTTCTATTCGAGAAACTGAACAACTTTCATATACCTGATCTTGTATTGCACAGACAAAACCCTCGGTCTCTGCAAAGAGGTCTCCGAAGCGCAGCCAATGCACGGAAGCCTTCTGATCTACGAAGGATCTGTAGAGAGCCTTAAAGAACCTTCCGTGCAGCTCTTTCTCTTTCCATATGGCTTCCCGCTCAACAGTGCTAAGCACAGCCGGCGCTTGCCAGTTCTCTTGGGCCATGGATAGAGGGGTTAGTCCTTTATCACATGCTATGACTACTCTATGCAAATCACTATCGACTTTCGCCTGAAAATAGCATCGGAGGATGCATATTTCCCGGTTGTGCATTTGTTTTACATTAAGAAGGCCACGACCGCCATTCTTCCGCGGAATATACAGCCTCATCACTGACGACCTCGGGT
The DNA here is from genome assembly GCA_958295455.1 of Coleophora deauratella. Lineage (NCBI taxonomy): Eukaryota > Metazoa > Arthropoda > Insecta > Lepidoptera > Coleophoridae > Coleophora > Coleophora deauratella. Next base: position 7,839,793 of record OY282413.1, on the reverse strand, counting down.
GATGCATCCTGTGGAGTGTCATAGTAGTGCGGACCTTCCGATCCAGGGTATCCAATTCAGTCTGAGTCCATCTGAGTATGCCGAAGGTGTACAGGAGAACGGGGATGACCCAAGCATTAAATGCTCGCATCTTGTTAACGCCCGACAAATAGCTATCCAAAACTTTTGTCAGGCGCTCCCAAAATACGCCACATACCACCTGGAAACAACAATATTGGAACACTTTTTTGTTAACCCTGTACAGAGCGATGCCAATACTTTATGTACGAAAGGTCACTAATGGGTGGGTACCAAGAGCCACTTACCCCCAGGGGGTCGGTTGGGGGAGTAATGAGGTCAAGGTCGCACTGTCGCCTCGGAGGCGCTGCTGGCTGTCGAGATGCCGCCGCCGCCGGGATATCGACACAGATTGAATAGATAAATGCGATAAAACGGTTTTCTTATAGCTTGAAACGTTTTGAAGATTATGAATTATGAAGTAGTGGCAAAAATAAAGAACATTTTTTGGCAAATTCGATTTTTTATTGGTTTCGTTCGTTTGATGTTGGATATTATTATTTAAATGCATGTCTTATTTCTATGGTATCTAGTCATAGATTAGGAAATTACTAACATATGTAGTTTTAAGTAAATTGTTAATATACTATGTAGTTAAGATGAATCTACAGATCCAAAGTAGATATAAGTACTGCATGAAAGCGTTAGGATACAGTCGCAGAGGGGGAGGAGAGAGAGGATTTAAAAGATAAATTATTATTATTATTATTATTATTATGTAGTCTACTTCCTTTATCTCGGGCAATTAAGGCGCTAAGTATAGCCACATCGCAATATTCAATTCAAATTCTTGAAATAATGGTTAAAGCTACCACCATGGAAAAAATATATAACATACTTCAAACAATGAAAAATAAATTGTCTTGAACAGAATCATAAAAATCACAAAAACTTTGATGAAAAAAAATATCCTGTAGACCCTGTATTTTGCATTAATTGCAAATTCTCTCGGAAACACAATATATGTTTATGTTGAAACCAACACACAAAAATCGACCATTTTAATACCTTCAATTTATCTTGAACGGTTTTTTTTTTAACTTATTTGAAAGCCAAGAAAAGTAATAAAAACATCGAAATCTCGAGAATTTTGCGTTCGGCCTTGACGTAACCGCCGCGATGGTACCCACACTGATCTGAACTTAAAATGAGTAGGGCGTTACGGTCGATATTATATTGTCATGCATCAACCTGCTCAGATTGAGTGTACTTCGCGCCTTAAATCCCGGACTTTTGGAAGGCGTGCGTGGGGCCGAAGCCAACACGTAGAGGCCCGTTAGACATTTAATTTAAAAGTAATGTGACACATGTGACAAAATATGTTATTATTATTATTATTATTATTATTATTATTATTATTATTATTATACACTAGCAGCTCTATGAGCTGATGCGTGTATATCACTGCACTTGTGTTCTTTAATTATTATTTAAATGTTTGTCAAGTCTATTTTTAAAACAGTCAGTTTAATGCTACAGATGGTCACAGGAGATCACAGGTCACAGGGAGGGAGGGAGTGAGATCACGCCAAAATGGGTTACTTAGTATGGGTTAGTTGCTAACACAAGTAAGTATTAATTAATAAAGTGAAATAGCATTGAGCTATTTTGTCGTTGTCGCCACAACGAGCCGTAAAAAGGGGGATAAGCGAGGGTATTCTTATGCAAACCTCCCGGAAGTGAGTGAAACTAGTCTGAGTAGGGTTGTCAAACGATATTGATTGAAAAGACAATAAATATTGGGCTTATTATTGTAGTTAATCTTGAATAAAAACAGAGAGTAGTAACACGAAGAGCCATTTATTTATTTAGAACTAGCTTTTGCCTGTGGCTCTGCATGCGTGAAAATTGTTTTTTTAATACTGTCGGTGACCATATTCGTTATTTTTGGGGTTCCCGGTGTAATTTCCAAAGGAAATTCGCTATTTAACCGAATCAAATGTAACCTATGTCACTTACCAACCCTTCAATTATCTCTGTACAAAAAGTCTTGTCAATCCGGAGCGCCAATGCCACGTTAAAGAAGGACAAACAAACAAACAATTAAGCATACAAACTCACTTTCGAATTTATTTTATTAGTAACAATGAACAATGTGAATGAAAAATTTAATATGTCAACAGGATGTAAAATTAAGATGAAAGAAATCAAACTGAACAGCATTTTTTAAAATTTTTCCAGTAAGTATTACTCGGTTGAATTTAAATTAATTTAAAGTTGTAATTGGAAAACTTGTTTTATTTTGTCCAAATAAAGTTAATCTAAAATCGTAAGTTATAAATTACAGTTTTAGTTTTTTGACATTTGAAATGTCGCATTTCTAAGGGTGGTATTCCATTAGTAAAATACCTATCTGTCTGTGTTTGTAAGAAATTGACAGAATTCATCAAATGTACTAGTATATTTTGCCATAAAATAAGGAATACTTTTGCACAGCATAGCAATTTGGTCAAGTAAATATTGGACATCGAAATTGGACAAAGATATTTACAGTTAAATCATCATCTACCTACCCTGTTTCCAATCATTTGAGATAAAGTTACAGTTAAATACAACTCTTAGAACAATTCTACCAAATGTCAGTCAGTCGTGAGAGTGACAGTTCTATGCAGATGTTCGTTTTTACGGGATTGTACCTTATGTGTTGCAGGAAGTTTCTTGGGCCAGAGGCAACGTGTCTTCTCTCTCCTCAAACACTTCTGGGAACGGAGCGGCGGGTTAACGAGTGGTTGTAGCTTGGTATTAGAGGCACACAATAAAGTTGCCTTCAGAAAGTGTACCTGCTATCTTACTTTGAGTAAATATTTTTCATTTTAATTCGATTTAAAAATTTCCTCGATAAAACAAAATGATCACTCTGTATTTGACAGTTGTCTGTCAAATCGTGAATGAGCTTGGTCTAGTATAAGAGCGTCGAGTAGTTTTATAATAGTTGTTCCCATTTTTGGCACAGCCCTATGAAGTAGACGTAAGTAACCTTTCACGATACGGCGGCGCAGTCGTAAAATTCATATTTGTAGAGCGAGCCATCAAGTTTCCCCCTGCTTCGTATTTCCGATATTTCTAGCGTATTGTACCATAAGTATACTTATACCTGCATAATATTATTTGGTTTGGCGAAAGCTAAAACACTTGGAAAGGACATTTTATTTGTGTAAAAACCGTAATAAAAAATATATTTTTTTCTAATAGTAACAGTCCCAGCACCGGTTCCCGCCTTTGTAAAAAAAAAACATGCAACACTAGATTATGTTAAAAACTATTTATAAATAAATACTTGCAAAATATATACAGGATCTAAAAACCTTTCCCAGAAACTATAACAGGGTGTTCTACTCATGAAACTGAATGAGTTTTCCCGCGAAACCCATACTGAATTCACAAAGAGATTTTGGACTTTTTATGCAAATTGGTCGGTCAATTAGTCAATTTGTATTTATGTATTTGAGAGACCAAAAATTTATTTTAGAAGAACCCTTCACATCCAATCGAAAAACATTACCTACCCTCCGCTGATGCAGTCGGTCGGATATTTAAATTATTTTTTATTTATTATAAAAAAAAACTTTTTCTAATAATGATCCATTTAGTTAGGTAGACATCACTACGAGTATACCATCGAACTATTGTTTTCAAGCTTGTCTGCTACGATCGTGCATTATGTCAGTTTGAACGTGAATCCTGTCAGACACTGCATCTTGCATTAAAGTGCATGTTGTCAGCTCTTGTATGGGGTGCGGTTGTGGTGCATTCATGCACTGATCGGCCGACGTTTCCACGTCCCGTCGAGATATTATTTTAAACAGCTCCAATGCATTAATGAGTAAAGCGCTGTGATTTTATAAATACATTTATTTTTTATTTTTAACAGGGCGCTGTATTATTAAAAAACGATTTTGGTTTACAATTTTTTTAAGATATAAAAGTTTTTTTTATTATTATTAATGCTATTACAAACTTTTTTAAGTTAAGTAAGTTAAGATGCCCGGTGCCGCGATTTTTAAAACGAGTTTTCATTGTATGTAACGAAGTGAACATGACAAGATTTTAACATAAAGGATATTTCCTTCCCACGAGATGGCTGTTAATCGATTTCAGTTAATATTTAAAAAAAAATTATATGATACTGAAATAAAGTAATAATACCTTAAATATTCAAGATAATGTTTATCTCTCTCTACCTTAACTTTATTTATCTTGAAATCATCATCATCATCTTGAAACTATTTAATTTTGATCCATCACCTGGCATTTATAATATACCTATGCCCAAGACTTTCACAAAAAAGTGAAAAATAAACATAGTACTAATTGTGTCACTATACAGGGTTATTTTTGGACCCCCCACCAAAACTTAACAGTGGCTTCTACTCATGAAACTGAGCAACTTTCGTCAAATAAAAAATGGTCAATTCGCAAAAAAAATTTGGGCATCTCTATACAAAATAGGCCGACCACGTGATCAAATTACTTAGTATGAAAGGTCCAAAATTTTTTTGCGAATTGACCAGTGGTTACTTGGGAAAAATTGCTCAGTTTCATGAGTAAGCCACTGTGAAGTTTTGGTGGGTGGTCCAAAAATAACCGTGTACCCTCATAAGAAAAACTTTGCGGCCAAGTGTACGGAAACTCCATACAATTTGCGGCCTTTTCTCTTATGAGAGCAGTATAGTGTAGTCGACATAGGCAGATAAATGACATAATGGCTCCAAGTTTACGAGGCGGAAGAGTAGTAAGTAACGTGCCTACACACAACACTGTTCAACGAACCCTGGACCGCTCGTAAATCGGGCAGGCCAGTCGTAAACCAACTATAGGAGGATAGCTACGATAAGTGTTTCTGCGGAAATTGCCTCTGTGTTTGATGGGTTTAGGGGCAAACATTGAAATTTCTAATTTTATATCTATATTATTATATACAGAAATAAGAATATAATATTGTATATTTTTGTATAAATATTTTTTAATATGATTTTTAAATACAAGATTCTATGGTACCAATTTAATATTCACAAATTATTTAAAATCCGATACCCGATGATTTTTGTTTTCAATTTATGGACATAAAATATGAAATAAAATTAACAAACGTGTTTTTTAACATGCTAATATTGTATGTATAATATCTACGAAGTCCTATACTATACATGGTCCGACACGCACGTAACCTATTTTAATTGATTTATTTTTTATCTATCATAATATAATCTTTAATCTTCGGCAAAGGTTTACGAGAGGCGAACAGCCGTCGCGTACATAAATTATGCATTTAGGGTTCCTTACTGAATTATTAAACAAATGTCGTGCGTGGGTTCCCTAGAGAATAGTCCATTCTAGTTTCGAGCTTTCAGTTTTAGTATGTTAAGTTTTAGTTTTATAAGGGGTTTAGTTTTCAGTGTGAATGAACTGAGAATGTTACCAATTGAGATATTACACCAACTTCTCACAATTCTAATTTTCTAACTTAGAATTGTGATGTAGAAAAATTAAAGAGACAGCAAATTACGCACAAAAACTGTTATCATTATCTCTTTAAAATAGCTAGGTTTTCATAGCTTAATTGATAAGAGAAAATGCAAAAAAGTTTAATCATACAACATTTAAGGCAAGGAATTGAAGAATAAAATGGACGGGCAGAACGCAATGAAAAACGTGACTCCGCTGTTCTATAATTAGTCTTGTAAACCCGAATTATGTAAAAAGAAGCCCCTTTACTAAATTAAACCATATTCAATCGCGATTATTAAAAATTTGGACTGCCCATAAAAAGTTTATTTTGGGCTCGACATTTCTTGTCGCTTCGCTCTTTCTCTTATTGTGTGCGGTTGCTTGGTGTTGCACTTAGCATCACCCTCGGTCACGTGTAGGGCATTTAGATTTACACCTACGGACGGACGTGTGCAACCCGACCATCATACATAACTAGAAATCAGATGTGCAGGTTTCCTCACGATGTTTTCCTTCACCGTTAATGCAGTCGGTAAAATACACGTACGTTTCGAAAAACTCATTGGTGCACTGGCCAGGATTTGAACCCGAGACTTCTGGTTAGGAGGGCGGAGTCACCAAACGCGGAGCCACTGACGCTTTTTCGCTAACGTTTCGCGAAACGGTGAGCAGGTATACAAGTTTCGCGTTAGAAAAAGGAATGTGTAAAACATCTATATACCTAAATCTGGGACGATTCGCGATCCGAACCGCTCGTGGTGCTTAATGACTAAAAACCCATAAAAAATGATTGATTTAGTTGGAAAATCAGCCGAGCTTTTTGTAAGAGAACTTAAACTCATTTATTATTTATTTTTTATTGTTCAGTATGGTGTGAAGATGCCCAAAGTTTTCATAAATAATTAAACACATGCACACACCATATTTAGATATGTAGGTACCAAAATATCGTATATCATATCACACCTCACCGAACAAAACTTTTTAATTAATTCGCTTTAATACAGCTATTTCCATGTTGATGCCAAAATTTCCACGTGATAAACAGCTGGCGAATTTCTTACGACTTCGTACGTTACGACGTTATATGACGTCATAGTATTTTTCTCACGATGACGCGACCACAAAACCGCAAGATATGCCATCAAAATTGCAAATAGAACTTCGATTGGTTTCCACCAAAGAAGTTTTATATCGTCGCCGGAGGGGGGGGGGGGGGGTGGAGCGAGGTGCATGTCTGTGGTTTTACTTCCCCATCTCGGGGTAAATTAAAACAAAAAAAATGTCTGTGGTTTTACGTACTTTTTAGAGCAGTTTCAAAGACTCGAAAAAGTATTTAATCTATGAAGAAAGATTAGATTAGAAAAGAAATTTAAATACTGAATTTTGTAAAGCTTGCATGCTTTCTTTTCAGATCAAAATTCAGAGTATGTCTTCTATCTTGAAATAAAATATATTTCATAAGTGATTATTTTTCTCAAATTTTCTTGGGGAAAGTTGTTTAGTTTTATAAACAACTTCGCATATAAAAAGACAACCTGTATAAGCAACTGAGTTTGTATTTTTTGTTAAATAGATAAGATTATTTCAAACGCTTCCTCTTTTCAGCTGTGTTCCAGTCCAGTCTATTTCTCCTGTCTTTTTCCGTTCTTTTTTTAAACTGCTGTCTATTTCAGCTTTACGAGTGGATTAACGATCCATTTTTCACAATATCAATAAACTTTCGTATCGGTGCTGCCGGCAAATCGACTTAACCTTATGCTTTTAAGAATAAGGACCACAGTCGCTTGCGCATTCGTCTAGGAAACTGAGTCTATTTGGAGAACAAAAGCTCTGGACATCGTCCATTGTTCGATGTTAATAGGGTTGTGATGTTACGGATATTTCGGATAATGTACGACTGTTTTTAAGGCATCAAAATTAAAATATTGTTTAAAATATAGCATAGTATAACTATTGCTACTGTCACTCCTTGCCCCTCTATAAAGCGGATATCACACTGCACCGGAAACCGCTCCGGTGTGCGGTGCTACGATGTTTTATTTTTTGCAGTCAAATAAAAAATCGTAGTACTGCATAACGGAGCGGTTTCCAGTGCAGTGTGATATCCGCCTAAAGGCGACCGCAACCCCCCTCCCTGCGGGTAAGATCCGGTGACGGTTGCTTAGCACAAGCCATGCAATACACGCACGTGCACAAACTTTTTTATGTCGTAGTGTATGTAATATAACGACTTATTTTGTTGGAGTGTCCCGAGTGTGGCTATACTGGGCTAGGCCCGTCTCGTGGTACAAAAAAAGTTGCAAATAATAGGTACTCGTATATGTAGTTGAGATTTTTTTTTAGCTTTTCAAACAAACTGATTATCTGTTTAGCCAATTTTGTATAGAGAATCCAAAACCAATGTGACTTCAGCATATTCGTAGAACAAAATTTTTTCAATAAGCTGAGTAAAAGCTTCAGCTAACGGTTCCTAGACCTATTTTGTAACACCTTGTGTAAATACCCGGAAAACAACCCTAACCAAATGTGTCGGTATTTGCTATGCGAAGTTAGAATGTTTGCGCCGACCCCAAATGATTGGGATAAGGGCAGGAGAATGATGATTTCGGTAATATGTTTAAAAATATATATTATCATCAGCCAAAATCAAACCAGCCAACCAGCTGGACAAAGGCCTCCCCCAGGGATTTTCATGCCAACCGGTCCTGCACTGACTGCAATCAGTGGCGTCCCGCAAATAAAATATATATGTAATAGAAAATTTCCCAAATATTGTTTTGGTTATAAAATATTTATTTTGGATAAACCTGCCATGTTCTTTTTTAAGTTTAATAGAAATTTTGGTGCGCTCTTGAACAAATAATCTCAACTACAAATATTTTAGCTACTTTAGTGATCTCTCAAATGTGTTTCCCAGCGATTTATGTGATCAATACTTTGGTGAGCGTGTATTGTTTACAATATCGACTTCGTACGAGTAGAAGGTGGGGTGTTTTCAAAATTTCATATGTTCTGCCTAATTATCCTTTCCAAATAAGAAAAATTGAATACAAAAAACCCGATTGTATAAAAATGAATCTTATATAAATTTGGGAATAAAAACGAATCTTAAAGTCCTCGCTCTTCAAAACCTATTCATTTTGTTTGCATAGAGGCGTTTACAATGAAACGAACATTTCAGGGGTTTAACCCACATTGTGGATATTTGTATACTATTGGCAAGATACATTAGCATAATAAAATACTTTTAAAGAGTTTCAATTCCAGATAAGTCCCCCTGAGATACGGTTTCATCGTAAAGTTTCGATTAAATAAGTCATCCAAAAGATTTCTTGCATTGGTGTGGTCTGTGGTAAAGCTTAAATTACCCGCAATTTAAAAAATATGTTATTTTATTATCGCGTTTTATGTTACTGCCTGTTACACACTGGATTTTACTTTTGCTATACGAGTTGTCGTTTGAAATATTTTATGTAGTCGGGTGTTATTTTTTTGGAAAATTCGTAAGATCATCTAAAAAATTACGGTACTGACTGACTAACACTAAAACACAAAAAACCTTACTCCGAACTCAGGTAAAAAATATATATTTTGAAATCAGTCAACTACTTTATATGTGATCTTAAAATTAATAAGCCAGCTCTTGAGACTAGTTATGTTTTGTCACACTCTGGACACTCCAAGAAAATGTTGTACCTACCTATTCATTACCAGTGCTGCCCTCACAAGAAAGAAAGCCGCTAAGTATAACGAGTTTCCGTATACTATGCGGCCTTCTGTATTATGAGGGCACAGAGTATATAGAGACTATTACAATAATAATAAATATAATAATAATATCCGGGACAAATCACACACGGTCATCTGGCCCCAAACTAAGATTCCCTGTATCTTGGGAACCAGAGACTGATATACATACACATATACATTTAAATACATACATATATACAGGGTGTAACAGAAGTGTGTGACAATACTTCAAGGTTGGCTTTTACCCATCAAACTGAACAACTTTTGTTCTACAACTTTGTTGAAATCGCAAAAAAAATTTTGGACTTTTCATACAAATTTGGTTCGGCAGCTGATCGATTTGTATGAAAAGTCCAAAAAAAATTTGCGATTTCAACAAAGTTGTAGAACAAAAGTTGTTCAGTTTGATGGATAAAAGCCAACCTTGAAGTATTGTCACACACTTCTGTTACACCATGTAGATATAGACATTTTACACCCAGACTCAGAGCAAACAATTCTGCTCAACACAGAAAAGTTTGCCCTGTGTGGAGATTGAACCCACGACTCTCGGATCAGAGGTCAGGATCGCTAACCACTTAGCCACCGAGTCAGTCTCTTACTATAAAAAAAGTCTTACTATAAAAAATATGTATGACGTGACGTTTGTGCACGCGTTATGTGTGTGTTGTCTTGCTAACGGTAAGCAGCTAGCACCGCATCTTACCCGCAGGGGCTGCTGTCTCTTTTACAGAGGGGCAGAGATTAGCCAAACTGATGACAGTTAACAACCCATATCGTCCCCACTGCAGGGGCACGGGTTTCTTCCCATAACTCGGAAAGTTTAGGCCATAGTCCACACCCGGTGGCCGCTGCCGGCTGCTATCACTAGATAGCAGTCGTTAAGCCATCTCGGAGGCCTTATAGGTGGCTTGAAAACATCTGACACTGGGGTGGCTACTGGCCCCACAACCTCCATCAATCCGGACTCGGCCCCCGTATGACAGTCCTAACTAACTAATCTACATGCTGTGCTATAGCAGCGCAGCGGTCTGCGAAAGTCTGGTCGCGCCACCCGTGGGCACATTGCCAGTGAATGGGACAGGAATAGCTGCGACACAGCCCATGTCTGCCGGCCTACCGGCCGAGCGAATGCCCTTTGCATTCTGTGGAAGGATGTGAACTCTTGAACTAATTGTTTACAATCAAGTAAAGACCTGCTACAAGGTGATGAGGCTGACAGGTTAAGAGATGTGTCGCGACGAAATGACCTGGTGGTAATTGTTTAATTTCTTCAAATTAATCAAAATATTTTTTATTTAAGTAGACATAGACATAGACAATCTTTATTTTTGGCATCATAAATAAATGTAAAACAACAACAAAAAAATGCAATTAAAAATACAAATTAAAAAAAAATACAAATAAGCATAACATATTAAAATGTGTATGTGCCAAAAATTGGTCCCCGACTCAGCAAATGCTGCAGTCTGTGGCAACACAGTGCAGCGCTGGTTTTCAGCGGGGGCCATTTAGTTGCTACTTGCACGTACCCTGTGAAAAACCACCACTACAGTTTAAAATAAAATAAAACATGAAAAATTGTTACTTAGAAAAACAAAAAATAAATGACAAATGAAAGCAATTATAAAAACTATTAGGCTAAAACTATTAATTAAGTAGATGACAAGTATATAACTGACACCGAATCTTACCCTCAAGGTGATGAGGTTGCGTTTAGAGAGGGGCAGGGAGTGTCCGTCCATACTGTATGTAGTGTAGTAATATAAGGCTGTTAAATAAATGTTTTTGATTTTTTTATTCCCATAAAAATCTGAATAGTGAATCGAGAATGTGTATGGAAAACTGAAAAAAATTGTAGATCGGAATTATTCAATATTTTTCTTGTATTCTACACCCCTTCGGCCGTTTACGTAACCATAATTTCGTAACCAGTTACGAACTTTATTCTAAGTAACTCCTTAAAACAAACGCACTTTTTTAACAGCCTGTATACTGTGACAGTGTGATACTCGTAAGCTTCTTATATACGTAAATTAGTTTGCATTGCATTATTTATTGCGATTAACAACTTTTATTTTAATTTTCTATTTTTCAAAATTGAGATGATCTTGAAATTGATGGCTATTACTTATCAAATGACTGACTCGGTGGCTCAGTGGTTAGCGCTCCTGACTACTGATCCGCGAATCGTGGGTTCGATCCTCACCCACGAAAAACATTTCTGTGATGAGCAGATTTGTTTGCTCTGTGTCTGGGTGTATTATACAGGGTGTAAGGGACAGGTTTCCGAAAACTTTAAGGGCTTGCTCAGTAGACGAAACTGAACAACTTTCCACAAGATTTTTGTTCAGGAAACGAAAAAAAAAATCGGCTTCTCCATACAAACTGTCCAATCAAGTTAATAATTTTGTATGGAGAAGCCGATTTTTTTTTTCGTTTCCTGAAAAAAATTATTGTGGAAAGTTGTTCAGTTTTGTCTACTGAGCAAGCCCTTAAAGTTTATTTTATTTAAATATATCATCCCTCGCACGAATAACTCTCCTATCTCATTTTTCTTAAAATTTTGAAAACAACTTATTTCAATCAATCAATATACTTTATTGCATCATAAGAAAATATAATATTACAAAAACAAACACAAAAGAAAATTGGAGACAACAATAGGCGACCTTATTGCTAGGTAGCAATTTCTTCCAGGCAACCTTAAGGCAGGAAATAAACTATGAGATGTACTGGGGTAGAGCAATAAAAGAAAAGATTACTAAAACAGCAAAATAGGTAAAAACACAAATACATACTAATATACATATATACATTAAATATAAACCTATATATATTAAATATATACTCATATATATAAATATATACATCATAGCATCTATGGGTGAGGAAGGACAGAGTAAAAAAGTATGTATTAAAAATGCAGATAATAATGTATGACTTTATAAGTAGTGAGCTTTAACTTGTCTTTTAAAAGAGTTCACTGAAGGAGCACGTCTGATAGTTTCAGGTAATTAGTTCCACAGTCGGATTGCTTGAACAGTGAAAGAGTTAGAATAGGTAGAATAAGAATGGGTAGGGATTTCAAGGGTGAGGGTGCTTATTTCAATTACATAAAGACCAAACTCAATTCACCAAAAATGTCAGATAGGAGAGTTAGTTGTGCGAGGGACGATATATGTATTGTATATGTATATCAGTCTCATGTTCCCATAGTAGGGAATCCTAGTTTGGGGCCAGATGACCGTGTGTGATTTGTCCCGGATATTATTATTATTAATGAAAGAATCAGTTATAAGTCGATTTTAGTTACGTTCGTACTTCCGTTATTATAATATGGCCAGCACTGTACGTATTACAACTAATAAAGACCCCATTGCTGGGGTGTCTTCCCATACCTTGGGAACTTTACGCCTTACAGTCGAGATTGCTAGAGGTGTGGTTGTGGGGCTAGTGGCCAACTCAAGTGTCAGAATTTTTCAGGCCGCGTATAAAGTGACAATGCCTCCGTGTGTAGAATATGGCCTAATCTTCCCAATATATGGGAAGAGACCCGTGCCCCTGCAGTGGTGACGTAATGGGTTGTTAACATGTATAAAGTGACAACCACCGGCACCATGTTGGTGTAACACGGAAAAAAACAGGTGGTACTAATAGTCAAGCCCATCTTGGTTCTGATTCTGATTCTGAATTAAATAATATTTTGTAGTATACATAAGTATATTTTAATAATATTAGGGATTGCAGGATTTTCGTCAGAGTATCGTACAACGAACAATTTTGCTTTATTTGTAACCAGTTACCAAGGAAAAACCACGGTTTCGTGCAAGTAAAAAAAAGGCTTTGTTCGCAACTGGTATCGTATAAAACATAATTATGTTTCGTTCGCAACTGGTTACGAACCTCCGGTTACGTACGCGGCCGAAAGGGTTACGACCGCGTCTGTAGTTAGTTAACCTAAATGATTGATGGGACTACGCAAGCCGTACGGACCCACGACTGTTTCAACATTAGGTATATACAACTTGTCGCCCAGGTTGCACCACCACATATCTTTTTATTTGTTTTTATAATGAAATTGTATTTTATGTGCAATAACTCTTTGTTTTTATAATGAAATTGTATTTTGTGTGCAATAAAGAGTTATTTGAATTATAATGAAATTGTATCACACAAAATACAATTTCATTATAAAAACAAATAAAAAGATATATGGTGGTGCAACCTGGGCGACAAGTTGTATATACCTAATGTTGAAACAGTCGTGGGTCCGTACGGCTTGCGTAGTCCCATCAATCATTTAGGTTAACTAACTACAGACGCGGTCGTAACCTAGATGGGCTTGACTATTAGTACCACCTGTTTTAAATTTTTCCGTGTTACGCCAACATGGTGCCGGTGGTTGTCACTTTATACATGTTTATTTATCTTATCTTATTTTTTAAATGCACGGCAAATTTTATAATTTAAAAAGCTCGATCGTTGATGTCTTTTGTATGGAAAAAACGTATAACGATAAATTGTGAAGTGAAAATTAAAAACTTCACCTGAATAAATGAAGTCAAAGAAAACAACACCTTGCACTGAAAAAAATCATTACGCCCAATAAAAAGGCTACAGGCAGTCAGAATGAAACCTACATAAATACACACGCCAAGAAAAAAGGCGCATTCCCGTAAAGAAACGCGAGTAGTTTCAGCCTTAGAACCAAAGAACTTGTATATCTAGGTACTACATATAAATTCCTTGATTAGAACATAGAGACTAAACATTTTAAAATAGAATAAAATCTCCTTTCGTGTAGAAGAGGCTTCTGACCCCTGAAATGTCAGAGGTCGCAAATAAAGACTTTTTAGTCTGAGCAGCCGGTTGCTAGGTCAGATAAAAAAAATCTTTTTTACTTTCGAGCTCAGGCTAAAAATAGTCTTTAATAATCTTTAATAGAAATGTCCATTTTGTCATTGTAAGAAAAGGATGTAAATAAGAATTTTGACTAGTTTTGGGCGAGTAGAATTAATTATCTTCGTACCGGTTTAATGACAAAATCCATAATGATATGTAAACGTTATGCTGGTGTCCAAATATTACATACATTTTCTGTTATTTTACCTTAAATCTGTTTTTATTTTTAGCCACATCTTATGTCGAAACGAAAGGGGAAAATACCAGCAGGGGTTAGTTTGGGGTTAGTCGTAACTGGACTTTGATATCTTTGCTTTTGAGATACTGCGAAGAGAACACATAGCGAGCACTAGCGAGGGATGAAGGAGTAATATCGTCATGGCAATAATTGACCACGCTGAATACGTTAAAAACAACCGACTTCAATCGCAACAACTCTAATGGAGAATGCCACGGAAGTATGAAACGCTCGTACCATATTGCGTCTTGAAAAAACCTTCTGAATTGGATAGGGGATAACATATTTAATTATTATACGAAAAATTACTATCATAGCTACTGTAACTCCAGAGCTTTTTCACTTTCATTTTATGTTTTGAGGTTATTTTTAAGTACTTTATCTACGCTCAGGCGTACACGAAATTCTTAGTTTTAACCAATCATTTGATACCTAGTTTTAGTTAATTATGGTATGGTTCAGTGATGCTAACGAGTAATATAAAGGAGCACCACAAACCGAACGCGGCACTGTATGTATATTGTAATGATGAAGTGCAGTCGACGAATAAAACGAAGTGCTTTAATATAGAAGAACGCTCACGCAAAAGCATCACTCACGCCTCGCACTCGTGCATGCAATTCCTAACGCATGCTTGGGCCTCCACACGTACGCCTCAAGCACACACGTAGGCGCCTGTATCCAGCAGTGGACAGAGCAGGGCTAGCAACCGCTGGCATATTTCAGTAGAAGACTTAAGCCCAGCCAAACCACCTGGCCCGCCTACTACAGGGAGTTGTTGGCCGTGTACATTTTCGGCATAAATTTGGAGGCGCAACACTTCATCATATATACCGACCACAAACCACTACTGTACGCGTTCTCACAACGTCGCTAAAAGTTGCCTCCCGCACAGCTGAACCAACTGACGATCATCTTGCAGTTTACTACGGAGATCGAGTACGTCAAAGGCGAAGACAACATCGTCGCGGACGTGATTTCCCACGTCGAGTCGATTTCGGTTCTTCTCTCGAATTGGAACCGACGCCAATTCCAGGCACGAATATTACCATCGCGTGCAACGTGTCGACGGAACGGCCGCTGCCGAACCTGCCGGCGGCGCTGCTGCGTGCCGCGCACGCGCGCCTGCACGCGCTTAGCGACCCCGGCGGCCGCGCCTCCGCGCACTTCGTCGCTGACCGTTACGTGCGCTCCGGCATGGCGCGCGACTGTCGAACCTGGGCTGTCACTGCCTCCACTGCCAGCGACGCAAGGTGATGCGCCACGAGACCGCACCGCTCGGTGAATTTTCCCTCCCATCTGGGAGATTCAGCCATGTCCACCTCGAAATCATCAGCCCCCTGCTGCACTATGAGGGCTACACCTATTGTCTCCCGGCAATAAACCGGTTCTCGAGATGGCCCGAAGCGTGTCTCACGTCATCCATCACCGCCGAGGATGTTGGCGATACCTTCGTACGCGGCTGGAACGCGCGATTCGTCGTGCCCATCACGGTCACCGTCGATCAAGGCTACCAGTTTGAGTCAGCGCTATTCAACTGATTCCTCAACCTAGGCGCTACCAAATGCGTACGAACTACCAGCTACCACCCGCAAGCGAATGGCATGGTGGAGCGCTTCGACCGCCATCTGAAGGCTGCACTCATGTGCCACCGAGAAACCTGCCACAGAGCCCAACCTCTTGTGCTTCTTGGTATCAGATTGGCTCTCAAGGAGGACCTCAAATGCTCTGCTGCAGACCTCCTGTATGCTTACAGGGGAGCTCCTGGTACCTAGCGCTTTCACACAAAATGTAAGTGAGGACTTCGTGGCACACCTGGCCATGACCGACATGCGTCTCGAAGTCGTTCGCTTTTAAGAACCTGGCAGACGCATCTCACGTTTTCCTTCGCGACGAACACTGTACACCGGCCCCTATAAAGTCCTCAGTCATTCTCTGAAGACACTTACCTTAGATGTTTCACGTAATAAGGTACAGGTGAGCGTCGATTGGATCGAATGGAAGCCTGCACACATCGCTGCAGGCCCCGAGCGAGGCGCGGTCTCACCGAGCGCACAGGCGCCCGCGACGCCCCCGGCCTCGCAATGCAACCACATGTCCAGGTCCTACGTCTGCCCCACCAACAGCTCATTCTGCACCAAATCCTCCCACCGTCATACGATCAGGTCAGGGTTAGATTTAAGGATATTTTAGATTTGTGACCTAGTTTTAATATATATTTTTAAATTATTATTTCGTGTTCTCTAGTTTATAGTGTCTTGTATTTTATTCTATCATACAGCCACACTGTATTCCTTTCCGTGAGGGTGGGGAGGAGGGGGGATGTGGCGGCGTACACTATTTGTATGAAAAAAATGTCAGATTTGCGACAAAAGCTGTCCTGTCAATATCATCCACCTACCAAAAGATCGTAGTCAAACTGTAATTTGTGATTAACACTGCTTGAAACTTGACAAAACAATGAAACTATACTATACTAGGTATACTTTTTTAAATATCGTAAAGTGCAGCGGCGTAAAATGACGTAACGGGGCGTGTGTGCGATGCCGATTTGCAACGTACTGTGTGGCATATGTGGATTTAAAAAAATGCCGCTCCGCAACGTGACTATGGCCCTACGTTACGTCCAAACAAAAAATCTTGTACGTCTGGCAACCCTGGGACGCACCAATGTGATCAAGAATCAAATCTATAAAACATCGTCTGATAGTCAATCTTACCAGGAGTTGAAGAAGAGGGCGCGGGTATAGGAAAATGGTGGTGTAATGCGAAGACATCTCTTAGATTAAGAAGAAGAAATATGTGGATGAAGCATAAAAATCTCGATACAATCATAATGTAGTTTCGGAACACATTTTATGAATCCAGGGCCGCGTTCCGAGGGTGCACTTAACAGCAACCGCTTTGTACCCTCTCTTTCACACTTTGGCAATTTATGTTATGCTATCCTGTTGTCAGAGTGAACGTTTGCTGTCAGAGTGTACAAAATGTAGGGGATATATCAAATTAAAATCTTTTTTTTCATACATTTCTTTCCTGCAGTTCGAATAGGTCTAGAAAAAATTAAGTGTGCTTAATAAATTTAATTACGATTTTTGACAAATGTCTGGTTAAGACGCAACATGGTACGAAATCGGGCAATCTCCTTTGCCATGTTTTTGTTGATTTTCTCAAAAACCACTGAATCCATTTCGATAAAATTTATATGGGACCACCTGTGAAGTATACCCTTTTAAACAAAAAAAGAATTTTTCAAATCGGTTCAGGCGTCTTCGACTAATCAGTAAACATACATAAAAAAAAAAGATTCCGACGAATTGAGAACCTCCTTCTTTTTTTGAAGTCGGTTAAAAACATGAACTTGATATTTTGTTGGGCAATGGGCATCGATTAACTAATGCCCAAAAAATGAAAAGTTTATATTATGTTCTAACATTGGAAGGATTTGCATGTTTGGGCAAGAGCAATATATTTTTTAATATTTCGTAATTTTTAACGTAATTTTTAATCTCAAAAATGGCTTTAAAGTTTTTGACGACACTTTGTACGTTACTGTAACTTACAAAACTGTAGTTCATTCTTCTTCTTTATTTTGAGAGCTAAGCTCTGCTCGGGTGGAACAGAGTAGGTTCTTTTCCGAGAAAAATCCAAAGCCTACCTAACTCTACGCCCCGCGTTCCTGTCTGTTGCAAAGACTTAAGTAGGGTTGGTTAGGTTCCCCCCCCCCCGTCGTGCTGCTACCTTGTCGTTGGTGGGGGGGACTTGCGTGTCCTTATTACCTTCAAGGCTATGCCGGACAGGGCTACCCATACCGGACAGGCTTGAAGAGAGGGACCAGACGAAGTGCAGCACAGGAGGGAGCGCTTGAAGCTATCCTCGGGGAAGTGCTTCGCGCCCACCGCGGAGGAGCTCCAAGGGATGCTCCAGGGAGATGCCGCCAGAGATTTATATCCACCGCAGGGGGCTGGGTTTTCCTGGCCCCCATCGCTTCCAGACAGTAGACCGGGGGGTCCGCTGTCCACTGTGAAGAAGCAGTTGGAGGGTGCGCTCAGCGTCCGAGTGCGCCCTGCCAAAGCGGGTGGGCGGAATTTTTCTGCCCTTCACGCAGCCGGGCCGCCTTCGGGTGGCAGTCGCCGGTGGGGGACTGGAGGTAAAGGCTCTGCCGGTTTCCCAGACCCCTGCCATACGGCGAAGCGGGAACGCCGTTGGGTTTTAGCCGGTAGGAGTCCGACATAACCCGGTTGCTGCCCCCGCAGCGACTGGCTATCAATGATGGAATTCCCAAAGTAAAAAAAAAGGGTAGGTTAGGTTAGCCAATCAAAATTGTCACAGAGAACATATTTTAATAGCCTTTAATAATATGAGGAACGCGAGTGAAAAGTTTTTCTAAAATTGTTTAGCATTACAGAACCCGTAGTGCGCGATTGTTCATCTGCACTTGAATTAAATATAGCTAAGTACTTAACTTGATATACAAACACAAAATTTATTTATTTATGAAATATACGTTGTAAAAGGCTAAAGACTGACTCGGTGGCTAAGTGGTTAGCGATCCTGACCTCTGATCCGAGAGTCGTGGGTTCGATCCCCACACAGGGAAAACTTTTCTGTGATGAGCACAATTGTTTGCTCTGAGTCTGGGTGTATTATATCTATCTATATATGTATGTATTTAAAAGTAATCAGTCTCTGGTTCCCAAGATACAGGGAATCCTAGTTTGGGGCCAGATGACCGTGTGTGATTTGTCCCAGGTATTATTATAAAAAGGAGTAAATTTAAAAAGTTCCAGTGTATTCTGCTAAGTAGCATATAAACGTTGTTATCAATGAATTCTTCTTCTTCTTCCTCGTCGTATCCTCATGTCTGAGGGACGTGACCATCATGGGTCACACGTGCCACCACAGCTCTCCAGGCCGCTCGGTCTGATTGAATTAATGAATTTGAATGAATGAATTACAAAATACAAAAAGGTGGAAAGCCAAAAAAAAATAATTTGGTGATAGTTGTTCAGTTTCATGAGTAGAAACCTCAATTTAAATAGTTTCAGTTATTTTTGTTAGACCTTATAGAAAATGATAGTGGATGTGAAAATGTCCAAATAATCGATTGTCGGACTGAACATTTTTGTATGGAGATTCCAAAAACGTGGGTTATTTAAAAGCTGGTAGAACAAAAGTCTTCGTATGTTCAAATGTGCCACTAAAAAAACATCTTGTATAATGCAGTGTAGAGTGTACACTCTAAGATTCTGATATAATTACAAACGTACGTATACATATATGATAAGCTTAAATACATAAATAAACCGATTTAAAAAAAACAGCCAAATAATACAAACGTTTGCCCTCTGGACGGAGATCGAACCCCGACCCAAGTCAGGAACGCTAATCACGGTCCAACCGAGTCAATTTATAAACAAAACTGAGCTATTTTCTCTAGAAAGTAACCACAAGCTACATTTCAAAGATAATGCTCTCACATAAATCTAAATTATCTGTGGAAATCGAAGTAGTCCGTGAAAAGTCAATATAGCTTACACTAGCGACATCTACTGAAAGAAACTCGAACTATAGCGAAGCTTTTCAGGTTATGGACTAAAATTATCACTGAAATCTGAATAAATGTTTCCGCAACTGAATTTCTCGTTAGCGCAGGATGACATATTATAATTAATTAAGGTAGGTATCTGATTAAACTCCATTGTTTTATACAATAGGTTAAAATGAGCTTTTCAGGAGCGACTGAGACGGAAAATCTATAAGGTTTTATAGGTGCTGCTTTTGCTTTGATAAAGTTATATGAAAAATAAGGAAGTAAGTCTTAATTAATGTATAGGCCGATAGATAGGTAACAGGTATATATAGACAACCTGGCTCTGAAAGCAGGCTGTGAGTTAAATCGATTGCGATGATATAATAGCAGAAAAGCTTAGTCATTGCGATTCGTACGGAGCTTAGTACACACCCAGCGCGTGGAGTTTACGTCACAGTTTGACTATTTCCTGGGGTGGATAGCCTGAACCGCTAACCTACGCTGTCTTAGAGAAAAGTTTTAGTACTTACAGACTACAGACCACAATCCAGTGACACTCCCGACACTAGGCAACCCAGATCAATCCTTAGACACCGTCACTCGCGGGTATCGACCAAACTTCCACTCGAACGGGAAGGCCAGCCACTCTACAGGGCGCACCGATACAATTTTCCCCCAATTCAATACCGAAACAATAACGTACGATTCTTACATAATTCCCCGTCCGCCATTACCGCGTGTAGCGCACGCGATAATCGCCCCTAAACGCTACTAGCCCTAGGTGCATTTTTTAGATTTTTCCATAGTTGCTATATATCTATTTTGGCGCTGCGCCGGCGGCGGTGGCAACCTTGAATTGGGAACGCACCTTTAATTTTAGCCGGCTAACCTAGTTACTGGTACCATTCCGAGCGAGCGATCGATGCGCGCATGCGCCGGCGATGTCGAAAATAGTCCGGTCCGGTCCGGTCCGGTCGTCCGGTGCGGCGGCGCGGCGGGATTGCGGTGCGGCGAGGCGCAGGGTTCGCGGCCGACTGACGCCCGCTACGGGGGTGGCCAGCGCTCGCTGTCGGCCGCGACACAACCCTCGATACCTCCCAACCAGCTTCAAGAAAAGCGCACAGTTTTCCGATAGGGGTTAACCCTTAAGGGTTGCTTAAACCGAATTCGTGTTCTACTATCTAGATTCCTCGTCAGTTTTGTTAATTGTGTCGGTGGATTTCAAAATCAGCTTACTCCAACACAATTAGCTAATTGCCTTATTTGTCGGTTCCCCTGACTCACATAAGAGACTTTCGCCAAATGCCGAGAGGGCTGAAAAACGAGACGAAAATCATGTTTCATGCACAACTCACAGTTATTTTGTTTCTGAAAGCATTATTGATGTTTCCAGAATAGTGTGAGAATAGAGGTAGCTGTAAGAATAGTAAAGCAGCAGAAAAATAGAATAGGTAAATAATAAAGTGTTAAAGTATCATGATGTTGCAAAAAGTCCAACCGCGACGAAATGCCTGAAATCTCTTATTTTTGTACAGAAAGCAGTAATTTTCTTGATAGTGTTTTCAATTCCAAATAAAATAGAACTGAAAGAATTGTTTAAAAGAGTTATGTAAATTAATGCACATGACAGTAAATATAAAACCGAACAACTCGATAACAACTGAACTAATTCCCATTAAACATTGCTTAGAACCCTAGCGATAAAATCTGATTTCAAGTGGAAAACTGGCATTTAAATCCGTCCACCCGTTTGGGATGTACGTTACTACAAACAGACCCACATATGTAAAGACACACAAACACAATCACAGGCTTCTAACTTTCATATGAGTCCTCTCCAGAAAACGACAGAAAATTGATAGGTAAACGGTAAAGCTATCTGAAATAGTATCCCGAATCGTTCAGCTATCTGAAAACCTCTTTTTTCAAGTGATATCTACGTTTTTCTTTAAAAATTTACTTATGTGCTACAAGAAAGCGTAGCACTACGCCGACGCTTTGGGGCTGTCCATTAATCACGTGATATTTTTAGCAACTTTTTAGACCCCCCTCCCCCCTGGTGATACGTGGTGAGGTTTTAGACTACCCCCTACCCCCTACCCAAAATCACGTGTATTTTTTTGGTACAAAATAAAATAATATGTAATTTAATTCAGGAAGATTAAGCACTGTGATAAAAAAAAAACAGACATTAAGGTTGCAGGTTATTTCTGACTGCCTGAAGCCGTTTCAAACCTTGGGATGAGTTAAAAACAACATAACAACAACAGTCCGACGTTTGGAAATTACTTACTTTAGAAATCGCGCGTTCAACGAAAAAATAAATACAGGTGATATCTCAGCACACCCCCCGTCCCCCGTGTGATATTTCGTGATTTTTTCGGAACCCCCCCCCCCCTCCCTTTTGAGCCTCACGTGATTAATGGACGACCCCTTTGTAGCGTTACTTTGACTCGAATTATAATAATTTGAGTGCATTTCGAACACCTCGCCTGAAGTTAAGTGATGATGATGATGCTGCTGAGAGTTTATTAATGAAGCTCAGATAGTGCAAGCAAAGCGCTTAATCAGTAGCACGAAATACACAGATACAGAAGGTCCGCTCAATACGCTCACTAAAATCCTAAGCATATACATGCTTATAGACGTATACGGTCGTTTTACTGTTGTGATACTTTGCCGCGTGACCTTGCCTCGAACGACCGTATATTCTATTCGGTAATCGCAGTGGTAATTGTATGGTAGTTCTCACTGATATTGTTTGTGCGCCATTAAATAACACAGACTTTTGCTAATCAATGCGATCAAAACTTAAAAAGTGTAATATTTAAAAAACGTTGAAATCGTTGAAAAGAACTCACGGCTACTCCAACTCTATTGTAACTTAAGCTACGAAAGCTTTTCAATTTTATATTTCATTACTTATTTTCATCAGGCACCATACAATAGTATAATTAAAACTTTCAAACATTCATTTCCCAGCCCTAATAAAAACCCACCGTGATTCACGCATCTACAAAGAGTCCCAGCTAACACGCAAAATTGCCAAAATTTCGCGATGAATTCGGCCTGCTGGCAACATCTCTCTCCTCTGTCTTACACCACGCATGCGCCGCGCACCACCGCCTAACGATCCGGCACTGTAGTACCAGAGCCCAGCAGAGACAGATGTTCACCAGGTGTTACACTTAAGACCTGGATCTAGTACTCACTTTTTTATTTTATTGCACAAAGCTGATCTGACGGAAAGTGGGCTTTGCTTGAGGACTCTTTTTGTTAACAACCAATATCGTCCCCACTGCAGGGGCACGAGTATCTTCCCGTATCTCTGGAAGGTTAGGCTACACAAGGGGACCACGTCCGGATTGGTAGAGGTGTGGAGGCTAGTGGCCAACCCAGTGTCGGAAGTTTTCAAGCCGCCTATAAGGCCTCCGAAATGGCTTAACGACTACCCAGTGCCTGATCTTGTGGTAGCAGCTGGCACCAACGGCATAACGTGGCTTGCGAAGTACGAAAATGGTCAAGATAAATGCCACTAACAGGCAAACCCGTCGAGGTTGAGACCGTATCTGTAGTCAGTTGAACTGCGTAATCGACGCGACCACGCAAGTTACACTGAGCCACGACCGCTGCTACTCACTTATGTAATACCAGAAGGGTTCTCAACTTGTCAGTGATTTTACTGACAAGTACTGAGGACTAAAATGGAATGCTTTGTATCCCGGTATACTGATTCACTGTCTGATGGCAAGGCATAGCTTCTAAACGGATAATCAGATTTTAAAAAAAACACTCACGATAAACACAGTGACTAGGTTAGCGCACCTGACCACTGATACGAGGGTTCGTTGGTTTGATTCCCACCCAGGGCAAACATTTCTGTGATCAGCAGATTTGTTTGATCTTTCTGGGTTATTAAATCTATATATGTATTTAAACTTATACAGGGTGTAACAGAAGTGTGTGACAATACTTCAAGGTTGGCTTTTACCCATCAAACTGAACAACTTTTGTTCTACAACTTTGTTGAAATCGCAAAAAAATTTTTGGACTTTTCATACAAACTTGGTTCGCCAGCTGATCGATTTGTATGAAAAGTCCAACAAAAAATTTTGCGATTTCAACAAAGTTGTAGAACAAAAGTTGTTCAGTTTGATGAGTAAAAGCCAACCTTGAAGTATTGTCACACTTCTGTTACACCCTGTATATACAGGATGGAATGTTTGAACGCCACATAGAGGGAAAGTACTCTAAATACTGGAGATAGAATATTTCGATTAATGCCATAAAAGTACAGGATGTTATTTTTCCGGATTTTAGCCGGTTTGATTCCTGGGTGTGAAAAGGGTATTTTAAAAAATCTTTGAATGTAGTATTGCTTCCTTTTAAAAATAAAGGAATGTTTTCTTTGAGTGAAATTTGCTATCTCCAGTAATTAGAGTACTTTCCCTCCAGGTGGCATTCCAACATTCCACCCTGTACATGTATATCAGTGTCTGGTTCCCATAATATGCCATAATACAGGAATACTAGTTTGCCGCCAGATGATCGTGTGTGATATGATATGTCCCGGATATGATGAACACCTGATAAATTTGTATGAAAAGTCCGTTTGTGCGCTTTCAGAGAATTCGTAGAACCAAAATTGTTCAGTTTCATGAATTAACCCTGGGTTAACACCTGTATAGTTACACTGTTAACTGCAGCGAGCAGTAGTACTCACTCTCTCACATCTTCATAACTTCCTAATCAGGCACTTGGCCCTTACAAAATGTAGGATCCAATAATTGTGAGTTCTACTCAATTACTCATCTTACAGATTTTTTTTACGATTTTTCTGAAATTAAAAAATAAAATGTATTCTTACAAACTGAGTAGGTATCTGTTTAGTCAATTCGTTCCACTGGTACAGGTCCCGTCAATCTTTAAGATCGCTGAAGGGTACTGAGTGGGGGAAGTGTGCGTTCACCTAGAATCCTCATGCTCGAATTTCGAAGTAGTTCCTTGGTTCCAGAGATGAGGCTGCCAGCGAAACATTCCGCTAGCAGCCTCAGTGAAAAACTCGATTTTCTCTGAAACTACGATAGCACATTTTTTTTCCTTTGGGCATTATTAGACAATAAATATTGGCATAATCAGAATATCAAAATTCGAGCATGAGGATTCCAAGTGAACACACACTTCCCCCAGTCAGTACCCTTCAGCGATCTTAAAGATTGCCGCGACCTGTAATAGTAATACAGCTTCCTAAACCGGAGACTTGACTCGGTAGTGCCATAGTAGACTCCCGTGCCGGCTGTCGTAGAGTCGTGGGTTCGATTTCCAAGTAGTCGTTATCATTCACGACCAGATTTGTTTGCTGTATCTATATGTCAGGATATTTTATAAAAGTCTGAAATATTTGAAAAATGTAGGTGTTTTCAGTATTGATTATGATTATGAACCTATCTATCAGCCGAAAGACGTCCACTGCTGGACAAAGGCCTCCCCCAAGGATTTCCACACCGACCGGTCCTGTGCGGCTCGCATCCAGCGGCTTCCTGCAACCTTTACCAGGTCGTCGGTCCACCGAGTCGGGGGCCTGCCCACACTGCGCCTTCCGTGATTATGAACCTATAATCGCAAAATCATTTCATACCGAAAAACCAAAAACGGCCAAGTGCGAGTCGGACTCGCGCACCGAGGGTTCCGTATAAATTCATAATCACACATGTCTTGAACTCTATATTTTTATATTTGAGTTGATTGAATGAAAGGTAATTTGCGGTTTACGATTTATGACGTATTAAAAAAAAACTACTTACTAGATCTCGTTCAAACCAATTTTCGGTGGAAGTTTGCGTTTACATCATATATTTTTTTCTAGTTTTATAATTCTCTTATTTTAGAAGTTACAGGGGGGGGGGACACACATTTTACCACTTTGGAAGTGTCTCTCGCGCAAACTATTCGGTTTAGAAAAAAATGATATTAGAAACCTCAATATCATTTTTGAAGACCTATCCATAGATACCCCACACGTATAAGTTTGATGAAAAACAACATTTTGAGTTTCAGTTCTAAGTATGGGGAACCCCCAAAATGTATTGTTTTTTTTTCTATTTTTGTGTGAAAATCTTAATGCGGTTCATAGAAGACATCTACTTACCAAGTTTCAATAGTATAGTTCTCATAGTTTCGGAAAAAAGTGGCTGACATACGGACGGACAGACAGACAGACATGACGAATCCATAAGGGTTCCGTTTTTTGCCATTTGGCTACGGAACCCTAAAAAGGAAGGCTGCACGTCAAAAATATTCTTCTTATAGTGTGGCACAATTTAACCGTATCTATGACAAAGGATTTTTTTAATATAATATCTAATAGTTTATATTCTTCTTCTACATTATTGATATTCTTAATCATATATTTTATTGCACACAGACTTGTATCCCGCCTGTTCTCAGTAGTTAAATTAACAGACATGCACCCCGCTCCCCCCCCCCCCTCACCCCGCCCAAGGGACGATATAAAACTTCTTTGCCGCTCCCCTATGAAACTTCTTTTTTATTGCACTCTCATTTTTCTTTCATCTTTTTAATGTTTTAATATGTAAAACGACCCAAGAGTGGACGAGTTGGGAAGTGGACGAGTTAGGAAGTGGACGACCCAATCCGCGATCCTTTTAATAGAATATAACCCGATTCCTTTATATATCTTACTCTTTTTTTTCATTGGCGAAATCATGGAAACCACCACACTTAAAAAAATAGCAATGAGTATTTATCTTCATTATTCATTATAAAGGCTCTTATAGTTCATTCCAATCAAAACAAAGCAAAAGCAACCTTTTGATTATTTTTGATTTTTGATTGGAATGAGCTATATGTCATTATGTATATTATATGAGCATGAAAAATAGGAAAACTAACAAACTACTTCTATAAGTGACGCGTAGCGCCATCTATCAGATTTTTTTAGAACTACAGATAGACTCGGCATTTGTCTGTCAAAAACATTTTATTGGTAAAAGAAAAATAGTGTATTCTGTGAACCTTTTTAATTTAAATAATTAAGTTTACACTTTACTCTTACAATATCTGCACATAACACAATCATACCTACTGACCAATTAAATGTACATAGTCACGACATAAATTAATACTAATCCACACAAATAGGCCAAAATACTTAAAACAAATTTATTTTTTTCAAGAAACTTTGAATGTTCCTTCTGAACAATAATAATCTTTATATATGGCTGATTAAGTTATTACTATTAAAAATGTTTAAAAAAACATGTCAATTGCATTAAAAATACATTATAATCTACAATATTATATTTACTGTTTCGATAATTTATTTACATAATGAAATTACTCCTAAAAGGCTATTTTTGCAGTTAATTTGTTTGGTTAACAATTACTAACTACATAACAATTTTGACTATTTACATTACTATAAAAATAATATCTAGGTAGTTTTTATCACATCACTCATTCAGAAATATAGACACTAGACAGACAAATAAAAAATAATAAAAAGCTCGACTACAGTTACTTGGAAAATGCATTTTGCGATTAATATACATATATAAGTTACATGTCGCAGACAAATTGTAAATTTTGTCGTTTCACAAACGGGCTAAGGTCACTTTTGTGACAACATTTTGAGGTTTTTCTTATATTATAAAATATCTAACTTACAATCAAAACTATGAGTTATGATGAACATAAGTAATAAGTTCCTCAATTAAGTTTTTAGAAGAAACAAATTAATAAACATCTTACTGAACTCATTTTTTTAAAATAAAGATTACTTTATTTTAGAAGTCGATATATTTTTTAAATATTTTTAAACAGTTTCACCCTCGCATCTAAGGGGCTACATAGACATTACAAATATTATTTTTAATTTTTAACTCTAGCAAAATTAATTCACGCCAAAGTTAAAATATAATTTCATCCATTCAAATTAAACTAATTATCATTTCATTAATTAATTATGCATAAATAATATTTAAAGACAATATTCCTGATTATGAATAATACAATATTTATGTTACATATAGCAAGATGTTGATTTTAAATAAACATTGATTTAAATTTAGTAAGACATTCTGTTTTTACTTGCGCAACTTAAAATAATTTAGAAAAAACATGCATGATAAAATAATGCTGCGTTGAAAATGCAATAATAAGTACTTTCCTTATCCTTTAATAAAGCACTCTTCTACTAACGACTCCCGAAAAAATAATAAACTGGTAACTTGATATCACAAAAAAAACTAAAAAAATAAATTTTTGTTTTTAATAAATCGCGCAAACGATACCTAAAAAATGCTAAAATCGTAAGTTTAAGTAACAAATTATTGATTTATTGCAAGAAATAAATGCAAAAGCAAACTAAATGTCATGAATTTGTGGTAACAAAATCATCTGAAACCTATTTAAACTGGGGCTTCTTCTACTTATGAAACAGAACAGCATCAAACCCATAGTCAAATATACATTAAAAAAAATTGACTTGCTATTAGGTGGCCGATTAGCTGATTCAGTTTATGAACTTTCTAGGGAAAATTTGCTGAATTTTGTAAATAGAAGCCTTACTTTAACAGATTAACTTTTTTTAAATTTAAATTTAAAATTAACTTTAACACTGTAATTCAATCACACTTAATGTTATATAAAAAAATAACATTTTTATGTTTCATTTTAGGTAAGCATAAAACATATTGTCTCTACCATCTAAAATGACATAAAAAATGGTGTCAAAATATTTAAAAAAAGATACATAATTGCATAAAAATCACATTTTTGGATACATATCACAGTTAGGCTTACTCATAGCCCTAGAATACCTACCATTAACTTCATAGCCTGACGATCGGTTATACTAAAAAACTATACTTATTAAACACAAAAAAACATAAGTCTGTGACTGGGTCTACGTGTTACGTTCTAATCTTGTGGCGAAATTTTTTTTCCGTCGTTTTTAGCGATTTATGGCTATAAATCGATTTTCCATACCAACGATATTTATGACGTATATACCTTCTACAATCTATAAAATTTAATCTGTTATTTATGAAATATAAATAAATGATCTTAATTACGAAGTTATTTATTTACTAATGCCGAATGCTACTTTGAAATAGGTACGAAATGATATATGTACTCATAAGAAAGAACGCCGCAAACTATACCGAAACTCCATATAATTTGCGGCCTTCTTTCCTATGAGGGCAGTTATAAAGTCTTCGCAAAAGAGATTTAAAATAATAAATAATGACATAATATATGGGGCCGCAAATCATGAAA
The DNA here is from genome assembly GCA_958295455.1 of Coleophora deauratella. Classification (NCBI taxonomy): domain Eukaryota; kingdom Metazoa; phylum Arthropoda; class Insecta; order Lepidoptera; family Coleophoridae; genus Coleophora; species Coleophora deauratella. Next base: position 7,810,559 of record OY282413.1, on the reverse strand, counting down.
AGCTTGAAAAAACTAGAAACTCGCGTCACAAGCGAACGGCTCCTCTCGAAAACCATTTCATAAAAATCATTTCCCATATAAAAATATGATTCGAATTTTTTGAGAACGAATTCACCGATTCGATCTTAACAAAACTTTATACACCAGCTTTAAAATCAAGACATGAGATTGAACTAATAACGTTTCTTCGAAAATTTTTACACTGAAGATTTTGAAGTTTAACTGTAGCCAGCGCCACCAAGCCCACTAGGAGCGAAAGTAATATTTAGTAATACAGGGTGTTTCAAAACTCTCTCTAATGAATTAAGGGTGTTAAAGTGTATCATGTAAGCGGTCCACTGTAATATATTTTTTTAACAAAACATTAAATAAAAAAATTGCCGAAACTAATTATTTTTAACCATAAATAAGATTATCGACTATGTAGAACCACGGCGCTATTGTATTCATCTGTCAGTTCCTGATAGAAGTACAGATAGCCGCGCTATGATAGGCTGCGTTCATATGCCGCTGCGCTATGATTGGCGCGTTTGCGCGACCAGATGATCGCTAGAGCTGCAAAATTTTAAATATCATATCGATATTTTTGAAGAAATTCGATAGAAGATTTCTCCAAAACGTGGCCTGATACAGCAAAAAGAAAAAGTACCCAAAATTTAAAATGACACAGTCCACGCCGTTTCAAACATTAGGGGTAGTTTTGTAACACCCTGTATAATATTTATTGTTGTTTTTTCGCAAAATGTCATCCAAAAATGACTTCGAAATAGTAATTCATACACTACCAACATAGCTATGTAAGCATCTTCCTTCAAATAGATTTCTTGCTTGATGCTAAATGGTAACCAACTCTCAGAATGCATTGAAATGTTTGGGTGCGCGGTTTAATACGAAGTATTGTATTAGCCACAATCACAATCTACTCGACTTCCTTCGTTGGTATTTCGGCACAAATAGGATATAAACAGGGTGAAACAAAATAGCCGAAGCACTAGTTACCTGAAGCTTTAATGCTTCAACACCATACCGAACAATCTTCTCAAAGAGACTCGCATTACCGAACAGTTGATCGATTCGTATGGAAAAACTTTATTTCTTTTTGGCTATTTCAGTGTATTGTGTATAAAATCCCCCAGTAAACGCATCGCTTGCACACATCTCTACTTTGTCACACCCTTGTTATTCATGCTTATTTAAAAGTTAAATTTAATTCCGCGCTTTCTATCGAATACATCTTACAGAACATTTTCTTATTTAAATCTAAAACTTTCGTATTACTTATCAACCACAAAGGCAAACATTGACTGGCACACCACTGTGTATTTTATTGTCTTGTGTACATTTCCAAATTTTCCAACGCAAAATATCCGAATAAACCAACGACGTCTACCGCTAGACCAACCCTACTAAAGACTACGCTTCAAAAAGTTCTCAATAGCAAAACTGTCATACGTAAAGCTTACAGTCCGACTACGATCTTTTGGTAGGTGGACGACATTGACAGGAGGGCGCTTTTTCTGACATTTATTTCAAAGAAATAGTGTCATTTTTCAAGATGGCGGCGTTAGTTCCGGATTTTCACCACCTGCTAAAATATCGTAGTCTAACCTGTTGTTCTCTGGACAGTCATGGCCTTCTAGATTGACGTATAACGCTGAAATTACAGGCTCCAATTGGGCTAACAAGATGGCGCCACTTTCAATGCTCGTGGATTGTGCTTACGAATCAAGTATCAGGCCTTTGAATCAACCCCAATCTCGGTTGAACATAACAAAAATACGCTACAAAAGTAACTTTGGCACTTCATTCGTATAAAACAGTAAGTTAATTTAAAAATACTGTGAAGGCATCTATACCTGTTTCAATCAAGAAAAAGCAAAAGGTAAACAAACTTACTTTGGAACTGACACATGTCAATGTCAGTTGCCTACTAAGTTTGTTTACCTTTTGCTTTTTTTGACTGGAATGAACTATACTACTTCCACGTTCTCGGTACCTATTCGTTCAAACAGTAATCTCAGTACGACTCGCTATTATATTATATAATAATAGGGCACATGACTGACATGACACATGTCAAAAATGACATTTATTTCTGAAAAAAAGTTTGAAATAGTGAATGACGTCATGTTTCAATATAGTCGTCTCGGTATGTAAGTATGTAATGAAAATGCAAGAGATCCAAAAGATTACTATAAAAGAGTTACTTATTTTTGATGCAGTCATCTACCCCATTACGTGAATTGACGAAAATGGCAACATTACTTGCCGGAATGCGGCAGTATGATATACATAATAAAACATGATAACAGTTATAAAGCTGGAAATCTCACGAAAAACCAAACCTGACAAGGTCGCTCTTCTTTAATTGAAAGGTGCGTATTCGTTTACGAATTCACGGTGTAGCTTCAACGTTGTTGCCATATTCGAGGCCGAAAAGCGACAAAACGACGAACGCAAGGCCGAGGAATACGGAACCGAGCAGGTCTCCCAGAGCTGTGAGATAGGGGATAGCAGCGTTGTCAGGGTCCTTCTTCTTCTTCCACATGTAGTGGATAAGGATGTATGCGAGGTACAAGAGCATCATTACCTGGAAATGAAAAGGTTATTTATTATTACTTTATTCACGCTAGTGACTCCAGAGATCTCGGGTGCCAATCCTGGCATAATTTACCTATGACTTTTTCGAAACAAACCGCCCTCTACTTGTGATAGCATGGTTAGACTGTGTCACTCGGTAAGAAAAAATAAAAATTAAAGTTTATGGAGACAGTTTCTCGCGTGGCGATCACGATCCTCAAGATGTAATGATCTGATGGGCCGGTCAATAGACCGGCCCCTCATCAGATGGATTGTCGATCTGTTGACAGGAATCGTGCTAAGACGAATGCTATGGGGGAGGCCCATATTTAAAAACTGACATTTAGCAAAAGTGTACATCCCCTTCAGCGAGCTTTTGCGAGCTGTTTATAGAAAAAAGGATAATGTTAACTTACTTGCAGCAATGCGCAACTAACATAAGTGATGCCGAACGCCGGCTGGACGGAGACGAAGCCCTGGTAGACGAAGTCAGCCACAATCATGAAGATGATCTGACCGAATAGCGCGAGGACCAGAAGCATTCGAGCCACCTTGGCGGCAGCAGCTAAAACGAAAGTTTCTGATAAGTTGCTGATTTGATATTTTTATTCACTGCCGTTATGTCCTTGGTTGGCATTATATCACCTTACAGTAACTGATGATGATGCCGAACATAGAAGCGGATTTACTAAGAGGTCAAAAGCAGATAAATTTGACCAAAAATTAAAAACCAACAGCAAATTTATTCAACGTCAATCTGGGGACCATCTGAGGACTAGATCCCTAACTCAAGTCTAAAAGCCTTGCACTCCAAAATCGACCATTGTGTCTTGGCTACAGGTAGTACCAATGAAACGGTAATAAATTAATACTCCATCTAAACAATTAAACATACAACCCAAAGTCACCTTGGACCTTCCTCATGGACAGTCGAGAAGATATTCATCATAATGTACTCACTTCCGTAGAACAGCGTCTTCCACGGCCACTCGAGTATCCTAGTGTTCTCAGGCAGTACCCCTGGGATGGCCGTCTGGTGCAGGTGTGTGGCCAGCCTAGAGGACTGCACACAGACCAAGTTGCCGCCGATGCCATTCACGATGGGCTGGAACACCTCGTATCCTCGGAAGTGGTCCACCGCCTGGTCCAGGACTATGCCTCCGATACTGGAAAAAACCGGTAATTATTGAGCATAGTTTATATGTACAGTTGCTTAGTAATTTAAAGGAACTGAACAGTAATGATGTTTAACATTCTAGGAGCTTGAGGGCCCGGTTAGACGGCGCGATAACTTTCTTGCGGCCGCCGCGCGTTAGCCGCGTGTTGGCTGCGTAACTTGTTTTCATTCATAGCAAATTAAACTTTATTGACTAGTACGTTGTGGACTAGTCAATAAAGTTTAATTTGCTAAAGTTTAATTTAAATAACACGCCGCTAACCGCAGCGGCCGCAAGAAAGTTATCGCGTCGTCTAAACGGGCCCTGAATGTATTGTATTCGAAAGCCATTTTTAGTGGTAGATTATGATAGGATAGGTATGATTGATAGGATGGTTTTAAGCGTCGTTATTTAAGATATATCCAAAAAACGAACTAAACCCATGAAATTTATAGCATCAGAAATGCACTGTCCAGTCGGACAGGCAGAAGTCTGATATTGACTTGTAAACAGATCTCGTTGTACAGGTGTAAACATTAATGTCCTTCATGTAACCGTAGGTGTTTCTAAGTTCAACACCAGGCAACCGCCATCTATAACTTAGAACAGCACGGTTAACTGTGCAACGCAGTTACAAGCGACAACTAATACAGTATCGAGAACTACCAGTTCCTGTAAGAGGCGGTAGAGCAACCAAGCCTTTGCCACTACACATTAAATTTGAGTTTATGATTTATTCGGCCAATCTGAACTTGACCTTCCAGTTTGGTCCTTTGCTTAACTTTAACACAATATGTAACGCAGATCATATATATCGCATAACTGATAACCGATGGGGAAGAAAGATTCTCAAGATCGTGACCACGTGGATCGATTATGTATTGACATTACTCTTGCTAATAAATTATTTCTACAATATTATATTCTACGGATTAGGCCTTTGTTAAGTAGTGGACCGCTTTAGTCTGATATACATGATGATATCAATATCGGATGCGTCCGGTGGCATAAACGGAAACAATAATGTGCAAATTATTTTGCAAAATTGATTGGTTAACTTACCCGCTGATAAACAGTGCTGAGATGACGGGAGTCCATCCCGTGGTCAACACTTTCTTCGTGTACTTGTTCCTGTACACCACGAACACCCAGAGCGGCAGGAGACTGTAGTACACACACATCAGGACTATGGGCTGCCACAGGGAGAGTTCTGGAATAATAGAAATTTGGTTTAGAAATTGATGATCGGTAAAAAAAAGAAAACTTTCTACTCTTTGAAGCGGGGAAAGAGAAATGAGATTTATGAGTCTTATTGGTGCAAGGGTTTCTACAAAAACTTGGCCCCGTCAAGTTTTTTTATTAAAATTTCTTAAACTTTAATTATTTTATTACGATAAATATTTTCAAATATTATTTTTTAAAATAAAATAAAAACTGGCATTATACTTTTCGCGTTTATGTATACAAATAAAGTTTCATTGGAACCGACCTTTTTAAAGGAATTAAATGATAAGTTGGCATGGGACAAATATTTGGAGAGACTCTTGAAATGGGGTGATGATAAGTGCATCCCTTAGGACTCGTTACCATAATTTGATTTGAGGTATCATATTGAATAGTGCAATACGACAAGAGTGAGAACTAATACCCTGCCCTAGACCATATTAGAAAATATGTCATCTCCATAAGAAATGCTAAAGTAGTGCGTTTTATGAAAAAAGTCATAAAATGTAGTGCTTAATGTGCTTAACAAAATGTCCTATTATAGTGCAAACCAAGTGTGCAAAGACACCGCAATACGAAGAAAAAAGCGCAAGCAAAATCAATGTTAATCACATTTTTCATAATGCAGGTGGACTAAACTTACCACTTGGATCCTCACTATTGCATCCTTTGAAGATAAAAACATACATTAGCATGCAGACATACAAACGTCAAGACGAAACAACAAGCAAAATAAAAAGCTGTTTTTTTGCTTCACTTGGATGCCATTTTTATTTTTATTTCTAGCAAGGATAGTCTCTGTTGCGTTGTCATTGCAATACATAGTTACATAAGGAATATAATTAAGACAAAGCTTTAGCACATCACACATTAAAAATAATAAAAGGAGGCTTCAACATATTGGCGGTCTTAAAGTCTCGAGGGTCTCAAAAACTGAGTCAAGCTTTCTTTGTAAATTGATTACTCCAATCCATTGGATAGCTTTTATATCCATACATACAAAAAGAACGAAAACAAAAATATGACGTCGCTTAAAGAATACTTCCAACTCTTTATAACAATAATCAAAGTATACAGATAAAAAAAAAACGTTACGTATTCAAAATCAATATTGAGATTACTTACTTATTTGATCATACAAGTACTGGGCAGTTACGGCGAGGACGGTGTTGCTGACTATGTCACCAATAGATGCCGCTAGTGGTGTGGCCACGTTGTCAGGATTCACTTTGAACTTGTGCGAGGCGTAGATCACCATTACCATCACAAAGTCTATAACAGTTACAAGATTATTATAATTTTTAGAATAAGTATCGTAACACAGTAGATATATATAAAAAAGCGGCCAAGTGCGAGTCGGACTCGACCATGAAGGGTTCCGTAGCAGCAAGTAACATAATATAAAAGTTTTTGTAGTTCGTTGTAACTTGAATGAAAGGTAAATTGCAGTTTACGATTTATGACGTATTAAAAAAAAACTACTTACTAGATATCGTTCAAACCAATTTTCGGTGGAAGTTTGCATGGTAATGTACATCATATATAATATTTTTTAGTTTTATCATTCTCTTATTTTAGAAGTTACGGGGGGGGGACACACATTTTACAACTTTGGAAGTGTCTCTCGCGCAAACTACTCAGTTTAGAAGAAAATGATATTAGAAACCTCAATATCATTTTTGAAGACCTATCCATAGATACCCCACACGTATGGGTTTGATGAAAAAAATTTTTTTGAGTTTCAGTTCTAAGTATGGGGAGCCCCCAAAATTTATTGTTTTTTTTCTATTTTTGTGTGAAAATCTTAATGCGGTTCACAAAATACATCTACTTACCAAGTTTCAACAGTATAGTTCTTATAGTTTCGGAAAAAAAGTGGCTGTGACATACGGACAGACAGACAGACATGACGAATCCATAAGGGTTCCGTTTTTTGCCATTTGGCTACGGAACCCTAAAAAGGTTTGTCAATAAATCATCATTAGCACGTTTTAGCTTTCCTTAAGTACGAAATCAGAGCCACCTATCGCTCCACATTGTCATTAACTCACCTAATACAAAACAAGTGGTGGTAGCAGTGAACACTGCCGAAGCGATAAGGAGCAGAACGTAAGAACCATTGAATGTTCTGTCTGTTATCGTGTTGACTACTATTGCGAAAATCGATACCACTGTTGCTGCTACAATTGCTTGCACCTGGAAAAGAAAATCGTTTTTAAAGAAGTCAACACACTGTCATTTAATATACCATCTAAAGCTGCCCTTCCTTCTGTAATATTTTTCAGGCACCCATAGCCCAATTCACGAAATAAAAATTGAGTGTTCTAGTCTAGTCAATGAGTCGATGAGCAGGATTGGCTAACTTAGTTTGAGAAGTCTATAATTTAGTTTTTTGTGATTGAACAATAAGTTTCTTGGGAATCTTATTCCGTTTTATGAGTAGAACTTCCATCGAAAATTTTGGTTGATTTCGTTAGACCTTAAATTTATTTTCCATACAAATATATAAGAATCCACTTTTTTTTGTCTAGTGGTAGAACGAAAGTTGTCTTATTTGACCTTAATAATAGATATATTCACATTACTTTACATGCGCCATTAAAAAATCGCAAAGTACATATAACTGCTATTAGCTAACATGTTACTAGGGGCTGCAGTAAGTTGCAACGAGATATAAGGACAAACAAACGTAGTTCCATATTTAATCATTAATTAGGATAAAGATTCTTTATACTTAATAAGTTAGGTAGACATTCATGGCCATTTAATTACTTATTCAATACAAAAACAACAATATTTCCTTGTCTACACGGAAATAGCATCTTCATCCTTTTAATACGCCATTTACATTCCTTTCTCCCGTTATGTACAGTTGAACTAAATAGCAATGATTGATCCATGGCATATACAGGATGTTAAAAAGTGCGTTTGAAATTTAAAGGGGTTACTCAGAATCGCAGAATCAAACGCACTTTTTTAAAACCCTGTATACACGGCCAAGTAACCTGTATCTACAGGGCGCAACAAAATAGGTAAATAGGACCCGTGACTGGGGAGTCTCCTTATCTTACTTAACAACTTTCCCCCAATAACCCATAGACATAGACAATTCTCGGAAAAAAGGATAGAGTTGATCGATTTTTAAATGAAATAGTAAAAAAGTCTTTTTTTTTGCGATTTCAGCAAAGACAACACAGAAGTTGTTGAGTTAATTATGAGTACAGGTCTCAGTTAACTAGCCCTAAAGACTTTTTCCTGACATCCTTTATACATAAGATAATGTTTTAGGGCCCATCGAACCTATTTATGGAATATCTGTGTTAATGTTTTCCTTGTTCCTCGCTATTTGAGGAAACTTCTGTTTACGTCCGTTTTACTGAACATAGTCTGTCATTGCAGTATTGACAATTAACATAACATAAGCATGCAATCGGTCAAGATGGGAAACAAGAAACCATGTCACGGCTTGCGTTTATTAAGATGATACTTCGAGGTGATCTGTGTTTTATTCTGAGACGGTTCCTGGTTTTAGATCTCGAAGACTGACTCGGTGACGCAGTGATTAGCGGTCCAGCAGTCTACGCTAAGGGTCGTGGGTTCGATTCCCACTCTGGGTAAAGATTTGTGCACAACAAACAAGCGAACTTTGTTTGCTCCGAGTCTGGGCATTTCCTATTTATTTGCTTTAAACAATATATTCTATGTATATATATATCAGTTTCTGTTTTCCAAAGCAATGAGACTTCTATAACGATGACCTTGTGTGATTTGCCACGAAGTGTTATTATTTATTTAACGTTAAAAATTTGATATTTTAAAAAATTATGATATTTTAGGAACTTTTAAGAAACGTATTAAGCTAACTGATGGTTTTATATTTTCTGTTACCATAATAATACGCTATCAGATGATAATAATATGCTATAGGAGCGATAGGTTGCTGAAAACACTAAGTCGCAAAAACATGCACTCACACGCACACACAATAATGTCGATTCGATTTTGACGATTAAACTTATTTGACAGAACTAAACATTATTTAAGTGTTTTGTCTTTTTCTCTCTGTATCGAAAAGATAAGGATAGGATGCTTAAATTAAGTTTAGTCCTGTTAAATAAGTTAAATCTTAAACACCGAATCGATACCATTATTGCATGAAAGCACTTTGCAACTCGGAACTAGTGGGTGACAGCAGAATACCAGTGTTTTGCTCTTTTATTCAAAAATATACTAATCCTGTGAGAAATTCAAAAACTAAATGAAACGCTGAATACGCCATTTCGATAATTTTACATAATCAAGGTTTTAAAGGAAGTCTGTTGCCTCACAACTTTCAAAATATACTTTATTAACTGCAGTGTTTATAAAATTGTCATATTCAGTGTTTTGTTTTGGAACAGCCCTCGTTTGTACTTATTACGAATTTTGTGTGATTCCCTTGTGTTTTTATTGCCTTATGTATTTAGTTATCTTCTGTATTTTTTTTATTTCTCTTTTCTTTTTGTTGTATGTCCTTGTGAGAAGTACAATAAAGTACTCGTTAACACGAGTGAGATAATTAGCAATTAAAGAGAGGGATATATAGGGTACCACGAAATCAGCATAAAGATAAAAAGCATATTCTTATCATGAGCAGCTCCTTAACCAATTTTGTTGTCCTTAAGTCTATAGTCCATGCAATGTAGAGCTTACAAAAAATACCCATCATCATTTGCTTACCTCCCCTGTTCAAAATCACCTGGGGTCGGTCAGCGCAACATGACTTCTTTAATTCATCTCTTCTATCTTCACATCTTAGTTCTCACTCTTTTCATTCTCATATCATTCTTCAAATAGTCCAGTTATCTATTCTTAGCCTAGCTTATATAAGTAATAATTAATAAAAAATGTATGCTCATTTTATGTTATGAACCTATGTAGGATGAGGTAGTTTGTTATATGTATGCGAAATTACGTAGTATACATCAGAGATCTATAATGTAAGTCTGTGTCTGACCTCATCTTGACCTACTGAAAATGCTAATGTAGAATTAAACCCTGTTATGGTCCGTTGACACCAAACGCTGTTTCAAGTTGCTTACATACGTAATCTACCTATACCTACCAGATAGCTAGGTTGTGGTAGTGGTGTGGTAGAGGTAAGTGTAAGCTTCTTTCAACCGTCGTCGGGACCAATAAAAAAAGTATAATTTTATTCAACTTTACTCAAATCGCAAAATTTTGACTCTTTATACAGGGCGTTACAAAACTACCCCTAATGAATTAAGGGTGTTAAAGTGTATCATTTAAGGAGTCCATTGTAATATGTTTTTTAACAAAACGTTAAATAAAAAATTTGCGAAGACTAATTATTTTTAATCATAAATAAGATTATCGACTATGTAGAACCACAGCACTATTGTATTCCTGTTATTTCATGATAGGAGTAGTAAAGATAGCCGTGCTATAAAGAATACGCAATCTGCGTTCATATGCCGCTGCGCTATGATTGGCGCGTTTGCACGCGGGGTCATGACCGCGACCAGATGATCGCTAGAGTTGGAAAATTGTAAATATCATATCGATATTTTTGAATAAATTCGATAGACGATTTCTCCGAAACGTGAACTGATGCAGCAAAAAAATAAGTACCCAAACTTAAAATGATTCACAGTCCACGCCGTTTCAACCATTAGGGGTAGTTTTGTAACACCCTTGATCAGCTAATAATTGGCGAACCTTGTATGGACAGTTTATTTATTACACTCTGTATGATAAATAAGGCATAAGTATCTATATATCATACATTATGTAAGGGCCTGGCCACATCTCTCCACGTACACCTTGAAACCGTAAATTAAATTATCCGTGGTGGTGTGACCGGGCCTTAAGTATTTAAAAAATCGCTTTCGAAAGCTCCAACGAATAGTAAAATTTACCTGGACTAATGATATGTTCCCCACGACCATGGATATGACCTCTTTGCCCGACTCCATGTTGCCGAGGTTCGCCTGCGTGGACAGCCGCGACGCCAGGCACATGTCCAGGTTTCCTGTCGACAAGAAATACATTAAGTGTACATTTTAAAACAACAAAGCTGAACACGTTAAAAACCGACTTCAATCGTAACAACTACTTTGCTATATTTTTTGTTTTTGTTGATTTTTTTTAAAACCGCTGAATCAATTTCGATAAAATTTATATGGGACCACCTCTGAAGTATTACCTACCAAACAAAAAAAGAATTATTAAACTCGATCCATAATTGGCGGAGTAATCGCGTAACAAACATACAAAAAAAAACAACATACAGTCGAATTGAGAACCTCATCCTTTTTTGAAGTCGGTTAATTATGTCCGAAATGTGAAATGTATCTAAATAAAGTATTTTTTATTATCATCAGTTTTATTATATTTGCAGGCATAGTTCAAATTCTAAGTCAAAATGTTAGATAGGTATACAACTATCTTGTTAGGGTTCCGTAGCCAAATGGCAAAAAACGGAACCCTTATGGATTCGTCATGTCTGTCTGTCTGTCTGTCCGTATGTCACAGCCACTTTTTTTCCGAAACTATAAGAACTATACTGTTGAAACTTGGTAAGAAGATGTATTTTGTGAACCGCATTAAGATTTTCACACAAAAATAGAAAAAAAACAATAAATTTTGGGGGCTCCCCATACTTAGAACTGAAACTCAAAAAATTTTTTTTCATCAAACCCATACGTGTGGGGTATCTATGGATAGGTCTTCAAAAATGATATTGAGGTTTCTAATATCATTTTCTTCTAAACTGAATAGTTTGCGCGAGAGACACTTCCAAAGTTGTAAAATGTGTGTCCCCCCCCCCCCCCGTAACTTCTAAAATAAGAGAATGATAAAACTAAAAAAAATATATGATGTACATTACCATGCAAACTTCCACCGAAAATTGGTTTGAACGATATCTAGTAAGTAGTTTTTTTTTAATACGTCATAAATCGTAAACCGCAATTTACCTTTCATTCAAGTTACAACGAACTACAAAAACTTTTATATTATGTTACTTGCTGCTACGGAACCCTTCATGGGCGAGTCCGACTCGCACTTGGCCGCTTTTTTTTAATGTTTATTACATTAAAATACAAATACAAAAATCCACATCAACATCAACATTTCCAGGAAACAACAGGAAATTACATATATTTGGTTGATAAATGATAAGTAAGTTCTGTTGTAACTATATTACTCGTAGGTACTATAAAATAATAATTCATATATTCTTATGTCACTTACATCGCATGTCAGGAAATTATTAATTTATTTTAATTATTATAAACAAACATGTTACGCTTGGGATTTAATTTTGATGACAGTCGTGTTTACAATAAATCACCAAGTGTTACTACAGTGGTAAAATTTATAATAAAAGCATTAAAGAAAGATTTAAATTTAAATTTAATTATTTTGTATAATAGTGTAGTACAAATCACACACGGTCACCTAAATTAAGACATATACCTGTCTGTACTTGTGGCTGTGCCTGAACACATACGTTCGAAGATACATTATACAGAATGTTAAAAAAGTGTGTTTTAAATTTTAAGGGGTTAATTAGTTTTTCCTGTTATCTATATTTGATTCTGAGTAACCCCTTTGAACACTGATACAGAGCAAACAAATCATCTAATCACACAGTTTTTTGCACAAATACTAACAAAAAGGGGTACTGGTGGGTTTTTAGTCATGTACACTAAATAAATTGTAGAATCCGTGGTTCCCTTTCGTCATTATCATCATAAGCATCCAAAAGACGTTCACTGCTGGACAAAGGCCTCCCCCAAGGATTTCCATACGAGCTTTGTGCCCCGCCCACTGCCAGCGATTTTGTGAGCTATATCGGTTACTTTAATTCTCTAATAGATTTGCTTCAAATTGCTTATTTAAATAGGGAGGGAATACTAAGATAAATTGCCAAAAAACATCACACTATTGTTAAATAAACCGTTGTACTACCAATTTTAGTTGTATCGTACAGAAATTGAGTTCGTTCACTTTTCAAATTGTATTTTTTTTTCTCATGCCCATGTGACACAATACCACTAAATTACAAGGTAGAAATAGACAATTTTGTATACAATAAAATTGCTTGACTATTTTTTAAATACACAATAAAATTGTTCAACTATTTTTGAACCAGTGACATGGAAAAAGAAATTTTGTGAATTAAGATTTCGTCAACCGTCACATCGGTTTTAGTTGACTGATGTATAGGGTGTAACTAAATAGATGTAAGACTTGTTAACTGTTGCTCTACTCTTCATACAGGACATCTTTTGTTCTCTACGACTTAGAAGAAATCGCAAAAAACTTCTTGCAAGTCATTTATTTGACTTTTTGTTACATTCTGTATAAATGTTAGCTCTCGCTGTTCCTTTTTTCTGCTTCTTTATTTTTATATCTAAGTTTGTATATATATTGTATAGTTATTGCTTAGTTGTATGTATATTATTATTGTTTACTTATATTTGTTGAGAGGCAATGTCCGCTCCACCCAAAGCCGTAAACTTTTATGATTAAAACTATAACTCTATTGTGTCGATGAAAACTGTCTATCTTGTCGGTGTGTAAGAAAATGGTGGTAATAAGTGTCTGTAAAATTATAAAGGAGATAAATAAAAGTGTTTTCTATGAAGAATATTGGTTTTATATTAAATCCTGGCCTCAACAGTGGTAGCAGAGCGTGGTTTCAAAGAGATTCAACGTGTTTTAATTAATGAAGAGATTGTTTTGTATGAGAAAACACGCAATTACGCAGTTCAAAAATGGCTTCCTCAGATTTACTATTTAAAATAAAACAAATTTGCTGGTGAAGATTTTGCCAATTGGAAATTTCGTGTATGCAGTTTATTGAGAGAAAACGATTGCTTGGGCGCAGTTGAAAATGCAGGTTATTCGTGCGTTCCCGAGCACAAAAAGTCTGAAGCGCGAGCACAAAATATTATTGTCAGTGCATTGGCGGACTCACATTTGGAATATGTTAGGGATGAAGCAAGCGCCTACAATATGATGCAGAGATTGGAAAACCTTTTCCAGAAAAAAGGAACAAGAAGTAAGTTGTTTTTGAGAAGACAGTTGTCAGAAATAAAGTACATGGAAGGAACACCATTGATAGACCATTTCAGTGCATTGACTAAGATATTTAATCAGCTAAGAGATGCGGGAAGCCCAATATCAGAAGAAGAAAAAATTAATATCATATTGTTATCTATGCCGGAATCATACGAGATAATAGTCACTACTTTAGAGTCATTACCGAACCTAACAATTGATGTTGTCAAAGACAGACTTCTCGGGGAAGAAGAAAAGAAAAAGAAATTGAAATCTGCAGGAACAGATCACAGAAATGTTTTTGCATGTTTTTATTGTGGAAAAGAAGGACACAAAAAGGCGCAATGTAAATTAAACAGAAATGAATATGGATCAAGCGGTTATGGTTTTCAAGTACGAGGTCATGGTTATAATCAGGGAACAGGAAACAATTTTCAAGGATGTGGACAATCATTTCATGGACATAGCTATCAAGGACGAGGACAAACTTACCAAAGACAAGGAAATTCATTTAGGGGCCAGTCGCAGTACAGAGGAAGAGGCGGATACAACAGAGGAAGAGGCTTCAGTCGGGGAAATGAGAGACAAGGATATAACAACACAGTGAATGAAAGGCAATCATATGCAATGGACTTAAATTCAAGAGAAAATGTGTTCTATTCGGAAACAAACAAAAGTGATAGTGATTGTGAGAAAAAAGTGGCGTTTCAAAGTGAGAATTTAAAATTAAAATGGTATGTAGATTCAGGTTCATCTGACCACCTTACTAATGATAAAAGTGTATTTTCTGAATATATTGATCTGTCAAAACCAAAACTAATTTCATCTGCAAAAAATGGAGTAAATCTAATGGCTGTAGGAGTAGGAAATATTAAGGCAAGATGTTATGTTGGTAGATCTTACTATGATTGTACTATCCAAAATGTGTACTATGTACCAGAGTTAAGAAAAAATTTGTTATCAGTTTCAAGAATGGAAAATAGTAGATACAGGGTTGAATTTTATAAAGGAAAGGTTAGGGTTTACAAGTATGATTCGTTAACAATGATAGGAAACAGTGAAGGGTCTTTGTACAGTGTAGAAATGCAAGTGTTAAGAAATGAATGTAATTTCAGTAACGGTAATAATGATGTTATAAATTTGTGGCACAGACGGTTTGGTCATTTAGGAATAAAAAATCTAAAATTGTTGTCTCAAAATAATATGGTTAATGGCATTGATGATTTAAAAAAGTATCAGACAAATGAATCCCTGTGTGAATCGTGTTTGCTAGGAAAAATGGTAAAGTTACCCTTTAATAAACCAGGTCGTAGGGCATCTAGACCTCTGGAACTTATACATACCGATGTTTGTGGCCCAATTAATCCGCCCACACATGAAGGATATAGGTACTTTGTAACATTCGTGGATGACTTTACACATTTTGTGATGTTGTATTTGATTAAAAATAAGAGTGAAGTCTTTGACAAATTTAAAATTTATTACAACTTTGTGACTAACCATTTTAATGCAAATATTTTGAAACTTCGTTCAGATAATGGACGTGAATATGTGTCAAGAGAATTTCAGGCATTCTGTGAAGACAAAGGAATCCAGATGCAGCATACTGTACCTTACAACCCACAGATGAATGGAGTTGCAGAAAGAATAAACCGTACATTAATTGAAAAGACTAAAACAGTATTAATAGACTCACAACTAAGTAAGGAATTTTGGGGACATGCGGTTGTATTTGCAGCATATGTTACTAATAGAAGTCCAACTGTAGGAAAGAATGTGACGCCATCAGAACTTTGGGAAGGAAGGAAACCTGATGTGTCGAATATGCGAATTTTTGGATGTACAGCATATAACCATGTTGCAAAAGAATTGAGACAAAAATTGGACAACTCAGGAAAGAAATGTATTTTTATTGGATATGCTGTGTCAGGATATAAACTATATGATATAGAAAAAAATGAAGTGATAATTGGAAGAAATGTGGTATTTGACGAAAGAGAAAAGAAGGAAAAGGAAGAGATGACATATATAAGGAAAAACTTACAGGAAAACACAGAAAGTGGAGATGAAGATAATATTCAAGAAGAAGAAAGGTTTGAAGAAGAACAACAAAAGACACCTGAAAAGAAAGATAAAAAGGAAGAAAAAGAAAGTACGGAAAAAGGGAGAGGAAAAAGAATAATAAAGAAACCCAAATGGCAAGAGGATTATGAACTAAATTTAAGTGAAGAAGAAGAAGCATTGTATGCGTTATTGACGAATTATCAAGATACACCATCAAGTTTTGATGAAATACAGAAGAGAAAAGACAAAAAGGATTGGGAAAAGGCTATTCAAGAGGAATTAAAAGTATTGAAAGATAGTGAAACATGGAAAATAGTACCTCAACCAGAGAAAGAAAAATTACTAGACAGTAAATGGGTTTTTACAAGAAAAGTTTTAGAAGAACAAGAAATATGTAAAGCCAGATTGGTAGTCAAAGGATTCCAACAAAAAGAAAATTTAGAAGACATATACTCACCAGTTCTGAAACTTCAAACATTAAGAGTTTTGCTGTCCATTGCTGCTCACAAAGATTATAAAATACATCAGATGGATGTGAAAGGTGCTTTTTTATACGGAAGGATAGATGAAAATGTATATCTTAAACCACCACAAGGCCTTAACGTACCGGAAGGACATGTTTTAAAATTATCGAAATCATTATATGGGCTCAAAAAATCGCCAAAATATTGGTATGAAAAGTTTACAGAAGTTATTACTAATTATGGGTTCACAAGGTCACAGAATGATTATTGTTTATATAGTAAAGGGGAACTTTATCTACTATTGTATGTCGATAACCTTTTGTTAATTGGACCAAATGAAACAGAAATTGAAAGTGTAAAAAGTTTTTTAAAATCAAAATTTAGAATGAAGGATTTAGGAAGTAACAATCTAAATTATCTGGGCATTTCTATACAGAAAACTGAAAAAGGAATTAAAATTAATCAGACTAAATATTTGTTAAAAGTTCTTAAAAATTATAATATGGAAAATTGTAAAGGTCATAATAGTCCTATGGATAGTAACTTTAAATTGAATTTTGATGAATCAGAAATTGACATGAATCTTGAATTTCAATGTAGATCTCTAATTGGCTCATTAATGTATGCTATGGTAAGCACAAGACCAGATTTAGCTTTGTCAATTACATATTTAAGCAGACATCAGTCCAGACCAACTTTAAAATTGTGGAAAGCTTTAAAGCGTGTATTAAGATATATCAAACAAACTGTTGATTATAATTTGATATTTTGTAAGACAAATAATGTAAAATTGGTAGGATATGCAGATGCTGATTATGCAAGGGATGAGGATAGAAAATCCACAAGTGGATATTTGTTCAAACTTTTTGGAAATGTAATTACTTGGAAATCAAAGAAACAAAGTACTGTTGCACTTAGCACAACTGAAGCAGAACTTATCTCTTTATGTGAAACATCTGTCGAAGCATGTTGGCTTGTTAAACTTTTAATTGATTTAAAAATTGTAATTAAAAATGTAAGCATATATGAAGATAATCAGAGTACTATAAAACATGTTAAGAGTCCAGATCAAAAGAGATTGAAGCATATTGATGTTAAATATAATTTCATTAAGCAAAAAGTAGAAGAGGGAGTAATTTCTGTTTATTACATAGAAACTAACAATCAATTAGCAGATGTTCTAACAAAGCCATTGTCAGGGGAGAGGTTTAGTAAATTGTGTAATATGTTGAATTTGGAAAATGTTGGGCTGAGCGAACATTGAGGGAGAGTGTTGAGAGGCAATGTCCGCTCCACCCAAAGCCGTAAACTTTTATGATTAAAACTATAACTCTATTGTGTCGATGAAAACTGTCTATCTTGTCGGTGTGTAAGAAAATGGTGGTAATAAGTGTCTGTAAAATTATAAAGGAGATAAATAAAAGTGTTTTCTATGAAGAATATTGGTTTTATATTAAATCCTGGCCTCAACAATATTGAGTTTTTTTATTGTGTATATTTCAATATATATTTTTTCTGTTGGCCTTTTGTATTCTTTGCACTGTTCATACTATTTTTTGCCGATAAACATGCGCAGGCGCTAAGTTTGCTGGAAGAAATTACTTTAGGCGATAAGTTCACCTATACTGTTCGAATATTGTTTGTGTATTATTTCTCTTCTTAAATTATTGTATTTTCTGGAGTCATGGGTGAGTTTGGGCCGGGTCGGGTATGAGCTGAACCGAGATACCTTTGACGAAGCTTGGCTAATTGATTGTATAGGTATTAAACTATATTATTGCTTAATTTTAAATATTAATTGTAATATTAATATAATATAAGTTTTGTCTATTGAATTTGAATAATCCACAGTATAAGGACATTATACAGTATGGACACTTCCTACCGCTCTTTAAAGGCTACCTCACCTCCCTGTGTGACCGATAAGTGACCGGTTGTCAAAAGATTGGCAAACGAAAGACAATTTTATTTTCATAAGGAGAGAATTAGAGAAGTCACTTCATTAAAAATGTCTATTGTAAAAGTCTGACGTTTATGTTCATATCTGTCGTTATAAGTTCTACTGTTTTCGGAAATATGAATAAGTAACTAAAATAAAAACGTCAACATAACAAAAAAGAAGTGTAACCTACGACAAGGCGGTATATCCAAGGAGCGTTAGCCTAAGCAGCCCTAGATACTCACACACGCATTGACTGACACGTGTACAGACGCAAGTGGCTTTCTATGTAGTAAACAATAACGCGATATTTGTTTTGTATGAAGTGTCCGGGGTGTGTGAGTGAATCATCATCAATACAAAATGCGAGTGTATGGTCTGCCCTCCCCCCGGAGATGTCGTTACGCTACGCTAAAAGTTAAACACAGCCAAACAATAACAAATACGGTCTAACTATATACGCTCTTTTGACGTGTGGTTAAAAGCCGCCATTTTGAAAAATGACACTATTTATATGAAAGATAAGACATAAGCGCCCTCCTGTCAATGTCATCCACACGCCAAAAGATCTTAGTCAGATTTTAAACAAATTGACGATATCAAATCGAGTTGAAGGGGTTGGTTGCCGGGACTTGTATCGAGCACACGTCTGTTGAGTTAATTTTACAATTATAACCGTTTTAGAATAGTTTCAACGTTATCTATGTGATAGAGAAATAGCTGTGATCCTGATTCGAGATAAGCGATAATAAGAAGAGGATTAACTCAGGAAACAGCTCCGTTTTCCGAGTTTCAGCAGCAAACCACCACGTGGAGCGTCTTTAAGTGCCCATCACCCTTAGAGCCGTCACTTTCACTTGACATTGGCGTTTCGCCATTTTTTTTACTGAAGATTCTCCCATTTTTCACTAGACATTGGCAAAATCACGCTCGGTATGAGACGTGGAATGCCAAATAGAAAAATAGAATAGAATAGAAATCGAGTTGACAGGCGATGCGGGCGATCAAACACATATCTTGAACAGCACATACATGTTATTATTGGTATGTTTAATAAGCGATATATCAAAAACTCGTAAATGTAATTTCTTGAAACTAATGTGGTTAAAAACTACATCTTCCCCACTGCTGTGGCACTAGTCTCTTCCCATAGCTCGGGAAGGTACGGCCAAACTCCATAGACGGGGGTCAAGTCTGGATTGGCGGAGGTTGCGGGGCTAGTGGCTAACCCCAGTGTCAGAAGTTTTCAGGCCACATATAAGAGCTCCAACATGATTAAACGACTGCCTTCTAGTGATAGCAACCGGAACCAAGGGCTTAACGTGGCTTTCAAAGCACGAAAACGGTCGATGCCACTAACGGTCAAACCTATCCAGGCTATGACCGTGCCTGTAATCAGCTAACCTACGTGGTCGACGCGACCACTTTGGTAGACATATGGTTAATAGACAATTCGTGTCTTGGGTAAAAAAACATAATCAAGTTTTTCCCAATAGTTCTGAAAAATATTCTATTGCACCAAAAACATAAAAAACAATACAATACAATGAATGATAATCAATCTTATCACTAAGACAAGTACTTTTACTTTGTATCAATCAATAAATTTTACTCTAATCCACCTATCTTTATATGTATAGAAAAACGAACTATATATATAACAAGGGCAACAATAGATAAAACTCACGATGTATTACTAATAGAACCTAAACTGATTAATATAATGAACAAATGAATACCTAGTCCACTATGACGAGAAGAGCATTACGAATGAAAAATTACGCATTGTCCAAAAGCAAAAATAGTAGTCTATAGAATTGAAAGAAAAATTCAATAAATAGAATCATCCATCACGACTATCCGACAGTAGATAACTACAATAGTGCCTAATTACTTACGGTTTATCATCAAAACACGTGTAAATATCGCAAGTTGTTTTGCAGAGAATAGCAAAATATGTGTTGGGCATGTAACAGTGCTGTAACATGTGTCGGGTTTGTACTTGTTACAAACCCGACACATGTTACAGCACTGTTAACACTGTAACATGTGTTGGGTTTCTGAGTAGGGCTTTAAATATTGTTAGGTTTGTAACTAAGGATTTAAAATATTATGTTGGGTTTGTGACTAGGGCTTCAACATTTATTGGGTTTGTAAGTAGTGCTTTAACATGTGTTGGGTTTTTACTAGTGCTTTAATATGTGTTGGGTTTGTTACTAGCACTTAAACATGAATTGAGTTTATAACTAAGGCTTTAAAATGTGTTGGGTTTGTAACTAGGATTTTAAAATGTGTTATATCCGACAGTATCCTATGTGTATAACTCTGAGATCAAGACGATCCAACGTCACACATAACGACACATACAGAAAAGGTAACAGCAAAAATTCCATACATAATCAATACATAATATACACCACCAAACACCGATTTCAACCACTTCGAGATCGAAAATTTATCGTTAAAAAAACTTTTTTTGCGCAGATGTAAAGGACCTAAGAGTGGATTTATTTACGCGAAGTTATTTTTTACAATTTTAGGAATTTTCACCTCCTAGGGAAAGTATGTTCCAATTTTCAGTATTAGGAAAAAGGTCGCATTAGTACTGGCTGGTCTGATTTTGTCTTTAACAGCGACAGTTTTAGCTATCAGTGGTAAAATAAAATGGGCAAGGTTTTTAGATTTACAAAGAAATATTTGTTCAATTTTTTTAAGTTTTTGTATTCAGTGCTTAGGACATGTGTGATCTGTCAGTCATTCAGTCAGTCACGGCACTTACTTTTGTATAGATATGTAGGTACATTGTACATACACAGTACATAATGATAGTGAAAATGACGCATGTAAGTACATACAATATATCGGAGAATGACTCAATTTTAAAATGATTTCGTGAAGCTTTAAAACTTGTCATAATTGGTTACTATCGAGTGACCGATTAAAACCGGGTTTCCCCGAATAAAGTCAATGAATCCCAACGAATTAATCAGCACCTTGGTGTACACAACTGTTACGAGTGGCAGAAATTGAACTAACAAATCAGCAGATAAACAATAGACCACTAAGTGGACCACTGGTAGTAAACAGAAATTTATATATGAATAATGGATTATACAACAGATATACAATACAGATGTAAAAGTAATCTTAAGCCACTAATTTTTCCCAAGGAATTAATACTGAATTTAAAAAAATAGAACTCTCCATATCAGCCGATTGACTGATGAATTTGTATGACGAGCCCAAAACTTTTTGTATGAAGAGTTTAAAACATATTCAGTATAGATTCCATAAGAAAAAATAATCAGTTTTATAACACAATAGCCTGCTTGCGGGACACTTTTTAAAATCTGTATAAGGTAGGTATAATAAAATCAACAGCGAATTTTTTTTGTTAACTTTTCTGACAAGTCGACCAGCTAATCGTCAACCTTAAGTATGGGACATCAATACTTTTTACGCGAATAGACTATGAATTCCTTGGTAAAAGTTGATAAATTTTATAAATTAAAGCTCCTGTTAAAAGGTACAATTCACAGACATGCACCCCGCTCCCACTTCTTTGGTACAAAATATACAACTTTAATGTAAAATCAATCACTTTTTCAATTAGAAAAGTCTGTCCCATATCAGTGGTGACAGCCTGAACTATTCTCATTTAAAATTAAAACCTGGCAGCTTATAAAATATCAATATGTAATAAAGTAGATGTAGGACATGTTAACGGTAGATCCAGTCCTCATACTAAACAACATTTTTTCAATCACAAATCACATCAAAATGATTTGATTTCTCAATTTTCTATGGGAAATCGGAAAACCGGAATCGTTTTTCGCGAATTACCTATGGATTTATTTGGGCAATTTTGTTCAATTTCGTGAAAAGAAGCCCTATTTTCAATATCTATCAAAGACCACACATATACAATGTTATATGGGGTTTATTAAGATATACTTACGTAGTAAAACCTCACAATCAAAGCCATGAATGAGACATACATTCATTAGGGTCAGACATACATTCATTTCATTCTGGGAAGGCAATGTTACACTAATACCATAAATCGAATGTCGGCATTGCGCTCATACGAGTTTCAAAGGAATCCCCGCGTGTTTAAGATGCCTCACATAAACCCGTCGCCCGCCCATGAAAGTAATGGTTTCATTTATTTGAAATGAATACTATTAAAACAAAACTGCGTGCACGTAAGCTTATATAGTATAGTAAGGGAGGAAATATTCTAGGGATTGTATTACATAATAACTTTCTCTATAGTTCATTCCAATCAAAAAAAATCCAAAGGTAAACAAAACTACTATGAAATTGACACGTCAACGTCAGTTGCATAGGTAGTAAGTTTATTTACCTTTTCTTTTTTTTGATTGGAATGAACTTTCATGCATTGATGTTAGTTGCTTTGATGTTTTCCGGCATGGAGATTTTCCATTGCGTTGGGGAATCACGTTTATCTTATTTTTATATATATTTAATAATATTTTTTTACAAGGTTCTAACATCAACTCTGCTTAAGGCGAGGTAGCACAGAGCTAACTAAACGCAAGTCCCACCCGCACGCGCCACGCGAATTATGTAGGTTTTTGGTTATTTTGTATATTTTCTGAATAAAAGTGTTCAAACTAAGTAATGGCGTAGTTTTCTTCATATCGTCGAAACCAATATTGTCATATAATTTTCATTTTTTTTCTTTTGATATACAGGGAACTGTTTTAAGTGACGGTAGACCCATCTTTGGATTTTTTCTATCGAGTCGAAATTGTTGAATCGTGTTTCGGATGGCGTATGATCTTAGGAAATATAGTAAAAAATAAGTAATCCTTTTTTCAGACTTGAAACTTCTATAGTTTTATACGTCAAAATGTAATTATTTCATTCCGTGACCTAGGCATAGGCATAGCATTTTTTACCCTAATATTGCAAATAAAAGAACTATTACAACGAAAAACTTCTATTACTGTTCTTTAGCACTAATTTATTATCTTAAACTGGCTTCCGCCCGCGACTTCGTCTGCGTGAACCTTAGAATTGGGTCCACAGAGAAATAAAATGTTAAGGCAGCGCCATCTAGTGACAAATTAATTTCTGTTTTTAGCCATTCCTCCGGGAACCCTCGAGATAAAATGTATCCTATGTGTTAGCCGAGTGCTTTATCTATCTACCTACAAAATTTCATCCAGATCCGTTCAGTAGTTTCTGTAGGCGTGAAAATGGAACAAACAAACAAACAAACATCCATACTTTCGCATTTATAATTTATAATATTAGTGAGATAAGATGAGATTAATGATATGCCCACAATTTCGTGCGCTGTTTATTTACTGTTGTATCTAAATTGAAACACGCAAGTCCACAGATAATCGGCGAAGATTCTCCTTTAGTGAAAAACACGCATTTATTCCAAGCTGTAATAGATTTAACATCGTCGTCACTATTTATAGTCACGTTGTCGCCGAACAATAGTGTGCAATTAGTGACGAATGATGGGCAAATGACAGATTCTTATCGTGGAACTGCGCTCCGTAAACGGTGTGCGGACAACGTATTTAAACATGTACTTCCTATAGTATTTTATGTTTAAATATGTGGAAAATTGCGAGGTTGTGAGGGAGAATTTATAATGATTAACGAATTAGGTGACCTAAGTGTAAGACTCTTTACAATCTTACAGGATAACCGTGGGACAAAACTTTGAATAAGACTTTGAATTTATTATACAGGTTGTTAAAAAAATGTGTATAAAATTTTAAGGGGTCACTCAGAATCAAGTATATAATAGAGAAAAAATCCGGTCTACAATATTTTTTTTCAGTTTCCCATACAAATTCGTGATTCACTATTTAGATTTAGTAGGGGAAACTGAAAAAAATTTATCATAGATCAATTTTTTTCATTTTTTTTTCCTGTATTCTATACTTGATTCTAGTCGTATCCTAGTTTTTTTAACATTCTGTATAAATGGATCTAGAGTTGGTTTGTTTGCATATTTCTTATATACCGGGTAACTATAAACGGATCTAGAGTTGGTTTGTTTGCATATTTCTTATATACCGGGTAACTATAAATGGATCTAGAGTTGGTTTGTTTGCATATTTCTTATGTACCGGGTAACTATAAATGGATCTAGAGTTGGTTTGTTTGCATATTTCTTATGTACCGGGTAACTATAAATGGATCTAGAGTTGGTTTGTTTGCATATTTCTTATGTACCGGGTAACTATAAACGGATCTAGAGTTGGTTTGTTTGCATATTTCTTATGTACCGGGTAACTATAAATGGATCTAGAGTTGGTTTGTTTGCATATTTCTTATGTACCGGGTAACTATAAATGGATCTAGAGTTGGTTTGTTTGCATATTTCTTATGTACCGGGTAACTATAAACGGATCTAGAGTTGGTTTGTTTGCATATTTCTTATGTACCGGGTAACTATAAATGGATCTAGAGTTGGTTTGTTTGCATATTTCTTATGTACCGGGTAACTATAAATGGATCTAGAGTTGGTTTGTTTGCATATTTCTTATGTACCGGGTAACTATAAACGGATCTAGAGTTGGTTTGTTTGCATATTTCTTATATACCGGGTAACTATAAATTGATCTAGAGTTGGTTTGTTTGCATATTGCATATTTCTTATATACCGGGTAACTATAAACGGATCTAGAGTTGGTTTGTTTGCATATTGCATATTTCTTATATACCGGGTGACAATAAATTGATCTATAGTTGTTTTTTGCATATTTCTTATATACCGGGTAACTTCTTATTCTCTGATAAGTGGCAAAAGGTAGATGTTGACCATGAAAATTAAGAACTTCCTAATTACCCATTTTGATAATTTTAGTTTTCTTAGTATAGAAAATGAAAAATATAGCGACCGTAAAAGACATCAACGAGTATACTACATTTTTCTGACTTTTCTAGGAAATACGGAAAATGTAGAAAAACACTGATAGGTATCTATTTAAACTTTAGAAACTACAGACCAAACCTGGCTATTGTTTATAGGTATTGTTGACAGATAAAGCTAAAACTGTAAACACTTAATGTACAAAACACCGAGGTATTAATTGACTCATTCACTTAATTAAGTATCAAGTTAATCGATTTTATCATTCTTTTTTTGTATTGTTTTTCTGTTAGCACAGATAGGCATCGCAATAAATAACATAAGTATAATTCTCGGGCTAAGCCTCAAAGATCGGCAAGGCTCTGCTAAACTTCTGGGTCAAAGGGAATTCTGGGAATCTCTACAGCCGCGCATTGTGATCTTTTCGGCGTTAGAACATTTCTATTAAAAATAATAAGGATTTAAATCGTTCGCTGTCGGATTTTGATGGTTTGGAACCGACAATTCTCTAAGGGTTCGTTATGATGAAAACATCTTTGTAAATATTTCAATAAGTTTAACTGGAAATAAACCGAAATAGTAAAAGTATCAGTGTTTTCCTCAAGAACCTTGTAAACTACAGTACCTATAGGTTGCGGTAGCCACTTTCCATCAGGTGGGCGCCGTCAGCCTATTACTCGCCACACAATAATATAAAATAAAAAACTCATCTTCAGGAAATCTAATTATAATCGAACAGACTTAATTGCCTACACTGTAACGATGTATCGTAATTATCTTTTATATTCTACGATCCACAATACATATAGGGTTCTTCTAAAATATCTGAAAAAAATTAACGGTGGATTCTACTCATGAAACTGAACAACTTTCCCCAAGGAACCTATACTCAGTTCGCAAAAAAATTTTTGGACTTCCCATACAAATTTGCCCGGATCAGTTTATTGATTAATATGGGAAATCCAATTTTTTTTTGCGAATTGAGTATAGATTCCTTGGGGAAAGTTGTTCAGTTTCATGAGTAAAAGCCGTGGTTAATTCTTTTTCAGGTATTTCATAAGGACCCTATATAAACAATGACCACCATCTTCGTTCGGACCACTCTGAACAGTCGTCGCTACACAGAGTTTAATTCTCTGTTTTTAAATTACTGCGTTATGAAGGCTCTATTAAATAAAATCGATAGCAACCTTGATGATGCTTCACAATCAGCCATGTATTGACCAATTATATAAAAAAATATATAATGGATACGAACTACTTATGCACGGCATCGGCACGTTTCACATTATATTATCTATACAACGGTTAATGAGCGATGCAGTTTAACGTCTGATAACTGTTGTGTATGACACAAATACAAATAGAATAAACATATATCCTCGTTTAGGAGCCAGGTGACCGAAAATGTGATTGTTTTGTCTCGAAATATATATTACATTAAATAAATTGTTTGTTAAACAAGCAAAATATTAATGTAATTTCATCACTTTTCTTTAAATTTTCAAAATCTATCTAGATTTTAGATTAAAATATGGAATAGTAAAAATGTTTCCCTTGCATTTCCAGTTTCCACCCATTGAAAATGCAGAGTTTAAAAAGACTTTTGACAGAAACTGAAGCTGAGGACTTTACTGATCATACTTAAACAATTTTTTTTCAAAAAACCCAAAATTAATATGGACTTCTCATACAAAGTTAGCCGAACAGCTGCAATCATTCGAGTCAGCTAATTTGAATAAAAATCTGTATGGGTTCTTTGGGACAAATATTCAGTATGGTGAGTAAATATTCCCGTTTAAGTTTCTTAAGAAATATCTTTAGATCCTGTTTGTATTGTCGTTTTCGTTTCGAAAGGATGCATTTCACTAACTTGAATTACCACGTATAAACCACGGTGCAAAATTAACACCAAAGCCTAACCTTTGTATACGTATATTTCAACGTTGTGGTGCCGAACCCTTATAAACCATTCGCAAATCCTTGTGTAAAATCGTTTAATTAAATACATTTGTCGTAGCTTAATCCGCTTTGTATACAACTGTCACTACTACTGTCAGACGGAGCCGACACCAAAAAACAAAACAAACTAAACTAAAGGTCCATCCCCCCATACGACCGACACGGTTTCATTTGCAGTTTTGACATACGGCTAATTCTAAAATTTTGCTACCACACGCTCTCTGCTCATGTCGACTCAACTCCTTAGCGACTATTTTCCATTCTAGTTCTAGGTCAGACATGTTTATATGTAGTACACCAATTTATCTGCAGCACAACAATCGTCATTTATTGCTTGCAACATTGTCTGATAAATACACATTTATATTCGGTCGGTTATAAAAAGATAACTGGGTTGCTTAAACCTTAATTATTTCGTTGCACTATTTCAGAGGACAAAAGAGACGCAAGACCACTCACCCTTCAGTCCAGAAAGAGATGGCACTAGGACGAATATAGCTGACACGTTTGTGAACACTTCCCAATCCTGAAAAATAAAACCAGGGTAAACATCTAATCACGGTACAGTAGTTTAATTAGAGAAATTGGAATTCGATTCCCGAAGAGGTCGACATTGCAGGATGGTTAGTTACCACCATGTTATCTTGCTCTTGCCACCAAACGCCAATGTTTACCGCATAACTGCATTTCAGTATATGAATTCCAGAGTAGGTATTGCAATGAGGAATCTAATTAAACCCGCAGTTTATCTTCGGTACCTAGATATAAATCATCATCACTAAACAGATGTTATAGTGACAATCCTAATCCTAACTAATATTATAATGTAATAATATAACTGTAACACTCCCGAAATGGTTCCCGTGGCGTAACCAAAAATTGTCAGCGGATGAAACCGCAAGCAAAAAAAGCTAGGTTCTTATTTATAATAGTGGCGATAAAAATTAATACAGGCCAATGATGGCGGACTTACCCTGACAGTTCCGAGTACTAGACCAGCGCCGATGGTTCCGCAGCCAGCTATGAAGAACGGCACTGCGACCTGCATCAGCGTGGTCCACCACCTTTCCTCCTTTTTCTGTTGGCAACAATAAAAAAGCCTTGTTTAACAATATTCGTTACGTTATACCTAAAGTTGAGGAGCTAGCATAATAGCAGGACATGCCGTTTTGAATTAACAGAACGTTGAATTAACGTTTTTTAATGGCATACATAAAATTATCAATAAGATCAACATTCACTACAATCAGATCGTTATTATTAAGAATCCCAACGCTTTATACGATCCCGGTATCCCGGGAATTTTTTGTATGAAAATCTATAAATTTATTCAGAAAGGTATATCCATACTATTCTTTCTTGGGAATGAATGAAATTGAAATGTATTATGTATAATATTATCGAGTCACCGCAAAATGAGCCTAGTCCCCCACAATTAAGATCCTAGATCAGACTTATTGATAGGAATTACGAATATAAACAAGTAACGTAGAAAGTTAAGAAACCACTATTTGTTCCTGTACATAAATCCGTGTTTCTTACGAGGCGAGAGAAATTAAACCATACATCAAAATTCACAGAAAAACTATATTACATTTTCACACACAAAACATAAAAACAATACATTTTCAATAAATCAGACATCTTCTGAAAAAACGTCTTTTTTTACTTTCTTTTTTCATAAGAAGAACATGTCAAACTCTTCCTGAACTAGGTAAGTATCCAAGGAGGTTTAATAACAATAAAAATACTTTATTTTATAATTGGACAGTCCCATAAAATTAAATTATTGTGTCGCCATTAGTACGTTACACATTTTCGGGACCTTTTTTGCAGATTTAAATGTAAACAGATTTTTTTAAGTAATAAAGTAAATGTTTTTCTCGCAATTATTGTCCTTCCTTATTATTCAGACGCTTCTTTCTGTGTAAAGGATTTATTATCGGATCATGATTCATAAAAAAAACATTTTGGCTTTGTGAATCCCCGTTAAGTAGGTGAAGACGCGATAAAACCTTACAATAACTTACTGAGGGACACCTACATATGTAATAACAACGAGTCATGCATGATTCATTATTCAGGTCTCTTTGGTTTTGCTTAATTTAATGTTTACATTTTAAGTTGGCCCACAGATTTGCTCGCTGTAATAAAGAGGTTAAAGTAACGCCGTTTAAAGCCTACTGCCAAAGTTTTTACACAAGCAGTCTGTGGACCAATTACACACAGAGGGCGCTAAACTCACTGCGTGTCCATTATATATAACAATGGGTTTAGGAGGCTGATGGGGCTACTGTGACCATTTGTGGCAGATCTCTGCTATCTGGGCAGTAATTTACACTGGCAAAATAAGCTGACGATTTTAAAAAGTAGCAGAATTCGGTAGATATCCAGGAAATCTGCAGAAATCTGCAACTTTTTTAAATCGTGAGCTTCTTCTGCCTGTGTAAATTACTGCCCAGATAGCAGAGATCTGCCAAAAATGGTCACACTGGATGGGGCTGCCTCGTTTTTGTAGTTTCAGGGAAGTTTGTTCAAGCCCGCGCTGATGGCTTTTACGCCATAATTCGTAATAAAGCAGCATCCCTGCTGACACGTATACGGGGTTACGGGGCAGCGCCAACACCCTCCTAAGAGTGATAGGAGAACGGTGGGATTCCCATTTCCCCTATTAAAAATCGTCGGGTTGCATGGCGGAGGAAAGTAATGTGTGGTTTCTTTTGACATGTACCCTGATCAAGCCTTGTTTTTACCAATATTAAAATTATGACTGACTCGGTGGCGCAGTGGTTAGAGATCCTGACTACTGATCCGAGAGTCGTGGGTTCGATCCCCACTCAGGGCAAACATTTCTGTGATGAGCAGATTTGTTTGCTCTGTGACTGGGTGTATTATATCTATATATGTATGTATTTAAATGTATATGTGTATGTATATCAGTCTCTAGTTCCCAAGATACAGGGAATCCTAGTTTGGGGCCAGGTGACCGTGTGTGATTTGTCCCGCAATATTTATTTATTTATTTATTATTTCCATACTAACATAGTTTTAAGTACTGTCAGTAACATATATCGTGGACTACTTTGTCTGAAATAAAAACGTTTATTGTTATGTTCGATATAATAAGCTTTCGCTACACTGCTCACTTGGCTAGGCCAAGTGGCAGGAGCTTCTCCAGCAGAAGCTTAGTCGGCTGGAGGTCAGTGTTATTAAGTGACTAATTGAACATTGCATTGCAAGATCTCTCGGGACTTCTATCTGCGGTTCAGGTCTCCGTTCCATCGAGCCATCCTTGGTATGGTACATCATATTGTAATTAGAATTTGTGTGCTTCCATATTCAAAGCTCGCTTTGCTCCCTGCCCCGTTGGTTTAGATTAAATCTTGCATATGATACATTTTAAGAGATATTACATATGACACCCCTCTAGGACACAAAATTTTTTCGCGTAAAGGTATTATGAATTTATGATGTATGCACGTCAGATTTTCGTATGACGCTGTATCTTAAACTGTGTTTAATCTTGAGGATTTGTGATATGCGAGGTATTGTGAAATTTTCATTTAACCCCTACTCCTCAGTATCAAAGGGTAAAATCTTGTTAATTTTATACATCGGCCATGTTTCTTTAAATATTTTTACAAATCTTCTTTTCAACTTCTGCTTTCCACTGCTTCCGATAGGTTGCAACAACGACACTCTGTGGCCAGCTTTCCCACAAAGAAGCTGCTTCTAGTATCATCAACCACAGAATTTGGTCACATCATGGACACTAACCTGCGTTAAATTGCGTATTACCACTTAGCTACATCAACAAAAGGGGTCTGTTACTACAGACTCCTTTTTTTCAAGTTTGTGGTCTGTGGTCTATATACACGCGTAAAATGTGTATGTTGCGTGTCTTGCGCTAAGTAACCGGCAGCATCGGACCTTACCCGCATTGTGAGGTCGCCTTTATTGAAGGCATTGATATGGGATGTTCTCCCATATCGATGATTGAAGGGCAAATAGTAAATATTATAATACAGTAAGATTATCATTACATTTATTACATTGTTCAAATCAAAAGTGCACAATTCAACTACATATCAAATATTGCAACAGTAAATTGTTTCACCTAATAAAAACAATGTCAACACAATATTATCTATCAATTTCTTTGACCGCTAACGGGAACCGCATCTATTTTGATCCAAGAGCTCGTTCCAATAAGTTTGTATTTACTGGGGGTTTCTGCAATGTGATATTAAAGATTATTATTAAATCTTTGACGATACGTTAGATCAGATCGAATAGTATGATATTTTTTGATAGATTGTACGTCATCTGAAACTATGATCGAGCGATAGTTACTTTACTTCGTGTTAAGAGATCCACCTTGTGTTTATTATGGAAATTGTCTAACCAATTAAACAAATAATTAAAAACCTCCAATAGCGCTCAGAATATCTGTAAACATCCTTATTCAATGCAACTAGGCACATTATTAAAACACTACAAAATCGGCTTCGGCTGCAAACGGTAGTACCAATGGAACTAACACACTGACATGTATCTACAAAAAATATTTCCAGATACATAAAATAACCAGGGGAACCAAAGTCACCGTCATAGCTCACAGAATCACTAAACTGAAGTGGCAGTGGGCAGGGCACATAGCTCGTAGAACAGATGGCCGTTGGGGCAGTAAAGTTTTCGAGTGGCGACCGCGCACCGGAAAAAGCAGTGTAGGCCGACCTCCCACTCGGTAGACCGATGACTTGGTAAAGGTTGCGGAAAGCTGCTGGATGCGGGCAGCATAGGAGCGCGAGCGGTCGGTGTGGAAATCCTTGGGGGAGGCCTTTGTCCAGCAGTGGACGTCTTTCGGCTGATGATGATTTCATAACTCCCTGCTAGGGCTATCGAGTAGTTGCGTTGATAAACTCGACCAAAAACGATTGTTAGAAAATCGACTTAGAAAAAAAGAACATCATTATCATCGGCATACTTATTATACTTAAGAAGCATGTAACCGTGGAATATCGATGATATTCAAATCCTTGAATTTGCAATACTTCGTCGGAACGCAGCGGAATAAAACCTTTTTTATCTTGAAGAGTGGAAATCCAAGCGTTATCGTCATTTGTAAATCGGCGGCAAAGATAGCTCTGCGATTGTAGCAATCATAGTGTGGCTAGATAAGCGGCGCCCGCGCAGCCTATAGATATTACGACTCGTCGATTGGAGTGAACTATTTATTTTCAATTTACCAGATTATACCAAACTAATATCTTTATACCAAACTAAAGATTTGCACCTCCACCTGCATGAAGCTATTCACACCGCTGCGCTGCGGGCAGGAAAAATGGAAGTACTTAATTCGGCCCCAATCTCCAGTTCTTACTGACTTGACCTCATCATGGTTACGACTCACGATCCCCAATCCCTGGGGTTCCGACTTTAAAGAAGTAGTAGATTATTTCACAGAAACCACACTTATCACACGGTCTGCTCTTATTCTGAATACAGATATCGCTTTCTCGCCTCCTTCACACATAATTATGTTTCTTAGATGTTCGTCCTCGGTTCCGGTTTTATTTATAAAGGGTATTTATGAAATATTGAGATGATAAGATGATGCTAAGGACTAACCACTTGTGTATAAAAAATAAAAAACAATTTGGCCATAAACAAACAGTGAATCAATGAAGGCGAATGCAATCCCTCAATAATATTTTGACAGAAGGACTCATCCTGGTCACATTATACATATACATACGAGTATACGCAATTGTATTTTTTTTGACAATATGTACAGTGTACACAATCAGTGTTAATGACAGATGTCAATGATAAATATATGATACCAGAGGTCTAACTTTTAACTGTTCTGTTTATACCGTATATCTATATGTATTATATCCAAGTAGGAAACTAAGTATCTTTAATATAAGGTCTTTATGATGTGGCTTCTTTTTCTAAAAAAAACTCACACTGAGTCTGAACAATCTTTTTTTAGACTTCGTGCATAAAAGTCACGAATCAGCCGATATGGGTGTCCATGGGCGGCGGTAATCGCTTACCATCAGGTGATCCGTCTGCTCGTTTGTCACCTAAGTATCACATAAATAATCACACATATGTTAGTATGAAAATTCAAAAATTTTTTGTAAACTGTGTGTTGTTCCCTAGCGAAAGTTGCTCAGTTACACGAGTGGAAGGTAATTAAAATATTTCAATTGCCAATGAGCCGAGTACTATGACTAAAAGTACTTATTTTTGTAGACAGATATTTTGTGTAGATAGTTACATTTTTATCGGGGGAATACCTGATACCTGGAGCTTTTTTCATCGAGATTCAAGGCTGTAAGAAAAGAACTTGAAGTGTTGGTAAAAACCGGACTTACCCCAGATAGAGGTAGTTTTTCGGCGTCTGCATCGTTGATCTTTTTGTCGGGGGGATCCCCTGGACTCTTTAGGTCGAGAATGCTTGAATTTATCGACGCCATTGTGTAGGCCGCGTCGGGGTTGCCAGTCTCATCTGAAACAAGAAGTGTTCTGTCAAAAAGTGAGGAAAAACAAACGTCTAAGTTGGAGAACGTATTGTATGAGGTTTATGCTGATTAGTTGCGACTGTAAAACGTGCCGACTATTTGGTCTGCTACTAGTCGGTACATCTATCTTATGATTAAATTATTATTCATTTATTATGTATTAACTTCTTAATACCTTAATTAACCAATCGTTTTTATAACAAGTTTTAATGCGTGAAATTATTTTAAATACAGATTTCTATTCAAAATTAATACTAAATATCTATGACAATTATAAGTTAACGTTTATTCTGGGGCAGATGGAAGGAAAACGCGCAAGAGGAAGAACACCAATAAGATGGTCCGATACCGTGAAGAATAATGTGGGAGGCAGTCTGTACCGAGCCGTCCACTTGACCAGTAATCGCATCCAGTGGAGGATCACATGTGGTCACGATCCTCAGCAGTGAGGGAACGACGAAGAAGAAGAAGAAGATCTATGACAATTAAAGTTTAAAGTTGACTAACCTAAATAAAACATTGTTAAGTCC
This sequence comes from Coleophora deauratella, assembly GCA_958295455.1. Lineage (NCBI taxonomy): Eukaryota > Metazoa > Arthropoda > Insecta > Lepidoptera > Coleophoridae > Coleophora > Coleophora deauratella. The sequence goes on along the minus strand of OY282413.1, from coordinate 7,776,172 downwards.
ACATCCATTTTTCACCATCATCATCAATAACTATCAGATGAGATTGACTGACTCGGTGGCTAAGTGGTTAGCGATCCTGACCTCCGATCCGAGAGTCGTAGGTTCGATCCCCACACAGGGCAAACTTTTCTGTGATGAGCAAAACTGTTTGCTCTGAGTCTGGGTGTATTATATCTATATATGTATGTATTTAAATGTATATGTGTATGTATATCAGTCTCTGGTTCCCAAGATACAGGGAATCCTAGTTTGGGGCCAGATGACCGTGTGTGATTTGCCCCAGATATTATTATTATTATTATATTATATAGATAATGCAACGTGAGTAACGACTGCTGATATTTTTTTATATGGAGATTTTCTACGGAAGAAAATCAAGCTCAAACGACGGATTTAGTTATCTCAGTTAGAAGTGTTTTAGTATTTATTTACAAAAGGATATGTTTCGCAGTCATTCTGACCATGATCCACTAGACAGACTTCAACAATGTTTACAGCTCTTATTAAAAGATTAAAGTGCGTTTTTACTTCACCTTTTTTAAACAATTAAGTACAAAAGCGAAACACTTAAAAGTAAACACTTAAAAGTAAATAAAGATATCTACAGCAAGGTTAAGACATCTTACTTAGTAATACATATTTTAAATGTGAAAGGCTAAATGTTTATTACGATACTAATTGGTCCAATAAAGTCTAAGCCCATCCTGATGAATGTCATGTAGCTTAATTACAACTTGGAAATTAACATAGGCTACATTAAATGCGTGAAAATATTGTACACACACACATCGAGCTCAAACACAAAGCGTTTATATATTTATTTTTATATATATATAGTACGTACTTATATTCATACACCCTGTATAGTACGTACAGGTTCCAAGGGGAAGGAACTTCGTTTTAGGTAGAAAAAGAAACTATTTAAAAGAATGTATAACAGCATCTACTTAAATAAGTACAGAGTCTAAAATTTTTTGAAAACTGACATTATTATTATTATATTATTATTATCCATGGCATATATATTAAGAACACCCTATAATACATTAAATATATTCGAAAACATTAACCTCCGGTTTTGTAGTCGGTTAAAATACAACTAATACCAGCTGACGACGTCACGGGTATCTGTCACTATCTTTATAATCTCACCTATTGCTGCATATCCTTGCATTTTCCTCAGGTATTTGTCCACGGACATCTCCAGGCGAGCGCCCATGTTCATAACAGACATTTTTATCACAACACTTCACAGAGTAACAGTTATATGGGTCATTCGTTATTATAAAATATAATTGCTATAATTTATTTTATTTACATTTCACTTCGCGCGAGTGTCTTGAGACCTTCAAAGTGTTGAAGTTGTGAAACTAAACTGAAGCGGCACAATACAATCACTTCGTCAGTACTTTGGTAAATTGTTTGGTTAACTTTCATTACACAGATCTGCGGAAACTGCTGTTAGAATGCTTCCTTGTCAAAAAAAAGTTAATTCACTTCTGGTTTAATCTTTACAGTAAGTACAGTTCGAAAGGCCTTATATCGATTTAATTTGAGCAAGTCGATGCTTGATAAAGTAATAACTTAATTTAACTTCATTTTAAGTTCAAATCGAATTGGCCTCCAACGCGGTGCTTACGTTGAATTCGAACGCTTCATTTTTGATTTTTTGCATCGATCTATGAACGCGATTTTGTATAAGTTTTTCATTGTGCTTTTTTTGCTATCAGATAAGTTTTTAAAAAAATCTTTCAATTTAAATTAAAGGTAATTAAATAGCCGATTTCTATATGTTGGGTTCATCATAAAATAGTTTTCTGTTTTTGAGAAATTTGACAATTAAGGTCAAAAAGAGGATCTTCAAGACTTTTTTAACCGACTTCATAAAAGAAGGTTTTCTTAATTGTATTCACAATAAATCTATCTTGTATTGATATATGAGTCCTATAATATCAAAGGCGGCAATATCCATTCCTTCTCAAAAAATATCTATGAATACAATATTATTTGTCTATGAACATAGAATCCATAACAAAAATAAATTCTTAAAAAAATTGGTAGTAACCTAATCAAATTACCCAACAAAACTAGCAGTTAATTTCAAACGCGGCATTATAATTTAATTTATTAACTTAATTTGCCTTTCCTTAGAAAACATATTGTTTGGATATTGCCGCCTTTGATATTATAGGACTCATATATTAGTTTTATTTTTTAAGTAGTCTTTCAATAATTTTAATTGAATATTGAGATTTGACCCATCTGAAAAGGTCTTTACCTATGTGCAAAATATCACTTATCAAGTTTTACATAAAATACCATATATAATAGAATTGGACGGGGTCCTCGGATTGATTTAAATGTTGGTATGTGTGACTAAAGTATGTTATTACTTATGTGGCGATTTAATCCAATCAAGGTACTGATAGGTAGATTTAATTTTTCAATTTTATCAATGTACATGTACTTACATTTTATTTAAGATGGTTTATTTAAAATTCTTTATGCATAAACATCTCAAATATTGATCAACCATCGTATTTTAATAAAAGTAAACAAAGCTTATTATTATTTATATCTATAAACCATGTTGATATTTCCACTCCAAATATTTATGTCAACATGTCAACAAAACTCTTCGCAAGATCTTATCGACTCACAGATGAGAATCACTGTAAATGTCAATTTTATCAATATTTATTTTACATGTATTTATCAACAAATAAATCGTAAAATTTATCTTCGTTTTCAGATAATACAAATCACGATAAATTGTTTAAAAATAAAACACTTTCGTTTTATTATTTTATCACCAATGCACTTCACACCTTGTCTACTACTATTAAAAAAAAAAAAAAAAAAAAAAAAAAAAAAAAAAAAAAAACCTTGTCACCTTCACACCTTGTCACCACACTACCAAAACTCTTGTTGTCACCTTAGTCAGAGTTCAAAAAAGATTTTATTGCCAATTTTGGAATAAAAATCTTCTTTCATCTTTTAACTATGGAATAAGTAGGAAAACTTTTCTTCATCTTTTTGTGCGAATGAAAACTTTTTCTAGTTAAATCTTCTTTTTATCACATTTCGAACAAGGAGGTTGTGAAACCGTTCGAAAACCGTGGGATGCCATCAAATCTCACAAACAAGTCTTCTTCTCAGAGCAGAGGTATCACAGTCACTGTTTACACGACACTGTCGTGTCGGTGTGGTCGATAAACCTGAATCTACCCACAATATTAATGTACCGATAGCGAAAATATTGACAGTTCAATAACATAATTAATAATAAATATTATAATAATGTGTTATTGTAGTGCATGCCCATATCTTGTTGAATATTTCTGTATTCCTTTAAATATTTTCTAAGGTCGAATCGACAAGTCGTCAAGAGCAAAAAACTTGTATTTTTAGTCATGAAGGTTCGTGCACATTGATTTAAACCAACTTTCAAATATAGAAAAGAAAACAGCCAAGCGCGAGTCGGCCTTTAAAAATTACCGATACAACAAAGTATGAGAATATACCCATAGAATATGCCCTAGCAGTGGGGACACTATAGGTTGTTAACTAGCTAAGAAAGTTAAATAAACCCATCAAATATCAACATTAATTGGATTCAATATGTTTTTTTATTGGAGCAGCTGTACTAACTTATATCTACGTCTGTCCAACAACACACAAGGTGTTTTTATAGTATCGAAGAAACAAAGGGAACTTGAGCAAGTTTTATCCAACTTATTACTGACATTTTTCTTCTTCTACCTAGCGTTATCGCGGCTGGAGCCAGGGTCCGCTTTCTGAGTTAATCTACTCCACTTTGCCCGATCTTCAACATCCTCCTCAGTGACGTCATTGGCTCTCATTTCCGCTCTCACTACGTCCAGCCAACGTTTCCTGGGCTTTCTAGGGCTTTATTGCTGACATAATAATATTTTTTTGTAGTTTTTATACAAAGTCTGTTTGTATGGGGGATGTGTTATTACGGATTTCTGATGATGTAAGAACTAAACAGAAAAGGGAAGTAAGCAATTAGAGACTTTTAGTATAAAAGGGGAGTCCCTCGACCACTACGGAACAATATTATTTTAATATTTTTTTTATTTATATAAATATAAAGAAGTAAGATCTTGTGAACTTATTTTTTTTTATTGTAAATGTCGAAGCGTATCTATACCTTTGTTTATATTGTTTTTAAATTGATTACAGTATATTACACTGTTTGTTTTATTTTATTTTAAACATTTAACAAGAACAATAAGCAATTCTTATTTATTTAGAATGTTGATTTTGCAAGCATTTATCTATTAAATATATTTTAGCTAATGTTGCATGGATGGTTTAAGATAATGTAGAAGTATATTAGAATAAATGGCTTTATTATTAGGCCGTAACGTACAAAGTTTTAATAAAATCTCGAAAGCCATTTTTGAGAAAAAAAAACATAGAAGCTCGGTTTCTATGGTATTCTTTATTTATTTTATCCCGGTATAATTCCGAACAAAGTTGAAATTTCGAAAGTCGAAAACGTTAGAACCATTTCTGAGAATGTCTTTTTTATTGTAATATTATGTATGGCGGCAACCATGAAAAACGTGTTAGGAAAAAAAATGCTAGAATAAAGAAGAAATTCAAGAAAAAATGCTAAAATAGAATACAGGAAAAATATTGAAAAACTCCGACGTACAATTTTTTTTCAGTTTTCCATACAAATTCTTGATTGACTATTCCGATTTAGTATGAGAATCTGAAAAAAAATTGAAGAGCGGATTAAAAAAAAAAACTGTATTGTATGTAATACTTGATTTTGAAAAATTTCAAACGCACTTTTTTGAACACCCTGCATAATATTATTCATATCCTTATCCAAGTCAGTCTAATATGATATTTTAGACGCTAAATCACCGAACTCGCACCAAGTTATTACAAAATTAAATCGATAAGTGATCAATTTTTGTTTCTCCAATTTTTGACGTTTATCTAAAAACCGGCAAAGTGCGAGTCGGATTCGCGTATGGAAGGGTTCAGTACCATTGTACAAGAAGCTCTAAAAACACGTCTCTTGTATGGGGGGGACCACTTTTTTTTTGCGACTTTAGAATACAAACTGTGATAGTACAGTACGTCTCAGGTAATTAATGACGATGGAATTGAGCTTTCCAAAAGTTCTCAACACTAACACTATGTTCATTTCATTTCATTTCACACATACCACAACCACATTTTGGGGTCCCTGGTCCGTGTGAATAAACTATGAATTTTCATAAAAATTAGCGTCCGCCCACGTGTTGCCTTTGTGGTGTGGTTGTGGTACTATTATCTAATCTGTGGTTGTGGTACGAAGGTAACCTGTCTGCTCCCTGACTAAGCTGCGCGTAAAGCCCCGTGCGCAAGCCACGCAACACAGAACACACACATTTGGTATAACAATACTATTTGGTGTGTAATTTTTTCCTTGTTTTAATATTTTTTTATTTTGTAATTTGTATGCCAAATAAAGTTTTATTCTGTTCTATTTGTTACGCGTGTATAAACATTACAAGCGTCATATTTTCATTTAGTAGTAGGTAATAATCACCATGTGACATTTGGAGTATCTGGGGTGTGACTTCGAGTTAGGAAAATTTTTATCACAGAGCAAAACATAATTATTGCCTAAGGTTATTGTGCCACCCGATAAGAAGTAGAGCTAACGTTAAGGAATTTTCCTCTTAGTTTAAAAAACACTAAAAATAGGAAGTTTACAAAGAATAAGTTTGTTTGTCAGATGAAGACAGATTATCTTGTTGATATAATCTGGTGAGCAAATAAGAGTACTCTAGAGCATTTATTTGTCTCGTGTATTTGATAATCTGTGACAATAGACTTCATATTTTCATCCCCACAGGAAGTTTATTACAATAACCTGCACACTCCATAAAAACTTCGTGTTATTTCTACCAACTAGGTACTACTTTAAATGTCGTTTCTACCGCGTAAAACTGTCACTGCATCTTACCCGTTGGGGGGTGAATTCGTCATTAGAGAAGGGGGAGGACAGTATGCAGAACTAATTTATACATATGTTACCGGAAATGTATGGAATCTAGGAATTGTAGGAGTTGCACAATTCCTAGGAAATGTGTGCAATTCCGAGCCTATTTAGGAAACGTGTAAAGTAATGTTTCAAAGATTCTTTAATGCACACATTTCCTAGGAAATGTATTTTTCTAGGAATTGTATACAATGCCGAGATGACACTAGGAAATATATAAAATAATGATGAGAAAACGCGTGGGCTCCGCCAGAAGACTCGCTACGTCGTCGCCCCTTTCGCTCCGCTAACACGCTTAAAAAAAACGCTTTTAAAAAACACTCTAGTTGTGTGACAGACAAGACCACGTGGAATCGGGGTGCTCCGATTCGGATCTGCTACTCAAAGTGAACCTAAATTATTTCATGTGGAACCCCCACTAATACATTTCTGACTGCCATTTAGGAAATGTTTAGCTTTCCTAGGAAAAGTGCATATAACAAAATATATCATACAATTCCTATCAGTTTCAGGAATTGTACACATTTCCTAGGAATTGTACAGAATGACGGATTACATACATTTCCATTAACACATATACTATGTATTACTAAGCTAAACTGCAAGCTGCTGCTGTAAGCTCCCCAAATAAAATAAAATAAAACAAAAAGAAATTGGCTGTGTTTTCTTATCTTTTTCTTTGGTCCTATATCTTTTGAATACTAATATATAGCAGATTATTTTTTTCTCAAAATAAATGTTACTAAGCAGGACGATATACAAACAAATAATACGTATAACAAGAAACAGAATATAGGTAAAAATAAACCAGTGTCCTCATACAATAAAAAAACGTATCGGGTTTTTTTAATTTTATGTTTTTGCTGTTTCGTAGAAATGGTCTACAAGCTTCAAACATTTTGGGACATTATGTATGCGAATAATAGCGATATTTTTAACCGAGAAAAACAGTTGCTGTATGTTATACTGTCTGTTTTTTGACTAACCCAAACGATTAATTTTGCATTGCAGGATGTCGTTGGATTCGTCTCAATCCCTTGAGGAATTTTATTTAATTTATTGTTATCAACTCATTCGTCCCCAATGCAGGGGCAGAAGTACATACCTCGGGAAAGCAAATACTCTACAAACGGTGAAGGTTGTTGGGCGAGTGGCTTACTCCAGTATCAGAAGTTTTCAAGCCGCCTATAAGGCCTCCGACATGGCCTAACGACAGCCATCTAGTGATAGCAGCCGGCACCAACAGCGAACGTGCTTTAATTTGGTGTTTTTGTGTAATCTGTGGTCGCGACTTACCGCTGATAGTGAACACTGGGTTTCCGTTGACATACGGTGAGAGGTCTTTGAACTTGCCGGTTCTGTCGGCATCTGCATCGGGCGCTCCGACCATGCCTGCGGACAAACAGATACGGACTCAGTATAGTTGAAAATCACAAAATCCAGGGCAGCTTCAATGGCCCCTATAAATGTGACTGATTTTTAAGTGCGTTTTGTCTTCAGATTCTTCGTCCTCAGATTCACCAATGATAAGTGATGATGATGCCGAAGACGGAAGCGGGCTTAACAAGATTCCCCAACTTGTATCCATGCCGTGCTCCTCTAACACATCAATGTTTTTATCATTGACGTTTAGCGGCAAGACTTAAGGCGCGAAGTACTCTCAATCTGAGCAGGTTGATACATGACAATATAATATCGACCGTAACGCCCTACTCATTTTAAGTTCAGGTCAGTGTGGGTACCATCGCGGCGGTTACGTCAAGGCCGAACGCAAAATTCTCGAGATTTCGATGTTTTTATTACTTTTCTTGGCTTTCAAATAAGTTAAAAAAAAAAAACGTTCAAGATTAAAGGTATTAAAATGGCCGATTTTTGTGTGTTGGTTTCAACATAAACAAATATTGTGTTTCCGAGAGAATTTGCAATTAATGCAAAATACAGGGTCTACAGGATATTTTTTGTCATCAAAGTTTTTGTGATTTTTATGATTCTGTTCAAGACAATTTGTTTTTCATTGTTTGAAGTATGTTATATATTTTTTCCATGGTGATAGCTTTAACTATTATTTCAAGAATTTGAATTGAATATTGCGATTTGGCTATACTTAGCGCCTTAAATAAGATGGTGGTAGCTAGCCAGGCGGGCTCCGAAAATGCCCTACCACCAATAAAACAGAGTCCTATAAAGTTGGACCCCGCCAGAACCGAACCCGCGACCTCCAGATGTGAAGCAAGCAGACTGACCTTTAAACCACGGAGAAGGCAGTTATTTATTAATCCAAATTCTTCTAAGAAGTAAAGTATTTGTTTTTTTGTTTTGTAAACTCTTTATTGTACTGGCAACACCGATACATACAAAAGAAAAATAATATAAAAATAAAGTACAAAGGTGGACTTATCCCATAAAGGGATCTCGTTCAGCCAATCCTCATATAAAATAGAGGACTTAATTAATTTAGTTCCCCATTGTGTTGGGGAATCTTGGTAAGTCCGGTTCCATCTTCGGCATCATCATCACTTACCATCAGGTGAGATGATGATAAGGGCTTACCAATTGATGGTAAAAAATTGAAAGAAGAAGTTAATTCTATGTAAAAGAAGTTAATTCTATGTGTACATTATATTTAATATAACAGTGCTATAGTACAATTTGAAGGGATTCGTTCATTATCTACTTGAACTTATTATGAGAACAGAATAATATTTGCATTATGAATGTTATGAGATTTTTTTACTAAGAATGTTATAATCGCTTTGAGAACTTTTTCAATGTTATGGATGACATGAGTTGCTCATAAGAAATAAAACATTCTCAGCTCAGCAACAACAGCTCTCTGGGAGTTCAAACATTTTTAGGGTTCCCCAGTCGAACAAGAAACAGGATCAACGGACGAACCGAAATCTACCACAGCATCATAACTTTTATATCCGCATTTTACGGATACAATATTTTTGTAATAATTTAATATCTTTGAATACTTAAGGTATTTTCAAATCAGCTTCCTATTGTCACCTACTCGTAGTTGAGATAAGGGTACCACCTGTGAGATCTATCCCGCGAAAATGATTAAAAATGCGTTTTTTTTTCAAATATAGGTGTTACTGACTACGGAACATTACGGCTTCATCACGCACTTAACTATTTCCTAAATAAGAACAAATACGTATTTAATGTATGCTACTCTTTACTAAACACAAGATTAGTATTATCTGACAAGTTCAAAAAACCTATAAAGATTATTATAATTTAAAAAAAATACAGTTATACATATAATGTACCCTTGATATCACCAAATTAATCAGGATTAAGAAAAAAATAGATTTTCGCTAGGTTTTATCGCCAATGCGACCAAGGTAAATTATTTTCAACAAGAAATACAGATATGAACTGAATAAGTTTTAGCCAGTTTTCATCCGTTCCAAACGATATACAGGTACCTTTTTTAAATTGTATAATCCTTACCCAACATTATAAATGCGAAAACGTGTTTGTTTGTATATTTGTCACAATGGAGTAACGAATCGATATGATTTTTGGCACAGAGATAGCGGGGTGGCAAGTAACATAGGGTTCATTTTATCCTGCAAAAATATCAAATCACGCATGATTCACGAAGGAATCTAATAAATAATGGGAACCCCAAACAATTAAACTTGAGCAAGCCAATTCTTACTTAATTTCATTGCAATTTGGAAATTTGAAATTTACCTGAAAACTCACTTCCACTCTCGTGAGCCGCTAGCGTCTTGCGTACTGGGCTCCCTCGACGACACTCGTAATAAACACTATATCCACCCGGATGCAGCCGCGGGCAAATCCTAGTTTTATATATTTTTGATGTAATCTAAAATACGAAGTATTATTTATTAATTCTAAACATTCGTACGATTTCAATTATCGCTGATTCTGGATTTTAGAAAATCAAGACTGCAGGTAATTATTTAATAATGATATCAATATACTTTTATCGTAATAATATTATCGTAATTAACTCATTTGATCAAAAGATGTGACACGCGAACGATAAATGGATGTGACAAATTTAGTGATTACGGATACACATATATTTTACAATAATAACTTTTCATCATTACATGTTATAATTTTTATAGAGTTTGCACATCAAAGTCAGGGCAAAATGCATACGTTCACCGTGTCTTCAGACCAAATTTTAATTTAAATATGTCACGTTGATGCAGGCAACGTGTCACGAAGATTTGTCTTTTAGAAGAAAAATACACAAATTCTCTAAAAAGTTGTGTGTATTATTGAATAATAATACAGGGTGTTAAAAAGTGCATTTGAAATTTAAGAAGTGAATCAAGAATTTGTATGGGAACCTGGAAAAAAAAATGTATCGAATTTTTTCAATATTTTTTCTGTATTCTATACTTGATTCTGAGTAATCCTTTAAAATTTCAACAGTTTTGAACTCGACCTGATACCTCATACCCATTGAATACAAATTGAATGCATCATACCCTATAAAGCCTTGAAAGCACTATCGGACAAAAAATTAATTATCTCATGAAATAAATAAAGCACACTAAAAATAGAGGGTTTTAAATTTGAAATGTTACTAATTATCTAATCGCCTGTAATCGCACGCGCACACAGTCAGTCACTAATTGCGTGAAAGATTGGATCGATAAAATATGCAAAGAATGTTATCATTTCTTCAGACCATTAATAATTGAGCAAATATCTCAAGTCTGTCGTGGATATTGCAAAAAAACAAAAAACAACTTTTCGTGCAAATTATTAGAAAAGTTTATTAAAAGTATAGGTTTTCACTTAAAATCTTCTTTTTTCCGTTCAATAAGCTCTAAGACGAAACTTCCAGACACCACACACTCCAAAATCCATCAAATCGGTTACATTACAGATACATTCAAACTAAAAGACATACATACAACCGAAATATCGTATATGAATATATTTCTAAAGCAATCGATAAAATACTTATATGTATAAATTTGCAAATGTCTATAAGTTGTCAACTATAAATGTCAACCAAACTGTGGAATGAATTGTCGCCTGCGGTATTTCCGGACCGATACGACATTCAAACCTTCAAGAAAAGAGCGTACTCCCAAATCAAAGGCCGGCAACGCACTTGTGACTCCTCTGGTGTTGCGGGTGTCTATGGGCGGCGGTAATCGCTTACCATCAGGTGATCCGTCTGCTCGTTTGCCACCTCTGCCATAAAAAAAAAAAAAAAAAAAAAAAAGTTAGTTTTTTTCCATCACGTTTAGCCTTCCACGCGTAATAGATTTTCGAAGCCATACGTACAAAAACTGCATTAGAGCAATGTAGGTCAACAACCCAGTGGCACAGTGTCGAGACTCGAGAGTGTAATTGCCTGTTGTTTACTTTTATTTTGTTGAGAGGTTGGTTATATCAATTGTGCTACCACTTTTATTCTACAGGTTGTACCGAAAAGATGTAACTTATTCTTCTTCTTATCGTGTGGCACATTTAACCGTTCATGCACAAGGTATAGACGGTGGTTGCCTTGTGTTGTGTAGGACATTTTAGATTTATACCTATTTATATTTAGATGTAACGATATTTTATGATGGGCCTAAATAACCGCCTCCGTGGTCTAGAGGCTATATTCTGCCTGCTTCACAAGGAGGTCACGGTTTCGATTTCCGGCGGGGTCCAACTTTCTAGGACTTGGTTTGTATGGTGTCGTAGGGCATTCTCGGAGCCCACCTGACAAGCTACCACCATCTTATCTAAGTCTTGTCGCCAAACATTAATGTTTATAGCACTGATGTGTTCCGGCACAGAGATAAAATAGCCAGTTCTCCATTGCGGGTCATCATCATCATCATCAACCAAAAGACGTCCACTGCTGGACAAAGACCTCCCCCAAGGATTTCCAGACCAGTCCTGCTCTGCCCTTATCCAGTGGTTTCCCGCAACCTTAACCAAGTCATTGGTCCACCGAGTGGGTCCACCATTGCGGGTAATCTTAATTAAACCTGGTGGTAAGTGAACTGATTATCGAACTCGTATTACGATTAGAATATTGGCTCCATTTCTGAATGAACCACATTTGAATTCAAACGTTAGGGTATTCTTTTTAGGTCGTTGGGCCGCAATTTGGCTCGGGTCTTACGAGGATAGGTGTGTGGGTATGATGTTTCTGATATTGAAACTGATCAACTTTATAAAAAAACCCTATGAAACTGTGCACTGAAAACGAAAAATCTTAGGTACTTCTGTATCTTATGAAGGTTCATAATTATTTCTGCGAAATAACAAGTCATAGGGAAAAGTGGATCAGTTTCATGAGTAGGGATAGGGGTTACACAGGGTGTAACTAAAAGGTTAAGCAAAGGTTAAAGGTTTAGGCTACTAAGTTAGAAACTGGACAACATTTCTTATACGAAAATTGGTAAACCTTGGCATTATCTCCCATGGTGGTAAGTGATGATGATGGCGAAGAGGGATTCCCTCTTCGCCATCATCATCACTTACCACCAGGTATATATTATATACCTGGTGGTATTATAATGGTAAGTGATGATGATGCCAATTTTCGTATAAGAAATGTTGTCCAGTTTCTAACTTAGTAGCCTAAACCTTTAACCTTTGCTTAACCTTTTAGTTACACCCTGTGTAACCCCTATCCCTACTCATGAAACTGATCCACTTTTCCCTATGACTTGTTATTTCGCAGAAATAATTATGAACCTTCATAAGATACAGAAGTACCTAAGATTTTTCGTTTTCAGTGCACAGTTTCATAGGGTTTTTTTATAAAGTTGATCAGTTTCAATATCAGAAACATCATACCCATACACCTATCCTCGTAAGACCCGAGCCCAATTGCGGCCCAACGACCTAAAAAGAATACCCTAACGTTTGAATTCAAATGTGGTTCATTCAGAAATGGAACCAATATTCTAACCGTAATACGAGTTCGATAATCAGTTCAAATTTTTGGGTAGTTGTGTCTGAACTAATACTAAACCTATGTCCTAAAAATAGGACGTTGGGCAGTACGAGGCTCTAATCTACCTACAAAACTAAAACAAGTTCTCTGACTCTTACATGCTGCTTAACTCAGGTTAACTCAGGTACATATTCTTCGGAAAATTTGTATTCCAACTAACTGTATTTAAATTTATGTTTTTAAATTTAACTTGACTGCTTCATCACTAGTGAAGTGACACAATGGCTTTCCGAATCGTGAGTAACTAAAAAAGGAAAAAAAAAACAATTTAACTGTCTTGATCTTTTCCCTGAATTTGTTTTCATGTCTTTCAAACACAGTCACTTACATCAATGACAGTATATTATGTATAAAGCGTTAACAATATGTATTAAAATGCTGAAAGAATAGATCAATAAAATATAAAACAATGCTCGATAAAACCTCAATGTATCTCTATATATGCAGTCGCAATAAACCGCAATCGAAAAAACCGCGGTTATTCACAGATACTATAAAATTTTAATATCTTTATCAATTCACAGGTTGTAACAAAATGCGTGTGATATTACTTAGAGTTCTTCTTCTTATACTGTGGCACATTTAACTGTCTTATCCACAAGACAGCGGTTGCCTGGTGTTGCACTTAGCACCACCCGCGGTCATGTGTATGGAATTTAGATTTACACCTACGGACGTGTGCAACGCGACCATCATACACATCTAGAAATCAGATGTGCAGGTTTCCTGACTATGTTTTTCCTTCACCGTTAAAGCAGTCGGTATAAAATGCAAGTAAGTTTTTTGGATTTGAATGAACCCGAGACCTCTGGTTAGGAGGACGGAGTTACTACCCGCTGCACCACCGACGACTCTTTTTAAAGAGTTTATCTTGGAATAAGAGAAAATATGTTTCAGCTATCTTCTAGAAAAATATTACCTCGCAAAACACGCGAAGTATAACCTCGCAATTTTACTTTACCCTATAGTAAAGAACCTAATGGACTGATTATAGGCCGGTAGGCAAGCTATAGTCTACACTGCATAGCTATTTGCAGCCGAGGTCACGGGCAAACGTTAGTATCTACTTATATCGTAGAATAGACAGAATGCACCATTGCATGTTTCAGTTCAATTAGGTATGGCAAATAAGAAATTTTAAATAAATCTTTATTTGTTTATTACGATTAAAACTTGGAATAACAGTACCTAATATACCTAGTAAAAAAATAGTAAGTAAAATGAAAAAAAAAATGCATCCATAATCAAATCGCAACATTGGATTAATAGTAAGCCAAGAAAAGTTTTACGCACTTTAAGTCATAACAAACTATAAAGTTACATGTTATAATTTACCCTACTGCTACATAATAGGGTTTATGTTTTTTGCATGTATCTTCTGTTTGGCTAAGCAAACATGTATATTAAAAAGGTAGATTTTGGAGTTAGACTTGTTCTACACGGACCTAAAATGTGTACAAGTGTTTTTATAACTAACATTTTTTAATAACTTAATTTGCTTAGATTTTGTTTTCATGCGAACAATTATGAAAAGTGCAATACGGAAACTTTATAACAGTTTACAGACCTAGACATCAATACCAGACTTACTTTAAGTACCAATCAGGAATTTATTAGTATTGTAAAGTGGTACTATTACTTTAGTTCGTGGTATCTCAGAAACTAGGCAAAATATTACAGGTATTTCACAAACAAACGATTTTAGTTAGTAACTAGTACTAGTGAGATCTCCGCGACTTCTTCTACGTATCTGTATAAACGAATGTCATCAAATAAATAACCAAAAAAGCGTCGGTGGCTAAGCGGTATTGACTTCGACTTCCTAACCAGAGGTCGTGGGTTCAAATCCTGGCCAGTGCACCAATGAGTTTTTCGAAACTTACGTGCATTTTCATATCGACTGCTTTAACGGTGAAGGAAAACATCGTGAGGAAACCTGCACATCTGATTTCTAGATGTGTATCTAGAAATCAGATGGTCGCGTTGCACACGTCCGTAAGTGTAAATCTAAATTCCCTACACGTGACCGCGGATGATGCTAAGTGCACACTAGGCAACCTGCGTCTATACCTTGTGGATAGAACGTTTAAATGTGGCACACGATAAGAAGAATAACCAAGGGCCAAGAGTATACCAATTGAGGGTAAAAAAACCATTTATTTCAGGTCAACACCCATACAACTGTTAGTAAGATACAAAAATACAAAAAAAATATTAGTACTTAAAGTTATGTCAATTTACATAGAATCAATTGTCAAGTCCGATGGATTGCTCCATCCAGCGATTCTGGATGGGTCAATCCACACAATCGGTTATCATCCTCATCAACGTTCAATTTTCAAATTTAATTATTTCCGCCTAAAGATTCCCCCTAAGATTCCGCCTAAAGATATTTTATCTCCAAGCCGGAATCGATGTTTGACGGCAAGACGTATATAAGATGGTGGTAGCTAGCCAGGTGGGCTCAGAAAATGCCCTACCGCCCCAACCAAACCGAGTACTAATGTATGTAGGTACTGTGGTTTAGGCATAGTATCGTATTAAAGTACTTAATACAAACTTCCAACACGGTAATCGTCTCTGTCTCTCGCTGGCTGAATGCCGAGGTTGCAAGACGAGACGATACTTACTAGGATACATTACCAGGTCACTTATGGACGTTTATTTTTGGACCTCTGGCCAAATTAGACCTTCTGGAGGTTAGTTAGCAAATACATACCTTACTTATGTAAAACTTTGGACTTTCCAAAAACCACATCCATGCAACGGAACGTTGATGATTTCTTTGACATATGAATTTTGAGTGAAAAAAAATATTTAGAACGAAAAAAAGGACAGAAGTTTTTTTTTTCAAGCAGTCGTGTTTTAAAATAAATCTGTTGGGTTATTTAAATATTTCCCGAAATAAATGTTTTAAAAAGAAAAAAAGTACGATATATTTTCAAAAATCTCATGAATTTCTTAGAAGACATATAAGTGCAGTATATGTTGAATATTATGGACGGCACGATAAACTAGGGTTTCCTTCCTTATAACGCGGTATCAAGTTACGTAGCACTATTCCCGACCAGATACACTTGTAACACAATTGCTACTACGAAATGTCTTGTATGAAAAAACTAGAAAAAATTTAAGATGGTAGTCCTTATGAAATACCTGAAAAATCAACGAAGCATGGCCATAAAACTAAACAACTTTCCCCAAGAAGCCTACCTTTACTTAATTTATTCCCAAAAAAATTTTATCTGGAATTCTCATGCCAGTTGATCAAATATAATTAATCTGCCAATTTGTATGGGAAGTCCAAAAATTTATGCTGAATTTTGTATAAGGTTCCTTGCGGAAGGTTCAGTTTCACGAGAACAATTAGGGGCCAATGTGTTGCTACTTCGCGATGCCTTCCATAAGATCCATCAAGTATTGAAACCAAAACATTCCCCCAAGTCCCAAGTATTTATGTATTAAGACTATGTTAGATTTGTGGATCGTTGACTGAAGGAAGCCGGATTCTAGCCTATTATAGCATGAAATAGCATTTATAAGTTTTATTTAAAAATGTGTTGGAAGGAGTTTCTTTTAGGAGCGACATTTCTGCTCTTAACGCAAAACTTTCTCCAAACGCCAAATACACGAATTTGAAATAGTATGAACTTCGCATTAGGTAGACATAAAAATTAATCTGCGTCTGCACATTAGATTGCAGCCTTGCTATCTCGCTACTTAAAAAAAATCTCAGCTCAAGATGGTGTCTACGACTAAACTTATTTGACAGGACTAAACTTAATTTAAGCGTCCTGTCCTTGTCTTTTCAATATACATATAAAGAAAAAGACAGACCACCTAAATTAAGTTTACCCTGTCAAATAAGTTTAATCGTGAAAACCGAATCGACACTCATACCGTCAAAATTCTGTTAAGTTCTTTTTGTAGGACAGTCTTTGAGAAAGACAAGATGTGTGAAACGCCAATACCTATAGATCTGTCATACACAATTTTTTTGATACACCGTACCTTCCTCTTATCAAGCAAAACAAAACAGGTAATATCTCAGACCAAAAACAATATTTATTTAGTCTTTATGGTAAAATAACATATGCCTGATCTAAAAACGTGATTTACTTTCTATAGTAGGTACCGAAACGTGCCTACCACCCGTGTCGGAGAGGCGGTGATAATCGATTACAAACGTAATCGATTACTAGTAACCTTGTCGATTAAAAATTACCTAAGACCTATATTTCATGAGGCAGAATTTTAATATGACTATAAGTAATAATTTTCATATGAATTAAAAAGGAAAAAAGTCCTTCTGGAATAGGTACCTGACACAAGAACTTTTTCCACGGAACCTATACTCAATTAGTAAAAAAAATTGCCTTCTCACAGTAATTTATTTTATTACCTGATTCGTTTTAGAACATAAATTCCAATGTTTTATTTGCAAGCAATTAAGGTTGTTTGGGTAAAGTTCTTTAGATTCATGAGTAGAAGCTACGGTATTTTTCAGGAATTTCAGAAGGACCTTAAAAGTACAGTCATCATCATAATTAAGAGGGCATGGCCCTCTGTCGGTGTCGCATCCTCCATTTCCTATCTTGCAGCCTATTTTAAGGCACCATTCGTTCACTTGGGTCATGTCATGTATTGTTTTGCGGGGCGCCCTCTTCCTCTTGTCCCTTCGATCTTACCCTCCAAGATGTTTAGTGTCGTAAAGAAATTTAGAATACATATTTGCTTAATATTTTTACGTCTCAAGTATGAATATGCGGCATAAACGGCCGTATCTCTTGATTGCATTGGCATAGAAGTTTAATTTTTTCACAGCTTCAAGGGATTGCAGACCTGAGTATTTGATATAAATTTCAACTTAATACGTCTACGCGTTCCTGAGAAAACGGGTCTTGACAGACAGATAGACAGAAGGACGGACAACAAAGTAATCCTATAAGGGTTCCTTTTTCCTTTTGAGGGACGGAACCCTAAAAATCAATATATTTTTGAGAATTCAATATAGGTTCAAAATAAGAAAAGTTGTTAGATAGGCATGAATAGAACACTCTGTTAAAGTGTTTTTTACACCTTGTATACAGATTTAACTCGCGCCCGAAATCGATAATTTCGATTTATCTAAACAAAAAAGGTGAGTTCTGTGTTTTGCGCTGGACTGTCGCAAGGCGTCATGCTACGGTGCGTATTGCAAAACCGGCTTTCTCAATAAGGTCCGATCTCACAAGGGCTTGTGTCGTTTGTCTGTCATAGTGAATAGTGACCTCCCGTGGATTTATGACTGTCGAAATATTCAATTATATATTGTATTTCTCAAAACGAAGCTTTTGTTATGTGCCTGTCCTAGCGGAAGGAGGGATTTTTATGAAGTCGTATTCATATATCTTCGTTACCGCCTGAGAGAGAAGTGTTGTTATATTGACATAAGGATACATTTTATGCAGTCGGTTCTTTTTTTCTTAAAATTATTTATTTATTTGGCTGTGTACTAGATAACTTTTTCTTATTTTATAATCCTTTACTTACTCGGTCTTTTCATTTTCATTTATTTCATTTATTCAGTTTATTCACTTGAAATATGGTCACATAAGATGTTTTGACTTTTCAATACTGTTCCAGTGGATGTTGATGTATTTATGGTTCATTCCAATCAAAAAAAATCAAAAGGTAAACAAACATGTGTCAGTTCCATAGTAAGTTTGTTTACGTTTTGCTTTTTTTTGATTGGAATGAACTGTAAATGCATTAAGGATGCCAAAACCCAGGTTATGGTGACTACTTGCCTATGTATTTTTTGCAGTAGATGTCTGGACTGGACGTATTTGGGCTAGCATTATGATTAGTGGAACACTAGGCAACCGCCGTCTATACCTTGTGGAGAGGATGGTTAAATGGGCCACACGATAAGAAGAAGATGGGAAGAAAAAATATTTAACAACTAATCACTAATAGGAAGTAGAAATAATATCCTTACTTCCTTACTTAGTGAGTTTGTTCGTTTTTCTTCTTTTTTCACAACGTAGCAACAGACGAAGATGATTTTTTGCACAGAGATAGTTGATGGGGTAATATTAAACTCCATCGGGAAACACACCGGTGACTCAAAAATAATGCAACCTGACAAATGACAAAGCAACGCTTTGCTAGGTATATATAACATTAGATAAATTAGATAGAGATAGAGGGCTAGTAGTACATTTGATAATTTTGAACCGAAAAACTCATTTCCGTACTCGTGAGCACCTTGCGGCTCACCAAGTGCGCACCCTCAACTATTTTTTAGTTTAAAGTATATAAAAAATATACCACATTCAAAAACTATATCAACACGAAGAAAGCCGCGGCCAAAAGCTAGTTTTTTTTTAACATGCAAAACAAGCTGATCAATTTATTAGAGAACTAAGTATTTTTTCTATTAACCCTGAATATAATGGTACTCCTGCATGAAGCCTCATCCAGTGCACGAGGTAACTAAAGCGCACATTATTTACTGTTTTCAAAAACTGGCAACACCAAACAATATGCCATCTCTTTTATCGCTGAATGTTTTGTAAACTGTTCGAACCCCCAACATCATATCAGATTGCTAACTGTACCTAGTTCCTATTGTACCTGAAATTACCTGAATACACTGTATTTTTGGTAATAAGATTTTGGGAAACGATCGCTTTGTGATGAAAGGTTTTATTAGTGGCCCGGATCTTATTATGCAAGGTCCGACTGGGTGGGTACCACTGCTCGCTCTATACCTGCCGCCCCAGTAGCGCGCTGAGTTCCGGCCGGCAGGTGGGGCGACAAAATTCGACAAAAACGAACACCGACAAAAAGCGTCGGTGGCTTTGTGGTTAGTGACTCTATCCTCCTAACCAGAGGTCTCGGGTTCAAATCCTGGCCAGTGCTCCAATGAGTTTTTCGAAACTTACGTGCATTTTCATACCGACTGCTTTAATGGTGAAGGAAAACATCGTGAGGAAACCTGCGCATCTGATTTCCAGTTGTGTATGATGGTTGCGTTGCACACGTTCGTAGGTATAAATCTAAAATGCCCTACACGTGACCGAGGGTGATGATAAGTGCAACACCAGGCAACCGCCGCCTATACCTTGTGGATAGGACGGTTAAATAGTGCCACACGATAAGAAAGAAAGAACATCGACAAGATACTGTTAATCCTTCTAGGGTCAAAAATGGCCACTACAAATCTGTCAGATTTCTTTACAAAGTTGTTGACTCAATTTATCAGTCATCGACTACATAATCATTTTGTATAAAACTCCAAAATATTGTTTGCCATACAGAAAGCAAACAAATCGTCACCACTCGTCATCAATGTTGCCACAAGACAAATGGGAAAAGCCGACCTATCAACATATACGTAATCACCACACTTGTGGAAATCCATGATCCTTGGATTCCCGTATACATCATGGAGCAAAAATTACTCTTAGACCACCCAACATAGGTTTTTCAAATTAAAACCAGTATCGTGCCCGCGACTTCACGCGCGCAGACTACAGATATACAGAGTGTTACAAAACTACCCCTTATGGTTGAAACGACGTGGTCTGTGAATCATTTGAAGAAGATTCACAGACCACGAAGGGGGAGTTTTGTAACACCCTGTATAAACAGTTCAATGAGCCCGGTCAATTTTCCATACAAAAATACACCATTTAATTTCAGTCATTTAGGGATCTATATTGGCAAAATAATTTCTGTACACCCTGTAGAGATTTATTGAAAACTATTTAGAAATTAAATATTAATGATACTTTTTAATTTCTTAATTGCTTTCCATTATATCTCTGAACTTATTAAACAGTATATGTTAATGATCCTATAGGTACTTGGTTTTAACAATTGCAGTATTATTGTAAGTTATAATTTATAAATAATTTAATAATACAAAACGATCAACGTTTTTCCTAACCTTTACAATTATCGTAAAAACAGATACAGGCTGCCCCGAAAATCAAACTGATTCTGTCTCGTTAGTAGCAAGGATTTTCTTGAAAAGAGGGGTGTATCGTATGGAACGAACTCGGTGAGCATAACTCGTTTCAGTGTAAAAAACTGAAAATTTGTTTTCACTAGCTATTAATCGATTTCAGTTCAGTTTTTCAAAAAAGTAACACGGCACTGACATAGATAAGATAAAAATAAGATAAATACTCTTTATTGCACACAAAATGAAACAGTTTTATTAAATTAAGGCTATGTGTTGGTTGGTGCAACTTGGGCGGACTTATCGCACAAAGCGATTTCTTCCAGACAATAATAAATAAATAGTTGCTGGTAAAAAAATACTATCAAATTAGGCAGTAAGTTTATTAAAAATTAAGGATTTAAGGACTAGGGTTTCATAAACGCAAGAGACCCCTAATTATCACGGAATTAGCACGACGAAAAACTAAATAATAGGCAAACTGAATACTATTGATTGACTGGCGTTGCAAACCATAATCGGCCCATCTCTACACAGTACACCATAAAATTGTCCCACGACTATAAATATAATAGTAAAAATTAACAAGACAAAGTAGATAATACTATCGGCAACTAAATAAGCAAACTGTTGCGTGCTACTTTTAATCAGACAACAGCCTGTACAATATAATAAGTACAAAGTTTATGCCATAAATTGCAATCTTTGAAATATCGCGCGGGCCGTGAAATAGAAATATTGTTTGTGTTTACAATGTAAGCAGAAGAAAATACGTAATATTATAATTTAGATAATCGACAATCTGAACACATTAAAAACAACCAACTTCAATCATAACAACTACAAATTCGCTGTCCTTTTTCCTTTTTTTGATTTTTTCAAAAAGTGCTGAATCAATTTCGATAAAATTTATATGGGACCACCTCTGAAGTATTACCTACCACACAAAAAAATAATCATTAAAATCCATTCATAATTGGCGGAGTAATTGCGTAACATACATACATACAAAAAAAAACTACAATACAGTCGAATTGAAAACGTCCTCCTTTTTTGAAGTCGGTTAAAAATAGGGTTTAGTAAAGGAACTAACACAAAAGCGGTCAATTAACGAAATATTGTCATTTTTATGTGAAATTGGTTGATCAGTTTGTTTTGGATCGTTTGAGAGTTTGAGAAGTAAATTTTTTTCGCGACATGACTATTACTAACATGACTATTACTGTTACATGGATGACTTGACTGTTACTTGAGAAAATTTGTTCAATTTCATTTCATGAGTAGTTTCAATAGTGTTAGTAACTTTAAAAACATCCTATATTTGTAAGGGTACTGGTAGAGCGCTTTTGACTTCCTCCGCATAGACTTCGAATATGTTCCCGTCGATCACATTGAAAAATCTTACCTAATCGTATTTTAATGCGAAAGTGAGTTTACGAGAAATGCAAATTTAGAATTCTAGTTAAAATACAGGGTGTAAGGGACAGCTAGGTATCCGAAAACTTTAAGGGCTTGCTCAGTAAGTTTCTTGTGGAAAGTTGTTCAGTTTCGTCTACTGAGCAAGCCCTTAAAGTTTTCGGAAACCTATCCCTTACACCTTGTATGTTGCTAACTAGTTTCAGGTCCATTAAAACTAGATGGTATACTATTAAATAATAATTTAAAGCATTTTAACAAGACCACGTATACATATGTATATTGTTAATATTTCTAGCTAATAATGTCCAACTGCTGACCAATGGAGTTTATACAAAAGTAAAAATAAGCGATTTTTTAAATAATATTTGCCAAATTTACAATAATCACTTTTACCTAAGATCACAAAACTAGGCAAAGCTTGTCCTGAGAGAATCTAAAAAGCTAAGTATATAATGCTAAGTATAATACGAGTATGTCTATTTATAATGTAATTAAAATACGTTAAAATCCAAAAATATGATAATGTAATGTGAGATTTCAAAGGTGTTAATAAAAATTAGTTAATAAGTTACTTTGGTTAGGGGTTGCTAGTTTCTCGTGGTCTTTAGATAGTTAAGCTTGTCCCCATTACAAAATTCTTAACTAAGACAGGTTAACACTAACAATATTGAAATTATAAATATGAAAGATAAGAACTAAGAAAAACTTAAAAAACTAAAAAAAATCTTAAAACACTTTTCTGAAGTAACTCTTTACTAAGGGTTTTTTAAATTACTTTATACATACACATTTTAGTTAAATTTGATATGCTTTAAATTAAGACATTCAACGTTCCGTAACTTTTAAATGAGGACTTTTTTCGAGTTTAATTATGCGTAATTGTTAGGAAAAGTGAAGTATACGCATTTTTTAGTGGAAAACATTAAAAATGTTTAGGGAAAGTTCAATTAGTTACAAAAAAAATACAACATAGCCCAGAAGTTTTTTCATATCGGTGTATTCATTACTTACTTACTTCATCACTTCTCTAACATTTCAACACAAAATTCTCTTATTTAGCTAAAAACTTTTATGTTTTAACAGCATTAATAATATTAGATCAGGTTGAGGTGTATAAAAAATAAAGTGTATTTAATATATAGGTATATGAACAATAGAAACTATTAATAAATAAAATACAAATACAAATTTTAAATTCGTGACATGAAAATCAATTGGGCTGAGTAGGAAGAGCCTTAAAACATGTCGTCTTGTCCAAGTTTCGTCGGACTCAATATGAATATAAATGTAGGGTTAAACCTATTGAGCGCCAGTTCTCCGATCAAATTCATCCACGACGAAAAATTTTTACGTAAAAGCCTTTGAATTAACAAACGTGCATTTAGGGTAGCTTTGTATGGACTTTCATGTTATTTTTGAAAATGTCCCAATTTTTTAATACCGGGCGTTTTTACTCCACCTATTGAGTATTATTGTGCCTTTTTAAAGAAGTTTGACAACATTCTTAGATTTAACCTCCTCAGTCCTGAAGCATGATATCGTTTGTAACACTGAAAAAAATTACTTCGACGTCCTAAAGGGTTTTTATATAAGTAAAATATTTATTTTGTTTGTCCTCTATGTAACACATTTTTTGTATCTAGTTCCAATGCATTGCAATAATTTTTATTTTAAAGATCGCCAGAGAAAGCTCCCCTATAGGGGACGCAAGGACCGACTGTACAATTGTTAATGCAACACAGTAAGGATGTTTTTTTTTTAATTAAAATCACTTTATTTTAAGTAAATACTAGAAAATAGGTAACTTTATCAAATCATAGATTTACGTTATTCTATTATTACTTTTAGTGGAACAACCTTTTAATTATCAACCATGTAAGGTAATTAAAAACAAATTAAACACTTATAAATATTTGGATTACAGCATGTATAATTCGTGACACAGTTGAACTAACAGTGCTATGAATAACATATGATTGATATATTTTGTATTATTAACGTTATTTACGATCTATTTCAATAAATTAAGATGTGTTTCATCACAAACATTCTAGAACCTGTCATCGGTATATATTGTATCCATTTTTTGCTAATTTATAACATATATACAGGGTGCTAAAAAGTGCGTTTGAGATTTTTAAGGGTTACTCAGAATCAAGTATGGAATATAGGAAAAATGTAAAAAGACCATTCTTCAATTATTTTTTTCAGTTTTCCATACAAATTCTTGATTCACTATTCAGATTTAGTATGGAAATCTGATTTTTCCTGTATTCTTTGCTCGATTTTGAGTAACCCCTCATGATGCTGATGATGACAAAATATTGATTTTGAAGGGTTTCTCAGAATCATGTATAGAGGAATAATATTGAAAATCTACAATACCAAATCTAAACAGTATATCAAGAATTTGTATGGGAAACTGAAAAAAAAGGATCGGATTTTTAAAATATGTTTCCTGTATTCTATAAGTACTTGATTTTTAGTAACCCCTTAAATTTTCAGACGCACTTTTTAGGGTTCCGTAGCCAAATGGCAAAAAACGGAACCCTTTTGGATTCGTCATGTCTGTCTGTCTGTCCGTATGTCACAGCCACTTTTTTCCGAAACTTATAAGAACTATACTGTTGAAACTTGGTAAGTAGATGTATCCTGTGAACCGCATTAAGATTTTCACACAAAAATAGAAAAAAATCAATAAATTTTGGGGGTTCCCTATACTTAGAACTGAATCCCAAATTTTTTTTCATCAAACCCATACGTGTGGGGTATCTATGGATAGGTCTTCAAAAATGATATTGAGGTTTCTAATATCATTTTTTTCTAAACTGAATAGTTTGCGCAAGAGACACCCCGAGTGTGCCCCCCCCTGTAAAATAAGAGAATGATAAAACTAAAAAAATATATAATGTACATTACCATGCAAATTTCCACCGGAAATTGGTTTGAACGAGATCTAGTAAGTAGTTTTTTTAATACGTCATAAATCGTAAACCGCAAATTACCTTTCATTCAATCAACTCAAATATAAAATAAAAACATTTAATTTCATAAACACAACGAACTACAATAACTTTTATATTATGTTACTTTCTGCTACGGAACCCTTCATGGGCGAGATCGACTCGCACTTGACCGCTTTTTTTTAACACTCTGTATACACATACATATACAGGATGTAACAAAGTAGGTGTAGGGCCCGATAAATAGGTCTTCTACACATACTGAACATTTGTTCTATGACTTTACAAAACTGCAAACAAATACAATATTTGCACTCTTTATACAGGCTGATCAGCTGTTTGGCCAATTTTGTACGTAGAGGCCTTTTTTTTTAATTTCACCAAAGTGGTGAACAAAAGTTGTTCAGTAAGATGAGTAGAAGCTCCAGTTACCATGTCCTATAGCTACCTATTTTATTAGACTCTGTTTTTACTAATTATCTAGGTTAAAATGTCCAATTATAATTTTGGTTTGTGTTTTTCACCATTAAAGAAAAACCGTATGCGGCTGAAAATCAAGATTGTTAATGACCTGCCAAAAAAAATTCTTAGTCTGTACCATAAAAATAGAAAGTATTTTTATACTTTACCCTTAAGTCACTAATTTTCTACTATATCCATTTCACATTATAGATATAGAACATTATTATAGATCTACTAAAACACAAAAAAAACGGATTTGTAACCATGCACTAAATAACTATAAAATTAAAACACTTACTTGATATGATGTTGTCACTGGAGACCTTAAATACTAATATCACAGGATTTTACCAAATATAAAAAAAAAACTTAAAATAACGCACTTTCCAATTATTAAAAAAAAAAACACTGAATACAATTATTTCAATTTAATTGATTCCAATTACATTCCTTTAAGAGTTTTTAAAATTACTATTTTTCATTCACATTTTTCGGTTCTAGAGTTTGAAGTTTGAATTTCGAAATTGTAACGCTCGGTAGGTGTGCTTCGTTGCGTGCGCGCAGACGGACTGTCATTCAGGTGTAGAACGAATGGTTTTAATATCAGGTGAAGCCATTGATAAGTAGTGATGTATTGATAAGACCGCCAGTGAGACACAAAGGGTGGCGTCGTGTCATCCTATCCCTCTAGGGGTTAAACGAACCGGTCAGGGAACCGGTTTGCCAATATCTAGGGATGATCACTGATCATATCTCATTTCTGGAATATTTTTTGATACCATAAACGCTTTCGGAAAATATCTTAAACGCGAATGTACAGGGTGTAAAAAAGTGTTTAGTTCAGATATCGCTTGTTTTTTCACAGTTCTTTTATTATACGTACTACAGATAAAATCAACGTTGTTTTTCTAAACATAGCCAATAAAACTACACCGTTCTGATTGAAGACCCTTTCTTGGTAATGTTTGCTGGTTGGACGCAGCACCAATTAACAGCAACGACTAAAATTGGTGTTGTGATCTCTATGTACAAAATACCATGAATAAAGATTATTTTCTTTGCACAATAAAACAATAATCGCCCAAAAATTTTTCATTACTTTATTAATATTTAGTCAAACAAGTTCTCGACGCATGCGTAATAGAAGCTTTAAATATTAACTTGCTACCCTAAGGTTTTCTTCTTTCCTATTTGTCATTTCACATATGTATGTGATTTTACCAATGACAAGTCAAAGGAGATTAACATCAATGTAAACTGAAGGTTTTAATGTGTCAATCCACGTGGTGGTTTGCTCCCCACGTGGTCGATTACTGCTGGATTCGTAGAAGCCTCCAGAGTTAATCCTCTTCTTATGACCGCTTCTCATTAAACCACAGCATTAAATAAATAAAATAATTATCCGGGACACATCACACACGAAAAATCAATAGGGAAATTATAGTATTTAATCGCACATTAATTGAATTGAATTGCAAATTTAACCTAACCTATAAATGGCGAAATTTCCCGCAGAGAAATATCCCCGTCACAAAAATAACTTTAAAACTCTTTTAGAATGGAAATAATCCTAAAACGAACTAAAAAGATATGTCCCTGTTACTTTATAGCAATCAACATTTTTTTATCCAGTTCTATAACAAACTAATAAACACAGACTACCTGTGAAACTGACTGATAATCAGTTGGATCGTTATGGCATAACTATGGCTAGATGGTATGTTTCATTTTCCTCCGGGCACATTTAGTTATAAATTTATTCCAAAAACCTCGTGTGGCAGCGTTGTTGAAATATTGAAGTTCTTTGTATCGAGTAGGTTTTGGATGTTTTCCTGTTCAGCCCTGTGACTAATTTCTACGATAAATTTCGAGTCAAAGTAACATATACATGTATACATATGTATTAGTCACCGTAGGGCTAACAAAAATACGTAATAAAAATAAATTCATGTATAAGTATGTATGTGAATAATTTCACTCTCCTTGTGAAATTACGCGACCCTAAATTCATGAAAGGACGGTTTAAATCCGTAATATCGCGATGTGTGTAGATTCATTCTTCGTGAAATTCGGTTTGAATAAAGCATTGATTACACGATTACCAGTTTTTCGTGAAATTACCCTTAAATTCGTAGAAAAAACTGACTAAGCGATCTTAACGGTGACATATATACAAATATAATTAATGAATGTTTACATAATGCGGATTTCGGATATAACTAAACGTAACACACCTCTAAAAAAGGTAACAGCTATTAGGGATTTGGGTATTTTCCTAGATAGTAAACTGCACCTCGACATGCATATAGATAATATTACAAATAAAGCATTCCAGTTTTACGGCTTCATCATGAGAACATGTATTTCGTTTAAACGTCCAGAAAGCTATATTTTGTTGTTTAAATCCCTAGTTAGATCGCAGTTAGAATATGCCACAGCTGTCTGGAACCCCTACTACAATAAATATAGTGATCAAATTGAGCGAGTTCAACGTAAGTTTCTCCGTGCTATCAATTATAGATGTTTTCGTACAAAATCATCCTATACTGATTTGTTACGCAAATTCTCACTAATTCCCTTAAAATCGAGAAGGCTGCTCCTGGATCAAATGCTACTGTACAATATGCTGCACAATAAATTCGACTGTAATCATCTTATTAATGAGATATCTATTCGAATACCAAACCGTGCACCACGTGTCTGTAATAAACATTTCATCTTAGCCCTCTAGGTTGGCAACGCATCTGCAATCCCCTCCGGGGTTGCAGGTGTCTATGGGCAGTGGTGATCACTTACCATCAGGTGACCCACTTGCTCGTTTGCCTTCCTAATCACATAAAAAAAAAAAAAAAAAAAAAAAAAAACAAGCATACCACTTATTTGCTTTTAAACCATGTCGAACTAATGCTGGTGAACGCGCACCTTTGCGTCGTTTAATGAAATCATATAATGATCATTTCACAGATCTTGACCTTTTTGTATTGTCACCTTCGAAATACAAAAGCTTTATCACAGAAGTGTTGACCGAACTTGATATTTAAGATTTGTCTGTCAGAATGCAAATTTTGTTTTCTTTTTCTATTTTGTGTCCTCTCTGA
Source organism: Coleophora deauratella (assembly GCA_958295455.1). NCBI lineage: Eukaryota > Metazoa > Arthropoda > Insecta > Lepidoptera > Coleophoridae > Coleophora > Coleophora deauratella. The sequence goes on along the minus strand of OY282413.1, from coordinate 7,747,281 downwards.
ATGTGTTTGTTAATTTTAATTTGGGGACAACGGTGCTGGTTGTACAATTATCTTCTTCTAGTTATCTAATACTTATAACATAAGCTTCATTGTATAACTGTTCGTTGTTCTAAATAAAAAAAAAAATAATAAAAATAAACAACATGTAGGTTTCTGTACGTAAGCAAACGTAATCGTTCATGTCAACTATGAGAAATCACACCCTTTGTCAATGTTACTAAATGTAATAAATGTTAATGTTAATGTTAATAAATGTTTTTCTATTTCTATTTCTATTTCTAATATATTCTTTCTAGATCAATGTATGAGCAAAAAGGAAAAAAATATTTCAAGCGTAAATAAACGTATGAAATAAACCTTTATCTTTAATTGAAAGGGTATGTTTTACAAATGTATTTTCGTTAAAAAAGGTATCTAGAATCTTGTCCTTATTTATGATTCAGAAGATGTTAATTTCATAAAACCATAATGTAACAGACAAAACAAAACCTATAGCACCCAAGTCGAAATTTTTCTTTTTAAGAAAAATTTTTCAGTTTACCAAGTAGAAATCCCTAAAAAAATATACTTATCTTTATTCTTTAATTTTTAATTTGTGGCAGCCCTAATTCGGGCGGTCAACGTTCGCAGGAGAGGACGAACGCATGTGAATCCTATTTTTAAACGACTTCAAAAATACTTCCTTCTTACTAATAAATAAATACGTACATATTATGTCTGTATGGCGCAATTTTACCAAAAAATACTATACGGATTGAAGTATTTTATTTATAGAAAGCTTCTAGCCGCAGAAATAGCTAAGGTAGCTAGGATAGCTAGGATTTCTCTACGGTTGTTAAAGTTCAGACAATAGTTTTCTTTTCATTATTTTCGGTATTGCATACAAAAGTAACCAAAGTGTAGTACTCGTTGATGTCTTTTATATGGCCGAAATGTTTCACTCGATCTATGATAGATAATACCAGATACTAAAATACCTATCTGGGCCAATACAGAAATAAATTAAAATATTTTATTCAAAGTAGGTTGCAGTGTACACTTATCGAAGGTAGTTCTTTACCTACCTAATACTAATTACTGACTCGGTGGCTAAGTGGTTAGCGATCCTGACCTCTGAGAGTCGTGGGTTCGATCCCCACACAGGGCAAACTTTTCTGTGATGAGCAGAATTGTTTGCTCTGAGTCTGGGTGTATTATATCTATATATGTATGTATTTAAAAAGTATATGTGTATGTATATCAGTCTCTGGTTCCCAAGATACAGGGAATCCTAGTTTGGGGCCAGATGACCGTGTGTGATTTGTCCCAGATATTATTATTATTACTTTTCGAAAAAATTTAATATGTATACTCTTTCTAGATCAATGTATGAGCAAAAAGGAAAAAAATATTTCAAGCGTAAATAAACGTATGAAATAAACCTTAATCTTTAGTTGAAAGGGTATGTTTCTACATATGTATTTTCGTTAAAAAAAGCCATCTAAAATCTTGTCTTTATTTATGATACAGAAGATGTTAATTTCAGAAAACCATAATGTAACAGACAAAACAAAACCTATAGCACCCAAGTCGAATTTTTTCTTTTTAAGAAAAATTTTTCAGTTTACCATGTAGAAATCCCTAAAAAAATATACTTATCTTAATCCTTTAATTTTTAATTTGTGGCAGCCCTAATTCGGGCGGTCAACGTTCGCAGGAGAGGACGAACGCATGTGAATCCTATTTTTAAACGACTTCAAAAATACTTCCTTCTTACTAATAAATAAATACGTACATATTATGTCTGTATGGCGCAATTTTATCAAAAAATACTACACGGATTGAAGTATTTTATTTATAGAAAGCTTCTAGCCGCAGAAATAGCTAAGGTAGCTAGGATAGCTAGGATTTCTCTACGGTTGTTAAAGTTCAGACAATAGTTTTCTTTTCAGTATTTTCGGTATTACATACAAAAGTAACCAAAGTGTAGTACTCGTTGATGTCTTTTATATGGCCGAAATGTTTCACTCGATCTATGATAGATAATACCAGATACTAAAATACCTATCTGGGCCAATACAGAAATAAATTAAAATATTTTATTCAAAGTAGGTTGCAGTGTACACTTATCGAAGGTAGTTCTTTACCTACCTAATACTAATTACTGACTCGGTGGCTAAGTGGTTAGCGATCCTGACCTCCGAGAGTCGTGGGTTCGATCCCCACACAGGGCAAACTTTTCTGTGATGAGCAGAATTGTTTGCTCTGAGTCTGGGTGTATTATATCTATATATGTATGTATATGTGTATGTATATCAGTCTCTGGTTCCCAAGATACAGACAGGGAATCCTAATTTGGGACCAGATGACTGTCCCAGTGATTTGTCCCAGATATTATTATTATTACTTTTCGAAGGTCTTTCTCTACCTACATACGAGGTCCTTACCACGCGGAACACGTATAACCGTCGTTTCTGGAAGTGTATAATTAAACTAATAACCGTACTTTTTGGAGCCGGCTAAAAAGACCACATTCGGAAACATAAACGGTGGGTTCGACTAATGAAACTGAACATTTTTTTCTTCAAGGACCTCTGAAGTCTCAAAAAACTTTTTGGGCTCGCCATACTAAAACTGGCTAATTGGCCGAGCAATTTGAACGAACAGTCCAATTTTTTCTGATAGTGTCCATAGTAGCAAGTTCAGTTTCATGAAACACAGGGTTCTATTAAAGTTTCATGATCTTTTTTAATTGTAATAACGTCAACATTTTTAGTTGTAATAATATCTAAGCTAACAAAAATCACGTATTAATGGGCCATATGTCTTTATATTGATATCTGTATGTTAAAATTTTCAAACGAGTATAATGAATGTGTGTTTTCATAGAAATGCAAAAAAATGTAGTGCCTACAATACGTTTGCTAGAAAATCAGAATTTAAAATGCACCTTTCAATAAAAAGCGACCTATTAATTAGTGAATTTTATTAATTTTAAAATTTAAGAAACAAAAGTTGTTCAGTTCAGGTAGTACCACTGCTTAAGAGGTAACGGATTCTGTAAAGTATTTCTAAAATAAGTATCTCTTTCCCTACCCTCAAATATGGTTGAAGAGAGCGATGGCTGACTCTCGCGTTATACTCGTGATCGGGTGCTGTCCGTGTGGACTGGCCTGCTCTCGTCATTGGGATTATTCTAAATAATTATAAGTGAGTAATTAGCTTCTTAATGGAAATGAGTCTTATCTCTTGTGTTAAGTTTAATTTATATAATGTAGTGTAAAGTTATTACAAATCAAGATTCTTGACCAAAAATTAAAACCCTTTTTGAAAAAAAAAGTGTTGGAGGGAGCTTTTTCGACCCATCATTTCTTTTCACTCCGCAAACACAAGTTCCCCAAGGAAACAATACAATGGTAACAAAATAGTTTTTGTGTTCTAGCAGCACAATACAGATAGAACTAGTAAAAAATACAGATAAGTAGTATCATGGCATAGCTATTTTGTTTACAGTATCATATTCGCGAAGAAATAAATAAAATTAATAAATATTTACATTGAACAATTCATAAGTATTTTAATACACAATTACTATCAAAGGAAACAAAAGAGTCCTATAGATAGATAGAGATCTTTCAAACATTATCTAAATGCCATATCGCAGTTTGATTAAAAAATATATCGCATTAAAAGGCATATTAATTTCCATCTTTTTATTGTAGTTTCTTTTTACGCAGTCAGGTTTTTTAATTGGTTTTTTTCACTTAATTATATTTTTTGAATCTACGTGCGATGCCACGTAGGAGCATTACTACAGCTGCGGCTCCAATAAAAGGTAGCAAAAATTGTTTAACTTTTCATACTGATGTGGTAACTTTTATGGTCAATGCTAAAATATGAATACTCCATCATAGGTTCCTGGGGGAAGCTTGTTCAACTTTTTGCATTTTAGTTCGCCTCCTTTCGTTAACATCCTATATCTTTCCCACTGCTGGAGTGCGGGTCTCTTCCTATACCTCGGGAAAGTCAGGCTTCACACTGGGCCTAGTCCAGGCGCGGATCCAGGGGGGGGGGAGGCAATGGGTGCAATTGCCCCCCCCCCCCCCCGACCCCGAACCCTGACCGAGGTACTAAAACTTCAATAAAATGCAAATAAATAGAGGCATTTCTTAACTATTCAAAAAATTTCGCGCTTGCTACGCTCGCGACTTTTTATATTAATGGTCTAATACCATCGACCGCTTCATAAATACGAGTACACTAAAAATTTTCCCCGCCCCCCCCCCCCCCCTGAACAAAATTCTGGATCCGCGCCTGGCCTAGTCCGGATTGGTGAAGGTTGTGGGGTTTTTTTACCCTCAATTGGTAAGCCCTTGGCCAACACCAGACATACCTTGCAAAGCACGGCACTGTCGAGATAAAATGCCGCTAGAGGCAGACCCATCCAGATTAAGACCGTGTCTTTAGTCTATTGATTGCGGCCACGCAAGTTTTGTAACAAATTAAAATTTTAATTCTAATTTCGTTGTTCAACATCTGCTGTCACTTGGTAAAGGATCTTCGTTTTGAACAGTTATCCTTCACTTCTCGTGTTTTTAAAAGCCGAAAGTTTTAAGCTACATATTTTTAAAACATAACCACAAACTAGATAAGGTAAATTGCATATGACATGCATTGCACAGCTGCATTACCACATTTGTCATTCATTCATTACACTCTTATCTTAAATCATTTTTTTCATTCTCTGATTAAAATATATGTGACAGTTTTGATGAATATGCTCTATATCGATAGTGTGACATAAAATTAATAATTTTAAAAGATAAAAGAAAACAGATAAAATAAAGTTATTTCTTTGATCTGAGGATTTCATTAAAAATCATGACATAGCCGCACAACCTTAAGGTGTAGTGGTAGGGGATTTCCTGTGCCCGCCTGGCTAGCCACTACATGTTAATAACATTGATGTGTTAGTAAGCTCGCTTCCATCTTCGGCATTATAATAATAATAATAAACGACCGCCCCAAGCTCTACTGGGACCGAGACATCATCACGGACAGGTCTATTGATCATAATAGGCCTGATATCGTGTTGATGTATCGGGCGCAGTCAAGGGTGTTTTTGGTGGATATCACTATTCCACACGACGAAAACCTCGTGCAAGCAGATGCCGACAAGAGGTTGCGGTACCTGAACCTGGCGCACGAGGTTACGGATGTGTGGCAAGTGCAATCCACTGAAATCATTCCTGTAGTCCTGTCCGTAAATGGTTTGATTCCAGCTGACCTGGATCGTAACCTTAGGCAGCTGGGACTTCGAGGCAGACTGATAATAGCGGCTATGCAAAAGGCAGTCCTCCTCGACAATGCCCGGATTGTCCGACGCTTTCTCTCCTCGTCGCACTGACCTCCAGCCGACTGTGCTTCTGCTGGAGTAGCTCCTGCCACTTCGCCTAGCGCGAAGTGGTCAGAGTAGCCCAAATTCATGTTTCAAAATAATAATAATATCCAGGACAAATCATACACGGTCATCTGGCCCCAAACTAGGATTCCCTGTATCTTGGGAACCAGACGACTGATATACATACACATCTACATTTAAATACATACATATATATGTAGATATTATACACCCAGACTCAGAGCAAACATTTCTGCTCATCACAGAAAAGTTTGGGGATCGAACCCACGACTCTCGGATCAGAGCTTAGGATCGCTAACCACTTAGCCACCGAGTCAGTCAATTATCATCAATTACCATTGTGTATAAATAAAACATCCCAAGGTATGCGGATAACCCCGCGCTCCTGCATTAGGGACGATATGGATTTATTAACGAATAAGGGGTCATCCATTAATCACGTGAGGCTCAAAAGGGGTGGAGGGGGTTCGGAAAAAATCACGAAATATCACAAGGGGGGAGGGGGGTGCAGTGAGATATCACGTGTATTTATTTTTCTGACAAGCGTGATTTCTAAAGTAAGTTCCAAAGGTTGGAGTGTTGTTGTTGCGGTGTTTTTAATTCATCCCAACAAGGTTCGAAACTGCTTCAGGCAGTCAAAAACAACCTACAACCTTAATGTCTGTCTGGACATTTTTATCACGGTGCTTAATTTTCCAGAATTAAATTAGATTATACCTGTATTTAAAGATAATATTCAGATTTTTTTAAGATACTTTGTAACAAAAAAATACACGTAATTTTGGGTAGGGGGGTTCTGGGGGGTAGTCTAAAACCTCACCAAGAATCACCAGGGGGTTAAAAAGTTGCTAAAAACATCACATGATTAATGGACGACCCCTAAGTACAGAAAAATACAATAGATATTACTTACTCTATTATGCGTTCTAATAATTCGCTTGCCAGTTATCTTTAGGGACATCGCCAGAGATTAGATAATCGTGCGAATAACTAATCTGACTAAAATTTTAAAAGCAAAGATAAAATCTAAGGTATAAACATTTTTTATAAATGCTTGGCGATTACTGGGTATAATGATTATTGGATATTTGGGTATTTGCGTCAATATAAATTTCCTATCTATGTCATAAGTTCATCACACACATCCATCAGTAAAACTGGAAAATAATCTTTATCAACATTCAATTGATTTTGCAAGGTTTTGATGGCCAACAGTGTGAACAATTTCCGTGTTTTTTTGCCTCCGTGGCGTTGTGGTTAGTCAACTCGCTTTACATATGGGTTCGATTATCAGCAAGGCCCAACTTGAAACTGGTTGTAAACTGGGAATCTAGTGTTCCCGCCAAACATCAATGACATGGGGAAAGTTACAAAATAATATTTTCGCAAAGTAAGTCCTGCCGTTAAACATCATTGCCTTATCAATCAATCAAGGCCTTGCATTTCTAGGCCAGGCCAGTCTATTGCAGACAATTTATGACAGTGGCTCGGAGGCAACTTTTTAAGTGGCTCAATAAACCGATGCGAGAGCGGCACACTCTCCCGCAGGCCTGGCAGGGGAAGTTTGCGGCTGATGTGCCTTAGGGGTCTTGGTAAATCCCCTTCCATCGTTCGGCATCATCACTCTGCATCAGGTGAGATAATGCCAAGGAATTACCAATGGTCAACAAAAAAAAAAAAGAAACATGAAGGAATAATTTCAAGAAACACGTACAAAAGTTCCCCGTACTTTTGACCGGTAAAGTCCCGAAACCACCTTGATGAGGAAGCTAGAATACCAATCTTCAGTAATAGACATTGTCTTCATTTTCCTCGATGATTAAAATGCGGTTCAAGTGTTCAGGTATAATAATAATAATGGTCTGCGGTTCGTGAATCTAGATAAACTCAGGTATAGCATTAGGTAGTAAAGAAACTTCCCAGAGAAATAAACTTTGTAAAATTTCCATATTTTTAAGCAGGGTTCGGTAACCGGTTTTTTGAAAATACCGGTTTCGGTCATTGACCCCTATATCGAAATAATTTCGGTTAAGGTTTCGTTCAGGTTTCGGTTACCGGTATATTTAACCGGTTTAACCAAAACCGATATTTTTTCGTTCGAACGGAATTAACCGGTTAATTTGAAGAATATGCGACTTTGTAGGCATGTTTGCCGCGTGCAATCAATTGAAAGCGTGCGAGAAAGTGAGCAGAAGACTCGGGCAGTGGCACCCGCGCGACGCGCCTGTACTTGACTAAGTTTGGTTTTAACCGGTTAATTTAGATCTTATTTCGGTTAGAAAACCGCTTCCTGATTAACCGATATTTTATTCAAATTTACCGGTTAAGCTGGAAACCGGTTTTAACCTGAACGGAATCGTTAACCGAAATTCGAACGAAATTAACCGGTATTTGTTAACCGGTTCCGAACCTTGTTTTTAAGGAACGAAAATCTTAAAAAACTTAGTAAACAATCTTTCAAATCTATTGAAAGTATTCAAATCAATTTTACCTACTGGCAATTATTAGACCGAAATTTTCGTATTTTTTATGGCAGAGGTGGCAAACGAGCAGATGGATCACCTGATGGTAAGCTCAATGGTAAGCGATTACCGCCACCCATAGACACCCGCAACACCAGAGGAGTGACAAGTTATTGTAGGGATCTGAAATATATGTTTTTTTTTTTGTAAAATAGGTAGTTTAAAAATTATTCAAGAAAATACTCTTTCTGCTTCTACCTTGGTAGAGACAGAGAGACAGGGACTACAAACTGTAAAAGTTCTCCCTTGGACCTCCCCGGATTCATAAAGACTCGTTTCGTTTTTAATCAATGATTAACAAAGAAAACGTGATTTCTCGCACTTTTGGCTCTTTTTAATACAGTCGGGTTAATCTCGTTAATCTCGCGAGATCTTGTCCGATTTTTGGTTGAGATTAATCTCGGTAAATATGGCCGAGATCTCGCGAGATCGAGATTGCATTCCCTAACCTCACGTAATTAATGGACGCCCACTTAGCAGAAACGAAAAATAATGTAGGGCATCTGTAGTTGTTGCGACTGAAGTCGCTTGTTTTTAACCAATTTTTAACATGTTTACAAAAGGCGAGATAACTGCATCAAAAATAAATTGCGAGCTGAAGTTCACTACATTTAAACATATTTGTTTTGTTTTCCATCTCATCTTTAATTTTTATTTAATAAAAATCACAAAATGAGTCCTATAATGATGACGCTGAAAAACTATGACGTCACGTCTACGTATTCCAAACATTTTTAGAATTTTCGTTTTTGACAGATGATAAAAAGTAACTCAAATGGCTAGTATCTAGCCTGTTGAAGTAAAATTTTCACTTTAAAGCTTAGTAAGTATTTCGAAAACTGATCCCTGAATCGAAAAATGGTTTTCGCAAACCCACAATATTTTTGAAGGCAACGACACCCCACACCATGGGATAATCGAGAAAAATAATCATCTTCACTACACGCGTAGGGCAGGTAGGTACCCTAGAAACATTTTTTTTTAAATTTTATTTTACCACTTTGTCGGCGTGATTTATATGCATATCCGTGTCAAATTACAGCTCTCTAGTACTAATAATCTCTGAGCTAAGCCGCGGACAGACAGACAGACGGACATGCCGAAATTAAATAAATAAACAACCGGCACAAATCACACACGGTCATGTGGCCCCAAACTAGGATTCCCTGTATTATGGGAACTAGAGACTGATATACATACACATATACGTTTAAATACATACATATATAGACATAATACACCCAGACACAGAATAAACAAATCTGCTCATCACAGAAATGTTTGCCCTGGGTGGGGATCGAACACACGACTCTCGGATCAGTAGTCAGGAGTGCTAGCCACTGAGCCACCGAGTCTGTCTATAAGAGTTCCTTGTTGGCTACGGAACCCTAAAAAGGTTGGTTGCCGGGACCTGTCTGTTAGGTTAATTTTACAATTATCACCGTTTTAGAATAGTTTCAACGTCTTTTTTTGTGATGAAAAAATAGCTGTGATTCAGATTCCCAGATAAGCGATAGTAAGAAGACGATTAGGTAACTCGGGAGACCGCTCCGTTTTCCAAGTTCCAGCAGCAAACCACCACGTGGAGCGTCTTTAACTGCCCTTCACCCTTAAAGCCGTGACATTCACATGGCATTTCGCCATTATTATAGGTTTATATTGAAGATTCTCCCAAATATTCGCTTATCTATTTTCATTGAAATTGGCAAAATCACTCTTTAGGTGCCATCCAAAAATTACGTCACACGTTAAGGAGGAGGGAGGGGGTCAATGAAGTGTGTGTGACATTATGTGACAAGGTGTGACGTAATTTATGGATGGCCCCTTATTGTTGTGGGATGCCAAAGACAAAAGTAGAAGACTAAATAATCTACAACGCTAAAAGCGTCAAAAAACTGACTTCAATCGCGTAATAAACTGAGAACCTCCTATTTTTGAAATCGGGCAAATATACTAAAACCTTCTCCTAAATGTAACAAATACTTTTCTGAAAACCGCATTAAAAACGGTTCAGCCAAACGCGAGATAATCGCGGACAAACATACATACATACAAACATATAAACATACATACATACATACAGGTCAAACTGAGAACCTCCTTTTTTTGAAGTCGGTTAAAAAGTATTTCATCCTATTATTTTCCTTACACCAAGTCAGCTGCAAAAGTATTTCCATCTATAGTTCATTCCAATAAAATAAAAAACAAAAGGTAAACAAACTAACTAGGTATGGAAATGACACATGTCAATGTCAGATGCATACTATCTTTGTTTACCTTTTGCTTTCTTTTGATTGGAATGAACTATACATATATCTCACACTTCTCATAATACAGTTACGTCACTTGAATTGTTGTATTATAGAATCCGTATAACAATTTCAACTTCATTTGCAAGTGGTAGCGTGGCCGAGCGGTCTAAGGCGCTGGTTTAAGGCACCAGTCTCTTCGGAGGCGTGGGTTCGAATCCCACCGCTGCCAAGTTTTTGATATTTTTTTGAACAATTATTATTTAAAAAGTAGTAGTTAGCTGCATAATTTTTAAAGCACTTAAATTCATTTTTAATTTAAAATATGAAGATGTTTAAAATAAATTCAACATTTCTGGAAACGATATAATTGCTCTGTATTTTTCTGAAGGCGTTGTTATAACAACGCAACGAATAGGATAGGTAGATTATTTTATAATGTAATTTGTGGTAAACCACGGTTTAGACCACGTGGTCAAATCAAATTGTAATTGCAATTGTGCGCCGAAACACACCACCGTGCACTGATTTAAATATTTTTGTATTTTAAAATAAGTACCTAACTAACAATAAGTTTGAACTAAAAAACTATAAGCCACTTTCTAATAAAAAGTCACTAATTGTGCAACTTTTGAAAAATCTACACACAACATCCACTAATGCACAGTCTAACAACAAAAAGCACATTTTGCCGCATCGCATTCCACCATAACGCGTACTGTAAACAAAATAAGAAAAAACACTACAACCAAATTCACTATTTCGTAACTCGACCGATTTTGACTTAACTCACCATTTACATGGCCGTTCCTAAATAAACGACTGCACAACTTAAATGTTGCAACCAAACTGAGTGACCTGACGTTCGGTAGGTCTATCTGAAAATCGGTACCAAACGTTCGATTTTTCAAAACAGCTGAGTCCAAATTCACTTGAACTGCATTTTAGAAATTATTGTATTTCAGTCACAGATCTCGCTTTGTTGGTTGTTTTAGGGGTCACTGTTGCAAAGAAATTATAGCACGACCATTCGCAATAAGTTTAGTTGGAGTAATCACTGAAATTATTCACATTAACCCATTCTTTTTCTAATTTCTTTAAATTTTTCTATTTTAAAGGAGAGAAAGGTCTTGGTCTTTCTGGAAACTGTTCGCCATTTTGTGAGGTTAAAGCTGCTACCTAGAGCGCAGGCGCGAACTGAAGGGCAAGGGTGAATAGTCCAGGAAGAAAAACATGGTATATAATTCTATTATAGATATGTAATTGTACCACTTATAGAAGCCAGACATTTCTTACTTTAAAACAGTGCTGTGTTGGTGTGAGGTCAAAGGTCAAAGTGAGAAAGGACAGACACAGCTTTCGTAACATTCAGAGGGCGTTCGAGCCACCCTTCGTGAGGGTGTTTCTGTTCTCGAAATATTTTTTCTCTCTTCAAAACCTCAGTTAATAGTAATGTGAATGACAGAATTGTGAGCTTATCTCCACTGTAGGTACCTATTTAAAAACTCTCAATTGACTTTAAACTACAAAAAGTACTTACTTCCCTTCAAAGCCTAAATTAGAAAATATTTAATATTATTTCAATATAACTATTAATTTAGTCTCACTTTAGCCTATTTTGTATTCTGTGCTTCAGCGAGATTATCTAAGCCTATAGGTTCACACTGTAAAAACTTAAGGGTCCTTCTCTAATATCTCAGAGGAAGGATATATACAGAGCTGAGCTAATATCGATGTTCATTACTCTACAATAAGTCTCCCATTTACATTTTTTGTTATTGAATAGGCACACAGCAAACCCCTAAACTGTAGCTGTTGTGTTTTGGTTTTGTTTAACGTTTAGAATCGTCCCATTAATTTTAGAGGAATTTGAATTATATTTTTATGTTCGAATGGGAGAATGATTTCGATGGATTTAGTTCTTAGATATAGCAAGCTTTCCATCACCCTCCAAGCCACGATAAGTTTTTTTTTTAAATTAATTACACTTACGATAAACCATACAAAATCGACACGTTGAAAGGAAATCGTTTGATTTGTATGTCAGTTAATTCTGGAAAGTGATTTCTCGCTTTACGAAAGAAAACAAAACACTGATAAAGTAATTGCGTTTGTTTAATCTGTGCACTGCACACATCATCCTAAGCCTTATGTTTCGTAATAAATACACTTGACCTACATGTTTAGCGATGCAAGACCAAAAGTATTGCATAAACTTGTAATGGAGAAAGGCTTGAAAAGTATCTGAGTACTTGGGTGTAACAAAAGAAGGTGTAGGACCCGTAACTGGTGCTTCTACCTCAGCTTCTACTCTCTACTCGTCATACTGATCAACTTTTTCACAGTTGCTGCAATCGTATAAAAGGCAAAAGGGCTCTCCATACAAAATACCACCCTATTTCTGTTTTGTTACATTACACCTGTATCCTGTACTGTACAGCTTTACGTGCCCACTGGCTTTACAGTAGAAACAAACAGTACAGTAGAAACTAGAATCACAGATTTTGACAACAAAGTTTAAAGTACTTACCACAGGTTATACTTCCTTTTATTTATTTATTATTTATTTTATATAATTTGTTTAATATTCTAACTGACTATGCCAAATACCATAGTATAAATAGTAGGTTATCTTCATACAATGGTACATCGCGCGGCTTGTATGTGTGCACGCCAGTAGGCACCGCCGTCTACGCACACAAAAGCAGAAAATGCCGAGGTGACGGAGGTGAAACTGTTGGGGCTGCACCGCGGCCGAGTGACGTGACGTGTTAGTCACTTGCCGTCTCTTGACACGACACGACATCGACGCCATCGCGTGTAAAAAAAATGACTGCATCTACAAAGCGAAAATATTGTTGTGTTTCTGGAATTCAAATCCAGAATTGTCGTTATTCAAGATACCGACTGATATGATATTGAACAAACAAAATATTAAAGCCACTTATTCCATTCTTTGGTAACTGACGGAGGAACATTTACATTATACCTACAAGTGATTAGTAATACCTGCACATCTCTTAACTGGTGATTCCACTCTTGAAACTGAAAAACTTGTTCTATATAACTTTGGACAAATCACATTTTTTTCTATGCTTTTCATACAAATCGATCAGCTTATTGAGCGTAGTTCATAATGAGAAGTCCAAAAGATTATGCAATTTAAGCAAAGTTCTAGAACAAAAGTTGTTCAGTTCATAAGTAAAATCACCAGTTAAGAGGTTAGCATTTGGGTATGTGGCAGTCATCCTGTATATTTTTGATCACTATTATCAATTTATCACTGTGTTTAAACTTTTAATTGATGGGCTTTATGGAGGTAATTTTACAATGATTATAGACCAGGAGCCAGAGGGCTTTAATTTTTCATTTAATATAAATACAGTTTGAACTTAAGATTTTTTTATTGCTATCAAATCGCCACTGCGCAGTAATAATAATATAATTTTAATACTAGTTCCTTTTAATTGAACCGCTCTTATTCTGATTATTTTCACAAACTTTTTCTAAGCCTGTCGTTCCTTTCCTTCGTGCGGTGGTACCGCTCATTATTCTCGGATTTACTATTTTTGGGTTAACTACCACGTTTCTTTTTTCTGATTTGACCTACAAGTCAATTTTTGTGTCATTTATTTAAAAAGTGTTACAACAAAAGTTGTCACGTTAGACCCGACTAATAAATAGCCTGGATAAACCTTGTTCCAATCAAGAAAAAGCAAAAGGTAAAAATCAAACTTACTATGGAACTGACACATGTCAACTTCAGTTGCCTACTAAGTTTATTTAGGTACCTTTTGATTGAAATGACTTATATCTTTATGTATTTGTATGTATCTGCTGTTTAACAATCAGTTAATTATTATGATGGTTAGTACCATACAAAATACAAATACGCAATGATGTGACTGATAAAATGCAGTAAGCTCCCGGTCTACATGACGCATCTAGAATCACGCAGAAGACGGCCGCGGGCCACACCGCGCATGCGCCGTGCGCTGACCGAGAGCTGCTGCAACGCCGCGCCGCGCCGCCGCTCAGCTAAGTCACATGAGTATCTGCCGGCCGTACCGCACGCTGTCCGCTGCGACGCCGCCGGCCGCACCAACGACGACGCGACGACACGATTTCTCACTTGTTATATTTTACCGTACCTATTTATATTTTATCTATAAGAAATTGTATGAAATACGTTACACGGTAAAAATATTCTATTACTCGGTCTGTCGTAGTTTACTATAAGTACTTGTACTATTGGGTATTCTGTGACGATAGTTATTCTCAGAGATCACTGACCTAAGAGCGTTTAGTAAGTTACTAATAAATGCACGGCTTCGTAGTTCTCCTTGATACCTATGATGTACCTATGTGATTCAATTTTAATTAGTTTTAAGTTAGTCAGAGTGGAAAGACAGATAATTTGAATTTTGAACACTGCGCTACTTATAAAAACATAATATAGTGGGTTTCACTTTTGGTCGATAATTATTGTATGAATAAAATAAAATACTATTTTATTCCAGGCAATTTTTTTATATAAACATACATACATATATACACTAATGCGTTTTAAATACCAACGTAAATATTATATCATTAAAATACACCCAGACACAGGGCAAACACATGTGTGCCAAGGTGGGAATCGAACCTACGACCCTCGGATCAACAAAGCGCTAACCATTGAGTGAGTCAGTTTTTTTTTAATGAAATTACATAATTGTTAATAGGTATAAGGTACTAACTTTATTAGTAGTCGATAGTTTAGTAAGCACTTTTACTTCTGATTTTGAATCTCGCAAAAATATTGGGCACTAATAAAGTAGCACTTTATGCAGGTATTCTACTCCTAAAACTTTGCCCGATAATAAGCTCATAGTCAAATCCCAAAAAAATTGCCATCTCATAAAAATTTGTAAGCTGATTAACGAATTTTGTATGAGAAGTGATTTTTTGCTATTTATAGGTGTTTTTTAGGGAAATTTCTCTAAATTCATGATTAGAAGCCACAGTTAAAACTTTGTCGGTCATTTTGTATCACCCGGAATAGGTAAGTACATACACTTATACAGTGAGGCACAACCCTGCGTGTTCGGTCAACAACACCATATACATAAGTATTATAGTCTACTACCGGCGAGCAGATCACCTACTCTCTCTACTCTGCAAATACAAAAGTTTCAATTTTTGGAAATCGTTTTTTAAGTTATTTATTACGATTGAGTGGCGCCATCTGTTGGTGAATAGCAATACTTCTTTCAATTCCGATAGGTGATGTGGGTGACTATTCTATGCACCCTACCTACCTGACATGAGTTACGTCGAGCTGACAAAAGAGGGCAGTGTTACTTTTTTTTCTATGGCAACAAAAGCGCCTCCTTGTCAATCCAATCAGCTGTCTGTCAATGTCATTCACACAAAAAACGTTCAAACCAAACTAAACGGTTACAATTATTTTTTACGAAATACCATGTATTTCTTGATATCTTCAATCAGTATTGTGAATTATTGTTTATAAAATGAATAAATGCAAATCACAGAATAGCCAAAGCAACCGTAAGTGCGTCAGTTTGTACAAATTTTGTTATTTTTAATGGATTGAAACAATCTTATTTTGTCATTACAATTTCCAGGCTTTTTGAAGCTATCGTTGAAGAAAAATAGACCAAGGGGAACTGAAGACTCCAGAAACTCCGATGTTATTATTCTTGACGACTCACTGGATGCAGTACGCAGGGATTTTCCCAAAGCTGCAGTAAGTATCTAGTGAACTATAAGGCCCTGTCCCAGAACCAGAAGCTTGGTTTGAGTGTTTGTGTGTTACTTAAATTGTATTTTAATTATTATTAATGTATTTTTCTGTATATGTTTAGTGTTTGTGCTGTGCTGTTTACTGAATAAATGGATTGAAATGAAATGAAATTAAAGAACCAAGGTTTTAAACATTCCCTCCAGGTTCCAACTTTGTAGCACGCCTGGCTAGCTACCACCGTCTTATCTTAGTCTTGCCGCCAAATATCAATGTTATCCCAATAGCATTTAAGTGTTCCGGCGTGGAGATAAGATATCCAGTTGCCCATTGCGTTAGTTAGTTGTATATTATGATTTAAGTGGTTTGTATTGAGCTGACCTTCTGTTATATCTATTTTGAGCCTACGCTATCTGTATGCTGTATCACAGGGTACTATTTTGTGGAATAGGCATAGTAATATGCTGCCCTTATAAGAGAGAATGCCGTAAAGTAATGGAATTTCCGTATACTTTGCGGCCTTCTTTATTATGAGGGCAGCAAGGTCCTTTTGATATTGGTTGAGTTTACTGAAATGTGAATTCTAAACTCACTGAAATAAAATTAACTATACCTTCAGATTAACACTTTCACGGACAGTACGCCTATAGACGGGGTTCGATGAACTTTTATTATGACAGTACGCCTATTGACGTTACACCAAAAGTTTTAACTCAATTTTTGTTTCCACGTAAATAAGCGCTTTTGAGTGGCTACACGGCAGTACACCTATGTTCATAGGCATACTGCCATATTTATTATTTATAATAAAGCATATTTAACTATGTGACAGAACGTCGATGCAAGGTTCTGTTTTGTATGGAAAAAATAGTGTCACAACGGGAACTTAACGAAGGTACGTACTGTCCGTGAAAGTGTTAACAAACAAAAAACTTTTAATTGCAGATTCATTCAAGCCCCATAATATATTCACCTGTTGTGATCGACGACTCCAGTGATTCCTGTGAGGATTTGCAAAAAGTAACGTTATCTGTAAAGGAACCCAACAAAACTGGAAATGTAAGAAATTAATAGTTATTCTGAATGACTGTCTGTTTTTGACTTTAAACAAAAACATTTAATAAACAATAAATAAAATTAATTACTATAGATAATAAATTAATTGACTGACAGAGTAATAAAATACAATAAAATAACTTTATAACTACACATGAAAGCAATAAAGTTATTGTATTGTATTGTATTACTCTGTCTGTCAGTCATGATATATTTCTTAAAAGCCTTAAGTAACTATACAATGTTTATTTGCCTAAGTAAGTTTTTAACAGAGTGTCGTTTTGGTTGACGACTCCATTTCCAGCCCTAGTAGCATGGCGACATATCTCGCGCGCGATGCGAGTTTTAAAAGCATTTGTTCCGTTCTAACGCTAAGCTAATGAAAGAGACAGCCGAGCTGTTTTCTCGCGTTTGGCGCGACAAACAGCTTTGTCTACGCCTCATGCTACCCGTGCAGGGGTATGCTAGTTACTTTAGTTAACCCTGTAGCCTAAACAATAAGTAGAGTAAGGTGCTAATGAGCTATCATTAGATTTGTCTTAATCAAAGGTCTGTTTTTAATTTTCTATCAAATTTATTTTGTTACTGACTTATTAAGTTCCTAATGCATATGCACAGAATGCAAAAGGTATTGCTTTAAAAAAAACATTACATAAAACAAAAAGTAAAAGTATATGTGTATGTATATCAGTCTCTGGTTCCCAAGATACAGGGAATCCTAGTTTGGGGCCAGATGACCGTGTGTGATATGTCCCAAATATTATTATTATTATTATAACATTTTTATCAGCATGTTTAATTAGGTCCATAATAAATATCATATTTAAGCTATAAAAAAACTTAATCATTTCTTTTTGAGATCATACCATTTTACAATCAATCACAACCAATACTAACAACAATAATAACAGGTACTACAGGAAAACTTTGAAAATTATTAGAAATTTTATCCAAGCAGGACATCACCTTTTATTGAATTATATTTTCTTTCAGGTTTCATTCAACTGTTCAAAGGAAAACTTATCAATAACGGAAATCAAACAATCATGTCCCAGCAACGGCGGGTGGTCACCTGCGCAGAGCATCATATGCGCCACCCCGCGGCACCAAACAATACCGTCAACACCCAAAGACACAGCCAACGAGTCTTTAGAGCAATGCTCGCTGCAGAAAATACAAAAGTCCCAGAAGAAATTACTTGACGATCTGTATGGAGAAGTTTGGAAATCTATTCCAACATTATTCAAGACTGTCTCTCTCTCACAGAATCACTCAAACTTCGACGGTATCACGAAGAAACTAAACTTTAATGACGATGATGACGACAGTGATAAAGAAAATGTTATTAGTATTAAGAAGGATCTAGAATTAAATAAGAAGTTGTATCTAACAGGCTCTGAGAGTAAAATCCTTCAAATTAATTTGAACAATACGGAAAAGAGGTCAAAGAAAAAGTTATATACGGAGAAAATACCGAGCACGCCAGATGTAAGGAAACAAAAACCGGTGAAAAACACTAGAACTGCTAATACAACTATTAAGAAAAAGAAAGGATTGTCTGTTACAGAATTGGTAGAGAGTTTAAGGTATGATATAGACACGGTTGCTGAGAAAGTAGAAAATATACCAGTTGGGGATAAAACAATAAAGAATATACCAAATGGAGATAAAACAATACGGAATATACCAAATGGAGATAAAACAATACGGCATATACCAAATGGAGATAAAACAATACGGCATATACCAAATGGAGATAAAACAATACGGAATATACTAAATGGAGATAAAACTGTTAAGAATATATCAAATGGAGATAATACAATAAAAACAACTAGTAAAATTGTAGCTACTGATGATACAGTAAAGAAAAAAGTTAAAAATAC
Source organism: Coleophora deauratella (assembly GCA_958295455.1). Taxonomy (NCBI): domain Eukaryota; kingdom Metazoa; phylum Arthropoda; class Insecta; order Lepidoptera; family Coleophoridae; genus Coleophora; species Coleophora deauratella. The sequence goes on along the minus strand of OY282413.1, from coordinate 7,728,421 downwards.
ACCCATTGTAGATGAAATAAAAGACACATTTGAAACAATATCCATCAGTGCGTCAGTTGATAGTACTGTAAAGAGGCTTACTTTTATGGGTTCGCTGGCAGGTAAACAATCATTTTACTATAACTTTTATGGCTGCATACAAATAAGTTGTATATATCATTGCTCTAATGGAAAGGATGATGCATTAAATGATCGAACATGTTAAGGATTTCGGAATTTTCATTAGGAAGCATGTAAATAATACTGTTCTTTATGAATTGACGAGATAGCCTAGATTGACTTAGATAAGATGGTAGTACTTGTTTCTTTTTTCCTTTTGTTTTTTTTTTGTACTTATCTGCTTCTTTGTTTCGTATTACGACCCCGCTAGGCGCGGTTTCGGTTTTACGCGAATTTAAAATTTCGCGCTAAAATGCCTCGCTTTACGCGGATTGTATGTTATTCATGTTTCGATATATTGCAGAGAATAGACAGTGATGATGACCTTATTATAACCTTGTGTAAATCAGTAAAAAACTGTTGCGTGTTATAAAATATTTTACAATAACGTTAACGAAATGCAGAAGACAATAGGTATATACGTTTTTTGGGTTAAAGCAATGTATAATGTAACGCTGCACAATGTGTTTTTAGAATTATTTCTATTAATTTTTTACTGACTTTTGACTATGTTTAAACGCAAACTCCTAGATACGCGAATTTCACTTAACGCGAGCTTTTGCGGAACGTATTCCTCGCGTAAAGCGGGGTCCTAGGGTGCGTTTCCACTGGAGCGGAGCGGAGAAATGCCGAATTGACCAATCAGATTACTCAAAATCTCCGCTCCGCTCCACCTCAGTGGAAACGCACCCTTACTGTATTTAAATTGAATTGACAGACAACGTGCCCGCGTGGCGCTGCGACCCGGCCGCCCTGCGATACCACGACGGCTACAAGCAGCTCCGCGAGCCGCTCACGCGTCGTTTGTTCGCGGAGTTCAACCGCGCCGTGTTCGCCGAGCGGCTCGACGCCGACCTGCCTGTCGTGTGGGACACCAAGCTCAGGACTACGGCTGGGTGAGGGTTCTTTGAAGTTCGTTGTTATTCTCGATATATGGTTTTAGATGGCCTCTGACGTAGATATATCGTTTTAAGTGGTCTCTTGACGGTCGTGGCTCAGTGCGGCGTGTGGTCACATCGATCGGGCAAGTTAACTGACTACAGACGCGGTCATAACCATGTGGCGACATCTACAGTACTTACTATAAACTATCTACAACGCACTATCGAAGTTTCTTCGCACACATGCATATTACCGCGGTTGGTCCACATACCACCTCGACTGGCGGAAGTAAGTACCTCTTTTTTCCTCCGAAGAGTGGAAACACACAGCTCCTAGAACCTAGATGGGTATGACTGTTAGTAGTATTTATCTCGACCGTTTCCGTGCTTTCAAGACACTTTGAGCCGTCAGGTTATTATCACTAGATGGCAGTCGTTAAGCCATGTCAGAGGCCTTATAGGCAGCTTGAAAACTTCTGACACTTGGGCTGGTCTAGTAAGATACCTCGGAAAGAGTAAATATTAACTTGAAAACAGGATACCTATTTTACAATAGGCAATATTTCAAGCTTGAAAGGGACAGACTGCAGAGTCTTGTCATGTAAGTATTGGTTTCGTAGCGGCCATAAGTAATGACTAATGAATGACAGTATAGGAAAAAAGGTTAAAATAAAAGGGGACCTTGAGAAAATAAAAGTATTTTCAGTTTCAATTTTAACATCGGAATGTAATGCGTGTTAGAAAGGGAGGTCGTTGTAGCTTAACAACTTGGACTACCTTATGGAGTGTCCAGGTGTGCCAGAGAAGACTTTGCCCCAGAAATGAAGTCTTCCCTTTTCCAGCACAACAACAAACCGCCTAGTCAAGACAGCGCGAGGGGATAAACTGCGAACCTCCAGCATCAAGTTATCCAGCAAAGTGCTGGACACGCCTCAGCGACTGCGGGACACGCTGATCCATGAGCTCTGCCACGCGGCCACGTGGCTGATCGACGGAGAGTTGAGAGCTGGGCATGGGCCTCTTTGGAATAAATGGTGTGTGATGGATGATTTCTTAGTACCATTTATAAAACTGAATGTGCATTTATAGTTTAGAATGTATTAAATTTCTATGTGTAAACGCCATACGATTAAATCAATACAAAAAGTAGTGGTCCATACAAACTTATATTTCCGACTTCTTGAAAATGAAAGGCCGATTTCGGCAAAGTTTAGTTATACACGTAACTCGTAACCAAAAGTTTAGTTATACTCGTAACTTGTAATCAAAACACAGATTTATTATATTGTATTTTTTTTAATATTTTTCAATACACTATAATAATGTGACAACATAATTTTTTTCGAATAATATGTTAATTCATGCTTACTGCGATTTTATACAAAAAATAAATCATACATTTACTACAACTACGCGTTTTGCTTCAATATATAACTTTGAATGGAAAGAGAGTTTTTGTCGAGACCATTAAGTTTTGCTATTATAAGACATATTTTATTTATACTACAATTTATAGAATACTATTTAAAAATTAATAGAATTTTATTTTAAAAATGTGTTGGAGGGAGTTTCCTTAGTTCCCGACGTTTCTTCTCTCTCCGCAAACACTTCCCGAAACGTTGGGTATACGAGTTCCGAGTGGTAGGAACTTCGTATTAGGTAGAAAAAATATGACGTAAGAAAAGTGTACAGAGATACCTACTTCGAATAAAATATTATTTCATTTCATTACTACGCTACGTACTTAAAACCATGCAAATACATAACTTTTGTGAAATCCCAGGGCCAAGCGCGCACTGTGTGTGTTCCCGGAGCTGGGCGAGATATCGCGCTGCCACGACCTCGAGATACACTTCAAGTACTCCTACAGATGCACCAAGTGCGGATACAGGTATGTGGTCCTACCATAGAATAAGGAATACTATACTACGTATAGAAGTTTCACTCTGCAGAGATGGTAAATTAATAAGATACTTTAAATGCACAGTGATAAAGTCCAATCCCTCTCAATATACATGTATAAACGCGAACCACGCCCAATGTTTCCTGTCCTTGTTTGGCCAAGCCATCTCAAGCTGTGCCCTCGAGGTCACGCGTCGATGTATGCCTGGCCTAGTACTACCATTAGGTAGAGTACTACTGTTAGGTAGAGGGTAGATACTAACATTGTGACTGCAGGGATGACCTGTTTTTTACGGCAAGTGGCAGGTGCTACGTGTCCCCGACCCCAGCAAGCACTTTTTTCCTAGGGCTCCTAGGAGAATCCTACCTATCTCAAATTTTAGAGCATAATTAGAGGAATCATCATGCCAAGTGAAAAAATTAGAGCAAATTACAATTTTCGAGGTACGAGCGCCTAAAGGTGTGCTTGCTGGGTGGAGTTCCACACACAGCCAGCACGATTGGTGCACAAAAAAAATGCGAAAAAAAACAGTTTTTTGCGTCTACCGCTGTAACTTTCACGTTTGGAATTCTAGTTTTTTTTTTTATCAGATTGCTTTAAATTTGTTCTATCTGGGTTCAAAGCTATACAGCTTTTTCACCTATAGGAAAAAAAGTGCTATGGATCTAACATAAAACTGACTATATTGTAGTGCCTCCTCTCACAGTGTCATGCCAGGTTGCCTGGAATAAATTACTACCAAGCAATAAGATCGCCAGTTGTTGTCACCTATTTTTTTGTCTTTGTTTTCTTGTAAGTTGTTTATAATGCAATAAAGTATATTGAATTGAACTTTTTAAAATATACTTTCCAGTATCCAACGGCACTCGAAATCAATAGACGTAACAAAAAAATGCTGTGGTTACTGCCGCGGAACGTTCGAAGTGATAGTCAATAAGAAGAAAAAGGACGGCGTCATAGTCTCCACTCCAGCCAGAAAGGGAGGTCCGAACGAGTTCGCAAAGTACGTGAAAGAGAACTACGCGACTGTCAAAGATGGGAAAACGCACGCCCAAGTCATGAAGTTGTTGGGTGAACAGTTTTCGGCAAAAAAGAAACCTTTGGGTTCGCAAGACTATGAATAAACTATTGTATTGTATACTTAAACCGTACACAATAAGGTAGGTAATTCTCGTGACTGGTAAGCTATAGTAGCTTTTCGTTAGGTATGAATGTATACTGTGTAACAAAATAGAATGGTAATATTTTAAGGTGAGCTGGTAACAAGATTTTTTATCCTCCTGTATTGTTGAAATCTTTTCGATTAATAAGAATCGTTTTGGTCGGTGGTAGGGCATTTTTGAGCCCCTCTGACTAGCTACCACCACCTTGTCGAAGTCTTGCCGCACAAACATCAACATTAACAGCGTATCATTGCGTTAATGAACCTTGGTCAGCCTGATTCCATCTTCGGCATCACACCATCAGGTGATGATGATGGGTTATTGATTGTGTAGAAATTTCATTGTTTATAACAACAGCAGAATTTGTAAGATTGAGTTTTTCTTTGTAAAACTGAAGTTGATAATGATGTCGAACTTAGAATTTTGGTAGCTAACTAGGCGGGCTGAGAAAATGCTCTACCACAAACCAACCCCCCCACCGGGAATCGAACCCGTCCTGTGTGAAGCATGCTGAGAATCCTCTTTGTCGAGGAAGCTGTCAAATAGTCACCGTTTTTTGTTACATCTTTATGTAAGTACAGTACTCCAAATCTCTCATATCGACAGTATCTTATTTAGACAACATGACGATTTAGATATGCTATCTATTTTTTACATCTTTAAGTATTATATGTCAGTACAGTAGTCCAAATCCCATAGTCAGTTTCTCGTTTAGACAACGTGATAATTTGGATGTGTTCTCTGTTCTAGTAGGTTATACTATTGAAGTAGGTATTATATGCTTTTAAAGATTTCCTGTGCTGGATACAGAAACCAATATTTTTGACTGATATTATATAGCTTTTATTGTAGACAATCTTTTAGGTTTTAAGGTACACAAGTTTCTTCTTTTAATAAGAAACTATATAATTTTATAGTTCGACCCGTTTTCTATGATAACTAATTAATTTTGTATTTAAGAAGACTGTACAATAGTTTGTATGTAACATATTTGTATGTATAGGCTTGGATAGTATTTAAATTAAAACTGATATATTTTACAAATGTACCTCTTTTTTCTTTGTAGTTATTTTCTAGAAAATGACAGACAGATTTCCTAGAAGTATCAGACTCCTGGTGCTTCCGACATTGTTTGTAAGTGTGCCGTTATTCCTCTGAGAAGTCTCGACTCCGGGATATAAAAAGTATAGATGTTAGTCGCGGGTTACACAAAGTTTCGTTCAAATCAGTTTACAGAGACCAGCCATCTTGATATCAGAATGGCTGGGCAGTTTATTTTAAGATTTTTTTGAATAAACTCTCACAAACAAATAACACAGCCAACCATTTCTGAGGCTGACTGTAGAGATTACCATAGACAACTTTGTACTAGGTAAAAAAAAGACGATTTAAAAGAATGTGTACAGCAGCAACTACTTAAATAAAAAAGATTTTGACTTTGACAACCACACAAGTTGTGTGTGACACCCCACAGACAAATTTTGGAAGAGTTAACATTTCGTTAAGTGGTAGTAAAATAGTAGCAAGTGGCCGTTCCTTAGACGTCAAACCCCGACTCTCGTCGAAAGGCTCTCGACTAATTAATGTTTCCTAGACAACTGTAGAATACGATCATCTTTTACCCCAACTGGCCCAAAGTTGAGCCCAGAAATAGGGTAATGTTTTTATGATATGTGGGTATGTAAAAGTGCTTTATAGTTTTTGAAGAAACGGTTTTACAATACACCGGAATCCGCTCCGGTGTGCGGTGCTGTTGTTTTTTTACTTGGCACTGTCAAAGTTATTACAGTGATATTAAGACCATTTTGAAAAGGTTATTCAAATAGTAAACAAGATTTACCATTAATACCATAAAAATATTTTTTATTTACAGCAAATTAAAATACAAATAAAGTATCCGTACACAGCGGAGTCGTACATCCTTTGCCTACAATAACAAAACTAGTTTAGCATTATTACCTATACTGTTTTTGCTCCATATATTTCTCCAGTTATTTCAGCCATTTATAATGGCATTTACCAAATAGTTACACATTCAACTATTGTTTAGATCCGCTAGACAACAGCCTAATACGGCCTCATTTAAACACCACACTGCAAGACCACAACATTTCATTCACCACCCTTTAAGATAGGCACAACACTGTCGTCTGCTTTCAAGATAGGCACAACACTGTTGTCTGCTTTTAAGATAGGCACAACACTGTCGCCTGTTGGCTTCGCTTCGGGCTATGTGAAGTTGATGAGTCCCGGCGGTGGCTCTGGTGGCATGAAGTTTGGTATCGGTGCACTTGCGTCTGAAACAATTTTTATTTTATTAAAAGTTAAACGGAAGCTTCTATTCATCATTACGAATACATCGACAAATACATATACAAATAATAAGCTAGCTTCCCATCTACCTGAAAATAAGTCTTCATTCTGGTCCTCGTCTACAAACTCATTAAATAGTGACAGACAAGGGTCTGGATAAAGGCAAGTTCACTTCATGGCTGGTGCCTAGACCAAGAGGGATGGCAAACAGTTCGTAGCGATGGCGACCCGTAGTATGTAGCACTCATGTATTTACTATGGCAATATACTCTATTGTTTGGTGAATATTTTTTTTTTTAGGAAACACAAAGCCTTTTACATATGTTACTAAAACTATTCAGTACTTATAGACCTATAGTTCCATAATTTTTCTTATGTAATAAGTACATATTGTATTTACATAGAGATAAAACAGCAAAACAAATTGTTATATTTAAGTTATAAAAAGAAAGAGAAAGAAAGTGAGTATACTTAGTTCAGAAACAGAATGTGCACTTACCAAACTTATGCATGGGATAGGGCAGCGCGGTGGGATGGGGAGGCCCTGCCCCGACGCGGGCAGCTCGCAACAGGTGAAGGGGCGGCGGGGGCCGCGCCGGGGGGGGCGGCGACCCCGGCGGCGGCGGCGGAGGGGGCAGCGCGTCCCACAGCGGCACGTGGTCCGCGTGACTGCTGGGGCACGGCCACGCGCAGCCCACGCGACGCGGCTTCTTGCGCTACGACAGGCACACACACGTAAAATAAACCAAGATCCTAATAATTGGGAAGATGACTACATGAAAAATAAATTATAAATTGATCTCGGAATAAAACAACGATGAGGTCACGTCTACTGTTTTTGACAGTTGTTAAAAAGTTACTCAACTCATCCTGTTAATCCGTCGTGCTTTGGTGTCCGTCAACGTCCCGGACATGTATTCGCGAGCCCACTGGTCTGTGTTGGTCTAATGGAAAGAGACAAGACGATCTATCCCTAATACTATGATGGAAAAGCTGCATCGCTAGCTCACAGTTAGCAGCTAACAATACGTTTGGTTTGAACGCGTCCTAAACTTATAGATAAAACAGGACTTAGGATCGATACTGGAAAATATTCCTAGTCTCTTTCACCCTTCTCAAATAAGACAACAAGGCTTTAAAACTGATTGTAAGTAATAAATCAGTGAGAATGGTTAATGGTCCTACCTTCTTGATAGGCGGGTCCTCGGTGTCGGAGTCCTGGCCCGGCTTGTACCCGTCGGCGAAACTCACGCGTTTAGCGCTGCGCCCCTCCAGCGACTTGCTGCAATTCAATAATAACGCTTGTCAACTTGGACTCAAGTTAAAAATAGACCGACTGGTCTATTTTACAATAAATCGCGTGAGAACCGCGGTCGGATTGGTATTCTAATAAATTAACAATACTTGTCTGCTTGTATCTAGATCTATTTTACAATACATCGCGTGAGAACCGCGGTCGGATTGGTATTCAATAATAGTGCTTGTCAGCTTGTATTAGGGTTTATTTCACATCGCGTGATAATGGGGAAGAAAACGCAAAGCTATTTGCAGATGGCGCTAGGGACGCTTGACTCATAACAACTTTCAATTAGTTCCGCGTTTTTTATTATCAAGGTGTTATAAATTAGTTTTTTTTTTCTTTAAAATTGTTAAATGGAAAATGTATGCGACTTGGACTGGTCCTCAATTAAAGGCGAAGTTGAAAAATACATAATTGAAAACGTAACTTTTCCCACTTCTTCTTCATCCGAGAATCTTTAGGAAATTAATGATTTCCATTATTATTGCAACCAATCGTTACACAACGCGGCATTTTTTAAATAATCTTATGTTTAATTCACGTAAACATTTTTTTCTATACGTTTTGACAGTTAGTATGAGTCAAGCGATATCAGCGCCTCTATCGGCGAGCTTTGTCAGTTTTCTTCCCCATTGGCGACGCGGTGTTCGCCTTTGCGATCGGATTGGTATTACAAATTATTGCTTGTCAGCATGTATCTAGGTATATTTTACATCGCGTTATATACACTGGTGGTCTAAAAAATCGACTCAAGGTTTGTTGCACGACTTTTGAAAAAGTAACTCAATCTAGCAAAAAAAACTAAACCAAAGGTTCAAAAACTGTGTGTTTACTGTTTATGATTTAATTTGGTGGTTTTCTAGTTTTTGTTTTAAGTGTTTAGCAGTTTTGTAGACTGAGCTATTTTTTCAAAAGTCTGGCAACAAACATTGAGTCGATTAGTATAGGTTATCGGTCGTAAATAACTGCCAGACTTGCGATTATCTCCCGCCAAGGTCGCAATCGCATCCACTACACATAGAGCTGTCGTGTGTTCTTAGCAATAGACAAGCTAGTAGCGCCCACATAACTAACGTGATATAATGGATAGCTTTGTCCCTTTTATCAGGTAGTTAGTGGCGTGTGCATTTATCCGTTTTTATGGCGTCAAACCGGCATGTTCTAATAATTGTCCACCTGTAATACTAGCGTGAGATAGTGGACACCTTTGTCCCTTTCACCATAAAGTTAGTGGCGTGGGCTGGGCTGTCCACTGAAAGTGCCATCCTAGGTCTGAAATATACCGTCAAGTACTACACGGCGAAAATAACACCTGTCTATGCATGTTCTCTCGACCTTTCCAAGGCTTTCGACTTAGTCGTTTACGATCTGCTATGGGAAAAACTTAACAAGGCAGGTGTTCCCCCAGAATATATTTCGCTGTTTAAGTACTGGTACAGGAATCAAACAAACCGGGTGAGATGGGCTGGTGCCCTTTCTGAAAGTTACATTTTGGAATGTGGTGTAAGACAGGGCGGACTGACGTCACCGACCTTGTTTAACTTGTACATTAATGATCTGATTGAGGAGCTCGGCAGTACGCATGTCGGATGTTATATAGACGGGACCTGTGTCAATAACATAAGTTATGCAGACGACACGGTACTGCTGAGCCGGGCGATCAGTGCACTCAGGAAGCTGTGGGCTACTTGCGAGCGCTACGCGGAGGGGCACGGTCCTAAGTACAACTGTAAAAAGAGTGAGGTTTTGGTATTTAAAGCTGGTAATTATCGGCCTAGTAATATACCTCCCGTTGTACTTAATGGATCGGCTCTACCCGTCGTAGACCGCTTCGAGTACCTTGGTCATATTGTGACGGAGGACCTCGGAGACGACTCCGATATTGAAAGAGAACGCAGGGCGTCGGCGGTGAGGAGCAACGTGCTGGCTCGCAGGTTCGCTCGATGCACAAAAGATGTAAAAATAACTCTATTTAAAGCATACTGCCAATCATTCTACTCGAGCGGCCTGTGGGTTAAGTACACGCAACGAGCCTGCAACGTCCTGCGTGTGCAATATAACAACGCCTTTAGGATGCTGTTGAGACTGCCCAGATTCTGCAGTGCATCTGGTATGTTCGCGGAGGCGCGTACTGATGATTTTTACGCCATAATGCGCAAGAAAACTGCCTCTATGCTACTCAGACTTCGGGGCGGTGGCAACGGCATCCCGAAGATGATTGCGGACCGAATGGATTGCCCCATACAAAAATTCTGGATGGAGCGATCCATTGGGTTATTCAAATAAAAAAATATTTCTCATGTTCTACTAACATAGCTATAAGTCTAATACTAACCTACCTATGGATTTTTAATCTGATAATAAACAGTTATTTATTATTTATTTATTTATTTTATTTATCCGTTCTGATGGGGTCAAACTGGCATGTTCCAATCTATCTACCGTTAACATGTAAGCAGACAAGACAATCATTACGCGTCCAATCTCGATTATCAAATAAAAAAAAATAACAGTACTCACGTGACCAAGATTCCTTTCTCCGAACCATTCTTATCTCCTTCCGATGCATCTTTTGCAACTTCTCCTAATACTGTAACAAACGTCAAAATTTTTTGTCAAAGCTAATATTTGAAAACATGCGTGTATAGGTTTACTAGCTTGCCCCATAAAGATGCAAACAAATCAAAGGAAATATATTACTGGCATGTATTATGTTTCTGCAATAAAGAATATTTGAATTGAATTGAAATCTTGAATTTTCAAACAAAATACGTAGATATTTTTCCCTGAACTAATATTGTACAGGTGAACCGACCAGTTTCCCTCAAAGCCCGGTCGATCCTGTAATCCAAGGTGTTCCTAACAGCCGCCGGTGTGTCCTAGCTTGGCCCCCCCAATGATGCAAACAAAGAAAATTTTGAATTTTCAATCAAATATACGATTATTTTTCGCTGACCAAATATAAGTAGGATGTATGTGTAAAGGTGGGCTGACCAGTTTCCCTCAAGGCCCGGTCGATCCTATCACCCAGGGTGTTCCTATATCTGCCGGTGTGTCGGCCGGGGGCGCGGGGGCGCGGGGGCGCGGGGGCGGGGCAGAGGCGTGGCCCTGCGACGTCGGCGACGGGGACGCGAAGCGGTCCCCGAGCTACTCACAATAAACATGTGACAGAACTTATAACCTGACTAAGTATGTGTAAAGGTGGACTGACCAGTTTCCCTCAGGGCTCGGTCGATCCTATCATCCAGGGTGTTCCTGACCGCCGGGGTGTCGGCCGGGGGCGCGGGGGCGGAGGCCGAGGCGTGGCTCTCTGGGATCGGGGGCGCGAAGCAGTCCCCGTACTGAAGCCGGTCCATGGCGCCGTACATGTCCATGTACGCTTCATCGTAGCTGCGTAAGAGTTACTACATTAGAATTTGCAAAAATATGAAATGAATTCGGAAGTCAATAAAAATCAAAAAAACAACAACAAATTAAATTAGGATAAGGTGTTGGTTTGTCTTTGAATGTAAACATACTTTTGTTTTAGTGTCACATTATGACAAGATCAAAATTTCTATAAGTAAACCTACTACAGCGCTATAATAATATAATACACTATATTAGTTTATTTAAGAAACCGTAATCATCGAATCTCAAGCGCAGGGAAGCTGAAGTCACTTTTAGGGAGTGGCTAATGGCCATACTGTATGCTATACTAAACTAATATAATACGGGGTGACTGGTAATGTGTTGTCGGAATTTTAGGAGGTGATAGCTGAAGTCAAAAGCAATCGATTTTGTTATATAACATTTTTTCCAGAACTTAAATGGTTTTTGAGTTATTTGAGTTTTTCTATTTTTGAGAAAAAGTACGACTTTGGGCTAGATGAAATTATACAGGGTGTTAAAAAAAGTGCGTTTGAGATTTTAAGGAGTTACTCAGAATCAAGTATAGAATACAGGAAAAATATTGTAAAAATCCGATATACAACTTTTTTTTTCAGTTTTCCATAAAAATTCTTGATTCACTATTCAGATTTAGTATGGAATCTGAAAAATACTTGAAGGGCGTATTGTTTCAATATTTTTCCTGCATTCCATACTTGATTCAGAGTAACCCCTTAAAATCTCAAACGCACTTTTTTTAACATCCTGTATATAAAAAAAACTACTTAATAAAAAAAATATTTTACTATGGTTTCTAACAGATAACATACTGACTACTCATAACAAATAATAAACTTATCAAAAACTAAAGAATGTCACAAAATAATCAATCAAAATGAATCGATTTATGAATTTTTTTGCAAAAAAATCTGTTAAAACCAGCGGATTTCTCAAAAATTCTCCATGAACTGAATGTGGAAAACATGTTAAAAATATCTACGTCTATATAGCTTTTTAATCACTTCAAAGTATAAAACAAAGCCGCTTCCCGCTGTCTGTCTGTCCCTATGTATGCTTAGATCTTTAAAACTACGCAACGGATTTTGATTTTGATGCGGTCTTTTTTAATAGATAGAGTGATTCAAGAGGAAGGTTTATATGTATGTAAATACATTGCACCCGTGCGAAGCCGCTAGTGAGGTATAAATCTTACAGATTACTTAGGTAAGTCCAGAAATAATTAACAAATTGTGAGTAAAGATATTTTATGAAATGTGAGTTGTATGCATCTAAACTAAAGGGTAATCGGCGCAACCTTGAACAGGTTCTTTGTTTCTACTACTCAGAATATGGTATGTCAACACTGTGGCTGCCCTGCACATTTTGGACACTTTGTTTCTAAACCGATAGATTGGAAGAGGTGGTCCAATTGTTTGGCGAGCAAGATTACCAGACATCACACCAATGGATTTTTATGTGTTGGGTCATATGAAGACAAAAGTGTTAGGCGTGTCCCAATCCCAACACGCGATGAAGTAGAGTATCTGGGAATCTTGCTGGCCAAGCAATTAGACCACCTCGTCCAGTCCATCGGTTTGGAAATGAAGTGACCAAAATTCTAGCTAGCAAGTGTCCAAAATGTGCAGGGTAAGCCCTCGTGTTGACATACCATATTCTGCTTAGTAGAAACAGAGAACCTGTTCAAGGTTGCGCCGATAAGTTTACATACATACAACTCACTTTCATAAAATACCTTTACTCACAATTTGTTAACTATCTCTGGACTTACCTAAGCTATTTGTAAGATTTATACTACATTTATACCATATTTTTAACATGTTTTGCATTTACAAGAAGCATTTTTAAGAAATTCGCTGGTTTTGACAGAATTTTTTGCAAAAAAATTCATAAATCGATTCATTTTGATTGATTATTTTGTGACATTCTTTAGTTTTTGATAAGTTTATTATTTGTTATGAGTAGTCAGTATGTTATCTGTTAGAAACCAAAATAAAATCATTTTTTTATTACGTAGTTTTTTTATTAAATTTCATCTAGCCCAAAGTCGTACTTTTTCTCAAAAACAGAACAACTCAAATAACTCAAAAACCATTAAGTTTTGAAAAAAATGTTATATGACAAAATCGATTGCTTTTGACCTCAGCTATCACCTAAAATTCTGACAAAACATTACCAGTCACCCCGTACTATATTAGTTTAGTATAGCATACAGTATGGCCATTAGCCACTCCCTAAAAGTGACTTCAGCTTCCCTGCGCTTGAGATTCGATGATTACGGTTTCTTAAATAAACTAATATAGTGTATTATATTATTATAGCGCTGTAGTAGGTTTACTTATAGAAATTTTGATCTTGTCATAATGTGACACTAAAACAAAAGTATGTTTACATTCAAAGACAAACCAACACCTTATCCTAATTTAATTTGTTGTTGTTTTTTTGGTTTTTATTGACTTCCAAATTTATTTTAACGTAATCTTTTTTAAATTAAATATTACCTTTAAAATTATGGTTTTTGAGTTATTTGAGTTTTTCTGTTTTTGAGAAAAAATACGATTTTGGGCTAAAGTCGTACTTTTTCTCAAAAACAGAAAAACTCAAATAACTCAAAAACCATTAAGTTTGGGAAAAAATGTTATATGACAAAATCGATTGCCTTTGACCTCAGCTACTTATCATCTCCTAAAATTCCGACAACACATTACCAGTCAACCTGATATGTACTTTAGCGATACGATGCGCGACCGCCATCGCCACTCATCACAGATAACAATGATAAAGAAAGCACTCACCAACTACTTTGAGCCGTGTCATTCCTGTTGGCCAGGCTCTGTATCTTGTACACCGGCTCCGATATACTCTGTATGGGGTACTGGTCGGCAGCGGTGTCGCCACCGCCGGTGAGGACGATGTTTACCTCGCCCGGTTTCAAACCTGGGACAGAGAAGGGTCAGTTTTTAAACCCCGACGCTAAAGACAAGTGTTAAAATTAACTGACAACATTTTAATTAATGATTATTTATTTAAGACATAAACAGTCATAAATTTAAATTATTAAATAGGAAAAACGGTTACAATAAGAAAACTGAATAAGCGCATAGTATGCATCTAAATCTATACATCTAAAACCCTACTGGAAATGAATTCTCGAGAAATAAGTAACTGTTTGAAAAATATAGAAATGTGCGATTGTTAATAAAGGGCACATAAAAACTAGCATTGATGTGTTCCGGCACCAAGATAAAAAAGTCAGTTCTCTTTTGCTTTGGGGAATCTCGGTAAGCCTGCTGCCATCTTGCGCATTATCGTCACTTACCACCAAGTCAGATGATGCCAAGGGATTACCAATGGGAAAGGCGGCACAAAGCTCTCAATAGATGGCGCTACTATGGTTTGAGACAACTCGTTACCTGCATAAACTGTCTTATTAAAAATGTAAAGGATTAATTAAACCAATATCAAATAAAACTGAACAATTAATCACAGTTTGTCCACGTCTATCTGGTAAAAACCATAGATGAAGAACACGATGTGACAAGGTGCGTCACAAACTCTAGTGGCGCCATCTAGTTAAAAGTTTGGCAGCTACCTTTCCATTGTAGATTTAAAAAATTGTATGTATTGCTGACCAAAGCGCGAGGGCCGGCCGGCGGCGGGCTGCAGGGCGGGGGGGTCGCTGCGCCGCCAGTCGCACTCGGGCTCGCTGTGACGTCACGCACTCACCCCAGCGCGAGGGCCGGCCGGCGGCGGGCTGCAGGGCGGGGGGGTCGCTGCGCCGCCAGTCGCACTCGGGCTCGCTGTGACGTCACGCACTCACCCCAGCGCGAGGGCCGGCCGGCGGCGGGCTGCAGGGCGGGGGGGTCGCTGCGCCGCCAGTCGCACTCGGGCTCGCTGTGACGTCACGCACTCACCCCAGCGCGAGGGCCGGCCGGCGGCGGGCTGCAGGGCGGGGGGGTCGCTGCGCCGCCAGTCGCACTCGGGCTCGCTGTGACGTCACGCACTCACCCCAGCGCGAGGGCCGGCCGGCGGCGGGCTGCAGGGCGGGGGGGTCGCTGCGCCGCCAGTCGCACTCGGGCTCGCTGTGACGTCACGCACTCACCCCAGCGCGAGGGCCGGCCGGCGGCGGGCTGCAGGGCGGGGGGGTCGCTGCGCCGCCAGTCGCACTCGGGCTCGCTGTGACGTCACGCACTCACCCCAGCGCGAGGGCCGGCCGGCGGCGGGCTGCAGGGCGGGGGGGTCGCTGCGCCGCCAGTCGCACTCGGGCTCGCTGTGACGTCACGCACTCACCCCAGCGCGAGGGCCGGCCGGCGGCGGGCTGCAGGGCGGGGGGGTCGCTGCGCCGCCAGTCGCACTCGGGCTCGCTGTGACGTCACGCACTCACCCCAGCGCGAGGGCCGGCCGGCGGCGGGCTGCAGGGCGGGGGGGTCGCTGCGCCGCCAGTCGCACTCGGGCTCGCTGTGACGTCACGCACTCACCCCAGCGCGAGGGCCGGCCGGCGGCGGGCTGCAGGGCGGGGGGGTCGCTGCGCCGCCAGTCGCACTCGGGCTCGCTGTGACGTCACGCACTCACCCCAGCGCGAGGGCCGGCCGGCGGCGGGCTGCAGGGCGGGGGGGTCGCTGCGCCGCCAGTCGCACTCGGGCTCGCTGTGACGTCACGCACTCACCCCAGCGCGAGGGCCGGCCGGCGGCGGGCTGCAGGGCGGGGGGGTCGCTGCGCCGCCAGTCGCACTTGATCTCGCCGCGCGCGCGCATGCGCACCACCGTCTCTATGCGCTGCTCGCCGCCGCCCGACGGCTCCAGCGACTGTTGCTGCGAACAATTGTATAATATCACCAAGCTTGTCTCACTTCGACGAAACTTTATACGAGCGCAAGTGCAAGTACAAGACGTTCAGCGTAAAAGCATTTCTCGCGCGTTGCGATTCGATACATTATCCCCTGTACGTACGCGTAGTGCGCATTTCTATACATACATAATGAAAAGCGCGTAGCGTACGGGCAAGCAAGATTGGACTTTATCGCTGAATAGTGAGAGAGTATCTTATTAATTAAACATCTCTGAAAAGTGAAACTTCTATACGTAGTATTTTTTATTCTATGCTATTACAGTAGTACTCCACAAATAAGGCGCGTCGGTAATCTTCGTTCGCGCAGACAAGAACAAACTATCGACGGAAACACCCGAAACAATAACCCACGGTGACAGCTTTCTACAGCTGACGATTTCATTGAATCAGGCGCGAATCAATCAACCAATAGCGGCAGAGATTTTATGAACGTGTAATAGCGGGTGACAATGAAGCTACTCGATTGGTTCATCAGATTCCCGCGTAATTAAAATTTTGTCTACTGCACAGGTATATCGCGGTAAGCCTTATTAAATGTTTATTACTATATTAGTTTTTGTCCGCGTATGACTGTCTTTGGGAAAGACCAAGACTTAATATATAGAACACATAAAGTCCCCTTTTCAGGTCGCTGTCGTGTCGTATCGGGAGGTCAAGACGCTGGCAGGAACAAGAACTGTTAGATATTGTTCGCTTTTAAGATAAAACTATCCTACGTTATTCCCCGCCTTCAATCTAGCTTTTTGGAACATTTCTGTGAAATCGATTAAGTAGTTACTACAGCAATAAATATTGTCACTTTCTTTCTTTTATCCTGGTGTGATTCCCGAGGGTATTCTGTATTTTGTCGGATAAGTTTGTCGAGTGTAACCTAACCTTCCCGAGGAAAACACGCAGTGGGGAAACTATGATTGTAAAGGTAAGGTAATGTACGTATCGTTATCTGCTCCCCTGGATAGTCACGTCGCTTTGGTATGGCGAGGTGCTTGTACATTTCTTATTTTCGTACGCGGGGTACTTGTCCTCCTCCGTCGTCTTGTACTGTCTTACTTATAATCCATGCCCCAGCAGTGGGGACACTATAGACTGTAAAGGTAATGTACGTAGCATTATCTGTCTCACCTGGCTGGCCACGTCGCTCTGGTACGCCATGGCGAGATGCTCGTACATCTCGTAGCTTTCTTCGTACGCGGGGTATTTATCTTCCTCCGTCGTCTTGTACTGGTTGCTGTCAGCGCTCTGCATTCACACACACAAATACCTCGTTAAGTTTTTTTTTTCACTCAATTGGTAAGCCCTTGGCATCATCTCACCTGATGGTAAGTGATGATGATGTCAAAGATGGAAGCGGGCTTGCCAAGATTCCCCAACGCAATGATGAACTGGCTAACTTATCTTCATTCCGGAACACATCAATGCTGTTAACATTGATGTTTTTGCGGCAAGACTTAGATAAGATGGTGGTAGCTAGCCAGGCGGGCTCAAAAAGCGCCCTAGCACCAACCAAACAGAGTCCTACAAAGTTGGATCCCGCCGGGAATCGAACCAGCGACCTCCTGATGTCAAGCGAGCGGACAAGCCACTAGGCTGCGGAGGGGAATATTAAAAATACATGTGACTTGTGACTCCTCTGGTGTTGCGGGTGTCTATGGGCGGCGGTAATCGCTTACCATCAGGTGATCCGTCTGCTCGTTTGCCACCTCTGCCATAAAAAAAAAAAAAACATCGCGTAAAGAGTCTGTAGACCGGTGAAGGTGACGGGAAGCCGCTGGATGCGGGCAGCGCAGGACCGGTCGGTGTGTAAATCCTTGGGGGAAGCCTTTGTCCAGCAGTGGAAGTCTTTCGGCTGATGATGAAAAAAGAGTCTACAAGTACAAACTTGTAGACTCTTTAAAAATGTAGAAAATATAATCTTATACAGGGTGTAACAAAATTTGTGTAGGACCTGTTAACTGGTGCTTCTACTCTTCATACTTTTATTCTACGACTTTCCTAAATGCGCAAGAATTTCTTTGGATTCTCCACACAAAATTGACGAAATATCTGATCAATTTGTATGGAGGTATTTTTTTTGTTTGCAACCTATATAACAGAAAGAACAGAAAGGTGTGACAATACTTCAAGGTTGGCTTTTACCCATCAAACTGAACAACTTTTGTTCTACAATTTTGTTGAAATCGCAAAGAAATTTTCGGACTTTTCATACAAACTTGGTTCGCCAGCTGTTCGATTTGTATGAAAAGTCCAAAAAAAATTTGCGATTTGAACAAAGTTGTAGAACAAAAGTTTTTCAGTTTGATGGGCAAAAGCCAGCGTTGAAGTATTATCACACCTTTCTGTTACACCCTGTATATTACTTAACTAATATATTTTTCATGTTATTATACTTAGTTGGAGCAGTAGCTTAAGAAACTAACCGCCTGATTTTAAAATAGTTTTTTTATAATTATTTAAATAGAAAATTAGCACAGAATAATATTATGTATATACTTTGTACTGATCAGGGTCACCAGCCATGACGTCACGAAAGTCGGTGTCGCTCTCTTGCGATGGCGGACGCAGGTGACTCTCTTCCTACAAATAGGTAACACAAACGTAAGTTTTTTTCAAAAATAAATAAATTATTATTATTATTATCTATATACTATAATCAAACAGTAGAAACCGCGTGTCTGTACATTGAATATTTTTACCAAAAATAGTAAGGAGGTGATAAAATAAGAGTAATAGAACACAAATAAACAAATTTAAATTTTTTTGTCTGTCTGTCTGTCTGTCTGTCTGTCTGTCTGTTCACGCTAATCTCGGAAATTACTGGACGGATTTCCATGCGGTTTTCTCGAATAGATTAAGCTTAGTTTGGAGCATTATATAGTCTTTGTTTCATCGAAATCCAATGTCAAGAAAAAAAGTTGTCCTTTAAAAATAATTTTAAATTCGCCGTTTGCCTGCTAAAAATTACATAGCAAATGGGTCGGAAGAATGGTCGGAAGCTTAATTATGTAGGCAATCGATTAAAATTTTAATTTTTACATGTTTTCATTTTTACATAAACAATAAAACATCTACTTATTTAAGGTTCCGACCCTTCTTTCGACCCATTTGCTATGTAATAGTATAGATGTAATTTTTGGCAGACGAGCGGCGAATTTATTACTATGTTGGTAAAAATATGCAACATCTATACATATAATAAAACTGTAACGGGGCCGATTCTCTACATGGAATATTTTTGAAAATAATACCTGGATAATAAATAATAATAATTGCACGTCTATCGATATAGAGACGAAAACAATTTAATTTGGAATTTTCGTCTGTCTGTCTGTCTGTCCGCGCATCACGCAAATACGGTTGGGCCGATTTTGATGAAACTTCGTACGATTATACTACGTAACCCGAAGTAACATCTTAGATACTTTATATCCCGGGAAATTCAAGGGTTCCCAGAGGAATGCATAAAAACTTTAATTCTTAAAAGCCTTATTACTCAAAAACTACGAAGCCGATTTTATTGTAATTTGGCACAATGATACTTTATCATTATGTACTACTAAACCAGTGGTTCCCAACCAGTGGTCCGCGGACCACCAGTGGTCCGCAGGAGCCAAAATATGGTCCGCAAACGATTTAAAACAAATATTCTGCTTTCACGACATTAAAAAAACTTTTGGAGGATAAAAAGTATTACGCGAGTAGGGTAAACATACAAGAAAACATCTATAAATGTTGATTGATGAATTCAATAGTTACTTCCTACAATATACCGAAACAGAAGCTAAAGTTGATCAAAAACTGATTCTCAACTCTTTTAGCGCGGATGCTGGTGAAGTAACAGAAGAAATCCACGAAGAACTCATTGAATTAAATAAAAAAAATATAGAAACTCTAAGGACGCATTAGAATTGAAGTTTTGGTGTAAAAAAGCAATTCCTTAAACCAAAATTCGAGAAATCGCCTTGCACTGTCCTTGGTTTTCTCACTACTACTTATTTATGCGAACAAGAGTTTTCTGCTTTGTTGGCAATTAAAAACAAGGCCAGGTGTCGATTGAAAGTAAGCGGGTAAAATAAAAACCGCAGCGCCGCACACCGGAGCGGTTTCCAGTGCAATGTGATAACCGCCTATGTGATGATTTGCGTGAAGATTGGCTAATGTTATTTCTCAAATCTCGTATCTTCTTTACAAGTTCGGTAATCTTAGGAGATTACCGAACTTGTAAAGAAGATACGAGGTCAAAAATCACACTGATTCAAAACTTATTTAATTCATTTCTACTAAAATGATATTTTTTCAATTAAAATAATACTGTTTATGCATGTTAATATTGAGTTCTTGATTAAGGTTTATTTTCGAATTGATTCAGTTTTTTTTTGTACATGTGGTCCCTGCTAACAACAAAGAAATCAAAGTGGTCCCTGGTCAAGAAAAGGTTGGGAACCACTGTACTAAACATACAAACCTTTTCATCTAGGTTTCATAAAGGGTTCCCACAGGAAAACGACAACACCGTATCTCCACAATAACTCAGTTTATTAAGATAAAACCTTAACTTTTTGAAAAGGCGTGTCGATTACGGTACTTTCGTATCATTCGATACATACTATTGGTCCTGGAAATTCAAAGGGATCCCGAGGGAAAAGCTGGAAACTGTATCTAAGTATTAAGGTGAAACCTTCACTCTTAGATTAGGCGAATCAAAGGTATATTCAGTTAACATTCTTGATCGGGAATTGTCAAGGGTGTCCCGTGGGAACTGACGGGATTCTCTTTTCCGATAAGATATGTTTATATTGTTTTACGGTTTAGATAGCTGTAGAATATTGAAAATATACGTATAACGCAGTGAAGCTGAAATAAGCAAAGCAAACTACGTTTGTAAATGGTATTTTTATTTCGTACCCAACTATTCAAGTGTAGGGCAATATTTATCAAGTGGTGGTTACAGGGTGTTATAAAGGCGTAAGCATTCTACTGGATCTGTTCTTCAATTTTTTCTACCTATTTTAACTACCTAATACAGGTGTTAAAAAAAGTGCGTTTGAGATTTTAAGGGGTTGCTCAAAATCAAAATATACAGGAAAAATATTGAAAAAATCCGATGTGCAATTTTTTTACCCTTTACCATACAAATTCTTAATTCACTATTCCGATTTAAAAAGTTGTAGACACGAGATTTTTTTATTTTTCCTGTATTCTATACTTGATTCTGAGTAACCCCTCAAAATCTCAAACGCACTTTTTAACATCCTGTATAGGCGGCTGTAAAACTTCTTAAGCTGGAGTTTGCCATTAGCCTCACATCTTACCACTATCCAAACTTGGACCCTGTGTGTGGAGAATGACCTAACCTTCCCTAGCTATAAGAAGAGATCCATGCCCCAGTAGTATTGACTGTGAATATAAATCCAATGCATTTTCATTTTCTTTCTCTTTTTCTTCTTATTTTTTATTTTCCTTTTTTTCTTTTTATTTTTTCTTTTTATTTTTTCTTTTATATTTTTCTTTTTTTCTTTATCTGTCATTCGTTTTATTGTTTACTTAATTTTGTTATTTTCTTATTTCTAAAGAATAATTTAGCAAAACATATGAACTACTGGAAAAACCTCAACACTAACGCGTACGAAGTCGCGGGCACCAGCTAGTATTGAAATAAACAACCAGTCCTGTCAGCAGTTGTTAACCGATATCGTCTCCACTGCGGGGGCACGGGTCACTTCCCATAACTAGGGAAGGTTAGTCCTTACTCCACACACGGAGGTCAAGTCCGAATCAGTGGAGGTTGTCGTGCTAGAGGCCAACTCTAGTGCCAGAAGTTTTCAAGGCACCTAAAAACCTCTGACAGAGCTGAAATTACGACTGGCATTTAATGATAGAAATCGGCGCCAACGGCTAAGCTTAACAATCATCGTAAGTTCATGTATAATTTTAAATAAAGATATTGATGGTGATGATTTAAAATAGATAATATGGCGATTGGTAGTAGCTAGCCAAAAGCCAAGCTCAGAAAATGCGCTACCACCAACCAAACCGTGTCCTTAAAAGTTGAGCCTCACTGATGTGAAGCGAGCGGACTAACCACTAGGCCACGAAGGCGGTCAAAACACTGAACATTTTATTGTAAAATATGAAAATGTCATTTTAACCTCGTCATAAGTCGCGGGCGGCTCCTTCACGCTTACTACTGAGTCCTGCGATGACTGCGAATGGTTGGCGTCGTCTACCTTTAGTTGTTCCTCCTGGAAGAAATATTATGATGATGGGAAAACGGTTTCACTACTTATATCACGTTGATTTACCCGACAGACCCAGAATCTGTGTTTTTTAAATAACTATTTGAGGTAGCAAAAAGCTGACGGCCCACCTGATGAAAAGTGAAAATAAAAAATCAAAATCAAAATCATTTATTTCTTTACGTAGGTACATTAAGCACTCTTATAAACGTCATATCATTTTGCTGGAGGAATATTCCAAATGTCATTATCATTAAAATAATCTACAGTCTTATAGTATCCTCTTGAACAAATACAGCGTTTTATATGTTTCTTAAATTTACATTCTGGTAGTTCACACACGTCATTCGGAATTTTGTTATAAAAGCGTAAGCGTTTTGCCGATCCTTGAACGCTAAGATGGAAGCCTCTTACGCCGGTAGTTGCGCTGGCTGCCTCGCACCGCCGGCACAGCGCGCTGCTGGCGGCAGGTATAGAGCGAGCAGTGGTACTTTCATAATAAGGTCCTGCCACTCTAAGTTTTTTTGATTCGTACAAATTTTTGAAGAATCTCCGATGTAAGTTCGAATTCTGTTGTCCATATTACACTAATGACTCTAATGTTTGCCTCAGTTTATTATTAATGCACTGAAAATTGGTAGAAGAAGAACGTAGAGAAATAAATGTTTTGACCACAGTATAGGGATATTAAAAATGTCTATTGTAAAAATCTGTCGTTTACGTTTATATCTGTCGATAAAAGTTGTACTAAAAACGTCAACATAACAAAAAGAATTGTAACCTATGACAAGGCGGTATGACCAAGAAGCCTTAGCCTAAGTAGCCCTAGATACTCACACACACATTAACACGTATACAGACATAAACAAGTGTCAAATTTCTATGTAGTAAACAATAACGCGATATTTGTATGAAGTGTCTGGGGTTACTTACTTCAGCTTCAGGCGGCGTGACGACTTGCGTTTCGTTCCCCGCGTTCAATTCGAACGTGTTCATTAGCTCAGCCTCACTCTCCGGCTTGGCATCTTCCACTTCTTGCTTTATCTTCACGTTACTGCTGAAGTCGTCCTGCGGAAATAAGAATAATAAGTCTATTTATTAGAAATTGGAGAAAAACTAATAATTTATTTTAAATATAGGTATACTTTATACATAATTTTAGGGCGCTTTTATTGTCATGCGGATTTCGGCCCTATCGTTTCATTACATGTTTTTAGGGCCCTTTTATTGTCATTCGCACGCGGGTCGCTTTGGAAACGCCGCACGCATGTGGGCAGAAATCCGCATGACAATAAAAGCGCCCTTACTCAGTAGAAAGTTCTTATCATAATATGGAACTTTGATACAGCAGTCTTAAACGAAAGATAAAACGAAAAACCCTCATTTTTAGGATTCGGTTCCGTACCTCAAAAGGAAAAAAGAATACTTATAGAGTCATTCGTGAGACTGTTTTCTGTCTGTCCGTCTGTCACAGCAACATTGCTCCGTATAAACTGTACCAATAAAGTTAGAACTTAATACATACATAGATTTCTGTGACCCAAACACGGACGTGCAGTGGGGACGAACGGTTAACGAATATTGGGAAGGTGAGGTCACAAGTTCTTGAGTGGCGACCGCGCTCCGGAACACGAGCAGGCCTCACTCGGTGGACCGATGACCTGGTGAAGGTCGCGGGAAGCCGTTGGATGCGGGCAGCGCAAGACCGGTCGCCGTGGAAATCCTTGGAGACCTTTGTTCAGCAATTGACGTCTTTTGGCTGATGATAATAAGGTCACACTCCTGACTCCACACATAGGGGCCAAGACCTGCTTTATCCAGCCAAGACCTGCTTTATCCAGCCCAGCCCGGCACTGACCTGCAACTGCTGCACGCTGATGATCTCGCGGTGCGAGCGCGGCGGCTCGTCGTCCGGCAGCCGTTCCGTCTTGATGTTTTTCAGCACGTTTACGTCAAACAACTCCTCGCTTTGCGACGTGGACGACGACGTTGACGGCTGGCGTTTCTTCTTCTTGTTCTGGTCAAAGAAACGTAGTAGTAGTAGGGGGTGCAGAACCGGACCTCTTTAGTAAGAACCGGTTCTTCGGTTCCGATAGCTACTTGGAACCGGGTACCCGGTTCATTCGGTTCTTCTAAGATTTTTTTTGGACACGATTTTACATTAGAGACAGAAGGTTAAAAAACGCAAAATATATATAATTTCCTTTTTTTATTGGAACAACTTAAGTATTAATTATTATTATCATCATCAGCCAAATGACGTCCACTGTTGAGCAAAGGCTTCCCCCAAGGATTTCCACGCTGACCGGTCTTGCAATGCCCGCATTCAACGCTTCCCCGCGACCTTTACTACGTTATCGGTCCACCGAGTAAGAGGCCTGCCCACCCTATAGCTCTTCCGGTGCGCGGTCGCCACTCGAGAACTTTAATGCCCCAACGACTCTACGAGCCATGTGCCCCACCCAGTGCCAATTCAGTTTAGCTATTCTGTGAGCTATGTCGGTTACTTTAATTCTCCTACGTATCTCCTCATTTCTGATTCGATCACGTAGGGAACCTACAAGCACAGCACGCTCCATTACCCTTTGGACTTTGGTTGACCTTGAGCCTTCTTATAAGGCCCATAGTAAGTGACCATGTCTCAGTTCCGTATGTCATCACTGGCAAAACACATAACGGTCAAAGACCTTAATCTTGAGATACTGCGGTATTTTGAATGTGAAGATATTGCGAATCTTCCCGAACGCCGCTACTCAGCCGTGTTGGATTCGGTGGTTAATCTCTTTCTTGAGGTTGGACCTACCTAGCTGGACTGTTTCTCCCAGGTTTATATTTGTCAACAACTTCAAGTGTAGAGTCTCCAACCTTCAGAGGAGTGGGTGTGATACGGACATTTGACATAATTTTAGTCTTGTCCATGTTTATTTTAGGACCCACTTGTTGGGAGAGTCCATCAAGCATTATGTCTAGGTCTTCCAAGATCTCTGCCACAACCACGATATCGTCAGTGAATCGAAGGCGAGGTGATGTAATCGCCGGTTAATATCGAGTATCGAGTCCTCACCAGCCCATAAGTTTCCAAACATCTTCAAATGTTTCGAAGATATAACGTCTCCCTGTCTCACCCCACGCTGCAACCGGATTGGTTTCGAATTCTTTTCCTGGAGGTGGACCGACATGGTGGCGTTTTCATACAAATATTTTAGCACCTTCTTCTTGATGGATGGATGATGGAGAGCTCTCTGCGCATTCTCGAGGCCATGATGGTCACGATCCTCAGCATTGAGGGAACGACGGATTGGATTGGAAACCGAAGATATCCAGGACATCAACTTGTATGAAATTAGAATGGCTCTCAAACAGCTTAAGAACAACAAGGCACCGGGTGAAGATGGAATTACGACTGAGCTTTTAAAAGCAGGTGGAAAACCGGTACTGCAAGTTCTTCAGAAGCTTTTAAATTACGATATGCTCGAGGGACGTACGTCTATGGCATGAAAAAAAGCGTGACAAGAACCTGGTGAAGAAATATAGACCCATCTCACTTCTGAGCCATGTCTACAAGCTGTTTTTGAGAGTTATTACAAATCATCTCGCACGCAGGTTTGACAACTTCTGGCCTCCTGAACAAGCCAGATTCCAAAAAGGCTTCAGTACCATAGAACACACTCATACGTTGAGACAGATTATACAGGAGACCTAAGAGTATAGTTGCAGTCTCTCCAACGGTGCCAAATCAACTATCGATATATCGAAGTGCTAAAATTTTGTATGAAAACGCTACCATGTCGGTCCACCTCCAGGAAATGAATTCGAAACCAATCCGGTTGCAGCGAGGGGTGAGACAGGTAGACGTTATATCTCCGAAACCGTTCACCGCTGGCCTGGAAGATGTTGGGAAGCTTAAGGACTGGAGAGGACTCGATATTAACATCAACGGCAATTACATCACCTCGCCTTCGATTCACTGACGATATCGTGGTTGTGGCAGAGATCTTGGAAAACCTAGACATAATGCTCGATGGACTCTTCCAACAAGTGAGTCCTAAAATGAACATGGACAAGACTAAAATTATGTCAAATGTCCGTATTACACCCACTCCTCTGAAGGTTGGAGACTCTACACTTGAAGTTGTTGACAAATATATACCTGGGAGAAACAGCTAGGTAGGTCCAACCTCAAGAAAGAGATCAACCACCGAATCCAACACGGCTGATCCGCAATATCTTCACATCCAAAATACCGCAGTATCTCAAGATCACTTACTATGGGCCTTATAAGAAGGCTCAAGGTCACCCAAAGTCCAAAGGGTAATGGAACGTGCTGTGCTTGTAGGTTGCCTACGTGATCGAATCAAAAATGTAGGAGAATTAAAGTAACCGACATAGCACACAGAATCGCTAAACTGAATTGGCACTAGGTGGGGCACATGGCTCGTAGACAGTAGTAGTGGCGACCGCGCACCGGAAGAGGTATAGGGTGGGCAGGGCTCTTACTCGGTGGACCGATAACCTAGTAAAGGTCGCGGAAAAGCGTTGAATGCGGGCATTGCAAGACCGGTCAGCGTGGAAATCCTTGGGGGAAGCCTTTGCTCAACAGTGGACGTCATTTGGCTGATGATGATAATAATTATTAATACTTAAGTTGTTCCAATATAAAAAGGAAATTATACATATTTTGCGATTTTTAACCTTCTGTCTCTAACGTAAAATCGTGTCAAAAAAAATCTTAGAAGAACCGAAAGATCCGGGTACCCGGTTCCAAGTAGCTATCGGAACCGAAGAACCGGTTCTTACTAAAGAGGTCCGGTTCTGCACCCCTAATATCAACGTTATATTATTTAAATTTAGTATGATCCTTTAGTAATCATATTTGGGCATTATAATCAGTCGTGATAATCGTCTCAACGTATCCGTCCTTTCTTCATTTTCTTCAGGCAATCTCCTGAACAGTATTTTTTTTTATCAGCAGGGGTTAAGCCAACACACAGCTGATGATACCTATCAGATATTACAAGCAAGGCATTGCCGCATGTCATCCATTCGATATTATTTGCACTTATATTATTTTGATAGGCCTTATTTGGACCTTTCGTATGTGTAAGAAAAAATAATATTACAGAAAATACATTGAAAATATTGGCGTATAAATGGTTATGTAGGGGTTACTAAACTTTTAAACTAAATAACACACAAAAAAATCTCGGCATGCGTGCAAAAATATCAAAATACTTACAGCATTACCTGTAGAAATTTTATAAGACGGGCGTATTCTCCGTGTCCCGATTGTTTTCGACTACATGTTCCGACATACTCGTCGTAAGCGGCGCTCGCTATTTTTGTATGTGTCAGATACATCCTTACGCACACCACTGTAAACTTTCGCGGTTATTTGAAATGTCTAAGCAGGAAATTTGAAACCTAGGCCTTATTGGGGCATAGGCTTTATTTGGGTCTCTTACCTTACTATGAAGTACACCAGCTTTACGAGTTCAACAGAATAGAAAATAAATGTTATTTCGATTTCACTTACTTTCTTTTTCTTCTTAGATTCATCTTTCTTCTTAGCTCTCTTCTCACTCTCCAAGTCACTCTCGGAGCTGCTGTCACTGCTCGAGGAGGAGCTAGAACTGCTGGACGACTTGGCTTTCTTCTTCTTCTTCTCCGCTTTCTTCTTGAGTTTCATCTGTTTTTTCTTTTTCACCTTCTTCTCCTTCTTTTTTGTTTCTGTAAAAAGGTTTTATGATACGCATTATCGTCCATCGTAAACCAGAAAGTACGTACAGTACATGTAGTCATACATTGGTTTCTGTTCACGAGACTAAAATGGTGTTACAACTTTTCTAAAACCGCAAAAATATAGAATTTCATACCAGCCAACTGTTTTTTTTATCAACTGTAAGTTTTTTAAAGAAATATGTTCAGTTTACGAATAAAAGTCTCAAGATTTTGCTTAAGAATGTAATGAACAAAAACTTACCCTCGTTGTTTTCCTCATTTACAATTTCAAGTATCTCTCCGACTTATAGGAAGCAATAAAAACAGAGAAGAGTATTTTATAACCAATCATTTGACAAATCAACACAAAGAAATAACAGATACTACTAACATGCTAATCATTTCACATATTGAGACAAATCAATGGCCAATCCAAAGGTTTAATTTATAAAACATTGCTTTAGATAGGAAATAGCGAGTTTTAAAACCTGCCCTGTGCTCGCTGTTTTCACTTACAGAAATATCAAAAACTATGTGCTCGACAGATAAGGTTAGATTTATTTACTTCACATTATTAATTTAAAATTACATTAATAATTTATTAAAAATTTAAAGTCTAAAAAATGAAAGCTGATTTCCACAGACATGCACCTCGCGTGGAGCGACGATATAAAACTTCTTTGCTGATTTCTATGGCAAATATTTGATGTCTGTCAACAACCCATTACGTCCCCACTACAGGAGCACGGGTCTCATCCCATACATCAGGAAGGTTAGGCCATACTCCACACACGGGAGCGAAGTCCGGATTGGTTGAGGTACTTAAATATTTGATGGCAACCTATAAATTCAGAGACCTCATTTGTTAAATATGTTTGAATGTTGCCGTATTGGAACTAATTTCCAAGACATTTTGACTGACTGTAGTGTTTGATTATCTGCTGAGGATTGTAGGAAGAGGAAGGCTCACAATAGGGTTTTTCACCATTTTTTTAAAAGTATCTCAAATTGATCATTAGGTGATAAAAAGTAAAAAAAAACCTATAAGTACCCCAAAAATACATTTTAAATTACCATTTCCAATTAGCGCGCGAAAACGATAGCCGCCATGATGCTTAGGTCGTGACGTCATTTCAGGAGTAAAGAAAACAGCTCTGTACTAAAATTTTGACACATATCGCGAACAAAATGTCATTGTTTACCACTATTGTGACGTCACCTGACAACTAGCATGGCGGCTGTCGTTTCAGACATTTGAATAACAGATTAAAAAACTTGATTTTAGTAAATCAAAAATAAAATGTTTTTTCTCATTTTATTGTATAGAAATCATATTAAATCGATTACGTATTACAAATACCACAGTAAATAAGCAGTTTTAGACGTTTTCTTGTATAGAGTAAAATACCCTATTGTAAATCATGCTAGGTCTGATATTAATATAGAGAAGGCCTATGTTCAGTAATAAACTTTCGACATGATAGAAAGATATCCTTGACATATATTTTTAAACTGCTTGATAATACTGGGATGTAAAGAGTCTTTTAATTCATCTTAATAACCTAGATTGCCATGGGATACATTACATTTGAAGCGCATTATCTTACCTCGCTCTTCTTCCTCCGGTTCAGTTTCTTCTCCCTCCTTAACTTTTTTCTTTTTCTTCTCTTTCAACTTCTTCAAAATTTTCTTGCCTAGCTGGCGCCGTTTCGCTGATTTGGACTTGGTGCTTTTGAGTGCCTACAAATTTTGTTTAAGATAAGATATAGTAAAAAAAATAAGCCTTTTCGACTTACTGACATATTTTTTATGCACAATAATTGGTAAGTCCTTGGAACTATCTCTCTATTTAATTAATTTCGTACTCACATGGTTTGTAAGACCTTTGCTACTAACAGTTTTGGATCTTGTTATGTGGTAATAAATGCATAATAATAATTATCTCAAATGACGGTAAGTGATGATGATGCCAAAAGTTGGAAACGGGCTTACCAAGATTTCCCAACGCAATGGGGAACTGACTATCTCATCTACATGCTATTAACACTAATGTTCACCGCCTGCTAACCGACTGCTATTAACACAAAAGGGCGCAATGGTCGCCTGGTTGCGGAAAATAGCCCGCCCCAACCTATAACATATATAACCTATAACCTGTTCACCGCCTAGACTTAAATAAGATGGTGGTAGCTAGCCAGACCGGTTCAGGAAATGGCCTTCCGCCAACCAAACCGAGTCCTACAAAGTTAGACCGCGCGGGGAATCGAACCCGCGATCTCCAGACCTCCAGAGGCAGTTAAAAAAATCAAGGAAGTAGGTTCACACCTGCATTAAAGGGTTTACCTTTTTCTTGAGTGCTTTGCGTTTCTTCTTAAGGTCCTCACTGTCGGAGTCTGAAGATATTGTTGACGTCGAGTGCTTCCGTTTGCGTGACTTGTCCTTCACTTTTTGTTTCTCCTTTTTGCTATAAAAAATATTTGTATAATCATGATCTCCTTTTAATACAGCTGCTTTTCGATCAGAGTTGTCAAAAAGATTGAACTCAGTTTCGCTTATGTTAGACGTAAATTAAGATGTATTAGCAGATACAAAAAAAATATTGGCGGGAGCCTCTTTTAGGCCCGACATTTCTCCTCTCTCCGCAAACACTTACCGAAACGGCCGAAGCAAAATATTCAAAAAAGGCACATTCAAAATAAATTCCATTATAATGGTACCTTTTCTCCACCTCCTGCTCGTCTACGTCGGACTCCTGACTCCAGTTATCGGTGGACATCTTCCTCTTTTTGGCTGCCTCCGAGGCCGCTTTCTTCTCAGCTTCGTCTGCTTCTAGCTTCTTCTTTCTCTTGTTCTCCTGTCTGTATGTAGAAAATATATGTATCTAGCAAGTAAATGGGTAATTTTTAATCTATACTAAACCATAAATATTTTCAATTTTAAACAAGTATTTAAGTGTACATAGGTACCCTTTCCTAGACGACAAGGGCCGCGGCCCGATACGTTGGACTGATCAAATACGTGCCACTCACATTGCTGAAGACAGAACGAAATGACGAAAGATCATCACCGAGAAAGTGTTGCCAAAGGGAGGTCACGACCCTCATCACTGAGGAATACGACGCAAGGAGGAGGAGGTACCCTTTATATTTTCTCAATTCTAAACCACAATAATATATTTCATGCCGAAAGTATATGTTACTGTAAAAGCTTTGTATTTAAGCACTGACATTCTAATCGTATTGTCTTTGGACCTTTAACTTCTCTAAAAACCGCATAACAAATCTTACCTCTTTTCCTCTTCATCATCCATGGACTCCTGACTCCATCCTTCACTCGACTTGGACTCGTTACTTTTCGTTTTCTTTTTCTCGGTCGCATCTCCTTTTTCTTTCTTCTCCGCTTCTTTCTTATCGAGATCGCTGTCCTTTTTCTTCTTCTTCTTAGGTTCCTGTCTGACGGGTGTGGTACTGCGTGCTTCTTGTTTCTTTTCTTGTTCAGATTCTTCAAAAGATTTGGACTCTGTTACATCGAAGCATACAGCCTCCATGAATCTGGAACAAATATTATTTTTCAATCTATTTGTGTCCAAATACTACGCTTCGAAGCTACGTCAGTTTGTTTTTTGTTTGTTTGTTTGTTTGTAAACTCTTTACTGTAAAAAAGACAAGTACAATACATAAAATAGGACAAAATATACAAGGGCGGACTTATCCCGTAAAAAAGCCTTAAAGTCTAGGGGAGATTTAAATATTTTTTTTTTTCGATATGTGTATAATGCATTTTAAGATTTAGCACCAAACTTAATAACCATGACATTTCACCTAAAATATTTTATCGCATAGTTTTTATTTCACCTTCTACTGAAATTATGAATAGAGCCTGAACAGTGGGGACGATTTATAATAAACTCACCTCTGATACTCTATATCCAGCGAAACCTCTTCACTCCTCTCTGGCGTCATTGATCGCTGACTCTTTTTACTCTTATTCTTCTTACTATCCGCTCTATCAGCTTTACTCTCTGCTCTATCCGATTTACTATCACTTCTACTTTCCGGTCTATCAGTTTTACTATCTTTCCTATCAATTAGACTTTCACATCTATCGGTTTTACTTTCCCTTCTATCGCTTTTTCTCTCCGCTCTATCGATTCTACTATCTTTGTAGGTTTCTTTGACAGTTGGTGTGTCTATGTCGAGAGTGTCTTCCCACTCGTTAGCAGCGGGAAAGGAGGATGTTTCTATTAGACAGTACGGTAGAGAGGGATACCAGTTTCTAGCTTTAGCTATTGGTGGCTCAGGGAATCTGTAACAAAAGCACTATATTACTTTGAGATTGCAGTGGTTGCGATGTGTGATACCGCGAATGTTGAACTTGTCCCTCTCTCTCTTACCATATAGAACATTTTATCCATCATATCTACTAGTTATAGACGGCGGTTGCCTAGTCTTGCACATCACCCAGGGTCACGTGTAGGGCGTTTAGATTTACACCTACGGACGTGTGTAACGCGACCATCATACACATCTAGAAATCAGATGTATAGGTTTCCTTACGATGTGTTCCTTCACCGTTAAAGCAGTCGGTATGAAAATGCACGTAAGTTTCCAAAAACGAATTGGTGCACTGGCCAGGATTTGAACCCGAGACCTATGTTGAACTTTTTAAAGGAACTTAAACGTGTAACAAAATAGGTGTAGGAACCGGTACCTGAGGCTTCTACTCTTCATACTGAACAACTTATGTTCTGCGACTTTTCGAAAATCGCTAATTTGACTGCTTGTTGTATTTAAAAAAATCATCTGTTTGACGATGGCATTTTGTTAGCATTTTCAACAAAGTCTCAGAACAAGTTGTTCAGTATGATAAGAAGCCCCCAGCCCCCCTAGTTACCGGGTCCTACAATTATTTAGTTGCACAGTCTTGACCGCCGTCTATCCCTTGGGATAGCACGGTTAAATTATCATCATCATCATCATCAGCCGAAAGACGTCCACTGCTGGACAAAAGCCTCGCCCCAAGGATTTCCACACCGACCGGTCCCGTGCTGCCCGAATCCAGCGGCTTCCCGCTACCTTTACCAGGTCGTCATTCCATCGAGTGGGAGGCCTGCCAACACTGGTCTTCCGGCCAACTATGAGGAAAAAATTTCTAAATAATTAAATCATAGGAAAAAGAATAGTAAATAAGAAAAAGCACGTAATCTTGGTAATCCCGCTTCCATCTTCGGCATCGTCATCACTTACTATCAGGTGAGATGATGCCAAGGGCTTATCAATTGAGGGTAAAAAAAAACGTAGCTCAGTGCGGCTTGCGAAGTCGCCTCGATCACATACAGACACGGTCAGTCGGGTTACATAACCTGCAAGGTAGCATGAGGCGTAGACAAAGCTGTTTGTACGCCAAACGGACCGGTTCCTGAGCACAGCACTGCATTGATTAATATATTTCAATCACTTTTGTAACAAATAATGTATGTATGTGTTGTGTCTTTGGAATAAATGGTTTTCTTTCTTTCTTTTTCTTTCTTTCAAAACGCGAAAAAACAGCTCAGCTGTCTCTTTCATTACCTTAGCGTTAGAACGGAACAAATGCTTTTAAAACTCGTGTCGCGCGCGAGATATGTCGCCATACTACTAGGGGCTGATTGGGTTTGGCATTTACCCGTCTGTTTCCGTGCTTCGCAAGGCACGTTAAACCGTTGGTGCCTGTTGCTATCACTAGATAAGGCATCCTCTGACTTTATAGGCAATCGAAGATCTTTGACACTAGAGTTGGCCCCACAACGCTATTATGGACTCAACTATATACGCTCGCTCGATACGCCGCCGCCGCAGGGCCAAGACACGGGGTCCCGCCGCCGCAGAGCCGTACGATACGCGCAACGCAGCACTGCCTGCCCTTGATATTTTCAAAAACGACTACGCGCCGTGGTCCTGCCGAAAGTAGCGCACGGCCTTACTGATTGTTGGTAAATACTAATATTCTATAACATTTTTGACACTGGAAAATACTCCGTTATGCGTAGAAACGTTATCTTAACGCAATAATGGTGATAGACTAAATATATAACCTATAAGATGCCAGTAAACATGTTTACAAATAGCACACCCACGCAAGTCCCTACAAAAGAAATTGAGCTCCTGAATCTCGGTATTCCGAGAAATTATCAACTTAATGTTGTGTTGGCAATATACAGGGTGAAAATGAAATCGCGAATCAAATTTTAACTGTGGCTTCTAGTCATGACACTGCATAGCTTTCTCTAAGGAACCATTTTTTTTATTCACAATTGATAAGCCTATGGCATCAACTGACCTGGCGGTAATGATGCCGAAGATGGAAGCGGACTTACCAAGATTCCCCAACGCAATGGGGAACTGGCTATCTTATCTTCATGGCGGAACACATTAAATCGGAGCAAAAAATTGTTCCATACAAAGTTGGCCACTCCGCTCATCCATTTCATCATTTCTTTCTTCATCTTTTACTTTTTCCTAAGACTTGGCTAAATTCTCAAATAAAAATATTGAACTCCACATACAAATTAATCAGCAGATTACTCAGTTTCGTATACAAAGTCCATTTTTTACTGTTTTGTTAAAATTCTAGAACAAAAGTTGTTCAGTATGAGTAGAAGCCCCAGTTAACGGATCCTATGACTATTTCTTTTTTTATTTAAACGTTTATATTCCTATGCCCTGTTTAAGAGGATTGCCCAATACCTCAGCCGCATAGAAAGTTTTTTCACATTGACCAACAAAAGCTGACCCAAATATCCGCCAATAAAAATTAATCACCTTTTATATACAGCCAGTCGATCGAATAACTTTTCCATAACCGTTTCCATAACAACAATTTCACCCACTTATGTAAAGATATTTTAAAAATCTTTCTTTATGCCCCTTCTCATTCTCCACAGTCTTCCTTGACTTATTCAATACATTGTTTTCAATTCAATTCCTGTGCATCCTGCGGTATTATTATTTATTATGCATTCCGTAACTTCGTAACGATGAAAAAATAAAAGGCTTCATAAACGTTACAACGGGCAGTTTTTTCACGTTCGTGACGTGGCGATTATTCCACCAGTCCAATTCCACCTTCGGTTAACCAAGCGTAGGCGGGGCTGCCACCTATATGTAGTAGACATTCTACCTATACGCACGAAGCGCTTTGCTTCATTTTGCAAGGGAGGTCGTAGTAGGTAAATAACTCTGACGATTTGTATAGAATGGGCAGGTTGTGCTATAGGTCCTATCAGGGATTACGTCTTCCACTTCAAAATCAATCATCACTTAACAGTGACATTGAAGTCAAACGCTCACAAATTCTAAATCTAAAAAACTGACACCACAAATAACAATACGCACTTACTGCTGCTATAACCAATATATGTTATAATAATGTTAATATCTTTGTCTGAATAAAGTGTTATATTATTATTCATATTAATGTTGGCTACTCTGCCCACTTGGCGCTAGGCCAATAACGAGATGCTAATACTTACTCCAGCTGAAGCACAGTCGGCTGGAAGTCAGTGCGACGAGGAGAAAGCGTTGGACATTTCGGGCATTGTCGAGGAGGACTGCCTTTTGAATAGCCGCTATTATCGGTGTACCTCAAGTTTTATCATTATATTATTATTACTTACTGCTCACATTGGTACACGCGGTCCACGAGGCTGCTCTTGCACATCTCTAGCTCGTCGTAGACCACTGCGCGGCCCTTCACGCAGCTGCAGACCTTGGGGCTGACGCTGTGCCACAGCTTCGGCAGCGCGCGGGTTTCCCTGGAAGCCAACGTGGTTCGTTACCGATGTATATCTGCCGTGCTTACGATACGAGCAGTAAGTATATTTATAAAAGCAGTAACTTCATCCTTCTTCATTTCTTTTTGTTATATTATATTTTCTTATGATGCAATAAAGTATATTGAATTGAATTGAATTGAATTCATCCATTTCGTCATTTAATAATGTAAGAACTAATAAATAAGACAATTAAATGATAACGCAGTATAAAAATACTGAATCTGAGCAATCAAAAATCGTATTTAAAATAATCTAAGGAAACAAATCGGAAAATGCAAAAATGTGACGAAAATTCGAAAGTGTGTTTCACAGACTTACTGCTCTTATCGTAAGCACGGCAGATATGGTCTAACGAAATGAGCTGAAACTGTTTAAACTGGGACTTCTTGAAACTGAACAATTTTCCTCAAAGAACCCATAGTTAATGCACGAAAAAAATGTTGGGCTTCACATTACTGAGTGGGCCGATCAGGTGACCGACTTGTTAGAAAAGTCCAAAGTTTTTTTCGCGAATTGTCTATGGGAAAACCTTGGGAAATGTTGTTCAGTTTCATGAATAGAAGCCTCAGTTTAAATAGTTTCACATAATTTTGAACTTTGATTCACAAATAAAATATCTCAATGAATATTTTTAATCCTAGGTACAATTCCGAGACGGACTGCAGGCGACAACCGCAGGCGACACTGCGGCCGGCCGCTGCGGTCGACCGCATGTCGCTGCCGCCGTCATTCCAAGCGCGACTGCACTTCAGTCAGCTTTTGTACCCTGTCGTTTCCGTATCTTCGCGCGAGTCAAAATATCGGACGTGTTTAACAATAATTTACTGTGTCATTTGTTAGAGGAGGAAGATACGACGAATTGTTGTTATTATATGCAAAAAAAGAAAAGAAATGCGTGTAACCGCTCTGCGGTCGGCCGCACTACTGGTCCTGAGACTTGCGGTCGCTGCGTGCAGCCGCCGCATGTCTCCGGCCGCGACCGCAGGCGACATGTCGCTGCGCTCGGAATCACTTTCATAGAAATTCATAGAAACCAGTAGTGTAACTTGCGGTCGATAAATGAAGTCTGTCGCCTGTCGCCTGCGGTCGGCGACTTGCAGCCGGTCTCGGACTTGCACCTTTAAAATTATTTTTGTTAAATCTGCTTGTGATATTCTGTCATTCCATCGTATTCGTTGCAATTACTGTATTTTGTCTGGCTAAGTTCTTTATGTGTTATTAAGCATATTTCCTGAAGATCTCACGTTGTATCTGTAATAATTATATTCAGTAAAATGGTCAATTTCAAGGATCAATATGTTACATTTTCTTGATGGACGGATTGGCTAAGTGTTTAATTGTAATAAAGCCTAGTTTTCGGAAAGTTTCGCCTCTTAAATTGCAATTACATTCCGTTTGAAATTAAATCAGTTTCAAAGATCACTGAAAATTATGTTAGAAAACGTTACATGTTTCTTGATTGATGGATTTGACAAAGTCAAAGTTCCCTATTTAAGATAGTCATAGATAGAACGTGCGTAGAACAGTATTTAAAAAGGAACCATAAAAATATAATCTTCTTTGAAAGCGTTCCAAATTAGTTTCGTTAGAGTAATTTTCACTCTGACAGCAGGATAGCATATTATATTTTTTTGAAGTGTGAAAGGGACAAACTCTTGTCAGGTAAATCTTAACTTGGTTATGGAACGACTTCCTAATCTATATCTATGGGAGGTAGTAACTCTTGATATAAACCATAAAGGTAAACAGGTATTGAACACTCCCAAATTTTTATCGTAAAGAATCTTCTTGCACAACTCATTTTATCAACGTGCTCAATGAAGACTGTTAGAAATCCAGCACAATACATTGCTTTTTACAAGTTTTTTTTTTTATTCTATGGTTTTTACAAAAAATATTTTTAGAATAGCCATAACATTTGTAAAATTTTCTTGAAGGACAATATAAATAAAAGCAAGTTCCCCAAATCCAAAAACACTTTTAGCTTATATATAAGGTGCTACTTTATTAGTGCCCGATATCTTAGTCAGTGGTTCTACTCCTGATTCTGATCAACTTTCCCCAAGGAACCCATAGTCAAATCTCAAAAAAAAATTTGGACTCTTCATACAAATCTAACAGTCGAGCGGCCAAATTTGTATGAAGAGGCCTTGGGTTACTATGAGTTCCTTGGGGATAGTTGATCAGAATCAGGAGTAGAACCACTGACTAAAATATTGGGCACTAATAAAGTAGCACCCTATATATTTTAATTTTCATGAGTGGAAGTCACTCTTCCCATGTATGGAGCAGTTTGGTAAAAAAACCACTTACTTGAAACACCTGTTCCTGTCGTGTCTAAACAGCAAGGGTTGGCAGATCTTGAGCACGAAACTCCAGGTCTCCAGCGAGTCTACGGTGGAGCTAGCCAGCTTGTCTTCCGCCTGCGGCTCGAACTCCTTCTCAGCGGACAGTCCGGACCTGCGACTTGACTGGGACCTGTACCCGCTTTCCGTGGACTTTATACCGCTGTCTGTGGACCTGGGTTTAAAAGCGCAGGTTTTTTGATGATAATTTATCATGAAAACTTAAATTTTTTGACTATATATGGATGGTCAAACTACAGAAACAAAATACACTTCACATCGAAATCGCTCAGTCAAGTTTGCATGTAAGTTTTTTTTTTATTGACTAGGTATTCAGTTTCATTACCAGGTTAGATTCCCGGCGGGACCAACTTAATAGAATGTAGCTTGGCTAGCTACCACCATCATTATTTTGCCAATCACGAGATAGACAAAAGATGAACAATTCTCCATTCCATTGTAAAATTTTGTTAAGCCTATAACAAGAACTTACCAGTTGCGGATATAAAAAAAAACCTAATGAGTAACTTTGAAACTATAAGTGTCTTACCTAGTATCCGAATAATCACTTCTCTGACTTTGCAGTACTCTATCATCCAACTCGGGAGTAACCGAACTTCTTTCTTCAGTCTTGGAATAATCCAAGTTGTCTCTATCCGGCGACATATCATATTCAACCAGTCCCTTTTCATCTTCACTCAAGTTTTCTTCTTTCATTTCATTCAGTACTGATTCCAAAAACATGTCATCATTGATGTCATCCTTATCTTTAGCTGTTTTGCTGTCAAACAAAGGAGAGTCACTTTTACAAGGTTTCGTTGGTTTAGAAAATTTCTCCAAACCAGTGTCTTCACTGAAAATGTCTAAAGCTTCATCTTCTTCATTAGGATCTATCTCAAATTCAAAAGAATCTATAACGGGTTGCAATCTCTCTATTTTCATTGTCTTTTCTTTAGGACTGTCCTTGACATCTTTGACAGATATGGTTTCTTTCAATTTATCTGTTTGATCTCTTGGTTTGACTTCCTTAGGCATAGGAATATTGGCTATATCTAGTTTTTCATCGACATGGGGACTGCTATTTCTTTCGTCTAACGACCAGCTATCACAGACTAAATAATCACTAAGATCAACTTTTGTTTCTTTTGAATCTCTTCTTGAGCTCTCTGCCTTATCTTTTATCTTCCCCCTTTTATTTTTCTCATCGGCATCACGACTCCTATCTCTTTCTCTGGGTCTATCTTTTTCTCTATACCTATCTTCTCTACGATAGCTATAGTTTTTATTATATTTATCGCTTCTTCGCTTGTCTATTTCTTCTTTTCTATCTTTGTTTTTCTCTTCTATATCTTCTTTCCTCTCTTCTACCTTATCTTTTATTGGTGTTTGGGGCTGATCTTGCTGTTGATCCTGTTGTTGCTGCTGCTGCAACAACTGTTGCAACTGTTCGTCCCTTTTCGTTCGTTGGAAAGGATTGTCGTAATCCGGAAGCAACTTCTGATAGTCAAATTTGAATTCCCTGCCTTCGGCTCTGCATTTTTTAGCTTCGCGAATGATTTCGTCCACCTTTGCCGGGTCTGTAATATATTGTAAACTTATAAAAGCAAGTCGTTTAGTAGGTAAGTTACACGTTTACTACTTTGATACCCTAAATTCAGACTTTGATACTATAAATTTATCTTTCGTGCACAATTTTAAGAGGAACGTAATACACTTTTTCATTTTGATGTAATACAAATACTTTTAAGTTAGTTAGACACCACAGTTTTCTAAAAATAGGTACTACAATATTTTTCTTTTTAAATTACTACGATACTGCTTTAACCAGTTATTAAATATTGTATTCAATGAATAATTACTGTATGTCACCGTCATCTGTATAATGCACGTTTTATCTACATATGAGCTATAGGACGACGAATATACATATTTCAGGAAATGAGGAGAAATCCAAAACTGAACAACACTCTCCAAGGAAGTTATTTCCGATTCGAATAATGGATTTCCATACAAAATTTCTTGTCAGCTGAACGTTTATAAGGAAAGACCCAGTTCTTTCTGGAAAAGGAATAGGTTTCGTGGGGAAAGTCGTTCAGCCAAGGATTTTTATTTATAGAATAATATTTTAAATATTGCTTGTTCTTACAGATTTCGGTAACGTACGCACCTTTTATAGAATGCGCAGTTCGGAAATGAATAAAACGACTGCATTAAACAGAAACAGTATTCGCTAGTTTTACCCAAAAAATAAGTTCCATCAGCAGTTTAGCAACCGACAGGCTTGAACACATACATACATAATCCACAAACAATAGAGTTTGTATAGCTTAGTGTTTTCCCGCTTTTGAAGATTTTGCCGCAAAATCTATCAACCAATAACAGGAGTGTGTTCCATTGCTACGCTCTGACATCAACCGTTCTATATGACCCCTCCCTTTCACACTTACGGGATTTAGAAGGCGTTTCACAACACCCTCGTGAAAGTAATTATTTATTACCATAAATCTCTTGTGTGAAAGAGTTTAGAAGCAAGGTAAGATGTATTATTGTCAGGTAAATCTTACCTTGGTTCTGAACGGTACCTTACAATGGGCTATCCTGGTTGTCAGAGCGAACGTTTGCTGTCGGGGGTACCTATGGAACGCACTCCTGCGCAAAGCTGTTTCCCGCACTACTACTTTTGTTCTACTGCACATGTATATCGGGATTCGGGATTACTTATATTTTGGGTAATACTGCAACATATAATATCTCTAAATTAATCTAAATATCACCAAAATAAACCAAACTAAAATACTGCCTATGTTTTACTGAATAAGCAAACAATATTAGGTAGACGCTTACGACGCGACGACGACTTTTCACTTCTCTTACGACGTTTCATATTCTTACACTTGGCACGTCGGGGCACCTTCGTAGATACGATGCGCCGAAAACTTTTGCCTAGGGCGCAAAACATCTCAAACATGCTAGCATGGTGCGGTGGCAAATCATTATATAAAAAAAACAGTGCAACACATCGCTATAAATGAGTGTATATTTAAATGTTATATGTCGTGCAAAGCGAGATTTTGTGCAAAGAAAAATTATAGGTATGACCTTGTTGAGATAACATAAAAACAATATTTACTCTCAAATATCAGTCTAAAACCATACTTATTGCTTGGGAGACAGAGTTGACATCATCTCACCACTCAATGGATGGTGATTGTTAAAAGTAGAAGGAAATTAACGCTTTCACCGCCGGATTCTCAATTACGAGGCTAAAGGTGCGGTCAAACGACGCGGTCTAGCGCGGGCCAAGCCGTCATTTATAGCCTCTAAATAAAGTAAGCTCACGCTATCATGCGGCGCTTTGATTATGATTTTCCATGATATTGTGATCGTACTCTCGTGAACTTAAAAGGTTGGGGTCTTCTTGATCTATCACGCGTCGTTTTACGCAGCACCTCAACACTTCCTTGCCCTTAGCTCCACAGCAGACAAAATTATGAAATTCCGAACAAAATTTGTAAAACAAATTGGAGTTTCACTTTTTAGCCTTAGGTCTTATGGGTCTATATGTTGTATGCTTTGGTGGATATTTTCAGTGTAGTTTGTTATTTAAATCTTAGTATTTTTTTTAAATTATCTAGCACATAGGGCAAGAAAGTGGCCAACATGTCAGGCTGTCAAAAGGTTCAACGGATTTTGTGAAGTCACGAGGCAATGAGTGAATCAGTAGAAGAACCAAGCTCAAGGTCAATAAAAAAAGGTATCACACTATACTTTTCAGCTAATTCCAAATCCCCATTGAAAATAAAAGAAAAAATAGCACCCATTTCAAACAGAAAATGCTTTGCGTTTTTAATGAAATGACAAGAACGAATGAAAAAACTTAGTTTAAACTTACCCAAGAATGACTTGATTGGTGGCATAGCTTTAGTAGGCATGGCTTTCTCGTTTGTGCTCGGACATATCAGACCGAGCGGTATACCCAGTTCCACCAACTCCATTTTCCGCTTCATATCTTCAATCTCGCTGAGAGTTCGCTTCTGGAGTGCCGAGTAGGATTCTAGAAAACAGGTACTATTGTTTAAGAAAAGTATGTGTTTCGACAGACACAACAAAAAAATATTATTTAATTATAGACTTCACAAAACATGTTTTAACATCACATCATTCTACCACAAATATACGCGACAACCGCGTGCAGTATAAGTGCAATTCAGGATAGTTAGTATAGGGGGTAGGTGTTCCATTCATCAAAAATTGGACTTACTAATAATTTGTCATACACCCTGAGTCAGTAAGCAATGCAATTATTAAAAAATAATAAAAATAATGCAGCTTTAACCTACCCATATAATTTCTCTTACTGCCGCCTGGTTTCGGTGGTCTTGGTACCTTCTTCTGCTCATCGTCCACCTTCTCTGGCTTAGGAGTGACCTTGACGCTGCTGAGCTTGCCGATCAGCACTGTAGTGTCTGAAGCAAGGGCTTATTGTGATACTTGGCTGGTTCTTACAACGTACTAGAGAAATATCAATAGATTATGTATTCGAAACCCTAATTGTAAAATGGGTGAAAATAGCTATAAGTGGCATGCATACCTTGGGCGTACAACAGTGGACTAATACAGGTTGATGATGATGAATTGTTAGATAGACATGGACTATTTTCACTCACCTATGTTCGCCCAATTGGTTAATACTTACTTAATACTCAATCGTTTCAAGAGTCACAATACATCATGGATCATGGACTGAGTTTAGGGTATAGTTATGTATTTGTTACTTTATAATCTAACAGTATAAAATATAATTTACCGAACTTGTATAATACGCCAGTCACCGTAGACATAAAAATCGCGTTAGGTCGCATTGGTTGCAACAGTTCTGATTTTTTGGTATGTTGTTAGGGTTGATAACAGTAGACTAAAACTAATTTTTCAGCTTCGAAAGACTTGTGCTAACTGCGTGGTGCTCCAAAAACTTCGAAATTTTCGGTCTTTTTTCAGATTTTGGCTTATAACTTCTAAACGGTGCATCTTACGGAAAAAAGTAGTATACACACTTATAAGAAGATAAAA
Organism: Coleophora deauratella; assembly: GCA_958295455.1. NCBI lineage: Eukaryota > Metazoa > Arthropoda > Insecta > Lepidoptera > Coleophoridae > Coleophora > Coleophora deauratella. The sequence continues at coordinate 7,685,288 of OY282413.1, read as the reverse complement.
TTTCCTATAATTTAAGGTCAATTTCAGCTCTGTAGGTCTAATAGAACCCAAGATGCAGCACTTCAAACATTGGCAATTTTTCCTAAAAAGTTCGAAATTGTAGTTTTGCCGCCTTCCGAGCAGAATATCGACTATAATACTCATTCTACGAGGACAGTCTTTAAAAAGAAAGTTATAAAGCAGTTATTAAGCTTAAAGCTTAATATAATTTATAATTTCAGGAATTTCATAAAAACATATTACAAATAGTTTAAATACACAGCCCAGGATAGGCCTACGAATGGATTACCTTACTTGCATGACAGTAATTTCAGCAGGGTTTCCGATGCTGATTTCTTCGTTGATGTCACTAGTGTCAGACCCTACTGGCTCCTTAAGGTGTTGTCGCAATTACTGAATGCGTGAAATGACAGCTGTATTCCAGGGGGAATGAAAGCTCTTCTTGAATGAATGATGTTGACGAGAACTTCTCGCAATTGGCACTTTCCTGGAAAAAACTTTGTTTACGTTAGAGCCTAATCTGTTAAGTAGAGGATGTCAACCTCTGATGCTCTTTACCAGCATAGACTGATAGATTGGGCTCCAACATTTAAAATGTTTTTTCCAGCAAAGTGCCAGTTGCGAGAAGTTCTCAACAACATCATTCATTCAAGAAGAGCTTTCTTCCCCCTCTGGAATACAGTTGTTCTTTTACGCATTTAGTGGTTGTGACAGCACATCGAGGAGCCAGTAGGGACTGCCACTAGTGACTCAACGAAGAAACCAACGTCGGAATTCCTGTCATGAAGGTAAGGGAATCCATTCGTAGGTCTGTCCTGGGTCGTGTATTTATGAAACTATTTGTAACATTATTTTATGAAAATCCTGTCATGCAGGTGAAAGAATGGGTGCGGAAAAGGAAGATGCTCCTGCAAGATAACAGGGCTGAAACTCTCTGTAAAGTTTGTCAGGGGATGACCTGCCTCAATACTCCGTCCATAGCCTTGACTGAGTTGAATGAAGATGACGACTTCGACGACCTCCCCTTTACGACAAGCAACAGAGCAGTCTCTGGAGCCCCATGAAGAGCTGTTAGATGAACCTAGACCTTCCAAAAGAACACGACTGTTTCATCGCTAAGTGCGTAAAGGTAAACCTTATATTACATACCTACCCTTCGTTGTAATTCATTATAATAAATATTAATTGACATTTTGTTCTATATTTAATGTTTATTTCTGTCGCAGTTGTCAGCTGAGGTCCTGCCACCACTAAGTGATATAATTTAAGTTTTATGATATATTCTTATCCTTTATATAAGTCCTACAATTTGTCAGGCTCCCTTTTTTGAAAAATCTGATTTCCTTAATTTCTCGCTTTGTCCAGATTACCAGGGAACTATGGGTCTTACAAACTTCAGTTTGTGCTTAAATTAAAGCTTAATAACATCTTTACAACTTTCTTTTTAATGACTTTCTTCGTAGAATGAGTATTATAGTCGATATTCTGCTCGGAAGGCGGCAAAACTACAATTTCGAACTTTTTAGGGAAAATTGCCAATGTTTGAAGTGCTGTATCTTGGGTTCTATTAGACTTACAGAGCTTCAATTACACTTAAATTATAGAAAATTTTATCTTCTTATAAGTGTGTATAATTACTTTTTCCGTAAGATGCACCGTTTAGAAGTTATGAGCCAAAATCTGAAAAAAGACCGAAAATTTCGTAGTTTTTCGAGCACCATGCAGTTAGCACAAGTCTTTCGAAGCTGAAAAATTAGTTTTACACTACTGTTATGAACCCTAACAACATACCAAAAATTCAGAACTGTTGCAACCAATGCGACCTCCGATGTCTTTTACGACTGGCCTATAATATATCATGGAGATAAAAGTAAATTATGAAAAAATTTCATAACTGATTTATGATCATTATGAATATTAAAGCACCTAATGATGAAAAATTTCAATCAGATAAATACATTTTCTTCCACAACATTAAATAGAAAAATACAAATATTTATAATTTATTTTTGGGCAAAATTCAAGGGTTTAGTGAATGACTAAAAATCTAAGAGTACATGACTGTTGAAGAAGTGGCTGCCCTAACAATTATTTTTCAAAGTATACATATTTTTTAATTTATTTCAAAAGTGTTACACAATAATCTTAGTTTCGGACTTGCTACACTGAATAAAAACTCGAGTCCTGAATCTAAACTCTCTCTAAATACTTATCAGCTAACTGCTTACTTCCAGCTGTGACTGCTTTTGGTACAGGAACTGAAGCTAATGGAGCCTAATTGCTTACTTCCAGCTGTGACTGCTTTTGGTACAGGAACTGAAGCTAATGGAGCCTAACTGCTTACTTCCAGCTGTGACTGCTTTTGGTACAGGAACTGAAGCTAATGGAGCCTAACTGCTTACTTCCAGCTGTGACTGCTTTTGGTACAGGAACTGAAGCTAATGGAGCTTTCTTCTGTATGGAGAACGCTCGGAGTCTCTTCTTAGCATTTTCCACTCCCTTAGCAGTTGGCTTGGTGCTGAAGGTTGGAGACGGCGTGGAAGGCTTGACTTCCAACTTTGATGTGGTAACCTGCAATGTGCAATCATATCATTGTATTGTTTTATTTCAAGCTTTAGGAACATAAAGTACACTAGGTTATCACAAAGCAGAGATAAAAATTCTGACCAATATACGAATGAATTTTTCCAAACTTACATACATTTTCATACAAATAGATTTAATGGTAAAGGAAATCATTGTGAGTACTAAATGTGTATAAGTGTTGCATTGTACACAGTGTAACAAATGAAATCTAAATACATGTGACCGCAGGTGATACTAAGTGCCAAAGAAGTTTTATATCATCGCTCTGCTCGAGCGGGGTGCAAGTCTGTGCTAAGAGCATACAACCGCCGTCTATCCCTTATGATAGCACGGTTAAATTGTGCCACAGAATAACAAGATCATCTAGTGAAATTATCCACCAGGAACCTCGAAAAAAATATATATCAAGGTTAAGATTTTTTTACAAGAATTACTATAAATATAGTTCATTCCAATCAAAAAAAAGCAAAAGGTAAACAAATATGGGTTGCGTTCCAATACCAAAGATTTCACTCGGGGTGATGCGAATTTTACCCTAAATCGTTCCAAAACCGAGCCGAGTGAAACCGAGGGTAACCGAATGATCGCCTGACAGTTCACCGTCGGGATTTCGGGACGCCTTCGTGAATGCGATTTTCACTCTGACAAGTGCGATTTTTAACGCTGTTTGATTACCGTTAAAATTCGCCTGACAGTTTATTCGGCGGGAAGTTCGTAGTCAATGTCAAACAGACTAAGACAAACAAACATTTTATCTTCGGAATTGTTTTGAAATACGATTGCTTGTATCTGCTAAGGTGTTAAAGTCATAAATAAGACAGAACACTACCCAAAAAAGCTAGAAACCTTTCTGAATTATTTTCGATGACGTTTGTTACCCTGTCACTCTGGAATCACTCGCAAGCGTTCCAAAATCATATTTTTTTCTCTTTCTCAAAATAGCTACGTCTCTTTCATTTCTCCGAGTTAAATTCTACCTCACCCTACCTTGGTTTTGGAACGACTTCATAGTATGCAGATGACATTGACATGTGTCACTTCCACAGTCAGTTTGTTTACGTTTTGCTTTTTTTGATTGGAATGAACTATAGATAAGTACTAAGGGATGCGCAAGCGATGCGCATCCCTGGAGCGTCGGGTGCGGGTAGTGCCAACAGCATCTTGACTATGATCGCCGGGAGACTGGATTGCGCAATTGTGAACCACTGTTGCTTGGTTCACGTTGCCAATAACAGTCTCACAATAAATAATAAATGTCGTATACATGATCTTTATTTATAGTGTAATTATTTGACAGTTGTGGGTAGTTTATAATTGTGTGTAATAAAATGTCTTGCTACTGAGCTCAACATGGAGTTACCTAATTTCGTGTTTTAATTGCATTTCCGAACATATTAGTGGCGACGACGGAGTAAAATAAGTGAAAATGGATCGCAAGTGCGTAAAGTTTAGTGAGTTCAACTCACAATCGGACAATTGGGACAATTACATAGAAAGACTGAAGTTTTGTTTCGAGGCGAATGGAATCGTGATAGACAATGTAAAACGTGCGAATTTCTTTACTGTGTGTGGTTCGCAAGTGTTTGAAACTTTATTGACACTAATTACACCACGAAAAGCCACTGAGGTGACATTCAATGACATCATAGAAATCCTAACCAAACATTACAGTCCGAAACCGAATGAGATATCCATGTCGTACAAATTTTATAAACGTGATCAAAATCGTGGTGAATCGGCTGCCGAGTACATAGCTCAACTTCGGAAGATCAGCGCTAGCTGCAATTTTAGTGATTTGGAGCGCATGCTACGCGACAGACTCGTGTGTGGCATGAGGGACGATAAGTTGCAGTACGAGCTTTTAAAAAGAGACAGTCTTAGCTATCACAATGTAGTCGACGCTATGCTGTCGTCTGAAAGTGCGGGCAAAGACGCGCGCATGATGCGCGTTGGGGACGGCGCCGGCTGCAGCGCCGCGCCGCCGGCACCTGCCGCGCCCCCGCCGCCCGCCTCGCCGCCGCCGGAGCCTATGGACATCAACGCGCTGCGTCCGCGGCCCGCGCCCCGCGCCGCCCCTCCGCGGCCCGCCCCGCGGTCCGCGCCTCGTCTTTGCTATCGCTGTGGTGACAGACACGGAGGCGAATGTCGGTTCATCAACGTCACGTGTCGATATTGCAATAAAAAGGGACACCTCGAAAAAATCTGCATTTCTAAAAAGAACGCAAACAAAACGAACTTTACTGAGAAGGAGGACGACAACAGTTTAAACGGCATATACGTCGTGGAGAGCGCGAGTCGAGTGCCACCCTACGTGATTCGCGTCGAGATGGCCGGCGAGCCGGTATCGCTGCAAGTGGACACGGGCGCCTGCTACACGCTGGTGAACGAGCGCACGTGGCGCCGGCTGCGCGCGCGCCTGCCGCCGCCGCGCGCCCTGCAGCCCGCGCCGCTCGCCCTGCGCACGTGGACCGACACACCGGTGTACCTGCTCGGCCGGATAGTGCTGCCCGTGCGCTACAGAGACATTGAATATCGTCTTCCAATTCTGGTGGCTGAAGGCACCGGACCGAATCTTTTGGGAAGAGACTGGCTTATGCATCTAGGCATCACTATGAACATTAATTTCGTGTCGAATGGAGATTATGCTGAACTCGAGGAAATAATCGCTAAATATGGTGATGTATTCGAGGACGGTCTCGGTACCTACCGTGGAGATCCTGTAGCGATACATTTGAAACCGGGCGCTACTCCGAAATTCCTGAAGGCTCGTCCCGTTCCTTACGCAGTCAAGGGCAGAGTGGAAAACGAAATCGACCGCCTAGTATCCGAGGGTGTTCTTCGACCGGCCGCGTACTCAGAGTGGGCCACGCCGGTAGTACCGGTTGTCAAGAAGTCAGGCGAGATTCGGCTGTGTGGCGATTACCGTTGCACAGTCAACCAAGCCTCGGAGTCGGACACCTATCCTATGCCTACGGCGAATGAAGTATTTGCGGCTGTAGCAGGAGGAAAATTCTACACGACATTGGACTTAGACCGTGCTTACACTCAAGTGACTGTCAACGATGAAACGGCCAAACTTCTAACTTTGAACACCTGTAAAGGATTGTATACCGTACATAGACTTGCATTCGGTGTGAAAGCTTGCCCCGGTATTTTCCAAAGGCTGATGACAGCGCTACTAGCGGGCATCGCAGGAGTCGCAGTTCTGATTGACGACATCATCGTCGCGGGCCGTACCATGTCCGAGATGCTGCAGCGACTAGACAGGGTTCTGAAGCGCATACAACAAGCGGGGTTACGCCTCAACAAAAAGAAATGCAAGTTCGCTAAAGAGAAAGTTGAGTTCTTAGGATTCATCATCGACGCTAATGGCATTCATCCATCACCGAGCAAGATCGAATCGATAATGAACACACCGGAACCCCAGAACGTTCAAGAACTACAAGCGTTCCTTGGTTTGTACAATTTTTACGAAAGGTTTATTAAAGACAAGGCAACAATACTTGAACCTTTGCATCGGCTTCTAGACAAAACTCATAAATGGCGCTGGACCGAACGGGAACAGAAAGCTTTCGACTCTGCTAAACGGGCACTAACATTTGAAATGACTTTAGTGCACTACGATTTAAATAAACCTCTAATACTGACATGCGACAGCTCAGATTACGGCGTCGGAGCCGTATTATCACATGTGATGGAAGATGGCTTAGAAAGCCCCGTAGCCATGAGTTCCAGAACCTTAAGTTCTACCGAAAGACGCTACTCTCAATTGGACAAAGAAGCCACGGCGATTTTGTTTGGCATCCAGAAGTTCCATAATTACTTAGCTGGAAGACCATTCACCGTAGTCACGGATCATAAGCCTTTGCTGGGTATATTCGATCCAAGAAAACCGACACCAACCATACTGTCACCTCGATTGACAAGAATAGCAATTGCGCTTACCGCACATGATTATGACATTCGTTACAAGCCGGGCACACAGATAGGTAGCGCAGACAATTTGAGTAGATGGCCACAGCCAGCTCCTGAACGACCGGAACCAGAACTGAGTGAAATACTGCTTATGGCTGAAAAACCTGAAGATTTCCCATTTGACGCAGAGCATATCGCGGTTCAAACGCTAAGAGACAAAACATTATCACGGGTAGTACACTACATGCAACAGGGTTGGCCTGCCAAGGTGACGGAGGCGGATCTGCATACCTACTGGCTACATCGTACCGAAATGTCCCTACAACACGGCTGTCTGTTGTTGGGTAACCGTGTAGTGGTACCACCGCCGCTGCGCACAGCTACCTTACAAGCCTTACATAAGACGCACAGTGGAATTGTTCAAACGAAAGCGCTAGCAAGAAGTTACATCTGGTGGCCACATTTAAATGAAGACATAGAAACACTTGTAGGTCAGTGCAACAAGTGTCTCGAGCACCGACACATGCCACCCCGATCACAACATACGTGGATCATGCCAACCAGACCGTGGTCTCGAATACACGTCGACTTCGCCGGGCCCTTCCGAAACAAAACCTTTTTGATCATAGTCGACTCCTACTCAAGATGGCCCGAGGTGTTCATGGTAAACAACATGACCACTGCCACGGTAATTCGATACCTACGGATGGTATTTGCGACTCATGGTCTATGTGAGATATTGGTATCCGACAATGGGACGGCTTTTGTGTCGGAAGAGATGAGACAATTCCTTAACTCAAATAAAATAAGACACATCACAACAGCGCCGTATCACCCTGCCACCAATGGGCTCGCAGAGAGGATGGTCCAAACTGTAAAGGACAAGATACGAAAAATGGACGACTTAACGTGGGACGTAAAAATTCCAAGTATGCTACTGGGCCTCCGTGCAACACCGTGTGCTGGAACTCTGAGGAGTCCTGCGGAACTTCTAATGAATCGAAAACTACGTACCCTACTGGACACGATTCACCCGGACCATATACAAAATAAAAAAACAGAACAGCAAGTCCATGGAAATAATCAGAAGCAAAATAGAGAGTCCGAAGTTGGCTGCAGAGTTAGATACAGAAATTACAGTGATGGTCCGAAGTGGTTGCCGGGCAGAATAGTGGAAAAAACTGGTCCTTCCAGTTACAAGGTTCAGACGGCTGATGGTCTCATTATCAACAGACATATTGATCAACTTATCAAAGTTGCATCACACATTGAGAGCCCACAAGACAAGGGAAGAACTGTAAGGGAGGATGTTCGGGACTCCACAAATGAAGAGCCTGAACAAATTATAGAGATTCCTAGTGAAGAGTCTTGGGCTGATATTCTGGGAATACCTAAATAAAAATATTATAAAGCTGATTCTTTACTTCTTATTCAAATTGTTTAAGTTCTCATCTATAGAATATTACATTATTATTTCATTGTTTTCTATTCCTTATGTTATTTATTATTTACTACTCTGTGTGTTTACTTGAGGAATTACTTCTTATTGAAATTGTATAAGTTCTCATCTGTAGAATATTATATTATTATTTCATTGTTTTCTATTCCTCATGGTATCTAATTATTTACCACTTTATGTGTTTACTTGGGGGAAAGGTATGTCGTATACATGATCTTTATTTATAGTGTAATTATTTGACAGTTGTGGGTAGTTTATAATTGTGTGTAATAAAATGTCTTGCTACTGAGCTCAACATGGAGTTACCTAATTTCGTGTTTTAATTGCATTTCCGAACATATTAATAAATTTAACTTAATGTAAATTTAACTCTGTACATTACTAACACTAGTCGTGGTAAAAATGTACAATAGTGGGCATTCGATAGGGGGGGTTTTTGGGTGAGGAGGGGAGGGGGGGTAGGGGGGAACCTCCCCTGTTAAGGGGGGGACGCGGAACCCCCACTTTTTCAAGAAAAATGCAAAACCATTTTTGAGGTTATATAAGGCCAAATAAGAGGGAGAAGGGGGTTAGTTGAGGGGGGGGAGGAGGTAGGGAGACTTGAAAGTAGGGGAAAACCTCCCCCTGATAAGTATAGCACACCAAAAAGAAGTGGTTTTTGAGATAATAGATTTTTTTTTTAAATTCGGATTTGATACACAATGTACTATTTGAATAGGAGGGGGAACAAATGGGCTTCGCCAGAAGACTCGCTACGTCGCCCCTTTCGCTCCGCTAGCACGCTCCACTCAGGACCTCCTGCGCGAGCTTCTGGCTCCGCGCTTTTTAATAACACTCTAGTTGTGTGACCAAGGTTCGGAACCGGTTAACAAATACCGGTTAATTTCGTTCGAATTTCGGTTAACGATTCCGTTCAGGTTAAAACCGGTTTCCAGCTTAACCGGTAAATTTGAATAAAATATCGGTTAATCAGGTAGCGGTTTTCTAACCGAAATAAGAACTAAATTAACCGGTTAAAACCAAACTTAGTCAAGTACAGGCGCGTCGCGCGGGTGCCACTGCCCGAGTCTTCTGCTAACTTTCTCGCACGCTTTCAATTGATTGCACGCGGCAAACATGCCTACAAAGTCGCATATTCTTCAAATTAACCGGTTAATTCCGTTCGAACGAAAAAATATCGGTTTTGGTTAAACCGGTTAAATATACCGGTAACCGAAACCTGAACGAAACCTTAACCGAAATTATTTCGATATAGGGGTCAATGGCCGAAACCGGTATTTTCAAAAAACCGGTTTCCGAACCCTGTGTGTGACAGACAAGACCACGTGGAATCGGGGTGCTCCGATTCGGATCTGATACTCGTAGTGACCTAACCAAACTCCATTAGGGTGCTCCGAATCGGATCTGATACTCATAGTGACCTAACCCATCTCAATCGGGGTGTTCCAGTTCATATCTGATACTCAAAGTGACCTAACCTAACCTAAAAATGTATGAAATTTGTGAAAATTTAAAAATTAATTTCTAAAAAACTATAAATTTCCGCAACTTGTAATTTTGCATTTGAGTTACTTAGGCATAGACCTTTCATCAAAAAAAATTTGAGCGCTGAACTCGATGCCCATTATTGTACATTTTAGCCTTATTAAGGCTAGACTGACCCTAGACTAGGTCAGACTAGGTATCAAGAAGTTTACCTTTTGGAATTCTTCATCAGTAGTCCCTGGAGGGGCCGGTTCATCAGACTCCTGAGACTCGGAGCCTTTACTATTGGGGCCTCCGAAGTCCATAGCGAAAACCCTACCTACCTAGTAATAAAAAAAACACACAAACTATAGCTCTGAAACTACCATCCGATAAATGTTCTCAGTTTTCACATGAAAATCACAAAATAACACAACCCGCGTTCATTCATGTTTTCTTCACTTCGTCGTTTGTCTTTCATGTCTTTGTCAGATTCTCTGCTGACAGCTCAAATCTATCCCTTTTTTTTGTTTAATTTACCCCGAGATGGGGAAGGCAAAGGATCATAGCCATACAGCCTAGTCTGTTGTAAATCACCTGTCGTATTTAACCCTTTCGCGGACACTCCCTGGACCTTGGTTGACACTCGTATTTTGTATGGGATGCTTGAGCAGTCATATCTCCAGCGAATGCAATGGGACCATACACTGTGACATTGACTGACATAGCAGTCGACGTCTAAACCATATCCGTCACAGTCAATTGAACTTTGCTATTAAATGGGACATCGCTGCTATAGCATGCGCCGGCCATAGAAGTTCTGTCACATTATTATTCTTGCAATACGTACAATAGGTCAGGCCGGTCTGGGACGTCGACGGCTATACCAGATATGCCCCATGTTTTTGGTAAAAAGGATACTTTAACGACACGACGGGTATAACATTCAGTCTAATAAATACGAGTATTCTTTAAATTAATAATAGAAATAAGTTTCAAAACTGAAAATTTGTAAAGTAATGTAAAGTTGAAATAAAAGACAAGTTAAAATTTGTGTAAGTCGTTATATTTTAACACAACTTGTGTTTTCTAATAGAAAAATAGAGAAATATTGGTGTACTCAAACTTAATAAACAGTCAGTTTTTATCATAACATAAAGTTTCATACCTTATTCTAAATTCTAATAATTCAAGTTTCAAAAATCAGTACAATACAACATAAAATACTTGTCCTAAAATCTGTTATATGGCCGGTTGTTCTGTAACTTGTTGTAAGTCCGGTCCTCTTGAGAGTTGTTGTATAGCCGGTTGTTCTGTAACTCGTTGTAAATCCGGTTCTCTTGAAATTTGTTGTATGGCCGGTTCTTCTGTAATTTGTAGTAAGTCCGGTTCTCTTGAGAGCTGTTGTACAGCCGGTTGTTCTGTAAGTCGTTGTAAGTCCGGTTCTCTTGAAAGTTGTGGTATGGCCGGTTGTTCTGTAATTTGTTGTAAGTCCGGTTCTCTTGAGAGTTGTTGTATGGTTTGTTGTTCTGTAATCATTTGTAAGTTCTGTTGTACTGTTATATGCTGTAAATCCGCTTCTCTCGTAACTTGTTCTAAAACCGGTTGTCCATATTTTTTTTGTAAATGTTGTTTACCTGGTCGTAAAGCCGTTTGGTTTGCAGTTTGTTGAGTGCAGGATTGTTCTGATTGTTTTGATATTATTTGCTGTTCATTTGAATTACGGTCTACATTAATCGCGTTTTCTGAACCTGGCAACTCCTCGGGTGAAAATAGGTGATTATAGTCGTGATCGTGACTTACTGAACGCATTCTAGCTCGACTTTCAGGGTGGGGATCAGCTTGTTGGACATCTGCACGGTGAACTAAAGCCTTAATTCATATTGTTCCACGTTGAATAGATTCACACGATATCGTTGATCCGTCACAGTCTTCATTAGGATCGTAATTTTGGTCAGATCCATAGTCGCTGTCCATATCACTAAAAGGATCGTGCTCAGAACTATCGTTTTCCTCAGGTATTTGAGTTTTATCATCATCAGTTGACTACTCATCCTCCTCCATACCACAAGACAATTCATCTGACGAAGCCTCCTCAAACAAACGGAGAAGCTTTTCATTTTGAATTTCGTACGGGTCCTTTGATTGGCTGGTGCCCTTGCTTCTTTTTTGAGACATCTGGAATTAAAAAAACATATTGGGATCATCGCTGCACAGCGCAGCCTGTATTAGACCGGCAAACAGACGGCCCTTTGGAAAATCCTCGAGGCAGGCCTATGTTCAGCAGTGGACGTCTTGTATCTATTATGATGATAATTGAGGTCATAAACACATATTCTATAATGAACTAAATCGACACAATAATGTTTGATTTGAAGCCTCAAACAGATATACCTACAGTAGTTCCATGGTATATCTGGTGCTATCCCGGTTACAGCATCAAGTCAGGAGCCTAATATTCTTACGTCATCATCAAACGAAAAGTGAGTGTGCGAAATATCAAAGTTCTACAAACTCTAAAAGCTTATAAAAAATTATTTGGCAGATTTCATTCATAGTAATCTACCTACTCTTTGTAAAGGAAAATAATAGGTTATAATAAGCTGTAAAGAGCTCAAACAATCGCAGAATGATCTGTTGTATTGTTATTTTACTAAATAGTTATTGATAAAACTAATTCATACAGAAAAAACAAGATTTTATCTTACTTACATTTCCGTTAAATTTGGCGCGAAAAGCGTTCCTCCATAGACTTCCCCCTGGCGCACTCGGCGCGTGACTGAAGAACGCTGCATATAACAATGACTGCTATAGCCGGCGCGTCACCCAAGGGAAGAGGTGAAGGCGCGGGGAGAGGTGTTTTGTGCGCGTAATGAAACCATTAAATGTGACACCTGTGGAGGTGCGAACATCACAGGAGTGACACCGTATATTGTAGTCTAACATATTTGTTCGGGGAGAGGATTGCTCAAACCGTTTCGCCTGTAGAGCAAATCAAATGACGACGTTTAAAGCAGCCCCGTCACTCTGCATTCTCCGAAGTCGGCGGTTATAGTCGGCGCGTCCGCGAAAGGGTTAAAGGCCAAAAGCCATTTCTTCGTCTTTATAGGAAAATTCAATTAAGGCCAAAGCCATGTCTTTCGTATTTAAACCTATTCTTCAGCAAAATGATAGCACTTTCGATGAAGATTTCATGGACTTCTTGGGAGGACTCGAAACACAGTATACACACTTTTATTTCTAGTCCAGTCAATCTATGAATTTTTGTATGGAGCCAGGTTGCATTTAATGCACTTTGGGTGAAAACTTAGAATATATTACTTAAATAGTTCCAAAATGAAAATTCACGAAAATCTCTTATGAGTATTTGATAATTTTTCAGTAATTAGCCCCTAAAGAAACAAAATTAAATTTAAGTGTGAACAAAAAATAGAAAACTGGTGATTTTTTACATGAGAGCTTCTTATAAGACATTTTATTTATATTTATAATCGTCCCCGATCGAGATCAAAACATTGAGTAGATATTGAATATAATATATTAAAAAAATTATAAGTTGAAAAGAAATACTGCAAGGTGAGTGATATTTTGTCTTAGGGGGTACATAACCACTGTCAATAACCATGAGAATTATCTCCAAGGTGACTTGGTTATTTATTTTTTTATTAAGTTTTTTTCGATTTTAACCCTTGCACACTAAAGACACAAGGAATATGTTTATGAAATCTAATAGTAATATTTTTTTTAAACTAAGACTACAAAAAATTCCCGGTCAAGCTTTGACACATTTTCTGTAATAATAATGTAATAACAATTATAATTCGCGAGCGGGCTGAGCGGGGGGCGCGGGCGGGGGAATGTGACATGCGCGGCGCCCGCGCCACCCCGCGAGTTCTTTCTTCTAGTCTAGCTTAGCTGGGGATTTAGTGCAAAATGTTGTATGAGAACTGTTTTTAATTTTGGATACTGAATGTTTCTCTCTCTCTCTTTTCTTTTCGTGTGGCACGTTTTTTTACTATTCACAAGGTATAGATGGCGGTTGCCTGATGTTCCACTTAGCATCATCCATGGTCACGTGTCTACCTGTTGGGTTTTGTGTGTGTTATCAAGGATTTAAACTTGGTATAATATTTGTTCTTTAGGTGGTCTTGAGTTTTAGCCCGGGAGGCATCGGGAGGCATCACAAAGGTGGCGAGGGAAGACGGGGAAAGTTCGATTCGGCCGCGTTTTTCTTTCGAGCTTATGTCTCCATAACTATATGTACTGGGGCAATTGTGATAATTATAACTTACGGATAATTAAAGGAATACCAATTCATTTCGAACAAATAATTGCTTCCATCGCTAGAAAAAAAAATTGGCTATGAAGGGTAGATGTAAGGAGATCTATCTTTGTGTACAAAATGTCCGTCAAAACGCGTTAAGTTAGGGTGGTGTTATTGTATAAAAAGCGGTCAAGTGCGTGTCGGGCCACGCGCAGTGTAGGGTTTCGTATTACTTCGACAGACACTGCTTCAAGGGAAAAACCTCCCGTCTTATAAAACTGACTACTACTCGTAAACTTGTAAAGCCTATTTAGCTGTGATAGTTTTCCTTTTAACTTCGTTCAATCTACTACTGCCGTGAAGTTTTTCACATTTCTAGAAATAACCGTTTAGCTGGCAGGGGGGACACACATGACTTTAACAAAAAATTGCACTTTAAAGCTTAATATTTCGAAAACGGATCCATGAATCGAAAAATAGTTTTCACAAACCCACAATATTTTTGAAAGACCTATTCAACGATACCCCATACCATGGGATAGTCGAGAGAAAAAAAACATCGCCACTTCACGTGTAGGGGATGTACTCTGATATTTTTTTCAAGATTTTATTTTACCACTTTGTCAGCGTGATTAATATGCATCATCATCATCAGCCGAAAGACGTCCACTGCTGGACATAGGCCTCCCCCAAAGATTTCCACACCGACCGGTCCTGTGCGGTTCGCATCCAGCAGCTTCCCGCAACCTTCACCAGGTCGTCCGTCCACCGAGTCAGAGGCCTGCCCACGCTGCGTCTTCCGGTGCGCGGTCGTCACTCGAGAACTTTACTGCCCCAACGGCCATCTGTTCTACCAGCTATGTGCCCTGCCCACTGCCACTTAAGTCTAGCGATTCTGAGAGCTATGTCAGTAACTTTACGTATCTCCTCATTTCTGGGAATCCTCATTCGATCACGTAGGGAAACACCAAGCATAGCACGTTGCATCGTCCTTTGGGTGACTTTGAGCCTTCTGTACACTCAACGTTTCAGGAAATGCTTGCGAAGCGAGAAGAAATATTGAGTTCAGAAGAAACTCACTTCAACACACATTTTTTTAACACTTAATTTCTATTAAAATTCATGTCAACAATCAAATTATGAGCTGGAAGATCCACACACCATCATGGGTCACACGTGCCACCACAGCTCTCCAGGCCGCTCGGTCTTGAGCACGGTGAATGTTGGCCTACAGTGTCATCCCGGTGACTTCTTTAATCGCATCAGTCCATCGCCTAGGCATGCGTACTCTACTCCTCTTTCCTTCCATACGGCCAGTTGTTATTAGCTTTTCCAAGCTGTCTGGTCTATTTCTGACCGTGTGTCCGAAGAATTTTAGAACTCGCTGCATGCAGATGGTGGATAGCCTCGTTTAGATGTTGAGTTCCTTCAAGATAGACTCATTTGTACGACGCTCAGTCCATGATATTCGGAGCATTCTGCGCCAGCACCACATTTCGAATGCATCTATCCTGCAACGGGTTCGGGCTTTTATGGTCCAGGTTTCCGAAGCATACAAGAATATTGAGAACATAAGAGTCCGCATGAGTTTGATCTTGGTTTTGCGGTTGATGCCTCTATTCCTTCATATCTTCTCAAGCCTCTTTACCGCTGCCTTGGCCATCTGTGCTCTTCGAATAACCTCCTGGTGACAGTCGCCATCGTTGCTAATTTGTGAGCCTAGGTATACGAACCTGTGCACTACATCAAGGTCACTCAGTTCATTAGTTCGCGCCATGACACTTCAACGAACATTAACTTAGTTTTGCTTCTGTTGATAAGAAGCCCATATTCCTTGCTGATGCTTTCAATTTTCACGAGGAGTTCAGACTCGGAGGCGCCTATGATTGTGGTGTCGTCTGCAAACCGTAGATTGCTCAGAAGGTATCCACCAATGCGAATACCTCCCTCCCAACCCTCTAAAACTCGTCTCATTATGTGTTCACCGATGAGATTGAACAGTTGCGGTGACAGGATACATCCTTGACGTACTCCTCTTTCAGCTTTAAAGGGTTGTGACACGCTTTCCTTCAGTCTTACTCTTGAATTACTGCTCAGGTACAGGCTTCGTACAAGAAAGGTTAGATGGTGTGGCTGAACATTTTCTTCCAGTCAATGCGGAGGCCTTATAGGCGGCTTGAAATTTTCTGACACTGGGGTTGGCCACTAGCCCCACAACCTCCACCAATCCGGACTTGGCCCCCGTGTGTGGAGTATGGCCTAACCTTCCCGAGTTATGGGAAGAGACCCGTGCCCCTGCAGTGGGGACGTAATGGGTTGTTAGCATACTTTATGATGCTACATACATAACATTAACATCCCAAAAGGCATCTTTATACACTTCCGTAGTCTGTACTAACAACTAATAATAATAATATCCGGGACAAATCACACACGGTCATCTGGCCCCAAACTAGGATTCCCTGTATCTTGGAAACTAGAGACTGATAAACATACACATATACATTTTATTTTAACTGACGGTAAACTTTTCAACCTAGACCGAATGAAGGCACGTAACAAAGTTTTATGCGATATAGTTACAGCAATAAGGTACGTGGATGACTTATATTTTACAGCTGAATCCGCTAATATCTCTGCAAAAAATGATGACCAGTTTTGACGAGTTATTAAAAAAGATTGAGTACTGACAGTGTAAGCAAGATCGATGTTATGTATGTTGCGACACAACTGAACAATCCAACTCCACATGTATCTCGGTTAGAATGTCATGAAGCATGTGGAGAAGTTTAAGTATTTGGGAAGTGCAATAACATTAAAATGTGACCTCGACCCTGAGATCATTGGGATTGGCTCAGCTTTAGCAGTTTTTGGCAAACGTAGATCTACATTCTTCCGGTCGCATAATATTAGCTGCTAAGATCTCAGTGTACATGTCCAAAGTAATTCCAAACCTCCTCAATTCAGGGAGACATAGTGTTTATACATTATAGCTCTATATAGAGCTACGACAGGTACACAGTGTGTTAGAAACCGTCATTTTGTCTCACCTTGATTTTATTGCAAAATACAATAGTTAGTATCATTTCAAACATCAGAGTAAAACTCCGAAATCGCTACCACTTTTAGTTTTTCAGGAAAAAAAATTCAAAGTTTGCCAATATCCGGGTCATGAAATATTAAAAAAAAATCTTAAAAAATAATTCGATTACTTATTTCGATTTTAATTACACCAATTAAATAAGCATATAAAACCACACCTTTCTACAAGTTTTTGTACACTTACTGTTATTGTATAACGAGATATGAATTTATTTCTCATTTTCAGTTTTATTTTTTTTATGCTACGATAACGCCGTATTAGAAGGAGATTTATATATAGGACGATAGCTTAAACAAACCTTTATCAACAGTATTAAAACCGCAATCTAATTCCGCGTTATACGGAAGATACAAAGAATTTAATATTTTTTTCAGGGTTGTCACTTTTTATATCCGGACGCCGGAATATTTTTCATCCGTATATACAATAGTTTATTTACAATTAAAAAGATAATTAAATTTATTAACATATGATTGATTATAGTTGATTTCATTGATAATTGCCTAAAACTAGTAAAACATTTTTTTTTAGCCTAATCTTCGTTAGATAAGACTACATTTTCAATATCATCGATATCCGGGACTGAAATATCAACAGATTGTAATAGATACAATGCTTCTTTTGGTAGTGGATTCTTCTTTAATTTACATTTTCTTTCTTTAGCTCCAAAATCTGTAATTACAGGGTCTGAGGAGACTAGTGCCCTGTGGATCAAATCAAACATTGCTGTTTCGCGACTGATTTTTCTAGAATGGTGCTCCCTATCAGACCGCCAGTATTTGTTACGTGACTCTGCCCCTTGTTCTGAAAGCATCCCAATCGGTAAATTGGACAATTCTATAATTCTAGCACCATGCACTAGAATTTTATGTAATGTAACTGTCATGGGGTGCCAGTTATATTTCTCCACGTACTTGAATGCCAGATTCCTACAAAAAGTGCCAAATTTTGATGGATCAATGGGCAAGTTACTTGACAATACTGTCAAAATAACGTAAATATCGTCCAGGAGCCATTTCTCGATGTTCAAAATCTCGGCGAAAGTCGCACGACATCGATCTGAAAAGGCGGTCCGGGCCGTATTTCCATCATTCGTGGTGCCTGAATTGGGACGCACCACATCCACCAACAGGCCTAATTTCTCTCTGATTTCGGCTTGAATTTTCTTTTTTCGCTCCTCCACTAAGAGGCCGTCTTGCGATTTTTGCGCGATTCGCCATCGTTTAACCTCAACCTTATAACCAAGCTTAAGCACAAATTCCAAAGCTCTTATCCATGCGTGTAGAGGGCTTATTCCATATATTAAGCGCTCTTCTACAACAGGCTTCGAAAAAGCTATTTCGAGATTATTAAATTGAGCTGAGGTCAACTCGCAATAGGGGCAGCGTAATTGGGAAGATGTGTTTAAAATTGCGTTTAACACTTTTCCATCGATTGCTAAAATGCTATCTTCGTCACCCTCTGAATCTGAGAATGATTGTTTATATAGAGATTGACCACTTGATCCGTCAAATCCCCAGATGCCTCTGAAAGTGCAGTCTATAGTCTGAATTTGTTTTTCTGTGCAGTAGTTGATGAACACTTTGTCAATTAATGTAAGAAGACGATCAAAAGTGTGCTGCACTAAATTTTGAACAGACACAGAAGCTTCCCTTTCAGATACTTGGACATGGTCAGGGTAGCAAGCTTTTTTTGCCTTCTGTACCCTATAATATGGCGGGTATATGTCGGAACCACGATTTTTCATATCTAGATGAAATTTATTGTATGTTTCCACTGACAAATTCCTATCTATCATGATAGAAAGGGCTTCTTCGGGAGTGTAAGGCTCAGGAGGAGGACTCTTAATTTTCTTTAAAATATCTGTTGCTGCTGTTTCAGAGGCCAGGCACAAATTAATTATAGTTTCTAAATTTTTTGCAGATGAATTTGGGAGAGGATTTTCGTTTATTTTCAACGAAGCAACAAAAGCTTTTATTTTGTTTGACGTGGCGTTTTCGTCGAGGATGTCTTGAAGCTTTTTTTGGGATCTGTATTGGGTAGCTTTACTTAGAGATTTAAATTTTTTACTCTTTGGAGATAATGTTTCGCTTTCCTCAGAAAAGCTCCGTTTGAGTTGACCGCTTATAAGTGTCCCACTAAGCCAATCTCCATGTTTTTTTATAAAGTAAGTTTCATTGCCCTTACAGTCCTTCAACAATTTAAAGATTTTGCTGTAGAATGCTGTAAGTATGCCTTTAAACTCGTCATCGTTTCGTGATAATTGGTACTGAGGACTAAAATAATCAATAACAGTACGCATCCGTTCAGCTGGTGGTAAATCCTTTGATTTTCCCTTAAACAACTTAAAAGCTTCTAAGCGAGTTAATACTTTCGTAGTAGAACTGCTTTCACAATCATCTCCTTGCGTACTTGCCAACACCCCCGGAGGTTGAAGAGTGCCGGTTGTGGCGCTTTCCACAACTTCACAATATGCCGCTCGCTGACCAACACGAGGGTTGGCGCCCTCATGCCCTCCTAACATTAAGTCCTCTGGTCGGAGCCCAGAAGGACATCCCTCAGCAGGGCGGGTCAGGTCCTGCCGAGGCAAAGTGGCATCATGAGTCTGGAACGGCTCCATTTCATGACGCCTCGCCCCCGGTCCCTCCATGCAACATGTATTTACACGGGGTTTTCGCATTTGCTTTACGAGGGTGGACTCCTTCCCATGTAACATGTAACATTTCATCGAAACAAACCAAAAACATAATAATTTAAAAAATCAGAAACCTGCTTGCGCATAAAATCATCTTAAATTAGAACTGAAAAGAAAGAAACAAGTCCAGTAGTCAAGAATTCTGTTAAGTGCGGAACATAGTAAGTAACAAAGTTGGGACCCATTAAAAATCAAGACCGGCTCCAATCTTCCCAATAATGTGCCCCACTGTTAAAGTTACTTTATACCGTACTTAACAGAATTTTAGAATACTAGCCCTGTTTTTTCTTTTCAGTTTTTATTCAAAGATCACTTTTTACCCAGTTGGTTTTTTATTCTTCAAATTATTATTATTTTTACACTTTTAGTTAATATAGTAAGTATATTAATTTGACCTATGATACGCTTATATTTTTTCAGCCCACACATTGAAACACATAAAATCTGCTATTTAGAGTTTTTAAGAATCATTTTTACCTAGTGACACTCACGCAATCAAGACGAATCTAATGACGTATTATATACCAAAATCGGTTCATCCGTTGAGAAGTTATGAGGGGACATAGGAACGAATATACATATATACATATACACATACAGGTCAAACACATTGCCCTCCTATTTTCGTTTCGCTGTAGTCGGGTAAACAAATATCATAAGATAAATCCGATTCCGGATATATTAATAACTGACCTGAAGTGACAACCCTAGCTGCAAAAAATCCGGATAAAACTTATATTTCTTGCAACTTCCGTATAACGCGGAATTAGATTGTGGTTTTAATATTGTTGATAAAGGCTTATTTAAGCTTTCGTCTAATATACAAATCTCCTTCTAATACGGCGTTATAGTGGCATAAAGAAAATAAAACTGAAAATGAGAAATAAATTCATATCTCGTTATACAATAACAGTAAGTGTACAAAAACTTGTAGAAAGATGTGGTTTTATATGCTTATTTAATTAGTGTAATTGAAATCGAAATAACTAATTGAATTATTTTTTAAGATTTTTTTTTTCATATTTCATGACCCGGATATGGGTAAACTTTGAATATTTTTTCCTGTAAAAACTAAAAGGCGTATCGATTTCGGAGTTTTACTCTGATGTTTGAAACGGTATTAACTATTGTATTTTGCAATAAAATCAAGGTGAGACAAAATGACGGTTTCTAATACACTGTGAGGTATAGATCGACGGTTTCATCTTGGTAAAAATATTACGAAATAGCCTGTCGTAAGATCGTTTGTTTCGTCATAGCTATGTTGGCCCCCCTCCCTTATGACCCCTTTTTTATGACTGGATATTTGATGATCTACGAATCTAGACGAAAATATTGATACTTGTTGTAGCTATATAGGAACCAGAGAAACGAACTCGGTAAATAGAGCACTTTTATTATTTTCGCCACCAGTCTAATAGGAAAGAAATACGCTGCCTCGATAGATTTCACATGCAGTGCCTCCGTGATATCATGAAAATCGACTGGTCCAACCACGTAAGATATACAGAGATTCTACACCGTGCAAACGTATACGGAATTGAGGCGTACCTTAAGCGAAGAAAATTACGTTGGTGTGGTCATGTGACTCGTATGCTGGGTTGCAAAACGTGTCGGTTACTGAGAGCTTCAAGAGGGCAAGCGCAAGCAAAGTGGACAGCTATTGCGGTATAATAACGCCGCCCCCGTGATGCCTCCCGATGCCTCCCGGGCTTATTCCATTTAAGACCACCTAAGGAACAACTATGCCAAGTTTGAGGTCTTGATTCTTGATCCAAAATTACGGTAAATCGCAACGATGATATGTCGCATCTAGCTCGCGAAGTTTAGGGTAAATACCTACCAATTTTTACTTCACAAGAACAGGCCCATGGGCATTGGAAGTGGGGTTGCTTTGGCAGGCTCATGAAAAGTCATGGAAAAATGGCAATGACACTCATGTCATGACAATATAATTATTATGTATAATTTTTGGAGTTAAATGTTCGTCGAATCAATAGGACAAAGTTTCTTCTATTGAATTGAATTTACTGTAGGTACATATATGTAGTAAATCAGTAGGAAGGTAGTACTATGAACACGTTTGGATGCCCACAATCCAATGAGTATGACACAATTATTAAATAATTACTACCTACCTATCATATTGTGCATTTTATCACATTTGCGTTTCGCACTATTCATCTAGCTATCCGCGCACTTGTCTTTTTCGCGCGCAATAGCTCCGTCTCTGTCGCACACTGGCTATGCGTACATGCCAGTTCATGCGCCTTCTCGGCGTTTGAAATTTAATTATAATGTCTAATACATTTTAGTTAAAATGCGTTTTTAGAAGAAACCTCTTTGTTTGTACAAGGGACGATGATGATTTCCAATAGATAATATTAGTGTTACGGCACAGCCAAGAAAATATTTGTAGTGTCTTTAATGTGTAATACAGAAATCTTAAAAAAATCGTTTTTAACTGGGTTCTGAAATAGTCACATAGGTGAAAACTTAACACATGTTCAAGCCTTACAATTAGACTTAAAAAACATAAAAATCTCCGATGGCTCCATTTTGTAAGTATTATTTTTCACGCAATAATATAAAAAATATCGTAATATTAAGAATTTATTGCTTTAAACTAGAGACAACTTAAGTACCATATTTATAAGGTAACTATAGTTATAAATCTCAGTTTTCACCAAAAGTGCATTTATTGTTTGGCGAATACAAGTTAAAAGGCGTCTTTATGTATTTCTAAGGGTTGAACGTCCTTACAATCACAAAATTACCACGAATGCTTAGTAAAACACCAATTCTTTTATTTCCAAACCATTTTAGTCAGGTGTCTTTAATGCGACCTCAAATCTTTTATTTACTGGACTATTCATTATCCTATGCATTAAAAACCACGATATCTATATTTTCGGATAATAAAACAAAAATGACAAACTCTTGCCGCGAGTTCTCGCCAAAAAGTCCTCAAATCTATCCCTTTCACACTCCCACATACATGTTCAAAACCTGCATCTGCTGACAGCAACCATTTCGAACCCTCTCTTTCACACTTACGCGATTTATAGCTATCCTGTTGTCAGAGTGAACGGTTGCTGCCAGAGTGCAGGTTCTGAACGCGGCCTAGGGGTCGTAGGCTAGCTCAAGGTTCGGAAACGGTTAACAAATACCGGTTAATTTCGTTCGAATTTCGGTTAAAGATTCCGTTCAGGTTAAACCCGGTTTCCAGCTTAACCGGTAAATTTGAATAAAATATCGGTTAATCAGGGAGCGGTTTTGTAACCGAAATAAGAACGAAATTAACCGGTTAAAATTTAAACCAAACTTAGTCAAGTTCAGGCGCGTCGCTCGGGTGCCACTGCCCGAGTTTTCTGCTCACTTTCTCGCACGCTTTCAACTGATCGCACGCGGCAAACATACCTACAACGTCGCATATTCTTCAAATTAACCGGTTAATTCCGTTCGAACGAAAAAATATCAGTTCTGGTTAAACCGGTTATATATACCGGTAACCAAAACCTGAACGAAACCTTAACCACAATTATTTCGATATCGGGGTCAATGACCGAAACCGGTTTTTTCAAAAAACCGGTTTCCGAACCCTGGGCTAGCTCATGGACGTACTATTCAAACTGGATTGAGTACTCTCAAAATGCTTCTATAGGAAACTAAACCCTAACCCATAGTAATAAAACACATAATACTTGTAATGTGCCCAAGTAGAGTAAACGTGCCAAGTGAAAGGATCAAACTAGAGCCCTGTGTCCCACTCGCACAGTTGCTATTACGCAATAAAATTATGGAATGGTAGGTTACAATATCAGAAGTAACTTTACATAAATTAAAATACATCAATATATTTTTATGAAATTATAATAATTCGACTATATTTTTGACGCCTTTACCACTGTCACATTATTTAGTTCTTAATTAAGCACTGACACTTGTTCATGTTTCAAAATAATTTAGTAGTATTTCATACTATTTTACTGGCATCCCTGGTGATTGCATAATATGGCGTAATAATGGTGACCGATTGCATGCTCACTATATTTTCGTAAAATGTGAAAAAAAAGTGTAAAAATGGTGAAAGTTTGGTGTGTAAAAGGTTGCAAAAGTGAGAGTTATGTTAACTGTGGAATATATTTTCATAGTTTAAACGTATTTCTAATTTTGACGATGAATTCTCTGATCACAAGAAGTAGGGTAACCACATGTACACAGTACCTAGGACTGAAAGTGGATAGCAATAGAGTGTGAAAGTAGAAATATATAACTATTTCATTCGATAATAAGGAGTTTTCAGATGACGTATGTCACACCGTTCATAAGTGTCTCAATAGATGGCGCTTCTAAACTTTGGAAAAATATTTTTAAAAACAGCGTAGTATTTACGGTAGCAAAATAGATTTAGTATTGTTAAAAACATATAAAAAACCACCTGAACATAGATTCTTATTGATTGAATTAACAGAAACGAAAAATTTCCAACTTGGTCAAGTATGGATAACCTGGGTGCGTTCTGGTTTCTCTGTTATATGGAATTTCTTCTTCCGAACTAAAAATAAATTGATTTTAATACATTCTTATGATTAAAATGCAATTTATAACTCGGTATCATGTTAGAATTCTTTTAAGAAATACAAAAACAATACGGATAAGATTTGTGCATCAAAAATTAAGAAAAGTATTTTTTGGATCAAACTGCAAAAAAATATTCAATGAAAAGTAATGTTCGAAAGCTAATCATCATTATTAGGATATTAGTCGGTTATATCAGTCAGTTTTGACGGTTTTAAAGAGATTTTCTTTTTTCCAATGTTGATCAGCGCCATCTAGTTGAGTTTAGAGAAATCTGTGGAAAATTCCCTATTGATTCAAAAACAAAAGATATAAAAAGAACATGTTTTTTTATTTATCTGTTAAAATAACGAATGATAAAGTATAAGAAGTATTAGAATACTTAGGAAACAGGCTGACCCTTGACCACAATAAGATTTATAAAGCTGTATGATTGTTGTTGTTAGCCTAGAGATGTAAAAAAATGGATTTTTTTCTGAGGTGAAAGAAATCGTTATTTTTCAAGCGCAGGTTTTTTTCAAGTGTATAAAGAGAAAAATATCCTTAGATTCATCCTTTAATAAGTATTAGTTGATATATCAGTGTTATGTTTATTAATTTTGAACATTTGGAGCAAACGTTTTTATTTTTTATAGTAATCAAATAGATGAAAGTAGTTCTCACTCACTGGTGTTTAATGATTATTGAGGGACAGGATTTATCCAATCCTTGTTTGTTTAAAATTTATTATGAATGTAGAATTGTATTGATTTTATCAATTTAAGAGCATCTAACATATCTATTTGTATGAAGCCTGGCATACCTAAACTTCATGGCGGTCACCCAGCCGGGCCCCACTATTGGAAAATAAAATTTTGACGGCCAATGTAGAAATATGCTGCAATCGACGGATAATAAAAATACAAAACGAAAATATTCTTTGATAAATTGTCAAAAGTGATATACAGGGTGTAACAATCAAGGTGTGCAATATTTACGGAGGTGATTAAGCTTCTAAAACTGATTACGAATCACTAAAAAAGTAGGCATCTTAAAAAAATATATTTTTGAATGACTTTCAGAATAGGTAACTTTTTTCTATCGAATTTCGATAATAATCCCCCAACGGCGGTCGCGCGACTACGCAGCGGCACAGGCAGCTGCCTATGCGCTCGTCACAGAGCAGACACGTTCAGTATTCTAATGCCACAGAATCGTTAAAATGATACAGAAAAAATATATTAATTAATTCAATTTAACTTTAATCATGAATTTGATAATGTTCATGTATCTTGTATCTTCTCAACAAATATTGCACACCTTGAATGTTACACCCTGTATTTTCGGACATATTTAGGTTTAAAATTAAAAAAAAAAAATTGTTTCGTAAAAACATGTATTCTTCATTTTCTATACACAGTTCGGTAAATAGTACCTATTTACGCAATTCGAAAGCCTTTTTTAAAATAATAAAATGTTTATAAAGTAAGAAAGCCTTCATAATAATCACAGCACTACTAGCATTCCGCCCATCGCTTCACCTGCGTTAACATCGCTTATATCTGAAATTAGGACGAAATTTATTTTTTTAGTTTCTAGTTGCGTACCATAACAATACCTCAAAAATGTTAAATTGTTTATTAGGTAATAACGCCTTTATAGCCTATAGCCCTTGGGGCAGTAAAGTTCTCGAGTGGCGACCGCGCACCGGAAGACGCAGTGTGGGCAGGCCTCCGGTGGACCAACGACCTGGTGAAGATTGCGGAAAGCCGCTGGATGCGAGCCGCACAGGACCGGTCGGTGTGGAAATCCTTGGGGGAGGCCTTTGTCCAGCAGTGGACATCTTTCGGCTGATAGACAATATATAGATAACGCCTATATAAAAATCACATAATTATGTATTTTTTTTACTTCAGTTGTGTTTTCCGTTCTCTGAAAAAAAAACAAATTTGGAAAAAAAGACGGTGCTATGTTTTTCTTTTTTTTTCTTCACTAAGTTGGCAACTAGCCCCACAACCTCCACTAATCCGGACATGGCCATCGTGTGTGGAGTATAGCGCGAAAAATACTTCAATAAATACTTTTTCATAAATCTGTATTAATTCGTATCAGAATATTTATAGTCGTGATTAATTATTCTTAACGTCATCTTGAAAATTATATTACAATAGTCTCTAACTAGGATACGTACAGTCAACCGCAAAACTAGGGTCAGTTAAAAGAAAACGAGTTGCTTGCGCATCGCTCGCTGCAGATATACTCACACACTGACATAAAATGACGCAGCTTATTGATATGATAGATAACTATACAAACCGAATAATATCTACAATTTCACAACAACCGGCGTAAGCTACATAGCTCCAACGGTTAAAACAGCAGAGATTAGCGAGCCGATGGTTCGAATCTTCGAGGTTCAGAACTAAATAGGAATTCGTTTTTTTGTTTTTGATTTTATAGAAACCATTTCTATTTTATACCAGCAACAATTTGCAAGTAATCTTGACTGCAGTGAAGTTAGTTTCGGAATGATTTTGCAATTTGTTGTTAGTTCGCTATTTTCGAGGGCTACTGCCGGTGTGTTTTTAATAGTCAGCTGTTCCTGTCTTTTACATTTTGGTTTAATATTACTGGGTTTTATTTTTTAAATGAGTAATAATATAAGTTTAGAGGAGAAGCATCGTATTGTTGCATTGCGCAATATAGGATGTAATATATCAAAAATTATTAATGCGACTAATCTAAGCGTGAGTGTGAGTATTTTAATTACTATTTTGTATAGCTACCTACTTATTTTATATGTTTTGTGTACTCATTTAACATTTTCTATTTATACCAATTTTAATCAGGTATTTATTGTTTTAGTGGAGGACTGTGAAACGTTGGATAACACGTTACAAACAGGAGGGTAACGTTATAACTCGACGGCGAAGTGGCCGCTCGCGTCTAATGTCTAATTAATGAGATCCAAGAGAGAGAGATGATTGAAGCTTATGAAGAAAATGGTTTCTTACGAATTAACGACCTTGCCGTAAGACTCGATACCTCGGTGGATACCGTTTGGGGAGCCCTAAATAAGCAAGGAATACAGAGAAACACAGCTTAATCGATGAGCACAAGCGGAATAGGCTAACATGTCCAGAGAATATTTATCGCACTGTGTAACACCTTTTTTTTTTATTTTTTCGTATATTTCTATTTTTTTGCTTTTCAACCGACTCGTACCCTGAGCCGTAACAATTTTGTTGTTAATTAGTTAATTTAGAGTCTGTCCTTTTCGCACTTGAGGAGTTTCTTATAGGCTATCGTTTTGGTTAACTGATATGCTGATTTTTTCGACCAGTTTTGGAACGTCACCTCGTTGTTTTTTTTTATTCTCTTTGGAGAACTGTCAGCTTTCACAGCGCGGCGCGCGGTTGCGCGGTGCGCCACCAAAAAACGCACTCCGTGGAATAAGTGCTGGTGATGCCGTGGCCGGGTTGATTTTGGACATTGTTCCCGACTGTTCCCCTTTTGGTAAGTAGACAGCAAAGTCTCGGGCCAAACCTATTTATCGATTTCCTCAGAAGATTTCTATTCTAAATTAATTTTTGATTTACAGGCCGCGTGGCGTCACCAGAACATTTGGCGTGTTAATTAACTATTGACACCTTCCAGCCCCTCAAAAGGTACTGAACCTTATTTATAAACACGTTTCTAGCATTCTTTCTAAATTACCTTTTCGAATTTGACCGAAAACTGCTACTTTGAGGTTAGAATAAGTAGGTAAGTACCAAGGCCTACATTTCACATTAATTTCTTTTTTTTTGTGCTTCATGATACACCAACACCATTGTTTAGTAACCCCCTTGTGTGAACAGAGCACATCAAGTGGAACTTTCACTCTGAAACTTAGATTTATTCCATTAAAGGTTAGTATTGTTAGTCATGGTATAGCGTTGCTTTCCCAGAGTTATTTTATTTGTGAATGTTTTTCACATCATACAAACCTTTGTTTCATTCGTGTCATTGAGTAAGAAAGGTGTTTTATTATAAAAGTATTCCCATTAGTTATTTTTTTGATAGGATAGGCTTTAGCGAAGGACGGGGTCAGTTACTTGTTTTTTTAATTAAGTAGTAAAGTAGTAACAGTGAGCTGTAGACTAGAGTGTAGTGTATGTTAGGTTTTAAGATGTTTGTTGAAGCGCCTACCAGCTTCAACAGTTTTTTGTTACTGGGACTAACCCTTAGTGTTTTTTCCAGGGGTTTTTCACCGGGGCGCATTTGTGACCAAGAGTTTATTTTCACCGGGAGTCAAGAGTGTTTCTACGGGGCGTATTCATCGCCAGGATTGTTTCATCGAGGCGCATACGCCATCAACGTGTTTTTTTTACGGGACGCATTCGTCACCACAAGTTTTTTTGCGGGATGCAACATTTTTTTTGAGGGACGCATTCGTCACCAAGAATTGTTTCTACTGAGGGACGCATTCGTCGCCAAGAGTTTTTTTTCGACGAGTTTTTTTTCGTGGCCAGGAGTGTTTGGTTTTCGGGAGGCAACTTTTATTTTTCCGGGAGGCAATCTCATCACTGGGAGGCAACTCAGATATTCAATTGTTTTTGTTTTCTGCTTTGCTGGATGCATTATTAAGATGTGGCAACGGGCCGTGTTTCCATTTGACTACATCCGAGTATTTTGACTATTTTTTAAGACAATTTAGAGGGGTTCCCTCATTAAGGGCGACTCTTGACGTTTTTTTATCCGACGATTCGGCTAAAGCGGTTTATAATAAGTGTTTAGAATAAGTGACCACCGGACCACCAACGTACCCACTTTTTGTTATTTTCTGTAGGAAATATATTTAATTAAATTAAAAGTTTGTTAAACTTTATTTCTTGTTTTTTACTTTATTTATGAAGCCTCCCTTAGGGAATATAGGTTACAACTGTCAACAAGTGAGGGAAAAATTAAGATATTTGTTCCAGTATCGTCAGTTCTATTATAAACGCCGCGGCGTTTATTATCTATTATAGAAAATAATGGTGGTTATATAAAATATTAGTTTTCTATATAATATATTTTTGCTAAATTTTAAACTATTTTCTGTCATCTTTCAATAGAATTATTGTTCAGCTTATACCTACATGTTATCGGAAAATTTACTTTAATAGTAGTTTTTTGTTTTAAAAGTGTTGTCAATACTAAGCATGTTAAATTTTGGTGTTCTTAAGGTCTAGCTTCAATACTCTTTTCATCACGAAAACGAATAATTAAGCTTAACCTTAAGACATTAATTGTAGTAATTAGTAAGTAATTGTATGATTATGATTATAAAATACTTAATGTTATCTTAAAAAACTTTAAATCAGGATAATAAATTAATATTTGTTCAAAGTTTTGTTTTTATTTCGTTTATTATATTATAGATAACTTAATTTATATATAATATAAATTATTATATCAGTGTTAAAATGATAAATAATATTTGCTAGCTGTTGTTTTACAAAAAAAAAACGTTAAAAATTCCGACACTAAGAGGATTCGAACCTAGCATCGCTGACGCGAAAGCAGAAACTGTAACCACAAGGCTACAATCGCAGATAATCTTTATGATGAAATACTGCTACGGTTGGCTACGTAAGTGCCACATAAAGTTATATGCTTCGAAGACAGTGGCGCTAGTGGTCAAGGAAATATGTTATCGGAGGGATTTTATGTTGTATTGCCAATCCAACCAGACAGTATTTGTTCACTTCAAAGCAGTTCTCTTTGTATTACATAGAGGTCGCTAAGCAAGTGTTATATTTGACTTTGAGTTTAAACTCATTGATTGAAGGTAGAATTTTCCTAAACAGACAAGCATCCTTATATGTGTGAGTAAATAAGAATAAATATGTGTAAGCGATTATAAGCCTTCTTGGCTGACCCCATTAATACGGGCGAGTGTACCTTCCAAAATTAAGAAAACTACCTTTTCGGGTGGTTTATTATTATATTAAATCTTATTCCCTAAACGTACAATAGTTTGGTCACCCTACTTAGAAAGAGATGCAGGGCTCTAATTGAACGTCTTTGTCGTCAAGTTTTTCCTGCAAACGGCTTAGTCCAGTTTGAATAGTACGTCCATGGGCTAGCTAGCAGATTAGGACTAATAGAACCGTATACAAAACCGGTTTTACTGTAAAAAAAATGTACAATGAAAACGAACCTTTCTCAACCATAGACAAAAATAATGTTGCTCCCACTTATAAAATCCCTTAATTCCAAGATTTCCTTGGACAAGTATAGAAACAGTGTTGTGTTGGGTGCATTCACCCAATGCAGCGCGGGCGTAAGGTCATTATCGATAAAAAGAAATGTGCCACCTTTTCTTATTTTCTTATCATTTATTGTTTAAACCTTGACCGTGTCACAATGGAGAGTTTTTATAGAAATCATATTTCACTTGTTGGAACTAATATTTTGACTCAAGCTCGTATTGTTATTAGTAACGTGTTAAAGTGTTTTATTGACTGCAAAAATGCACATCCCTGTGCTTACACAATACATACATGTACCTATCTATACTATACATAACTCTGCACTGCACCCTATAGTCCAGTAAATAAAAGATTTGAGGTCGCATTAAAGACACCTGACTAAAATGGTTTGGAAATAAAAGAATTGGTGTTTTACTAAGCATTCGTGGTAATTTTGTGATTGTAAGGGCGTTCAACCCTTAGAAATACCTAAAGACGCCTTTTAACTTGTATACGCCAAACAATAAATGCACTTTTGGGGAAAACTGAGATTTATAACTATAGTTACCTTATAAATATGGTACTTAAGTTGTCTCTAGTTTAAAGCAATAAATTCTTAATATTACGATATTTTTTATATTATTGCGTGAAAAATAATACTTACAAAATGGAGCCTTCGGAGATTTTTATGTTTTTTAAGTCTAATTGTAAGGCTTGAACATGTGTTAAGTTTTCACCTAGGTGACTATTTCAGAACCCAGTTAAAAACGATTTTTTAAAGATTTCTGTAGTACACATTAAAGACACTACAAATATTTTCTTGGCTGTGCCGTAACACTAATATTATCTATTGGAAATCATCATCGTCCCTTGTACAAACAAAGAAGTTTCTTCTTAAAACGCATTTTATCTAAAATATATTAGACATTATACCTAATTATATTTCAAACGCCGAGAAGGTGCGTCAGCTGCCACGTACGCATAGCCAGTGTGCGACAGAGACGGAGCTATTGGGTGCGAAAAAGACAAGTGCGCGGATAGCTAGATGGAAAGTGCGAAACGCAAATGTGATAAAATGCACAATATGATAGGTAGGTATTAGTTATTTAATAATAATTGTGTCATACTCATTGGATTGTGGGCATCCAAACGTGATCATAGTACTACCGTCCTACTGATTTACCACATAGATATACCTACTGTAAATTCAATTCAAAAGAAGAAACTTTGTCCTATTGATTCGCCGAACATTTAACTCCAAAAATTATACATAATTATTATATTGTCATGACATAAGTGTCATCGCCATTTTTCCATGACTTTCCATGAGCCTGCCAAAGCAACCCCACTTCCAATGAAGTAAAAGTAGGTAGGTATTTACGCTAAATTTCACGAACTAGATGCGACATATTATCGTCGTTGCGATTTACCGTAATTTTGGATCAAGAATCAAGACCTCAAACTTGGCATAGTTGTTCCTTAGGTGGTCTTAAGTGGAATAAGCCCGGGAGGCATCATGAGGCATCACGGTGGCGGCGTTATTATACCGCAATAGCTGTCCACTTTGCTTTCGCTTGCCCTCTTGAAGCTCTCAGTAACTGACACGTTTCGTAACCCAGCATACGAGTCACAAGACCACACCAACGTAATTTTCTTCGCTTAAGGTACGCCTCAATTCCGTATACGTTTGCACGGTGTAGAACCTTTGTATATCTTATATGGTTGGACCAGTCGATGTTCATGATATCACGGAGGCACTGCACGTGAAATCAAGCGTATTTCTTTCCTATTAGACTGGTGGCGAAAATAATAAAAGTGCTCTATTTACCGAGTTTGTTTCTCTGGCTCCTATATAGCTACAACAATTATCAATATTTTCGTCTTGATTCGTAGATCATCAAATAGCCAGTCATAAGAAAGGGGGAGGGGGGCCGATATAGCTATGACGAAACAAACGACCTTACGACAGGCTATTTCATAATATCTGTACCAAAATGAACCCATCGATCTATACCTGTCATAGCTCTATATAAACACTATGTCTCTCACGAATTGAGGAGGTTTGGGATTACTTTGGACATATAGGTACACCAAGATCTTAGTAGCTAATATCATGCGACCGGAAGAATGTAGGTCTACGTTTGCCAAAAACTGCTAAAGCTGAACCAATTCCAATGATCTCAGGGTCGAGGTCACATTTGAATGTTATTGCACTTCCCAAATACTTAAACTTCTCCACATGCTTCATGACATTCTAACCGAGATACATTTGGAGTTAGATTGTTCAGTTGTCTCCCAACATACATAACATCGATCTTACTGTCAGTACTCAATTTTTTTTAATGACTCGTCAAAACTGGTCATCAGTTTTTGCAGAGATATTAGGGGATTCCGCTGTAAAACATAAGTCGTCCACGTACCTTATTGCTGTAACTATATGGCATAAAACTTTGTTACGTGCCTTCATTCGGTCTAGGTTGAAAAATTTATCGTCAGTTGTTAGTACGGACTACGGAAGTGTATAAAGATGCCTTTTGGGATGTTATGTGTGTGGCTCATAAAGTATGTTAACAACCCATTACGTCCCCACTGCAGAGGCACGGATCTCTTCCCATAACTCGGGAAGGTTAGGCCATACTCCACACACGGGGGCCAAGTCCGGATTGGTGGAGGTTGTGGGGCTAGTGGCCAACCCCAGTGTCAGAAAATTTCAAGCCGCCTATAAGGACTCCAACGTGGCTTAACGACTGCCATCTAGCGATAGCAGCCGGCACCAACGGCTTAACGTGCCTTGCGAAGCATGGAAACGGTCGAGATAAATGCCACTAACAGTCATACCCATCCAAGTTATGACCGTGTCTGTAGACAGTTAACTTTCGTGATCGACGCGACCACGCAAGCCGCACTGAGCCACGACCGCTTCTCATATAAAGTATATTTATTAAAATTAACATAAATTTGCTTAAATATATTATTGAACATAGCTTTTGGTCATACCCAATCATGGCAATTTAGTAGATCCTACCTATCCATTGCTTTTATTAAACAAGTCATTTATGGATCAGATTTGTATTCCAAAGTACCGACGGATTATTTATTTTCGATGTAAATAATATTTTCCTTCGCGATTATAAATAATTTAAGCACTTATATTGCATTTCTTAAGTTAAGTGAATTTGTAATTCTTTTTGAGAAATAAATATCTCAAACCGTGTATGGATCTTACAGCTCATAATTTTATTGTTGACATGATTTTTAATAGAAATTAAGTGTTAAAAAAATATGTGCTGAAGTGAGTTTCTTCTGGACTCAACGTTTCTTCTCGCTTCGCAAACATTTCCTGAAACGTTGAGTGTACAAATTCCGCGTGGTAAGGACTTTGTGCTAGATAGAAAAACTATTTTGTACTAGATAAATAACCATTTTTTTTAAATAATATGTTGTCCATGTTATTCGGATTTTATGAATTTGTTATATTTTTTTTTGTGAAATAACTTGAAAGAAGCCTTTATTTAATCAGATATGAATTAGTATTCCTTGAATTATCCGAAAATGATATCACACTTGACCTAGTACATAAAGTTATGGACGTGTTAGCTCGAAAGAGGAGCGTGACCGAATCAAACTTTCCTTGCCTCTCCTCGCCACTTTTGTGATGCCTCTCGATGCCAATAGTATAAGGAAGACTGTTTTATATGGGGGGATTAGTTAAAAAAGTGTCCAACTGTAAGCAGTAAATAATAGTTCAAGAATCCATCAGAGTGGCGCTAATGTAGACAAGGATTATGAAAATAATATATGAAAAAAAAAATTCTTATGTTATGTTTTTTGTTTTAAAGTGCGTTATAACAAAGCTGATTCTTTCCTTGTTTTCTTCTCTGTTCTAATAACTTTTCTCGCTTTCTTTAAAATTTACCCTTTTTAGGGTTCCGTAGTCAACGAGGAACCCTTATAGTTTCGCCATGTCCGTCTATCTGTCCGCGGCTTAGCTCAGAGACTATTAGTACTCCAGAGCTGTAATTTGGTGCGGATATGCATATTAATCCTTATATACTTCCAGCCTCCCGAACAAGTCGGTTTCCGAAAAGGTCTCAGTACCATAGACCACATACATACGCTTCGGCAGATTATACAGAAGACCGAAGAGTATAATCGACCACTAAGCTTGGCGTTTGTGGACTATGAAAAAGCCTTTGATTCGATCGAGACCTGGGCTGTATTGCAATCTCTCCTAACGGTGCCAGATCGACTATCGATACATCGAAGTTTTGAAGTGTTTGTATGAAAATGCCAGCATGTTGGTCCACCTCCAGGATCAGAATTCGAAACCTATCCGGCTGCAGCGTGGGGTGAGACAGGGAGACGTTATATCTCCGAAACTGTTCATCGCTGCACTGGAAGATGTTTTCAAGCTTCTGGACTGGAAAGGACTCGGCATTAACATCAATGGCCAGTACATCACTCACCTTCGATTTGCTGACGATATCGTGATCATGGCTGAGACCTTGGAGGATCTAGGCGCAATGCTCAAAGGACTAAGTAGAGTCTCCCAACAAGTGGGTCTTAAAATGATACATGGATAAGACGAAAATCATGTCAAACATCCGTGTTACACCCACTCCTCTGAAGGTTGGAGACTCTACGCTCGAAGTTGTTGACGAATATACAGGGTGTAACAGAAGTGTGTGACAATACTTCAAGGTTGACTTTTACCCATCAAACTGAACAACTTTTGTTCTACAACTTTGTTGAAATCGCAAAAATTTGTTTGGACTTTTCATACAAACTTGGTTCGCCAGCTGATCGATTTGTATGAAAGGTCCAAAAAAAATTTTGCGATTTCAACAAAGTTGTAGAACAAAAGTTGTTCAGTTTGATGGGTAAAAGCCAACCTTGAAGTATTGTCACACACTTCTGTTACACCCTGTATATACCTGGGACAAACAGTCCAGTTAGGTAGGTCCAGCTTTGAGAAAGAGATCAGCTTGGCTGGGCAGCGTTCGGGAAACTTCGCAATATCTTCACGTCCAAAATACTGCAGTGTCTCAAGACTAAAGTCCATGACCAGTGTGTGTTGCCAGTGATGACATATGGATCCGAGACATGGTCGCTTACTATGGACCTTATAAGAAGGCTTAAAGTCACTCAAAGGGCGATGGAACGTGCTACGCTTGGTGTTTCCCTACGTGATTGAATCAGATATGAGGAGATACGTAGGAGAACTAAAGTTACTAGCTCTTTTTGTTTTTTTTTTCTCTGGACTATCCCAGGGTGTGGGGTATCGTTGAATAGGTCTTTCAAAAATATTGTGGGTTTGCGAAACCTATTTTTCGAGTCATGGATTCGTTTTCGAAATATTAAGCTTTAAAGTGCAATTTTTTGTTAAAGTCATGTGCCCCCCCCCCCCCCGACAGCTAAATGGTTATTTCTAGAAATGTGAAAAAATTCACGGCAGTAGTATATTTAACGAAGTTAAAAGGAAAACTATCACAGCTAAGTAGGCTTTATAAGTTAACGAGTAGTAGTCAGTTTTGTAAGACGGGAGGTTTTCCCCTTGAAGCAGTGTTTGTCGAAGTACTAAGAAACCCTACACTGCGCGTGGTCCGACACGCACTTGACCGCTTTTTATACAATAACACCACCCTTACTTAACGTGTTTTGATGGACACTTTTGTACACAGAGACAGATCTCCTTACATGTACCCTCCATAGCCAATTTTTTTTCTAGCGATGGAAGCAATTATTTGTTCCAAATGAATTGGTATTCCTTTAATTGACCGATAATTATCACACTTGCCCCAGTACATATAGTTATGGAGATATAAGCTCGGAAGAAGAGCGCGGCCAAATCAAACTTTCCCCGTTTTCCCTCACCACCTTTGTGATGCCTCCCGATGCCTCCTGGGCTAACACTCAAGACCACCTAAAGAACAACTATATACTAAGTTTAAATCCTTGATAACACACACAAAACCCAATAGGTAGACACGTGACCGCGGATGATGCTAAGTGGAACATCAGGCAACTGCCATCTATATCTTGTGAATAGTAAAAAAACGTGCCACACGAAAAGAAAAGAAAGAGAGAGAGAAACATTGATCCAAAATTAAAAACAGTTCTCATACAAGATGTTGCACGAAATCCCCAGCTATAGCTTAGCTGAATAAAGAACTCGCGGGGTCGCGCGGGCGCCGCGCATGCCGCATTCCCCCGCCCGCGCCCCCCGCTCAGCCCGCTCGCGAATTATAATTGTTATTAGATTATTACAGAAACTGTGCAACAGATTGACCGGGGATTTTTCTTAGTCTTAGTTTAAAAAAAAAATTACTATTAGATTTCATGAAAATATTCGTAGTGTCTTTAATGTGCAAGGGTTAAAATCGAATAAAACTTAATAAAAAAATAAATAACGAAGTCACCTTGGAGATAATTCTCATGGTTATTGACAGTGGTTATGTACCCCCTAAGACAAAATATCACTCACCTTGCAGTATTTCTTTTCAAGTTATAAATTTTTAAATATATTATATTCAATATCTACTCAATGTTTTGATCTCGATCGGGGACGATTATAAATATAAATAAAACGTCTTATAAGAAGCCCTCATGTAAAAAATCACCAGTTTTCTATTTTTTGTTCCCATTTAAATTTAATTTTGTTTCTTTAGGGGCTAATTACCGAAAAATTATCAAATACTCATAAGAGATTTTCATGAATTTTCATTTTGCAATTATTTAAGTTACATATTCTAAATTGTCACCCAAAGTGCATTAAATGTAACCTACTCCATACAAAAATTCGTAGACTGACTGGACTACCTACACTATCTGTAATAAATGCAAAAAATGGCGCAATTAATATTCCCAGAGCTGTCAACACTTATTGGTGTCAATGTCAATTTGACTTTTTTTGGCGCCAATTATATCCACGTTTTCATACGATACGCAGAAGTGTGCGATTTCTTAAATATTTCGGTGTAAAATTCAAGTGATTTTCCACTAAAATTAACATCATCAAGCTGAAACTAAGTATTGTAAAATTAATATCCAAAGGAGGATTCAAAATGCCTTCTGAAATTCAGCCAACTTTGAAATTCACGCGTCTGAGTGGAAATGCATTCCCACCGGTAAAAGGGTCTGAAAAGGCTGCAGGATTCGATCTGAAAAGGTAAAAAATATATTTTTTAGCTATTCGTCAAATAATGTTTAAGGATAACCTCTACCTATCTCACTACTAAATTGTTTTTCAGTGCATACGATTATGTAGTGCCCGCTAGAGGAAAGGAACTTGTGAAGACTGATTTGCAAATAGAACTGCCTTCAGGATGCTACGGCAGAGTGGCTCCGAGGTCTGGACTAGCTGTGAAAAACTTTATTGATGTTGGAGGTCAGTTCCTTTCTTTCTCTCATTTGAAATTTTGATTACCTTGTTTACCAAGAAATGTTCAAAATAGTATCTCTAATTTTATTTAGCTGGTGTCATCGATGAAGACTACAGAGGAAATGTTGGTGTCGTACTGTTCAACCATTCAGACCAAGATTTCCCTGTCAAGAAGGGTGATAGAATTGCCCAGTTGATCTGTGAGAAGATATTCTATCCTGACCTTATGGAAGTTGCCAATTTGACTGAGACCAAGAGGGCTGATGGTGGCTTTGGCTCTACTGGTACACAGTGAAAATCAGAATCTTGTTAATTTTCAGTATCTTAATGCTATGACTAGTTTTACTGTGTTTAATTCTACCTGTCTTTAAAAAATGTGATAAATGTTAGTTATAAGTGTAATGTTAAGATTTATTTTTTTCAGTACTGAAATAAAATTAAACACTTCAGTATTTTTAAATTTTGTTTTATTTGTAACTAGAAAGTGGTTTAATAGAAAAAAGCCTAGTTTATAAGTATTTAAAAATTGTCATGTGCTATGTAAGTTTCAGCTATAATATAATACTGTTTTATAAATCTAATTTGTACTTTGTCATACTGACTGATCTCAAGCAAAAAATCCAACAGCATAGCAATCTGATCATCCATACCTCACAAACTGGAACAATGAAGCGAATCTCATAAAATCATCAGTGATCGGATCACAAATAAGAAAATCAAATTAATGAATCTTACATACTAAGTGGAGACAGTCTCACCAATACTAAACTTCAAGATTCATATTACAGAGAACATGCTTTTAGTAATGGCGTCCGCCTCTGCCACCTCTTCCACGGCCACCCCCCTCACGATCCCGCCTTAGTTTCATGGCTTCAAAACGTTCTGCCATTTGCTCTAACTCAGGTGGTACCTCCTGGTTGGCTTCTTCTAATATCTTGATCAGATCCTTTGCATGAGCCCAATCTTTCCTTGAAACAAAGGACAATGCTGTGCCTGATTTCCCAGCACGCCCTGTCCTCCCTACCCTGTGGACATACTCTTCAATGTGCCGAGGGAAATCCAAGTTCACAACATGTGTCAGGTCCTTGATATCTATACCACGCGAAGCAACATCTGTGGCAACTAGGATATTGACAGTTCCATCCATCATCTCCTCCAGAGCAGCTTCCCTGTCACTCTGTTCACGATCTCCATGCAATGCCTGGCATACTATGCCTTTTATAGCCAGCTCTGTGGTGATATGGGTTGCTGTTGCTTTTTTACCACAAAAAATGATGACCTTGTCTGTGGGTTCCATGTTTCTTATGAACTCAAACAGAGCAGCCTCTTTGTCATCTTCTTCAACAAACAGAATCTCTTGGGTGACTGTGTGGACGGCAGCTAGGTCCAAAGACCCTACGTTGACTTGGATAGGATCCTTCATGTATGATTCAGCTAAGCGGCGCACACCAGATGGCCATGTAGCAGAAGTCATCACAGTCTGATGGTCTGGCCGCAGGTCAAACAGAGACTTCCTTATCTGAGGCTCGAAGCCCATGTCCAGCATTCTGTCGGCTTCATCCAGGACTATGTAGGAGAAGTTAATGATATTCAGATGTCGAGCCATGACCAGGTCATTTAACCTCCCTGGAGTGGCTATCACTATATCCACCCCTTTAGCTACAGTCTTAATCTGTTCCTTCCTGTCTCCACCTCCATACAAGCAAACAGATTTTATGCCCTTATACTGGTACTTCGAGACCTCTTTATCGATTTGCAGAGCTAGTTCTCTAGTGGGAGCCATAACAAGTACTGTGGGACCCTCCCTTTCTTCCCTGGGAATTATCTGATTATCAATATGAATTAAGGCTGGTAGTAGAAAGGCTAATGTTTTTCCAGTTCCAGTTTGAGCAATACCAATTAGGTCTTCTCCTCTCAAGAGAATAGGCCAAGCTTGGCTTTGGATGGGAGAAGGCTGCTTGAAGCCTTGCTTGTATATTTCCTGCAGTATCTCAGGGTAGTGCTGGAAAGCTTGCTCAAAAGTCAATACTGGGTTCGGTATGGGTCTCAAACCAGGTTTGTCATCAAAAGTTCTTTTGACTTGTATGTCATTATTGGCGCGGCGCCAGCGGGCTACTTCAGCTGAGGGCATTGCCGCAACCATTGGATCCTCCTTGTAAAAGTCCTTAATGATAGGTGGAAGCTTCTCATACCTTTCCTTTTGATGTTCATCGTAATGAGCATTCAGTTTTGCCCAATCAATAACCTGAACTCCCTCACTGTTGCTTTTTAAAAATGCTGCAGAACTACTGCTCGATTCTCTGTTTTCTCTTGGTGGCGGCTTGTACTCTTCAACTAGAATGTTAATGTCTGATTCAACTTTAGCTATTGCTGAATCAGAGCCCGTTAGCGTTATATCGGTGGTATTACCGTTGGAATCACCAATATTGATCTTTGCATCAGACTCAAATTCTAGATCGCGTATTTTAGAGCCGCCTTTACCGATGATACGTCCGACTTTGCCAGAGGGGACTGATATAATCTTCTCATTCCCGTTGTTCCCGTTATTTTGGTGTCTACTCCGTGCTCCTCGGGCACCAGACCTCTGCCAGGTTTCAGTCCTCGAAGGCGCTGTAACGGCCACGGGTGGCCTCTCTTGCCAGTTATCATCCCAGTCGCCCATGATCTAAGCAAAATTGAAATGAAAAAACACAATTGATATCTTAGGTAATTAATTAGGTACAAAAAAATTGCAGTCAGAACAATAAAGTCAGATTCAGAATCAAAGAAAAGAAAAGGATTTACCTACGTAGGTAGGTACCTACAAATATTCTGTGTCAATGATTGCCTGCAGCCCGGCTCGGAATGGGGAAGAAAACTGACAAAGCTCGCCGATAGAGGCGCTGATATCGCTCGACTCATACTAACTGTCAAAACGTATAGAAAACATTGTTTACGTGAACTAAACATAAGATTATTAAAAAAATGCCGCGTTGTGTGGCGATTGGTTGCAATAATAATGGAAATCATTAATTTCCTAAAGATTATCGGATAAAGAAGACGTGGGAAATGTTACGTTTTCAATTATGTACTTTTCAACTTCGCCTTTAATTGAGGAACAGTCCAAGTCGCATACATTTTCCATTTAAAAATTTTACAGAAAAAAAAACTAATTTATAAGACCTCGATAATAAAAAACGCGGAACTAAAAGTTGTTATGAGTCAAGCGTCCGTAGCGCCATCTGCAAATAGCTTTGCGTTTTCTTCCCAATTGCACCAAAATACTACGCCTACGCGGCAGGCGATTTCTGGAACTTAGTTCTGGAAATATGTATATAATGCCACTACTCACTACTAGATGTCTCTACATGTTTCTACAATGCGATAATTATTATACATACTTTGTGTAGAAGATAACATTATCATATTTTTTATCAAACCAGCTGTTATTTATAAACTGCATTGCAGTAGCATTGTAAGTTCACCTTGACAAGATTTTATCTGTATTTATAAAATTATTGATTACTTATTTTATAATGCAACAAACACGTGGAACTTTCTCAAAGAAACACGTCAGTTTTCGAGAAATAT
Organism: Coleophora deauratella; assembly: GCA_958295455.1. Lineage (NCBI taxonomy): Eukaryota > Metazoa > Arthropoda > Insecta > Lepidoptera > Coleophoridae > Coleophora > Coleophora deauratella. Next base: position 7,644,073 of record OY282413.1, on the reverse strand, counting down.
CTACCCACCCATAGATGTCGCGCGTATATAAACAACTGAAGGGCGCGATTCTGCGCCAATTTGAACTTGGAAGTGATTCGAAGTGCATCGTTGCTATACTTGCGAATTTCCATTTCGTCTGCATTTTCGCGTTACACCAAGATCAAAATGAAGGTGTTAATGTGTATTCCTCTTGCCTTCCTGGTAATGGGCACAGTCGTTTTGGCGGACGAAGAAAAGTGCGTGGAAAAAAGGAGAAGTTCTTTTTACAGTCCGATTGAAAGGCTTTTCGATCAAGATTTTGGAGTCGCCCTTACACCAGACGACTTCCTGACCTCCGTCTTTAATCCGTTCGGGTTCAGAGACTACTTTAGACCCTGGCGCCAACTGGCATCTCTTACCAAAGACATCGGCTCGACTATCAAGGTTGATAAAGACAAGTTCCAGATAAATTTGGATGTCCAGCACTTTGCCCCTGATGAGATTACTGTGAAGACCGCTGATGGATACGTTTTGATTGAGGCTAAACACGAGGAGAAGAAGGATGAGCACGGTTTTGTATCGCGACAATTCGTGAGAAGATACGCTTTGCCCGAGGGCACAGAGCCCGAAACCGTCGTTTCCCAGTTGTCCAGCGACGGGGTGCTGACTATCACTGCACCGAGGAAACCTGTGGAGGGGAAAGGAGAGAGAGTCGTGCCCATCTCACAAACTGGACCTGTGAGGAAGGAGGCCAAGGAAAAGGAGGAAACGTGTGACAGTGAGAAATGCCCTAAAAAATAAGTGATTGATGTGACTCATAATTTTGCATTTAATTTGTTTCTCTTTAAGTTATACAACTCTGAAACTTTTACTCTGAAAGAAGTTAGAAGACTGACTTAACAATAAGTAAGTAAATAAAATAAGTTTGAAATATTTTTTTTGTTTGTCACTACCTCTTACAACACCTTATTATCACATACATGCTGTATGTAGGTAGGTATCAATATGTGCATTACACCTATAATAATGCAGCAAAATTAGACAACTAGTGTACAGGGTACCCTTCGTTCGATAAACTGTACTTTTCTGTACCTTTTCCGTGTGTATTTAAAAAAAACACTTGCTCTGTCTTCGGGACACACCGGGTATTCCTATTTGTACTGGAAATTAATGCCTGATGAATAATTTTATTTTTATGCACATTACGTAGGTACCTCCATTGTACCTAAAAAAACATCAGGATGGCAGGTGCATGGTTGCAAATCTGCATGAAATCCAAAGGAAAAAATTATACAAAAAATGTACTATTGAGACCTACCTATACAGATTTTCAAACCACCTCGCTGTGGACCACCAGGCAGGGGGTGGAATCAATGCCACTGGTCAGGGTACGGGAACAAAGAAAGCCCCACTGAGAAAACACTTACGTATGGGAACTTGGAATGTCAGAGGTTTGCTCAAACCGGGAAAACTCGAAGTGGTTGTATCGAGCCGTCCACTTGACCAGTAATCGCATCCAGTGGAGGATCACATGTGGTCACGATCCTCAGCAGTGAGGGAACGACGAAGAAGAAGAAGAAGAATACAGATTTTGAATGTACCTGTATAAATTCACACAAACACCAAAATATTTTTGCACCCGCCATTCTGATATCAGGATATCGGGTCCACTTTTTTGGAATATACCGCTGAATTATATTTACTACATATTAAATTCAATATACATATAAATGTACCTAAAGTTTACCTGAATATACAGGTCCCGTCAAACTTTAAGATCGCTGAAGGGTACTGAGTGGGGGAAGTGTGCGTTCACTTGGAATCCTCATGTATATATTTGTTCGTACAAGTGCGTAACAAGAAAAGTATATCAAACTACCCTATGTTGATATCGGCCATTTCATGTGCAACAACCCAATATTTTGGCGTCAGAGCAAAGAGTGTAGCGGAATAAGCATGGGCCAGATGCCCCTCGGGAAAGTTAGGTTGATATTTTTACCATGACATCAGCTTCTCAAGAGAAACATTTCCCTAAGCTATCAAACCTCAGCACGCGCTAGTTTTTGAAATAAAAATTTTAAATTGATTTTTGAAAAAAATATTTTTTTCCCTTACAACATAATTTTTTTTTGTGATCTTTTTGCAAACGCTAGATACAACAAAGAAGTATTAAACAAAGTACTTTTTAGTGTTCGCAGTGATTTATATATCGAAATACACGAATTTAAAAATTTTCAAAAATTAAAATGTCACATATTCTGTGCGACACCCTCACAATATTTTTTTCATAAATTATTCTTACTGTGCTCTATAACATATATTTTTTTCAAATTTTTAGTAAGGGTAGAACAGTGTTAGAAAAAATATTATTTCTATCCATATATGAATATTAGAGCAGCGAAGTGAGTAATACTGCTCTGATTTTTAAATGTAATTTTAATAATAATATAGATATAATACACCCAGACACAGAGCGAACAAATCTACTCATCACAGCAATGTTTGCCCTGGGTGCGGACGAACCCCCAACCCTCAGATCAGTAGTCAGGAGCGCTCACCATTAAGTCACCGAACCAGTTAAAAAAAATTGTTTGATTACATTTGTTTCCTGTGAGTACCTAATCGCACGCTCCAATACTCTGTGGCTCCAATACGCGACACGGCCAGAACGTACGGCGGCGGGGCGGGGCGGCGCGAGCGATAGATGTGGAACTTTCTTGACGCCAGCAGCGGCGAGCAGTGTAGTGTGCGCGATGTCGATACTTCGACATTTTCACAGTTATTCTTACTAATAATCCTTATCACTGACTCAGTGATTTACACTCCAGACTATTGATCCGAGAGTGGTGGGCTCGATCCCAATCCAGGGCAAATATTTCTGCGATGATTTATTTTTATTACTGGCTAAAGAAGACCTACATCCATACTACAAACAAAACAAAAAGGCGATTTCGGCAACTACTGAAGAATTATGAAGATTTAAGTCGAAATCCCGAAGTGGAGACGATAACCGTGGAAGAGCTATGCTTCGGCACGAATGGGCCGGCTCGACCGGAGTGATACCACGGCCTCACAGTGAGTGAGGGCATCGGAGGCCCAATCTCCCCTCCCCCCCAATTCCTCTCATCCCCCATCCCATTTCAAAGGTCGGCAACGCACTTGTCACTCTTCTGGTATTGCGGGTGTCTATGGGCGGCGGTAATCGCTTACCATCAGGTGATCCGTCTGCTAGTTTGCCACGTATCACATAAAAAAGCGGCCAAGTGCGAGTCGGACTCGCCCATGAAGGGTTCCGTTCCGTTCCGGTTTACGATTTCTAACCAATTTAAAAAAACGACTTACTAGATCTCGTTCAAACCAATTTTCGGTGGAAGTTTGCATGGTAGTTTACATCATATATATATTTTTTAGTTTTATCATTCTCTTATTTTAGAAGTTAAGGGGGCGGGGGGACACACATTTTACCACTTTGGAAGTGTCTCTTGCGCAAACTATTCAGTTTAGAAAAAAAAACATATTAGAAACCTCAATATCATTTTCGAAGACCTATCCATAGATACCCCACACGTATGGGTTTGATGAAAAAAATTTTTGAGTTTCAGTTCTAAGTATGGGGAACCCCCAAAATTTATTGTTTTTATTTTTGTGTGAAAATCTTAATGCGGTTCACAGAATACATCTACTTACCAAGTTTCAACAGTATAGTTCTTATAGTTTCGGAAAAAAGTGGCTGTGACATACGGATCTGATCTGAGGGATGGGGGTTCGTCCGCACCCAGGGAAAACATTGCTGTGATGAGTAGATTTGTTCGCTCTGTGTCTGGGTGTATTATATCTATATTATTATTAAAATTACATTTAAAAATCAGAGAAGTATTACTCACTTCGCTGCTCTAATATTCATATATGGATAGAAATAATATTTTTCTAACACTGTTCTACCCTTACTAAAATTTTGAAAAAAATATCGCATCAAAAACATAAATGTGAAAATGGGAGCCAAGTTCAATATTATGATATGGTGTGGTTGTCAACTTTACTGAGAAAAGAATTGAGATCTAAATGGATGCCAAGTTCTCAAGTTCTGTAGATAATCATGAAATTTATTTATAAGAACGTATAACATTCTTTAGTAAATTTAAAACACAATTTCTTGTTTTTTACTGCTACAACAATGTTTGCTATTTAAAAATATGACTTTCTAAATTTAATAGTAGAATTATTTACACAAAGCAAATAACTTATGATCTGTTTAACCTCAACTTTGACTTGGCTAGTTTTCACATACTAGTCATCTTAAATTTGGTTCATCAACGTATCATCTTTATGTTATACGCAAGTTCTTATTTTTATACTATAAGGTTCTATTCTTCTGAATATTTCATGTGCTGGTAAAAACTAGCCAAGTCAATGATGAGGTTAAACAGATCATAAGTTATTTGCTTTGTGTAAATAATTCTACTATTAAATTTAGAAAGTCATATTTTTAAATAGCAAACATTGTTGTAGCAGTAAAAAACAAGAAATTGTGTTTTAAATTTACTAAAGAATGTTATACGTTCTTATAAATAAATTTCATGATTATCTACAGAACTTGAGAACTTGGCATCCATTTAGATCTCAATTCTTTTCTCAGTAAAGTTGACAACCACACCATATCATAATATTGAACTTGGCTCCCATTTTCACATTTATGTTTTTGATGCGATATCATTACTTTTTGTAAGTACATTTATGAAGTGATTTACTAATAATAAAAAAAACCTGCGCTTACGCTGTCACACCCCGGACACTTCATACCAATTTCGTGCCATTGTTTACTACATAGACATTCATGTTTGTACACATGTAAATGTGTAAAACTTTTAGTGCTTGATCTGATAAGTGTACTTAGTAGGACAATTTCCATGTTCTACCGGCAGCTGTAGGAGCCTATATATTGTGAGTCAGTTTATATTTAAAGCGGCAATGCCAATGGATGCAGCTACTGCAAGTAATTTGTTCATTCGCTTCGTAACACAACTTTTAATGGTGTTGATATAACTTTTTCCTGTGCCGCCTGTCCTACTAGCAAATTCTCCAAAACTGCAGTTTTGTCTAACAAAGTCTTACAAATTATATCGAAAATACGTTTCTGGTCTAACATTTAGACCTTTTATCATTTGTTCAAGCTCATTTTCTGATATGAAATCTTTGGCATTTCTGAAATCTTCCATTGCATTTACAGCTTCAACAGGTCAGAAGTCCAACGGGTTCTCTAGACCGTCATCTTCGTGATCATGTTCCTGTCGATTTCTTTCAATTTTTTTTACTTTTTCTGCAATCATTTCGAATGCTCTCTCTGTATTGTCTAATGTCACTGACATAAGTACATTATCCCTTACTTACTAAATCAACACAAGATAACTCTTCTACTTTGGGCATGGCAGCATCCACCGAATCTTATCATTGTCAGTTACAACTTACAACAGTACACCTACTGGCTACTATGTGTAACTGTGCTCTGTTTGAAAGATATAATTTTTCTTAAGTTATGTACCTACTGCAGAAGATGTGTGTCACCCCGTAAGGAATCGACCAACCAGTAGGCCGGTATAGAGGCTTCAGTGAGAAAACTCTTGGTTCAAATCCAACATGGGCAACTTTATATTTATTATATTTTCAGCTTATTGTTAGTAATAATGAAATGCTAACATATATTTTTATTCTGTTTATATTAAATGAATTAAGTTTATATGTAATAGTTTTTATTTAAATATTTAGTAGCTAGTGCTTTTATTACACAGGTTTTTTATACAATTCCAAGAATCTTTTATTTTTGTTTCATTCCAAAATTCTTTTATTTTTGTTTCGTCACAGATTTTATAATACTAAGTTTCGTCTTGCTGTTTTCCTGTTTTCCATTTACTAAATTGTATAATATTATCTTTATTTCACCAACATCATAACAACCTCGATAGCTCACTCAACACAGGAGTCGCACGTGTACCGCGCAGGTGCGAGTTCGAGCCCCCTGATAAGTTGTTTTTTGAGCCTTTATTTATTTTTTTAACACATGTTTTTTTTAATTTTTCCGTTATCAGTACATGAAATACTAGCCGCACACCAAATTTAAAGCTCGTAGCCTTGCTAGAAGTACCTTAGCTTTTTGATGACGGTGAGTGTGTCTTTAAATCATAAAAATATTTTATTTTTGTTTCATTCCAAGAATCTTTTATTTTTGTTTCGTCTTGCTGTTTTCCTGTTTTCCATTTACTAAATTGTATAATACTATCTTTATTTCACCATTGCCATAACAACCTCGATAGCTCACTTAATATAGAAGTCGCACATGTAACGCGCAGGTGTGAGTTCGAGCCCCGCGATGAGTTACTTTTTGAGCCTTTTTTATTTTTTTAACACATGTTTTTTTTAATTTTTCCGTTATCAGTACATGAAATACTAGCCGCACACCAAATTTCAAGCTCGTAGACTTTCTAGAAGTACCTTAGCTTTTTGATGACGGTGAGTGTGTCTTTAAATCATAAAAATATTGTATTGAAAAAATTTTTTTTGTTAGAAATTCAGTGTTTTCTGATTTTTTCCTTTGCATACACACAATTACCAAGCGTGATGCAAAATTTGAACTTTCTAGGTCATCTGGAAGTGGGTAAGCTTTTTGATCTATATGTCAGTGAGTCAGTCATAAAAATGACGATTTTCGGACGTTAAAATCTATACCAACCGTTTGAGCTGTGTTTATAAAATTTTGAGTGCTCGTTTATCTAGGAAGTCTTAATACATAAACCAAATTTGGTGTGTTTATGTTAAATAGATTTTGAGTTATCAAGGTGACAAAAGTGGCTCCAAATGGTTCGTGTAATATTACACACGGAGCTACTCGCCAGTTCTTTTTTGACGTGAACTTGGCTGGACACGCTCCGCGTGTCTAGATATGTTACAGAGCACAGTAAGAGTAATTTATAAAAAAAATATCGTGAGGGTGTCGCACAGAATTCGTGACATTTTAATTTTAGAAAATTTTTAAATTCGTGTATTTCGATATATAAATCACTGCGAACACTAAAAAGTACTTTGTTTAATACTTCTTTGTTGTATCTAGCGTTTGCAAAAAGATCACAAAAAAAAATTATGTTGTAAGGGAAAAAAATATTTTTTTCAAAAATCAATTAAAAATTTTTATTTCAAAAACTAGCGCGTGCTGAGGTTTGATAGCTTAGGGAAATGTTTCTCTTGAGAAGCTGATGTCATGGTAAAAATATCAACCTAACTTTCCCGAGGGGCATCTGGCCCATGCTTATTCCGCTACACTCTTTATTAAAAATCTGTAAAAAGTCATTTTTTAGTACATTTTTTCATATGTGTTTCATGCAGATTTGCAACCATGCACCCACCATCCTGTCCTGATGCACAAACATCTATGTATGTATTCTAAGATCTGTTGGTTGATAACTGACATGGTTTCCGGAAAAACGAAAAAGAATTTTGAGAATAATCGCGCGTTTTGCAAGCTGCAAAATACTATTGTTTTTTTTTTTTTTTGTAAACTTAGGTATTTTTCAGAAGTTCGGTGGCTAAGTGGTTAGCGATCCTGACCTCTGATCCGAGAGTCGTGGGTTCGATCCCCACACAGGGCAAACTTTTCTGTAATGAGCAGAATTGATTGCTCTGAGTCTGGGTGTATTATATCTATATATGTATGTATTTAAATGTATATATGTATGTATATCAGTCTCTGGTTCCCAAGATACAGGGAATCCTAGTTTGGGGCCAGATGACCGTGTGTGATTTGTCCCGGATATTATTATTATTATTATTACTTAGTGTACGTAACCTGATGACCGTGGGAAAGTATCTGATATCTATCGGGTAAAACAAAAAACATAATAACAAGTAACAGCAGGCTCATCCTCATAGTCCATTCCCGTTTTTAATGTATTTTCCGAAGTAATCTCCAGAAGTCTAGTTAAGTTAGTACTTGCGCATGTGTTTTTTAGGTAGGTACTTACAATTTAAAAACACTAATAAAATAACTAAAAGTTATACAATTTATGGAATCGTCACCATACTTAATTAGTCTAAATATAAATAAGTAATATATTACAAATGCACAATATTGTACATAAACATAAACATATGAAATGTGTAATGAAACTATAAAAAACATCGCCCTTCACTTCAGTAAAATAAAAATACTAAAAAATATTGTGTGTGAGCGATTACCAGAAGACAAGCTGTACTTTTTGTTGAAAATATTAATAATATATTTGACCGCACTCGGTCCAGATCAAGTAGTTTAGACTGACTCGATGGCTAAGTGGTTAGCGATCCTGACCTCTGATCCGAGAGTCGTGGGTTCGATGCCCACACAGGGCAAACTTTTCTGTGATGAGCAGAATTGTTTGCTCTGAGTCTGGGTGTGTTAATATATGTGTACGAGTATGTATATCAGTCTCTGGTTCCCAAGATACAGGGAATCCTAGTTAGGACCAGATGACCGTGTGTGATTTGTCCCAGATATTATTATTATTAATTATCGTGAGTCTTGTCTTAGGTATTAAGAAGGTGATTTTAGATCAAACCAGGTCAATTTGTAAACAAACACAAAGTAATATTTTCATAATTATATTTATTTAAACAAAAAAAAAGAAGCTTTATTAAAATACACGCTTACAATCAGTCTTCATCACATAAATACAAGGGAATAGAACACAAACTGCACAGACGCTAAACAAAATACTTGATCACAAGTTCACAGGTTTACTTCGTTCCGTTCTCGGCGTTGGCCTGTGAGGTCTGGTCCTTGATTTCCTTTCTGACTGGGCCGGTCTGGGAGATAGGAACTGCTCGCTCGTTCTTCAGCGCAGGGGCTACCCTTGGTGCTATGATGGAGAGGACACCGTCCGACGACAGCCGGGATTCCACCGCTTCTGGGTTGCAGCCCTCTGGCAGCGCGTATCTCCTTGTGAATTGACGGGAAATGTATCCATGCTCATCCTGCTTTTCTTCGTGCTTGCCCTCGATAATGACGTACCCGTCAGCTGTCTTCACGGTAATTTCTTCAGGGGCGAAATGCTGTACGTCCAGGTTGACTTGGAATTTGTCTTTGTCCGACTTGATGGTGGAACCGACGTCCCTTGCTGCTGCAGCTAGCTGGCGCCATGGCCTGTAGTAGTCACGAGACAGCATGGGTTGGATCGTAGCTGTAAGTAGATCGTCCGGGGTCAGAGCCAAGCCGAAGTCCTGGTCCAGCAGACGGTGACGGTTAAGAGGGTATTCGCAGCCCATAAGAAGTGGCAGCAAAGACATTCTGGTAGCTTTCAAATGACTCGGTAAATCGACGATAAAGAAAAAATTCTGTTATTCGTTGCGCGTTCGTTCGCACCAACTCAGTATCACTTGTGTCACTTATTCAGATATGCTTGTTGAGTCGCCGGCCGGCGTGTTTATATACGTCGACGGCGCGACCTCTGGCGGGAAGTAGAATGTTCCGGAGAGCTCTCGTACGTGTGGGGCATTGGCGCAGTGTTCGTTAACGTATCGTTTGTTTGTGTGCGCAGTCAGCTGCGCGCGGAGTATTGAGCGGCAGAATTTTATAGTGAATTCTAGACTGTTCCCGTGGGCTTGTTGAGAAAAGTCTAGAATTCTGTAGTAAATATGTGGCTGCTATTGATCGGGCTTGGGGGAAGGGCATTTCGGACAGGACTTTTCAAGGGCAGATGTTGCGTTGTTGTTTGTTACATATTCAATATAATCCCGACTTGTATTATAATTTATATGTTCTTAATGGTATTCATGGGATCGTGGGTGCAATCCCCATCCAGGGCAAACATTTGTGAGGTTTGTATAGAGATGAAAAAAAAATCAGTTAAAAAAACATTTTTTTTCTGGCGCAGGTTTTTTTTTCAAATGTATGAAAATAAAAATATCCTTAGGTTAATCGGTAAATAAGTATTCGTTGATAACCAATGTTTTGTTTATTAATTTTGAACATTTGGAAATAACGTTTTTGTTTTTTTAGTAATCAGAATAGGTTGCTCAAAATAGTTATCACTCACTAATACATAGGTATTTAATGTTTACTGAGGGACATGATTTCTCCAATCCTTGTTTGGTTAACGTTATGGTTTACGTTTCTTATAAATGAAGAATTTAATTGATTTCGTCAATTAAAATTACAAGAAAACCATCACTTATGATGTTTTATTCCATTTCATTTGTATTTTTCGTTCCCTGAAAAAAACTTTAGAAAAAACCAGGGTGCTATGTTTTTTTTAATTGTAAAAATAAACTTTTGTTTTTTATTATTTATTTACATCACTATTAGTATTAAGTATACCTGTGTCTGGAGTTTTATTTCACAGGTGTATGTATGTATAAGTCTTTGATGTATATTTTGACTTTATGACACAAATTATCAATGCAGGGCGTAGTATCCTATACTATAGAATACCTATGTATCTGAAGGTAAGTAATAGGTACATTGCATACATGCACGTTATCTTAATAATCAAATGTTATGCATTGCAGACTATTATAGCACAAGACGAACGTCGTCGTCGCTTCGTCGTTAATGGCCATGACACCCAAGCCAGACACGTCAGTTCGTTGAACTGATTGCAATGTTGTTGCAGAGATAAATAAAGCAAGCACGCTTCGCTCGCATTACATACTGCATAGTCTCGTTAGTGTTTCGCGAAATGTTACCTCAGGCTTGCATCTCAAACAACGCTGGAGGTTTAAAGTTATTATCGTTATTCACTTACTCAATTAAGTACTCAATATTTAAACCGGAATTTATTTGAGCTACCTACCTAGATATTAGTTATATTGACGAGTCGTTTTATAGGCCACACTGGCTTCAAAAAATCGTCAGAAAAACTGATAGTGTAGCAAGTAGCTTACCAATACTCGTAGTAGTTAAATTATAATATTTAATAAGTATGTACTTACTTAAAAGTTTTATGAAAATTCTTAGAGCCATTTTTGAGTTTTTGCATTTTTTGCAGTACACTTGTCACTAAGGGCAAATGTATTTTTTGCCCTTAGTGACATTATACAAATCATAATTTATACAAATCAGAAATTATATCTTTTTGGGATAAGTAAGCCTAGATATGTAATATATTTTTTCTTTCGTACTTATCGGTGGTTTTTTAGTACATTAAAGAGTTTACAAATAAACAAACCTACCTATCAGGCTGAATGATTTGTATGAAAATGCATACATATAAAACATATTTTTCAATTTATATTATTTTTATAATTGTTTTTGACAACAGCACACAACAGGTATCATATACATTCCTACCAGCGATTGGCAATTAAACAACACCTGTATACAGCCTGTGTCAAAACAGGTGTAGGGTGTAGGACTGTAGAACGTAAAAAGCATGTAAAAAGCACTTTTATAATTAAAAAAAAGTTTGTTTCTTTTGGGTCCGACATTTCTTCTTTCTTCGCAAACATAAATTCTAGTTCCAAGTTGTATAAAGGACACGTTTCATTTTGTGCCTGGACATGTACGTAGTACGAAAAATATAGAAAAATATAGGCTTTCTAGGAAAAATAATGAAAAGAATATTAGAAGCAGGGTTGCGTGGTTCAAGCATAATGTTTTGTCAGCACTTTTTACAATATAAATGGTAACACTGAAGCTTGCAATAGTAGGTCACGTTCAGAAATTACGGCTTCGTCCACATATTCCTCAGATGCTTTCTCTGACTCTGATTGAGTGAACACCCTTCTGTTCTGACTTCTGACATTGGTGTACGATTTTTAAAATCTGCGGATATGCCTTGCCTCTTTTACAGGCGTAACAGCTAGTTTTCGAGTTACTTGTCGGACAACTAAATTATTAATTTCAATGGTAAATCTAGTTTCTGAACGTAAAATGCTCAAAATTGCGCTCGCATCGCCATGTTGGGTGATTTATGTGTTGCGATTGTTAAATCTGAGAAACTAGATGAACCTCGCAACGAAGGTAAATCGAAGGAAATGTACAATTAGAAAAGACTATGTTTCTTATGACTTATTTATGATGTTTAGTACACAGACCAGGTCCAAGCTTCATAGTCCCGTGAAACGTCTCATTTCGTATAAAAGGTAGACTACAAAATCCACGAGTGTACAGTGCTATTATACAGATGTAACAAAACTAGGGGTTGTATGTAATCATCATTCTGAACAACTTTTGTTCTATGACTTTGCTTACATTGTAAAAAAAATGTTGGACTCCATACAAAAATGGCCAAATATATGTACAATTTGTATGAAAAATGCAAATTGAGCAAATTCGTGTAATTTATTTTTAAAATAAAGATGTTTATTTTTTTTTATTTAAAATATTTAAAAGTAGATCACATTTTCGTTTAGTATTCTTTGAAATTATAACCTAAGTTGGTGTTTAGTACTGGCACAAACCGTGAATGTTTTTTTTTTTCAAAACTAATTTTATCTGTAATAGAACGAACTTATCTACTACTACAATTAAGTTACGTTCCCATCTTTCCCTGTTTTCCCCACCACATCTAAGACACGGGTGTCACTCTCAATAGTCACTCTTCCCATATCTCGGGAAGATTAGACCGAACTTATGTAAATTCAAAAATGGACTGTTTACAAAATAAATCCAAAAATAGAAATCTTTGTTATTGAGGAAGGTTACGGTTTGGTTACGGTGGATGATATTGATATATGTAGGTCAGTATTTGGTATAGTTACCTTACTCGTATTTTTTCTACTCGATACTAGATGGCGCTTAAACAAACAGATGGTTATAAACTCGTACAAATGAATTATCTGACAAGAGTTGGTCTCTTTCACACTTCAAAAAATATAATAGGTTATCCTGCTGTCAGGGTAAGTCACTGTGTTTTGACTTTTGATTAATCAATCATGAATCATCTTTTCCATTCCAGTGAAATCAAGTGAAATGATCTTTTTCTTTTTCAAAATAATTAGTTAAAAATTACTGAAAAATGGTTAATTATTGTTGTGTTTACGGCTGTGGGCGTAACAGCCGTGTGAATAAGAATTTAATCTTCTACAGTGTTCCTAAAGAGAAACATCGGTTTGTATTATTAATAAAAAACCAAGTATAATTCTGTGCTTATACTATAAACTTCACGTAACATAAGTTTTTATTATCATCCTGCATTATTTCCACTTATAAACTCGAGAAATAAACGACCTTAAGGATACCCTCTAACCAACGTTGGCACTAAAAATAAAAAATGAGGTTATGTTTTGTTTTCTCATTGCATAGCCAAGAACAATGGATGAAGGCAGCAGGCCGCGAAGATCTGCTGACAAAGGATGAAAAATCTGTTCTGAGGAGTCGGTTCTGCTCCCGACATTTCAAACCTTTCTGCATCAAGAAAAGAAATTTGAGCATTGATGCCGTTCCGACATTGCACATACCCGGCTCAGAGTGTGAAGGTAATGAAATGCATAGCGACCGACTGTAGCTACTAAATTAGTAAAAAACTAAAGTTGAAGTAGCAATTCGTAGCTCTCAGACCATCAATATAATATGTACTTCTGTCTGTTTAGTTCATTATTTTAGACACATAACTACAACATAGAAGTTCAGAACTAATACATTTCTGTATTTCTTCCATTAGAGATGGACTGGGGTGCAGCAGCTCTGAGCCACGAGGGTATTGTGTGCAACAACTGCCAAACTGCTGTGTCCGGGTTCCGCTACAAGTGCGTCTCGTGCTCTGATTACGATCTCTGTCAAAAGTGTGAGGGGCTTGAGGTGCACCCCGATCACTTCATGCTGAGGATACCAAAGCCCATGAAAATGGTAAGTAGCAGATTTTAACACAGGAGGTTTTTGTTTTACCAATTTTTTATGTTGGATAAACTTTTTGCTTAAAGTAGGGTCGCATTACCATAAACTGAGGATAATGTTAAATTCATGAATCTATATTGATCTATATTGTTGTAACTGATGTAACATAAAGATGTTGGTTAAAATAAGCAGCAACTTTTATAGCTACCTAAAAAAATGATCGACTTTCTTCATCATTATTTTTGCAGCTAATTCCAAAAAGAATACAGAGAAAACTTACTTGATACTTTATGTTTTCCGAAAAAGAAAAACCTACCTACCTTGGCTAACCTCTATTAATATGATATAGTTTCCAATTAGCTGAAGTGGTATCTCATCAACTTTCAGGTAACGGCAGAGAACCTAACGAGGGAACTGCGTATTCTGCTCAAAGCGGAGCTGGTCTCTGAAGACCCCAGTTGTCATGATGAGGGTACAGCGGATGTTGGAGATGAAAGCAGTGATGATGAGCCTATCACAAAGTATGCAAGTAACTATGACAGCGGTGTGGACCTGTCTGAAGATGTTAAGGAACAGATACGTAAGGAGGTGTGTGCCATGGCCAAAAATATCTACATCTACTAGGAAAAATATTCTGTATTGAAATTCCCATTTTTTATTTGTATAAATTGTGGTTATACTTCTATGTATAAAGATATAGAAAAATAGCTCTTATTATGTATCATAGTAGCAGTATATAATAGTTTAAACACTTTTGATTTGACACTACTTATTTTGTTAGACCTTATAGAAATATGCAAGTGGTAGTGGTATAGTATCATATGACCTTCAAAAACAGTACAATGCTACCTACTTTGAATAAATGTCGTTTGATTACTTTCAGGTATCGAGAGTACTGAAACAGAAGCCTAAAAAGAATAAATCAAATTCAAAAACTTTGGTCGAGAAGAAAAGAACATTAGACGAAACACAGAGAATCGCTAAAAAGCCTAAATTAGAAGACAGTTGTAATACGCCAATTGAAGGTACAGTGGAGATACAAATAGAACCTGAAGTTGTGTTCGCAGATGTAAATGCAGTAAATGATACACAGCTAGCGGAGATGAAGCCTGAATTATCAGGAACGGCAAATTTTTCGACAGGTTAGTGAAAGGATTGCTCTTTCTGTATGTTTTCATTGCACGTCAGGACGATAATAAATAAAAGGAATGAATAAGTTTGTCAGTTTTGTCATGTTAATTTAACCTACATTTAAAGAAATAATTCTGTAATTTGACTTGTGACTTGGTATTTACCTAGAAGCGGCTAATGGCAGATGCTTCTCGTGAAACTGAAAACTTAGGTATACAGTTGGAGCAAAAATATGTTGAGTTTTCCTACTTATTGTGAATAATTGATACGTCACTTTGTTAATTATGAAAATTAAAAAAAAAAACCATCTTCTGGGTGCTTAATTTCTTATAGAAAGTTGTGCCGTTTCATGAGTAGCATCTATAGGTCGCGCCAATCTTTAAGATCGCTGAAGGGTACTGACTGGGGGAAGTGTGCGTTCACTTGGAATCCTCATGCTCGAATTTTGATATTCTGATTATGCCAATATTTATTGTCTAATAGTGCCCAAAGGAAAAAAATGTGCTATCGTAGTTTCAGAGAAAATCGAGTTTTTCACTGAGGCTGCTAGCGGAATGTTTCGCTGGCAGCCTCATCTCTGGAACCAAGGAACTACTTCGAAATTCGAGCATGAGGATTCTAAGTGAACGCACACTTCCCCCACTCAGTACCCTTCAGCGATCTTAAAGTTTGACGGGACCTGTACTATCTGCCGCTTGTCGTCAAAATAAATAGTCACCCTTTGTATTATTTCATCTGTTATTAAAATAATAAAAGCGCCACACACAGGCGGCCGCGGGGCGGTGCGAAAGCGTTCCAGGAGCGCTATTTTTTGTAATGTTCGGATTACTATGAAACCCTTCACACCAAAACCGCGCGGGCGCCCCAAAGCCGCCTCTGTGTGTGTTGCTCTTAAACCTTTTAAGAAGAATTGCCTATTAGAATTAGTACAGGATCCTGAATAAATGTCGAAAATTTTATTAATAAAAATATGTTTCTATTTTACACTATGTATGCATTAACCCTTTTTCCTTTCTATTTTCAGTGCCTGTAATGCATCTCAAACTGAGCGACGACCTGTCCGAGCTCATGATAGAAGTCACCTCCACCAACGAGAAGACTGTCTACAAGTACGGCGACACTCGATGGAACAGCAACCCTGGAGGCTCTTAGGGCATTCCCTCCCTTTCTAACACGTTGGAGCAAGCGAGATAACTGTCTGTTGGGACTGTCACCAGATCTCCATCAGAGAACGATAGGAAGTGTCTATAGTTATATATGATTTAATGTACGGTAATCATGACTAAGATGGTCTCGTGCTGAGTATTGCGACATGGTCTAACGTTAGAATAGATATATTCTCTCCATAAAGTTCTTGTTGGTTGTTGCCAGCTTGGAGATCACACTCAAACTCGATCTTCGTGGCTAATTTGCGTCTGTCGTCCATGACCTTCTGGCCAGAGACTGATTGTGTTGTTCAGTAAGTAATCACTTTTTTGAAGTGAAGCTCTATGATAAGATATAGATAAGAACCAGTTCCCTATTGCGTTGGGGAATCTTGGTAAGCTCGTTCCATCTTCAGCTCCATTTTCACTTACCAAGTGAGATAATGCCAAGGGCTATAATGCAATCAGAATTAAGATGGTAGTAGTTAAAGATTATATAAAAAGTAGAGATTTAAAAGGAATTTAAAGAAAATAACATGAATACTGTAACAATCTGGCAGAAGAATGTAATGTAGGTTCAGATGATATGAAAGCGTATGTAAATAAACTAGAAATATTAATACATTGTATTTTTCTAATGTTAATGAAAATAATTACATAGTTCGAAGAAATAAAGTTTGTAAATTATTTATGTAATTTGTTTTCTTTACCTTCTTCAGTTTTAGTGTAGTAGACGCTATAGGTAGTTTAAATTTTAATTAATAGATCTTGATACAATAACCGATTATTATTAGCTTATAACTGTCTTTGGGAGCGCAGAGCCAAGTTTTCGGGATAAAACTGTCGTAAGTTGTTCTAACCTAACTGAATAGTCAATCAAGAATTTGTATGGGAAAGTGAAAAACAGTTGTGGATCGGATTTATCAAATGAAATACTAAGTAATGTTAATGAAAATAACATAATTAGAAGATTTATTTATATTTTTCCTGTATTCTGTACTTGATTCTGAGTAACCTCTTAAAATCTCAGATGCACTTTTTTTAACATCTGTATAGTCCATAGAACCATGCATTTTTTCGGAACACAAAGTAGCCTATGTGTTTATCCAGTACTTGATCTATCTACCTACCAACTTTCATCCAAATTCGTTCAGTAGTTTCGACGTGAAAGCGGAACACTCAAACAAACATCCATATTTTCGCAAGTAGTTATTACACAGGAAGTCAGGAAGCCTAACTACATAGGAGTCTGTCAGGATGGCGGGTGCACCACTGCGATTTGAATGATTTTTTTTACTGACTGACTGGGTGGCTCAGTGGTTAGTGCTCCTGACTAGTGATCCGAGAGTCGTGGGTTCGATCCAACCCAGGCAAACATTTCTGTGATGAGCACGTTTGCTCTTTGCACAGAACGCTTTGTCTTTGGTTTGGTCTGGGCACGTCTTTCTAAATCTAAATATCGCCATCTATTACCGTTTATAAGAAACAATTATTTTACACAAAACAGCGCCATCTAGTATTGAGTAGCAAAACAAACGCAACCGTTCTTTTCTCACATATAGTTGCGTTCTTGTCTTAAACACGAATTTTAGAATAATTCGGAACTTCTCGCACGTGATTGGTTGGTTAGCTGTCATTGTCAAAATGTCTGCTTTGACGTCTACACCAAGACAGAGATAGAGAAAACATGTTAGAAAGAAAAAGAAATGTTCAGTGTGGCCAACAAAGAATATTTTGCACAGTTTGAAGCATAAAATATACAAATAAAACTGTGCAATATTTCCTACTATAGCATCACTAGGTACGTCTTTTCTTTTCAATATATAGCAGTGTCTCTTTTTAGTAGCCGATAACTTTCTAGAAAGATTGAGTTGATTCCATTCGGGAACTTTCCCGATTTGCGTTCATGAATTTTCTAGACTCTGATTGGTCGTAGCCGAGGGATATATAAACAGACGCCGAGCGCGCGAAGCTCAGTTGAATTTGTAAATACAAAGCGAAGAGATTAGGAGTGAAATCGAGATAACTTCTCAAATAATTTTTCGACTTTATTATATCGTATCGTATTAGTGAAAAGTGAATAAAAATGCCAGCTGTAGGAATTGATCTTGGTACGACGTATTCGTGCGTAGGAATTTGGCAACATGGAGCTGTGGAGATTATTGCAAATGATCAGGGCAACCGAACTACGCCTTCCTATGTTGCCTTCACGGATACGGAGCGGCTCGTCGGCGACGCTGCTAAGAACCAAGCTGCTCTCAACCCCAACAACACCGTGTTCGACGCCAAACGACTCATCGGGCGCAGGTTCGATGACCCCAAAATCCAGCAAGATATGAAACACTGGCCCTTCAAAATTGTAAACGACTGCGGAAAACCGAAAATAGAGGTCGAGTACAAAGGGGAGAGGAAGAGGTTCGCGCCCGAGGAGATTAGCAGTATGGTTCTGAGCAAGATGAAGGAGATTGCCGAAGCGTACTTGGGATCTACAGTGCGAGATGCAGTGGTCACAGTGCCCGCTTACTTCAACGACGCACAGCGACAGGCCACGAAAGACGCAGGGGCCATAGCGGGCTTGAACGTTCTGCGGATAATCAACGAGCCGACAGCGGCGGCTCTAGCTTACGGCCTCGATAAAAACCTGCGAGGCGAGAAAAATGTGTTGATCTTCGATTTGGGAGGAGGCACTTTCGATGTTTCCATACTCACCATCGACGAGGGCTCTCTGTTTGAAGTGAAAGCGACAGCGGGCGACACCCATCTCGGCGGCGAAGACTTCGACAACAGGTTGGTAAACCATCTTGTGGAGGAATTCAGGAGGAAGTACGGAAAAGATTTGCGCTCGAACTCACGAGCTTTACGCCGTCTCCGAACAGCCGCCGAGCGTGCTAAGAGAACGCTATCTTCCAGTACTGAAGCTGCAATAGAAATCGACGCCTTACACGAAGGAATCGACTTTTACTCAAAAGTATCGCGAGCCCGCTTCGAAGAGCTTTGCTCTGACCTGTTCCGAGGCACCCTGACTCCGGTGGAACAGGCTCTACGTGACGCGAAACTCGACAAGAGTCAAATAGACGACGTAGTCCTCGTCGGTGGATCTACGCGTATTCCTAAAATCCAGAATTTACTTCAGAACTTCTTCTGTGGAAAGAAATTAAACCTCTCTATAAACCCCGATGAAGCAGTGGCCTACGGTGCTGCAGTGCAGGCGGCCATACTTTCTGGCTCCACAGACACCAGGATCCAAGACGTACTTCTAGTCGACGTAGCGCCGCTCTCACTGGGTATAGAAACCGCAGGAGGAGTGATGACAAAGATCATAGAGCGCAACTCGAAAATACCATGCAAGCAGACGCAAACGTTCACTACGTATTCTGACAACCAGCCAGCGGTCACGATCCAAGTTTACGAGGGCGAGCGGGCGATGACCAGGGACAACAACAAACTCGGCACGTTCGATCTCACTGGAATACCGCCAGCGCCGCGCGGCGTGCCCAAAATAGACGTCACCTTCGACATGGACGCGAACGGCATCCTCAACGTGTCGGCCAAGGAGAGCAGCACCGGGAGAAGCAAGAACATAGTCATCAAAAATGACAGAGGTCGACTGTCACAAGCGGAGATCGATAGGATGTTGGCGGACGCTGAGAAGTACAAGGAGGAGGACGAGAGACAGCGGCAGCGCATGGCGGCGCGCAACCAGCTCGAGTCGTACGTCTTCAGCGTGAAGCAGGCACTGGACGACGCTGGAGACAAGTTGAGCGAGCAGGACAAGGACGCGGCGCGCCGCGAGTGCGACGACGCTCTCCGGTGGCTCGATAACAACACGCTTGCAGAGAAAGATGAATATGAACACAAATTAAAAGAATTGCAACGCGTTTGTTCGCCCATAATGACAAAAATGCATGGTGGCGCTGATGGAGGTATGTCGGGAGGCCGTGGTGGAGGCATGCCCGGCGGTATGAGAGGCATGCCCGGCGGAATGGGAGGCATGCCCGGCGGAATGGGAGGCATGCCCGGCGGAATGGGAGGCATGCCCGGCGGAATGGGAGGCATGCCCGGCGGAATGGGAGGCATGCCCGGCGGAATGGGAGGCATGCCCGGCGGAATGGGAGGCATGCCCGGCGGAATGGGAGGCATGCCCGGCGGAATGGGAGGCATGCCCGGCGGTATGGGAGGCATGCCCGGCGGTATGGGAGGCATGCCCGGCGGTATGGGAGGCATGCCCGGATATCAGCAACCACGAAACGAAGGTCCCATTATTGAAGAAATGGACTAGATCCAAGTGCCACATGTTAGATTGTTGCTACTTTTGTTAAGACTGATTATTGTGATCTCTCATTTTCTAAAATGTTAATTTAGTTAGATTACCTACAAGTTTTTAGTTCACTGTGATAAACTTGATCATTTGCGTTCAATAAATATTTAATTTTAATTGAAAAGCATATCTTTCTTTTCATTTACACACTACTCGGGCTCGAAATACAGTGCCAATCACTGAAATAGCCTCACCTCTTTTGCTTCAGTTATTTATAATATATTAAGAGCATATTAACATAAGAACTGTCATTGACTCATATAATGGGGAAGAAAACTGACAGAACTCGCCGATAGAGGCGCTGATATCGCTTGACTCATACTAACTGTCAAAACGTATAGATTTTTTTTTACGTGAACTAAACAATTATTTAAAAAATGCCGCGTTGTGTGGCAATTGGTTGCAATAATAATGGAAATCATTAATTTCTTAAAGATTCTCGGATGACAAAGACGTGGGAAATTATACGTTTTCAATTATGTACTTTTCAACTTCGCCTTTAATTGAGGAACAGTCCAAGTCGCATACATTTTCCATTTAACAATTTAACAGAAAAAAAAAACTAATTTATAAAACCTCGATAATAAAAATCGGGAACTAAAGGCTTTGCCACACTAAAGGCAGGTCAGACGCGGAGCAGGTCAGTAGCAGCGCGGGAGACGGCACACGGAATGCAGACGGCAGTTCCAACGCGGTTTTAACGTGGGCCCGCGTTAAAACCACGTTCAGTGTGACGTTGACGGGTGGAGGTTAGTTGGCTGCAAGATGTCGAACGGATTCTTGCTGCTTTTGGCTCTAAGTCAAAAAAGAGAATTTTACTTGAATGTTACATTTCTATAATATTTGTCTCAAAAATCGTATATATTTTTGTTCCCACGCATTAATTCGATATTTTTTTCGTTTAAATCCATCAAGCGGTTGTAAAAAAATACAACTGCTGTGTAACCGCGTCGCCGCGCTGCGCTGCACTGCGACCGCCCCGCTCCCGGTGTGGCATGCTAACATGGTTGCCATAGTTATACAGCAGCGCGGGCCCGCGATCAAACTGCGCCGCGCCGCGCCGCGCCTGCGCTGCTTCTGACCCGCGCTCGAGCTGCCCGGTTTGTCGTCCGGCAGTTGCAAGGCTTTGCCACACCAAAGGCAGGTCAGACGCGGAGCAGGTCAGTAGCAGCGCGGGAGACGGCACACTGAATGCAGACGGCAGTTCCAACGCGGTTTTAACGCGGGCCCGCGTTAAAACCGCGTTCAGTGTGACGTTGACGGGTGGAGGTTAGTTGGCTGCAAGATATCGAACGTTCGCGAACGGATTCTTGCTGCTTTTGGCTCTAAGTCAAAAAAGAGAATTTTACTTGAATGTTACATTTCTATAATATTTGTCTAGAAAATCGTATATATTTTTGTTTCCACGCATTAATTCTATATTTTTTTTTATTAAATCCATCAAGCGGTTGTAAAAAAATACAACTGCTGTGTAACCGCGTCGCCGCGCTGCGCTGCACTGCGACCGCCCCGCCCCCGGTGTGGCATGCTAACATGGTTGCCATAGTTATACAGCAGCGCGGGCCCGCGATCTAACTGCGCCGCGCCGCGCCTGCGCTGCTTCTTACCCGCGCTCGAGCTGCCCGGTTTGTCGTCCGGCAGTTGCAGAGCGGCGCGGCGCAGCGCAGTTTGAGCGCGGGCCCGCGTTCAAATTAGGTGTGACGTACTTCATATAATTTCTTGTATTACAACATGCGCGGGCCCGCATTTAAACTGCGCTGCTACTGACCTGCTTTTGGTGTGGCAAAGCCTTAATTGAAAGTTGTTGAGTCAAGCGTCCGTAGCGCCATCTGCAAATAGCTTTGCGTTTTCTTCCCCATTGTGTTGTATTGATTAATGTACATGAACATAGTCATCAAAAATGACAGAGGTCGACTGTCACAAGCGGAGATCGATAGGATGTTGGCGGACGCTGAGAAGTACAAGGAGGAGGACGAGACAGCGCGTGGCGGCGCGCAACCAGCTCGAGTCGTACGTCTTCAGCGTGAAGCAGGCGCTGGACGACGACGCCTACATATATATATAGGGTGTAACAGAAAGGTGTGACAATACTTCAAGTTTGGCTTTTACCCATCAAACTGAACAACGCTTGTTCTACAACTTTGTTGAAATCGCAAAAAATTTTTTGGACTTTTCATACAAACTTGGTTCGCCAGCCGATCGATGTGTATGAAAAGTCCAAAAAAAATTTTGCGATTTCAACAAAGTTGTAGAACAAAAGTTGTTCAGTTTGATGGGTAAAAGCCAACCTTGAAGTATTGTCACACCTTTCTGTTACACCCTGTATATTACATATATTAGTACATACATCTTATACTAATATATATGTATTTATATAAATGTATTGTATGTATTAATAAGTAGATATTTTAGTATGGTCTATGTTTATTGTTATTGCGCAATACCCTATATAATATTCTTACGCGATTTCCTTCACGTAAAGGTCTGGAAGAGATCGCTCTTTAGCGATAAGACCGCCTACCTGTATAACTTTTTTTAAATGTTTATTTTTTTATTTTCCTCTTGTTGTGCAATAAAGTGTTTTCATTCATTCATCAGAGGAGGGGGGGGGGAAAGTTTGTTTCTGCCGCGCTCCACTTGTGGGCTTATATCTCCAAAACTATTGGTACTGGGGCAAGTGAGATATCATTTTCGTATAACTCAAGGACAAGGAATTCATTTCTGTAACAAAAAAAACTTTCAATATATAAAAAAAGAAATATTTGATAAAACGTATAAAACATGGCTACCTTTTTTTCTACATATTGGGTCGATTAATTTTTAATCGTCTTTGATATTAGCATGAAAAAAATATATTCTGAAAGTCACACTTCTTAGAATTAAAAAAATATAAATTTTATTAGAATAGCATAATAAATACTTAGTGAAAAAAAATATAATTTGATGCTCGGCAGAGTAGCATAAAACGCGCGGTTCTAGTATTTGTTGTTCGTAAGTAAATAAAATGAATCATCTAGCGCACAAATGACTGTTAAGTAACATAGTATAAACAGGTACATAATATTTAAATATTTCTCGCACGCACAAAATGTTTGTCACGTAAACCAAAAAATATTTTTTCCTTATAAAAACGTATTTGAGAAAATCCGCGAAACGTGACTATTTCTCATACGAATTATGGTGGTTTACTATCTAGCTTGCGTTGTACTATGGTGGTCTACTATCTAACTTGCGTGGTCACGTTGATCACCCAGGTTAACTGACTTCAGAAAAGGTCATACATGACCATAATGAGTTTGACTCTTGGCGCATTAATCTCGTAACCGTTTCCGTGCTTCACAAGCCACGTCAAATTATTTTCATGACAACTGATGAAGCTTAGACCAGCGCCTATACAACTCCAAAACCCCGAAAGCTTTCAGCTCGAGTTGCACAACTGCTTCGAATACCTAGGAGAATGTGAAATTGTGGACGAATACAACGACAGATTTGTGGAAATTGTCCAAACGGCTGGCAATAAGGCCTTCAAAACAAGACGTTCAAAAAAACATATCGGATCTCCGACCTCACCAGCAAGCTCATGGAGGAAAACGGAGCCGGATTATGAAATCCTCTGAAGATGCTTGTCAATATCGGCGACTAAACAGATAGATCTCCAAGTCCTTGACACGCGATATACGCCAATTTAATACCAATCGTATTAAAAGAGGCTATCGAGCTCAATAAAAGGTCAAAAGTATTGGCAAGGGATCTGTCTGCTGGTCAAAGCCAACTGACAAAGCTGAAGACCGAGGATGGCAGAGTCGTGTAGTCCAAGCCCGAGCTGTTGGAAGAGGTTGAGAAGTTCTACGGACAATTATACACGACTACATGCTTACCTGTCAGTAATCTGGCTGAAGATCCGAGAGTCGGAGTGACCCGACACTATACCGGAGATATCCCAGACGTCAGCCATTGCGAGATTAGAATGGATATTAAACAGCTTAAGAACAAAAAGGCACCGGGTGATGACGGAATTACGGCTGAGCTTCTGAAAGCAGGTGGAGAACCGGTACAAACGCCTACAGAAGTGTGGTGGTGCTCTTCTTCAAGAAGGGTGATAGGACTCTGCTGAAAAATTACAGATCCATCTCACTCTTGAGCCATGTCTACAAGCCATGTCGAGAGTCATTCATTACGAATTGTCTCGCACGCAAGTTTGACGACTTCCAGCCTCCCGACCAAGCTGGTTTCCGAAAAGGATTCTGTACCATAGACCACATACATACGCTGCGGCAGATTATACAGAAGACCAAAGAGTATAATGGCGTTTGTGGACTATGAGAAAGCTTTTGATTCGATCGAGACCTGGGCTGTGTTACAGTCTCTCCAACGGTGCCAAATTGACTATCGATACACATCGAAGTGTTGAAGTGTTTGTATGAAAACGCCACTATGTCGGTCCAACTCCAGGATCAGAATTCGAAACCTATCCAGCTTTAGTTGTAGTGTGAGACAGGGAGACGTTATATCTCCGAAACTGTTCACCGCTACACTGGAAGATGGTTTCAAGCTTCTGGATTGGAGAGGACTCGGCATCAACATCACTTACGTTCGATCTGCTGACGATATCGTGATCATGGCTGAGACCTTGGAGGACCTAGGCGCAATTCGTGATGGACTCAGTAGAGTCTCCCAACAAGTGAGTCTTAAAATGAACATGGATAAGACGAAAATGAGGAGATACGTAGGAGAACTAAAGTTACCGTCATAGCTCTCAGAATCGCTAGACTTAAGTTGCAGTGGGCAGGGCACATAGCTCGTAAAACAGATGGCCGTTGGGGCAGTAAAGTTCTCGAGTGGCGACCGCGCACCGGAAGACGCAGTGTGGGCAGGCCTTCGACTCCGTGGACCGACGACCTGGTGAAGGTTGCGGGAAGCCGCTGGATGCGAGCCACACAGGACCGATTGGTGTGGAAATCCTTGGGGGAGGCCTTTGTCCAGCAGTGGACGTCTTTCGGCTGATAGATAGTTAACCACCATAATTCGTTTGAGAAAAAGTCTCATTTTTTGGATTTTCTCATTTTTGTTTTTTTAAGGAAAATATTTTTTGTTCTAACATGACAAATATTTTGTGCGTAACGTGAGAAATATTTAAATAATAATATTATGTACCTATTTATATTATGTTACTTAACAGTCATTTTTGGGCGCTAGACGATTCATTTTATTTACTTACGAACAACAGATACTAAAACCGCGAGTTTTATGCTACTCTGCCGAGCATCAAATATATCTTTTTTCACTAAGTATTTATTACGCTATTCTAATGAAAATATTTTTATTATCCTAGGAAATGTGTCTTTCAGAATATATTTTTATGATGCTAATATCCTAGACCATTAAAAATTAATCCACACATATGTGAAAAAAACCACCCACACTTCATTATCTACTTGTTGAGTCGCGCTTCTTTTGGGGCTTAATCTCCAACTATAGGTACTAGGGCAAGTTCGACATCATTTCGGATATTTCAAGGATGACAAATTCATTTCTGCAACAAAAATAAATACTTAATAGAAAAAAAAAAGAAATATAACTGCTGAAATTTAGAACCGCGAATTTTATGCTATTCTGCCGAGCATCAAATTATATTTTTTTTTCACTAAGTATTTATTATGCTATTCTAATGAAATTTTTATTTTTATAATCCTAGGAAGTGTGGCTTTCAGAATATATTTTTTTTATGCTTATATCATAGACCTTTAAAAATTAATCGACACATATGCGGAAAAAATTTAGTCATGTTTTATACGTTTTATCAAATATTTCTTTTTTTATATATGGAAAGTCATTTTTTTTTGTTACAGAAATGAATTCCTTATCCTTGAATCATACGAAAATGATATCTCACTTGCTGTAGTACCAAAAGTTTTGGAGATATAAGCCCCCAAATGGAGCGCGGCAGAAACAAACTTTCCCCCCCTCCCCCTGCCAAACGAGGGATGGCTCCCGATGGCTCCCGGGCTTAATCCATTCAGAACGGCCTAGGGAACAACTATGCCACGTTTGAGCGCCGGATCCAGAATAAAACGGTTCATCGCACTAAATCCCCGACTATTAAAAATAAGATAAAGTGAAGAATGAATTAAATTCAAGTGAAAAGTGGGACAGTTGGATTAATGAGTGGATTGTGCGTTTGTCTATAGGTATTAATAGTAACGGAGGTTATTTAGCAAAAATATAAATTTATTTAATCACATGACAAGACTTCCTGAACACCCTACGTATATAGCTTTAAAACTAATATGAATACAAGATGGCTGGTTCTTGTGCCCAGATTTAGAGCAAAATTAGATAGAGCAATCTGCTAAAAAAAACTAAAATTCCAAACGTTATCAGCTCTAAAATTTGAAATAGGTAAGATTTCTTCTAGGAGCCCTAGAAAAAGTGTTTGCGGGAGTCAGGGACCACAGACCACCGTGTTGGGGACACATAATCACAGCTCTTCCTAATTAAAGAGCTGATGTTCTATAAATTGTTTCTAACTTTAAACACATTACCATGTAATAAGGTTTAATTTAGACTGATAATTAAGAAGAGCTGTGATAATTCTAATAAATGTCCATGATAATTATTTCATGGCACTTTTAGTATTATTCAGAATAAGAAATGTTCAAAGAGTTGAATTCTTGATAAAAATATTTTTCGGGGAAACTAAAATTCCTGTTTGTCCCCACATAATTATTCGGGGACAGGCTCGTGGGGACAAACAGGAATAACCCCTCTTTTGCGTACTTGGAACAAAACAAAATGACTATGTATAAGAGTAGTCTATAAAATAAAACCACATACTTTCTAAATATCGGTTGGTATATTTTCAAAAATATTGTATTACACGACCTGCATTAATTATATATTTACAAAAATAAAAACATAACTAAAAATATTTTATGTATTACAATACAGCCGCAAATGCAAATAGAAAGTACAAATAATAATAAACATATTTTTTTTATCAAAACATTGCGCGAATAGAGCGAGGAGCGTGTGTTGTGTACTTAGGATATTATTTACAATACAAAAATGTCTCATTGTAGGTAATCGATTTAGTGCCAACATTTTTAAATAAACATAAATTACAGTAACTGATTTCTTCTTTCAAATCGTATAAAAGTTTCATTTATACAGAGATGCCCAGATGATAAAAAAATTGAGCAATCTTTTTAGAATCAACAGAAAATTTGCTGCAAGCCTACTGAAAGCATTCACGTTTTATCCCCCTATAAATCACATTGAATTATTTGAAATATCGCAAATTCTGTATAAAGGCCGAAGCAGACCAAACGCGTGGCGTGACGCGTACGTGGCGTTGACGTGGCAGCAACGGTTGTAATGTATGAAACTCTATGAGAGGTGTCACACCGACTGCGCGCTGCGTGCACGCGCGTGTACGCTGCGTCAGGGTGAGACACCACGCTGACGCCACGCACGCGCCACGCCACGCGTTTGGTCTGCTCCGGCCTTAAAAGGTCTTAAAAATCAACTGAAACTAATTAATCTTCCTACTCATGACACTGGAAACTTTTTCAAGAGATTCAGCGATTTTTTTATTTTATTAAGTTTTAACTTTCTAATTTACAAAAAACTTATTCATCTGACCATCCAATTTAGTGGAAATAAAAAAGTGGTTCAATTTTATGAGTATTAACCAGAGTTAGTTTCAGCTGCTTTATAAAACCTCATTAGTATTGAGGCGGATTTAGATGAGGCCTGTTCTTGTTTTTTTTTATTAAGTGGCCTCAACAGGTGGGTTTTAAGTCATTGCACCACATTTCTTGTCATGAAGTGGTACATATAAGACGAATCACATATTCATTTTACTTCATTTAATTCAACGCGATTTGGGACACTTCTCAATATTTGACTATCCTAACTTATTGCCTACGATTTTTATAAAAAACTTGTAACATCCCTACTTTTATTTTACGTTGTTACAAAAAGCTAATTTTATTAAATACAAAATAATCACTCAGTTGGGACGCGCTCCATTTGTCATAATTTCATTTGGTTTAATTTTATTTGGAGCAAAAAGTAAGATTGATAAACAAGTTCTAGTGAATTGTAGGACGAAGAATAAATACATTTTGACCAAATGACATTATACCAAATAACGACGTGCCCATCAGTCTCGTAGGGCTTGCATGTATTACTATATGAATTTTAATTTAAACGCAAAGTCACAAAACAGCTGAGTAGATAAACTACATACTAATCCTCGAATATGCCACTATAACCGTAAACAGAATTAGGGCAGTAACGTTTTTGCATCTTTATGCACAGCACTTAGGCACGATATTATTTTCACAAATGACGCACAGATAAACAAGTGCCATCTTTTGTTTACGTTATAACATTTTGACTGTGAGATGATAATCATAAGCCTAAAGTATATTTAGGCAGGTATTATATTTCAAAATGACTTGTAATCATCTGAAATATCAGACAAACATGTGTTTATTACATCCCCTATATATTTATTTATATAAATAGTAGTAATGCAAGCTCTACCAATACACCAATTTCCGTCCTCATTCATCATTTCATCAACAACTCAGTGTATAATTTTTTTAGGTCATACAAAATCTAAATATTAACATACACAGCTTAAATCCTAACATACATATAAATACATGAGACAGTCGCATTCTTCGTTCGAGTGAAGCGATTTTTAATCATACAAAAAGTTCTAAAAAAAGATTAAGATGGTTTGTAAATTCTAGAAGTTGTGCACACTTGGATAACCATTTTATTTTAGATGCCGATAATGTTGAACTTAAATAAAAAATAACTATATACCTATTTACAATTATCCTTTTGTTAAGTATTGATTTAATATCTAATACACCGTGTGCACATTCATATTTGTATAAAATTTTGTGCTTAATATATAATTGGGGTAATA
This sequence comes from Coleophora deauratella, assembly GCA_958295455.1. Classification (NCBI taxonomy): domain Eukaryota; kingdom Metazoa; phylum Arthropoda; class Insecta; order Lepidoptera; family Coleophoridae; genus Coleophora; species Coleophora deauratella. The sequence continues at coordinate 7,614,776 of OY282413.1, read as the reverse complement.
TATACTTTTTGGCCTTAGTTGTTTCTAGCTGGTTTTAGACCTCAGCTATCATGGGGCGATTCCATGACTGGAAGTGAACGCAAGTACATGGGTACTAAGACACCCGTTTCCATATTAACATTTAATGTTTTCATGATGTCTCATCCATCAAACAATATTCACTCAGGTCGGATGGACGTAACGACCAAGTGTCACTCCCATGACTGACATAACATTGGCAGAATTCTTCTTAGAGACACCATAAACTAAAAGAGGAGAGAGGACCACCAATTTCTCCATCTTTCATTGGTCACATGTCGCTAAGTGCCAATATACGTACCCTATCCGTATACCAGCCGCAGGCCTTTCAAACCAACCTTCTATTTCAGGTTTTAAACCTTGGTACTGCGATTGAAAAAATGACCTCGTTAACATGTTGTTATTAATATATTACATATATCATATTTGAAATAATTAAATACTACAGCCAGTTCTAGGTAACATCTATGAACAGATTGTATCAAGGAGGTGTATCTTCACAATTATTTTGTAGATAAGATGGGAACATTCGCGCGTATTTGGTTTATAAAAGTGCGCCTCATATGTGGCCCCAGCCTTAACCAACCACAAACTATCGATGTCTACAAGAAATGGTCGGAATATTACAAAACTTAAAAAAGAATACAAATGCTAAAATTGCCTCACTTTTGTTACGAAAATAAATACAATAATCTATTATTTTATAAAGTGATATTTTCATCTCCTCTCGCAACTCTTTGGACACGATTTCAATTTGGTATTATGTTTAATACCAAATCACCAATTACAATATAAAAACGCCTAATATTATAATAAAGGGCAGTTCTAGGATAAAACTATAACTAGGGTATAAAAAATTGCTAAATATAATTTTGCGAAAACATCAAAGCTTTTTGTAAGCAAGATTTTTTTACAAAATTGCATTCAGCAATGATTGGCAAATATAATAAAAAATACAAAATTGAAGTTTAATCAAAATCTGTATTTTTTATTATACTTATGAAAACTTAGGAAGCGAAAGCGAATTTTCATAAAACCCTATCTACTACCTACGTTTGAAAATACTAGATTTTGAGATAAAATAATAACCAATGCCTGATCATAAATTTATTGTAATATTTATATAACAAAAATAAAATAATACGTTACACAAATAAAAAACTAAAAGAGTCGATATTAATATTAATGAAATTCTCCAAAAACTCCCATGCTATGGTAAAATTACAATTTTAAAGATTTTATGAAATATCTTGAGATATTCTGAGTTAAGGACTAGTTAGTAATAGAAAGAGACTCGTGAAAGGTATTATTATAAGTCTGCTGAATAAACAAAACATACACGAAATAATGTATATAAAATGTGTACAATTTGTACAACATAAATAACGTACGTCACATTTACAGTTGAGTTGGGTAATAAATAAGTCTTGGCAGTTTAGAATCTTAACACAACAGATAAAAAATAAAACTAAACTTAACTTACAATAGGTGCAATCGCCCGCACGTTTAGGGTAACACTGTCAGATAGGGAGTTTAACAAAGATACAAACACCTTTTAAACTGGAGCTTCTGCTTGTAACCGCTAGTAAGTCGCAAACATGTCAATTAACCGATTTACAGATCGGCAAACTTAGAAAGGCCATCAACATTTTGTCTCGAAGGAAGGTTTGTTTAATTTCTAAGTATGGGCAAATAATGATTTTCTCAAAACTATTGTCAAACCCAAAACACGCATTGCATTTGTTTTACTCCTATCTCGACTGATAGAGGTAGTGTAAATACCGATACTGGTCTGAGTAGAAGTCCCAGTTTAAATCAGTGACAATTTCGAAACCCCATATACGCTGAACTGTTTACAAGAAGTCTGCTTTTAAAACGGAACCAGTGGCGTATACTGGTAACGTGTGTTCAATTGTAATTTACTCGATTATATTTTAGTTTAGCGTCGTTTGAGGCTAAAATAACTGGGGAAGTTTTCCTAAATGGGAAAAATTGCTTAGATGGCTAAGAGGAAATTTTCCCACAAATGCACTTCGCGAATTCGTAGTGCGTTCGAGAGTCTAAAATGGGAAAAATGACCTCGAAAGATGAAACAGGCCCCTTTCCGATCTGGGAGAGATCGAGTCAGACCTACCCAATTACAATAAATTATGTTATTTTTGGTGACACCCCAGTCACTCCATACAATTCGTCCGAGTAATTTATCTACTACGACCGGGAGGTCTCTCGGTTACCTCTCCGGAGGTAACCGAGTCACGACTGTATGGACCGTCACCAGATCGAACCCACAGGGACGAGGTCACCTTCAGCGTGGCAGGGAGTGTCCATACTGTATGAAATACTATCTTATATACTGCGGTGACGCTATGGTTTCATAATGACAATGAACTCTTTCGATTATTTTCAGCCCGCGCACAGAATTCGCAACAGCTCGTTGCTACGAAGTATAAAACATATCAAAATAATTAGTCTTAAGGTATTTACTTTAGGTACTGATGGTGCAGTGCTTAGCTGTCTTCCAATAGATTGTGCAGCTCCGCGTAGTTCAGTATGGCACGGTGGAGGAACTCGTACTGTAGCTGTGAACAAACATAATACTTATTAAATAAAAGAAATAAATATCCAGGGAAACATTTCGAAATATCATTAAAGAGAACCAGAGACTAAATAACTTCAAATACGTACTATATTAAACACCCAAAGTACTCGTCATTTTTTTGCTCATTTAGAGCTTTGCTGCAGGATACTAATTGGGTCGTAGGTGGCGGATAGCGAATAGCCATCAGATATGATGGTTAGCTGTGAATTAAATTAGCAGTCCCCGACCGAGCAGCGGGGGAGACGGGCATCCCAATATTGGTTTGCAACCTGTCTAGGAGAAGGAAAACTCCGAAATAACACCCGGAACTGGTGTCTCCGTTAGGCGCGAGTATGTTCCAACCAAGCTGGCTCCACACGTATTGGCTTGCCTTTCCTGTGGATACAGCCAGTAAGGTCGAGAGGGTGGCGTAGACCCGAGCAACCCTGCATCATCAAACTGGGTCCCAGGCGGTGCGACTTCTGTGGAGAGGACACTTCACCTACGCCGCTACGCGGTGTAGAAAACAACACGGGGAGTGGCAGTCTACCGGTTACAAGTCCGCGCAAATGGACGTAACGTAACGAACGTATTGTAAGTTGCAACAATCGTCACCTGAGTGCTTATTTGTCCAATCGATCATATTAACGAAAATTACTTTTAAATGCATTTATCATAAGGTTTAAATTTCCCGTCGATTGGTGTATGATTCTTATAATTTAGACCTTAAGAACATTAAAAATATAATTACCTGTTGAAAACGCAATTTGTAAGAAATCATTTAATTTACGTGAAATAATCAGTAAAAACTTTGTCGTATAAAAGGTTGGTTAAGGACATTGAACAAATAAGCACTCAGGTGACGAGATGTCACGTGGTGTACTCACGAAGGTGTCGATGGTGCGCGCGCGCTGAGAGCGCACCTTGCGCGCCGCGGCGCTCACGTCCACGCGGCGCTCCGTGCGCAGCTGGCAGATCAGGATGCACAGCGCGACGAATAGCGCCGACCGCTCCGTGCCCGTGCTGTCGACCAAATACAAATTAAATATGACTATGATGTCTACAGTATGGGACTTTTCAATAATTAATTGTTAATACTTGATGATGATTCTATGTTTTCTTTTGTTATTTCATTCTTAACGTGTCATTTATGGTACCAAAAATAAAGATATGTCTATGTCTAATGATGTCCCCTGATGTTGCTAATGTCCAGCGGCGGCGGTAAACATTTTCCATCAGGTGGGCCGTCAGCCTTTTGACATACTTATCAACAACAAAATAAAACTATACAGTCCAACTTCTTATCTTGTGGCACAATTTAACTGTACTACTTCAATTACTCACGGCAACATTTCTTGTGACGGGGAATGTCGTATCATTCTGTTATTTTTTATGACAGCAAAGGTCTATCTCTCTTCTCTTATCGTGTGGCACAATTTAACCGTCCTATCCGCAAGATTTACACCTTTGGACGTGTGCAACGCGACCATCATACACAACTAGAAATCAGATGTGCAGGTTTCCTCACGATGTTTTCCTTCACCGTTAAACCAGTCGGTATGAAAATGCACGTAAGTTTCGAAAAACTCATTGGTGCACTGGCCAGGATTTGAACCCGAGACCTCTGTTTAGGAGGACGGAGTCACTAACCGCAGAGCCACCGACGCTTTTTTAGCAAAGGTCTATGATGAGTAAAGTCTTTTTGTGCTTAGTGTTCATGGTGAGGTGTGTTATGTGTATACTGACTGACAGTGCACTAGCATGGGCATTGCGACGGCGTCGGCGTCACCTCAGAATGTTTTACCGCTAGTTCCTTTTGTGATTCGTGAGTAAAGTCTTTGGTGTGATACTGAAGTATTTTTGTTAAGTCTTCACGGTGTGATACTGAAGTTTATTTTGCTAAAGTGTTCATGGTGAGTTGTGTATACTGACTGGCAGTGCACTAGCATGGGCATGGCGGCGGGGTCGTTGGCGCCGGCCGCGTCCGCCAGTTCGCCCAGGCCACGCGTCACCTCGGGCACGTGGCCGGCCGCCGTGGGCCAGCCCTGGTACTGCAGCTGCCGGACCGTTTGTACTTGGCCCGTCTGGCGGAAGGGAATAAAACATGTGAGGAAAGATATTTTTATTATACAGGGTGAAATTCAAATCGCGCACCAAAATTTAACTGTGGCTTCCAGTCATGACACTGAACAACTTTCTCTAAGGAACCACTTCAATCGAAGCAAAAAAAAATTGGTTTCTTTATACAAATCGATGACCTTGCGTAGCAACTTTGTATGGAAAGTTCAATTTTTTTAGGTTAGGTTAGTACCATGAGCAGACACCACAGTTATTTGTTCCACGATTTCAATTTCACTCTGTATTTAATAAAGACACAGATTATGTAAATGAATACACAGGCATAAAGCTCACAGAATCGCTCAACTGAAATGGCAGAGAGCGGGGTACATAGTTCGTAGAACAGATGACCGTTGGAGCATTAAAGTTCTCGAGTGGCGACCGCGCACCGGAAGAAGCGGTGTAGGCAGGCCTCCCACTCGGTGGACCGATGACCTGGTGAAGGTTGCGGGAAGCCGCTGGATGCGGGCAGCACAGGACCGGTCAGCATGGAAATCCTTGGGGGAGGCATTTGTTCAGCAGTGGACGTCTCTTGGCTGATGATGATGATAACGTAATGTTCTAGAACGAGCGTTACCTTGTTATTGGTGAGTCGGAACTGCCGCCGTATGTAGTAGGGGCAAGACTCGCTCTCTTCATACTGCACCGACAAGTGTTCGTATTGCGCCGTGCCGTCGTCCCAGTACCGCACGCATTTACCTTCGCCTATCTGTGGGGCAGATGGGACAACATATTTACATCTAGGGTTGCATAAAAGAAACCAAAGGACAAACGTAGAATAATTCGGAAAATAAGGAATTGTAGTTTATTTTAACGTTTTACGAAACACATAACACAGTTAGGAAACCCCTCTTGGGGCATTTCGACAAAAACTTGCAAAATCTTCGCGGTCAACAACATTTTAATTGTTCAAAGCTGAAATAACAATTTCGTGTTAAAAGAAATGATGGAGTAAAGTGTCCACGGTAACTATCTGTGACGGACGGACAAACGGACAGGACGATATCTTATGATCGTTGGTAGGGACTGCGGATTCCTATTCCTAAAACATAAAGTGATTTTCATTATTATCTAATCAAAATTTGGCTAAATTTGACTTGAATGGATCAGTTTTCAAGTAATTAAAATTGTCCGAAGTTACGCCACTACACATACATGGACTAAAAGGCCAACCAAGTACACTTATTAAAAACAAAGTATTCAATAAAACCAATAAAACTTCAAATTACCTCGCTTAACATGACAATAGTGGAGACGTTCTGCTCGGAGACCATCCGCCAGAAGTCGAAGATGGTGATTGGCAGCGGGTCTTGCGTGATTATGAACCCTTCCGAGTTGTCGTACGCTGTAAAAAAACGGGACAATAAATTACATTAGCGCGCTATCTAGTTTATCATTTAATGACAATTGCATCAAAAATGTGTTCCAAAGTTATTTAAAAACTAGTGAAAGGCCTGCGACTTTGTATGTTGAAAATCAAATGTAAAAAATCTTTCGACCCGATAAGAAATTTTCCATACAGATTTTAACCACAAAATACACAGATACAGAAGGTCCGCTCAATACTCTCACTAAAATCCTAAGCATATACATGCTTATAGACGTATACGGTCGTTGTAGGCAAGGTCACGATACTGTTGTGATACTTTTCCGCGTGACCTTGCCTCGAACGACCGTATATTTCTGTAAGCATGTATATGCTTACGATTTTAGTGGTTTGTATTGAGCACACCTTCTGTGTCTATTTTGTGGTTTAACATAGTTAAAAAATCCTTTCTCAGTGTTGCTCTAGTTTCTAAGGAACTTACATTCAATCAATTTCAATCTTCCTTTTGCCTGGGGCTACGAGATGACTAGCAGTCTACAACCGTATTTTCAAGTTTCTATCATAAATGGTTGCGTTGTCTATCAATTAAAACCAATACCGTTTTACTTACAGTTTACTACAAACGCTGGTAACTTTTTTCATTTATACTGTTTATATTTTGATATTTGTGAGTGGTTACGCAAAAAGGGACCTCAAGGGAAAATATGTAATTAATTTCGAGTAAATCGCGTAAAGTTTTGAGTCGAAATGAGTTTCAAGATATAGATAACAATTTTATTACTTGCTGATGTAGACACTTACCTGACATCACAGAAACTAGTGTGCGCTGTGTGTAAGGTGTAATTTTTCCAAAACTGCCTCGGCTCACTAAAAAATCCATAAAAAAAACTACGGCACCCAAAAATATTCTGATTAGACCAAAACAAACCTGAAAGACCATAGAAAAAAAAATCATGAAAAACAAAAAAACCGTTATCAATCCCTTCAGGTCTGTTTTTACGTAACCACTCACATTAGATGTTACGTTATGTTTTCGTTCATTCATTAAATATTACCTTCACAAATCAGGACTTCATGATGTATGACAGTATGTCCTAATCCATCTGAGATGTGTAAAGAGACTGGTGCTGTAGCAATGGAATCTCCTTAGTTTACTGACACACAATAGGGACTCCTTGGTCAAACGGCTCACACATTCACACTGACCTTCAATAAAGGATGCGTTGATGTATGTGGAGAACTCCCTGCCCGGTATGGGCGCCAGCATCACTCGGTTCTTGTCGTATGGCAGAAACTCCATACTATCAATCCACATTCCTATACGGACTCCTTGCTTAAAGGTCACAGATAAACCACTGACCTTCAATAAAAGACGCGTTGATGTATGTGGAGAACTCCCGGCCCGGTATGGGCGCCAGCATCACTCGGTTCCTGTCGTATGGCAGAAACTCCATACTATCAATCCACATTCCTATACGGACTCCTTGCTTAAAGGTCACAGATAAACCACTGACCTTCAATAAAAGACGCGTTGATGTATGTGGAGAACTCCCGGCCCGGTATGGGCGCCAGCATCACTCGGTTCCTGTCGTATGGCAGAAACTCCATACTATCAATCCACATTCCTATACGGACTCCTTGGTTAAACGTCACAGATAAACCACTGACCTTCAATGAAGGACGCGTTGATGTAGGTGGAGAACTCCCGGCCCGGTATGGGCGCCAGCATCACTCGGTTCCTGTCGTATGGCAGAAACTCCATACTATCAATCCACATTCCTATACGGACTCCTTGGTTAAACGTCACAGATAAACCACTGACCTTCAATGAAGGACGCGTTGATGTAGGTGGAGAACTCCCGGCCCGGTATGGGCGCCAGCATCACTCGGTTCCTGTCGTACGGCAGACACTCCATACTGCGGTTGCGCGACCGCAGTTCTTCGGCTTGTGCCGCTGCGCATGACTTGACTGGTTCTATTATGGGGCTGTCGATTATTTTCTGTAAGAGAAATGGAAGATAATAATATTACTATGTTGTTATGTTTTCTGTTTTCTTCGTAGGAATTATTGTTTCTGTTAAAATTATTTTAGTTAGTGGAAAATATTCTATTTATTATTCCGGTTGATATTAATTTTATTACATTTGCATGGAAACATCATTGTAAGTTTACACTGGATACGTGTGTGTGTGTTTGTGTGTGCGTGTGCGTGCGTGTGTGTCACCTGGAACTCGCGCTCCATGAGGCAGTGCTGCGCGCCCTCGGGCGTGTTGCGCAGCCGGTGTGTGAGTGTGTGTGTGTGTGTGTGTGTGTGTGTGTGTGTGTGTGCGTGCGTGTGTGTTACCTGGAACTCGCGCTCCATGAGGCAGTGCTGCGCGCCCTCGGGCGTGTTGCGCAGCCGGTGTGTGAGTGTGTGTGTGTGTGTGTGTGTGTGTGTGTGTGTGTGTGCGTGCGTGTGTGTTACCTGGAACTCGCGCTCCATGAGGCAGTGCTGCGCGCCCTCGGGCGTGTTGCGCAGCCGGTGTGTGAGTGTGTGTGTGTGTGTGTGTGTGTGTGTGTGTGTGTGTGTGTGTGTGCGTGCGTGTGTGTTACCTGGAACTCGCGCTCCATGAGGCAGTGCTGCGCGCCCTCGGGCGTGTTGCGCAGCCGGTGTGTGAGTGTGTGTGTGTGTGTGTGTGTGTGTGTGTGTGTGTGTGTGTGCGTGCGTGTGTGTTACCTGGAACTCGCGCTCCATGAGGCAGTGCTGCGCGCCCTCGGGCGTGTTGCGCAGCCGGTCCACGGCCGCCTTGAGCCGCGAAGCTGGGATCTCGGTGTCGCCGTAATGCGCGTATTCTAGTAGCGCGCGGTATACGAACACGTACTGCTTCTGTTGGGAAAGAAATTGAACAGGTTATAGGTAGTTCTAATTGAAAAATAAACTTATGATCTGAAGGTTTTATTTCTTCACGCTGTATACTGTAAAAGAGCGTCGTCTTTAGCTTTTGCGAATATTAAATAAATATGATTTTTTTGTGATGGTTGTGTTTGCTAGTTTTATTGTCAAATAGAAGTTCTCGAATAGCGTCTGCGCACCGATGTAGCGTAGGCAAGCCTTCCACTCGGCGGATGATCTGCTGAAGGTTGCAAGAAGCCGCTGGTTGCGGACCAGTCGTCGTGGATATCCTTGGGGGAGGTCTTTGTTCAGCATAGCCTTTTTTTGGCTGAAGATGATATACTATCTCCTCTTCTATAACACGTTGGAGCGAGTGAGACAACTAGAACGTCACCAGATTGTACCCACAGAGGTCGTCTTCAGTGTTTATACTGTATGCAATATTATTTAACAATTCGCGGGGATGAGTTTCGTTAGCATTGCTCTTCAACTCGTCCAGGAGAAGAAAACCCGGCACCAACCACGGAATCAAACCCGGCACGGGGTTAGGCGCGAGACGGGTCCAACCTGAAAAGTGGCGGTCTCCTACAGTCGACCTGGTTCCGCAAGTAGCGATTCGACGTTGCGCTCCCATAATTGTGTCCCAGGCGACGCAGTGTTTGTGTAGACCACAGCCCGGACACTTCATACAAATTTCGCGCCATTTTTACTACATAGAAATTTGACACTTCTTCATGTCTGTACACGTGTTTATGCATGTGTGAGTGTCTTGGGCTGTCTCACGGGCTGCCTATTGCCTACATTAAGGCTGCTTGGACATACAGCCTTGTCTTGAGGGATTTGTCTTTGGCAGGATTTTACTTTTTGGATCCGGCCGGGTATCCGATAATAAAATAGTTAGTGCCGGATAATTTAGTGGACAGAAATAATAACAAATACCATTGGAAGAAAATATTTAAGCAAATTAAAGAAAGATTAACTGAATAATTAAAATTTTAAAAATGGTAAATTCTGATGGAAGAAAACCAGTTTTTCTGTCCGATTGGCATCAAGGCGATTCTTTCAGAGTTCTGTACCACAAAAAACTAAAAGGATCCCTCGTGGGTCTGTCTGTCTGTCCGTCCGTCTCGGTCACAGCCAATTTGCTGTGAATCTGTCGGATCGATTGAATAAATTGAAACTTAGTACACAATGTATAGATTAATCCAAACACGGATGTGTAACATAAATAAATTCCGAGGGCGGGCGGTTTATCGATCAAAGATTTATGGAAATGAAAGAATTTCACAAACCTTTTAATATGTTTTTTTTAACTTATCCATGAACATGAACTAATCAGCTGTATGTATGTATAATCAGCACTACATTTTGGAAAGTCATATTGCAAATGAATATGTCCTTGAGGAAATTATTCTCAGTTTCACCTGCTACTTACCACTATTTAGGTATTTCGAAATGTAGGTACAAAATAATCTGTTAAAATCTCCATAATCGTCACGTATTTTATGTAAAATAAAAAACCGTGTAAATATATTCCATATTGATACCGTTGTCCCTATATTTTTTTGTATATTGATATTGTAATTAATTTATTGAAAAAAAAAATGTGTGATAAAATATACATTACAAAAATGGCTAATACATTAAATATTAGCAAAATTTTAAAGTCATTGTTTATAAATAAAGGATTATTTGTTGTTTTGATCAAGTTATGTGATGATTATGAAGGTATTTACAGATTGTTTTGAAATGCCATTTTATTTATCTAGTTGAAGTCTAATAGGGAGTTTTCAGATGACGTATGTCACACCGTTCATAAGATTCTCAATAAATGGTGTTTCTAAGCTTTGACAATGTATTTTTAAAAGCAGCGTAGAATTAACATTATCAAAATAGATTTAATATAGTTGAAAATATATAAAAAGCCACATGAACATAGATTCTTATTAATTGAATTAACTGAAACGATTAATTTACAACTTTGTCAAGTATGGATGACCTGGGTGCATTCCGGTTTCTCTGATATATGTAATTTCTTCTTCCGAACCAAAAATAAATAGATTTCAATACATTTTTATGATTAAAATGCAATTTAGAACTCGGTATCATGTTAAATTTCTTTTAAGAAATACAAAAACAATACTGAAAAGCTTTGTGCATCAAACATTATGAAAAGTATTTTTGGATCAAAATACAAAAAAAAAAAAAAAATGTAAAGTAATCTTGGAAAGCTATACATCATTATTATAATATTAATCAGTAATATCAATCAGTTTTGACGATTTTTTAGAGATATTCTTATTTCCAATGTTGATCAGCGTCATCTAGTTGAGTTTAGAAAAAGCCGTGGAAAATTCCCTATCATCTAGTATGTAATATGTCCATGTAGTAGGGAATTTAGTGCAACGCCTAGTATGGGAACCGTTTTATTTTGGATCCGGCGCTCAAACTTGGCATAGTTGTTCCCTAGGACGTTCTGAGTGGATTAAGCCCGGGAGCCATCGGGAGCCATCCCCCGTTTGGCAGGGGGATGGGGGGAAAGTATGTTTCTGCCGCGCTCCATTTATGGGCTTATATCTCCAAAACTATTGGTACTAGGGCAAGTGAGATATCATTTTCATATGATTAAAGGATGAAGAATTCATTTCTGTAACAAAAAAAATAACTTTCCATACATAAAAAAAGAAATATTTGATAAAACGTATAAAACATGACTACCTTTTTTCCGCATATGTGTTGATTAATTTTTAATGTTCTAAGATATTAGCATGAAAAAAATATATTCTGAAAGCTACACTTCCTAGAAATATAAAAATATAAATTTCATTAGAATAGCATAATAAATACTTAGTGAAAAAAATATAATTCAATGCATGGCGTAAAACGCTGCGGTCCGAGCGAGCGGTTCTAAATTTCAGCAGTTATATTTCTTTTTTTTCTACGAAAAGCATTTTCTTTTGTTGCAGAAATGAATTTATCATCCTTGAAATATCCGAAAAAGATATCGGACTTGCCCTAGTACCTATATTTATGGAGATATAAGCCTCAAAAGAAGAGCGACCCAACAAGTAGATAATAAAGTGTGGGTGGTTTTTTCCACATATGTGTCGATTAACTTTTAATGGTCTAAGATATTAGCAAGAAAAAAATATATTCCGAAAGTCACATTCCCTAGAATTATAAAAATATAAATTTCATTAGAATAGCGTAATAAATACTTAGTAAAAAAATATATCATTTAATGCTCGGCAGAGTAGCATAAAACGCGCGGTTTTAGTATCTGTTGTTCGTAAGTAAATAAAATGAATCATCTAGCACCCAAAAATGACTGTTAAATAACATAATATAAATAGGTACATAATATTATTATTTAAATATTTCTCGCACGCACAAAATATTTGTCACGTAAAACAAAAAATATTTTCCTTATAAAAACGTACGTAACTATTTCTCATACGAATTATGGTGGTTTACTATGTAACTTGCGTGGTCGCCTTGATCACCCAGGTTAACTGACTTCAGATAAGGTCATACATACATAACCATAATGAGTTGACTCTTATTGGCACATTAATCTTGTAACCGTTTACGTGCTCCGCAAGCCACGTCAAATTATTTTCTTAACAACTGATGCAGTCCACGCTCGGAACAGTGCCTATACAACTCTAAAACCTCGAAAGCTTTCAGCTCGAGTTGCACAACCGCTTCGGATGCGGAAGGTTTGTGGATATTGTCCAAACGGCTGAGAATAAAGTCTCAAAATCAGACGTTCAAAAAGAACATCTCGGATCTCGGACCAGCGAACTCATGAAGAACAGACAGAGTCTGATTCTGAAATCCTCTGAAGATGCTTGTCTCCAAGTCCTTGATCCGCGATATACGTCAATTTAATACCAATCGTATTAAAGAGGCTATCGAGCGCAATAAAAGGTCAAAGCCAACTGACAAAGCTGAAGACCGAGGATGGTAGAGTCATGTCATACAAGCCCGAGCTGTTGGAAGAGGTTGAGAAGTTCTACGGACAATTATACACGACTACATGCTTACCTGTCGTCAGTAATCTGGCTGAAGATCCGAGAGCCGGATTGACCCGACACTATACCGAAGTTATCCCAGATTTCAGCCTGTGTGAAATTAGAATGGCTCACAAACAGCTTAAGAACAACAAGGTACTGAGTGATGATGGAATTACGGCTTAGCTTCTGAAAGCAGGTGGAGAACCGGTAGTTATATCTCTTCAGAAGCTATTTAATTCCGTCATGCTCGAGGAACCAACGCCTACAGCATGGCACAGAAGTGTGGTGGTGCTCTTCTTCAAGAAGAAGAAGAAGGATGATAAGATAAGACAAGCTGTTTTCGAGAGTCATTACGAATCGTCTGGAACGCAGGTTTGACAACTTTTAGCCTCCCGAACAAGCCGGTTTACGAAAATGCTTCAGTGCCGTAGACCACATACCTACATACGCTGCGGCAGATTACACAGAAGATCGAAGAGTATAATGGCTTTTGTGGACTATGAGAAAGCATTTTATTTCGATCGAGACCTGGGCTGTGTAACAGTCTCTCCAACGGTGGCAAAATGACTATCGATACATCGAAGTGTTAAATTTTTTGTATGAAAAACGCCACCATGTCGGTCCACCTCCAGGATCAGAATTCAAAACCTATTCGGCTGTAGCGTGGGGTGAGACTGGAAGACGTTTTCAAGCTTTTGGACTGGAGAAGACTCGGCATCAATATTAATGGTGAGTACATCAGTCACCTTCGATCTGCTGACGATATCGTAATCATGGCTGAGACCTTGGAGGACCTAGGCGCAATGCTCGATAGACTCAGTAGAGTCTCCCAACAAGTGGGTCTTAAAATGAACATGGATAAGACGAAAACATGGCAAACGTCCGTGTTACACCCACTTCTCTTAAGGTTGGAGACTCTAGACTCGAAGTTGTTGAAGAATATGTATACCTCGGACAAACAGTGCCGTCAGGTAGGTCCAACTTCTAGAAAGAGATCAATAGTCGAATCCAACTCAGCTGGGCAGCTCCGCAATATGTTCAAGTGCAAAATACCGCAGTGTCTCAAGACTAAAGTCTTTGACCAGGGTGTTGCCAGTAATGACATATGAATTCGAGACATGGTCGCTTACTATGGGCCTCATAAGTAGGCTCAAGGTCACCCAAAGGGCGATGGAGCGTGCTATGCTTGGTGTTTCCCTACGTGATCGAATCAGAAATGAGAAGATACGTAGGAGAACTAAAGTTACCGACATAGCTCTCATAATCGCTAGACTTAAGTGGCAGCGGGCAGGGCACATAGCTCGTCGAACAGATGGCCGTTGGGGCAGTAATGTTCTCGAGTGGCGGGCGCGCACCGGAAGACGCAGTGTGGGCAGGCATCCGGCTCGGTGGACCGACGACCTGGTGAAAGTTGCGGGAAGCTGCTGGATGCGAGCCGCACAGGACCGGTCGGTGTGGAAATCCTTGGGGAAGGCCTTTGTCCAGCAATGGACGTCTTTCGGCTGATAGATAGACAGACCGATAGATAGTAAACCACCATTATTCGTATGAGAACTAGTCTCATTTTTCGGAGTTTCTCATGTTATGTTTTTTTAAGGAAATATTTTTTGTTCTACGTGATAAATATTTTGTGCGTGCGAGAAATATTTAAGAAAGAAAGAAAGAAAGAAAAAAAGTTTATTCAGCAACAAAACATAAATCAAAAGCAATAAAAAATAAGAATATTAAATACCTATTTATATTATGTTACTCAACAATAATTTTTGGGCGCTAGATAATTCATTTTATTTACTTACGAACAACAAATACTAAAATCGCGCGTTTTATGCTACTCTGCCGAGCATCAAATAATATTTTTTTCACTAAGTATTTATTATGCTATTCTAATAAAATTTATATATTTATAATTGTAGGAATTGCGGCTTTCAGAATATATTTTTTTTATGCTAATATCTTAGACCATTAAAAGTTAATCGACGCATATGTGGAAAAAAAACCACCCACACTTCATTATCTACTTGTTGAGTCGCTCTTTTTGGGGCTTATATCTCCATAACTATAGGTATAAGGGCAAGTCCGATATCATTTTCAGATATTTCAAGGATGAAAAATTCATTTCTGCAACAAAAGAACATACTTTTCGTAGAAAAAAAGAAAGAAATATAACTTCTGAAAGTTAGAACCGCGCGTTTTATGCCACACTGCCACGCATTAAATTATATTTTTTTCAGTAAGTATTTATTATGCTATTCTAATAAAATTTATATTTTTATAATTCTAGAAAGTGTGGCTTTCAGAATATATTTTTTTCATGCTAATATCTTAGACCATTAAAAAATAATCAACACATATGCGGAAAAAAGGTAGTCATGTTTTATACGTTTTATCAAATATTTCTTTTTTTATGTATAGAGTCATTTTTATTGTTACAGAAATGAATTCTTCAACTTTTAGTCATACGAAAATGATATCTCACTTGCCCTAGTGCCAATAGTTTTGGAGATATAAGCCCACAAATGGAGCGCGGCAGAAGCAAACTTTCCCCCCCTCTCCCTGCCAATCGGCGGATGGCTCCCGATGGCTCCCGGGCTTAATCCACTCAGGACGGCCTAGGGAACAACTATGCCAAGTTTGAGCGCCGGATCCAAAATAAAACGGTTCCTTTCACTAAATCCTCGACTAATGAGGAAATTATTCTCAGTTTCACCTGCTACTTACCACTATTTAGGTATTTCGAAATGGAGGTACAAAATCCCCATAATCGTTACGTATTTTGTCAAAATAAAAGAAAACCGTGTAAATATATATTCCATATTGATACCGTTGTACCTATGTTTTTTTTTTGTATTCTCAATAAGCCATTGATATTATAAGTAATTTATTGAAAATAAATATGTGATAAAATATACATTACAAAAAGGGCTAATACATTAAATATTAGCAAAATTTTAAAGTCATTGTTTATAAATAAAGGATTATTTGTTGTTTTGATCAAGTTATGTGATGATTATGAAGGTATTTACAGATTGTTTTGAAATGCCATTTTATTTATCTAGGTACGCCTTCACTGGTACTGCAGATGTGCTGTTCTTCGAATATTTCCAAAAGACTATAATTATATCGCAGTCATTTTGACAGACGTGAATATAAAATGACAGACTTATAGAATATACATTTTAAATGAAGACAAGGCTGTATGTACATAGAAGCCTTTACGTCGTTCCAAGGTTGCACTCTGACAGCAATCGTTTTGTACCTTCTCTTTCACACATAAGCGATTTATATTATGCTATCCTGTTGTCAAAGTGAACGGTTGCGGTCAGACCGTACTCTCGGAACGCACACCACAAATAAATGTCTTTAGTTTGCCAAACGTGTGCCAACCCTTGACTATTAGGTCACACATCGGTCACACAGGTGGGGTGAGGTCACCTTCAGAGAGCGGCAGTGAGTGTCCATACTGTATAAATATCCTGTGTATAGACATCACAGGTTAATGATGATGATCATGACATACGTGCCCCCCCCCCCGCCCCCCGGCACTGCACACACACACACACACACACACACACACCTGCGACTGCACCAGGAAGCTCCGCTGGCGGCGCAGCTCGGCCACGCAGGCGAGCACGGCGGCGCGGCCCGCGGCGCGCAGCTGGCCGAGCAGCGCGTCGAGCGCCACCAGCGTGCCCGTGCGGCCCACGCCCGCCGAGCAGTGCACCAGCACGGGTAGCGCTAGCGTCCGCGACCACGCCTCGTTCACGCGCTGGAGACCACGTTACACATACATTATAGTAACTATTTTATACCTAGTATATTACATTGTATTGTATACCTAGGTCGACTTTGTTAACCCAAAGTTGCAGTGCCCTGGCCGGTTGTCATATACATTTGTAATAGGATAACTAAGTACATTTAAGACCTCTTGTACTGTATACGACAGCAATAAAGTATTGAGTATTGAGTATTTGATTTGGAAGATTTACAGACGAATAACAACTTTTAAGCAAATACAAAATTGATTCAATAATGCCAATTACGAACCTTCGACAACAGATTTTACAATATTTTTGTAAGCTTCTTCGCGGTTATGAGACCTTGTTATACCAATCTCTTCGGACGAAGCATTCGTATAATTATGATAAAACTTCACTTTGGTAAGTTCGTTTAATTAATCACTAATTATAAGCTATCGTTCACTAAATTGATTTCGCAATGAAATTTCAAAAAACCTTATTTGATTTGTTTTTCATCTCAGCATATTTTTTTTATCAACAAGTTATAAAATTTGTCGCACAACGGCGCCGAAAAACTATGCCCTGTTTCAAACATTTTTAGAACAATATATCGGTTTTGATATATGTTAAAAAGTAACGAATTAAGGTTTTTTTTATAAATAAAAATTGTTCTTGTAAAAGTGATTACCTTGATAAACTTGAGTATCGCCTGCGGGTGCTCTGGCGCCGCGAAATCTTTCCACATGAGGAAGTGGTACTGCCGCACTGTGCGCCATTCTTCCTTGTTCTCTCGCTCTCTGGGCGATGTTGGCGCGCTTTCGGATGGCTCTTTTATATCTGTGACAAACAGTATAATGCAGTATAATGTAGTGATCATGTAGTGATAAAAAAAAAACTGTGTCGGATAGTATTTCTTTCAGGACTGACGTTTCTTCTCTCTTCGTCAAAACTTGTGAAAACGGCGGGGGACAAAATCCAAATGGTAGACAATAGACTTCGTAATATTAGGCAGACTAATATTCTAAAAGTATAGTTTACTACTACAGATTTAAACAAAATGCTGTGACTGATACCTACTTCGAATGAATATTTATCATTCTAAATCTAATACTTTGAATAATAATAATAATAAACAATTGCTCTAAATATATCCTACGGCACTAAGAGGATAAAGATGAATCTAACGACACTTCACGCTCTTGAAAAGCAAAGGCATCATTGGAGTTTTCATCATCTATTACTTGTTTAACGTTATACGTTAAATATGGCATTTAACCTTTATTTTGATTCCATATAACATAAAAATTTTTGCATCTCATTTTGTAATGTTTTGAGACTCACCTCCATTTCTCTTGGCGACCCCGTTGTTTTCAACAATAGGTTGTCCCTCTGAATTTGTCAGTTGTTTTGTTATTTTTAACTCCCGCACTATGTAATCAGAATACCTGAAAGAAAATTCATTTTTTGTGAGGAATTTCATGCATTGTATCTGTTTTTGGGAAACTTATTTATAAAATAACTTCATAGCTCATTCATTCTAGATTTCAATGTATGGACATAACGGCAAAATTTATAATTTTAATTTATTGCTGTTATGTGATACCTATATACGAGTATATTAAAATCGCATCAAAAACATAAATGTGAAAATGGGAGCCAAGTTCAATATTATAATATGGTGTGGTTGTTAACTTTACTGAGAAAAGAATTGAGATCTAAATGGATGCCAAGTTCTGTAGATAATCCTGAAATTTATTTATAAGAACGTATAACATTCTTAAGTAAATTTAAAACACAATTTCTTGTTTTTTACTGCTACAACAATGTTTGCTATTTAAAAATATGACTTTCTATATGTAAATAGTAGAATTATTTACACAAAGCAAATAACTTATGATCTGTTTAACCTCAACTTTGACTTGGCTAGTTTTCACATACTAGTCATCTTAAATTTGGTTTATCAACGTATCATCTTTATGTTATACGCAAGTTCTTATTTTTATACTATAAGGTTCTATTCTTCTGAATATTTCATGTGCTGGTAAAAACTAGCCAAGTCAATGATGAGGTTAAACAGATCATAAGTTATTTGCTTTGTGTAAATAATTCTACTATTTACATATAGAAAGTCATATTTTTAAATAGCAAACATTGTTGTAGCAGTAAAAAACAAGAAATTGTGTTTTAAATTTACTTAAGAATGTTATACGTTCTTATAAATAAATTTCAGGATTATCTACAGAACTTGGCATCCATTTAGATCTCAATTCTTTTCTCAGTAAAGTTAACAACCACACCATATTATAATATTGAACTTGGCTCCCATTTTCACATTTATGTTTTTGATGCGATATCATTACTTTTTGTGAGTACATTTATTAATATTATTTAAAAAGTGATTTACTAATAATAAAAAAAACCTGCGCTTACGCTGTCACACCCCGGACACTTCACACCAATTTCGCGCCATTGTTTACTACATAGACATTCATGTTTGTACACATGTAAATGTGTAAAACTTTTAGTGCTTGATCTGATAAGTGTACTTAGTAGGACAATTTCCATGTTCTACTGACAGCTGTAGGAGCCTATGTATTGTAAGTCAGTTTATATTTAAAGCAGCAATGCCAGTGGATGCAGCTACTGCAAGTAATTTGTTCATTCGCTTCGTAACCCAACTTTTAATGGTATCGATATAACTTTTTCCTGTGCCGCCTGTCCTACTAGCAAATTCTCCAAAACTACAGTTTTGTCTAACAAAGTCTTACAAATTGTATCGAAAATACGTTTCTGGTCTAACATTTAGACCTTTTATCATTTGTTCGAGCTCATTTTCTGATATGAAATCTTTGGCATTTCTGAAATCTTCCATTGCATTTACAGTTTCAACAGGTCAGAAGTCCAACGAGTTCTCTAGACCGTCATCTTCGTGATCATGTTCCTGTCGATTTCTTTCAATTTCTCCTACTTTTTCTGCAATCATTTCGAATGCTCTCTCTGTATTGTCTAATGTCACTGACATAAGTACATTATCCCTTACTTACTAAATCAACACAAGATATCTCTTCTACTTTGGGCATGACAGCACCCACCGAATCTTATCATTATCAGTTACAACTTACAACAGTACACCTACTGGCTACTATGTGTAACTGTGCTCTGTTTGAAAGATATAATTTTTCTTAAGTTATGTACCTACTGCAGAAGATGTGTTTCACCCCGTAAGGAATCGACCAACCGGTAGGCCGGTATAGAGGGCGGCTTCAGTGAGAAAACTCTTGGTTCAAATCCAACATGGGCAACTTTATATTTATTATATTTTCAGCTTATTATTAGTAATAATGAAATGCTAACATATATTTTTATTCTGTTTATATTAAATGAATTAAGTTTATACGAGTATGTAATAGTTTTTATTTAAATATTTAGTAGCTAGTGCTTTTATTACACAGGTTTTTTATACAATTCCAAGAATCTTTTATTTTTGTTTCATTCCAAGAATCTTTTATTTTTGTTTCGTCTTGCTATTTTCCTGTTTTCCATTTACTAAATTGTATAATATTATCTTTATTTCACCATTGCCATAACAACGTCGATAGCTCACTTAATATAGGAGTCGCACATGTAACGCGCAGGTGCGAGTTCGAGCCCCGCGATAAGTTACTTTTTGAGCCTTTTTTTATTTTTTTAACACATGTTTTTTTTTAATTTTTCCGTTATCAGTACATGAAATACTAGCCGCACACCAAATTTAAAGCTCGTAGCCTTGCTAGAAGTACCTTAGCTTTTTGATGACGGTGAGTGTGTCTTTAAATCATAAAAATATTGTATTGAAAAAAAAAATTTTTTCTTAGAAAATCAGTGTTTTCTGATTTTTTCCTTTGCATACACACAATTACCTAGCTTGATGCAAAATTTGAACTTTCTAGGTCATCTGGAAGTGGGTAAGCTTTTTGATCTATATGTCAGTGAGTCAGTCATAAAAATGTCGATTTTCGGACGTTAAAATCTATACCAACCGTTTGAGCTATGTTTATAAAATTTTGAGTGCTCGTTTATCTAGGAAGTCTTAATACATAAACCAAATTTGGTGTATTTATGTTAAATAGATTTTGAGTTATGAAGGTGACAATAGTGGCTCCAAATGGTTCGTGTAATATTACACACGGAGCTACTCGCCAGTTCTTTTTTGACGTGAACTTGGCTGGACACGCTCCGCGTGTCTAGATACACGACTCTCCCCCCCCCCCCCCGCAATCCGTTTCACCCCTTCCCCCCTTGAAGAGTCCCATTTTAAAGATTTTCTCAATTTTCAGGAAAACTATACAATCTAGGACAAAATGGTCAAAGACCGAATTATTTGTCAATAAACTGCCTACCAATAAGTATTAACATTCATTTTGTACGATTTATAGTTTCCAAGCTATGGTGCATCAAAGATTACTAAAAATGTGCGCTTAGCGGAAATAAAACATTTAATACACAAGAAACAACAATATTTATTATTTTTTACAAGAAATGCGTTTAACTTAACGAAATAAACAATTTTTATTTATTTTTTATATAGTAAGTACTTAATATCTAACAAAAATCAGTATCGTCATCATTATCTTCTAAAGACTTGTTGAAGCAACTAAGGCCCTGGCAATGGTTGCACATGGTGGAACACTGCAATCCAGCTTTGACACATCCACATCTTTTTCGGCAGCCTTTTCTGCAGCTGCACGATACTATTTTGAGTATCGACTGTGGAGCTGGTGATTCTTTGGTATATATAGGAGATAAAAAGTTATTATTATTTTTCCAGCCCCAGTTTTCTGGGTTCAATGCGTTTCCTCGCCATAATTGTACTTGATGAAAAGTACGCATTGAATGCTGAAAAGCTGCTCCTGATGAAGGTGGTAACTTTGATAATATCACCGTATTGTTCGTCAGACCAACATATATGTTGAAATGGACGTATCGTAACTCGTTTAAGCTTTTCTCGGTTTGCTTAGCCCCATACAAGGCGAGAATATATCTTTCTCCCGCTTCTTTTACCTGCTCGTGTGAGGCAATCGATCCTCTTTCTGCATGCCATAACTAAAACTCATTTATTGTAAAAAATAATAAATATTGTTGTTGCTTATGTATTATGTGTTTTATTTCCGCTAAGCGCACATTTTTATTAATCTTTGATGAATCATAGCTTGGAAACTATAAATCGTATCAAAATGCATGTTAATACTTATTGGTAGGCAGTTTATTGACAAATAATTCGATCTTTGACCATTTTGTCCTAGCTTGTATAGTTGTCCTGAAAATTGAGAAAATCTGTAGAATGGGAATCTGTAAGGGGGGAAGGGGTGAAACGGATTGCGGGGGGGGGGGGAGAGTCGTGTATTTTAATGTACTCGTATATAGGTATACCCACAGACATGCACCCCGCTCCCCCCCTATAGACTAGCAGTACAGGGCATCGGCCGCTCGCCGCAAGGTGGGCAGATGGCCAATTGAAATGTCATTTTTGTTCAATTTTCGTGTTTCAGTCTATTTCTGTCAATGGTCGAGGTAACATCGGACAAAATGTGTGTAAATTTATCGTAAAAATGCCAAGTTGCATCGTTGTCTGATGCGGAAACAGCACTGGGAATCTCAATAAAACAAATGTGCGGGGTTTCATGCCAGAAGTAAGCCATATATTGACTAATTTTTATTTAAATAACTTCGTTGCAAAACATATGGTAGTGATGTAACACTTCATAGACTTTTCGATAGATATGGCAAAAAGTTTAGCAACAAAAAATATCTGACTGCATATTTACATAGTTTTATCTAAAGTAGACATGAAATGTATTTGACTTATTTTTTTTCTAATTATTTTCAGTTTCCAAAGGAACCTAAATAAAAATTAAACGAAAATTAAGACTATGAGCAGACACGACAGCTGGAAAATTTTCTCCTAACATTTCCGCCCAGCTTAGCTATATTTTGTTTGTCGAGATATGTTTTGAAAACTATGATTCGGTTTGATTTCTATTTTTAAAATATATATTTTTTGTTTTAATATGTATTTTTACTGTATTATATTTGTGAATTTGTATTAGTATTGTTTATGTATTAAGATTTAACAAGGAACAATATGCTTAATTTATTTTGTTATCCTCATTTTAAAAATTATCGTAAGAATTTTCGATATTTGTGATCCTTTCTTATTACCTCCATCACTATACTTCATTCCAATCAAAAAAAAGCAAAAGGTAAACAAAGATAGTATGCAGATGACATTGACATGTGTCAGTTCCATAGTAAGTTTGTTTACGTTTTGCTTTTTTTTGATTGGAATGAACCATAGATATGTATTTCAGTCGTATTTTGAGTTTTGTCATTTTCAAATACTTTATTGCTATTCGACGATTTAAATCCTTAGACAGTAGACATCTTGCGGTGATTGGTCGTAATTCAAACATATGACATTCTTAGATTCAAAAATTCGAACAGTTATGAAGCTTCCCCCTCCCGCACCTCAGATTTTTCCCTCAACTTCGTCCACGCGGTTTCATATTGAAACTGACGTATTAGCCTTCTATAGAGGAGCGGAGCGACGATATAAAACTTCTTTGGGTATACCATAGCAGCAATAAATTAAAATTATAAATTTTGCCGCAAAAAAATCTAGAATTAATACATTATTCAACGATGGACATGGCCCTTATCTTCCACTTGGCGCGCTTATGAACGACAAATATCCATTCGCTTTCTAAGTGATTCACTAGATCACTAGATTATTTATTATTTATTACCCATTAGTGTCCTACAAAGTGACAAAGGCCGTCGCTTTTCTCACACATCAATATCCCGTTCCACACCGAATAGTCTTTGGGGAACGCTTCCAACTCGTCCCGTCACTTCCTTCTTGGTTTGCAGCAACCTTCACGGCCTTCCGGTAGCTTGTGACAATCTTTGCCCACCTTTCCGGTTGCATGCGATAGACTATCTAGGTATCTTCCATTTATTAAAAAAATATAGCATGCCAATCTCGCAAGGAACTGTATGTGTATTGTGTATGGAGCATTAGACCTTAGGGTCCACCTCAAAACTTCCAGCTCATCACAACTGAACATGAACATCCTAGAAAAAAAGAGTTTAAATAAGTTACATCACAAACCTTTTCTCTTGAACGTGATGAACGGTGATAGCTCCAAATGCCCTCGACCCTCGCACCTCATCAGGCCAGTACTTGCTGCACTTGACCTTCGAGTACTCCTCGAGATTGGTCAGCATCACTATCAGCTCGATGCCGTGCTCCCATATCATGCGCCAGAAGTCATTCACGGTCGTATCGGTGGGGCCTTGAGCGCATATGAACTTCTTTTGTTCCTGCGTAACGGACCGTAAGTGTGCGTTAGGTATAATTATACCACTAATAAGTCAAAGCGTACCCACTGCTAGGGTAAGGGTCACCACATGGAGGACATAGGGTAGTTTTTATTCAACTACAAGCGGCAAGTGGTACAGATACTACACATGAAGTGAATAACTTACCATAAGCATCCTTTACAATCCGGTAGTTGACTGCTAGTCATTTGAGTTACTTTTTATCAAATGTCAAAAACGGCATTTTGTTCTAAAAATGTTTGAAATTTTGTACAATGACGTCATTGTTCAATATAGTAGTTTGCATACTAATTAGGAAATTCTTATAAATTAAAAATTGAAAATGTAATGAAAATTAAAGTGATTAAGTTTTTCAACAATTTCAATTAAAGAGCTATTTAGTCAATAATATTTTGTAGTTTATTTTTCATGCAGTCAACTCCCGGTGATCAGACAATATGGGAATTTTGTATGAAAAGTAACGTTTTTGTGCCTCGATTGTCTAGGGAAAGTGTTTAAATTTCATGTGAAGCATCTACCACCGCGGTGCACCGCACCGGTCACTTGTGACCTGGCGAAAAACAGCGCTAAATATGACCCTGTGAAAAATACTTATCACACGATTTGGGGCATAAAAGTAACAGTCACATGACACGCAAACATGCATAGCTATAGTATCAAAAAACTGTCAAGTTTGACAACAGGACCAACAATATAAACAAGGACAAAACAGTGAAAGAATGCAAATAAATACAAAAATTAGCCTTGTGTGTACCTGGTTAGGTTCCGAGGGGTCCTTAGAAAGCACAGAGAGACAGACAAACAATATTTAGATATCACAAATCATAACAAACGATTAGGGAAGACACGCACAAAATAATTCGACAGACGGTAAAATGTACATGCTATAGAGATAAGTCTAGAACACAGATATATAACATGAGGATTGAAGACAAATCCACACCCCGGAAACTGTTAACAAATTGTTGCATCATAATAACGCACTACTACACCTGCGGCACGCTATTGATGGCGGTTTCGACACATTACAATATAGTGACGTGAAATGACAATTTATTATCGAAAAACAAAAACAAATGCGCGTGTGTGCGTTATCCGCGTGCGTTTGCGTTTTGCATGTGCGTTTTTAAATGTTTTCACAGATAAGTGTGTCAAAAATTTGAAATGTCGCAAGTCGCAATCTTATAATTCGTTGAGATTTTGACATAAGTATTTACATAAATTTGTTGAAAATTATTTAACATTACCAGGCTACTATATTGTTGTGCCTATAGGTATAACAAAGGGACCTAATTTTATTGAATTAATTATGAAATTTATCCAATTTCCTAATCAAATATCTTGTCTACATGGAATTCTATCCATCCGCATATCCTTCTCTGACAATCTGTCTCAAAGGTGTCCCCCTAATTTATTTGTTAATTTTTTGACCGGCTTCAAAAAGTACGGTTATTAGTTTGTCTTGTATGTATTCTATTTGTGTCGTCCGCGATTTTAAACGGATTTCGATGCTGTTTTAATTGGGATGATGTAACATTATTTGTAATCTTTTATGAAGAGCAAAATAAATGCACTTTATTTATTTACATGACACTTACCTTATACCCCATAACGAAGTTAGCATTGATATAGTCAGATCCGGCGATGCCGTCAATCTGTGACAGCTTGACCCTGGTCTGGTCGTAGGCCTTGATGTCGGGGTAGCGGTTCTTGGCCTGGTTCTCGCGAGCTTCCGACGCGTGCGTCGTGCGGTCCGGGTAGCACTCCGAGAGGAGTTGGAGGAGCTGAGTGTGGAGGAAACATTGGAGTATTGAGTATTATAAGACAGGTGAACTGTTTGTTTCTTTATCCTTAACCAGTAAGCCCTTGGCATCATCTCACCTGATGGTAAGCGATGATGATGCCGAAGATGGAAGCGGGCTTACCAAGATTCCCCAACGGAATAGGAACCTCGCTATGTTATCGTATCTTCATACCGGAACACATCAATACTGTTAACATTGATGTTTGGCGGCAAGACTTCGATAAGATGGGGCTAGCGAGCCATGTAGACTTGGAAAATGTCCTACCATCAACCAAACAGGGTCCTACAAAGTTGTACTCCGCCGAGAATTCGATTCTCGGCGGAGTACTGATGTAAAGTGAGCGGACTAGCCACTAGACCACGGAGACGGTTAAACATGTTTTTAAACGGTTTTTTACAGGTCGGTACTCAGTGTGCCAAATGGACTTTATTAGAATATAAGGTGCTACATTATTAGTGCCCGATATTTTAGTCAGTGCTTCTACTCCTGATTCTGATCAACTTTCCCCAAGGAACCCATAGTCAAATCGCAAAAAAATATTTGGACTCTTCATACTAATTTGGCCGCTCGGCTGATCGATTGGTATGAAGAGTGCATAAAAAATTTTGCGATTTGACTATGGGTTCCTTGGGGAAAGTTGATCAGAATCAGGAGTAGAAGCACTGACTAAAATATCGGGCACTAATAATGTAGCATCCTATATAATGTTTTTTTTGTAACTAAACAGCGAAGGGCTGGTCGCTGTGTAAATCCTTGGGGGAGGCCTTTGTCCAACAGGGGAAGTACAGACTTGCACCCCATACTGACAAAATAACACTTTTCTAGTATCAAGTTTACCTCAAATTCCTTCTGGAATCCATAGTCGGAGTCGGCGTGTCTCTCCGCGTACGCCGCGGCTAAATCTTCCTTGGCTATGGGAGGCATGTCGGGAGGCGCGGCCGATACTAGCTGTTGTCGGCCTCGCTTGTTTAGGACGTAACTGAAATAATTTATTAAAATGTCACTACATTATAACACAAAAAATAAGGCGCGTCGGTAATCTTCGTTCGCGCAAACAAGAAAAATTAACTTGGTTCCGCCTCCACCAATCCAGACCAGCTTAACCTTCCCAAGGTATGACCCGTGCCCCTGCAGTGGGGACGATGGATTGTTAACGACAAGGTTACTATTTAATAAAGTTACTGTTGGTCTCTTATCCCACTCGGTGGACCGATGACCTGGTGAAGGTTGCGGGAAACCGCTGGATGCGGGCAGCGCATGACCGGTCGATGTGGAAATCATTGGGGGAGGCCTTTGACCAGCCGTATCTCAGCTGATGATGATGGTGACTGCTGATCGCTTACTATATGGCGGCCTGTATGGGGTTCATCTCGACCGCGGCGCGCGGTGGCAGTTTGCGCGAGCGCCGCGAGTGCAGTATGCAGAATATCAGCATGGCGACCACTATCACGGCTGCTATGGCGCAGGTGACCTGCAAGGAGTAAAGATCACATTTGATAAAAACTATAAATTGAAACATGTATACGAAACTAAAGATTACATTTGAGAAAAGGGTTACTCAGAATCAAGTAAAGAATACAGGAAAAATACTGAAAAAATACGATCTACGATTTGTTTCAGTTTCCCATACTAAATCTGAATAGTGAATCCGGAATTTGTACGGAAAACTGAAAAATAATAATTGTAGACTGGATTTTTTCAAAATTTTTTCCTGTATTCTACATTTGATAGTGAGTAGCCCCTTAAAACTAACGCACTTTTTTTAACACCCTACATAGATAGATAAGATTAACTCCATACAAAAACTAAGTTAATCGAGTCTATCTCACCTGCAGGGCTATCTCGAGGGCTGTGGACGGCACGGGGGCGACGGGACTGGGCGCCGGCACCAGGGGGTTCAGGAAATCGCTGTACATCGGCTCGTCTTGTGGCGACCCCGCTGTGAAAGACAAACAAGTGTCACTACATATGCAGACATTTATTTACTATACAAAATTTTTAATTGATTTAGAAAAAAAATTTAGAGAAAAATATTTAAATTAAGGTTAAACGTCAGTCACCCCATTTCATACAAAACCTGGGTCAAAACTATACAAATACAAACAATATTTTTGGTTTTATCTGTCTAACGTAAAAGTAACGAAGCATTTTAAATATCAAGATCAATTACTTTAACTGTATATTAAGTAGTTTTTTTTGTTATCCACAATTGGTAAGCCCTTAGCATTATCTCACCTGATTGTAAGTGATGATGATGTCGAAGATAGAAGCGGCCTTACCAAGATTCCCCCAAGGCAACGGGGAACTATTGTTGGGAACGAATAAGGGATTTTTATTTCATACAGTATGGGCATTCCCTGTCGCTCTCTAAATCTCTCCCTGTTTCCCCTCACCTAATTCTGTGGGTATTTTATGGTGACGGTCGATACAGTCGTTACTCAGTTACCTCGCTAGATACGAACTACGGAATTTTAAAGGTAAAACCAAAACGTTAAATTTATCACAAATTCACTCACGTATCAGCTCCACAAACATGGTGTAGTTAGCTGTGGAGTCTAGTGGACCATCTTCGACAGTCACCCCCTCCTCTTCCACCAGCCGCATCGCGTCACCCATTATGGGGTTATTGCTGTAATCGTCACTGCCGAACAAACATTCAAAATAAATAATCAACAACGCTGAAAGCGTCAAAAAACCGACTTCAATCGCGTAACATACGAGTCAAACTGAGAACCTCCTTTTTTTTGAAGTCTGTTAAACAAAATGTCTTCATTGCTAGAGGTACAGAAGATTCTTAAAATAGTAGGTAGTTAGGTTCTTATTAATTAATTCATAAATACAGTCTGTCAAGAAAGCCTTGAAAATAAATGAGGGCGCTGTTCATTACAACATGGCAACATTCGAGGATGTTCAACCAATGAGGATTCCAGAATTCCAAGGTTGCCATCAGAAATAAGTGTAGTTCTAATAAAAAGCGGTTTCAAAACTTTTAAACAGACTATGATTTCACCTGTGAATCTATGAATAGCTGCGAAAATTGTCATACGACTAAACAAATAAATCCCTTCATAAATAACGAATATTCTAAAAAAATATACACTTTGGGAGCTCTTTTCTCGCTTAGCTTCCAACCGAATATAAAAATCTTACCTATTAACACTCCGCCTCCGCCTCGCGTCATCATCATCAGTGGGTTCCACCGTGGGGACGAGTGTTGTTTCTTCGGAGGCGGGTGGGGAAATGGTCGGGGTGGTGGCAGGGGGCCGCGGGGGGGCCGGAGGGCGGAGCCGCGCCCGCCGCCGGGTGCAGCGGCTGCAGTGCCCCCCTAGCGCGGGGTCCTTGTCGTCGTACACCGTGTTCTCGTCCCCCATTATGAGGAGACCGTTTTTGGGGAAATTGTCGCTGCAATAGATGTTGATAGTCATTGGTTTCATAATAGGGTAGATCAAAAATAAGAGTTATAAAATATTGTTCTTTTTTGTAATTACGGAAACGTTACTCCTTTGGACCTTCATTACAAATTATTATTTACATATTTTTTTCTATTTTATTGTTTGTTTCGTTAATGTGCAATACTTTATAGGTATCATTTATCAGTGTTTTGGAATGAACGTTTATTATATGTATTGTAATGAGTTCATACTCATATAGTCTCAGATCGTCCTATCCCTGCTGTAGGTAAACGTTCCAAATTCTTACTCACTTGGTGAATATGTCAGTGATGTAAGCCCCAAGAGAAGGCTGGGCTGAGTGGGCCTCCTTGTAGTCTATGGTATCCAACATGGTCTGCGACTTCAGATCTTTTAGGTCAGTGTTGGACAACATTCTCACCATGTATACCCTGCAAAGGTTGGATATTTCATTACATGTTAGAAAGCGATCAATTTTAACACATTTCTTATACACAATGTTATTTTATTTAACCTCGTAAGGCCCAACGTCCTATTTTTAGGACATAAGTTTAGTAGTAGTTCAGATCCAATTAAGTTTTTCAAATCGTCGTATAAAGACCCAACGACCTAAAATTAGGACATAATTTTCGAATTCGTATTACGATTTGAATATTGGCGCCATTTCCGAATGAATCATAGATTCAGCTTTTAAATTGAACGCATTTTAATGTCACAATAACGCATTTTGATGTTTAAAAAAAAACTGTATTTTGCAATAAGTTTTATCTCGATCATGTTGATTTCATGTGGATTTGTTAGCCCAAAAATGTATGTGCTATAAATAGCTCGCTGGGCTTTTGTTGCAAAAAATTATATAGTTGGTGTGGCATAAAATTAGGGTACTACTATAATACCTACTAATGATAAATAATAATAAATAAATAAAAAATAAAGATAAAGATTATAGAATAACCTTGAGATAGGTATTTGATGTTGAAATTTATATAAAACATATTATTTCTGTCAAAAAGTTTATAATTACTCTGAATTGTACACATAAATTTAATTGTATAAATATTAATTTAATTATGTTTAAAAACTTTGGTATAAAAAAAAACTAATTTGTGTAATTGGTCTTTTATTTAATTTAAATACAAGTCAAAAAAAAATTAAAGAAAAAAATCTCTATCACATAAAAAAGCAAAAGAAAAGTAGTAAAACAAACATAAATACTTTCTTATAGTATTTTAAATGAAAGTTTATGGCTTTTTCTGTTGGAATAAACACCTAATGTCCTAAAATTAGGACATGTTAAATTGGCTCGTTTTCCACTTTATCAGTTACTATAAAGTTACTTTCCACTAACATTGTACAGAAATATCACATTTGAGTTGAAGAGTTTAGGTAACTTTTTTGCATAATGAATGCCTGGGCCGCAACCATTATGACCTATTTTTAGGACGTTGGGTCACAATGACTACCTGCCTTAATTTAGCTTGGGCCTTACGAGGTTAAAGTTCGATCTCTCCACGACGACGTAGTCTCTGTCTAGTGTGGTAAATATACTTTTTTGTTGTGAAAACTGATGGATAGTGGTCATTGTTGCCATGTGCATATAAATGTAAATCAAGAAGGGTAGTCTGGAATGTCTTGATTGCCTTAAAAAAATACGTTCTTGAAGGAAAAAACTATGTACTGATAGGAAACCAATATTTCTTCCTATACCGCTGAAAGTAATTAGTATGTAAGAAATGCGAAAAAGTGGAAATCTTCGGTGGAATCTGTTGTTTGGCAGTGGAAGTCTTTTGGCTGATATAATGTACGATTCATAATACAAGAAATATAAATAATACATGTGTATTGTTATTAAATCAAATATAATACCTGTAACAACAAATGGGGCCGTTCCTTTCGGAAAATTTCTGCATGTCCACTCTGAACACATATCGATTTGTCTTCGGATCCAGTATCTGCAACAATATTTTTTGTATGTTACGTCATTTTATTTTATATAATTTGAGTTGTGATCGGAAATTAAATTATTCCCGAATTATCGAGAAAGGAAATGTAAGATTTTAGTATGGACGGCCGCAATCTTGTTTTTTTTTTCAAAATCGCTGTCGCACCTTGAATCCTTAATAAATCGCTAGGGAACATTCAGACGACGAAAATATATGATAAGTCATTTTGTTTTGAAGACACCAGTTTTGGAGATATGTCATGACAAAGATTTCTTTACCATATGGAGGGATCATAAAAATCAATTACATCTTTGCAGCCGGCGATGTAACGACGAAATGACCTATTATATTTTTTGATCATTTAGGTATCCTCTATGGATTTAAGTAGGTATCAAAATGCGACACAACTTTTGTGAAAATTCAAAATGGCGGCCAGGTCTATAGGCCACAAATATTCGTAGCCCTTTCTACAACATTTTAGAAGGCCCGAGATTTTATTCTTCGCGAAAAATCCCTCAAGAGACCCTCACTCACTAGGCACTTCAATCCCCCTCCCTCCGCACCTCAGCCCTTCTCCGCAACCGACCCCTCCCACTCAGTGGACGGATGACCTGGTGAAGGTCGCGGGAAGC
Organism: Coleophora deauratella; assembly: GCA_958295455.1. Lineage (NCBI taxonomy): Eukaryota > Metazoa > Arthropoda > Insecta > Lepidoptera > Coleophoridae > Coleophora > Coleophora deauratella. The sequence goes on along the minus strand of OY282413.1, from coordinate 7,582,943 downwards.
CGCTGGATGCGGGCAGCGCATTTTATTTTTATTTTATTTTATTAAACATTGGGAGAACATAAACGGTGATGTACAAAAACATTCAGAAATGTACTATAACTAAGATAAGATGAGTACAACCCAACAACATGTTCCACATGTGAATAGAAAAAAAAAGAGGTCTTTTTTGTCAGTTACCACACGAGACGCAAAAGAGAAAAATATAAGTGTATATCAAAAGAAATGCTAGAATAAACATTGTACATACTTGGTAATAAGGATAGAAAAAGTGCTTTTCATAACAATAAATACAGTTGGTTAAGAGAAAGAAAAGAGAGGAAGGTAGAAGCTCAAAAACATGTTGACAATATGACCGATCGACGTGGAAATCCTTGACGGAGACCTTTGTTCAGCAGTGGACGTCTTTTGGCTGATGATGAGGGTGGCGGACATTTCTTGGCTGATGATGATGCTGCTTACCTTGAGCCAGCGCGGCCGAGGCGGCGCGTCGGGTGGCGTGGCGCTTGTGTTGCAGTGTTTCACTTCCTCCTCCCCGCGGCGGCGCGTGCGCGTCATGGCCGACAGACGCACCGTGTAATTCGTGTTCGGCTGGAGGTCGTCGAACCTGGTACAGACAGCCACAAAGATATCTGAACCTCTCCGTAATACACCATGTAACATGAATAGCTTTAGTAGGGGTTTAGATATCTCTGTGGGCCAGTGTACATGGATACCAACCTGTTACTGTGTGTTTAAGCGCACCACACACAGAGGCGACCGCGGGGCGAACTTAGGGAATCCCGCTCGGTTTTGGTGTGATGGGTTGTAATCCGAACATTACAAAAAATACCGCTCCCGGAACGCTTCCGCACCGCTTGTGTCTGTGTTGCGCTTTACCTGATATATTTTTTAGTTTCATTCAGATAACTGCCACCTATTACAGGGATATCTGTTACTGTTTGTTGCCCTTTAATTTTATTCTGATAAGATAGCTGTCACGGTATGTTCTTTTTACGTAAATTCAGATAAGCCAGAAGGCATCACTATGTATAATATGTTAGTAAAAAGTGCTTCGACATAATCGTGGAAGACTCAAGAACCGCTGGCTCACTAAGCACGAGAGAAAGAATAATGACAACAAATTAAAAAATCGGACGAAGCTATAATAATTTCTGTCCAAAGTTTAAAAATTACCTCAGAACAAACATAATTAGGATTCTTCCATGACATATAACCATTTTACAAAAAAGTTTTTTTTTCCAATTCGCCTTACTGCTTTGCGAAAAAATACTTAACCGAATACGAAACGAAACTCCTTTTCGAATGCGCTTTAAAAAACAATACAAAAAACTGCGTACGTAAGTGGTACGTAACCCGAGAGACTTATCAAAATGCAACGTATGAATAAGTGCCGAGTGTCCGAGACATATTGAGATAGGTTTTTATTTATTCAAAGTGAAACATTTATACCAACATACCCTAAAAATGCACGAAAAATGTTTATGCCATTTTCTTTTGCAATCAGCATACTGCCTCCTTGACATAGCAGTTAGACCACTCGATTTCTGTTAACAGTACCGTGTTCCGGTTTAGAGATAAGACAGCCAGTTCCCATTGCGTTGGCAAATCATGACTACCTTCGTCATCACTTACAATCAAGCAAGATAATGCTAAGTAACTTTTACATTACCTGACAGACCTCGAATCATTCGACATGAATCTAGACAACGGACCCCAAGTGACTTTCTTCAGAACACCAGAGCGGTCCCTGTATGTTGCCACCCCTGTAAGCTCCATCTGTAACCAACATAGAAATAAATGAATTGGCAATTTTGCCCAGTTAAGAGGGATGGTTTATGTCCCCTCACAATAATGTGATAGTTTACAAAGTATAATAATACAAACAATAAGTTGAGTTAAAAAGCATGTGCACAAACTATGCTAAATAGTTTGTCTAGTCATGACGGGATATGCTGTTAAAAAGGAGTGAAATAAATTGAATCTTATTTCTATGCTTTAGCTTTTTCTTTATATTTAGTCTCACACCCCGGACACTTCATACAAATTTCGCGCCATTGTTTACTATATAGACATTCATGTTTGTACACATGTAAATGTGTGCGTGATGTACTAGGGTTGAATCGAGATTCAATTTAGCCCTCATTGTCTTTATCGTTAGCTAGCCTTCTACAAATAAAGTGATGGCTGTATACACCAGACAAAGCAAAAAATAAAATTGTCTTTGGTTATTATACTGTGCTTTGGTTTGCCAACCCTTTGACAAATAGTCACAGATCGGTCACACAGGGGGGGGGGGAGAGGTATCATTCAAAGAGCGGCAGGGAGTGTCCATACTGTATAATGTCCATATACTGTGATTTAGTCTTTATATTTTTCAATACATTTCGCTAATAGGAAAGAAGTGTTTATGAACAGCCTATCATAACAGTAACGGTTTTGTTACAACTACAAATATTACTTATTATAGTACAGTCCCATAATTCAGAATCGTTCTTTGAATATGTTCAAACGTTGTAATTTAGGTACGAACAGCGTCCTTTTTACAGGTTTTTGTATAAATAATTCATTTGCAGAAAAAATTTAAGTATACAGGTAAAATTATTTTTTGAAAGGTCCACATGCACACCTTTTGTCAGAATTGACATGCAAAATCTCATGCTTAAAAACTCAAAATTTCCACTTCGTCACTAGATGGCGCTATCTTAACATTTTCTTTCTTTTTGGACACAATTCCGATGTCCACGCGGACGAAGTCGCGGGCGGAAGCCAGTTTATTATAATCTGACGCGACTTCATCTGCGTAGACTTCAGAATTGGGTCTAGAGAGAAATAAAATGTTAAGACAGCGCCATCTAATGGCAAAGTAAAAATTTCAGTTTTTAGCCATTCCTCCGGGAACCCTCGAGTTTTCCGGGATAAAAAGTATTCTATGTGTTAGCCGAGTGTTTTATCTATTTATCTACCAAATTTCATCCAAATCCATTTCGTAGTTTCGGCGTGAAAGTGGAACAAACAAATAAACATCCATACTTTCGCATTTATAATATTAGTGAGATGAGAAAATATTCGTACTCCACTTACCATGTACCCCTTGATCTCGGCGTTGGGTTTGACAGGCGGAGACCAGTTCAGCATCATCTGGCTGGAAGTGCAGGTGGCCGTCACGTTGGCAGGTCTACCAGGCATCCCGTCGAGGGTCGCGGCTTCCATCTCCTCGGACCAGTTGCCGCATTTCTTTGTGAATTCTTGGCAAGCGCACACCTGGATAAATAAATAAATATAAATAAAGATAAATATCTGGGACAAATCGCACACGGTCATTTGGCCCCAAACTGTACTATAGGAACCAGAGACTACAAATAACACAAACTACAAAATACACAAATACATTTAAATACATACATATATAGATATAATACACCCAGACACAGAGCAAACAAATCTGCTCATCACATAAATGTTTGCCATGGATGGAGATTGAACCCACGACTCTCGGATCAGTTGTCGGGAGCGCTAACCACTGAGGCACCAGTCAGGATGTAATTAGGAATTTTGAGCCTTTATGAACTTTTGAGAGTGGATGGAACTATTTTAAAATTTTTTAAATGTTCTAACTTATAATGCAAGTTTCTAACTTCACTTCTTGTTGTACTTGTACACAATGTTTTTTATAGATTTCAATCAATCAATCAGTCAAAATCATTTATTTGTGGTTATAAGTAAATAACAATAAATTGAATTTCGATTTTTTATCTCTTATTGAATGTTTTATGTAGATTTTTTTATCGTGTGGCATAATTAACCGTCATATCCACAAGGTCTATACCTTGCGCGCGGCGGTTGCATAGGTTGGTTTTTATGTAGATAAGGCATTATGTAAGTATTTTTTTAAATGTATTTGATTATTGCATTTCTATATATAAAAAAAAACATGAATTGACAATTATCATGATTATGAGTTATATTTTATATAAAGGTATTAAAAATGAAGAGACACGCTTGAAGAAAAAGAGTTTATACAGTTACTTACCTTAAAAATGTAAGTGCTGTGCGGTTCCAAATTGTCAAACATATAGGGAAGATTTCTCGCATCTCTAGAATGGAAAGCCTTGCTGGGAACCCCTCCATCTTTCTTCCTGGCCTCAAGCTCATAATAATGAATCAAATGGGCAATGTCTTCCGGTGGAGGCGCCCATCCTATAGTCACTGACGTCGCCGAGAAACCGTTGATAGAAATGTTCGGGATAAATATTGGATCTTTGTCTAGCGTACTACCATGGCCGATGTCGAGAGTCGAAGTTTTATTCCAGTGGTAAGTCTCAACTTCCAATTTTATTTTATACTCTGTTGATTTCTTCAAATTCTTCATGACGAACGATGTGCTATTCGGTAATATTTTCTCGGGATATTGACTGAAGCTGGTCTCGTTTGATGATCTATACATTAGATTGTAGCTTATCACTTTTGAGTTAAACGCTTCGATGGTCCAATTGAAGAAGAGCTCAGACATACTGATTCCAATAACTTGATCTATTCTGAGAACCGGTTTGTCATAAACAATGATGTCTATGGTTCCGGAGACATTGGTGGCGTTGACAGGGTCCCATATCTGACAGATGTATGTGCCGTTGTGTTGGTTGCCCACTTTATGAATGTCATAAGTGCTTTCAACTTGTTTAAGGTTGATAGGAGTAGCATTTTTTGAGAAGTACTCCCCACTTCCCTCCCTCCACCATGTGACTTCCTTTGTTTTGTATACTGTAGAAAACGAATGTTTAAAGTCAAAGAAAAAAAAAAGATGTGTATGTACTTTTACCTGACTCCCCAAGCGAAAGGGAAATTTTTATATAGGGTGACAGATATACAGCAAAGCAAACCTCCTCCTGGTGATTGTACTTTTTACACAACTGCCCAAAGGGGTAGTATACAGGGTGATTGATACATTGCAAAGCAAACCTTTTATCTGGTGATTCTACTCATGAAAATAAACAACTTTGAAACAGCCAAGTTTGAATGAAAAATAAAAAAAAATATTTTTGCGATTTCAACAAAGCTTAGCTATATGTTTATTGAATTAGAATCACCCACATACTGTATATGTAGCCAAAATTGCTCAATGGATTTTGGAGGCTCCAATTTCCTTGATATTTATGCAGTAATTAGTTTATTCTTTATTTTTTGTTTAAATGGTTTCAAATCTATCCTTAGTGCAATTTAGGCTTAACATTTCCAATTATAAATTTCTAATTTCTTGACTTAATGCTGTGGTATACTTTATGTATGTATGTCAATGACCCAATCGAGGAACTTTTATAACAGATTAAAATAAAAACCATGAAAAAACTCATCATGGTTTTGCATTGCATGAGCGACAATGACGCGATGCAGGCGTCTGCAAACAAGTAGCAATGCACTGCATAATTTCACTGTATTGGAATACCAAATCACTCACCCTCAAAAACACATTTCAACTTCACATTTGCATGGTCTGACGCGTTAAATTCAAATCTTTGGTTCTTTTCACCGACAAACTTGGCTGGGTAACCCAAGTCTAGGTACTGAATATGTGTTTTAGGTTCCCCGTCCTCCAGTTTGGCAATACAAGTGTAGTTCCCGGCATCGTCTGCAGTGGCGTTGACAATCGTGACGTTCACAATTTTGTACTCTTTAATTTCACCACCCTGGTTGCGGTGTTTGATGGTGCCATTCTGTTTTATTATTCTGTGGAGAAATAGTAGATTGTAGATCACTTCTATAATTATCCTGATAAACAAATAAACAATTCATTTATTTCTCCAGAAAAGCAGCACCATACATCAATAATCAAATAAGAGATACAAAAAAGAGAAAAAGTTATATTAATAAAAACAGCATAATGTTAAACATGCAAAATAAATGCACAATGCTGTTTATTAGTCAATTTAAGGTCCTTGTGAAGTACCTAAAAAAATATATGCCTTCTACTCATGAAACTGACTTCTTTCCTGAAAAACCTATACAGAAATCGCAAAAAAAAAATTGTGAAAAATTGTGGAATCAGTAGCATCGGAAGCAATTTCTTTGTGAGCCAAATCTGTGTAACAATCATTTTATATGTTACAAAACAAAATACGTATAGGACACGTCAACATCACGGTTTAACTGCTCTTGTCCTATAACATTGTACAAATCGCAAAGATTAACTCTCCATACAAAAATTGACAAACAGCTCTGCTGATACATTTGTATGATTTGAGGAGTAAGTTTTTTTTGCATATTCATAAAATGTAGTAGATCAAAATTTGTTCATTTTTATGAGTAGAATGCCTTGTGAACGACTCTCATACTCATTTTTAGCCCCTGTAATAATTTAATAAAAACATACATTAAAATGATAACAGTGATTTATTAAAGTTTATTAGCTTTAATGTATTTAATATATTCTCTAGAGATAGCATAAATAAAATACAGTGAAATTAAACAAAAACAAGCAAACAAAGAAATATATCTAAAATATAGTAATACAGTGATTTACATATAATTTTTAACTATTTCATGTTATGTCCATTTGAAATACTTGTCGCCCCATTGATTACTTTAGTAGCATTAGTTCTGTTCTTATACTGAAGTAACGAAATAAAATAAATAAATAATAATCTCAATCGAAATATAAATGTAACAACTAAAACAAAACATGAAAAAAGATAAAACTCGCATTCTGCGCTTCCATAAATTTTTTTGTCTATCCCTCGTTTTATCTGTGCCTATGAGGTTTTTTCAGTGTTTTTGCTTTTGCTATACAAGAAACCATAAAACAAGTCGATATGACAATGTAAGTCGAACTTATGCTTAATATACAAAAATGAATGAAAGAAAACACTTTTTTTATTAAATACATTATACATACATACTAATAATATTGTGGTGGTATGGAACCTGTGAGCAAGTGCAACTCACACATAGCCAGTTATTTTAAAAATTAAAGTTTAAAATATAAATAAGACATTTATTCTTCAAGCTAAGCTAAGCATCTGGCACCAGATCTTACCCACATGGGAGTGTGGTCGCATTTGTAAAGGGGTAAGAAGTGGCCATACTATATACCAATCAAGAAAAGCAAAAGGTAAACAAACTTACTATGGAATTGACACATATCAACGTCAGTTGCCTAATAAGTTTAACTTTTGTATTTTTTTTATTGGAATTAACTACTAATATACTATTCCTAAGCTGAACTTAAACTGATAGAATGCCTAGTAAAGACCGTCGCTACTATCTTACCTATTAGAAGATTCCAGAAACTTCTCCTGGAACACCCAGGCCACATCAGTCTTAGCCGGTTCCACCAAACAGCTGAGGGTTGCATTGGTACCGACCTCTCCTTGGGACGACGTGTTGTGTATAAGCACATCTTGAGCTGCGAGGTAAAGGTCAGTGTCAGAGTATTTTTAATATTATTAGTAATAACTGTTTTTTATGTAGACAATTTCACAACTTCATATTTTTTTAAATATCCAATAATAAGTTCCGTTATTTAAAAAAAAAAACATTTTATTTAAAATGTACATTTGCATTGTGTTGATATTTATTGTAATAAAAAACAAAACATATAATCATAAAAGATTATAATTTTTTTCACGTGTCCATTTTGAGGAACTACCTCTAGCATGCCCAATATAACGGAAAGTATTAGAAGTGGAAATGTTAGAATTTTTATATTCTTGTAAGTTAGGTATTATATACTTACAACTTATTTAGGCAACAGTTTACTATAAAAAGTTTATCAGAAAGATGAAAAAGAGTTTCATAAATAACATCATTAGATATGCAGAGGTAGTAGCAAGTATTTGTTAATTAACATCTTTACAAATTACAAAGAAAGATAACACTGATATTTATTTTATAGAAAAACCAAAGATAACATTGAGCCTTTACAGAAAAAAGTAATTGAAAATGCCAAAAACACACAATATGTAATTTTTAAGAAACCAGTTTAAGCAGTTTTAGACTTCCCAGTGATTTCTAAGATAAAAATTCAAATAATTTGTAAGTACTTGTATTATAATTACCATAAAAAATATCATAAATATACCACAAATATTTCAGAAGTGATTAAAAAAAAGAAGTTAATATTAAAAAGATGTACATAAATTTATTGAATAAATCTTTTACTTCCAACGAAAATATGCAAATGGGTGCATACAAAGTTCTTCCTAAAAACGATCAACACAGCCATTCCTAATTATTACAGTCTTTCATCAATAACATCAGGCAGAATGCACTCCAGCTTTCACTCGAGTAAGAATATAGATGGGCTTAGGATGGTAGAAATCCATGGTGTTATGGTTTCTTGATACAGAGATGACGATGAGATGGTCTTTGGTAAAATCCAATAGAATACATATAAGTTAGCTTTTTAAGGAGCCTTCAAAATTCTGCCACTATTAGTTAACTATATTCGCAAACTTACACACCTAAATAGATAAATATAAACTATAATTCCACAAATCTATTCTATGTAGGTATAATATTGGTACCTCAGGCTGTTTAGACCACTAACAACACAATGAAATTGCTATTGTAATACAGAATCTCCTATTCAATTACTGAGCTCATTATTTGTGATCTCATCGCCACCTATGAAGCCAGCAAATGTATTCACAACAAACATACCTAAGTTGTTACAGGAAACATGTCAATTGTAAAAAATGCGCGTATCCCGACAGGCAACTATGTGTATCCCCGTAATCAACTTTATTCACAAATTAATACTCATTTTCTGTATCCAAAAGTTATGTAAAGCTTATAAATAACATAATACCGACCTGAAACTGGGTAAAACAGCGAAAGGACCAGGATATACACCGCCAATAGGTCTGGATACTTCCTGAACACGGGACCCATTGTCATGGCGGATTTGCGGTGCTTATCACATACACTACACAAAACACTATGATATAAAAGACATTGCACGATAACTAAAGCATTTTCTACTCAATATAAAAGCAATATCAATTGATATTATCTAAATTTTTAGACAAAATACGAGGCGGCTGACACCCAAAGCCGACCGAACAAACAACTTTACTGGCTAGTGTTGCCAATTTAAAATAGCTTTACCCACTTAGAACATTACTGAGCAGATGGAGGATTGGAACATTATTATGTGCCCAATAAATAATGTTCCAAGTGGGGTAAAGCAACAAGATTGTTTATTTAAAAAAAATCTATAAAAGTATAAATGTATTTAATATATAGGGTCCATATGAAATACCTGAAAAAAATTAAACCACAGCTTCTACTCATGAAATTGAACAAGTTTCCCTAAGGAACCTATACTCAATTCGCAAAAAAAGTTTTCGGAACCGCCAACTTTCTATGGGAAGTCAAAATTTTCTTTTTTGCGAATTGAGTATAGGTTCCTTGGGGAAAGTTGTTCAGTTTTATGAGTAAAAGCCGACGTTAATTTTTTTTCAGGTATTTTAGAAGGACCCTATACAGGGTGTAAGGGACAGGTTTCCGAAAATAAGGGCTTACTCAGTAGACGAAACTGAACAACTTTCCACAAGAATTTTTTTCAGGAAACGAAAAAAAAATCGGCTTCTCCATACAAACTGTCCAATCAAGTTTATATTTTTGTATGGAGAAGCAGATTTTTTATGCCGATTATCTTTATAATTTATTTGTCAAAAAAACATGAGTAAAATAGATACAGATAAGAAGAAGAAGTTTAATGTAAATTTTACGCATTCCTCTGCATGTTCCTCTAGTATTGTAATTAACACTAGAGCGCACGTGCCTCTGTAGAACATTTACAAATTGATATTTTTTACAAATAATAGTGTATGAAAATGAAAAAAATGATTGTTCATGGTTTGATATTTAATAAACTAAGGAAAATAAATAAAAAAATATTCTTCTAAGTTACTTAATTAGTTTCTTTTATTGCGGCACGCGCCTCTTTTATGACATGAGTGATCACGTGCTCTTCTATGGTAGAACATTTATAAATTGATGTTTTTCACAGTAAATAATGGTGTATGTAAGTGAAAAAATATTGTTTATGGTATGATATGAACTAAGGAAAAAATAAACAATTATTCTTCTAAGTTACTTTTACTTTATTTTTTTTTTGCGATCAGGTTTAATTTTTTACGCGAATGGTCGCACGTTCTACTATAGTAGAATATCAACTTTGATGGCGATTTGTGGTGACATACATCCACGTTGCAATTAAGTGACATACATACATACATACATTCTGAAATCCTCTGAAGATGCCTGTCAATATCGGCGACTAAACAGACAGATCTCCAAGTCCTTGATCCGCGATATACGTCAATTAATACCAATCGTATTAAAGAGGCTATCGAGCGCAGTAAAAGGTCAAAAGTATTCGCAAGGGATCTATCTGCTGGTCAAAGCCAACTAACAAAGCTGAAGACCGAGGATGGTAGAGTCATGTCTTCCAAGCCCGAGCTGTTGGAAGAGGTTGAGAAGTTCTACGGACAATTATACACGACTACATGCTTACCTGTCGTCAGCGATCTGGCTAAGATCCGAGAGCCAGTATGACCCGACACTATACCAAAGATATCCCAGACTTCACCCTATGTGAGATTAGAATGGCTCACAAACAGCTTAAGAACAACAAGGCACCGAGTGATGATGGAATTACGCTGAGCTTCTGAAAGCAGGTGGAGAACCGGTACTTATAGCTCTTCAGAAGTTATTTAATTCCGTCATGCTCGAGGGACGAACGCCTTCAGCATGACACTGAAGTGTGGTAGTGCTCTTCTTTAAGAAGAAAAAGGGTGATAACTGATAAAATAAGACAAGCTGTTTTCGAGAGTCATTACGAATCGTCTCGAACGCAGGTTTGACGACTTTTAGCCTCCCGAACAAACCAGTTTCCGAAAAGGCTTCAGTACCGTAGACCACATACCTACATACGCTGCGGCAGATTATACAGAAGATCGAAGAGTATAATGGCTTGTGTAAATTATGAAAAAGCCTTATAATTCGATCGAGACCTAGGCTGTGTAACAGTCTCTCTAACAGTGCCAAAATGACTATCGATACATCGAAGTGTTGAATTGTTTGTATGAAAATGCCACCATGTCCACCTCAGGATTAGAATTCAAAACCTATACGGCTGTAGCGTGGGGTGAGACTGGAAGACGTTTTCAAGCTTCTGAACTAGAGAAGACTCGGCATCAACATCAATGGTGAGTACATCACTCACCTTCGATTTGCTGACGATATCGTGATCATGGCTGAGACCTTGGAGGACCTAGGCGCAATGCTTGATGGACTCAGGAGAGTCTCCCAACAAGTGGGTCTTAAAATGAACATGGATAAGACGAAAACATGTCAAACGTCCGTGTTACACCCACTTCTCTGAAGGTTGGGGACTCTACACTCAAAGTTGTTGAAAAATATGTATACCTGGGACAAACAGTCCCATCAGGTAGGTCCAACTTTGAGAAAGAGATCAATAGTCGAATCCAACCCGGCTGGGCAGCGGTCGGGAAGCTCCGCAATATGTTCACGTCCAAAATACCGCAGTGTCTCAGGACTAAAGTCTTTGACCAGGGTGTTGCCAGTGATAACATATGGATTCGAGACATGGTCGCTTACAATGGGCTTCATAAAAAAGCTCAAGGTCACCCAAAGGGCGATGGCGCGTGCTATGCTTGGTGTTTCCCTACGTGATCGAATCAGAAATGAGGAGATACGTAGGAGAACTAAAGTTACCGACATAGCTCTCAGAATCGCTAGACTTAAGTGGCAGTGGGCAGGGCACATAGCTCGTAGAACAGATGGCCGTTGGGGCAGTAAAGTTCTCTAGTGGCGACCGCGCACCGGAAGATGCAGTGTGGACAGGCATCCGACTCGGTGGATCGACGACCTGGTGAAGGTTGCGGGAAGCCGCTGGATGCGAGCCGCACAGGACTGGTCGGTGAGGAAATCCTTGGGGAAGGCCTTTGTCCAGCAGTGGACGTCTTTCAGCTGATAAATAGATAGACGGATAGATAGTAAACTACCATAATTCGTATGAGAAATAGTCACATTTTTCGGATTTTTTCATATTATTGCGGTTTTTTAAGGAAAATATTTTTTGTTCTATGTGACAAATACTTTGATTTTACTTTGCGTGCGAGAAATATTTATATAATAATATTATGTGCCTATTTATATGATGTTACTTAACAATCATTTTTGGGCGCTAGATGATTCATTTTATTTACTTAAGAACAACAGATACTAAAACCGCGCGTTTTATGCTACTCTGCCGAGCATCAAATTATATTTTTTTCACTAAGTTTTTATTATGTTATTCTAATGAAAATATTTTTATAATCCTAGGAAATGTGGCTTTCAGAATATATTATTTTCATGCTTATATCTTAGGCCATTAAAAGTTAATCGACGCATATGTGAAAAAAAAACCACCCTCACTTCATTATCTACTTGTTAGGTCGATCTTCTTTTGGGGCTTATGTCTCCATAACTATACGTATCAGGGCAAGACCGATATCATTTTCGGATATTTCAAGGATGACAAATTCATTTCTGCAACAAAAGAACACACTTTTCATAGAAAAAAAAAAAGAAATATAACTTCTGAAATTTAGAACCGCGCGGACCACGCGTTTTATGCCACACTGCCACGCATTGAATTATATTTTTTTCACTAAGTGTTTATTATGCTCTTCTAATAAAATTTATATTTTTATAATCCTAGAAAGTGTGGCTTTTAGAATATATTTTTTTCATGCTAATATTTTGGACCATTAAAAAATAATTGACACATATGCGGAAAAAAGGTAGTCATGTTTTATACGTTTTATCAAATATTTCTTTTTTAATATATAGAAAGTAATTTTTTTGTTACAGAAATGAATTCCTTATCCTTGATTCATACGAAAATGATATCTCACTTGCCCTAGTGCCAATAATTTTGGAGATATAAGCCCACGAATGGAGCGCGGCAGAAAAAAACTTTCCCCCCTCCCCCTGCCAAACGGGGGATGGCTCTCGATGGCTCCCGGGCTAAATTCACTTAAAACGGCATTGGGAACAACTATGCCAAGTTTGAACGCCGGATCCAAAATAAAACGATTCCTTGCACTAAATCCCCGACTATCAGGACCTAGCCCGGATTTGGATGAAATCTGATAGGTAGATAGATAAAGTACTCGGCTAACACAAAGGATACTTTTTATCCCGGAAAACTTAAGGGTTGCTAATGCCGTAGGAATGCTAAAACTAAAAATTTCCACTTCGTCACTAGATGGCGCTATTTCAACATTTTCTTTCTTTGTGGACACAGTTCTGAAGTCCACGCGGACGAAGTCGCGTGTGGAAGCTAGTATTAAATATTCGTGAATTTTCTATTTTAGAAGGTTTGGCAATTTGACGTCCAAAATTTGGGGGGAGGGGTGGTCATGACCCCTATGACCCTCCCTCGGACCGCACCTGCACTGAAAGTTCTCACGTCACTCTTCTGTATATAAAATAGTGATCGGAATCGCCCTAATGATTTGAGTGGTAAATTTAAAGCGCATCAAGGGTGTTACATACAGGCGACCTAATATTTTATCTTAAATAGTATTGCCATCATATGTGACTTTTTTATCCTTAATTGGTAAGCTCTATCCTTTTTTCGGGAATATTCCGGAAACGGCACATTAGTACATCTGACTGAGCTGAGGTGAGGTGAATGATATTATAACGGGCAGTATTGAGCAAATAGTACCAGGAAAGAAGGGAGTTTCATTAACGCTGGTCATACATTTAATAATGATAGATAACTTGACGGATTCCATGGACAATAGAATTATATGTATTTTCGTTTCGTAGTGAACTAGCGCTAGCACAAAAGTTGTTCAGTACAAGTCCGGACAAACTTTAAGATCGCTGGAGTTAGTTTTGGTGGGGAACTGGGGATAGTTTGCGCATGGTACACTAGCGTACAGAAGTGGTTACTTGCGTACGGTGGTTTCTTTTTATCTTGGTGCAAATTTCATTTGTTTCCGAAGATTTTCGTGATTTAGAGCACCCGTAAATTATGAAATACCTGAAAAATGATTCCGAACATATACATAAGATAACCATGTTCTTCTGTTCTTTGTATCAACTGGTTTAAAATATTGATAGCAAAATTTTGGTCTTCCAGTAATATTTATAGCTTATTTTGTTGATGTTCGATTGAAATTGTTGAATATTTTCACAGTCTTTTTATGTAAATAGCAGTAATAACAGAATACGTCATAAACCATTTTTCTTGATTGCCTCGTCAATACTTTTCTCGACATCTTATGACTACGCTACACTAAATTACTGGCTATAACTGTGCAGCACGCGCTGGGTTTTTATAGAAATAATATACTGCACAAGTAGTTTAATATAACGGACTGTATTTGGTAATATTTTATGTACTTTTAACAATTTCAATAATATTAGTAAGTAATATTCTAGCAGGCTGGCTAGCGCAGTTATGTTGGTAGAGATTAGAGAGAGAACGAAAGTCTCAAAGTCTCTTGTGCGCGAAAGTACGCAGGTTCACGCGACGCGAGGTGTCAATAAATCAATATCTATCGCATAAACACCTTCTACAAATATTATTTAAAACATGAGTAATCATCAATATGCTACAGATTTGTTAATGGTTAATACAACAAAAGATTAATTATTAATAATCTTCTTCAGTTTCATGTTCTGAGGAAGAGTGTCGAACATGTAGATTTTCAAAAACCAGTCTTCTTTGTTGAGGCATTGATGGTGTTAGCTTTAACAAATCGTTCTTCTTCAATTGACTGATACCATGGTCCTTTTCTTGTCTTGGCAAGTCTAATGTGTGAGAAAATTTAGCAAGTGCGGGTGGTAGGACCTTGTGCGAGGTCCGTCCGGATCGCTACCACCATCTTACTCGCTAATCCTGCCGCTAAGCAGCAGTGCTTGCACTGTTGTGTTCCGGTGTGGAGAGTAAGACAGCCGAGGAAATTACAGGCACAAGAGGCATTTCATCTTAGCCCTCTAGGTTGGCAACGCATCTGCAATCCCCTCCGGGGTTGCAGGTGTCTATGGGCAGTGGTGATCACTTACCATCAGGTGACCCACTTGCTCGTTTGCCTTCCTTATCACATTAAAAAAAAAAAAAAAAAAAAAAAAAAAAAAAAAAAAAAAGTTCAAAAAACAAGATAGTACCACCTACAACAACAAAGACAAGCGTGTGACAACCGCAACTTCTACTGTCACATGCAACATAGTTAAGAAACTTTCACCAACACTCTGTACAATCGCTATACTGTACACGAACATCCAGTCAGTAACATCTAAATTGGACCTGTTCATTGCTAGAGTAAACTCACTGAAACCAGCACTGATCATTATCACTGAAACATGGCTTAAACCCGTTATACCTGATTCTATGATAGAAATACCAGGTTATGTACTATACCGAGATGACCGGTTATGCAAGCGAAGTGGTGGAGTGGCTATATATGCCACTAAAAACACTGATATTTTTAAGACTAATTTGAATACCAAGTTCAATACCAAAAGTGCTTCTGAATGTTTGTGGTTAGACATATATATTGGAACAAACAAATTCTTACTCTGCGGAATATATAGAGGACACAACTCAACACTGGACCAAGACATTGCGTTACTTGATCAGATCTCCCAAGTTTCTGAATCTAACAGTGTGATCATAATGGGTGACTTTAACTATGGCGGAGTTCAATGGCCTCTCCAGAACAATGATTATCTAACCCCAATAGAAACTAATTTTGTTCAGTGGTACAAGACCAGTAATCTCGAACAATTAATAGACCAACAGACAAGATTCCGACAAGGAAATCAACCATCTACCCTTGATCTGATTTTAACAAATGATGAATCTCTCATTGCAAACATAGAATACGCAGCCCCTATTGGTAAAAGCGATCACATTTGTCTGTTATCAACACTACAGTTTGAGGTACAAAAGCACAGTCCTGCTGCTCTCAAATGGAATTACAAACGTGCCGACTATGACAAAATGAATGAAAAACTACAGAACACTTTATGCGGAATCACAGAGAATTCAGACTGCGCACAAAATCAATTTGAGAGTTTTCTCACTGCATTTAAAGATGCTGTCCGACTGTATGTACCCCAGATGAGACTGAAGAACCAGATTAAAGACAAGCCTTGGATATTCAAGGACACTCAAGACCTAATAAAGCAAAAGTTGTCACTTTGGAACAGATACATGCTAACCGGAATGGACAAAATTCACACAGAGTACAGAAAAATAAACAACAAGCTAACGAACCTTAGCAGAGCATCGCGAATAAACTATGAAAAAGACCTACTCCAAGCTGGACCAAAGAAATTTTACTCATATATCAAGCAACAAGTAACATCTAAAGTGAGCATACCAACGGTCCTACGCAACAAACAAGGACACATTCTATCTCAGCCCCATGATTTAGCGGAAGCATTTGCAGACCAGTTCGCAAGTGTCTTCCAAAAAGAACCGAATGGTGAATTGCCACTTTTAGACCCATGCCTACGAGTAGAAGAAACTATAACTGATATAATTTTCACTAAAGCAAAAGTACTGCAAACCATCAAAGAACTAAAAGAAGACTCCTCATCCGGCCCTGATGAAATTCCTGTTGTCATTCTACAAAAATGCGATTTATCAGAAACACTACGTGCTATAATGCAGACCTCTTACAATACCGGCATTCTGCCAGTACAGTGGAAAACGGCAACAGTAACCCCGATATTCAAAAAAGGGAATAAATTAGAACCATCTAATTACAGACCCATAAGTTTGACTAGCGTAGTATGCAAGGTAATGGAGAAAATAATCGTCAAACACATAAGAGAATTCCTTGCCCAGCACGAAATAATCGGTAAACAGCAACATGGGTTCTGCCCCCGCCGTTCCACGGTATCAAACCTCCTCTCGTGTCTGTCGTCCTGGACCAGAAGCTACAATGAGAGGGAGCCTATTGACGTGATTTACCTTGACTACGAAAAAGCCTTTGATAAGGTTCCTATAACGAGACTTCTGCAAAAACTTGAATTCATTGGCATAAGAGGCAAATTGCTAACTTGGATTGAGGCTTTCCTACGCCAAAGAACCTTTCAAGTGAGAGTGGGTGAAATTTTATCAGAGACACGAGAGATCCACAGTGGTGTACCACAGGGCTCAGTCTTGGGCCCCGTGCTGTACATTATCTTTACATTCGACCTGCCCCATTGCTTAAAGTGCAATGTTAGCATCTTTGCCGATGACACAAAATTATTTGCAAACCCATTAGTAGACTATGACAGTCTTCAAGCAGACTTAGACAGAATAACTAACTGGGCAAAGGAATGGCTCATTAACCTCAATGCTGCCAAATGTACAGTACTGCACATTGGGAAACAGAACCCTCGTTTGATGTATAAATTGGGAGATTCTCCACTGCGGGATGTTAAGGCGCAAACAGATCTTGGAATTATCATCACTGAAGACCTAAAATGGGAAGAACATATAACAACAATAACAAAGAAAGCAAAAAGCCTTATCTACCTAATTAGGAAAGCCTTTGGAATCCTGACACCTGAAATGATCTTAAAGATCTATAAAACCTACATTAGACCTCTATTAGAATACGCCTTCCAAGTCTGGAGTCCCTACTTTGCCAAGGACATTGATCTGCTTGAAAAGGTACAGCGCAGTTTCACCAAGATACCAAGACAATTGAAGAGACTACCATATGAGGAAAGATTAAGAAGACTTAAACTAACTACCCTAAAGGATCGCAGGGAGCGCGGTGACCTCATTGAAACTTTTAAGATCTTGAATGGACATTACGATTTGCCTGAATTTGAGGAGATGTTCGAACGCAGCAAAAACTGTCACTTAAGAGGACACCATCTGAAACTGCAAATCTCCTTCTCGCACAACAACCCACACAGACATTTCTTAAGTAACAGAGTAGTACGAGCGTGGAATAAGTTATCAGATGAAACAGTTTCAGCACCTAACGTCTACATATTCAAGAATAAATTGGATAAATACATATCAACATGTGAAGATCAAAAACAATAACTGGATACAGGCATAATCAGTTGTACTAACTGCCTGCCTGCTAAGCTATAATAATAATAATAATAAAAAGTTCTCTCTTTAAGTTGACCCCAAGAATGTCCAATTCAGTATAATTCTCTTGATCATATTAGGTCTTTATGTAGAGTTTAAAAATTCCTCGTCAGATCTCAATTATTTAGTGTTTTGTAATACTCATATTCTTTTAAATTTTTTTTGAGCTTGTTAACGTCGCTATGCGTCATATTTTGGACTACTAAATTCTTGCGCGATGTTTGTATTACTCGAATAAAATCTTTAAAATCTACACGAAATTGACGAGGTATTTTTAAACTCTACGTAAAGACTCAATATGATCACGAGAATTACACTGAATTGGATATTCTTGGAGTAAAATTAAAAAGAGAACTTGCTTAATCTTCTCACACATTAGACTTGCCAGGACAAGAGAAGGAACAAGGTGTCAGTCAATTTAAGAAGAACGATTTGTTGAGGCTGACACTATCAATGCCTCAATAAAGAAGACTGGTTTTTGAAAATCTACATGTTCGACACTTTTCCTCAGAAGATGAAACTGAAGAAGATTATTAATAATTAATCTTTAAAGAAATCTGTAGCATTATGCATGTTTTAAATAATATTTGTAGAAGGTATTCATGCGATAGATTCTGATTTATTGACATTTTATTTTATAAATACAAAAACAATTCAAAAAACATTAAAATAACTTACAATTTAGTTAAATCATTACCTACAACATAATTATACAGGTGACAAGTTCCGCGTGGTAGGAACTTTGTACTAGGTAGAAAAAAATACGATTTAAAAGTATGCGTACAGCATCTACTTAAATAAAAAATATTTTGACTTTGACTTTTGACTTTGACTTTTGACTTTGATAAAAAAATGTCTGACAATATTTCAACTATGGCTTCTATTCATCAAATTGAACAACTTTCCCCAAGAAAGTCATAGTCAAAAAGCAAAAACAATACAAAAAATACCGCTCTCGGAACGCTTTCGCACCGCCGCGTTTAATTCCTCCAAGATGAGTACAAACGAATTTTAGCGGTGTATTACTTTACTCTTTGAATTTTAGCTACAATGAAACGAAACACCCATGCGGGTGTGGTAAAAAAACTTTTCTTATTATGTTACCAGTATAGAAACTATTCCCCTAAATATGTAATTGAGTTTTTTCTCAACGTTTACACTCTACGTTTCGGGAAGTGTTAGCGGAGCGAGAAGAAACGTCGAGCCCAAAACAAACTCGCCCCAACACATTTTTTTAAATAAATACTTAATATCTATTACGATTGATGTCATTACTAAAGCTATGAGCTGGAAGATCTATACATGTCCATACATCATTGTCATTAACATAGTCAAGAGGATATTATAAAACCCAAGACTATGTTAATGACAATGATGTATGGACATGTATAGATCTTCCAGCTCATAGCTTTAGTAATGACATCAATTGTAATAGATATTAAGTATTTATTTCAAAAAATGTGTTGGGGCGAGTTTCTTTTGGGCTCGACGTTTCTTCTCGCTCCGCTAACACTTCCCGAAACGTTGAGTGTACAAGTTCCGCGTGGTAGGAACTTTGTACTAGGTAGAAAAAAGACGATTTAAAAGTATGCGTACAGCATCTACTTAAATAAAAAATATTTTGACTTGACTTGACTTGACTTCTACGTTTTAATCGCATTATAATAACAACGGGATCTTTTTAACCGACTTCAAAAAAAGGAGGAGGTTCTCAATTCGTCAGAATCGTTTTTTTGGTTTTTTATGTATGTTCACCGATTACTCGAAGACGCCTTAACTGATTTGAAAAATTATTTTATTGTTTAAAAGGGTATACTTCACAGGTGGTCCCATATAAATTTTATGGAAATCGATGTAGCGGTTTTTGAGAAAATCAACAAAAACATAGCAAAATTGGAGTTGTTGCGATTGAAGTCGGTTGTTTTTAACGTATTCAGCGTGGTCAATTATCATTATAATGAATATCAATCGATGACTTACATATCCCAGCCAGGCTTACTTGAATAACTTTAGTAAAATTTTAATCTGTACTAGCTGAGCTGCTGAGCCTGTAATTCTAATTTTCGCAAGTAAAAAGATACAATCCAACTTCAAAGTTCCACTTCAAACCTTCAACCCAAACTTCAAAATCTTTAGCAACTCTCCGTAAGCCAACCTGTCACCCATCAGCCATTAGCCCATTAGATATTTTCCTCATCGTTTAAAGATGTATAGGGTAAATGGCTTTAATTTTATGGCAACACTGTGTGTTTATTGACAACTTGAATGACAGACGGCGGGGTCTCGCTTGATTCATGGCAGATTGGAACAATTTACACGGAATAGATGACTCGTTTACAAGAATATTTTTTAGTTTTTATCATTAATTGAAGTGACAATGTGGTGTTTTAGTTATATATAAGTAATAATCTTACAATCAGCACTTGCTGTTCGCGGTGTAAAATGTATATTCTTGGCATTGTAGGAGCCATTTTTGCTATATTTATTTTGTGCGTTCAGTGCGACAATGCAGCCAATTACAACGAAAATACTAAGATTTATGGTAAGTTACTCACATCACATACCCAGTAAATAGCAGCAAGGAATCTTTTTTGTAAGTTTACATTGACTTTAAACCTAACACAGTAAGTAGTGTAACTTCCCTCAGTGTGTTGTATTTTTGTTTCAAACCTGGCTTTACTATAACTACGTATAGTGCTACCTTTTGTGCAAGAACGTTTGTTGAGGAATTACCTCAATTTCATTTACCATTACTGTTTATCATTTAATTTATAGAAGGCAATTTGGAACACTATTAAAGCTCTTGTTACTACAACAACCAATGCAGAATGATAGTTGATGTATAGTTGAAGAAAAAAAGCCTGTTATAGTGTAAGAGTTATATAAAATTCTATCATCATCATCATCATAGAATATCTTGTTATTGACCCATATGGCCACTCCATACTTCGGGAAGGTTAGGTCATGATCTTAAAATAAATTAAATATTCAGATATTTACATTGAAATGTGAAAAGGAAAAGCTGCCTCTTATTGTGATATCACATAATTAATTGACAAAAAAAGAAATAGTCGTTTGATGTAGGAAAATAAAAAAAAGGAGAAATTAATGATGTGACCAATGATAAGATGAGTGCAGGTATTAAAAAGGAAACTTGCATAAAATATTTATTTCCTTATTTAAAAATGATTTGAATTTTTTTATAAACACGTAAGTAACAACTTGTTTTACCCTCTTTACCTTGCTGGCTGATTCCACAGAAAAGACAAACCAATGTGTTTCTTTAACTTATCATTGTAGAAGTCTCTCCATCCGATGGTACCTGCCTGGATAAATATATGGGAAGATGTAAATACCTCTAAGGCTATGTAGTGGATCCTCTGTAAATGACGCAAAAAAGGTTAAAAACTGAAATATCTGTGAAAGTGTCATTTTTTTATTACCATTAATACATTCACTCAGATATTGCAGGTTTGAAAATAATGCTACGGAGCACAACCCAAAAATGCTTTATACAATAGTAGCTATGGAGTGATGCCACTACTTCAATTTTAGCAAGCAGAGTGAAAAACTATTTTGGGACTCCATACAGAGTTGGTCTATTGGTTTGCTTGTATGGGTTCCTGGCAGAAAGTTGTTCAGCTAATCACAGTCACAAAACAAATAAAATTCATCATGTATTTTGGTTGGGATTTCATGACACAAACAAGGTAAATAACTATCGATAACAAGAATCTATTGTTTGCCTTTTGTAAGATAGAGAATGTGTCTTTTGTTAGGTGCTATGATGATCTAGAACCTAGATAGTATTGTTATCCATTAGGTCAGTGTCAAGGTCACCACTTAGAATAAGACAAATCATGCTAATTACATAATGCGTGGGTGTAATCCTATGAAGCTACTTTATTATGCTGGCTCTGACTGAGTTGTTCTCATTTGTCAATGGAGGTATGATTATTATTATACTATAGTTTTGAGAAAATATTTTTTCTCTAAAATACCTAAATGTATATGTTATGTATATTAGGACCCTATATCTCTACTCTTATTCCACTTTTGTTTAAAAAAATTTAGCCATATCACATATAACTATTTTAGTTACAGTACTGAGCTTCATATAAGGTGTACACAAAATGACCTCTGGAAAGTGTACAGTGACAGTGCTACCTACTTTGAATAAATAAATATATTTTTACCTCTCCAGCACTAAAAGGGTCCCTAAAAACTCAAAACAAAAACGGTTTTTGCTGCGAGCGTGAGAAAAAGTGATTCGAATTTTGAATACCATCTTTCGCACGGTGCTGAAAAAAATATGGGCGATAGTTCCTTCAGAAACTCATTTTGGCATAGCGATTTAACTCATAGGCACAAAATGTTGTCTGTTATTTAATGAAATTTAAGTATATGAATTTTGATTTTGCATTTTTAAAGATGTAATATTTAAAATAAATATGTATTACTAAACATGAATATCGCTTACTTAAAAATATCATGTTCGGTTTTCATCTTAGGTTTTCATAAAAATGACAAGCAGCGCAGTTTCCGAACGCAACCTCTAAATTAAAAACATTATAATAAAAAACTATATTGTCTCCAAAGAGAATTTAATCAACTATGTTTTAACTTTTGTCACTGGTTGAGGTGAAAAGTTGTATGTTTAACACAAGAGCAAGTTATTTTTATATCTCGTGCCTTTAAATCACTCACTGTGCTCAGTAGTCTATATTAGAATCACTCGCTACGCTCGTGATTCAATTCTAGACTACTTTGCTAGTTCGTGATTAAAGTCAGCACTCGTAGCAAAAAATAACTTAGCTCACTAGTTGAACAAATGACTATTGATTTGATTTGTTGGGTAAAATGAAAAAGGTAGCATTATTGACTAACTGGCTGGGCAGTGACAAAAAAGTTATAAAGGAACTGTTTGTTGTGGTATGGGTATGATATACGGAGGTATAACAGTTTGTTTGTTTGTAAACTCTTTTTTGCATACATAACACATAAAATATGCAAAATGAAGTATAGCAAAGGCGGACTTATCCCATTCGGGATCTCTTCGGGAACCTTGAACTTGAATCATGTGACTAGAAGAGTGATGATGATGAAAATGAATGTGGATGGATAAGTGGTAAGATGAAGGTCAAAGAAGAGATGGCTGGATTATTGGGTGAAGGATGATATAAGTATAAAAAGAGTGAGGAAATTATAGAAGATGAATGAAAGATGAAGACATGTTTGTCATCCTCAAATGATTGGGAATAGAGAAGGTAAATTTTGATTAATTTACTGGTTCGAAAGCTTGGTCTCTTAATGTGGCAGACAGAACCAATTTGATCTGCATCTGGTTAAAAATAGGGAAAGACTGTCTTGATATCATTTTCTAAGGAGTACCTTAAGGTGCAGACAGACGACGCGCGCTAGCGAGAGCCGCGCGGCCATAGTAGGTTCACTATAGCAAGAACATGAGCCACAACAGGATCAGCGCGCCTGATTCCAGTGGAAGGACCTTATTATGCAAGGTTCGACTAGGTGGGTATCACTGCTCCATCTATACTTGTGGCCAGCAGCGTGCTGTGTTCTGGCGGGTGGCGCGAGATAGCCATCGTAATTATCGGCATAAGAGGCATTCTATCTTAGCCCTCAAAAATCGGCAAGGCACTGATATTATAGATGCTCAAAGGCGGCAGATGCCATTTTCCATCAGGTGGGCCATAAGCCTTTTGTCATCTTACACAATAAAAACGAAAATTCTGTATAGTTATCTGAACTGGTGTGAGGTGAGTCTACCACTGCGGCGCGGCTCACGCTAGCGCTTGTCGTCTAACCGCACCTTTAGAATCACATCCATTGGTTAACGGTCACTCAGACAGTGTATTAGTATACAGATAAGAATACTAATGTGTTTGTTTGTTTTTAGAGTAGTCCGTCCCATTACCCTAAATGGGGTGATGATTGTGATAACACGGATTTTCAAATGGGTCAGACTTTTTAATAGTCTGAGGTTAATCTGTTTCGCTGCATGCTACCAATTGACTAGCCAGTGAAACTTATAATACTTTCTTAAAAAGAGGTCAGTTTTAATGAAACTACTTTGATCGATGATTTATTACGCGATTTAATGGAATCCAAGACGCATTTTAACGAAATAACTTTTTCGATACATAAGAACACGTGAATAGTACCGGAAGTACCTATTACGGTTCAAAAGATATGTATGTATATGTGCAATTATTAAAAGGTTTGATATACGGACATAGAGGACAGAGAGACAGCTTAAGCTCAGTAATAGAAGGCACCCTCTGGGTACAGATATAATAGGTGCATGCAGTGTCTCCTTAGACTGTGGCATACCTTTTATCTTACCCTGATTTAGAGTATACAGAAATGATTTAAGTGCCCTGTTTCTTTTAACACCTGCACTTGTGTACATTGCTATGTAAGAGCTAGGTATT
This sequence comes from Coleophora deauratella, assembly GCA_958295455.1. Classification (NCBI taxonomy): domain Eukaryota; kingdom Metazoa; phylum Arthropoda; class Insecta; order Lepidoptera; family Coleophoridae; genus Coleophora; species Coleophora deauratella. The sequence goes on along the minus strand of OY282413.1, from coordinate 7,558,361 downwards.
TAGTCAAAAATAAGAATCTAGAACATCTAGTTTATAAGCTAGGTGAATAAATACACCTTCAATTTCCACTTTAAATAGAGACCTCAACAACAGAGTAAGCAGATACCACTTGTCCCAGCCAGCGTGCAGTGAGTCATTAATGGATTTGACCTTCCTCTCTTGCTCGCTGCACCCGCATCGTAGCGTCTCTTTTTGTTTTGTTTTTAGAGTGTTTAATCGTTAAACTTGTAAATGATGTCGACGTCCCTATAAGGTTAGGGTCTTAACAGGGATACTGTAACTATTTTAACAGGGAACTTTACTCATGAAAAAGAGAAACTTAAGAATACTGAAGACAATTCGGAAAATAACCAAACGTAAACAAATTTAACAAAAATCCGGTTGTATAAAATGTTGCCTATATCAATCTCGGGATCTAGACAAATGTACAGACACTCGCATTTCAAAATCCATCAAGCCCTTGTAGCTAAAGGTGGTGAATATGCAACGGACATACATACATCCTTGCTTAAATATACTGGAAGAACGTTACACTTTGTCTGCCTTTGTTTGGGCAGTCGAGTAAAAAATTGTGTAAGTACTAAGACCTTATATAAACTGCACCGGCTAGTTTATGACTGATTATATAGCATTTTCAGAGATCAGTTGCGTTGTAATGCGGTTGATTTCGATTTCATTGCGATGTCGGCATCGTTGATGCGGTGAAATTGACCATTCTTAATGGGAAATTGCTGATTTGAGCCGCCTGTCTACGGACTACTTACGACTCTTTAAGGAGCGTAATCCCTGGGCCGTTCTGTAGCACTCCTAAGCGCAGCAAGAGGGATTTTTCTAACCAGCTTCGCAAGAAGGAAGAGAGTTTTAGTTTGTTAAAATCGTCTTTCTACCTCTTAAGGCCTTTTAGAATTAGCAAAAAATCTCGTGGACGAGGTCAGTGTCTTCTCGTTATTTCACTGTATTGTCTACATTCCTACCCATCATATCAAGTCATATACGTCACAAACGACGACTTTTACGCTCTGTTTCTGTTGACATAAAGTTTACTTTATGTATTTACATGCATCAAGGGCTACACATGGGCTAGCCCATTTATTACTTTAATAACTATTATTATATAGTCAAAAATTAACAGGAAGACGATGACGTCATCGACCAACGGCCATAACTTAACACCAATTTATGATAATCCCCCCTATTGTTGTTCTGTAGAACCAAATACGTTGTTCTAACCTTGCATTGTGCGCGCGCGTCGAACTTCTGAACATTGTGGCGCAAAACCGATACAAACTCGATGGTCTAGTGGTTGGTGCTCTTGTCCTGCTTGACTTGGTGTCATTGGTGGATTCCCGGTTAGGACAGTCAGGGGACTTCGAGTACGAATTTGTGGATTGTTCCAACGTACTGTTGACCATAGGATGATTGATTGATAAGATAGATTGATCCACTTAGCTTCTCCTATTTGTGTTCAAAGTGCATTATTATACGATATTTTCAGCTATATTTAGGTTAAATGTATTTATAAAATATTAGCTATAATATTTGCGATTCGGAGCCAACTCAATTAATTAGGGTTCTATGACAAACTTGCTCTCGAGCGAGCTTTAGTTTATTTAGGTACGATGTTGAATGCTGTCGCATCTCTTCATTTATGTCAGCCCTTACGTCGCATCTGCTTTTGTTTTCTCTTTCTCCTTTTTAACCGACTTCAAAAAAAGGAGGAGGTTCTCAATTCGTCGGAATCTTTTTTTTTTTTTTATGTATGTTCACCGATTACTCGAAGACGCCTGAACCGATTTGGAAAATTCTTTTTTTGTTTAAAAGGGTATACTTCACAGGTGGTCCCATATAAATTTTATCGAAATCGCTTCAGCGGTTTTTGAGAAAATCAACAAAAACATATCAAAATTGGAGTTGTTGCGATTGAAGTCGGTTGTTTTTAACGTATTCAGCGTGGTCATTATTATTAAGAATTGTCATAGGCGCGATTTACACATAGCCTCAAAGGAGTTACAGGTCATCGTTTCTACAATCTCATTGTTGATTGTTTTTTTTTTTGATTATGCATACTTGGCTAACATAGAGGCGATGCTGCAACTGATATTCAAATCAAATACTCTTAATTGATATTCATTCATGCTTTTTTATCTTCTGATTCACACTATTGCACTGGGGGAGCTCAGTGGCGGTTTATTTTAGTAGTGTCCTAGAATTTAACAATTCATATACGTACATATTTTTAATTGTATATTGCTAAAGTGGTAGTCAGTCTTATGATGGCCCACAGGATGGAAAGTGGGTACCGTTACACGCCTTACAGTGCCATACTTATCTGAGAGGGCTGAGATGGTATGCTTCTAATGCCCGTTATTACGCTGGCTATGTCGCCCCGCCCGCTGAAACACAGTACACTACTTGGCTGCAGACATAGAGCGAGAAGTGGAACGTCCTCAATAGGGTATTGCATAATAAAGTCCTACCAATTAAAGCATTTTCATATATGTATGTAAATGTATATTCATGAAAAAACTTACAGACCTTTATGTACAATATTTTGTTCGCCCAGATTTCTCTATCGTTCGATGTACCTATACTGCGTATTATTAGCCCAGCAACACAAAGTGCCCTTATAATAGCGGAACTAATGAGTTTCCCAATGAGTTCCAATTTGAATATCTTATGCTCCGTAGCCAAAGGCAGTGTTTGGACTCGACCTTGGCGTTTGCGCAGATTTTGTTATGGCGCTGTTGCGCAACCGAGGATGTTAATTAGAAATCGGGGATAGAAAATGACTAGCTACAGTTTCCATTCGGGGGTCCTATTGTGGTTTGGGCATTCTGCCTTAGTTCAGGTTGAGTGTTTTGAAAATGGAATAGTCGGTAAATTTAAAAAGTTGTGTTAAAGACCATACTCGTAAAAACTATACTATTATCTTTGGTAGTGATAATTTAACTATAAATCGAAAATGTTAACCGGAATGTTCACATCTTTGAAAACAAGGGAGAAATCCATTATTGGTCATGACATGAGTTTATCCTGGTTATCCTCCTTAGACACGTGAATGAAGTGGTGTCATTATTTTAGTTTCAGGACAAAATTAACACTTCTCTACTGCCCATATATTATTATTTTTATACCAAGGGCGTATTTGTCTGGTACCTGTAATTGAATAATCAAGAATTGCAATTAAAGCACGGCATTTGATAAGATCTTTGCAGATTTCGGTTCGCCGTGACTAGCCATTATGTTATATGAATATAGTCTTTAAAGAGTTAATATAATAAGAGACGCATGTCGCCTTCGTAATGAAAGAAAACACAAACCCAAAGTATGGACTTTGTAGGACGTTAATAAAAACCAGCCCCTTTGGGCTTCGGGCTTTGCGCTTATGGACTTCGTGGGACGCTAATAAAAACCGTTCTTGATGCAATTTTGAAGTAATTGTTTTTTGTTAGAAATACAACAATGTTCATCTATTATTGTCTTTTTTTTTTGTTGCAGTACCGTCCGCGCCACAGAACCTAACAGCGAATCGAGTGACAGCTGAGGAGATCCATCTGTCGTGGGCCCCGCCATTGCGTACCGACGAGATCCCCCACCCTGTTAAAACTCCCAAGCCCCACGACTCAAAACCCCACACCACCACCGACCATGGTCATTCTGTTGCCTCTAAAAAGAAAACAGATATCCAGGCAGACGAACCAATTAACGACGTTGTCGAAGCCGCCGAGGTCATAGAATCACCCAGAGAGTTCGACTATCCATACAGCGAAAAGCAGGCATTCGACGATATCATAATAGACGAATCGTTTAGGAGCAAAAGAGAGCTACGTTCTCACAGACATAGAAAGAGACGGCAAGAGAATGGTACTGATATCAAGAGTTTCCATTTAGAAAGACCTTTCGACGTGGAGAATCAGGAACCGAATGACATGCCAGTCGTTGTGAAGAAATCCCATCCGCCGGTTTCCCAGCTGAAAGATCCAACACAGATAGCGTATGTCTTGTATTATGAGCAAGGAGTATTAAGATCTGATTCGGCAACTATAATTGGCATGCAAACTTCCTCTGCCGTTAAGGAAAAGAGCGTCTTCCCAACCGATCTAGGCATGGACCCGTACACACGATCGACAAAAAATCTGACGCTTCTAAACACGTCCGGGGTGCTGACGAAAGTAGTCGGCTTTCGTCTGAGGAATTTGAGTGAGTATAAACGTTTATAGAATTCCGTTTTACCGATTGTGATGGGTTTATAAATAAATACGTCGACACAGGTCGGTCGGCTGAGATAATCCAATGCGTCGTGTAGGACTTCGATGGCGGAAATAACGTGACTATAATATGGTTTGGATTAATGAATGGGTGCTTTGTTAAATTCTATTTATTGACTAAGAATTCAATTTGAATGGGCCGCAGTAAAATAACATCATTAGATAAATATACAGGGTGTATATTTGCAGAAGATATAAATATTTTTAAAGTGTAGTATCATAGATTATATACCCTTGCCCGAATTGTTTCGAGAGAACGCCTCCCAAAAAGCCATTTAAAATACGCTTGAAAATATCCTTGAATAATAGGATAGGAATGTGTTTATGACTGAGACACTCAAAAAAATAATAAGTTATTGGTTTTTTCGCATTTTAGGCTTTACTTTTTTGTGTTGTGAAGGGTAATTAACTAATTGCTATCATTATATCAGGGAAGATTTGCACTTTTGACAATAGGCCTTCTCCATGGACTTCTATTAAACACGGTGTTGTAAGCCGCTTTAGAATACAACCACTTCGTGAAAGCCATAACACATAAGTCTTACGGCCCGCGGTCGCCGCTCTAGAAATTTATGAACTCTATGACCTGCCATCAATAGCTATAAAAACCAATATAATCTCCTTTCCAGGACCATTCACTCCCTACAAGATCTGGGTGAGAGCTTTCTACAACTTCTCGCTAGAGGGCGTCAAGTCTTCTGACCTGATCGATCGCCTCGGGCCGCCGTCTGCGGCGCTGTACGTGCTCACTGACGTCAAACCGCCTTCTGCGCCGATTATACTGAACCTCACTTGTGACCAGAACAAAGGTAAATAAGATAAGTAAATAACTCAAGGTCATCTATTTCCATACTAGGATTACTTGTATCATGGGTACAGGAGACTGATTGTACATACATATTGTAAATATATTTAAATACATATGTACACACGGACAGGAAACAAATCTGCTTATCGCAGAAATGATTGCCCAGGGTGGGAATCATATCCACGACCCTCGGATCAGTGATCAGGAGCGCTAACGCTGAGCCACCGAGTCAGTAATAGCATGGATATGTTCATATTCGCCATTTAAAAAACACCTTGTACGTTTTTAAAATAGCTATTTATTACAGTATATACAATTCCAGGTTTGAGTAAACAAAATAATTGTAGAACAGACTGTAAGTACTACTTAATTACAACGTGTAAGTGCGTAAAAATTTAAACATGTTTTTTAAAAACAGTGACAGACATAAGCGTAATGTGAGAAGTAAAAATAATCTTGACATTGCTTTCTCGAGGCTTAGTAAGGTTAATAAATCATTTGTGCGGCAGTGTGTACGCTTTTATAACAAAATTCCAAATGACTGTATGAACTACCAAAATAAAAATAATATCAGGGACAAATCGCATCTGGCCCCAAACTAGGATTTCCTGTATCCTGGGAACCAGAGACTGATATACATACACATATTAATTAAAATACATACATATATAGATATTATACATCCAGACTCGGAGCAAACAATTCTGCTCATCACAGAAAAGTTTGCCCTGTGTGGGGTTCGAACCCACGACTCTCGGATCAGAGGTCAGGATCGCTAACCACTTAGCCACCGAGTCAGTCGAAAGTCGAAATGTAAAGAAATATATAAAACACTGCATATGTTCAAGAGGATACTATATGACTGAAGATTATTTAAATGATAATGACATTTGGAATAGAAATATTCCAAGTTTCCAAACAGCCAGCTCCAGATATGTCGTTTATAAGAGTGCCTACGTAAAGAAATAAATAATTTTGTAAATATTCGTAAGGGACGTCTAATGGCAAATGTCTAGGTGTGTTGTTTTGTTTGTGTTTTTCCTTTGCGATTTGTTTACGAGTTAGTATTTTGTGATACCTGACGAGAAAAAAATAGCTTGCATTCACTTAAATAACATGATATGTGTAAGGCGAAAGGATAGTGTTGAAACGTAGTAAACACTCGGACAAAGGCCTCTGAATGTAGGCCTGACCTTTAGTTACAACAAATAATATGAGATTAACAAGTTTTTTGTTTAAATGACTAACAATTTGGGGTAAATGTCTCTTTTTTAGTGGTGATTCGAATGGAGAGCTAACGTTTTGTTTGTAAACTCTTTTTCGATGGCAAAGAATCCGTTTTTCCGGGATAAAAAATAGCCTATGTGTTAATCCAGTGCTTGATCTAGCTACCTAGCTTTCATCGAAATCTGTTCAGCAGTTTCGACATCCATACTTTCGCAAGTCGTACTCTTAGTGAAAAAATCAGTCATACGCATCAAAATTAACAAAATAATAATAATGGAGATAAACAGGCTTGAAATTTGAAGACGAGCAGATTGGCGTAATTGCAAAAAAAAAAACAAAATTAAAATGTCTTCCTCTCCTCAGGCATCCTCTACGTGCAATGGCGGCAACCACTGGACTACAACAATTCCATCGACCAGTACATAGTGACGTTACGTCGCATACCCGAAGAGCAGCCCCGCTCGCGTCTCACACTGCCTACAAATAAGAACGACATCGAGACTACTATTATGGTGGTAAGATATTTGTATTTTATTGTATTATATAATTATCATATTGAACAAATAATCTCCCAATAGATAGTCCATTCGGTTTTCACGATTAAACTTATTTGAAAGTATTAAATTTAAGTTTTCTGTCTTTTTCTTTCTATATCGAAAAGACAAGGATGGGACGCCTAAATTTAGTTTAGTCCTGTCAAATAAGTTTAACCGTAAACACCGAATCCACACCAATACCTTTATTATGTGGGAATATCCGTTATGGATATCCTGGATTCCCGGTCCCTAACGGCTGATGAGGTATTTATCAGGCTCAGCTGCTAACCGCCCTAACCGTGCAAAGATGAAAGAGCGAGAGGGAACGATCTTCCATCCCCGTCGCACTTGCGACATGCTGATAAGAACAACACCGATGTTACAATTATGGTTGTAAGACATTGCAAAGACAGCCGAGTGCAGTGTTCAACCACTTCCATAGCGTAGTGGCTAGGCCGCTAGTTTTGCATCAGGAGGTCGCGCATTCGATTCCCGGGTACACTTCGTAGGGCTGGAATTGGTTGGTGGTAGGGCTTTTTTTGAGTCCGCTTGGCTAGCTACCACCATCTTATCTAAGTCTTGCTGATGATGATGATGATGATTGATGTATTTCGGTATGGAGATAAGATAGCCACCTTGTGTTGGGGAATCTTGGTAAGCCCGCTTCCATCTTCGACATCATCATCAACTACCATCAAGTGAGATGACGCCTAGGGCTAACCAATGGGGAAGAAAACGCAAAGCTATTTGCAGATGGCGCTACGGACGCTTGACTCATAACAACTTTCAATTAGTTTCGCGTTTTTTATTATCGAGGTGTTATAAATTAGTTTTTTTTCTGTAAAATTGTTAAATGGAAAATGTATGCGACTTGGACTGTTCCTCAATTAAAGGCGAAGTTGAAAAGTACATAATTGAAAACGTAAATTTTCGCACGTCTTCTTCATTCGAGAATCTTTAAGAAATTAATGATTTCCATTATTATTGCAACCAATCGCCACACAACGCAGTATTTTTTTAATAATCTTATGTTAAGTTCATGTAAATACGTTTTGAGTCAAGCGATATCAGCGCCTCTAACGGCGAGCTTTGTCAGTTTTCTTCCCCATTGTGCATAGAGAAAATTAACTAACATTGTTTTGAGGTTTTACACTTATTCTTCTTATTGTGTGGCACAATCCGGTAGTTGACTGCTAGTCATTTGAGTTACTTTTTATCAAATGTCAAAAACGCCTTTTTGTTCTTAAAATGTTTGAAATTTTGTACGATGACGTCATTGTTCAAAGTAGTAGTTTGCATACTTATTAGGAAATTTTTATAAATTAAAAACTGAAAATGCAATGAAAATTAAAGTGATTAAGTTTTTCAATCATTTCAATTAAAGAGCTATTTAATCAATAATATTTCGTAATTTATTTTTCATGCAGTCAACTCCGCGTCCATCCCCAAGGCATAGACAGGGGTTGCCCTGGTATTGCACTTAGCATAACCCGAGTACACGTGTAGGATATTTAGATTTACACCTAAGGACGTGTGCAGCAATAATTATTTATTACGGATTAATGTTATCAAATATGGTTGTTTCAGAATGTGGATCTATCGAACGTCACTCAGTACGAGGTGAAAGTGTCGGCTGTGACGCAGTCTGTGGCGCGCCCGCACGCCCTTATCAACGGGTCGGAGTCCAGCCCAGAGGTAACATATTTACTTTGAACTATATTTATATTCATATTTATATCATCCATCTGCCTTCAGAGAATTCTTGAGTACTTCGGACATATTGCTAGGAAGAGCGGAGATAACCTCGAGAAACTAATGGTTACTGGCAAAATGGAAGGAAAGAGACCGCGGGGCCGCAGCCCGATACGATGGACTGATCAAATACGTGCCACTCTCGTTACCAACCTCCACGATGCTCTGCACATTGCTGAAGACAGAACGAAATAGCGAAAGATCATCACCGAGAAAGTGTTGCTAAAGGGAGGTCACGACCCTCATCACTGAGGAATACAACGCATGGAGGAGGAGGAGGATATTTATATTAGCAATAGATTAAAGAAAGTAGTATTTCACTTTGCATAAAATTTTATATATAGATCATTTTAATAAGAACTTTTCATATCCTAACGGTCAAATCATCATCATTTTATTTAGTTACAACTGGTAACAATAGCTGTTTGAAATCTCAAATATAACGCCTTAGATTTTGTACCCATTTACTAAAGATTGTTACTGAAAAATATTTCATATGCAGCTCACCTGGCGTAAAGGGGTTTTTCTATTAAAACTCTGATGACAATGGAGTAGATGACTACTATAGTCATTTGAGTTACTTTTTAACATTTGTCAAAAACTATATTTTGTTCTAAAGACGTGAGATCATAGTTTTTCGGCGTCAATGAGCGACTAATTAAATGACTTTTGTTTTTAAAAAATTGAAGATGGTATGAAAAACAAAACACATAAGGTTTTTTGAAATGTTATTGCGAGATCAATTTAGTGAACGATAATTTATAATTTATTTTTCATGCAGTCATCTTCCCAATTTCTCAGGAGATCTCGAGTGAGTGGTGTTCCGCCCACTCGGCGGCCATGTCGCCGGCTGACGTCAGAACGTCGCAGATGCGGGGCGTGACCACGGCCGCGCTGTTTGCCATCGTGCCTCTCGCTCTGTTGGCCGCCGTCGCAGTCGCACTCGTGTACTGGAGGTAAGAGGCTGGAGTTAAGAGATGTCACTTATGAATGGCGGATGAATATACGCACGGGGACAGATCATCTTCTACCCCCTGTTACATACCCATAATTCCACTACTTACAGCGCAGAGAATTGTGACTTTCAGCACAAAATACACAGATACAGAAGGTCCGCTCAATACGCTCACTAAAATCCTAAGCATATACATGCTTATAAACGTATACGGTCGTTGTAGGCAAGGTCACGATACTATTGTGATATTTTGCCGCGTGACCTTGGCTCGAACGACCGTATATTTCTATAAGCATGTATATGCTTACGATTTTAGTGGTTTGTATTGGGCGGACCTTCTGTGTCTATTTTGTGCTTTCAGTCCATCAGGAGTTGGACTACAGCCGGGCCCTAGGTATACCACCTCGCCTGACGGAGTTACCTCTCCCTTTTCATACGAAGAATGGAAGTGTACCGTCTCGACACGGGTATCCCTCGACTAAGCCCGAACGACCAACACAGTTAACTTCCGCGACCATACAAACAGCATTGATCCGTAACCGCGTTACACGAAGCTAAATATCAATTTTCTTTTCTCGTAATATTCATGAGTTTCTCATAGTTAATAGCTCTTAGTCAGGTTTTATATGATCATTTACCCCAACAGATGTAAATCCCGTTTGAGCAAGTGCATCACAGCAGCGTACAACTACTTGGAAGAGGGCGGCGAGCGAGCAGCCAGGGCACCCCTGAACGCCTATAAGAAACCTGGTAAGTTTGTTAAATCTTGTCTTATATTTGACTGCAGAAACAATTATGAAATACTTATTTTTCACGAAATAGTTCATTTATTAAAACAGTACAAAACTTACCAGCTTGGAATTTTATTACATGTGTTTTTTAAAATTAAAATAGTTGTATTTATAGCAACGATTACACTACTAAATTATGACGTCATTTAACTCAATTTCAAATGTCTGTGAAGAAATTTGTGGTTTTATACATTTCATAAAAGTAACTCAGATCAACTAGCAGTCCTAGCAACCTGATTGAGACATTTAACTGAACCAAAGGTCACTTCCCTTAGTCTAAACGAAAGTGACCTCTCTGTCCAGTAGTGAACTGCTCGCTGCTTGTAGTGCGGGGGTGGCGGGCGGGGAGGAGTGGACCCACTTAGTCGGACTTTGCATATTGGGGTACCACTAGATTTAATAACAATTTCCTCTCTGTCCAGTAGTGAACTGCTCGCCGCTAGTGTCGTGCGGAGGCGGGGCGGGGGCGGAGCGCGAGGGGGCCCCGTCCCCCCCGGGCAAGCCCCCGCGCATCGCCACCCGCGCGCACCCCGCCGTGCCGCGCCGCGCCTTCCCCGCGCACGTGGCGAGATTGCACGCCGACGGCGACATCGGCTTCAGGTGAGACATGTAGGGTTCAGGTGAGACATGTAGGGTTCAGGTGAGACATGTAGGGTTCAGGTGAGACATATTGGGTTCGGAAGAAACATAGGCTTCAGGTGAGAAATATAGGCTTCAGATTAGACGGCCCCAACACATGTAGGCTTCAGGTGAGACATACAGGGTTCAGGTGAGACATATAGGCTTCAGGAGAAACATATAGGCTTCAGGTGCGACCTATAGGCTTCAGGAGAAACACATAGGCTTTAGGTGAGACATGTAGACTTCAGGTGAGACGTAAAGGCTTCAGGTGTGACAGCACCCATACATGTAGGCTTCAGGTAAGACAGCCCCCATACATGTAGGCTTCAGGTGAGATAGCCCTCGTATATAGTATAGACTTCAGGTGAGACGATCCTCATACATGTAGGCTTCAGGTGAGATAACCCTCGTATACAGGGTGACTGGTTGAACGACGGACGTATTTAACGAGATGATAGGATAATTTACATACTTTTCAACCATATAAAACAAAAATTCATACACTCAAAAAAACACAAGTTACATATTTTTTTATAAAACGCAACTATTCTTGTATTTTCTAACTCTATGCCTCAGTACTTACCATTTTCCCACAGCGTGCAGTGCTGCTCGTGGTCGCTAAGGCCAATCTCTTAGACAGGCTGATAACACACTGATAATGAAAGGATGGAGTCCGTCTTCATGTAGGGTACGTTACCCCAACCACTGGGATACCTGCAAAAGGCTTCCTGCATTCCGCGTACTTTCACATGGGTAGTAATCGAAGTAAATTACTTTGTGCAGGTTCACTGGATAAGGATTCCTTCCTCGTCCTTGATCAGGGCTAGGAACTGGAGGAAGGCCAAACGCTCTAAGTCTTCTAACAAAGTACTTTGACGGCAACTTATGTAATTCGTGATACATCGCAATATGACGTTAATTCACGTCTAACAATACTAGCTGACATCACATAGCACCACACCATATCCCAGTATCCTCATTAGAGTACTGATAAGCCATTATCACTATCAGGGCACTGCAATCCACGCGGCAGCGACGTAATTAAACACAGAATGTTCGCGACGAACGGAGGTGCGAGTGACGCACTCACCCGTACGACGGCCCGCGGGCGACTGACTAGGGCCGGCAGCGCGGGGTAGAGACGCGGGAGCCGAGACTCATCGCTCGGCTCACGCATGCGCAGTGCGAGTTAGCGCCGCAACTCGGGGTCGTTGCCCGAGGACGCGTACACGTGACTTAGTATTTAGTAAATTGTAGAAGTGAACATAAAAATATTTTTTTTATTGATGAAAATTAAGGTCATGTTTTTTTTACATATTTGGAATGTGTATCAGCTTCTTATTCACCTCTTTAAATACGTCCGTTGATTTACCAGTCACCCTGTCTAGTATAGGCTTCAGATGAGACGGCCCCGATGCATTACAGGTTTCAGGTGAGATGGCCTCGATACATGTAGGCTTTAGATGAGATGGCCCCGACACGTGTAGGTTTCAGGTGAGACGGCCCCCATACATGTAGAGGCTGCAGGTGATATAGTGACTGAGATTTGAATTGAATAAACGTTTGTTTACATGTTCTTTTTTAAAGTTAATTGGTAACGTACCACTACGGTTTACTTACTAATTTGTTTACAGCAAGGAGTACGAGATCGTGGTGTCGAAGTCGGCAGCGCTTGGTCACACGAGCCACCACAGCCACCGCCCCGAGAACAGACTGAAGAACCGGTACTTGAACATCACTGCTTGTGAGTATATTTGTGATGTTTATTGTCCCCTACACCTGTAGAAAACTCTTATTATAGCTAAAGTATCTCACAAAATGTGTAAATCAAGTTCCACTCCCTATACAGGGTGTTAAAAAAGTTCGTTTGAAATTTTAAGGGGTTACTGAGAATCAAGTATAGAATACGGGAAAAATATTGAAAAAATCCGATCTACAATTTTTTTTTCATATTTCCATACAATTCTTGATTCACTATTCAGATTAGTAAGGGAAACTAAAAACAATAGATTGGATTTTTTCTGTATTCTATACAAACTTGATTCTCAGTTAACCCCTTAAAATTTCAAAAGAACTTGTTTTAACACTCGGTATAACAACAAGTTCTCTATGTAGAATACCTCTGTATTCGTTCATTTTAAATTCTATTTATTAAAATGAGGAACAATATTTTAATTTTGGTTTAACAAAAATCTAGTTTTTTAACCTGTACTTCTAATGTTTGAAACGCCTGCCGCCATGATGTTAAGGTCATGACGTCACTAGGATAGTAAACAATAACATTTTGTTCACAAAGATCATACTTAGCGTTGTCTTGTTAACTACCCTAGTGACGTTAGGTAAACATCATGGCGGCTAGCGTTTTCGCGCGGTATTTGGGAATGGTAATTTAAAATGTAGTTTTGGGGTAAGTACTCCTGTTTCAAAAATATATATATTTTTTTGACTTTTCTCTACCTGATGATAATTTGAGATACTTTTCAAAAAATGGTGAAAATCCCTATTCTAAGTGTTTACCTCTGTCAGACGACCATTCCCGAGTGTGCGTCTCTGCCGGCGGGCGCTGCGGCGCCGCGGGCTGCGTGGGGGGCGCCGGGGGAGCGGGGGGGCCGGGGACCCGGGGCCGCGAGCCCTGCGACTACGTCAACGCCAACTTCATAGACGGCATGCTGCCGCACCTCACGCCCAGAGCCGTCGCCAGGATCAGAAGGAAGCTGGCGCCTAAGCCTCTCAGGTAACTGCTGTTAAGGGAAGGCCAAAAGAATATAGAAAGTCGTATTTGCTGGGGCTTTATTCCGTTTTTTTATTATTAATAACTTGATGGAAAGTGATAATATAGCCTTTTTTAACAAATCATAAAGTCTTATTTATAGTGTCTTATTTGCTAAGGCGGTATTTACTTCAAATATGACTGAATGATATAGACGTGAGGGACCCACAAGATAGGGTTTCTTTGTGAAAGGGTGGCCTGATATGTTATTTTCAAGGCTTTGCCACACCAAAGGCAGGTCAGACGCGGAGCAGGTCAGTAGCAGCGCGGGAGACGGCACACTGAATGCAGAAGGCAGTTCCAACGCGGTTTTAACGCGGACCCGCGTTAAAACCGCGTTCAGTGTGACGTTGACGGGTGGAGGTTAGTTGGCTGCAAGATGTCGAACGGATTCTTGCTGCTTTTGGCTCTAAGTCAAAAAAGAGAATTTTACTTGAATGTTACATTTCTATAATATTTGTCTCGAAAATCGTATATATTTTTGTTCCCACGCATTAATTCGATATTTTTTTCGTTTAAATCCATCAAGCGGTTGTAAAAAAATACAACTGCTGTGTAACCGCGTCGCCGCGCTGCGCTGCACTGCGACCGCCCCGCCCCCGGTGTGGCATGCTAACATGGTTGCCATAGTTATACAGCAGCGCGGGCCCGCGATCAAACTGCGCCGCGCCGCGCCGCGCCTGCGCTGCTTCTGACCCGCGCTCGAGCTGCCCGGTTTGTCGTCCGGCAGTTGCAGAGCGGCGCGGCGCAGCGCAGTTTGAGCGCGGGCCCGCGTTCAAATTAGGTGTGACGTACTTCATATAATTTCTTGTATTACAACATACGCGGGCCCGCATTTAAACTGCGCTGCTACTGACCTGCTTTTGGTGTGGCAAAGCCTTTATTCTCCAAAGGATGTCACTGGTGAGAAAAAAATTACATGTAAATTTTATGGCCTAATGTTAAAGGTGATATTTAATCAAACAAAACTGTCGCTTTTGGATGACATCTTTATACGTTTTTGTATGACAAATCATCGCACCTATGAAAGACCCGGCCAAAGCACACGTATCCAATGCTTACACAATGACAGCGGTTAATTGCATTGCCGGCCCTGTGATGAAATATTTAAGACCAAGTTGGATTCGCCAGCCACCTTCGTGCACACTCCAGAAGATAGAGCCGAGGTGTCGCCGTCGACGGATACGTTGTGGAGGACATCAGTCTAATTTCATTCATTTTTTCCTGTAGACAACCATCAGTGAAGCCGACTAAGCCGCCCCCTAACCTAGCGGAGGGCATAGAATCTGCGTTTCTGAACATCGAGTTTAGTGGCATAGTGGAATCGGAGCAGAACGATTCTGACACCGACGCGAGCGACGACGACAGCGAACTGGATGACGTATACGTTGACATTGGTAAGGAACCTTTTTTGTAAAGTTTCTTGGCCTGGAAATAAGGAGAAGAAGAAGAAGGAGGAAAAAGGAAGGAACCATTTTAAATGTTGCCACCCTAAAACTGAGTATGGCGTTTCGTGAAAAAATCATACCATACTCTTAGCTACATAAAGTTGATACATACCTATTGGTAGAAAAAGAGATAAAGTATTTCTTTTTCTTACACAATCGGTAACCTGATGGTAAGTGAGGATGATGCCTAAAGATGGAAACGGGCTTATTACGGTTACCCATGGCAATGGGGAACTAGCTATCTAATCTTGATCTTCATGTCAGAACACTCTATAACATAATGATCCTTATATAATTACCCGCTACACGCCCGCATTCCACCGATACCCCACATCACTATCAACGCCCAAGTTAACATCCTACAGTAGTAGTCCGTCCAACACTACATAAACCCTAAGAAAAACTGATACATACCATAGGAATCGATAATACTCGCCTCATCATTTATTTACATACTATACATTACATACTATACTATACATTTATATACTAGTTGTGGCTTCGTTTGAGGTGGACGTGTTGTGCTTGCTTCGCTCGTGCTGGTTAAATTAAATTAAATAATTTTTCGTTGCGAGCTTCCTTTTTGTGTGCTCTGCGTGGTTCCTGCTTTGGCAGCGCCGGTGAGGTTTGAACCCGCGACCGACCGATTGTCGAGTGCTGCATCGCCCGTCTGAGCTACGGAGGTGGTAAAGCTGCCGGCAAAATAACGCTATCGCTTACGACTACTTCTTACCTGGCTGAGTACAGTTCGCATCGACTATTTACATACAAAACTATTCAAACATGCCATGCGTAATCTGTTTTACGGAGATAGATAAGTGCGAACTTTTATGTTGCATTCTGTGTAAGGGCAATTATCATTATAGATGCAATAATATGGCTTC
This sequence comes from Coleophora deauratella, assembly GCA_958295455.1. NCBI lineage: Eukaryota > Metazoa > Arthropoda > Insecta > Lepidoptera > Coleophoridae > Coleophora > Coleophora deauratella. The sequence continues at coordinate 7,542,301 of OY282413.1, read as the reverse complement.
TGCACATTACCTAGCCAACATGTATGACCTAAAACGGAACTGGCGTTGCCCTACATGTGTTAACGTTAACACCGACCGACGTAAGGGTGACAGAGATACCAGCGGTAATCAATCCGACCCAATGCCCACAGAGGTCAACATGTCCTGCGATTAAATTGTACCCGAGGAGTGCCCCTCCAAATCCGACCTCGATAGTTCGTCAAATATTGAAGCTGCAGAACTGCACAAAACTTGCACGCCTTTCACGTTAGACCAATTCTCCACCCTGATGGATAAGAAATTAGAAAACTTGCGCTTCATCATCACTAGAGATCTGAAAGAAGAGTATGGCTTGGCATTGCAAAATATCAAAAAAGAATTTACTGAAACAACTGCTGTGCTGTCTTCACAACTCTCGGAGACTAAGCAATGCCTAACGTCTGTCTCAAATAAGGTGGAGCAATTAGAGAATGAGAACGCGAGGCTTAAGGCTGACATTGCCGTCTTAAAGACTTCACAGCTCACGGCTCCATCTAACTCTGATCTACAGGCCACGGTAGTGCAGCTCCAGGAAGAAATCAATGAGCGCGATCAAACAACGCTCACAAACGACGTGGAAATTACTGGCATACCTGAGTTGGGCAGCGAATCGATTATGCATATCGTGCTAGCAGTTAGTGCTAAACTTGGAGTCGAACTCACAGAGGGAGACGTAGTGTGTGCTTTCCGTGCTGGCATGAAGCGCCGCTCAAACAATGATAGCAGACCTCGCCCACGTCCAATCGTAGTGCGACTGGTGCGTCGTACCTTTCGTGATGCCATTATCAGAGAGGCCCGTGTACGCCGTCACATAACCTCTGCTGACCTTGGTTTACCTGCGCATGACCCTTGCCCTGTATACATCAATGAGAGACTTACAAAAGCCAACCGCTCCCTATTTGGTAAAGCCCGTGAAATGGGTCGGACTCTAGATTGGCGTTTTATTTGGACGAAGGAAGGGCGAATTTATGCTAAGCGTACGGACTCACCTTCTGCGCCGGTACATATCTTAAGATCTCAAAAAGACTTCTTGCGAGTTTTTGGTGTGGAACCCAGTTGGGTCTCAAAGTGATTTTAATACAGTTTTTCGCACTATCACTTGCTGCGCACTGTTTACTATCTTACTTTATCATTGTCTGTATAAAGTTGTGTGCTTTATTTACTCATTTATGTTAAAAATGATCTATTACTTGTTTTTCCTGCATGGCTTGATCATAACTGATGTTTTTCCGAACATTTCTTCTGGCTACTTTGGTAATAATTGCGCAATAAAAAGTTTTTTGGTTTCATGCTTACACACTTTACATTCTACACTTACACAGCCTGGTTTTAAAATAATTCTAATTATTTCCAAATATTTCTATTTATTATGATGGCGAACAAATATCTTAAAGTTGGTTTATTTAATGCTGGATCTTTGCATAGTAAGCATGATGAGTTACAAGCGGCTTTACTGGCTTATGCGCCTGATATTATCGCAATCAATGAAACCTGGCTGCGAGATGGCGAAACTGCTACTGCTCCTAAGATACCTGGTTACCGACTCCGCCATCTTCCTAGATCCCACGGCACACGGAGGGGTGGTGGTGGCGTAGGGTTTTATATTAGGCGCGGTGTTTTTGCACGCTCTTGTCCCCACCCTACGGTTCACGTGGAAGTGGAACAGATGTGGTTGTCACTAAATATTAAATCTACGCGAATCTTGATTGGTACTGCTTATCGCCCAAATTGGGTAAACGTTGAAATATTCCTAGATTCTCTAACTGAGTCTATTGCTAATTTTGTGAATTATGATAAAGTTATATTGTTAGGTGATTTCAATATTAACGTTCTAGATTTGAATAATAACCATACTAAACGCCTTCACGAGTTTTTACGATATTTCAATTTGAAAAACTGCATCTCTAAACCTACACATTTTACCTCACATAGTGAAACTTTAATTGATATTGTTTGTACTGATGCCCATGTATTGAACTCAGAAGTTCACCATATAATTGAGCTAGGTGGTCACGCTATTGTAATTGTAGATATAAAGATTAAAAAATGTAAAGTCCCTCCAAAATGTATAGTTTATAGGCCCTTAAAAGATTTGGATTTGAACGAGTTTAACAAGGATCTCTCTTCTGTTAACTGGGATGAAATAATAAATATGAACAGTGTTGACCTCATGGTTGATAAATTTAGTAGATATGTTATTGATCTATTTGATAAATTTGCCCCCGAAAGATCTATTATTATCAAAGAGCATCAACCACCTTGGTTCACTAGTAACATTCGATATTTAATGCAATTAAGAAATGAGGCTTACGCTAAATATAGAAATACTAAATTAGAAGAGGATAAAGTGCAATATAAGTCATTAAAAAATCTTGTTAATAGTAGTCTCTTTTATGAGAAAAAGTCATATTTTGATCTACACATAAATAGCAATTTCAGTAAACCTAAATACTTATGGAAAAATCTTAAAACAAATATTCTTCCAGATGATAAAAGTTCTTGTGACCTACCTGTACATTTGAATGACCCAGATCTGATTAACTCTCACTTCCTTAATGTTCCTGGTGAAAACACAGTGGATATAAGTTCCTTGTCATATTTTGAATTTGAACGTGCTTCTTTATCCGTATTTAATTTTGAACCAGTCCACGAAAATTTGGTAGCTAAAATAATCCTTAACATACATTCAAATGCTCAGGGCGTTGACAAAATTTCTATGGATATGATAATTCTGACTCTTCCTGCGACTCTTCCAGTTATTACGGCTATTATTAATAAGTCCCTCTCTACGGCTACTTTTCCATCTACCTGGAAGACTGCGGTAGTAGTTCCCATTCCGAAAAGCAATAACCCTGCTGACGTTAATGATCTAAGACCTATTAGCCTACTGCCGTATCTTTCTAAAGTACTAGAAAAAGTAGTCTATGAACAAGTCTCTAGGTACTGCGAATCTAATAACGTCTTACCAGACTTACAGTCTGGCTTTAGAAAGCTCCGCAGTACTTCCTCCGCTCTTCTTGATGTTGTTGACAATATTCTTACCTCACAAGACGCAGGAGACGGTACCATTTTAGCACTTTTAGACTTTTCTCGTGCATTTGAATCGATAAATATATCGCTACTACTGTCAAAACTTTCTTTTTATGGATTTGATACACCCTCAGTTCGCTGGTTCTCCAGTTATCTAAGTAATCGATCCCAGCAAGTCGTTACTCGTAGTTTTGATGGAACTGTTCGTACCTCCAAAGTAATGCCTGTCATCAGAGGTGTACCGCAAGGCTCGGTATTAGGGCCTTTATTATTTATTTTGTACAGTAGCGATATTACTAAATGTATTCAGAACTGCCGATTTCACCTTTACGCAGATGATTTACAGATTTATATACCTTGCAATAAGGATGACATTAATAACTCAGTTGTCAAAATAAATGATGATCTTAATCGAATCGCCTTGTGGAGCACAAAAAATTGTTTAGTTCTTAACCCAACTAAATCGAAATATATGATTGCCGGAACTAAGAATCAAGTCAACCGCATATCTTTGCAGAACCCAATTATTTCTGTCCAAAATGTGCCCTTGGAACGAGTTGGTCAGGCACGAAATCTCGGCATTTTATTTGACGAAAACCTTAGCTTCGAAAGTTACGTAGTAGAAACTGTGCGCAACTGCTTTTTCCGTATCAAAGTATTGTATCGAATTCGTGATTTGCTTAACGTAAATATTCGTATAAATCTATGTGAGGCATTAGTCTTGTCTAAGTTAAATTACTGTATAACTGTATTTGGACCCTGCCTTTTGTCTCGATCTCAGCGACTTTTACAACGGGTGCAAAATGCGTGTGCACGCTTTTGTTTTAATATTCCTCCGCGCACACACGTGACACCCTACTTTAATAACGCAAACCTTTTGAAAATGAAGGCTCGTCTCGAACTGCACTATGCGTGTATGTTGTTTGATATTATAAAGTACAAGCAACCTACATATTTATTAAATAAACTCCGCTGGCGATGTGAACTTCCACGCTATAAGGCTAGATGTTGTTCTTTTCCTCTGACTGTACCGCGTCACCGAACGACGGCATTCCGCGGCAGCTTCAAGTATTTCGCAACAAAATGTTGGAACAACATCCCTCCGCCACTGCGCGAAATCAAATCTAAATTTAAGTTTAGAAAGGAATATAAAACCCTTTTACTATCTCAACAAAAAATAAATTTATAATGTTCATACAAATAGGTAATGTTATGTCTAAATATATTTTTCTAACATTATCCGTTACAAAATAACTTTTAATAAGTACCTACTTATTTATTTAAATGACTTAGCATACCTATTTATTGGTGTGACTAAGATCTTATGTAATGTATGCTCCTAACTCATACCTATAAGCTGTCGCCTGCGATTTTTAGCTAACACCCAGTTTGTTTTGAGTGCAAAATATATATACAATTATGTTCCTAACTAATCATTTTGCTTAAATCAGTACAAAGTATCAGTAAACCCAAGAAGTTTGTTAATTAATAATTATTATTTCATTCATTGCTTTCAAAATACATTTAATTGTTCCACATTCCCTCCCTGTCGTTAATCTTATTGTTTTTTTAATTTGATAGTAACCCATTTATTTTAAATATTTATAAATGATGTTTCCTATCGATGTGTTTTACACAGATATGTAGTAAAAAAGCCAAGCTAAGTCGAAGATATCAGATATCGAAGTTTATATTAAAGTACCCTCGTTCAAGCAAGAAAATAAATTCGCTCTGATAAACACCACAGGCATGTACACCTGCACAACTGATGTCACAACACTACACACTTTTCTTTATATTTTAACACTATGTAAATAAGGTTTTGACTGAAAATCAGTGTTGCAGTGATTATCATTGCAACAATATGCTGAGGCAAAACCTTTTTATTGGCGCAATACAGAAGATAAAACTGTAATACACATAATTAACTAGTTGTTTAGTAAGTTTATGTACTTAAATAATGCTGTTTGGTTTTCTGTATTTTGTCGATAAATAAACGTTTTCTATTCTATTCTATTCTACTAAAAAAATTCAGTTCTTAGTTCAAACTTTAACAACTAGATGTGTTCTTTCAACAGATGGCGTTAAAACCCGCGTGAAGCTGGAGTGGCTGATTTGGCGGCGGCGCTACATAGCAACACAGGGCCCCACGCCGGCGACTATTGACGCATTTTGGCGCATGATCTGGCAACACCGAGTGCACACTGTCGTCATGATTACTAATCTCGTCGAGAGAGGCCGGGTGAGGACTTAGTCTAGCTTTGTATAAAAAAAAGTCATAATCTGCTCAGCCGATAGATGGTCCGCACTTGAACAAATAGATTTCCATAAACCACTCTTCATGGACACATGCATCTAGCAGCTTCCTGTAATCTTCGAAAGATTCTATGAATTCTGTTGCATGATCTGGAAACACTCCAGTTCTAACCGTATCATCATGATCATTCACTTTGCTGAGGAGTTTCAAGAAAATATTTGAAGAAAACCGAATCTTAAGTAGTTGAAACTCAGTTATAATTGGAGGAAATGGTCGCGGGAAGCCGCTGGATGTGCTAGATCGGCCGCTGTGGAAATCCTTGGCGATGCCTTTGTTTAACGGTGGAGACCTTAGTTCAACGGTGGATTCCTTTGTTCGAGGGTGGAGGCCTCTGTTCAACAGCGGAGGCCTCTGTTCTACAGTGGAGGCCTCTGTTCTACAGTGGAGGCCTCTGTTGAACAGTAGAGGTCTCTTTTCAACGGTGGTGGCCTCTGTTTAACATTTAATATTTCGACTCATATGATGAATGAAAATCATTCCAACAGCTTCAACGACCGAAATCTACTCTATTGAAGTGTCGGGCACCCAACCTATTTTTTTTATCCGTCTGCTATCAGCGCTCTTTGCTTTTGTCAGTTTTTGTATGGGGGACAATGTCAGCTTATGAGCAAGTACTAATGAAGTTATTCTTTATAGCGAAAATGCGACATGTACTGGCCGGATGGGGGACGTGGAAGTAGCGTCGAGTTCGGGGGTCTTCGCATCACGTTAGAACACGAAGATGTAAGGGCTGCCTACACTGTGCGCCATCTGAGGGTCCTCAATCTGGAAAAGAGGGATTCTCAGAGTGATTCTAGGGTGAGTTGGTATTTTATTGTTGAGTTTAAGTCCTAAGGCCTACTTGCGATTCTGCGTGACATAAAAGATGCGAAAGCTGATAAAATTGCGCTCCATCTAAGGGTCCTTAGACTGGAGACGAGGGATTCTCAAAGCGATCTAGGGTGAGTCGCTTTTATTGTTGTATCTAAGTCCTAAGACTAGAGGGTCTTCGCATCACGTTAGAACACGAGGATGTCAGGGCGGCCTACACTGCGCCATCTCAGGGTCCTCAATCTGGAGAACTGGGATTCCTTTATTGTTGAGTTTAAGTCTTAAGGCCTAGTTGCGATTCCTCGTGATATAAAAGATGCGAAAGCTGGTGAAATCGCTCTTCGTTGGAAACTTTTTTTCTTAAAAGCTTTTCAATATTTAAAAAAGCTGTAGGAAAATTGGTGTTGGGCCTGTTAACTGGGAATTCTGCTCAATTTTTATTATTACAAGAGTCCAAAACATTTTATGCGGTTTGAACAAAAGTTGTTCAGAAAGAGGGATGGAATCCCCAGTTATAGAATCCTACACCAGCTTTGTTACATTCTGTATAAATATGTATCAACATCACATAATTATAATCCTTAAAAAATAAAACATAAGTCTATTCAAATTAAGTCACGTTTAAAATTGAGGTTGAGGTTTCAAACTGCATGATTTTAGAAGGAAAAAAGTACGTATCTATCCTAGTTTTAGGTGTATGTATTGGTTACCGAATAAACTGCTATATTGTTATCCCATGTTTAAATGTTGACCTTTTTAATAATTACACATGTTTATCTCCTGAGCGAAAAATCTTCAATATAATACCTTCACAAAAAACCATTGATACTTTAACCAAATCTGTCTTCAACCTCAACAGGGCAGCGAATCAGACAGCCCTGCCTCAAGCGGCAGCTCAGACGACGGTCGCCTGGTCACACAGTACCACTACACGGTGTGGCCAGACCACGGCACGCCGCGGCACCCGCTCGCGGTGTTGCCATTTGTGAAGGCAGCCAGCGCCGACAAGGGCACAGTACTTGTGCACTGCAGGTGGGATATGAATAAAAAAATAAAAATAAAAAATGATTAAATATCATCAATAAGCAGATAACATAAGCATAAGTATTATTACATATATTAAGTAATTAAATGATATAGATGTGTCTTGTTGTAGATAGTTACATGTAGTAAACAGTTTAAGAATTGTAGTTAAGCGGTGTATAGATATGGAAATGGGAACTGGTATGGTTTCTCAATTCTCATACGGCATACTAAGGTTGACTTCCTTGGGGCACATAACGGACACTTCAATAAAATGTCGCGTTTTAATGGGGAAGAAAACGCAAAGCTATTTGCAGATGGCGTTACGGACGCTTGACTCATAACAACTTTCAATTAGTTCCGCGTTTTTTATTATCGAGGTGTTATAAATTAGTTTTTTTTTCTGTAAAATTGTTAAATGGAAAATATATGCGACTTGGACTGTTCCTCAAGTAAAGGTGAAGTTGAAAAGTCCATAATTGAAAACGTTACTTTTCCCACCTCTTCTTCATCCGAGAATCTTTAGGAAATTAATGATTTCCATTATTATTGCAACCAATCGCCACACAACGCGATATTTTTTTAATAATCTTTTGTTTAGTTCACGTAAACAGTTTTTTCTATACGTTTTGACAGTTAGTATGAGTCAAGCGATATCAGCGCCTCTATCGGCGAGCTTTGTCAGTTTTCTTCCCCATTTCCTACTCTCTCTCTTACCTACTACTAGAGCTACACAAAAATATGAAGTGTAAATGTGTGTGTATTTCTATACTGTGCCTGGGGTGAAGTAGATGAGGAAGAAGGGTGTTGTTTAGTCAAATGTCGCCCTTAACATAGGAATGAGGTTTGTAGAGATATAAGTATGGGCAATTTTTTCTGATTCAATTTCGCGTGACCACAATACGTAATCAAATGTATTTTTTCTATAACAGCGCCGGCGTCGGTCGAACAGGCACCTACATCGTCCTCGACGCTCAACTGAACCAGCTAAAATTGACAGGAACCCTCTCCCCATTAGGGTTCCTTTGCCGCGCGCGAACCCAGCGCAACCACCTAGTCCAAACCGAGGAGCAATACGTATTTGTCCACGACGCATTGCTAGAGCATGTCAGATCTGGAAACACCGAGTTCGAATTATGCAAAGCTCGAGAGTACCTCGCGAAAATACTCCAACCGATCAGCGAGGAGGAACTAGCGGTTCTCGATCTAAACTCGCCCAAAGCTAAAAGCGTGCACGATCTCACTAATGGCCATGGGAACGGTCTAGACAACTGTGAGACGGCCAGTATGAACACCCATAATAGCGAGAAGGAGGCTCTCGAAAATGGCAGTGAGATGTCGATAAAAACGGAAGACTTGAACAGTGAGAGGAGTAAGAGCGTGGAGGATTTGGAGGGGGGAGGTGAGGCTGAGCCGGACGGGGAGGGGGAGAGGGAGGATGAGGGGGAGGGAGAGAAGGAGGGGGCGGTGAATGGGGAGGAAACGGAAGGGGTGTACGATCTGGCACCGAGGTCAACGGATACGTATAGTAAGAAGATGGCAGCTTATAACAATTTGAGTGAGCAAGAGAAAGAGGAAGTAAGGAGGTAAGTTGGAGGATCATTCTTTATTTTTTAGCCGACATCGACATTTTATTCGCTCAGCCTAAAAGAAAGTATTACTACTACTAGTGGTGGGATAGGACTTTATTATGAAAGGTCTTATGGTCACTTTATTTAAGGTATTTTTATTTTTAGCAATTTAAGTTACAATTATAAATTAAAGTTAATATTTTCATTAACAAGTTGATCCATTTGTAAAATTAGTGCACATATACTTAGTACATATTATAATAGTATCCTATTTTATTGTAGTTTTTGTCAATAAAGTGAAGTATAAAGTAAGTTGTTAACCCAATATGTGGTTTTCAGAGTGAACCGCGCTGAGAACTACGCTTTACTGGAACGCATGCGCTCGCTGGCTAACCGACACCACACGTACCAGGGCCCGCCGCCTGTCAACCTGCTCGAGAAACAGTTCCTGGTATGACCTAGTTTAACGAACGGTTTTTTTATAGCTGTTTAATGAATATACTTTCTGTGGCTATTTAATAGACGACTCATTTCTGTGCCTGCTTATAGAACCACCTCTTTTTATGTTTGTTTAACGAATGGAACTTTTTTGCGGCTGTTTAACAAAGGGACCAGTCCTTTTTATGACTTTTTAAAAAGCCGTTTAAGAAACGAACCATTTTTAAAGCTGTTTATGGAACTGCCAATTTTTTAAAATGATTAACGAACGGACAACTTTTGAAGCTATTTAACGAACGGATAAGTTTTAAAGCTGTTTAACGAACGAGCCATTTTTAAAACAGTTTACCGAGCGCTTCCTTTTTATAACTGTTTAACAAATTGTCGTTAGATTCGTCTCGATCCGGAGAATGACATAGGATTCATTTTAATGCAGTGGGGTTTCAATTTTTTGTTTGATATGGTTAGGTTACTACTAAAAAGTGTAAATAAATAAATAATCCTACGTCGTGTGTATTTAGCTGATAACGCGGTCCTGCGTGGAGGGCAGCGCCACCGCGCGGCTGGCGCACAACGCGGGCAAGAACCGCCCCGGCGGCGTGCTGCCCACGGACTGCGCGCGCGTCATGCTCGTGCCCAAGCCCGGCCAGGAGGGTACGCCATCGTGTGTGTCGTGTGCAGTGATCGGAGTAGGTCGATTGATTTAGGGTCAACGACCGCGAACGTACGTGTTAATATGGACATGCCGCTCGGATTCCGAATTTTTGAGCAAACAAATACGAATATTAATTCTGTTATTCTACATATAAATAAATTGCTCCCTCCAGAACCAATTGATTGAACCATATTTACTTTAGTAATACTCAACTCAATCCGGAAATACCGAAACTTTCCGGAAAAAAAGGATTGTCCATGTTATAAAATCACGATGCAAGTAGCAAAAATCAATCTACCTACTCCGATCACTGGTCATGTGTCATGTGTGTCAGCTGGTCGCGGGCTGCGTGGCAGGCAGTGTCAGTGCACGGCTGGCGCACAACGCGGCCAAGATATGATATCAACATCTTCCTGCCCCGTTCCCAATTATTTGCGGTCGGGGCAACATGCCTTATTCTTCTTCCATTCTTTTCTTCTTGCCGTCATCTCAGTGCTCACTCCTTTCATACTCATATCATTCTTCACACAATCTAGCCAGGTCTTCCTTGGCCTGCCTCTTCCCACTAATCCATTCACTTCCATATTCAACAATCCGAGTTACATGACTTTCGTCCCTCCTCATAACATGCCCATATTATGACAAACGATTACTTAGCAACTTTTCTGTCACTGGCGCTACTTTCAGTCTTCCTCTTATATACTCATTCCTTATTTTATCCATTTTTGTTACTCCACACATCCATCTGAGCATTCTCAGCTGAGCTCATCTCAGGGCAAGATATGATGTCTATATGTCCATGTATAATGTTGTTAGCAACATAAAGTTATTTTAGAACGCATCAATGTCAACTGTCAAATGTATATTGCTATCTCTTTCTCTTCAATAAAACCTGTGAAAACGTCCATACGTCTTTTCTTTAGAGCAAGCCAAAAGTAATCAAAAAATAATCAAAATCTATGTAGGATTCCTACATAATTTTTGATTATTTTTTAAAGAAAAGACGTATGGACGTTTTCACAGGTTTTATTGAAGAGAAAGAGATAGCAATATACATTTGACAGTTGACATTGATGCGTTCTAAAATAACTTTATGTTGCTAACAAATGCAATGTTATCGATGCACAAAAAAAATTGTGAGTGGACTATGGCATTTTAGGGAAAGGTGTTAAGTTTCATTTATTACCCGTGACGTGACAATAGTTATAAAATATGATGCTTCCTTCTAGCTTCCTTCCTTGACTAACATGCCACTATCGTCCAATCGAATAGTATCTTTTCATCTGTTTTTTTTAGTCTTGAGTTTTTTTATGACTTCTTGAGTTTTACCTTTAGCGTGACGCACTATGCACTTATTTTACTAACATGCCACTATATATATTGCAATCGTCCAGGCAACGAATTTGTGAACGCGTCCGTGACTGTGTGTTCTTCAGGGAATGTTGTTAAGTTTCATTTTTAGTAGTGACATCCCAACAGATATAATGTATAATACTGAACAACTTTTCCCAAGGGAGGAAGGTGCGATGAAGCAGCATATTTTATACATGGTTATTTTTGGACCCCCACCAAAACTTCACAGTGGCTTCTATTCATGAAATTGAACAACTTTTTCCAGGAACGAATGGTCAATTATGTTATTTAATTCCTTTACCATCGTCCAGGAAGCGAATACGTGAACGCGTCCTGGGTGTGCGGCCGGCGGCGGCAGCGCGAGTACGCCGTGGCCCAGCACCCGCCGCGCGCCGCCGCCGGCGACCTGTGGCGCCTGCTGTGGGACCACACGGCGCAGCTGCTGCTGCTGCTCAGCCACGACGAGCCGGTAAGGGGGGCACTGCTCAGTGTTGACATGTGGCGACCTGTGGCGCCTGCTGTGGGACCACACGGCGCAGCTGCTGCTGCTGCTCAGCCACGACGAGCCGGTAAGGGGGGCACTGCTCAGTGTTGACATGTGGCGACCTGTGGCGCCTGCTGTGGGACCACACGGCGCAGCTGCTGCTGCTGCTCAGCCACGACGAGCCGGTAAGGGGGGCACTGCTCAGTGTTGACATGTGGCGACCTGTGGCGCCTGCTGTGGGACCACACGGCGCAGCTGCTGCTGCTGCTCAGCCACGACGAGCCGGTAAGGGGGGCACTGCTCAGTGTTGACATGTGGCGACCTGTGGCGCCTGCTGTGGGACCACACGGCGCAGCTGCTGCTGCTGCTCAGCCACGACGAGCCGGTAAGGGGGGCACTGCTCAGTGTTGACATGTGGCGACCTGTGGCGCCTGCTGTGGGACCACACGGCGCAGCTGCTGCTGCTGCTCAGCCACGACGAGCCGGTAAGGGGGGCACTGCTCAGTGTTGACATGTGGCGACCTGTGGCGCCTGCTGTGGGACCACACGGCGCAGCTGCTGCTGCTGCTCAGCCACGACGAGCCGGTAAGGGGGGCACTGCTCAGTGTTGACATGTGGCGACCTGTGGCGCCTGCTGTGGGACCACACGGCGCAGCTGCTGCTGCTGCTCAGCCACGACGAGCCGGTAAGGGGGGCACTGCTCAGTGTTGACATGTGGCGACCTGTGGCGCCTGCTGTGGGACCACACGGCGCAGCTGCTGCTGCTGCTCAGCCACGACGAGCCGGTAAGGGGGGCACTGCTCAGTGTTGACATGTGGCGACCTGTGGCGCCTGCTGTGGGACCACACGGCGCAGCTGCTGCTGCTGCTCAGCCACGACGAGCCGGTAAGGGGGGCACTGCTCAGTGTTGACATGTGGCGACCTGTGGCGCCTGCTGTGGGACCACACGGCGCAGCTGCTGCTGCTGCTCAGCCACGACGAGCCGGTAAGGGGGGCACTGCTCAGTGTTGACATGTGGCGACCTGTGGCGCCTGCTGTGGGACCACACGGCGCAGCTGCTGCTGCTGCTCAGCCACGACGAGCCGGTAAGGGGGGCACTGCTCAGTGTTGACATGTGGCGACCTGTGGCGCCTGCTGTGGGACCACACGGCGCAGCTGCTGCTGCTGCTCAGCCACGACGAGCCGGTAAGGGGGGCACTGCTCAGTGTTGACATGTGGCGACCTGTGGCGCCTGCTGTGGGACCACACGGCGCAGCTGCTGCTGCTGCTCAGCCACGACGAGCCGGTAAGGGGGGCACTGCTCAGTGTTGACATGTGGCGACCTGTGGCGCCTGCTGTGGGACCACACGGCGCAGCTGCTGCTGCTGCTCAGCCACGACGAGCCGGTAAGGGGGGCACTGCTCAGTGTTGACATGTGGCGACCTGTGGCGCCTGCTGTGGGACCACACGGCGCAGCTGCTGCTGCTGCTCAGCCACGACGAGCCGGTAAGGGGGGCACTGCTCAGTGTTGACATGTGGCGACCTGTGGCGCCTGCTGTGGGACCACACGGCGCAGCTGCTGCTGCTGCTCAGCCACGACGAGCCGGTAAGGGGGGCACTGCTCAGTGTTGACATGTGGCGACCTGTGGCGCCTGCTGTGGGACCACACGGCGCAGCTGCTGCTGCTGCTCAGCCACGACGAGCCGGTAAGGGGGGCACTGCTCAGTGTTGACATGTGGCGACCTGTGGCGCCTGCTGTGGGACCACACGGCGCAGCTGCTGCTGCTGCTCAGCCACGACGAGCCGGTAAGGGGGGCACTGCTCAGTGTTGACATGTGGCGACCTGTGGCGCCTGCTGTGGGACCACACGGCGCAGCTGCTGCTGCTGCTCAGCCACGACGAGCCGGTAAGGGGGGCACTGCTCAGTGTTGACATGTGGCGACCTGTGGCGCCTGCTGTGGGACCACACGGCGCAGCTGCTGCTGCTGCTCAGCCACGACGAGCCGGTAAGGGGGGCACTGCTCAGTGTTGACATGTGGCGACCTGTGGCGCCTGCTGTGGGACCACACGGCGCAGCTGCTGCTGCTGCTCAGCCACGACGAGCCGGTAAGGGGGGCACTGCTCAGTGTTGACATGTGGCGACCTGTGGCGCCTGCTGTGGGACCACACGGCGCAGCTGCTGCTGCTGCTCAGCCACGACGAGCCGGTAAGGGGGGCACTGCTCAGTGTTGACATGTGGCGACCTGTGGCGCCTGCTGTGGGACCACACGGCGCAGCTGCTGCTGCTGCTCAGCCACGACGAGCCGGTAAGGGGGGCACTGCTCAGTGTTGACATGTGGCGACCTGTGGCGCCTGCTGTGGGACCACACGGCGCAGCTGCTGCTGCTGCTCAGCCACGACGAGCCGGTAAGGGGGGCACTGCTCAGTGTTGACATGTGGCGACCTGTGGCGCCTGCTGTGGGACCACACGGCGCAGCTGCTGCTGCTGCTCAGCCACGACGAGCCGGTAAGGGGGGCACTGCTCAGTGTTGACATGTGGCGACCTGTGGCGCCTGCTGTGGGACCACACGGCGCAGCTGCTGCTGCTGCTCAGCCACGACGAGCCGGTAACGAGGGGACTGGGACACTGCTCAGTATTGAAACGTCAGGAGGGGACACGACTCAATATTGATACGTTAAATACTCCCTACCCCCCGCAACTTAAGAGTACGACGATGCTGTGAGATCTTAGTGATGACCTGAGACAACCTCCGATAATCCGTAATGATCTGAGTAGCCCATGTGGTAGACTTCTTATTATTTAAAGTCTGCGTTGATAACTAATAACCATGCGCTGAAGTTAATAACCATGCGCTGAAGTTAAAAAAGTAACCTAAGAGATAAACCAAACAAAAAATACAACTAAAACACGTTTATTGAGAAGTTATGTTTTTTTACAGGATTGCGAAGTGTTCTGGCCAACGGAGGACGAGCCAGAACTTTTCATAGCTAACTTCAAAGCGAGTTTCGTGTCCAAAGAAACGTATGTCGCGTACCGGAAGTGTGAGCGGAAGTCCCCTATTCCCACTCCCACAGAACCAGAGACAAACGGACTGAGACGGCAAGAGAGCGATTGCGCCGACGACGAGCGACTAATACCGGAGAATTCGCCGGTATTAGATGCGGAACCTTATCGGTTGGACAGAACAGAATTGAGACTCGAAAGACTCGGCAGCGGACGAGATTTATCCACAAGGAAATCCATTGCCAACGGAGATCTATTCTCCTCGCTTTCAGAGAAAAGAAACGGACCAAAATCACCGAAATCACCTTCAAAGATGTCACTGAAAAACTTTAAATTGAGCTCCCCAACTAAGTTTAAGTTTCCCGAGTGGGGGTCTAAAACGGCTGGTTCCCCCCCTGACACTGCACCGCCCCCGCCCCCCGTGGCACCCGCCTTGACAGTCGAACAAGAGATAGAACTGCGCCGACCATTCTATTACTTTGAGAAGGTCGATAAAGTGCCAGAAAACATATCCTCAGACCGAGTCATCGAAGTTACAAACGTTAGTGTACATTCGCTACAAGACGACTACCAACTAAGCGTTAAATTCATCAAGTGCTCCAACTGGCTCGAAGGTCATACCACAGACTATACGGCGGGAAAGCCGGATGAGA
The DNA here is from genome assembly GCA_958295455.1 of Coleophora deauratella. Classification (NCBI taxonomy): domain Eukaryota; kingdom Metazoa; phylum Arthropoda; class Insecta; order Lepidoptera; family Coleophoridae; genus Coleophora; species Coleophora deauratella. The sequence goes on along the minus strand of OY282413.1, from coordinate 7,526,966 downwards.
ACGAGTATGTCCGAGCGGTGCGCGAGGCGACGAGTGCGAGCGAGAGGGAAGAGGCGATAGACAGGCTGATAGAGCCGTACAAAGACTCGTTTGGACTCATCGAGTATGTGGCTGGCTGTCAGATGGAGTACAAGAACGGACCAGTGGTTGTTGTGGACAAGTGAGTATTGTTTTAAAATCTATTACTGAATGAACATTTTTTGGTTCTCTAAAACTCTCTAAGACATGGTGACACGGTTCGATCTTTGACTCTGGTTTCTATCTATGTACGGCCTTTCAATTTGTAATTTGCTATTTTTAACGAAGCCAAAGGTCAAGAAATATCGTAACGGGGTGGGAGTTGGCCTAAAAAATTGTAAACGATCAATTTTAGACCGAAGCCTTACATTTTTGACTACAAAATGACAATTTGTTAGGGCGTTGACACAAGGCGTACTTTATACGCGCAGTAAACGCGCGAGATCAAACCGTAGCGTAGACCTTTGCATCCGTCTTAAAAACTTTTGCAGACGATGCGACGCGCATATAAAATACACCGTGTGCCATCATCCTAATAAACTAAAGCTGTATTTTTTGCATTATTCATTCATCACATTACTGTGTCACTTTAGATACGGCGGGTGGAAGGCGATGACGTTCTGCGCTCTGAGCGCGGCGTGCGGGGCGTGCGGGGCCGGGGGCGCCGCGGGGGACGCCACCGGCGACCTGTACTGCTGGGCCGCGCTGGGGGCGGGGGCGCGCGCCCCCCGCGAGCAGCCCCCGCACAGCCTGCCCGCGCTGCTGCGCGCCTACTGCGCCGCCGCCGCGCTGCCGCCGCTGCTGCAGGTGAGACTGTGCTGACTGTATTGTACTGTACTGTAACGTAATCTGCGCTGCGGCACTGTAACGCACTGTATTGCACTGTACTGTACTATACTGTGCGGTATTGTACTATAACGTACTGTACTGAACTGCACTGTATTTTACTGTAACGAACTGTACTAAACTGTATTATACTGAACTATACTTTTACAAGCAACTTTTCTTTTACTTTATGATAAGGAAGAGCGATGCTTCCTGATACAGGTATTTTCATACTTATTAGGAAGTCTCAACCATGTTTGTCTTAGCTGTAAGAATAAAAAAAATTAAATCTTTTTTTCAATTTCATTTTACACTGTACACTATACTGTTCTGTACGGCATTGAAGTTTACTGCACTGCTCCATGCTATATAATATGATGAGTACTACGTAAAGTTGACAATGCGGGTAGGATCCGGTGACGGTAGCTAAGCGCAAGTTAAGCATCACACATTTGCGCGCAAAAAAACGTCGCGTAGTGTAGTAGTCTCATTTCAACACTTCATTTCATCATCACTGTCATCATCACTAATCATTATCACTTATAATATTATAAATGCGAAAGTATGGATGTTTGTTTATTTGTTTGTTTGTTTGTTCCGCTTTCACGTCGAAACTACTGAACGGATTTGGATGAAATGTGGTAGGTAGATAGATAAAACACTCGGCTAACACATAGGATGAGGAGGAGAAATGCTTAAAAACCCAAAATTTCCACTTCATCACTAGATGGCGCTATCTTAACATTTTCTTTCTTTCTGGACACAATTCTGAAGTCCACGCGGATGAAGGCGCGGGCGGAAGCTAGTATAATATAACGCGACATTTATATATAATGACCGAAGTGTGATGATTACTGTACTATAGATGTTTTGATTAAAAAATTAACCAAGTACATCTTTGTCCGCAGGATCACAGATGAAACACAGCAGAGTCACGGTAATACATTATGTAGTTTTATACATAGTAACGAATACTCAGAGCGTTGTGTGTTCTATTGTCTATATCCTTCTATACACGTACACATGTGTGGGTGTCGGCAGCTGTAAGGAAGATGTGCTTATCTGATAACAATCTTTTTGGTAACATATTTATTTTTTATTCTTATTTAGTGATACCAACTTGGGCAGTTAATAGTTGGCATCTGACTACGTGTTAGAGTGAAAGAGATGCAGATATACTGAACGAGATTCTGACCTATGAAGGTCTCTTTTTTAATTTATTAAAGAAACTATGTTAAGTTCTACAGTGATATGAACTTTTTTGTACAGTTAGTAAAAAGAAAATCTGAACAGAGCAGCTTTATGCTCCCATACAATACTAGAACACAAATCAGCATTTATTATGTTTTACTTGTAGATTTTTTGTATATCGATATTGGATGCTCAAACGTAACAACAATAATTAGTGAAAATTAGCTGAAGCTAGGACTTTGAGGCTTATGAATATAATCTTCTGTGCTTTAATATTTTTGTGAACATTTTGGGTCGTTTCGACCTGTTTACTCAATGTAGACAATTTTACAATTATTTGTTATGGCCGTTAATATACAGAGTCTGAAAAGATCACTCCAGGAAATGCGTTCCACTATTGAAACTAAACCACTTTCCAAGGAACCCATACCGAATTCTTAAAAAAAAATTGGTCTCCATACCAAATTGGTCAAGTTTTGATCAATTTGTATGCAAGTCTACCATACGGAATTCTCAAAAAAAATTTTTTTTGACTCCATACAAAATTGAATGATTTTCCGAACAATTTGTATGAAAACTACCTTTTTTTGAGATAGTTTCATGAGTAGAACACTTTGTTAAACATTCCGGGAGTGGAATTTTGACACCCTGTATACTACCGGAGATTTTCTACTCATTAAAAGCATTTTTAGTCTCTCATATATATTTTTTAAAGGATTTGGGCAATTATTCTTCTTACTAAAAGGTTATCTTTGACTGCAGTCTTATAGTAGCTGTTCTATGGTATATAGTGCTTTTGAAATATAGATATTTTCACATAAACTTCCAGTGCAATAGTTACTTCACGCGTTTGATAGTGACGATCCGAAGAGACATGTTTTGGTTATTTATTTTCTTCCATTTTGAGGTGTATTGAAGGCTTGGTAAGTGACGTGTCGGTACCGATTTATTACAGTAGAACCTCTTTAATCCGAACAACCAAAATTTACCCCCCGTTCGGATCCGTGGGAATTTCTGCTAAATAAAACGACCAATAAAACGAAGGTGTTATAGTGTGTTATTATTGAAACTGTGTTTTAATCATGAAAAATTTCAATACAACTAAATGATAATGATATAATTAATATTATTTTAAGGAATTCCAGATTATTGATAACGCTTTATCCCTTAATTTATGCCAACGCGAAACGCGGGGCAGTCAAATACAGTTAGTGTACCACTGAAATACGCGCGTCGTACAGCGACTTACTGAGAAACGGCGGATGCGCGGGTATAGGCGGGTTGTTCGGATTTTAGAGGGGTTCGGATTAGGAGGGGTTCGGATTAAAGAGGTCCTGCTGTTCTGTCCTCGGAAGAAAGAAGGCCGCAAAGTATACGGACACTCCATATGCTTTTCGGCCTTTTTTCTAATAAGGGCAGATTAGGCGTTAGGTATTTTTCTAGGCGCACGGAGACGTGTGTTAGTTATGAATGTATTTGTAATTCCTATTAAAGTTTTATGGTCCAGTATTTTTATTATAACAATAAAATTTATTATTAGGTGTATTAATAAATAAAATAATCGTAGTTTATTATATTATAATTGATATCGCTGCCTTTCGAAAATAGTGGCACAAAACGAAATAGTCCGTTTTTGAGTTATGAATACCACTGTGTTCAAAATGAGCTATATTTTATTGTGAACAAGACAGCACTTTAATAAATATAAAAACGTAATAACTATCAATATTCTGGTTACCTTGATTATTATAAAAAATATAGCAAACATTTTTTTTACAATTTTTAAACTGCTCTTCTGAAAAATCATCATTTTTGAGATGTGTCCCTATTTGCGAAAGGCAGCAATATAACAATGTAAAGACTGCTTTTAGTGGTGTGTCAATTAAGGATACAGTCAGTTTTGGAGACCAAACGAAACTGGAACTTAGGGCAGTAAATAGGCTTTTTCACGTTGTCGAGGTATGAACGTAAAATTTAATCACAGTAAAATCCCCTAAAAGGTAAGCTTAGCATTTGAAACGTTTTTTTTTTTAAATTTCGATTGGTGGGAAACTTATACTAAGTATTCATTTGTTTTAATTTATCACGTGTAGTTTAAACTGTAAAAAAAAAGTACCGTAGTCTGGTTTTCACCAATAATAAAATTAACATAAAGCATTTTTTATGATTTATATGAGAAACGTCTGTATTTCTCATTTTTTTAGTATCGTGAGATGTTTGCGTTCATATCTCGGCAACTAAGCCTTGACGTTTGCAGCTAGCGAATCAGTAAGGCGGGCTGTGTTTGCGTACACCGTACTTTTCGTGCCATTTTAGGCTTAGCTAAATATATTGCGTAGTTAGTATAATTTGCCGCCTCCACAGAGCTAGTATTGTAGCTGAGATAGTAGTTAATTGTAAATGTTTCGCAGGGATGTGGGATGAACCTCCAAAATCATACTCAGTCGATGTTTCGGAACGTCTATGCTTCTTCTAAAATAGCTAAATAAATATTTACAGGGGCTCCTATTCATGAAACTAAACAATTTTCTTCTAGAAAAACCCAACATATCATTATAGGAAACGTGAAAATGCGGAATTTACCTTCTCTCGCCGACACATCGTCGCTTGCGACTCAGTGAACCTTTCATGCAGTGAATCGATTATCCCGCTCATATCACGGATATTGGCGCATCTGTCGGCCGACTTGTATGCAGAGGGGGGTTGACCAGGCTTGACGTTAGCCCAACCAAGAAGTTTAGGAGCCAAAATTGTATGGAAAATCTAAGGAAAACTTAGGTTACAAGGGTAAACACCCAAAATATTTCTTTTACAAAAGGTTGTTTTCGTGGAGCTAGTACCATCAGTTTCAAATAACATTGAAATACACAAACAAACCATCCGTCTATGTAGAACAGTTGCTAGATAAATAAATATATATATAAATAAAGCATTTTTATTGTAGTTTTTTATTATTAATTGAATGTATGAATAAAACGCAAACACGGCTAGCCTATCATCTTTCGTTACCAAAGATGTGTCTATGTATATTGTACGGTCGGTAGCTCGTTAGGGATAAGCTACACTCGACTGTGCAGCTCAGCGTTCATCGCTCTGTCCCTTTCTGCCACTAAGGGTCTAATCACACTTATCATGTCAGGGCCGTGTCCGGGACGTAAAAGGGCCTTTGCCACATGTATATTAGGTACATACATGGCTCTGATAAGATGGACAGACATTAAAGGGCGTCACACACTAGCGCTATTTCATCTTACGATATCCACCACACTCATGGACAGATATTCAAGCCTCATGGGCTTTAAACTTCACGGTCACCCCACTTCATCCATGAGTGTGGCGGATATCTTAAGATGAAATAGCGCTAGTGTGTGACGCCCTTTAGGTATACGTAATAGGGTTTTTCACAAATTTTTGAAAAGTATCTCAAATTGATTATTAGGTGAGAAAAAGTAAAAAATATTTTTTTAATTTTTTTTTGAAACCTATAAGTACCCCAAAAACACATTTTAAATTACCATTTCCAATTAGCGCGCGAAAACGATAGCCGCCATGATGCTTAGGTCGTGACGTCATTGCAGGAGTAAACAAAACAGCTCTGTACTAAAATTTTGACACATAATCGCGAACAAAATGTCATTGTTTACCACTATTGTGACGTCACCTGACAACCAGCATGGCGGCTGTCGTTTCAGACATTTGAATAACAGATTAAAAAACTTGATTTTAGTAAATCAAAAATTTTTTTTTTTCTCATTTTATTGTATAGAAATCATATTAAATCGATTACGTATTACAAATACCACAGTAAATAAGCAGTTTTAGACGTTTTCTTGTATATAGTAAAATACCCTATTTGCATTCAATCACATTTCTAATGTTGGCAGATCTGATCAGACTTCTCGCTCTAGGAAGTGTCCTTCTTAGTGCTAGAAAGGGATAGAGCGCGGGGAAAAGCGGAACCGCGCGGCCAATTGTAAATCTTGTTCGCTGATTTAAGAACGGTGCGAATGAGACCGATAAATATTCCTATACATAATATAATTCTATCTCTTTTGTGTCGTTCTAAAATGATGTAAAAGGTTTAGGCTCGTTGGCAGATATGGTTGTCGCAGCTGTTTATCAATGGTTTCAGAGGGAGCGGAGGAAATTATCATTTTATCTATTAATTGGAGGTTCAGAATTTAATAAAATAATTGATAAAATGAATATTTTCTCGCTCCGTCCGAAACTAGTTAAGATATTTAAGATTTATAACTCCTGTGTAAGTATTATTGTTATCGTGTAATAATAAATAATGTATGATATACTTTTGTTAACTTTAATACACTAAAATGTATCTAGCTGAATAGGAATCTTACAGTCACTGAATAGAGGTATTTTTTTTATTCGTTTACAAACGGCGACAGATTAAATACTACCACCTACATAACCATAACTTACACTACGTGCGTTGCACAGAGTTGAAAGAAAGAGACGCCGCACGCGCCTCATAGCGAACACGAATTAAAAAAACATATCCGACCTTCTCGCACGAAAGGGTCGATAGATGTGTCGTCTTGTGAACCTCATGTAATGTTATGAAAAGCAAATACAAATAACATTTTATTTATTTAAAAATAAAATTAAAGTTTTAGTGTATTCAAGTTCGCAAATCTAACGTTCACGATTACGAAAATGTAACTTAGGTTATTGAAATAATACCTAAGTACCTAAGTAACCTTACTATAATACCTAAGTATGTCGGTGTATACAGTTTGAATTTTCGTACTTTTTCAAGAGAATCACCCGTAGATAATCACATTCGCTCGCAATTTTCGTACGTATACAGGGTGGATAAAGATGTGGTCATTATCTTAGGTGTTCATTTTGCTCATCACATGTAATACATTACTGTCACAATATATTAAATAGTAGGCACTTCATACAGAGTGGAAACTCGTTGCCGCTCTTTGATGGCGACCTCATCCCCCTGCGGGTAAGGTCCGGTGACAGTCCAAACAGTTGCGACTCAGTTATCAGTTATCTCTTCGCTACTACGTGTTAGATAGGGAAAGCGTAGTAGGTAAGTTACTCTGACGATTTGTATGAAATGTCCGAGTGTGACGCTGTACTGCGCCTAAGCACAAAATAGACACAGAAGGTCCGCTCAATACAAACCACTAAAATCGTAAGCATATACATGCTTATAGAAATATACGGTCGTTTAAGGCAAGGTCATGCGGCAAAGTATCACAACAGTATCGTGACCTTGCCTACAACGACCGTATACGTCTATAAGCATGTATATGCTTAGGATTTTAGTGAGCGTATTGAGCGGACCTTCTGTATCTGTGTATTTTGTGGCCTAAGTGTGTATTTGAACAAACGTCCTGTATAAGCCACTCATTTATTTAAGCAAGGCACTGTCATGCAGTTGTGGAATATGGATCATAGTAAGTAATAAATTGTGCTGAATGTTGTAAACACCTCAAAATTATAAAATTCCATGTTGTATGCACGCCCCAGTGTTGCCGTAGTTAGTAAGACATAAATGTTGCCAGGAATATTAATTGACATTTAAAAAAAAAAACGGAAACCGCCTTCGTACGAAAAATGTGCCAATGTTTTTGTACTTCCCTTTCTATCAGTTTTGTGCATTCCATTGGATTTTTTTTTCTTGTTATAAAAATATATTTTTACCTGCCCGCCATTTTACACGACTTATTGTCTGCTTATTCATTTATAGACACTTTATGACTGATTTTTATACATTTTCTTGTTATATATTACAATAGATAATATTATGACCATATAGAAGTGTCTTTATTGAGCTATCTTGGACTGAGATTTCTTTTTGTTTCGTTTATTTAACTATTGGCGAGTTTAATGTGTTAAAACAAAGAAAATACTCATTAACGCTTGAGAACTTGACAACCATGTACAGGTGTAAAAATAACACAAAGCACATTTTTAACTGCGTTCTTTACCTACGTGTGAAACTGAACAACTTTCCCAAAGGACCATAAGTTGATAAATATTGAGCATTAATTGAGCCTCCTAAACGAGCCTTTTTTGTCAAATCGTTTGTTTAAACTTTTTAATTGACAACATTTCATATTATTGTCCCCAGTTTTTATGAGTGTTTTATGTAGAAAATGCAATAATTTAAACACACATTTCTCCTTTTTAAATAGTTACATATTACGCAAGAAAATTTCATTTTTCTCCTTCAGGGCGCTTTTATTGTCATGCGGATTTGTGCACGCACGCGGGCCATGCCCGCGCCCTTAGGCGCCCTTAGGCGCCCTTGGGCGCCCTTAGGGTTTTACAGGCTGTATGCATATTATGTAAGGTGTGTGTGCTAACTGGGTGTCAGCTTATTTTAAAAAAAGTTGTAAAGTCGACTTGACGGAATGGCTCTATACTGTATACAACAGGTTAACAACTAAAAAAAGTAGCGTAATTTGAAAATGTGCACTGTTTTGTATGTAACTTACTACGAGAGTCCTGTATTTGTAACTACATACTTGAATACACCACCGATTGTAACATATAAAAAGTGAGATACATCACAACATAGTAAACTAAAAACATATAAAAAGTCACGTTACTTTTAACTCGTCAAAAAATAAATGTAAGCATATATTTTCTAACTTATGCTAAAACTGTAGGGTACATGATCGCAAGTCATCCGAGGTTTTTTTATCGAATGTTGTTTTTTTTTTTAAAATTTTTGAAATAGTGGGATATGACTGACGTCATAATAAGTCGTTTCCATTCTCATTTTGGATTTTAAAATCAAAGCGAGCAAGTTTTTCTGTGATTTCAATAAAACAGCTACTCGTATGTATTTAGTGAACAATTTTCATCATTTATTTTTGATGCAGTCATGTACCCTTGTATAATATACATATTATGTTATTATTAAGTACTACTCGTCTAGATTATAATTCGTTTTAAGTATACATATAACCTAATTATATTTAATTAATATTGTATTTTTACTGTACAGTTTTTTCTACTGGACATGTAGTAGGCATCACAAGAATTCACTATGTAAATCCTAAGTCTTATTTATTTTTTATTATGTAACCGCCTGTATTATTTGGAATGTAAAAATATACGTATTTAGAAATTTATCTACAATTCAATTCTGTTTTATTTTGTTTTTCTACCGCGTCTTTGGTAGCATGACATTTTGAAAAGATTCTCTCGTAGTGCACCATCAGGCGAGATTTTGTTCGGACATGTGCGGCCTTTTAGCATAACCATATCGCAACACGTCCACTGCTGGGCATTAACATTGATTTCAGCCCAGCATTGTTTTTGAATCGGACATTGTGATATGCACTATTTTCATGAAATAAACACAACATTTATTCAGAATAGCTCGTCGCCAATAGTCTATCCACGATATTTTTAGGAGTAGCTCTGACAATGAAACCACGTAATACGAGACTGACCGATATATTCATAAAAAGTTTATTGTAGTACCACATAAAAGTACCCACAAACATAATATGTACCAATTATAAAATAAAATCGCGTTAATTTTTTGCTTTTGCCCCACTTTAATCTAAGTTCTGGGTAAAATACAACTTTACCGTAGTCGGAGTAAACTATATCAAATTGTTACGTATATAAACTTCTTACTCCAGAACAAATATTAATATTAGTAATTTTCGGAATTCTCAGTACAAGGAAAACAGTTTCAAAGTCGCGCAAGTCTTATAATGTAAGTAAGTTGTGGTGAAGGTCCCGCGATGGCGAAAGTAATAGAAACAAGGTACTGGTACAGCTCCTGAATTTCCAATGTCACGCAAACTACGACGTGACTAGGTCAGTATGAAAAGGGCAAACTTAATAAATAACTTGTGGGCTTTTGCCCTTCAGGGCCTCGACATTTGTTATTTCTGGAACGTTTCCTGACGTTAGTTTCGAGCTGATCCTGAAGCTATAATATTAAGCTAAAAAAATGTTAGATCTTTATGTTATTCGCCTTGGCCCTATCGATTATTCGTGCTCATACAGCACATAATATATGATTTTTGTTTTGCTGCTTTGTGATGGATGATCACAAAAAACTTTAGCTGGAAACAATCTTGGATTTTGATACCAAAACAAGAGGTTCCCAAAAAAACTTGTAATCTACTTGTAGCAGATAGGCAAGAGAGGCGCAAAGCCGGAATGTGTGAACTCTCCTAACAAATAATAGGTACTGAATATTATAACTTAATTATAACCAGTTATAACGTAAGGTACCCCTAGATTCCGGGGCGAAGATTCTGGGTTATAGGAAAATAGTAGTTCGACTTATTTGTAGCTGGCCTAATCTTGTCACTGGCATATTACTGAGAATCAAGTATACAGGTGTTAAAAGCGGTCAAGTGCGTGTCGGGCCACGCGCAGTGTAGGGTTCCGTACTACTTCGACAGACACTGTTCCAAGGGGAAATCTCCCGAATACTACTCGTTAACTTGTAAAGCCTACTTAGCTGTGATAGGTTTTCTTTTAACTTCGTTATATATACTTACTACTGCCGTGATTTTTTCAAATTTCTAAAAACAATCTTTTAGCTGGCAAAGTCATGTGTCCGCCACATGACTTTAACAAAAAAAAATCACTTTAAAGCTTTATATTTCGAAAACGGATCCCTGAATCGGAAAATAGTTTTCGCAAACCCAGAATTTTTTGAAAGACCTATCCAACGACACCCCTCATCATGGGATAGTCGACAAAAATAAAATTCATCCGCACTTCACGTGTACCCTTTTTTCAAGACTTTATTTTAACACTTTGTCGGCATGATTATTACGTAGGCCTCTTCATAATTCTTGCAAAACAAAAGTATTTATTAACATTTTTCAAAACACAAGATATCCCAAGCACATAATAATTCCTCCTCAGTCGTGAACTTCTACCTATTTAACTGACTTTTTATGACAGGATGAAGTCTAAAGTAACAAGGCGCGTAGTCTGAGCTATAAGGTGGATGATCCAATAATGCGAGGCCCAACTGGGGCAAAAAATCCAGAGTTAGGCTGCCCGATGTGCTAGAGCGTTTTCTTGATGGAGGGGCCAATTATAATCAGACGAGATTTCGGTCCTTATTTAATACTTGATGCAGACAAATCTATGTGTACCAGGCAGAGGAGACTGTTTTCTGTGAATGCAAGACTATTCTTTTAGCAAAGAAACCTGTAATCATTATTTTTTTAACAGATCTCTGTTGCTTAACCATGGTCGATGCTCGCTTATCTTCAAACACTCACAGTTTTGATTTAGATTTACTGAGAATGTCGAAATAATACAACCAAGTTTCGTCTCCTGTAACGATTAAATCTACATACTTAGAACGGCCCAAGTCATAGTTTTCTAAAAATTTATCTACACCAATTTACACGCGCTGCTCTCCGACTTTCATTGAGGGACTGAGGGATGCACAAAGAAATTATATTTTTTACCTCCGAATCTTCATGCAATATTGAATTTAATATTGATGCACCAATGCCTAGAGTTTCTTGGATTTGTCTGTATAGGATTCGCCGATCAACTATGATTACGTTTTTTACTGCAGTAATTTTTCTTGAGTCCTACTGGCAGTGCCGTAAATAGCCTTTTTTGCGCCCTGTGCGAGCTTCTATAACTGCGCCCTTGTTTTTTTTAAGATATTATAGGTACCCTAGAGCAATGCTATGTATAGGCCTACTTTATTTCATTCAGGGTGATAAAATAAAACTTGGAATTGGTGGACCAATTATGTAATATTTTGCGCTGCCAAAAAAATGAACGCGATGTTTTGTCTAATTTAAAAGACGTTTTTGATGATACTGGCATGTAGGTACGTATGTGTTGGAATCGAGCACTAGGGGCGCAGCGGGAACTTATCAGAGCAAACCGAAAAAAAATAGTAGTCCTGCCTGGTCTGGCCATTCTTGCGCCCCCCAGAGTCTACGCCCTGTGCCTGGGCACCGGTGGCACCGCCCTATTTACGGCACTGCCTACTGGTTACTGCTCGACCTGACCTTTCGTCGTCTTCTAAATTAAAACTACAATTATGAAACTAATTTTAACAACGGAAAACAGACAAGGAAGTGTACTCGTCACCCTTGGGTTCTAATATTTCTTCATGGTACTCTTGATATGACAATCTACGCTTGAAGTCGTAATAAAATATAACTCTGAGTCACGGTGACTCAGGCAAGCCATTTTTTACAACTTTTCACGAACACTGAATCAAAAATACTCAGTACAGGAATAAGCTGTGTACATGTATAAACTTGTAGGTTTTGCCAGTAGTAAACCCACTCAATCAAACTGGTATTAAACTTCTTAGATTTCTTACTTTGCACGACTTATGGAGCAGCCTACGTATGCATGTCCGTGCCAAATTACAGCTCTCTAGTACTAGATAATAGTTTCTGAGCTAAGCCGCGGACAGACAGACAGACGGACATGGCGAAACTATAAGGGTTCCTTGTTGACTACGGAACCCTAAAAAAGTGCGTTAGTTTAAGGGGCTACTTAGAATATGTTCTGTATAGGAAAAATCCAATCTGCAAGTTTTTTTTTCAGTTTCGCAATGTAATGTCGCGGAGGCATTTAAGGTGGAACCTGTCTAAAGTGCGAATATGAACACACATAGAGATTTTTTTTTGTAGTGCAAGATATTCGATCGTACGTTCGTTTATTTTTTTTTTTCATGATAAAACAATCTTATGAAAGCAGTACAGCTGCTGTTTACTTCGAATAAAATACGTACCTATTTCCATTTTCTATCATAATGAAAAGAGCGTACTCCCATATCAAAGGCCGGCACCGCACTTATGACTCCTCTGGTGTTGTGGGTGTCTATGGGCGGCGGTAATCGCTTACCATCAGGTGATCCGTCTGCTCGTTTGCCACCTATGCCATACAAAAATAAAAAATAAAGTAAATAAATTGTTTTCGCATATCAAAAGAACAACGCTGCAAGTAAAATCGTGGCAGGGTCGTAACCAGTTTAAGGGCCCCTGGTAGAAGCTTTTGATTGATTTTTGCGGTTCGTACGCGTCGTACGTATTAGGAGTTAGTGTTAATTCTGTCACTAGAGGGCGTGATATTTTAATACATAGTATGTATTGTAGGTATGAGATACTGACGTTAATTATAATTTATGGAGGGATGAGGAAAGGTTGATAATTGCTATCAACCAATAATAGATCATTCTGCTCAGGATTAGGTAACTATGTTTATTTCTCAAAAACGAAAAGAAAACACCAATTATTCAATTACATAATATTTAAAACGTTATTTATTATGGATACTTTAGTTAATTTTACCTACGTCATTACAATAATTCCAAATGTGTCGCGGCCTTTAAACATGGACTGTGTCAGAAAATATTACTTTCGGATATTATAGTTATTGACGAACAAACAAATAGACGGCGATATAATTATAACAATAATCAGTCTATAAGTATGTATGTTTATTTGTCTACATTGGGTATTTTAAGGAAATAAAAAACTTTCGTGAATTTTGTGATTATTTTACAGTCACATAATTGCACTATCCATAAAAGACCGCACTGAGTAGTTCATAGTAAGTGATTATACATAATTGCGATTACTGATTACTCACCTTCAGTTCCACTGTCTCTAATAATATATTGCGGCCCTTTGATACAATTGATTTTAAGTGCCATTTATTACGACTTTATGTGTAATTTTATGCCAATATCATTTCATGAAAGTTCTTACAGTTTGTACGGTTATCCAAAATTTTAAATTATACTGATTGATATGCTTAAAGGGCATCCCTTTGAATGATATTTTTCTCTCAAGATATGTAACTGTAGAACTTTTATATTGTGTGAAATTTGATAAGTGAAAAAACATCATCTAGGTAAGTAGGTATATTAACCTGTAATACATACTACATAATCAATGTAATAACTATCTACTTATAAAACTATCAATGATTTTTAAAAGACAATAAAATAAATTTTCTTGTAAAACTACAGAATATTGTTAGAAAATCATTACATATTATGTACTTAAATAAAAGTTGAGACATCTCGCCTTATCATAACTCGTAGGAAAGTACATCTGGCGATTGTCCGTTATATTAATAATAAATAGAAGATCAATGGATTGACTTACTTAAAGCCATAATATATGAGTAAATATTTTAAAGCCAAATTTTATAGTCTGTGAGGTTATGCCGACGTATTTGTGTCGATATAAGTTCATAAATAGGTAACAACGTCCATAAGGTTGCAGCCTTCAACATTCAGTGTGACAACAGTATTTTCTACACGGAAAAATCTCAAATAATTAAATCTATCAAATTGAAGGCATTTACTAGAATAACCTAAAATATGATACTTTAGACTTAATTAAACTTGTCTCTCTGTAATAAATAATAATGTAGCATTCACCAAAAATATCAAAAATGCCTTCGATACACTTAGTACTTACATTAGAAATCAATCTTTAGGCTGCCACACCTACGCCTATTTCATTATCAAATACATATTATAAATATTCATAATAAGCCTCATTATGGCTTCATTGCTAATTTACAAATAACTTTAAACTTGAAACATTTAAATGTAGTTAAAGCATTTTTCTGTCGGTGTTCGGTTGTCACAACGCCCCCAACAGAGGACACAGAACGTTACTTGTTAAAAAGAGTAGCAAATCAGCTAAAAACACTCGAAATAATTTGGCCAGCCTCTACAATTTCAACATACATATCTACTCTTTTTTGACAAGTTAACACTGAACATCCAAAACCGACATAGCCGTCTTGAAGGCTTTTGAAATACATATTATTAGAGGTACATTAACGATATACTTAGCGTCTAATCACAACGATAAAATTATGTGATAGGTATTTTTGGTAAATATTTAAACTGCTACTACAGGAATCTCAAGTTAGACGAATTTTAATTATTGTCGTCGTAATCCTATAACTACATTTTGGCTAACATATATTTTAAGCATAAGTACATATATTAACAATGCAAAATCAGCTTAAATTCATATTTAATAATGATGAACAAGGGAAACACTCAAGAAATCCATTAAGTACGACACTATTAATATTTATTATTGTCTAACATTATTGATATTATAACTAAGTATGTTCAGATACATATCAAATAAGAAATTGTTAAGTACATCGATTTAAAAAAATATACTATGACTTATGCTCGTGTAACACAGCATGGAATACGCTTCAAACTAATCTTGAATTTTTCAGTAAACTTTATGAAACAAACTAGCATGACATATATTGTAAAACAAAGATGATAGCAAGTCAAGAATATTGAATAAAAATATACTAGCGATATTGAGTCATAAATAAGCAGAGGGTATAGGAAATTACATTTTCCGCTCCGATTCATCGAGGTCGTCGGGCTCTGACTGAACCTCGTGTAGTTTAATAGTAAAATATATATGTATAAGGAAAGCAGAAATCACAAAGCTCGTAGGATTAAACATGATTTGAGATCACTATAGGTAGAGAGTGAATCGAAGCGAATATATAAAAATAATTGATGTTAATATAATATAATACTTACATATTTTATTCGATATTATTTAATATAAATAATTCAACTATAATAAAGTCTACGTTAAAATGATTTTTATGTACTCTTAAATCTATCAAACATTGATTAATTTATTTATTGTCAGCTTATTTTTTTTTTGTTTTATTGTCCAATGTAAATTGTCAATGTATTGTCAATTTCGTTATATTATTGGGAATTGACAAGGGTAAAATATTAATTGATCAAATTGTATATAATTGTAAATATAGGTATTCAATAATGATTTTATTGTCAAATTGGAAGTATTATACGTACATTTAATTTCTAGTCCTTTATCCCAGTAGAAGAACTGGAAGTATTGTAATTGAAACAAACATTTAATTCTTAACTATAATACAATGCGAATAATTATGCGAATTTGAATACAATTTTAATTTGACTCGCATTATCTACACAAAAAATCGGTAGTTTCTTCTATTAGAAATACAAAAATACTGCCAGTATAATAAAGGGAAAGAAGCTCGCTTTTTGATAGTCACGAAGATAATATATTATTTCGAGGCGAAAGCTATTAAAAAGGATATGCTCTCGATATGGCTATTTTTTATTGATATTGGAGTTAAAGCCTGCGTAAATTTTGTAAAATCTCTTAAGTTAGAGATATTTAAGAGATCGCTCGCTCAGTCCGCCGGAAGCGAGCATTCAGTACACATAGGGGATGTACTCAGGGACTGCGTAGTCAAAGTAGGGGTGGTAGAAAGTGCGGCGAGCCGGGGGCAGCATGACGTCGGAGTAGCGAGAGAACTGCGACACTTGGCGGCTTCCAGATTGGGGTTTCCTGAAAGGCAAACGAAACGTTTAGAAGTAAACTGGTTGAGTGCCAGTTGGACTTGCTCTCCGAGTGTTCCGTACTAAAACATAATTCAGAATAAAATATTTTGTGGTGTAAAAAAAAGTGTTTGTGTGTGAGACCAATTATCTAGGGGTTCTATCAACTTTTATGAAATCGTAAATATTTTTGGACTCCCTATACAAAGCTGTGTCTATACAAATAAATGAGTTGATCGTTTTTTTTTTATTGTTTTTTAATCAAAAATGTTCTGTATCAAAACACTGACTAATCCCCAGTTAACGAGTCCTACACCTGTTTTGTTACTGTATATATATGCATACACAACATTCAAACAAACTTTGTTTTGCCAAAAGTTTTCGGAGTAAAATTAAAAGGACCCTTCAAAGGCCTTTGGGCCCCTCGCTTTCTTTCCTGACTACGGATCTGTGTTCTTACTTGTTATGTCTGGAGCTGGTGGATGGCTCGTCAGCAGCTGGGTACTCCATCTGCAGCGGCTGCAGGCCCCTGGGTTCTTGTTCGCCGTAGTTTCCGTAAACGTAGTCGTCACCACTGTAAAAAAAACGACGTACAGGCAAGGGAAAAAATATGCTTGGTCATTTTATTTGGATTCGTGTCTCAAATCGATGATTGTATTTTATTTATTTATTTGTACTTTATTGTACACAGAAAAGAGACACAGACAGACATTAACATACATACATATATCATGTATTTTTTATAGAAATTTATAATGCCTACTTTTTTGAAAGTCAGTTTTAAAAACTATAACTGACCTATTTTCGACATTAGTAATGGGAACTAAAAAAAGTTCATGTCAACGCGGAATATGAAAAGCGTTATATGAAAGTGTATAAACGTCGACAAACTTTTAAGGCGGGTACCTTACATTGCTGCGTACGTTTCATACATAAAGATAAATAAGTTTCAAAATATGACACTCTTTTAAAACATAGGAAGTGATTTGACTATATCCTCTTTGGTAGGTATAATCTTAAAGTTAGCGAATAATGAAACATCATTTTGTAATCTCATAAAATAATTATTTAAGATAAATACAGAAAGGAAGATAAGTATAGAATGTACTTTCTTCAGGTTCAATATAATAGAAATATATAATAGAAGGTATTTGTACGGATATTAATAAACTCTTAATACTTAAGGACCTCGGCAAAGTTAAAAATAGCTCTGTATTATATACGTTTGAAGAATTAGACGAGGAAGTCATAAAGTTACACATTTATATATAAACGGACTCCAAAGTTTGGAAGTTCCTACAATTAATCTTTCGTTCGTAACAAATTGAAAAAGAAAGCGCACGGAATTACTTCTTTGATAACAATGAAAAAAGTTTTCTTAAATTAAGCGAATACATTTTCATTCACGTTTCAGCGCCGTTCATGACAAATTCCGACTTATGTCTACTCAAGTTTCATTCAGTGCCTTTGAACACTCCTTTGTACAAAGCCACAATAGAGAATATTGTTTGAAAACTTCAGTCGAATGGTTTCTTTCAATTTAATACCAAGTTAGCGTCCATCTTAACTCAGCCGAACAGAACTCTTATTTTATTAAAGTTCTTTTTTGTCTACTTTTTAAAACAAAAACTTTATAAAACATGAATTGTTTTTTTGTGCCCTTTAAAGTAAGTGCTGTTAATGCTTAAACTTTTTTTATCCATAATTGGTAAGACCAAGTATGAGAAACTGAAAAAAATTGTAGATCAGATTTTATCAATATATTTCCTGTATTCTATACTTGATTCTGAGTAACCCATTAAAATTTCAAGCGCACTTTTTTCAACAGCCTCTGTATTCATATCCTCAAGAATCGCGAGTACTTACTTTACAGAGTTTTTTCCGTATCCGTGTGCAAAGGCTGAATATTTAAATAATAAAGGCCAGACATCTAACAAATACATCAAGTTGAAACTGAGTTTCGCCACTGAAACCTAATTTTATGACCACAGTTATAGTTTTAAAGTTATAATTGTTGCACTTTGCGAACAACTCAACAAAGTTTATAGTGCTTTGTTCGTTAATTAGTAGTCTTCAAGTGGAGACACAAGTGTTTGTGGTTAGTAATATCTGGTTATAATACGCATACACTGTCAGTGTAAAGCAGTCGTGGCTCATTTCAGCTTGTGTGGTTGCGACGATTACGCAGGTTAAATGACTACAGACGCGGTCATATTATCATAACAATGGGTTTGACTGTTAGTGGTATTTATCTGGAAAGTTTCCGTGTTTCGCAAGTCTCGTTAAGCCATTAGTGGCGATTGCTATCACAAGATGACGGCCGTTAAGCCTCGTCAGAGGCCTCATAGGTGGCTTGAAAATGTCTGGCACCAGAGACATTTTCTCTGCTGACGAGGTTGGCCGTCAGTCCCATAACCTCCAATACGGTTTTGAATGCAAAATCGAAGTCGAAATAGGCCACATACCGACAGAGACAGGCTCTAACAAAATCGGCATAGGAGCCGTTAACTGGGATTTGTACTCATCACACTGAACAACTTTTGTTCTACGACCTTGCTGAAATAGCAAAAATATTTTGAAATTTTGTACTCTCCATACATAATTGGTTAAACGAGTCATGCGTAGAAAAGTCATAGGACAAAAATTGTTCAATATACAAGGGAAGGTTAGGCCATACTCCACACACGGGGGCCAAGTCTAGATTGGTGGAGGCTGTGGGGCTAGTGGCCAACCCCAGTGTCAGAAGTTTTCAAGCGGCCTATAAGGCCTCCAACTTGGCTTAACGACTGCCAGATGGCAGTCTGAGTCATCTGATCCGTTGGTGCCGGCTGTTATTACTAGATAGTGATAAGAGCCGGCACCGACGGCAGAACGTGCCTTGCGAAGCACGGAAACGGTCGAAACCCTATAGCTATTTTTTACACCCTGTATATGTAGGTATAGCTACTGTATATTTTTGCTAGTTTTGGATAACCTCGAAACAAAACCCTTAACCTTTAAAACACCTCCACAGTAAAACACTTCATCGGCAAAATATCTAACCTCTGGAAACGACATAAAGCCACAAAATGCCGAAGTCGTAATTCACCGCAGTGACCCGAAAGTTCAGTTTTGTGTCTGAGCCATTAATTGATTCCACTTAATAAATTCCAGACGCCCTTTATTTTTAGTACCTACGTATAGACAACCTTGACAAAATCCTTAGAGTCCCATAAAATGGAAAAAAATTAGAATTAAAAAGGTAGGTTAGGGCCCCGTTCCATCGGGACCGTTCACTCTGACAACAGGAGAGCTTAATTAAAATCCCTTATGTGTGAAAGGGAAAGTACAAAAAGGTTGCTGCCAGAGAAAACCCACCCGTGGAACGCACTTATGGGAACCTACGAATCACTATCAAAGTATGTAAGTTCTTAAGTGCAGTAAATGTACTTTTACGTTTGTCTAAAAGTTTGACTATGCAGCCATTTAAGGGATGTAGTGTAGCACACGAGATGGTAAATCAGGGAAGCCCCTATAACTAAAAGAATCAGTCGCTGAAGCCGAAATTGGACTTATACTTAACTTCATTGGGTTTCAGTTTTATGATATTTTTTTAGTCTTTTAGAAGGACCCTGTATAAATGAAATTGTGTGACAGGACTTACCCGCGGCCCGCGGCAATGTCTTTCAGCTCCTGCTTCTGTTCTGTTTCGTACTTCCTCTGCAGCTCACGGACGTGCTCCTGGCGAATCAGCTTCTTCAGAGCCTCGAATCTGTGTCACAAGCAAATTACGTCATTTTATTGTAAGTAAGTGTTATTTACGCTGTGAAAGTCAAAGTAAGATGAAAGTTATACGTAAACAAAAAAATAATTGTGGGCGTCCAATAAGGGCAAAAAGGGTCGGCATTTAGTTTCCGAGATATACGCTGTTTTGTAAAGTTGGGTGAAATAACGGCATTTCGCGATTTTAATTTTTTATTAATTTTAGCTCAATTATTTGAAAGTTCGTATAGTAAATGAGTTTATATGATATTAATCTATGTAAAACGCCAGTAGAAGTGTGTTTTTTATAATCAAACTTTAAAAATGCTTTTTAACTAAACACTTCAACTTTAAATGTCTGGAAAAAATATATATATGCCAGATATTGAATATTTTTTTGATTCTTATTATTAATTGACTATTCTAAATTCCGAATCTAGTCTTAACTCAATACCCCACTACTGGACCCTTTTCACTTGCACGCCCACAATTGTTTTCTGAAGGGGCTTTCACCATATTTCACTTTCCATTTTATCCGATGGAAAAATTATAAAGTAGATTTAGATTTACTTCATTATAGGTTAATGTTAACGCAATAGAAAAAAAACTCTAAATAATATCGTATACCGGGTGACTGGTTTTAATACATTTGTTTTTGGCATTGATACGTATAACATGTACACCATAACCGTTGAGAAGTTGAATGTCGACCAAAACAATACCCTGCATAATTATTTTTATTTAAAAAAGTATCTGGAAATTAATTTACCTGTCTCTTTGCGGGGGCACCATAAACGTGGGGCCCCTCGGCCGCGACGGCCCTGGGTACCGCAGGATCTTGCCCGACGTGTGGGGCACGTTCAGCATACCGAACATCTGTGGGCAACATGGATAATGCTATCATACCGACATATCAAACATTCACATATCAAACATGTAAATTAGTCTGTTTCCATGGGCGTAGCCACGGTGGGGCAGGGTGAGGCGCTTGCCCCTAAATTAAATTATCTAGGTAAAAAACTAAATTATCTAGGTACTAACTACAATACTTAATATCCGTAAGAAAGTTCACACTCGACAGTCACAAAATGCGATCAAAACAAATAGCGCGCGCGCGATTGACCGCACGCGCGCAGAGCGATAGGTCATGCGTTACACAAACGGCTGAAGTTAGAGACTTTTGGATGGAAGATTTCGTGGTATAGGTAGGTGAGCAATAAGAAAGTATTTTGGATAATTCGAATTAAACATACAGATACAGGGTGCTATAGGGTGTAACCTTTTTGTATGAAAATGTTAACCGGGGTAAGACCGCGGGTATAGTTTGCTAGTTACATATTATTTTAGACTGCTGCCCCACCCTGGGCCCATGGCTGGCTACGCCCATGTCTGTTTCCCATAACACAAGATGAGAGTGTGTGATTCGTCCCGGATAATCCGGATATTTTGTATTTATGTTATGAAGTTCACACGTCTTTACAGGATGTAACTATATCAAACATCTGGAACTGAACCTCTATGCAAAATGACAAAAAATAGGACTTTTCACGCTAATCTGTCAGACTGGCTAAGTTTGTATTGGAAAATTCAAATTCAGTAAGCCCACCGTAGAGTGGGTGCTGCTAAACCTGTTTATTTTTTTCATTATGTTTAAGCAGATACCTACCATAGAAACTACTACCTTAAGAGCGCTTTTATAGTCACGCGGGTTTCTGCCCGCATGCAGGCCGTGCCCACATGTGTGCCGCCTGCAACCTATCGTTTCAGTACATTTTTAGGTCCCTTTTATTGTCATGCGTGTCACACACATGCGGGTCGCTTTAGAAACGCCGCACGCATGCAGGCAGAAACCCGCGTGACTATAAAAGCGCTTTAATTAGAACGCCTTTACGACATTGCGTCCTTGGTGATTAGGATAAAGTAGATTGTAAAGGATTCTCAGGGCCAGGGAAAGTTGTAAGGTTCATGAGTGTATAAGGTCCAAAAAAATCAGCTGAAACTATTTAAACTGAGTTCTGATTTTGTTAGACCTATCCGTTTTTCGATTTTATTATCGACGAATAAAAAACCACCTGTGGTTAGGTTACAAGGATTAAAAGTACTACCGTAATGGTTGACTAAATGGTTTATAAGCTAAATAAAAAATACCATGTAGAGTAAGTACATAAGTATAAATAGAACAACAAAAAATAAATAAAAGACTGCCGAAATCAGCCGATTGGCCAACTTGGTATGAAAAATCCGTATTTTATTAATTTATTTATTTTATCAACAGAATTAAAGTTACGAATTTCATTTACTCTGAAGTTCTTTTGATAGAGTAAATGCACGTCGTTTTTAGAAAAACAAAAAACAAAAAAATACTTTATGCGACCCTGCCAGGATTCGAACCTGGAATCTTCTGATCCGTAGTCAGACGCGTTATCCGTTGCGCCACAGGGCCAGTTGAGCAACATGATGAAATAATAGTTAAGTTACGTTAACTATTTCCTACTGCGATTACGTCACGCGGCATGTTCAGTGTTGATAGGTCTAAAAATAAACGTGTTAGTTATTTATTTAGTTCTATGGTTAACTCGTGCGATATCGCGATTGATCTGTTTTTATTTTTAACTGTACCTACTAATTTACATTAGGTACTTAAATAAACTTATCAACCAACTTATCTACTTTATTTTAGGTAGGTATGTAATATTTTATTTCTCTAAGAATCTGTGTTTCCTCGTTGTTTTTAAATTATTAAACAATTTTAAAGACTACTCTTGTCAATGACAATGAAGTAATTATGACGTCATAGCTACTACATATTTAGTTCATTGTTTCAAACGAAGGAGTTTGATAAAGTCCACAGTGATAAATTAATGAGTAAAGGTAGTTTTAGACAGAATATTGTAAATGTTTTTTTTTTTCACAAATGTGTGTGAACTTCCCCTGTGTGTTTTCTTTTAACTTCAAATGGCGATATGTAAGTAATCATGACAAAAGAAATCTGATTCATTTTCATACAGGCGCGCTTCAAAAGAGACTTCGCTTCGCAATTAATAGCTGGGAGAAGCGAGCAAATTGGCGCGCAAATGTTAACAATGGCGATGGCGATGGCGGGAAAATAAAAAATAAAACAGGTCAAGTGATGTCAGACCACCAGATATTGTATGGTTCCGTAGGTTTTTAAGCCCTTGGCATCATCTCACCTGACGGTAAGTGATGATGATGCCGAAGATGGAAGCGGGCTTACCAAGATTCCCCAACGCAATGGGGAACTGGCTACCCTATCTTCATGCCGGAACACATCAATGCTGTTAACATTGATGTTTGGTGGCAAGACTTAGATAACTTATCTATTTAAATAAATAAATGAATATCCGAAGACAAATCTGATAAGTACCAAACACATACACTGCCCTCATACATAAGAATGAAGGCCGCAAAGTATACGGAAACTCCATATACACTGGTGGACTAAAATATCGACTCAAAATCTGTTGACCGACTTTTGAAAAAAGAACTCAGTCTACAAAACTACTAAATAGAAAAAACAAAAAACTAGAAAATCACCAAACTAGTTCATAAAGAGTAAACACGCTGATTTTGAACTTTTGATTTAGTGTTTTTTTGCTAGATAGAGTTATTTTTTCAAAAGTCGTGTTACAAACCTTGAGTCGATATTTTTGTCTATGAGTATATATTGCGGTCTTCTTTCTTATGATGGCAGAACATATGTCGACATTAACGCACGACTTTTTAGTGTTTTATTATATAGGTACGTATTTTACAAATATCTTTTGTTTATTTGTTTGTTTGTATACTCTTTATTGTACGACAAAATAACACAACAAAAAATTATGAAAAAATACATGGATGCACAAAGGTGGGCTTATCCCTTAGCGATCTGTTTTATATGCATAACTAAAAATATATATTACACTCCTTCTAGGGGCAGTCGTGTAAAAACTTTATCATAAGAAACGACAGATTGTGAGAAACCTAGAGATATGCTTTAAAGTAAGGAGGATACCCGAAGTTTAAAATATATTTTTGAACGTTTTTTATCATAGGTACTGAGATCTATATTCAAACTACTTTTGCGCCAAATTTTAGGGAATTTGTTTCAAAAATGTAAACGTTTTTAACACTGTGACTGTCTATGACAGAAGGGCTGACATACGGACAGTTCGCTCTTAAGGGTTCTTGTTTAGCGACTTCAGATCCCTAAAAACAAGGCGTTGGCTTAAAGACTTTTTGTTTTCAGTTTCATTCACGCTTGTTATTTTTTTTACAGTGCTCTTTGTTGGTTCTCGAAATGGTTCAGATCAAGCACTTATTGTCAGAATAATATCTAAAGTGCAAAGGTTTTCCCTTTGTTTTTAGTATTGACTAAAGTGACCCCGCGACATCCTCTCATCTGATAGAAGGTGGAAATGGGGTTCCCAAGATTCGGAGAACATTATTTATTCGCAGTTTAAGGGTAGTTGAGTGCATCAAAAACAAGTTCTTTGATCTTAACTAGGTAAGTATAAGATATGAAAGTAATATTTACGAATTATTGAAATTGCGAAAACCTTTTTTTATTTCGAAACGACTATGATGTCATAGTTCACAATTCAAAACGTTTTTATAACTTAATGCAATTAGAAACAAGACTATATTTCATAAAGTTATTGACATTTGATAAAAGGTAATTCAGGTGACTAGCACAAATAAAAAACATTTTCTAGTCTGAGCACAAAATATAATCGTAATATCGTAATCGTAATCTGGCTAAAACGATTTTTTTTCTTATTTTTGAAATACGAACTATGATGTCGTAACTTCGTTTAGTCGTTTCGATACTCATAACGAAACTTTTAAAGATAACAAATTGCACATGTAATGAAATTCCAAGCCAGTTTTTTCTTCTGTTTCAATAAAATAACTATTAAGTGAAAAATATTATTCATGCACTTAACTACTCTATTGTACCGCCCCACCCAAACTAAGATTTTTATGTTCTTTATGGTTTTTAGTGCGTTCAGTGAGATGTTGAGCGACATTTTCAAAGATATCATAAATACTTTTTAGTCTGAGGAGGTTTCATACAATGCGAGTCTGACTCCTTCGACGTGTAATTAGTAATTAGCCGCAGCAACATATGTATTTAATTTTACATATAAAATCTTTCTTTATTCACGGAAATCGGCAATATACGCGGCCCTCAGACCAGACTCAAAAACTTATAATTGAAGCACAGATTGAAGCGGCCAGATCAAATACACTTTTTTTCAGTGAACTGTTTTTTTTGTCATTCATTATAAGTACGCAGAGACTAAGAAACTATTCCATTAAGTTCATATCGAAATAACTTGATTATTATGTAGTAGTACAATACCTTACGTTCAAATTCCTTGTTCATGTCGTCTGCAGTCTACACCATAGGCATGGACAACTTTCCGAAGTTGCGGGCCAAAGCTGACGTTAAAGAAGTCGCGGGCCGTAGGTAATAATTTAGCATACATAATTTTAGGGTAAGTAAACGTTTTTTTTTTACGATATTATAAGTATCTCATCTAATGAACAGGAAACACAATCTAAATATTTGATTTTATTTTGATAGTAATTCTTGTTATACTTCCGTTTAATTTAAGGTCCTCAAAGTTTGCAACCAAATTCATGTTTGTTTCATGCAAACAATAATCGACAACGCTGAAAGCGTCAAAAATCCGACTTCAATCGCGTAACATACGGGTCAAACTGAGAACCTCCTTTTTTTGAAGTCGGTTAAAATACTAAAACCTTCTCTTAAATGTAACAAATACTTTTCTGAAAACCGCATTAAAATCGGTTCAGCCAAACGCGAGATAATCATGGACAAACATACATACATACATACAGGTCAAACTGAGAACCTCCTTTTTTTTGAAGTCGGTTAAAAAAGGGCAAATTAAGCATAAGACATTTTTATCCAACTTTGTAGGATTCGGTTTGGTTCGTGGTAGGGTATTTTTGGAGCCCTTTTAGCTAGCTACCACCAATCTTATTTAAGGCAGACGTCAAACATCAATGTTAATAGCATTAATTTGTTCCAGCTTGAGAGATATGAGCTAGTTCCCTTCGTCATTGCGTTGGGGAATCTTGGTAAGCCCGTTTTCATATTCGGCGTCATCATCACTTACCACCAGGTGCGATAATGTCAAAGGTTTACCAATTATGGATTTTTAAAAAAGAATCAGTTTTATCACATAGAAGTTAGTTCTTGTTCGCGAGAACTTCGATATGCTTACACCTACTACGTATCTTTCGCACATTTTCAAAATGGTTCGCGGACCGGACGAAAAGCTGTGGCGGGCCATATCCGGCTGCGGGGCGGGAGTTGCCCATATTATGTGGTCTACATAAAAAATATATGGTAGCTAAAGAACCTTTATAAAGATGGCCAATGAACATCCGGGTGCTACATATATACGTAAAAGTTCTTTATTTATAGAACCTTCAGGTTTATTGCTTCTACATAGTAGGTGTACCGACGAAGAAATTACTTGTCACAAAGTTCATTGATGGTTCTTATGAAAGCACAGTCATACGTTTAAAAAGAAACTAAAATTAAAATAGTAAAGAAAAATAAAATCGTGCATTACGTTCGTTACGTAATGGAGGATTTTATTTTTCTTTACTATTTTAACTGTCGAAACTCAAGTATTAATTTATTAAAAGTTTTTACACTTAAAACGACATCGATTGGTTAACTCAGAAATGAACTTTTCCTAATTTTTCGTAAGTAAATAATTTGAGGAAGCCAACCAAAAAGAAACTAAAGGGTGGAACAGTTTTGTAATCGTACGAAAATTCGCCAGCATGATTTTAATGTTAAAATTTATATATTTTTTTTACCTAGCAGCACGTGATTGGACGCGGTACCACTGTCAAAATATTATGTAATACCTACATATCGCATCCACAGGCACAAATCGCCTCAAATAAAAAAAAAAGAGTAAGCTCGGTGCGTGAGCTGCACGCAATTTGAAATTCACAATATCAAAACGATCGATCCACTGAAATGTGGAAGTCAAAAGTCATACATACCTCGTCGTAGTCAGGGGTGCGGACCACATTAGGAGGCGCCTTGGTGACAACCCTGCCGTAAGCCTCCCGCGGCACTGAAGGGTACTGGTATCTGAATCTAAAACAATAGCACACATTTCACTATTTAACCTTAACTTTATAGGTATTCTGGCTGTTATCATAAGCGTTGCGACAAGACACTGCAGTGAATCGACTGTAATAGACGCAGAGGCATTGCAGAGACCATGGATTGGATAGAGGTGTCGTGGGTAGCCACATTGGAGGAGCTCCGACAAAACTCTAGGTTATGTTAGGCTCCGTTGACTCTGTTTTGTCGGAGCTCCTCGACAATTAAGCGCAACACACACAGAGGCGGCCGCGGGGCGGTGCGAAAGCGTTCCGGGGGCGGTATTTTTTGTAATTTTCGAATTACTATGAAACCCTTCACACCAAAACCATGCGGCGCCCGCCATGTTTTGGTGTGAAAGGTTTCATAGTAATCCGAACATTACAAAAAAAATACCGCTCCCGGAACGCTTTCGCACCGCTTCTGTTTGTGTTGCGCTTAATGGCCAGTATTCATAATCTGGCCAATTCCTGTAATCTGTTCACGACATGGAAATTTTATTTTATTAAGGTAGTGACTTTTATGGCCTTTTGAGGTGATGCTCTCCGGCAGCGCCACAGTTACTTTCACAGTATAATGTCTTATGGCATTTTACTGTGGGGACACGCAGCAGACATTGAAACCATTTTCATTCTACAAAAAAGAGCAATCCGAGCTATATACCAACTACGATCCCGAGAATCACTTCGAGATAGATTTAAGAAAATAAATATTCTAACAGTTGCTGGTCAGTTTATTTACGAAAATATCATGTACGTTCGTAAAAATCTAAACTTGTTCTTCAAAAATAGTGACAGACATAACCGTAATTTGAGAAGTAAAAATAATCTTGACATAGCTTTCTCGAGGCTTAGTAAGGTGAAAAAATCATTTGTGGGGCAGTGTGTAAGCTTTTATAACAAAATTCCGAATGACGTGTGTGAACTACCAGAATGTAAATTTAAGAAACATATAACACGCTGTATTTGTTCAAGAGGATACTATAAGACTGTAGATTATTTTAATGATACTGACATTTGGAATATTCCTCCACCAAAATGATATGACTTTTATAAGAGTGCTTAATGTAACTACGTAAAGAAATAAATGATTTTGAATTTTGAATTTTGACAGTTTCGATTTGAACGAGACTTTGTAGGTAGTTCAAAATATACCCAAGTTGAATCTAAATTGCGCCCGCCTATGCCCAGTGCAATGTAAAACATCACTTTATCATAGTAGTATATTCGCAATGGCTCCTGTAGTATATAATAAAATACCTGAAGCAATACTTGACTCTACTGAATTTACAGGAAAACTAAAAATGTTTTAATAGAAAAATCTTATTATTCAATTAATGAATTTTTAAACGACCGATTGATTTGACATGTTTTATAATTTTGACATTTAATTTATTTTTATCATACTATTTGTAATAAGTTTTACATGCATTTTTTTATTTTAATACTTACATTACATTTTATTTGACATCGTATTTTTTTGTTTTTTATTGTAGAGTTCTGACATTTATGTTAATTTAATCATCCATTATATTCTATGTGCAGCTATTATTCAACAGAATTGTGTAAATTTGTACGTCAAATGACAGAAAGGACATGTTATTAAGTTTTAAGATCATTTTAATCACAAATACCTATATTATTTTGAATTGATTTGAATTGCTCCACTCTGAAAAACTCGTAGGTAAGTATTGGAAGTACTCGATATTATTGAAAATAAAAATTGGTAGCGCTGTCAGGGTGCATCTCACCTTTTGAGAAGATATAGCCTTGTTGTCAAATATCATGTGCCGGAGCGTGTGGGTTGTAGGTACTTAAGTGGAATATAATTATAATTCCATGGGAGTATTTATTATTTCTGAGTATCCTTGGAATTGGCGTAGTTAATAATTCATGTTTCTTGAGAGTGTCACGCACATATAATTATATATTTTTTAAAAATTCTATATATTTAAAAACAAATTCCAATTATCTCTGTTCTATTGATTTTAGACCACATCAGAGGTATTGGTATCGCAACTGGCTAAATATAACATATTTTTGGTCAAAATTTCCGACAATTGGTTTTTGTTAACTATTTATCGATTTTGTTATCCGATGAACATAAAGAGTATTTTAAAATCGGCTGATCTAAATAAAATACCAGAGCAGTACCTTTTTATGAAACATAAAATTTCTAAAGTTTAGTTACTGCGTACAGTGGATTTTGGGAGTCGAAAAAGTGACATTGACAAGTTTATTCCAAAATCTGGTAGAAATATTCATGTCTAAGCCACGACTAGAACTCCTGCGTTGAGTAGTTTTTATTTTCAAGATAAGCTTATTTTTTTTAGAGCAATTTTCAAAATAATTTCCCAAATGGGAAACAAAACAGGAAAATCTTAATAGAAACTTAATGGTATTAGCAATTAGGCAATCAAGAGCATATTGTTTAAGACATAAGAAAAACCTATATTTGAAGCCTTGTTTGTATTTATAATGTATTTAAAGATTTATTCAACTTTTTTTAAATTTTTCTTTATATTTTTTTTACTCCGCTCTCGTGCCGTTTTAGGTTAATTTAAATATATGGGAATGTGGGCACAATTACGTCTTACATGTACAATTTTTGTTATTTCTTAAACGGGCGGCACAGCAGAGAAAAATAGATTTTTCCATCTCTTAAAAAATCCCAAAATGTCCGCTCCTAGGGTTGTCACCTTTGAAAACTAATAATTGATTATTGGTTCCTTGGGAAAATGTATTCAGATTCATGAACAGAAGCTCCAGTTAAAACAGTATCAGCTGATTTTGTTAGACGTTATATTATAAAGAAATGTAAGTCTCTATGCGAATAAAGTTCAGTGGTCCTTTAGAATTTAAAATTTCTACGTTATAAACAATAATACTTAAATATATTTTATTAATGGCGAATATAAACAAGTTCAGGTTTTTATTTGTGTCAAATGTGAGAACTTTTTAAATAAATGACAAAAAATTGGACACTCCATACAAAAATGATCAGTCCGACAATCTAGGGTGCAATATTTTTTGGATTTATTTAAAAAGTCGTAGTATTAAAGTTGCGACCTTTCACTCAAATAAAGCCATATTCTACTTCATAATTCCATTCAAATGAAAGTGAAGCAGTGTCTGTCAAAATACTACGGAACTCCTACACTGCGCGTGGCCCGACACGCACTTAATCGCTTTTTTGTATAGGAAGATACCTAGGGATTTTGTAAAAAAAGTTTTTTTGTACAAAAATCACAGACATTATTGTGAAATGAGACTGTTTTTGGTTGAAACATTTTTTTACGGTACACTAGATCTATAATAGGGAGTTTTCAGATGACGTATGTCACACCGTTCATAAGTGTCTCAATAGATGGCGCTTCTAAACTTTGGAAATATGTTTTTAAAAACAGCGTAGAATTTACGGTAGCAAAATAGATTTAGTATTGTTAAAAACATAAAAAACCACATGAACATAGATTCTTATTAATTGAATTAACAGAAACAATACATTTCCAACTTGGTCAAGTATGGATAACCTGGGTGCGTTCTGGTTTCTCTGTTATATGTAATTTCTTCTTCCGAACTAAAAATAAATTGATTTTAATACATTCTTATGACTAAAATGCAATTTATAACTTGGTATCATGTTAGAATCCTTTATGAAATACAAAAACAATACTGATAAGCTTTGTGCATCAAAAATTATGAAAAGTATTTTGAAGGATCAAACTGCAAAAAAATATTCAATGAAAAGTAATCTTCGAAAGCTAATCATCATTATTAGGATATTAGTCGGTTATATCAGTCAGTTTTGACGATTTTTAAGAGATTTTCTTTTTTCCAATGTTGATCAGCGCCATCTAGTTGAGTTTAGAGAAACCCGTGGAAAATTCCCTATTATATCAAATTAGCTAGGATATCAGTTATGCCGAGTAGCTAAGAATGATAAAGAATTTAAAAAACAAAGTCGCAGGCAAGCGTTGGTTATAGCTCCCTTCCTTTAACCATATTTCTCCTCACAATGCCATCTCCACCCCATCTTTGTCATAGACAAACAATGGCTTCAGGCTGTAGCCTACAGCGTAGATGAGAATCTGCCACATCCGGTACAGGACGCGCGCCAGGCGACCTGTATTACTAGGGTTTGTCGCCGCCATCGCTAGATGGCGGTGTAGGACATAGTAGAATAGTGTATGAAACAGGGCGAACACAGAGGCGGCGTGATGAGTCAGAAAATAGTCCCATTTCGATGGAAATATGCATAATAAATAGGTAGGAGGTGTTCTTAGAAAAGCGACTGTAGGAATTACTTTCAAATTAAACACCATCTATACTACCATTATATAATGTTTGCTTCAAAGAGTGTAAATATTCACGAAATCTATACGGTCATCCGGCCCCAAAATAGACTTTCCTGTATTTTTGGAATTGATTAGATACATATTGAAATATAGATATTTCGCAGTAAGATAGTCAAAGCCGTAATCCCTAGGGTTATAACTATATACCGTAAGATACTTATATGAAAGCGGTTCATAACTATATTACTAGGATTACTAGGAATATAAATGATACGAGCAAGATCTAGTAATATAACGATTTTACTTAAATAATCTAGTTATACAGGTTGTAAGGGACAGGTTTCCGAAAACTTTAAGGGCTTGCTCAGTAGACGAAACTAAACAACTTTCCACAACAATTTTTTTCAGGAAACGAAAAAAAAAACAGCTTCTCCATACAAACTGTCCAATTAAGTTAAAAATTTTGTATGGAGAAGCTAATTTTTTTTTCGTTTCCTGAAAAAAATTCTTGTGGAAAGTTGTTCAGTTTCGTCTACTGAGCAAGCCCTTAAAGTTTTCAGAAACCTGCCCCTTACACTCTGTATAATTATATTTTCTTTAATTTGTACAACTGTTACTCATTTTAAATAAAACGCTGCAATAAAATAACTTTTTTATTTCGAAAACTCTACACTCTGCATCCCACCGCTTCGACAACTATTTCACTAGACTAATCTAGTGACATAATTATATTACTACTCAATTACCGTATCATAGTTATATCCCTAGTAAGAGAGTTGTTTATAACTCTCTTACTTACTTATAACTATGTTATGGTATATAATTATTTCACTAGGGATATAACTATATCACGGCTTTAACCATCTTACTGCGACAGATAGATAACCTGGTCATTACAGAAATGATCTGTAGTCGGGTCAGTCAGGCAGGAGCCAAACCATTGAGTCATCAAGTCAAGCAAGGTTCTTGGATTTACTGCTCATGAAGCAATATTCCTAGGATCCTTTAGAATTCTCGCTCTTTACAGTTAACTTTTTCAGTTTAAGGCGTTAACTATCTATCGCCAAATCGCAATATTCAATTCAAATTATTGAAGTAATGGTTAAAGTTATCACCACGGAAAAAATATATAACATACTTGAAATAATAAAAAACAAATTGCCTTGAACAGAATCATAAAAATCACAAAAACTTTGCTGAAAAAAAATATCCTGTAAACCCTGTATTTTGCATTAATTGCAAATTCTCTCGGAAACACAATATTTGTTTACGTTGAAACCAACACACAAAAATTGGCCATTTTAATACCTTCAATTTACCTTGAACGGTTTTTTTTAACTTATTTGAAAGCCAAGAAAAGTAATAAAAACATCGAATTTTGCGTTCGGCCTTGACGTAACTGCCGCGATAGTACTCACACTGATCTGAACTTAAAATGAGTGGCGTTACGGTCGATATTATATTATCATGCATCAACCTGCTCAGATTGAGTGTACGTCGCGCCTTACGAAAAACCCCGACTACATAATATGGAATCTAATATAATATAATAATATGGAGTATGCACTTATATGACAATCAAGAGTCAAGTAAATCTAACGACATATCGCACTTCAAGTCGTTAAAGAGGTAGTATATGGTTGGTAACCTCTGCCTGGACTAGAAGATCTGAGTTGCCTTGAACCACCGAGACGCAAGAATATACAGGGTGTAACAAAATTGGTGAAGGACCCGTTAACTGGAGATTCTACTCATCGTACTGAACAACTTTTGTTCTACGACTTTGCCCAAATCACAAAAAAAAAATTTACTTTTCATACAAATTGATCCGCCTTATTTTGATTCGCACAATTGATATGATGAGTGAGTAGAATTCTACCCCAACCTACCCCAATTTTGTTACACCCTGTATTTATGTCTGTACTTAAATCTGTTAAATTATGTATGTATATCGACAGTCTCTAGCACAGGTGAAAGTGTGTGATTAATCTGCAAATATTTTATTGGATAAAGGATTTAATATTATAATATGATATTTATTTCAAAACAATTCAATACATATCGTGCCTACTGATTTAATATGCCATGAAATTGGGTTGACGGACCGTTATTAAGGTAATGGGTGGTAGGGGCAGCGTTATGAGATGAAATTGAAACGAATCGCGGTAAGGGGTCGTCCATTAATCCCGTGATGTTTTTTAACAACTTTTTAGACCCCTCTCCACCCTGGTGATACGTGGTGAGGTTTTAGACAACCCCCCACCCCCTACCCAAAATCACGTGTATTTTTTGGTACAAAATATTATATTTAAATACAGGTATAATGTAATTTAATTCTGTCTTTTCGAACTTTGGGATGAGTTAAAAACAACGTAATAATAACAGTCCGCTGCTTAGAACTTACGCTAGAAATCGCGCGTTCAACGAAAAAATAAATACACGTGATATCTCACTACCCCCCCCCCTTCCCCTTGTGATATTTCATGATTTTTTGCGAACCCCCTTCCCCCCTTTAGAGCCTCACGTGATTAATGAACGACCCCTAAGGTACGGGTGATCTCTAGTTAATTTATAAAGGTACCTTTGAATTACCCTTTTAATGTCATATTATAATATTACTTTCCCTCTGGTCCATAAAGGGATATATCTGTTTATATAAAGCTACGTAGGCGAGCTTCGGTAAATTATAATTACAGATTAACTTTTATCTTTACCCAGAACGAAGATACAGGGGGTTAAAAGTGCCGTGAGTAGCTTCGAGAAAAGGATACGGGTGCCTTCGTCCGTCTCATTTTGCTTCGCACAAGACTTGGCGGAGCCTGTACCGTGGCTCCAGATTTTACAAGCATAGAAATAGAAAATAACTTCTCACTTCCCTAACACTCCCCGAAAGTTTCGAGTGTACAAGTTCCGAGTGGCAGGAACTTTGTACCTACTAGGTAGAAAAAAAAAGATGATTCAAAAGAACGCGTACAGTGTCTGCTTAAATAAAAAATCTTTTTGAATTTCGATTTTCTAAAATTTTTAATACCATTTTTGATAATTTTAATGTAGTGATAGAAGCCTGCTCTATAAATTTGGTGGTCTCGGAAAATCAAAGAGAACCCGAGGGAACGGGAGGAAACTGTATCTATGTGGAATGGCTCAAGGAATAAGATAAAACCTTCAGTGTTCGATTAAGCGTGACGGAGATACACACGCCACCGGAGACTTGTCAACCTGCCCTATAGAAATTGATAAACCAATTTCCACCCCTATATAATTATACAGGGATTTGTAGGAAGGAAAAGGACTGTATTGTAGAGTGTATGCTTCATAGGCCACTTATGGCTACATACATAAGTAACTGGCTGAGGGTAAGTCTTACCTGGGGGCAGCCCGCGGCAGTGCAGTGTAGACCGGCCACTCGTTATACATCAGTGGGTCCCGGTAAGAACTCACTTCATTCATAATCTCCGGCGCCCGCGCTTGCCTTTTTGAGAACCTGTTAACAAGAAACGAGGGGTAAAATTGGGGTTAATTCACTGCCAGTAGCAGTAAGAATATGACAGAATAAATAATTTGAATTCTTTTTAATAGATCTTTTAGGATGGAAAATAATGATGCAGCTCTTCACAAGACACCTAATAGCGACCTCATAACTATTTCATAGACAATCCGGTGATAATGTCACAATGTCAGTCGACCATATTTATTTACTTACATGACTGTTTGATCATTTTCAAATGAATAGACTATATTAGCGCTTCGTGTGAACAGGTGGAGAGTACAACTTGACCGAATATTATTAAAGCCCTTAAAACATAAATACGTATAAACAAGGACAAAAGCTATAAATTAATTAAAACTGTAAATGAGGGAGAAGAAACTCTCGTTTAATTTGGCCGATTCCTTTCATTTAAAGGAACCCTTCCTTTAAATGAAAGGAATCGGCCAAATAAAACGATGTTTCAATTACTTACTTTTCAAATAATACAATAAATTGGTATTTTTTTTTGCCTATATACCTATACGAAATAATTAAATACAGTGTATGTTTTTTAAACGACTTCAAAAAGAAGGAGGTTTTCAATTCGACCATATCGACGCTTGGAAAGAAAAGCGTTTTCCTTTCAAGCATCGATATGGTTTTTTGTATGATTGTTACGCGTTTACTCGGTTAATTATGAATTGATTTTGTTTTTATTTGTTTGGTAGATAATACTTCAGACGTGGTCCCTTATAAATTATATCGAAATTGATTCGGCGCTTTTTGAAAAAATCAACTAAAATAAATAAAAAAACATAGCAATATTGAAGTTGTTACGATTGAAGTCGGTTGTTTTTAAGGTATTCAGTTTTGTCAAATTTTGTGTGCATTAAGGAGTATTTATGTATGTGTCTTATCTTAAGCAACCAAATATTACCCTTAGTAAGGGTCGTGCCTAGAGTATTATCGCCTTTAGAGAGCGGAGGGTATAATTTACTACAGAATACGAATATAATGTGCCTCCGCATATTAATGTATTGACCCGGCGCGGCGATCTAAAAATAGCTGCGTTATATTGATACTACGGATTTAAGTTCGGGGTCGGTGTAATGTCTGTGTCATCGGCATTCTTAAGAATTCCCTCGACAAAACTGAGTCGACGGAGTTTCCCTACGGCGGCAGCGGGCTGCTTTTTAGTTTTGAAACATTATGGGTGGAAGTTGGAACCAGACTAGCTGTAGTTTTGTTCGTAGCCTCGGGTTGAAAATAGGTTATTAGAAGTCACGTTTAAGTCAGTATTAAAAGGGCTACGAAAATTTGTGGCCTATGACCTGGCCGCCATCTTGAATTTGAAAAAGTGATATCGCATTTTAAATTCTACTACATCGATAGAGGATACCTAAATGATTAAAAAATATAATAGGAAATTTTGTCGTAACATCGCCGGTCGCAGAGATATAATTGATTTTTTATGATTCCTCCATATGGTAAAGAAATCTTTGCCATGACGTTCTGGCAGAATATCAGCGTTGTATGTGTCCACCTACAACAAATGCTGAGTCAGTACCTTTTCCTAGGCTGGCACAGGTTATAATATTTATATTTTAGTTTCTAGTTTTCACCTTATCTTTTAGTTTGTACGTTTCCTATAAGAATTCTGTCAAACTATACTTCTGATATTTGTATGTGAACTGTGTTTTGTCTTGGAATAAATGTGTCTATCTATCTATCTATCTATCTATCCATGAAATATCTCCGAAACTGGTGATATAAACACAAAATTACTTATTATATTTTTTCATCATCTGAATGTTCCCTAGTGATTTATAAAGGAGTCAAGGTGCGACAGCGACTTTGGAAAAAACCAAGATTGCGGCCGACCATAGGCCACCTTCCATACTAAAATCCTACATCTCCTTTTGAGAAGCGACTTCAAAATAATTTGCTACTACAAAATAACTATCCAAGTCTCGGCCGCGAATTTGAAGTCGCTTTTTAGTTTTTTTTTATTTCTTTGTTTTTCTTTTTTTTACAGGGTGTATTAACCGTCAGTCGATGCTTATATACATCATACTGAACAACTTTGGTTCTACAACTTTGCACAAAAAATGTTTACTCTCTTCATAAAATTAACCAACACAGCCGAGCCGTCCAAAAAATTAAGATTTCAGTAGAGTCTTAGAACAAAAGAAGATGATGAGTACAAGCCCCAGTTAATAGGTCCAAATGTACAGCAAAAACAAAGATAAAAAATTGAAAGCATACATATAGGGTTATTTTTGGACCCCTCACCAATACTTCACAGTGGCTTCTACTCATGAAACTAAGCAACTTTCCCCAAGTAACCAATTTTCAATTCGAAAAAAAAGGGTTTGGACCTTTCATACTAATTTGATCACGTGATCGGCCTATTTTGTAAGGAAATGCCCTAAATTTTTTTGCGAATTGACCATTGGTCATTTAGGAAGATGCTCAGTTTCATGAGCAGAAGTCACTGTGAAGTTTTGGTGGGGGGTCCAAAACTCGGTTCAGTTGGTCGGAATGGAACGACAGAAATAACCCTGTATTTTGGAGAACCAAATTCCGGCGCATATAACATAGATCAAGTGAAATATATTTGCCATACAAAAGACATCAATGAGAGACGCAGTTATTGTACTTCTTTTTTTGCTTAGCTTTTTTGCTTAGGGCTTGGCTTACTAATTAAGGGTAAAAAATAAAAACTTTAGCTTAGATCCACTCATAGTATGTTTGGTTTCGCCAGCAACCACCTCCGTGGCCTAGCGACTAGTGCGCTCGCTTCACATCAGGAGGTCGCGGGTTCGATTCCCGGCGGGGTCCAACTTTGTAGGACTCGGTTTGGTTGGTGGTAGGGCATTTTCAGAGCCCGCCTGGCTAGCTACCACCTTCTTATCTAAGTCTTGCCGCCAAACATCAATGTTGACAGCATTGATGTGTTCCGGCATGAAGATAAGATAGCCAGTTCCCCCATTGCGTTGGGGAATCTTGGTAAGCCCGCTTCCATCTTCGGCATCATCGTCACTTACCACCAGGTGAGATGATGCCAAGGGCTTACCAATTGTGGATTAAAAAAAATACCTTCGTGCGCATTCCAGGAGGTAGAGCCGAGGTGTCGCCGTCGGAGAACATCATCATCATGTATTATATTTGGTTTGGTATACATATAACTAGAGATGGGGTTTTGCCCGGGCATTTTTGGGCATTTTGAATAAATGCCCAATAAACGTCCATTTACGCCATACAGATTGGGCATTTATTGGGCGTAAATGGAAGTTTATTGGGCATTTACTCAAAACTGCCCGGGCAAAAACCCATCTCTACATATAACTGTTCTTATCTATATTTTATCCATAAGTATATCAGGAAAATACGTGTTTTATAAGTTTGAACCCTACGTGTGTGTTTGTATGTGAAGTCGTAGCGTAATAAACGGATGAACCGAGTTGAACGCGTTTTTCCTTATCTGTAAACAGGTTCCATTGCTGTAGTTCTTGCCTTTATTTGAAAAAAATAATTTCAGTGTTTTCAGGTTAATATTTCTGGTAATAAAAGGTAACATTTCTGTAGTCTTTCATTTAACATTAATTTAATCAAAACCATCCCTAGGAAGGTTTCCAAATATATATCTCATTGTAAGTCTGTGCGTGGGTGTGATAAAGATATAAAGATAGGTACTTAATCATTTAAGGCATTTTACTTTGCTTTTACGCTTCATAATGTTCTTTTCTTCAAAACGGACCGATATAAAGAGATCGCTAACTTTCTGAATCATATTAGGTACAGTAAAATATATTATTACTTTATGTCTATAAATATTGTTCCTTAAGGTGGAACGTTTTAATATTGGCGTCAATTGGAAATTTTCCGATTCTTCTCGGAAAACACGGCTCCATTTGGTACTATATATACATATATTCATTTATTCAAGACCAACTTTGGATCAATTACAATATACACCGTGAAATTTCATTCGATGTACTTCCGTTAACTGTATGGTTCATTCCAATCAAAAAAAAGCAAAAGGTAAACAAACATAGTATGCAGATGACATTGACATGTGTCAGTTCCATAGTAAGTTTGTTTACGTTTTGCTTTTTTTGATTGGAATGAAGTATAGTTTCTCATGAAACTGAACAATTTTTTTCAAGAAACCCATATTCAATTCGCAAAAAAAAGTTGACCTCTTCATACAAAAACCGGCCAAGTGCGAGTCGGACTCGCGCACCGAGGGTTCCGTATAAATTTATAATCACACATGTCTTGAATCTATATTTTTTATATTTGAGTTGATTGAATGAAAGGTAAGTTGCGGTTTACGAGTTTACGATTTATGACGTATTAAAAAAAAAAACTACTTACTAAATCTCGTTCAAACCAATTTTCGGTGGAAGTTTGCATGGTAATGTACATCATATATTTTTTCTAGTTTTATCATTCTCTTATTTTAGAAGTTACAGGGGGGGGGGACACACATTTTACCACTTTGGAAGTATCTCTCGCGCAAACTATTCGGTTTAGAAAAAAATGATATCAGAAACCTCAATGTCATTTTTGAAAATCTATCCCACATCACCCCAAACGTATAGGTTTGATGAAAAAAAATTTTTGAGTTTCAGTTCTAAGTATGGGGACCCCCAAATTTTATTGTTTTTTTTTTTATTTTTGTGTGAATATCTTAATGCGGTTCACAGAATACATCTATTTACCAAGTTCCAACAGTATAGTTCTTATAGTTTCGGAAAAAAGTGGCTGTGACATACGGACGGACAGACAGACAGACAGACAGACAGACAGACATGACGAATCCATAAGGATTCCGGTTTTTGCCATTTGGCTACGGAACCCTAAAAATGGTCGATCAGCTGTTGCATTTATATGAAAAGGCCATTTTTTTTTTTGCGAATTGACTATTAGATACAACCTAATTTAGACCTATTAATTACAACGTAATTTAACAAATAATAACATAAGTCGTTAATTTAAGACATTATGACGAAAATCCAAGGGATATAAGCGCCATCATTATGCATTTCTTAATATATACGTAAAATGTAATCCTGTAAAACTTAGCCATTGTTTCCTGTTGAAACTACAATAATAGTTTAAATTTAAAATATTTTTATACCTGTAATCGGATTACACAGTATTATCAGTATTTTTGTACAACAATATCGATCCTTGTTTTATATTGTGCAATAAAAGCGTTTTGATTAATTCATAAATACATTTATTGAGAGTTTTTTGTGTCCTATTTTGAAAACAAGACATCAAAGCGCCTTTGCAGTACCGAAGTCAGTTGGGCAAGTACAAATCCTTTGTGCCCATAACATCCTTTCCTAAAATATCCAAATCCCATAACATCCGTTTCTTAAAATATCCAAATCCCATAACATCCGTTTCTTGAAATATTGAAGGTAATTTCTACAATAACTGCGAATCAGTTTTTGATTTACAGAGCATTCATTCCCTTTAAAGGAGTACATTTCATTTTCATCCAAAAGCTCAAGTAACGGAGGTCGTGCCAGGTTGACACACATTTCTCTGCTTCCATTTGCAAGTTCCTAGCGGGCTTTGAAAAATGATCTCGCGGAGCCCGTGGTCTATTTCCGGACCTTTTTGTCGCAGAGACATTTAATCTCTCTCAGCATTTTGGGAAGCACATGTCTAAACATTACTTACACCTGTGTAATGGTCGTAAATTCGCTGTGCTATCTTGATATTCGACATTGAGATGTGGATCGGATTAAGGTTAGATTATAAAGGATGGGAAAAGAACGCCTCCCCCCTCCCTGAAACATTGACAGGGTATTCTGGTCATGAAAATAATCAACTTTTTGAAAATAAACAACAAGTGGACTTATATTGAATTTTCAACGAAAATGTTGGACTTTTTCAGTTTCATGACTGGAACTCTTTACACCCTGTATATCAGGCATGGGCAACCTTTGTATGGATAATTCATCCAAACTGTCAAAACATTGATTAATCGCAGTTTTGATTGTTCCTAATTGTTAGAAGAAAAGTTTACGGAAACTTTTATAACTAAGTCAGAATTTTATGAATGAGTTTCATTAACGATAAGTGGAGATTAGTCAATCTGACCGTAAGTTTTTTTTTGGGTTAATAAATTAAAACTGAAAGCTAACGACTTCAAATATGACTTTAGGTAGTGCCTCCGCCGTGGCGTAGTCGCTAGTTTCCTCGCTTGTATCGGGAGGACGTGCCTTCGATTCCCGGTGGGGTTCAACTTGCAATGGAGGAGTCGGCTGGCTTGGCGGTAGGACTTTAAAAAAATACACCATGTATAAGTCACATTATCGCTAACTTAAAAACTAT
The DNA here is from genome assembly GCA_958295455.1 of Coleophora deauratella. Lineage (NCBI taxonomy): Eukaryota > Metazoa > Arthropoda > Insecta > Lepidoptera > Coleophoridae > Coleophora > Coleophora deauratella. The sequence continues at coordinate 7,485,559 of OY282413.1, read as the reverse complement.
TAGCCTCGTTTTGTGTCACCTATCCCTTATTAAAGCATCTTAGGTTAACTAATAAAGTTTTTAAATTTTCACTATCTTTGACGCAACAGGAAACGGTTGCGTACTATTGCCCTCCTGCCTCCCATCTCTGGGTACTACAGAAGGGTTTTAAAAACCACATATCTACCTGTATGCCCTTTAACAGAAACCACAATATCAATGCTTCTTAACGCTCCTTATGCTAAACCGTAAACGTAAATGAACCGTTTATTGACCCCGTCCTAAATACGGTTCACCGAAATGACAGTAGCTATTAATTGTTACAATCCCTTCCCAATTTCTGTGAGTTTGTAACTTTGTAACTTGTAACTAATTAGTTTTGATTTGATTGAGTAGGCGGGTTGGCGGGCACAAGGCAGTAGGCGTTGCTAGATAAAGTTCCATTTACACAAACACAGTCGGTCGTACGACTTGGTGGTCGGACGACCAAGTACGTGTGGCTAATATGGGTCTAGGATCGTTCACACTGATCCCACCGTGTACTTTAAGTTTAGGTATATGGCAAAGACAACTAACCATAAAGTTGCGCACGGAAAAAGTTATAAAAGAAGAAGATAATAAAACACCGCCATTTTTTTTATGTTATTTTCTTCCAAAGGCTTTATTTAATAAACGGTTGCATGAAGGGATGCATGTCAAAACTGACAAAAGGAAAAAAAAAGCGTTGAGTTTATTTATAATTGACCTTTAGAACATTTGACCACATTGGTAAGGTCTTAGCATAATCTCACTTGAAAGACGGAATCAGGCTTACTCAGATTCCTCAACGGAATTAAACTAAATAACTTTGTACAATCTCGTTAGACCTCTAAAGAGTGCGGTTATTCTCGCGCTTTGAGGGTTCCAAATCTCCAAAGAGTCAGCACTAGTGTTAAAAGTCTCCGTACCCGATAACGTTTTTAATTGAATACAGATTTTTTTCTAAAACGGTATCGGTAATTTGAGCTAAGCAATAACTACAATTGAAATTTGAATTTTCTGGAACTTGGAAGTCTTCCTTGACCAAACCCAAACAACAAAAACCTACTCTATTAACAGAAATTGCCATATTTCTGTGCAAAGAATCAGATATTTTTACCTACACTTTTTATTCAGTTCAATTCAATTGTGTGCTTTATATAGCATGAAATACCGAATCGTGACTTTGTAGAATGATCTGAAAGACCCATTCCCATTCGTTGGAAATGGGCTCAGTACCAAAGAGGGAGTATAATACTATTGAGATCGGTGGTTCAATTAACAAGGAGGTTCTATTATACTGTTATTTCTGTGAGTACGGTAAGTTACAGCTTTAGTTAAAAGGCCGTTGTAGACATGTTCTCCCATATCGATGTCTTTAGGATATTAATCGTCCAACGGATCACGTTTAATCAATCCCGATTAGCACATCAAAGTCTACGATACTGTAAAGCTTTATTGTGCTCACTCGAATTTGAAATAATTTAAAAGCGCTCTGAAAATCATGAAGTAGGTATTTAGTAGGTATGTATTTCGTATTTTTTTTTATTTTATTCAGCCAGCTCAAATTTTCTTTGTTCTATTAAAAACTACTACTAGTGGTACAGTGGTAGGAACTTGTTATGCCTGGGTGGGTTCCACTGCTCACTCTGTACCTGCCGCCAAGCAGCGTACTGTGTTCCGGCAGGTGGGCCGAGACAGCCAGCAGAATTACCGGCATAAGAGGCATTCCATCTCAGCCCTCAAGATCGGCAAGGCTTTGATAACCCTTCTGGGGTTATAGATACTCATAGGCGACGGATGCCGGATAAAAAAACATAGACATAATCGTAGACAGATTACATACTTAGATTTTCCTTTTTGGACAGTCGAATAAAAAAGCGTTTACCTCCACATAGCTTTCAGTTGGTCGCAGGTTGGCTCATCGGTCTTGCTGGCTTCCCGGTCGCGCACGCGCGCCGGCCGCGGCGACAGGATGGGCTCCTGGTCGATGCGCTGCGCCAGCACTGCGCCCGCGCACACCACCGCGCCCCACGCGTGCCAGAGCAACCACATCCTGTTGACGAATAAGCGAAGTTTAGCAGTCTGAAAAGACATACTACGAAGAAGAATTCACTTTTTTGACCGCGATTTGTAAGTCATTGGCATCATCTCACCTGATGATGAGTGATGATGATGCCGAAGATGTAAGCGGGCTTGCGAAGATTCCCTAACGTAATGGGGAACTGGCTATCTTATCTCCAAGACGGAATATACATATTAATATTGTTAACATTAATGGTTAGCGGCAGAATTTAGATAAGATGATGTAAGTCAGGCGAGCTCTGAAAAAATCCCATCACCAATCAAACCGAGTCCCACAGAGTTGGACCCCGCGCGGGATTGGAAACCGCGACCTCCTGATGTAGCAAATGGGCTAGCTACTACGCCACAGAGTCAGTTAATTTACAATGTCCTTGAATTATTTTTTGAATTTAGAAATAGTTTCAGTTTTTTATTATCGTAAAAATGATAAGTTATCTTTTATACTACACCTACTTAGAAAGTACCTTAATACTTTATCAAATTTGCGGCAGAATGTACGTCATTACTATCGTACAAATATGCGGGAAGAAAACGCGTTGAGCGGGAGCGCAAAGTGTATGAAAATCCATTACTAACGTGCTTTTCTTTTTAATTTTGGTCGGTAAGACTGTCGGTAAACTAAATGTAAAATGCCAAAAAGGTTTTATATCCAAGTTCCCAAAGTAAACTGGCCAGTAGCTTTTTCCAAACATTATTTTGAAAAAAGAACATGTACTATAAAGCACTATGTATCACTCGGAAGAAAGTGCGATTCCCAACTCGAGTGTATTAAGTCGAGAAAGTGACCGATAACCAACTCAAACTACATCATTTAAATTCTAATTCAAATAATCTAATAATAATAATGTATTTGTATATCTTATTATTTAAATTGTTTTCCCTTAATTAGTCCCTTATGAACTGGTTTTCCTTAAATTAATTGCTATTGGCATGTATTGGTAATGCTTTTTATTAGAGATCTCGGTTATATGTTTCTTTTATGATTCGGAAACGGCACCCTCCAACTTATGCTATACATATCCCATGTGAGTACGTTATAAAAGTTTTAATGAGTTCCTCGTCACACTCATAAAGCTGACTGTTGGCTAAGGTTTATCTGTCAAAGTTTTACAATAGTGCAAGCGGAAACTACAGGCTTGCATGACTGTCAATTCTAACTTGACATGGATAAGTGGGTTAGATGAAAAGTTACTGTGGTAACTGTCAAACTACATAGAAAACGCGGTTTTACATAGATGAAGGGATAGCATGGTTTGCTTAAGCTTTATTCAGGGTGTGAAAAAACCATTAATGGAAACTTAAATTATGAAATTAAACAACTTTTCTTTAGAAACCTACACTGAATTCTCAAAAAAAAAATGGTTCCTACATACAAAATTGGCTGGTTGGCTTAGAAAAAAAATAGAAATGGCTCACGAACATCGATTTGTATCAAAAGACCAAAAATGTTTTTGCGATTTCAGTAAACTTTTAGAATAGAAGTTTCTTTAGGAGCATCACCAGTTATGACATTTGCAGTTTGCAGATATGTAACGCAAGTAAAATAACAGATAAGATAAGGTTATATAGTGCCTGTGTTTCGCCAAAAACAACAAACACTCCGACAGCTAATAAAACAGACCCGCAGCCCATTTTCCCCGTTCTCGTTTCGCCGCACTCGTGAGGGCGAGCAAACACGCGTGTTTGCCGACCCGTCCGTCACAGGACGTTCCCGCGCCCGCCCTTTGACGTCTAGGGCTGTCACGAGCCGTCACAGATAATGCTAACCCTCTAGTTTGAAAACGTGTATGACGAAGTCGAATTGTAAAATTTGCCGTTTCACAACCGGGATAGCAGCTTTGCAAATTAGTGGCTAATTTACAGAGCTCTGAGGAAAATCAAGCCTGATGATATATGGAATATGATGGAATGGAACCTAGTTTATTACTTTCCTTTTGTTTACCTCAGTCTGTATTATGATGTTTTGAGTTTCTCTTGTAATAGCTATGGTACTTACGAGTATTCAAATCATGTTTTAATTGATAACATGAATTGTGACAACACTATTTTAAGCCCGGTTGGCTGGTTTTCCAAGCGCGCTAGTGCGTTCACGTGAGGATTCAAAAGTCGCACGATTTAAAAAGCAATTAAGAGTGATTAGGCATATTTTTTTGGAAAAATGGAAATAAAGTGTCTATCAATGGGAAGTTTAGGTAAATTGTAAATCATGAAAATATTGATTGAATTTTAAAATTTAATGACAGAAATCTTTTTGTAACAGAATTGTGTTGGATTCGTTCGCTATGGCTTCCACTTTTATTTTACGACCTACTGTAATCGCAGAATTATACGAAATATCAATAAAGATTGCGATATAATATTTTCTATCTAGTTTAGTCAATAAGTCGATATTACTTAATAAGTCAATATTTGTAATCGTCTGTAATGAATTTTCGAGTATTTTCAGATGTGCTGATCATACATTTTTATTGGATTTTTTTTCTTAATTATTGTACGTCATCCTTTATTAATCTTCATCACTGACTAACAATAGATACCAGTTTAATTTAGAACGATAAAAGTTTGGTGTAGCTCAAAGTAATAATTATTGTTTTTTCACAAAACGCCCAACCTTATTTTAAGGTAGTGCCGACCGGTTTACCAACTTGGTAATACCAAGATTCCCCAACGCAATGGAACCTGGCTATCTTTTTATGCCGGAACATATCAATGCTGTTAACAGTAATGTTTGGCGGCAAGATTTAGATAAGATGGTGGTAGCTAGCCAGGCGGCCTCAGAAAATGCCCTACCACCAATCAAACCGAGTCCCACAAAGTTGAACCCCGCCGGGAATCAAACCCGTGACCCCCTGATGTCAAGCGAGCGGACAAGTCAATAGGCTACGGAGGCGGTTAAAACTCCATATATGTTATAAAAGTAAATATTATTCTGTCTGTTACGTTTACACGGCTAAAGTCACCACTGGACTTGATTACATGACTGCGAAGGACACAAGCGCGAATTACCTTACTGCGAATGTACGTCACTGCGAAAATAAAACTTTTGATTTTGATAATTCCAAACGTGTAGCATAATCTATATGTATTGTAATTTATATGTGAAACAGTTTAATTAGGTTGATGCTTTGTAAATTAGCCTCAAATCTAAAAAATAGTAATAAGAACCGATTTTCATGGTACAAAACAAAAAATGGTTAACACGGAAAAGACATCGGCTACCTATTATCAAAATCCACTCGCGGGCGTATAGGGTCATTCGCGTGTATGTCTGTCTGTCACAGCCAATTTGCTTTACTAAATCTAATAGATCAATTAAGTTGAAAATTTGTACACATACAGGCTATAAATCTAGTCGTGCGTCAAATTTTAATCAGTGATTCAACTCCTGATTCAGATTAATTTTCCCCAAGGAACCCATAGTCAAATCGCAAAAAAATTTTTGGACTCTTCATACAAGTCGATCAGCCGAGCGGCCAAATTAGTACGAAGAGTCCAAAAATTGTTTTGCGATTTGACTATGGGTTCCTTGCGGAATGTTTATTAGAATCAGGAGTAGAAGCACTGATTAAAATATGAAGCACGACTAGATTACACCTGTATAGATTTCTGTGACTGAATTTTGAATAGGCGGGGTATTTTTGGGGGGAAATCACAAAATAAAAAAAGTTTTGCAAAGTTTACTTTGTAATACCTATATCGAATAAAATGGCAATTTTATTTTATAATTTTAAAATAAATAGGTAGTTTAATTTTTTTTAATACAGTAGTGAAAACTGATCATTCCCGAAAGTACTACTGAGCCAAAAATTTTGAAAAAGTTACAAAATAGATGTTTACGTATAGATTACAGGGAAATCTATAAACCTATAAGAAATCTGTGGTTTTAAATAAGATGGTAAACTTCTCAATTCTCGTTGTTTGCTTGTACGGAACCCTTGGTGCACGAGTCAGACTCGTACTTGTCAGAACAAATACTTTCTGGTGTAATTAGTATTATGACAATATTATGTAAGCTCTCCTTTTTCATAAGTCAAACTTTTCCAAATTGTTATTTGGCAACCCTATTCACGAATGCCTTTGAGGGGTTTTGCAATTATTTATTGAGTACTTTTCGCCTTTTCTCTTGTTTAAATGTCTTTCTTTGTCTTTATGAGTAAATGTAGAATGTTCGCCTTGATGTATTTATTTCTTGTGTTTTTATTTTTAAGCAAGCGTCGGTGGCGCAGCGGGTAGTGACTCCGTCCTCCTAACCAGAAGTCTCAGGTTCAAATCCCGGCCCATGCACCAATGAGTTTTTTGAAACTTACGTGCATTTTCATACCGACTGCTTTAACGGTGAAGGAAAACATCTTGAGGAAACCTGAACATCTGATTTATAGATGTGTACGATGGTTACGTTGCACACGTCCATAGGTGTAAATCTATATAAATGTCCTACACGTGACCGCGGGTGATGCTAAGTGCAACACTACGTAACCACCGTCTATGCCTTGTGGATAGGATGGTTAAATGTGGCACGCGATAAGAAGAAGAAGATTTCTAAAAGCGTAGGATAGATGAAGTTAGCTCTAGATACAGTAATATTGTACATTAGTATATCATACATTTTGGCCACTCCCTGACACTCTCTAAAGCCAGTCCCCTGCGATGCAGATGGGTATGATCCGGTGATGATTGCTTACCGTAGGTCATGCAACGTCGTATTTTTTTATGTAATAGTAGTAGGTAATTAGGTATAACGCAACAGTTTTTTAGTGTCCTGGATGTGCTCTACATCCATTCAAGTCAACGATAACTTCAAGGGTAGGTTTAAGGAAACACCTATTATCTGATGATTATTTTAATAATATATTGGAGTTTTGTATTCGAGTAGATCGAGTTTCGAAAAGGTTTTGTTTTATTTCAAAAATCTTTATCAATAAAAATTATTTACCGAAATGTCGATTTAACTAAAAAAAATATATCCGACAGCATAAAATGTATTCAATCTGGCACTTCGCACTTCAAAATCTAACAAAAACCTGTTTTGGTTACAGGTTATAATATGTGCATACCTAATTCATCATTTAAAAAACAAAATCCTCCATTTAGACATTCATAAAAAAACTTGGTCCCTGAAATTTTTCATTCAAATAACCTCATGAAAATAATAAAGTCACGGTCTCCTAAAAGCCTCCCAGGCACACTTCTCTGATGCCTTTCACTCACTTACACTGATGTGAAAGAGATGGATGATTTGTATTGTCCCCCCGTGAGAGGAAAGAGCGGTGGCAGATAATACAGGGTGTAAGGGACAGGTTTCCGAAAACTTCAAGGGCTTGCTCAGTAGACGAAACTGAACAACTTTCCACAATGATTTTTTTCAGGAAACGAAAACAAAATCGGCTTCTCCATACAAACTGTCCAATCAAGTTTATAATTTTGTATGGAGAAGCAGATTATTTTTTCACTTCCTAAAAAAAAAAATTTTTTTTTCAGGAAATTTTGAAAATTGTTCAGTTTCGTCTACTGAGCAAGCCCTTAAAGGTTTCGGAAACCTGTCCCTTACACCCTGGATAGATTAATGATTGAGGTGTCTATGGATCCTCTGAGCCATGCGATGGTTATGGTTTTTATAAAACCAAAATGGCGACTGTAAAATACAAAATGGCGGCAGAAAGTTAAATTCCTCTGCTTACTGCACACACTGTTTCAAAATGTGCTCATACAGTGGTATAACTACTACAGTGCTTAGTGGTTTAGAGAACTGGCTGTGACTGTATGGTTTCATGATTCATCTTTTACCAGCTAAGTCTGTGTGTCCCGTTACAATCATTTATCATATTTAATTGGATGATTTCCTTCATCTTGTTACAATTTTTTAGTTCGCGTTTTTGGCAGTCGGTTTTTAGATTTTTAATTAACTTTTCTTTTTATGAAAAAATAGACATATCTCTGGTTAAAAAACTGGATAAGTGCGAGTCTGACAAGAAAGGATATTGTTTTCAAATTATGCCTATTGACCCTATTTCTGGTAAGGATTACAAGTCTCTATGAAGCTGACTTGAGTTCCGAAACAATATTCGAAGGAAAATACAAAAAAGATTAGGTAAGGGTATAAGAGATAAGTATTTTTTGGACCCTTTCGTATGTCGATGCGGTTAAATCTCGTAGGTCAAGCTCAAGGTGCTTAACTAGCCAATGTACCAACGCGTTTTCTGAAATACTTTCATACCGATTCCTTGGAAGCAAAACATCGCGAGTAAACCTTCACATCTGATTATTAGATATGTACGGAGGTACAGTTGCACACTTCCAAGGTGTAAACAAATGTCCTACACGTGACCGCGGGTAATGGCTGTAAAGTGCAATACCAGGCTACTAACGTCTTATCCCTTGTGGCAGTAGGGTTAAATTGTGCCACACAATAAAAGAAACGGTGTAGTTTAAAGTTTTGAATCACTTGTAAATCGTATAATACTAAATTGATACCTCCCCATTTTCTTTTACTTAACTTGTACAAATAAATCTGACTCAAATAGGGTGGAAGCAATAATTTTTCATCTTAAGCTTTGAAGCTGCGAGGCCTGCAGTTCGATAGTAAAGCAATATCCGGCTTGAACTAGCTAAGACCGGTCAAACCGGTTTAGTGCGGTCTTTTCCGGCTGTTCCCCGGTAGAGAGTGCAGGAAATCGACATCTACGGAGGAAATGAAAATGAAAGTTTGTTTTCTATCTCGTGGTCCCATCTCTACTCTTTATCTAAAAGGTGTAATAAAATCAGATGAAACTATTTAAACTGGGTTTTTAGTCATTAAACTGAATAACTTTCCCAAATGTATCTATAGCTAGTTCAAAAATGGCAGGAGGGATACCTATGTATAAATATAAAATAACAAATTCGTCTTCTACCCCAGGGAAATACATATATTTCGACATTTTTTAAATTCTTACACGTGTTCATAAAGTTGAATAATCTTATCGCGTTTACCGATGTAGTTATACAGGGTGTAAGGAACAGGTTTCCGAAAACTTTAAGGGCTTGCTCAGTAGACGAAACTGAACAACTTTCCACAAGATTTTTTTTCAGGAAACGAAAAAAAATCGGCTTCTCCATACAAAATTATAAACTTGATTGGACAGTTTGTATGGAGAAACCGATTCTTTTTTCGTTTCCTGAAACCTGTCCCTTACACCCTGTATTATATCGTAGTTAGGTCCACCGCAGCTAACTAACTCGACTAAACAAACAGTTTCCCCTACTTGGAAATCCAAACGCAAATCAAACAAAACAGTTCTTCATAAGAAATGTTTGTCTCAATGTGAAACTTAAGCGGCAAAAAAGTTGGATATGAAAAAACCAACCTCACCCTCTTTCAGAAATACATTTACCGTTCGCTGTTAGCTCATTATATAGGCATTAGAAATAGGGATGTAACGATATAAATACTTGTTCCGATACAGTACTGATTATAATCATAGTCTATGATACCGATATCGATGAAATCCCTTCTATGACAAGTCTTACGTCTGCAGTAGAATAGTATAACCAGAGACAAGATGCTCAGTTTCTCGAGTTTCGACCGCTGGCCGGAAGACATATGTTGAACGGCGCTCCACTCATAGCATATGACTCCAAATCAGCTAAATAGGAATTTATGGGTGGAGGCCTATATTCAGCAGTGGACGTCTCCCGGCTCATATAATAAATACAATGACCGTGTCATTTTTAGGTAGCTGTATGGTTGATAAATAAATGAAGAACCTAAGGTGACTGACTCGGTGGCCAAGTGGTTAGCGATCCTGACCTCTGATCCGAGAGTCGTGAGTTCAATCCCCACACAGGGCAAACTTTTCTGTGATGGGCAGAATTGTTTGCTCTGAGTCTGGGTGTATAATATCTATATATGTATGTATTTAAATGTATATGTGTATGTATATCAGTCTCTGGTTCCCAAGATACAGGGAATCCTAGTTCGGGGCCAGATGAACATGTGTGATTTGTCCCGGATATTATTATTATTAAATAAAGGTTTATTATTAAAACGTCATCGAGAGCCGAAACAAACTTGTGTCGGAAACTGAGGCCTCTTTAAAGAAAGTCTCAGAATGGGGTCGACTTAATTTGGTCCAATTTAACCCCACTAAGACACAAGTTTGCGCGTTCACTGCCAAGAAAATGCCATTTGTCGTATCACCTCGTTTTGAGGACACTCCCCTAAATGCCTCAGCTAGTATCGGAATTCTTGGTGTCGACATATCGAGTGAAGTCCAGTTCCGTGGCCATCTAGAGGGTAAGGCTAAATTAGCCTCGAAGAAGCTTGGTGTGCTCAATAGATCGAGACGGTATTTCACTGCGGCGCATCGCCGAATACTGTTCTCATCTCTGGGCAGGGACACCCCAGTACCAGCTTCTCCCTCTGGACCGCATTCAACGAAGGGCAACTCGAATCGTCGACTGCCAGGATATTTCAGATCGGCTTGACTCCCTGGCGCTGCGTAGAGATATAGCCTCGCTCTGCATTCTCTATCGCATGTACAATGGGGAGTGCTCCGAGGAATTGTTCGGATTGATCCCTGCCGCCTCTTTCCGCCATCGTTCTACGCGACAACATATTCATCCCCATCACATAGATGGTTGGCAGTCCACTACTTTGCGTTTCACTAGAAACTTTCTGCCTCGCACAACCAAACTGTGGAATGAATTGTCGCCTGCGGTATTTCCGGACCGATACGACATTCAAACCTTCAAGAAAAGAGCGTACTCCCAAATCAAAGGCCGGCAACGCACTTGTGACTCCTCTGGTGTTGCGGGTGTCTATGGGCGGCGGTAATCGCTTACCATCAGGTGATCCGTCTGCTCGTTTGCCACCTCTGCCATAAAAAAAAAATAAAAAAATAATAAAAAAAAAAACTTCTGGTCAGACATTTTTCTATTAATATTTTCACAATGACTTAGGATTTTATGTTTACAACGATCAACGGACGAATTGTGACTTTAAATTACTTTGACGGTAACTTTAAATTAATGCTTGATACGAAAGGCTATGCATGTGCTCATGATAAAAAACAACTTTCCCTAAGGATCCCCAAAGTTGTTTGTTATCATAGCGGCGGTAAACGCTTACCATCAGGTGATCCGTCTGCTCGTTTGCCACCTATCACATAAAAAAAACATGCATAGTCTTTCCTATCAAGAACTATTAATTTAAAGTCACCTATATAAACAGAAAATATTAGAACGTCGTCATATTTAACATACTTCAGTAAGGAAGAATCTACGAAAATGTGTTGTATCGATATATCGATACCGTTACATCCCTACATTGAAATATGTTACGAGTATTTCAGTTTGCCCAGATGTAACATAAAATGAGGAAGGATTTTCTTCAAATCCAACCCCGTTCACAAGAGATTGCGGTCGCAGCAAGGCGACCTTCTTGACATTTTCTAAGAAGATTCTGATGTGTTTATTTTTAAATCTGCTGCGGTCCTAGTATTGTAAACTGGAAAAGTAACAAAATGGTTGTTTATTAATAAATCGGTTTGAGCGACTGCGATTGTTTTTTATGAGAGCGACACACCTATTGGTTTTGTTTTCACTGTGTACGTACGGGTTCTCTAGAACCTCGATGAGAATAGGACCTCAAAAATATAGCTTTTCACTGGCCAGTTTTTCTACAGAAAAGCGACTTTAGTATTAAGGTCTACCGCTAAGTAGATTTTGATCGACATTCCTTCCTTTTTCGTACGCAAGAGAACATAGAACCTGTTTTGTGATACGAGAATCTTCTTGCTGCAATGTGCGGCCAGTCCAGCGCTTTTTTCTGTCGAGGAATAAGTCTTTATTTTATAAATTCGAGGGTCTCTCTTCGAGTACGACATACGGACTTAATTTGAGGTTAATTCTCAAACGTATTTGAGACGAAGACGTGTAAAAGTAGCAGACGTTTAAAACCGGCCGTAAATATGTTTTTGTTATATTGGTTTTTGTTTTGTAATTATGGTAATGAAATCTAACTACATACTTCTAAAAACGAATTAGTTTACAATTAATTAATTGTAAGTGTTAAAGTTGTATAAAATTTGCCTCGAAAATAACTATCGTAAATACAATATTAAATACATAATATACTTTATTAAGTACGTTGTTTACATTAGCCTTAGATCCATCACAAAACTATACATCTCTTGTATAATAAGCATGTATGATGTGGTACACGCAATATCGTATGTAGCCATGTATGTAACCACACATAAGTAAGTAATTCCTTCGTCAGGCATAAAACTTCTCAAGCTGAAACTTTTACGATATTCCCCACAGATACAGGGTGTATTTTTAACACAGCCTCCATATACAGAGTGCTCCGCCCGCGCCCGCTCGGTTTCACGGGCCGTTGCGTTTCAGTCCGAGTGATGAGTGCGAAGTGTCAGAAAACATCCTCCTGTAACTTGATGTGTTGTCTTCACTAACGCTGTTGTTTTGTGAACTTAAAAATGTGACTTTTTAATGCTTTAAATTAAAATAAAACAATTATTTTAATAGCAAAATACATGTGTAGGTCTGCAGAGTAAAATTTGGCTTACATCTGTGAAAAGTCTGTTACCAAGAAACAGGATTATATCCATATACTTTAATATTATAAATGCGAAAGTAACTCTGTCTGTTTGTCTGTCTGTTACGCTTTCACGCCTAAACCGCTGAACCGATATAGACTACTTTTTGTTCATCATCATCATCATCATTTATCTACACTGTAAATGTAAAAACGGCCTCTGCTTAGTAGGCTTGCGTGGTCGCGTCGATCATGCAGGTTAACTGACTACAGACACGGTCATAACCCGGATGGGTTCGACTGTTAGTGGTATTTATCTCGACCGTTTCCGTACTTCGCAAGGTACGTTAAGCCGTTGGTCGTGACTAAGTGGGCTTGCGTGGTCGCGTCGCTCATGCAGGTTAACTGACTACAGACACGGTCATGACATAGATAGGTTTGACCGTTAGTGGCATTTATCTCGACCGTTTCCGTGCTTCGCAGAGCAGTTAAGCCATTAGTCGTGACTCAGTGGGCTTGCGTAGTCACGTCTATCATGTAGGTTAAATGACTACAGACACGGTCATGACCTAGATGGGTTTGACTGTTAGTGGCAATTATCTTGACCGTTTCCGTGCTTCACAAGGTACGTTAAGCCGTTGGTGCTGGCTGCTATCACTAGATGACAGTCGTTAAAGCATGTCGTAAGGCCTTAAGCAGCTTGAAAACTTCTGAGACTGGGTTGGCCATTAAACCAACAACCTCCGTCAATCCAGACTCGGCCCGTGTGTGTGGAGTATGGCCTAAACTTTCCGAGATATGGGAAGAGACCCGCGCCACTGCATTGGGAAAAGGTCGTTAACAGACACAATAAATAGTTTTGCTGACGTCATTAATCACTTGGAAAGGTTTTTTGAAAATTCATCCCCCAACGAGTTAAAATATGGGATAAGAATTATATGAAAGTTAACATAGTATTGAGCTCGCCTTTTTCTTCATTACTTGCAAATATTTCTGAAACACGGTAATTAGCGTTCGGTCAAATCAAAATGAAATGAAATCATTCTTCTGTTTATTTACGTTTCCCGTGGATTAAACTTTGGCAGGACGTAACAAAAAATGTAATGATGCGTGCGCCCAGCCCCATAAACGATGTCAACGCGGGCGAAGCCGCGGGCGGAAAGCTAGTGTATTTATAAAGCAACGTAATGTTCTGCTGTGATCGAAATATTTTTTCTGAGCTTTATCTTCCATTTAAATTCTAACCACTTCGATTTTCTCTGCTACGTCACGTCAGCTGATGCTATTTTTGCAGACGACCTGATAAATTATTCCGACCTCCAGCCCGACACCATTTCCCCTCAGCATATTTATGCAAATACAAATTATAAATAACGCTGCTTCAGTCCCTTAAGGCTCCTTTTGCTTGTCTCGGTGGCTAAGTAGCTCCTGATTACTGATCCTAATCGAAAGTTCTATTCCTATCCAGGACAAACATTTCTGTGGTGACAGTGGTGAGTAGATTTGCTTGCCTTCCGTCTTAGTGTATTCTATCTATATTGTATTTAAGTCTTAATTCCAATAATACAGGGAATACTAGTTTGGTGTTTGTCCGAGATATTTAGTTATTTATATTCTCATTTATTTACTATCCTAAAACGCTGAAATAGTTAACGTTTAAATCGATTATCTCGTAAATTGAAACAAATGCTGAAGTTTTTCAAATTGTGGACGCTGTTGCGTGAAAAGTATATTTTTTCTAAAGATTAATTTTATGCTACATAGACGGAGATGATTCACTTTGTCCTTTTGTATTTTTGTTGATATTTATAACGAAGCGCGCCTCGACGTTAGTTACACCCAATGAGTTTTTAGAGCACTGACTAAAGCCTCCTGAAGCTTCCGGCTATTCTTCTGAAGATTGAATAAGTTTAAGCGATGGCTTAGTGAAGTTGCAAACTTGTTGGGTCCATTCACTCAAAGTAGACAATAAAATCCACGTAGCAGGTATAAAATAAATCTGATGACTCCGAATGCAATGTATTTATTGGTTTAGGTTGTTTTTCAGATAAGTTTGTTTTTAAGAAACCCATGTACTTATATTATTTAATTTATCTTTTCCAAAAGAGCAAGGATAGTACCCCAGGGACAGAAATCATTGGAAACTTCTATTTTGCATACATAGTGTAACTATTCTAGTTTACGGATATGAACTAAGAAGAAATAAGAAGTACTATTTATAGAATCGGCGACACTAGAATCAACCCTAAACTAACTTTGACCTAGTTTTCAGAAATCGCAAAAATGGACTTACGATGCAGTGGGAAACTCCAGTTAGTTATCTATTTAAAAAAAGTAAAAAATACTAATTTAATTATTCTTTTTTCCGCATATTTACATAGCTTAAAAACTCTTTTGATCTGAACAAAAAACCTTATATACATAAAAATAAGGGTCAATCTCCGTCCGTCCAGTGGGCGGTGGCAACAAGTGGAACCCCCGACATTAATCACTAGCAATTTAAACTCTCCTCCCTTTAATTTAAGACCTTTTTTTAACGACCCACGCTAAGTGGTCGCAGAAAATATGCAAAGTAGAAAAAACGTTTCAGTTTTGTTTTGTTTTTTCGTTTTGTTTTTTTACATGTCTCAAACATGTAATTAATAAAAACTCTCATTTTGTCTTCTGTTACCATCGACTCGCTTCATAAGAGTTCTCAGGTTCGATTCCAGGCGATGCAATGTCCTTTGTAGAAAAAGGAAGGGCATTTTTTTCTAAGGGCGATTTTATTGTCACGCGGGTTTCTGCTCGCATGCGTGCGGCGTTTCCAAAGCGACCCGCGTGCGTGTGACACGCATGGCTATAAAAGGGCCCTAAAAATATACTGAAACGATAGGTTGCGGGCGGCACGCATGCGGGCAGAAATCCGCATGACAATAAAAGCGCCCAGTGTGTTGGTTATCTACCGCAATCTTGTCATTGTTTTACCGCCAAACATCATCGTTTACACCGTTGATGTGTTCAGTCGTGGGGATCTCACACTAATTTTCGTAAGCTCTCCATCTTCTCTATTATTGAATGAATGAATGAATGAAAACACTTTATTACACAATAAACAGGAAAATAAAAACATAAACATAAACAAAAGTTATACAGGTAGGCGGTCTTATCGCTAAAGAGCCATCTCTTCCAGATAACCTTATTATTGTCATTTGTCTATCGTCAGATACATTGAATAAAACAACCCGGCCTTCAAAATTGAACTGAAGCTCAAACAAACCGATGAAACCATAAAAAAGAAACTTCAAAGGAATTTGTGGCCCCAAAGTTTTAATGGCTTGGACAGAGTTATATTGCAGTGGCAACGATTTCCTTTGAACTAGATTTTCAATTTTTATTTGATTGTTTTTATTTTACATTTAAATTCGAATAGGTTTTTTTCAATAAAGAAGTAAAATGTATAGGCTGATGTGGCCATACAGCCTCGTCTGATGTATAAAATCTTTCTTTATACTAATGTCTGTTGTAAAATAATCTGTCGTTTTGTAATCTGTTGTTTGTAACAGCAACAAAGTCCGCCGATGCCTATCAATCAGTTCTCTAGCAAAGAGGTAGGTTTTGTTGAAGATCTTGGGGGCGTTTAAAACA
Source organism: Coleophora deauratella (assembly GCA_958295455.1). NCBI lineage: Eukaryota > Metazoa > Arthropoda > Insecta > Lepidoptera > Coleophoridae > Coleophora > Coleophora deauratella. The sequence continues at coordinate 7,469,316 of OY282413.1, read as the reverse complement.
CCGCCTACACCGCTTTTATTTCATTATCCCACCACAAAATGTATTGTTAGATAATTAAACAAAAATGACCAACCGTTGCTACGAATTCCCCCTAAAAACCATAACCATAACATAAAAACCATAGACCAAACCTAGACTCTTCTATCAAACAAGTTCAATTCCAATTCGGTTAAAGGTGTTCGCGAATATGTCCCGCTCGATTCGAAATACAGACCGGAAATATCGCGGACACATATGAATGCATCACCTGTATTAGTCCACAATTGGTCCATTCTTAAATCAAAATAATAAAAAAACTTCTTCTCTTTGAAATAGCTATTTAATAATGTTGATTTGTATTGGATTCATTTATAAATTAATTAATTTATGAACGTCAAAGATGCCATTTGAAGGCTTTCTTGTAGAAATAATGAAAGGAAAGCTATTACCGAACAAGCTTTTATAAACCGACGACCCCGCAGAGTGTGGGCGAATTCAATCACTATTGTATTGTATAATCGTATCCTATACTTACACATTTATATTAGAAATCTGTCGAGACAATCTAATAATAGGCAGACCCCATACGGGAGGAAAATCTGAGTTCCTTGTTTCTCGTCTTCAGTTCGAATAAGTACATTTTATTTATTCTCATACTCAGTTGGGCGATCAGCTGATCGCTTTGTTAGAAAAGTAAAAATAAATCGTGGTTTAACTATATGTAGGTATGTATATTCCTTGAGAAAATTTGATCAGTTTCATGAGTAAGCCCCAGCTTAAATAGATTCAGCTGTTTTTTAGACCTTATATTTTCACTAGCTTCCGCCCGCGACTTCGTCTGCGTGGACTTTAGAATTGGATCCAGAGAGAAAGAAAATGTTAAGGTGGTGCCATCTAGTGAAGAAGTGGAAATTTTGAGTTTTAAGCATACCTCCGGGAACCCTTAAGTTTTCTGGGACAAAAAGTATCCTATGTGTTAGCCGACGTCTTTATCTATCCACCTACTAAATTTTATCTCAATCCGTTCAGTAGTTTCGGTGTGAAAGCGGAACAAACAAACAAACAAATAAACAAACATCCATACTTTCGCATTTATAATATTAATATTAAGTGAGATAATATAATATAAAATAAAGTGAGATGACATAAATTGCTTCCCCGATTGCCTTGCCAGCCAGTGGAAAAACACCCAACGGTTACGACCACTTGTGAACTTTGACAGATTCTAATCTTCTTAAATTGAATACCGACGCGAAGATAACAAACAGAGCAACAAGTGATATTTTTGCAATGTATTTTTGTATCAGAATTTATTTTATTGAGTTTTCCTCAACGTTGACATGGGCAGAATTTTTGGGTCTGTATCTACACCAACAGACCAGAAAGAAGTATTTTAAGTACACAAAAACTTTGATAGTCACAGAAATTGCATTGTCTTAACACTGTCTGTATGATGATTAAATAAATAAATAAGTAACCATTTATATCATATCAGTGACACATAAAATTGTTAGTAGAAACAAAAGTACTAAACTCTTCAATTCCCAGTGTCACTTGTACGTGACAGAAGTTTAATATTTTATTTCTGCCACACGGAGGTTTTATTATTAAATCCACTATCATTGTTGCAAAGCCAATAAGTAAAGCTATAGCAGAACTTGGAGAAAGTAGTCTCGCTAATGTCACGTCCCCATACAATTCATATGGGGACGTGACATTAGCGCCACTACTCTTTTCCAAGTTCTGCAATACTATTTTTTTTTCTGTCAACACTAACCAAATGTTATAGATGTCAAATACAATCGGATATTTCACGCGAAATTCGAGCAGTTTGTGTTAGTGTAATCTGCTTCCTTCAGAATCTGTTTCCTTCAATCTGTTTCCTTTAGAATTGACACCCCCATAAAAACAATTGGGGTAGTTTTGTTCATATTTGTAAAAATTACAATTAAATAGCAACACAATTTCAGAACCTAAAAAAATTGCTGACACCTTCAATAATTTTTTTGCGTCGATGGGTGAGCTAAAAAACCAGTCTGTAAGGGGCCGCCCGGTAATTAGTCCAATTGAAAATACTATGTTCCTCAGTCCTATCACCCAGAATGAAATACATAAAATTATAAAAAAAACCTAAAAGACAAAATAAGCTTTGGTATAGACGAGATTCCCCCTGCCTTAATTAGAAATAGACCTATTGCCTTATTACCGACAGCTTCAATTTTTTTCGAAAAACCTATAAGTAAAAGAATATATAAGTTCTGTGAAAAATTCAAAATATTTGATGAATCCCAAGATGGGTTTAGAAAAAATCGATCCACAACCTTAACAGTTTATAAATACATACAGGAAGTTTATAATATACTGGACTAAAAAGAATATGCAATTGGAATTTTGTTAGATATATCCAAAGCTTATGATAAAGTACAATATAACATCTTACTGAATAAATTATACGGAATAGGTTTTCGCGGAAAAACACATAAATGGTTGGCATCATATTTAAAAAGTAGAGAGCAGTACGTAGAAATTGAACATTATAACCATCAGACTAGCAAAATCAACAAAATCCGATCTGATAGTAAAATACTAAATGCCTTAATTCCACAAGGCAGTGTCATGGGCTGTCTCTTATTTTTGGCCTACATAAACGATCTGCCAAAAGTAATGGAAGAAAAGTGTCTTGTTTGCAGACGATATTTCCTTGCTTACGTCAGCACCCAATGGCACAAATATTTATGACAAACTTCACGTAATGCTAAACAAAGCTGTAAACTGGCTTGATGAACACGGTCTTGAAATAAACTTTTCCAAAACAAAAATAATTGTTTTCTACCCTTACCAAAAACGGCCAATAAATGTTAATTTTATATTTGACGGCACAAAAATTGATGTAGTTAATGAATCGACCTTGCTAGGCATAGACATAGATAGACATGTTGACTGGAAACAATACATACAAAAATTGAAAAATAAACTATCAAGTTTTACATACGCATTTCGGGAAATTAAAAAGTCTACGGACATGGCAGCGGCACTCACAACCTACTACGCATACGCATACCTACTCATGGCTCTCGTATGGAATTGTCCTATGGGGAAATAGTACCGACGCTCCCGCTCTCTTTATTCTCCAGAAAAAAACTTGTTAGAATACTAGCAAATATAGTACAAATTGAAAGCTGTAAACCTTATTTCCAAAAGTACTCAATCCTCACACTTCCAAGTATTTATATCTTAGAATCATGTAAATTTGTCTGAAAATACCCCGAGTTTTACTCTAAGCGCAAAGATATACCAACCAAATACACCTTACGACACTCCAACAGACTAATTATGCTAACTACTAAATTTACAATACATTCGGCAAGCCCTCACGTAATGACGATAAAAATTTTCAATAAATTACCAAACACATAGAAACATACCAGAAGACAGACTATTTACAATCAAATTAAAACAATTTCTTATTGACAAAGCTTATTATAATGTTGACGAATTTTTAAATGACAAAATTTAGACAGAAATAGGAAAAATTGAATAGTTTATATTTACTTATCTATAAAATTATTATTTTTTGTAATTATTATTATTTTATTTAAAATAAAAATGCGTTTTCCTCTCTTCTAACCATATTGCGGTGCCCGACAGGTTCCATAATGATCTATTCTGATATGTACACCTATTTATTATACATTATGGATTGCAAATTGCAATAAACTTTGATATTGAAATTGATATTTATATATTTTTTTGTCATAACCAAATGTATATAAGGTCTTTTATTAAAAAAAAAGAAACCAAACTTTATTAACTCGGACGTGGGAATTGAAGAGTTAAAGCTATGTTAGTATACAAACAGATAGAAACAGACAGACAGATAATCATTTAGCTAGAACAATGGATCGCTCCATCCTGTGATTTTGGACGGAACAGTCCACCCGGTCAGCTATCATCCTCAGGATGCTGTTGCTGCTGCCCCGGAGGCTGAACAGCAATGACGAGGCTTTTTGAGCATGACTGTATCGAAATCCGCAATGCGCGCGTCGCGGAGTCGGGCGTTGGCAAGAAATCCGCTCTTCATTCAACCATATATCAGAGTGCTGCTTTCTTCAATTTTCCCTTTTGACATTCTTGTCATCAGTCCTCGCTATTCTCACTCGCCAGGAAAAATAGGCGTTAAACCAAAAAGTCCGTAGTTCTTAATTACTCCCTTAATAATATACAACTGATGCAAACTCCTTAAGAATAAAATATAGAAACCAAAGAAGTTTTATATCGTCGCTCTGGGAGGAGGGGGGGGGGGAGCGGGGTGCATGTTTGTGATAGAAACTATAAGATGTCAAACATAAAAACATTGAATTGAAGTTGTACCGAAAACAAACAATATTTGAGTAAATACAAGAATTTCGAGATAAAGATAATAAGAAACGCTAACTTAAGAATCTACGCACATAAAGGAATAAAAGGAATACATGAATAAAAGTAACAAAGGTAAATATTTACAAGAGAGATAAAAAATCTTATAATATCCACCAACGCCAAGCTGAAGTCTTCAAACAGAATTTCAGGCTGCCCAGAGTAGGTAGTTTACACGTACTTTGGAATGCGGTATTCCACCCACAGTTTCGACTCTTGCCTTTAACAGATCTTTATCTAGCGAATTATTGACTGAACCACCCCGCAAAGCCGGGGGTGGATTTAAGCCCTATATTAAAAAAATTATCCTTGGGTGATTAATTCTCATTAATTACAAAAGCTCTTATCTATAATTCGGATCCAATACACTGTATAACTATTTATAAATTGGTACTAGAAGCACTATTTTCTTAACAGCCTTCGGGCATTTTCGGAGCCCGCCTGGCTAGCTACCACTATCTTATCTAAGTCTTGCCGCCAAACATCAATGTTAATAGACACAGTATTAAGATATTATACAGTATGGACACCCCAGGCCGCTCTCTGAAGGCTACCCCCACCCCCCTGTGTGAATTCTATAAGTAACCGGTTGTCAAGAAATTGGCAAAAGGCAATTTTATTTTCATAAGGAGAGACATAATGGCTTATAAGGCTATACAGTATTCACTTCATTAAAAAGTCTATTGTAAAAATCTGTCGTTTATGTTCATATCTGTCCATGTTTCGGAATACAGGTCTCAACTTAAGTGGCTCCCTATTCGCCGTCGCCGTGATATGCACACTCTCTCGCTTCTTTATAACATCCTACACAATCCTTCCTCTCCTTTGTACCTTCGAGAGCGCTTTAATTATATGGTCCCTAGAGGTCTGCCTTGCCGATCTATTACTTCCCTGCTCCTCAAATTTCCCTCTCACTGCTCTTCCCGTTATGGTGGATCTTTTTCTGTACACGCTGTTAGGCTTTTGTATATCATTTATGTGTAATAGTATTTATTATTGTTATTTTTTTTTTGTATATTTTTCTTATAGATTTATCTTTTTGCTGGTTTATTAGAACGATTATAGGTATTTTATATTTTCAATGCTCTGTCAGATCTCTTACTTTATTTGTACACGCCTTTACCCGTTTACATCCTATTCTCTCATACTTACTGGTTTGTTGGCAGAAAACTCTTACAGAGTTAAGCATACCATTTGTAATTACGTTAACAATCCTTGTATTTATCATGTATCAGTGTACACTAAACAATAAATTAAATAAAAATAAATAAAATCTGTCGTTAAAAGTTCCACTATTTTCGGAAATATCAATTTCTAAAAATGTTAACATAACAAAAAGAAGGGTAACCTACGACAAGGCGGTATGACCAAGAAGCCTTTAAGCAAAGGCTTCTTGGTCATACCGCCCTAGATACTCACACACACATTGTACAGACATGAAGAAGTATCTTTCTATGTAATAAACAATAACTCGATACTTGTATGAAGTGTATTGATGAGTTCCGGCATGAAGATAAGATAGCCGTTCCCAATTGCGTTGGGAAATCTTGGTAAGCCTGCTTCCATCTTCGGCATCATTACCACTTATCATCAAGTGAGATGATGCCAAGGACTTACAATTGTCAATTTGATAAAACAATCAGCATTGTTATTTCTTCCATTAGTGCTGTTGCTGTTTTTTTTATTGCGATTCGATTTGTTTTTCGTTTCATTTGCGACAAAGCATTTTGTTGAGTTTCTATTCCCCATTTTAAACCAGCAATTTTAATATTAATTTTGATTATTTTTTTCCATTACCTCGGGAAGGTGAGGTAGAACATAGACCACACACGAAAGCCAAGTAGGTAAACCATTTTACCTATTTAGGTTATGACCGTGTTTATAGTCAGTGAACATGCATGATCTACGCGACCACACAAGCCTCACTGAGCCACAAACAATTATCATAGCCTTAAAACTTGTTCACTTAACTCAGAAGAACTGCCAAAGTTATAAGAGTAACTCAAACTCTATTCAGAAGTGTTACCGTACGGAATCCTATCTTATAAACGCAAACTCTAGTTTAATCCCTTAAATTCAAGCCCGTATAAGTTGGAACTCCATCATAACTACCCGCTTAATTCTTAGCTGCTGGGATTAACGCCAAGCATCTAGGCGAGACCTTTCCCCATTCTCGGGAAAGCAGTTCAAAGTATTTTTTTTTCGGAAAAAAGGTGAGTCAAGTCAGTGACTTTTTAGAACCTCTGAAAAACTAACTTTTGTATTGAAAATGTTTTTTTTTATCTCCAATTGGTAAGCCCTTACTCATCTCACCTGATGGTAAGTGATGATGATGCCGAAGATGGAAGCGGACTTACCAAGATTCCCAAACACAGTGGGGGTAACTGGCTATCTTATGACCAAGCCGGAACATATCAATGCTATTGACATTGATGTTTGGTGACAAGATTAAAATAAAATGGTGGAAACTAGCCAGGCGGGCTCAAAAAATACCTTACCATTAACCTAACCGAGTCTCACAAAGTTGAACCCCACCGGGAATCGAAACCACAAACTTCTAATGTAAAGCGAGCGAACTAAGCCACTACGCTACATACAGTTAAAAATGCGGCGGTTTGAATGTGGCTCTGCGTATAAAAAGCAGAGCCAGGGATCGTAACCATTGCGGGGCGGATGCACCAATATTGATGGCTGCATATTTAAAATTCGAGGAATTGTTCGGATTGATCCCTGCCGCCTCTTTTCGCCATCGTTCTACGCGACAATATATTCAACCCCATCACATAGATGGTTGGCAGTCCACAACTGTGCGTTTCACTAGAAACTTTCTGCCTCGCACAACTAAACTGTGGAATGAATTGTCTCCTGCGGTATTTCCGGACCGATACGACATTCAAACCTTCAAGAAAAGAGTGTACTCCATATCAAAGGCCAGCAACGCACTTGTGACTCCTCTGGTGTTGCGGGTGTCTATGGGTGGCGGTAATCGCTTACCATCAGGTGATCCGTCGTCTGCTCGTTTGCCACCTCTGCCATAAAAAATAAATAAAAAAAATGGCGGAAATAGTTATATCTATCCACTAACCTGTACCGGAGCGTAGAGATCTCGCTTTCAAACGTTAACAACCCATATCGTCCCCACTGCAGGGGCTCCACACACGGGGGCCAAGTCTGTATTGGTGAAAGTTGTGGGGCTAGTGGCCAACCTCAGTGTGAGAAGAACTTTCAAGCCGCATTTATAGGCCTTATGGCTTAATGGTGTTATGTAATTTTAAAATTGAAAACGTAACGAGAAACCTAGTAAGGATGTCTCGAAATATCACTAAGAGGACTGTAATGTGAACAAAAAATTTTTGATTAATTTCTTTTAGGAATCTGTCTTTTTACCATTCATGCTTTTAATGATGTGCCGGTAATCAAAGCAGCTGTAAAGTTATGTACTGCAGTATACGACCATTCCTAAATAGATATCTTCAAATCTATACAGTCTGACTTTTTATAGATCAGTAACTGGCAGATCATACCCGAGGCTCAAAAGTCGGCTTGACTTCCTCAAAGTGGTCTTGCCACTAAACGATGAAGACTCCCTAAGACGATTAAGTCTCTCGCATGAGAAATATATGCTCAGATGAGCCGTCTGAAACTAGCCAACATATCTTCCTTCATGCCGACATAGTTCATCATGATCATGATCATCCACCGAAAGACGTCCACTGCTGGATAAAGACGTCCCCCAAGGATTTCCATATCGACCGACATAGTTCATAATGCTACAGTTTACTTTGTGTTTGGGTACGCTCTTACCCATTGTCCTTTGTGTGCTCCAACCTTATGGGTAACCTGGAGAAAGTTGTTAAGTCTCATCTCATGATAGAATCAACAGCATGCATCTTGACAGCAAATAAAGTTGTCAAGCTGTAGCTTACCCGTATCAAGTTCAGGTCGCTTTAACTAGCTAGATAATCTGGTTATCTGGGTACATAAGCACGGAGATTTCTAAGTATTTATGTAATTTTAATTCTATTCGGAGAGGTTCCATCCAACACGCAATCAATTAAATTTCGTTCGACGAACTCAATGCAAAAATTCTACGAAAACGAAGTACGAAATTATAAAGTTTTTTAAGAATATTTCATTTAATGTTCTTATTTATTATATTCTAGTCTTGAAATCTAAGAAATATTAATAATAAATACTATAAAATACTTTTGCTTTATTTTGCGTATTTTAACAAAAGTTCCGCTCGATCAATCGGTCGTCTCTTTATTGGGTATTTTCTACTTCAGCGCTCAATCCTACCTGATTGACATCTATTCTGTTTTTAACTGACATATCGTAATAAAATATATCTGAAATCCCTGTTATGTGAAAAAATATTTCTAAATCTACCTTAGTAGACTTTAAAGGCTTACCCTAACTAAATAATTTGAAACTTCCTAAGTACGAGTTTCAGACGGTTCATCTGAGGACTTATTTTTATCATTTTCAAATATAAATTTGGGCTAGGCGAAGTGGCAGGAGCTACTCCAGCAGAAGCACAGTAGGCTGGAAGTCAGTGCGACGAGGAGAGAAAGCGTCGGACAATCCGGGCATTGTCGAGGAGGACCGCCTTTTGCATAGCCGCTATTATCAGTGTGCCTCGAAGTCCCAGCTGCCTAAGGTTACGATCCAGGTCAGCTGGAATCAAACCATTAACGGACAGGACTACAGGAATGATTTCAGTGGATTGCACTTGCCACACATCCGTAACCTCGCGCGCTTGTTATTATTATTATTATCAAACTAAAATCATAAACAGTAAACATACAGTTTTTGAAAAAAAAAAAAAAGTAACTGAACGTCTTAGGTATTTCCATTAGGTTACTACTTCTTTTTAAAATTTTCATTAAAAATAAAAATGTTTTCAATATTGTTTTTCTAGCCTGTAATCGAGAGAATACATAATATATTGTTTTCATTACGAATTTAAATGCTAACTGCATTTGCGCAATACTCGCACATACAGTTGAAACTGAAATCGAGAACTTTTCATACAAATCGATGACGTGAGTAGCCAACTTTGTATGGAGAGTCAATTTTTTTGCTCTGATTGAATTGGATTCTTAAAGAAAGTTGTTCAGTTTCATGACTAGAAGTCACAATTGAAATTTGGCCCGCGACTTCAATTTCACTCATTAAATGTTAGTGCGTAGTACAATTATTAAATGGCGTCGTAGTAATGTTCATTTCATATTAATTTAATGGTATCATATAGTTTGTGAAAGGTGTGTCTTTGAGTTTTTTAGAAACTAAGCGATTGATTTTAAAATAATTTTATACTCTGTAATCAGGAAAGGTATATATCTATGTGGGTAGCATATTACTTTTCGGAAAACTTACTAAAATCTGCGCAGAACGGATGTTCAGTATGTTCAGTATTTGAAGCTAAAAGAGTCATGTTCTCTGAGTTTGTTTCATACGAGACAGGTTGTTTCGAAAATAATTTTTGCGGTACCGATATCGTTTAAATACTCGTAGGGTCAAATTGTATTCCTTTCCTTCGCATCATCTGTTCTTTCTAATCATAAAACTGACCATTTCCCCAAATATTTGGTCTCCATAGTAATTATAAAATGCAAACAGCTTTTTTTCCTTGGCGACAAAACGTCACCTGAGTGCTTATTTGTCCAATCGATCATATTAACGAAAATCACTTTTAAATGCAGTTATCATAAGGTTTAAATTTTCTGTCGATTGGTGAATGATTTTTATGATTTAGAACTTAAGAACATTAAAAATATAATTACCTGTTGAAAACGCAATCTGTAAGAAATCATTTAATTCACGTGAAATAATCAGTAATAAACTTTGTTGTATAAAGTGTTGCTTAAGGACATTGAACAAATAAGTACTCAGGTGACGAAAAGTAAATTTTAAATAAACTACAAGTTGACCTTTTAAAGTCTATTTTTAATAAAACAAAGAAATTGAAACTGTTTTTTTCGTTTGAAAATTAATTGCAAAACAACAAAATGTTTTAGATGTTCAACGAGCTCCTAAAAAATATGTTTTCGGTCGAGCAGATAAGAGTTTAGACGGGTAAATACTCGAAAATAGAACAAATAACTAAAGCGACTATAGTATCGACCATTCGCGGCAGCTCTCAAAACCGTCATACCTCTAAAAAGTAGGTAAAGTTTGCCGTTTCAAAGTATTTCTCGAAACCCGGAAAGCCGTTACTTATGGGTAATGTTCCGAAAACGTTATTTTCGCCGAAAATACTTGCCGAACTTGCTGAAAGTTTCAGAAACTTTCAACTATACACACTTAAGAGGCTTTCGACATTTGAACCCGACCGAGCCAGGAAGGTGTTCTCAAACTTATGATAGCAAATATTTTTAGGGTTCCGTAGGTAAAGGTCAATGGGTGCTCATGGGACAGTTTTACTTCTCTTGCCTACTATGCCGTCCGGCGCGGGGCGGTCCGCCTGCACCGGTGTATCAGAGACTGTGTTATTTTTACCTAATTAATCGATAGCGTGTTGAATATTTGATAGATTATATACTATAATTTCTCATAATTATATTCATGCATGACTTTATATAAAATTCACTATGCGCTGGATATACGGAACACTCAATGTGCGAACCCACCTCACACTTGTCTGGTTTTACTTTTGAGCAAACTTTTTACGCGTTACGTAGATGCAAAGGTGCAAATATTATACTGCCCTCATAAGAGAGAATAACCTTCTTTACGTTTTTTACTATGTTTCTGTTGTTATTTTTGTAACATTACTATTTGAGACTGGAAACAAAGTCCAGACGACTCTACCAGTTGAGCCTCGCAGTTGAGCTTAGGGTAACAAACGCATTTTATACGATGTTTTGACACATGGAAGTCTTGTATTTATCCATCCATACCATAATGTTATCTCTTTACTAAGAGTAGCTGCTATTAATAGATAACTGCCTGTAGCCAAACGACTTTGTGGATTTTGGACAGCGAGATATCCTAAGTTTCATCATGCCCTTCAAATCATTCATTGACCTAACTTTATTTTCTGTGTATACTGATTAGTATTTTCCGGTTCTGTTCTATACAAAAAGTATTTTCTAAAAAGTAATCTTTTTTCAAGGAGAAAAATTGACGTCTTTAACGACTTACGACTTCAAAGCCAGTTTAAAACATGACAACTTTTATATCCTGTAGAGGTAGAATATTTGGTTAGGTACTTTAAAAATCTTTAGTGTTTAATATTATATGATTACCAAGGTTTCTTCGTTCTTCAAGTCTAAAATACCGCAATGTCTCAAGACTAAAGTCTTTGACCAGTGTGTGTTGCCAGTGATGATATATGGATCCGAGACATGGTCGCTTACTATGGGCCTCATAAGAAGGCTCAAAATCACCCAAAGGGCGATGGAGCGTGCTATGCTCGGTGTTTCTCTACGTGATCGAATCAGAAATGAGGAGATACGTAGGAGAACTAAAGTTACCGACATAGCTCTCAGAATCGCTAGACTTAAGTGGCAATGGGCAGGGCACATAGCTCGTAGAACAGATGGCCGTTGGGGCAGTGAAGTTATCGAGTGGCGACCGCGCACCGGAAGACGCAGTGTGGGCAGGCCTCCGACTCGGTGCACCGAGGACCTGGTGAAGGTTGCGGGAAGCCGCTGGATGCGAGCCGCACAGGACCGGTCAGTGTGGAAATCCTTGGGAGAAGCCTTTGTCCAGCAGTGGACGTCTTTCGGCTGATAGATAGATAGACCGAGGTTTTATTATACAAAAGAGATTCACAACTTAGACAAAATAGTGTGGGCGTAATTCAAAGAAAATATAAAAATACATGCCCTATAAAGCTTATCCAAGTATAATAAAACTTTATTAAACGAAAAAGAAATATTATCTCTAAAATAACTTTATTTCGTTAATCAAAATTATGCATATCATCAACTTCTCTTGTGAAATGGTACGCTATAATGGTACGCTAATCTGACTTATTTTTTTCGTTAGAAAGTACCTTCATAAGGGATCACCAAAAGTACAGTACTGTACATACTATTAAATAGTCACAGATTTTTTCATTATAGGCTCAAACGATAGAAAATTTAATACTCCAGATTGTTCTTTGTAAAAATCTTAATAAAATTTTCGTTTTTGTGGAGATTCTTTGAATAGAGTCCCAAAAACGTCGGTCTAAAATTTGTGTTTCTTTAAAAAAATAGTAATATTGTAGCCCTTTCAATGATGTATCTCTTGATACCATTTTCATTTCTCTATCTTAATAATTGAGGACGCACCGAAAAAAGTTTTTGACTACAATACAACAAGAACGTATAGTTGTTTAAAAAATAGTTATTCTAACAATAAATTAGTTAGAATTTTTTTCAGCATGTACTAAGCTATTAGTAATATTTACTTTTTAAATTTATTTAAAACACCGATTGTAGTGTTTACCACTGCATTGTAAGCATTAATGATGCGATAGTAATGAATACTGGAAAAAGGTACTCTTTACAATAAGGTTTGTTTTCATTATAATCGGATTGTAAGGTGAACATGAAATGTTGTATACATACCAACATGTTCTGTTATATTCACAAATTGGGTATGCTAAAAAAATATGTATTTTTTTATTTTTTTTTCTGATAGTTTAGACCATTTCAAAAGACTAATTTGATTATTTAATTTTTTAAGCCTCTACATTTTTTTAAATATATTTTTTTATATTCAAGCCTTGATGACGTCACATGCTCACAAACCATAAAACGAACAGCCCAATCCTACCTTTTTAGTTTTTGACATGTCTGATGATGAAATGAATAGGCCTTATCTCAACTAACGCCCGTTCACGAACATGGCAAAATATATCTGAGATAGTCTGTCCCTTTTACACTTAAAAGATTTATGATAGTTTATCCTGCTGTCAGGTTAAAAAATACTCTCATGAAAGTGTTTCGGAACGCTTTCTAAAACGTCAACTGTCAAGTCAATTGTCATCTCATTTGTTTGAACTAGGGCTCGTTCCAGAACAAGGAAAAATATACCTGAGATAGTCTGTCTCTTAAACACTTAAAAGATTTATAATAGTTTATCCTGCTATTAGGGTAAAAAAATACTCTCACGAAAATGTTTTAGAACGCTTTCTAAAACGTTAACTGTCAAGTCAATTGTCATTTTGTTTGTTTAGAAACAACTCAAGGTAACTTCAAAAGTGTGCGAGCGCGTGACGTCACAGGGATACAAATGAAGGTTATTGTCTTTTATCGATTTTTACGCTCAATCTTTTACTTATTCGAGTGGGAAATAAAAAAATATGGCTTTAAATCAAAATATCTCGAAATGGTTTCTTTATTTTCATACCTTATAAAAAATTTTGCATACCCAATTGATTTAACTAGATTATTATAGTAACGACGACAAAGCGTTTTGTCGTCACAAATAGAACTAGACAATGTCGTACGGATAATGAGATTCTAGTTACATGTACGCACTGTCCGTCGCACCTTTGTTGAAAAGGGGTACCCTACTGAAGCGATTGAATAGTAAGCATTTTCGTTGGTAAAAAATGTTGACACATTTTATTTCAATCTCTGCGGCAATGGGTTTCTTTTCTTCCCATTTCATGGGAAGGTTCTCATCTGTTATCACAAGTCCGAATTATGTAGATGTTGTAGTTCTAGTAACGAATCGCATTATTAGCAGCCACATTAGAGCAGGATAAATGCCACTTAATATTGTTTTTATTTGAGATTTAAGAGAGTACAAGTACAATAATTATTGAAAGTTCTCGAGTGGACTTTGAAAATGTAGTATTGGGCGGCCCCACTAACCCTAAGTGGACTGATGATATACCTAGTCAGACTTTAATGAACTCGCTAAATGTGGCTCAAAATAAATAAATAAATAATAAATAAATATCCGGGACAAATCACACACGGTCATCCGACCCCAAACTAGGATTCCCTGTATTATGGGAACCAGAGACTTATATACATACACTTATATGTTTAAATACATACACAAATAGATATTATACACCCAGACACAGAGCAAATAATATCTGGGACAAATCACACACGGTCAAACTACACTCGGCTTCAAAAAAATCGCACCTTTTAAGAAATCTATTTTAAACATCTTTCAATCGTATTTGTATTATGAAATATTGGTAATGTTCGGTATCATTTGAAAGGTAAGGAAACAGAGAATGAAAAAAACAATAATTCATTCAATGTTTTTTATTGGAACTGAGAAAAATTTACAAAACAATAAAAATCCTTAAAAAACCCAAATGAAATCTGATTAATTTTTCAAAACAAAGTTGCTTAAAACTAACCTAAAACCTAGTGTTACCCCCCCTAGCCCTAATGACGTCTTCCATGCGCTCCCTCATGGATCGCACCAACTTTAGGACCTCTTCTTGAGGGATTCTGTCCCATTCCTCAATAACGGCGTCTTGGAGCTCCTGAAGAGTCGCGGGAGCGGGATCACGGGATCTAACCTTGCGTTTCAGCTGGTCCCAGAGGTGCTCTATCGGGTTCAGATCTGGACTTCTCGCTGGCCACTGCATGACAGGGATCCCAACCTCTTGAAGGTAGCCCTGCACAATTCCAGCAGTGTGCGCGCGAGCGTTATCGTGCATTAATGTGAACCCGTCGCCAATAAATCCAGCATAGGGGACCACATGTTCTTCCAGGATCTCTGTGATGTACCGGTGAGCAGTCATCGACCCTTGCCCGCGAGCACCGCCGGTCCGAGAGACGCAAGAAAGTTCAGTTTTGCCGTCGGCAGATATGCCGCCCCAGAACATGCAGGAACCGCCCCCGTATTCTACCGTCTCTTGGATGCAGGCTTGGGCAAAACGTTTCCATTGTCTTCTGTATACTCTTTTGCGTCTATCGTTGCAGAAAAGGCACACTCTCGTTTCGTCTGAGAAGAGAACAGCTCTCCATTGGTCCAGGGTCCAATTGACGTGGGCGCGAGAAAATTGCAGGCGTGCTTGCCGATGCGCTGCGGTTAATTTTGGAACAGTGGCAGGTCTGCTAGCCACAATATTTCTCTCCTTTAGTCTTCTTCTAACTGTAGAGACACTCACGGCCCTTCTACGAACTGCTTGAAGCTGCTGTTGCAACTCAACAGCATTAGAGAACCGATTTCTCAAAGACTTCGATACGACGAATCGGTCATCTCTCGCAGAAGTGCAGCGATTTCTACCAGACCCACGCCTTCGGACAAAGCCACCGGTCTGCAGGAACCGCTGGTACACTCTTCGAACAGAAAAGCGACTCAAGTGCAATTGCCGAGCAACATCACACTGACGTAGTCCTGATTGCAGTAGTGCGTTAACTTGGGCGGCTTCAGCAGCAGTAGTGTCCATCTTCAAGGACGTTTTTCTGATGAAAGATATTCTTCTGTGTCTTCTTCGACTGTTGGTAGCAAATTTATCCCCCGATAAGCTGTATCGACCCTTTTATACCCAAAAAACAAAACAATACAAACAAAATTTGAAGAGGAGAATCAGTTCCATTGTCATTCACAGTGACTTAAAGTGTCAAGCTTTTTCTTTAATCAAATGAAATGGATATTTTTTTAAAGAGTTTTTATAGGGCTCTCAAATGATACCAATATTGCTACGAATAACTGCTTGTCTTAAGGATTAACAGTGCTTGAAGCCTATTTTTACGGACGTGCGATTTTTTTGAAGCCGAGTGTAGGATTCCCTGTATCTTGGGAACCAGAGACCGATATGTATTATTATGTATTATTTATTACAACTTTGTAACCATGTGGCATGCAAATTATTAAATGATTAAATACATACTCACACATATACTTTTAAATACACCCAGACTCAGAGCAAACAATTCTGCTCATCACAGAAAAGTTTGCCCTGTGTGGGGATCGAACCCACGACTCTCGGATCAGAGGTCAGGATCGCTAACCACTTAGCTACCGAGTCAGTCAAAAATAAATCTGCTCATCACAGAAATGTTTGCCCTGGGTGGGGATCGAACCCACGACTCTCGGATCAGGCACTAACCACTGAGCCACCGAGTGAGTCTAAGTCAAAACCTTGTTAAGTAGAAGTGTATGGGGAGGTCTTTATTTAGCAGTGGATATCTTTCGGCTGATATGACGATTAAGATACTCCAAAGAAAACAATTTATATTTAGATGGCAGTTCGAAGGGATACTCTTAAACTTTGCAAGCAATCACGTTTTAGGCAGTAAAGATCAAAGCAGTTAACAATATGGTGTCTAAAAAGTCATTGCTCTGATTATCGTTATCGAAACAAAAATAAAAAGGAATATCTCTTTTCGTTTTATCGTGTTATCACCTACAGACTCTGCACAAGGTCAAATCGTCATCGCTGTAAAGTTAATTAAAAGTTAATTTCGGCGGTGTCATAACCAAAATCAGCGCTGTATTATGCCGGTATCACACAAGTACAATGTCAATACAAACTTTCCCTTACAAAACTCCAAGCGAGGGTAAACTTTTTTCAAAGTTACGAGCCTGGGGAAAATTTCAGAGCTTTCCCCTTTTATAGGTACCGAAGTTTGCGTGACACCCCTTTTTTAACCGACTTCAAAAAAAAGGAGGAGGTTCTCAATTCGTCGGAATCTTTTTTATTTATGTATGTTCACCGATTACTCGAAGACGCGTGAACCGATTTGGAAAATTCTTTTTTTGTTTAAAAGGGTATACTTCACAGGTGGTCTCATATAAATTTTATCGAAATCGATTCAGCGGTTTTTGAGAAAATCAACCAAAACATATCAAAATTGGAGTTGTTGCGATTGAAGTCGGTTGTTTTTAACGTATTCAGCGTGGTCAATTATATGTGTTAGTGGTCCTCGAGCCAAGGCCCAAGCATAAGGGTGCGATATTATCGAAGTCTTGCCGACAAACTGGTCCGGCATGAAGATAAGATAGCCAGTTCCCAGTTCCCCATTGCGTTGGGGAATCTTGGCAAGCCCGCTTCCACCTTGGCATCATCATCACTTACTACAGGCGAGATGACGTCAAGGGCTTCTGAATTGTGAATAAAGAAAATATGTTTTGTAAAGGACACGTTTCATTTTGTGCCTGGACATGTACGTAGTACGAAAAATATAGAAAAATATAGGCTTCCTAGGAAAAATAATGAAAAAAATATTAGAAGTAGGGTTGCGTGGTTCAAGCATAATGTTTTGTCAGCACTTTTTACAATATAAATGGTAACACTGAAGCTTGCAATAGTAGGTCACGTTCAGAAATTACGGCTTCGTCTACATATTCCTCAGATGCTTTCTCTGACTCTGATTGACTGAACACCCTTCTGTTCTGACTTCTGACATTGGTGTACGATTTTTAAAATCTGCGGATATGCCTTGCCTCTTTTACAGGCATAACAGCTGGTTTTCGAGTTACTTGTCGGACAACTAAATTATTAATTTCAACGGTATGTACAAAATCTAGTTTCTGAACGTAAAATGCTCAAAATTGCGCTCGCTTCGCCATGTTGGGTGATTTATGTGTTACGATTGTTAAATCTGAGAAACTAGATGAACCTCGCAACGAAGGTAAATCGAAGGAAATGTACAATTAGAAAAGACTATGTTTCTAATGACTTATTTATGATTTTTAGTACACAGACCAGGTCCAAGCTCCATAGTCCCGTGAAACGTCTCCTTTAAAATATCAGACTTAGTCACCAACTTTAAGGTTAATTTTTCCAATTAATTAGAAGCCTACATTGTAAATAAAACCCGTGATAACGCTTTTCGAAAGAGAACTGTCATTACATTTGTTTCAAAAGTACTAGTAAGGGTAATTTTGATTAAACTTCTAATATCAACCATATTTAGAAATATTAGAATTAACAGTATATTCGTTTTTTGAAGGCACTCTGGAATGTAATAGGGAATTCCATTGAAGCACTTACACGATCACGCATTTTGAAAAATAAAGGTGGCTTCGCTGACTGCAACTGCAACCAAGAACTCTTCGCACGAATGTTTCATTTCAATACAAAGAGAAGCTAAGTACACCTACGGACGTGCGAAGCGAGGGTGTGTGAGGTTTCGGCTTACTTGTATTAAGACACGTCTCAACAACTTGAATCGATAGGGGGGGGGGGGCTTTTCATTACATTATTTCTGATGATTGTACTTTTTTCATAGCTTTTTTATTTTTGGTTTGCAATTAAGTAGATTTATATTAACTCGCGGCTGATGCTAAGTGCAACACCAGACAACTGCCGTCATACTCTTGTGATAGAAGACATACGGCAAATAATAAAATAATCGAAAATAACAGTTCTTGCGATAAATATAATCGTATTGTTGGATGAAGTCTTATAATCAGATCTTCATGACTGTTATTATTATTATTTAGGGGTTAAGGGGTATAGGACCAAGGAGGGCCCTATTGGATCACTGCGACCTGGGTAGATCTATTGTAATCACTGCCCCTGTTAAATTATATCCTCAAGGCCAATAGTTCTAATGAACTGTAGGATGCACTTGGGATCGAGTTCCCTAATGACCTCTGGAGCTACCATCGGTCCACCTAGAGATCGGCTTCTGGCTTGGACCAGTGCCTCGCACTCGCAGAGTATATGAAGAGGAGTTTTCTCTTCCTCGAGATAGAATCGGCACTCGTCCGTATCTGCAAGCTTCATTTGACAGAGATGTTTGTTAAGCTTGCAGTGGTCAGTCAGAGTTCTGACTAGAATCCTAAGTCCAGGCCTAAGAAGTCGTAGTACTCTAGACGTGTATTCCCGCGAAAAACCAGATATGAGCGCTTTCAAACTCTTTTGGCCTGGGGCACTAGCCCAGAGTGTTCTACTCTGTTCCTTAGCCCATTCCTGCAGCATTCTTCTTCCGGTGCAACGAGGCACTCCCACTATTGGTTCGGGTCCAATAGCTGGTGCCTCCGCTCCGTTCCTAGCTAGCTCATCTGCTATTTCGTTCCCCTTGATGCCACTGTGCCTGGGCACCCAACATAAGGTGACTTTGTTGTGCCTTCCTAGCAATTAAGTGCATTGGCGCACTCAAGGGTAAGTTTTGAATCAATCTCATGTGATTTCATTGCCATAAGGGCTGCCTGACTATCCGAGCATATGATTATGTTTCTATTTTGATAGGACCTCAGAAGGTTTTCTGGCACGCATCTTATTATTGCGTACATCTCTGCCTGAAATACTTGCATGCGAGTCTAGACTGTATGACCGCTTCGTCTCCGAGTCTCCTCCGCAAAGTCCAGCACCGGCAAAACCCTCTTTTTTGGAACCATCTGTGAACCAGATGAGGTCACCAGATTTGAGAGTTTCGGGAACCGCACAGTTCCACTCGTCCCTACGCGGTACGTGAATCGTGTACAGTTTGTTGAAACTGTACTCCTTTAAGAGGACATCGGATGGCATGGCCAGTGCTGGGTTTACAATGCGTGCATCAAAGAGATCCCTCATTACCACTGATTGCCAGACTGTCCTGCCACCACCGTCCATAGCACGCAGCATGGCCATCCTGGCCTCCTTCTGTACATGGATGTGCAGCGGTTCGAGGTTTAAAATAGCCTCTAGTGCTGCAGTGGGAGTTGATGAGGTAGAGTTTGTAGCCATTCAACAATGAATTCTTTGTAGGCTGTTAAGTGCAGCGATGCATGTCGATTGTCGGGTCTTACTGTGCCACGCTGCACATCCGTAGGCAACCATCGGCCGCACTATGGATGTTTAGGCCCAAAGCACCGATTTGGGCTGCAGCCCCCACCGGGATCCCACCAGCCGACAGCATGCACCTAGCGCTATCTTAGCCTTCCTTATGATATGGTCAATTTGTTTGTTCCAGCTAAGTTTGTCATCAAGAATTACTCCTAAGTACTTAACTTCCCGTGAAAACGGTATAGTCCTGCCAAAAAGCGTGGGAGGCGTTAAGCCCTCCATTTTCCTTTTCCTGGTGAAGGGGACTATAATTGTTTTCCCTGCATTTCCTGAGAGCTGGAATTCGTTACACCACCGTTCTATCCTGAAAAGGGCCTGTTGCAGTTGTTCTGAAATAGCAGAGGGACCCCCCACTATTGACACAACCAGATCATCTGCATAGCCCTGTGTTTCCAGGTTTGCTCCGTTGAGCGCTTCAATCAGACAGTCAACCACAAGGGACCATTCTAGAGGAGACAAAACTCCGCCCTGACGGTTCGGAAAAGTCAAGTAACTTCATGACGGTTACTTGACTTTTAAGGAATTTATGAAATTTAGATATAAATTCGATTAAATCAGTGAGTAAAATTGTGTTAGTATTGGCTTATACAGTCACCAAAAAAAACTTTGCAGCAGACATTGTTTAAATCGTTGTAACAGACATTTTAGGTAGGTAATTTTAATGTAGGTATTTTTTTTGAGTTTTTAATATTATTATTTTTTTTTTTTTTATGTGATAGGTGGCAAACGAGCAGACGGAACACCTGATGGTAAGCGATTACCGCCGCCCATGGACACCCGCAACACCGGAGGAGTCACAAGTGCGTTGCCGACCTTTGAAATGGGATAGGGGATGGGGGGAATGGGGAGGGGGAGGGGGGTTGGGCATCCGGTACCCTCACTCACTCGGCGAAACACAACAAACGTTGCTTCACGCCGGTTTTCTGTGAGGCCGTGGTATCACTCCGGTCGAGCCGGCCCATTCGTGCCGAAGCATGGCTCTCCCACGGTTAAATAATAAATTATGGATGATATATCTGAAATCAATGATTTATCATTATTACATTATAGCTTAAATCGTCTGTAACAGACGTACATACGAGGCCTATGATGATTTTCCTCTAAGTCAATCTTATATCAGTTTTTTATAAATATATCACTGTGTATCCATAGGTAATCAAAGATATTGTATGAAGGTATTTGTATTGTCACCCATTCAAACAGCTATTAGCAAGACGAAAGCATTAAGACTATATTTACTTTATCAGTAATAAATCAGGCTGACAGCTCATGCGAGATAAATACAATATTTCATAAGGTAACAGACAGTAACATGACCTTTTCACTGCAGTCACTCTATCGGAGTATCGAAAAATTCGTTACCGCCATACCCGGCTCAATATCTACTGGTTTGCTCCGCTGCGCGCCGCGGCCCATGTTCTCAATAACACCACAGTGTATTAAATATACTACATACAGGACACCCCTGTCACTGTTAGAAAGGGACGTAGTGAGTTTCTGTTAATAAATATTTTTGAAGTAGGTAAATAAGTCAGAACATTTGTATGGAATATCCGGCGTGGGACAAATGGGTAAAAATTAAAGTGAAATAAATAAATAGTTAAAAATGTCCTGTATATTAAAAATAGAGCGCCATTAACTGTAAGCTGCCATTTTAAGTTATATATTGAAGAAATATTATTAGTAAATTACAGTTCAAAAGTGGGTGGCCTGATCATCATAACTTCAAGTTTCATTCCCATGGTATAAAAAATAGATTGACTTATTGGTATAATGAAGTCTTGCTACCTGCTTAGCAGAGAGACGGGGGTAAAAATATGTATATGTAATGTAAGTATAAAACCTCATTAAAACGAATATGAGTTCGTAACTAGGTAGGTATATCAGACTCGGGTTCCAAATTACAGGAAATTTCTTATTACCTATCTAAATTGATCTAAAACTATCCGATGTAACTTTCCAGCAACAGAGTGTGATATAAAATTAAATTTAAAGCTTTAAAAAGTATCATATCGAATAAATATTGTGAAAAGTTCTGTATTCATAGGTATATTTTATTTGTGCTTGCCATTAAATCCCTTCTCATACATTTAGAACTAATATTCATACTTCAGTTGTTTATTCCATTCCGTTTTAATTCCATAGTACTTTTGTCTGCTTAGCCCGCTACCAAGCGGGATTCATAATTGCCAAGAAAAAGAAGAAGAGAAGAGTACTTTTGTCTGCTTATCTTTATTTGTATACCTATATTGGACTACAGTCTGATCATACATTTATCTTATTTAGTATATAAGCCTTTTGACTGTAATCTGTTGGTGTGTTAAATTCTAATAAAATAAAATGAATAAAATAAACTCAAAATAGTACACAGCCTCGAGTGGAACATACTCAGGCACGTAAGAGGAAAGCTATGATGAGAATGGAAGCTAAATATAGAAGCGGCCTTCAATCAGTTTTGTGTGTTTCGTTTCATATCACGCCATACTGTGGACATTTATCAAATTTTTGGGCTATTTTTAGATCACAGTTTAAATAACCCAAAATGAATTTAAAAAACTTTAGGCACTGTTATATGGATTATAACTAAATAGGTATAAGAATTTTTTGCGGTTTCTAGTTACAATTTTTTTTTGTGATTTGAGCAAATTCTTAGAACAAAAGTAGTTTCAGTACGATGAGTAGAATCCCCAGTTAACGGGTCCTACACCAATTTTGTACCTACCCTGTATAGAATATGCATATAAAGAAGCAATCAATAAAACATTCTATCCCCAAAACACAACACATAAATTAGAATTGAATAATACAAAAAGTGATCTTAAATATAATTTATTTACTTAATGCTTATACCTTTTTGAATATAGAATTTCGAAGAAGTAAAAGATACTTACACAAATGTTATCAGAATCTCAAACATAAATAAAATTGCTGAAATTGTAAATGAAATCTGAATCTAATTGAAAATAATACCCCTTTCAGGGTCTACCCACGCAGGCTTCCACCGCGGGAAATTAAAATTATACATATTATATAGGTATTTATAAATATAGGTATGGGAGCAGGCAAATTTTTGCGTTGGTTTCGTATCCGATATTTTAAGATTTATCCGAAACATAAATTAACGTAGCCTCAGTTGAAATCGCCGATATCGATACAACTGCTTACTATCATATATCTCTCTATAAATTTCTTTTTTACATTGAGTTACTTTTTAAAAAGTCGTGCCACAAATCTTGATTCGATTTTTTAGTCCACCAGTGTTCATATTTAATAAAATTCATATCCGAAATGAAGAATCTTATCCGTCTCTAGCGCCGCCGCGGGCAAGCCAAGCGATTAGTCCCGGTGCCAGACCACTCAGAGTGGGTGTGATTAAGCCATCAGGGCTGTGTCTGTCCACGGGCAGGAATTATGCAAATCTGGGGAGCGTGTGGACATGCCCTTAAATAGTACTTAAGGCATGGCGGCTGCTCGTTACGTCTTAGTGGGTTTCATTACAAATTAATATTATAGTTATCATTTAGATTAGGATATTCAACATTTGGCTCATGCTGTAAACTGAGTTTTTCGTTAGCTAACAAAATCCAAAACGTTGCCACTCCCGACAGTAATTTTATAACTCGAAGAGTAATTTTCACCAAACATAAGAAACATGTTTCATCCCTGAATTCGTCGATTTTAGTAAGGTTAAAAAAGCAGTCGTTCAGTACTTTCAAATGAAATGAAAATGCGTTTGAAAAGTCATAGAAGGAACGCTTCCAACTTATAGGAAAAAAAGAAGACATTTTATAACAACACTTTTTTCTGCATCAGGCGTTAAAAATAGAACAGAACCGAACAACTTTTTCAGCTCACCAACTTGTTTGAAAATCTATGATTTTTCTAAGATTTTGAAAAGTTATATGTTGCGTATTAAAAGCAGTTATAAAGACTGTAAACAAAAATACAGGTGATTGGAAAGTCCTCTTCGGAGCCGTGGTCACACAACCTCTTTTATCTCTTGCCTCATCTTGTCGTAGTCCCTGAGCTCACAGTACACTCGACTATTTTGTTGTGCTATGGTTAAATATCAGCTCATGTCACACTTGGGAAAAAGGATGATTAGAATGAATAATATAGTATATTTTGTGTTGATACGGTTTTTTCACTCGAAAACAGGTTTCGTCACGGTGATTTTGTGATATTTTTGGTGTAAATCGGTTCAGTGGTTTCAGAGTTATTCGATTTTAACTATCGGGGGCGTAATTTATTATTTTCGTTGAAAGCTGTATTTTTGTTTAACTCAAATTAAAGGTTGAGCCATGACACTGCAGTGAATCGTCTGTAACAGACGAAAGTACCACTGATTGATTGATTACTAAGAAACCTGATATATGCCGCCATTTCGTATTACGAAAAGGTCTTCAACAACTAAATACACCTGAGTAAAATAATGAACACGAATTTCTCATTTGGAATTCTATGTTTACCATCGCCCGTAGGATAACACGATTCTTACATTAACACAATTCAAGAAGCAGTCATGCGTTGCGTAATGCTACTCAATCCAATACTTACAAGCTGTAAGCAGCAACATTTATATGTACACACATGAGGCTCATAGAAAGAAAATCTGTTTTCAAACAAAAAAAAAACGCATTAAAATCGTTCCACTCTTAAGAGAGTAATGCCACCATACAAGTAATGATATCTAGCTTATTTTAATTGTATCATTTATTGTAACTTCCAACTCTCAAATCCACAATTTCCAGGAAATTATTAGTAAGTACATTTGCAAACAACTTTCATAACTCCATGGGTTGGTTACATTTATGCAAGTTTGTGCAAATATAGGCAACTCATAGCGTAGGCGGAGACACGATTAGGGATGTACTTAAGAAAACATGGGACGTTCAAGTTTCCTCATTTAGTCAGCTACGTGAGAGGCGAGTTGGACAGGGCTGAAGAAATGTAGCAGTAGTAGTATAGGCATCAGCCTGTATATGAGGTGAGGTGCTCTTAAAATATTTGCTAGAGCTCAAACTGGCGTTTCCTCACATGAATATGAACAGTTTTCCCCAACGAATGCAATAGTCTATTCTAAAAACATTTTTTTGGTCTCTTCATACAATAAAATACAAAGTAGCAAGAATCTAATATTTTTTGGGAAAGTTATTCATAGGTTCATGTGTAAGTTAAAAACCTCACTTTGTTCAATTTGGAGCATTTGGAGCATTTCACATGTAAAAGAAAACAGGTAGCACATAGCTGCATGAATGCTGGACGTCGCTACTGCCCTCATAGGAACGATGGCCGCAAATTATATGGAGTTTCCGTATACTTTGCGGCCTTTTTTTCTTATGAGGGAAAGCTACGTCACAGAAATGTCAAGGGATATGGAATAGGGCAACGGAAGGAGCAAGTTGTCAGAAGATTATTGGAGTGTTTTCTGTTAATCTAACTTGGTTTGATTAAGTTTTTATTATGTAAAATATAACTATTTAAAATCAATGGCATCTGCGTCGATTACAGACAATTTAACCGCCCCGTAGCCTTGTGGCTAGTCCACTCGCTTCACATCAGGAGGTCGCGGGTTCGATTCTTGGCGGGGTCCATCTTTGTAGGACTCGGTTTGGTTGGTGGTAGGGCATTTTCTGAGCCCGTCTGGCTAGCTACCACCATCTTATCCAAGTCTTGCCGCCAAACATCAATGTTAACCGCATAGATGTGTTCTGGCATGAAGATAAGATAGCCAGTTCCCCATTGCGTTGGGGAATCTTGGTAAAACCGCTTCCATCTTCGGCATCATCATCACCTACTATCAGATGAGATGATGCCAAGGGCTCACCAATTGAGGGTAAAAAAATAATAATCTTGGCTATCTCCCTTATCGTGTGGCAATTATATATCACATACGGGATAGACGGCGATTTGCCTGGTACTTAGAGCGACAAACGAGGCAGAGGCATTGTTGACTTTTAAAACTTTTCACATTAATGTTAGGATTATGATGAGTTAGTCCGGAAAGCGTGGGAGGAAGTTATTTATCTTTTGCACGCTAGTGCAAAACTGAAAAAACTACCTAATCAAATATGTCAATCGGTTAAGTTAACCGCCTCCTTGTTTAGTGCATAATTTTTGTATTTTTACTTCTTTTAATCTTCGGTCTCATTTATTCGTGAAAGAACGTTCATCTCTCTCACTTTCTGTGGGCATTAATAAATAACTACGCCAGTCCTTCATAATATGGTTATCAATTCATAAATTTCTTTTCTTCATTGCTTCTTTTCCATTGATGAGAGTGGTGCATGCTCGCCTAAATGTTCGTGCGGATGGTGGCGTATCGGGAGCCGGGTCGCTGCCTTCCTTCAAATATGGTTGAGGGAAGCGATGGCTGACTCTCGTGTTATACTCGTGATCGAGTGCTGTCCGTGTGAACTGGCCTGCTCTTGTCATTGGTGTTTGTCTAGTCATTATCATTAATAATTGTATGTACCTGAGTATTTTTTCGAACCTTTACACTCTCTTATAATCATATTTATATGCAACTACATATAAATATGATCAGACTTTTTTACAAACTATGTAATAGAATGTAAGCCTTTTATTAAAAAAAATGTGTTGGGGGGAGTTTCTTTGGGCCCAAAATGTTGGGTATACGAATTCCAAGTGATAGGAGCTTCGTATTAGGTAGAAAAAAATATGATATGACCTACGAAAAGTTTACAGTGATACCTGCTTCGAATAAATAATATTTTGATTTTGTTTTTTTTATTTTGATCGTACACATTAATATTGTTCTAGTTATAGGTTCAAATAAACACTTCTCTATAGTTTTTTAATACTAGTATGGTTTTATAGAACACTGGTTTTAAATACCCCATCATAAGAAGCTACGGTGTTTTCGTCGGCTTTTGTGGAATACCTTATTTAGTTGACTGTTCCTGACAGGTTTATAATTAGTACCTAACTAGACGCTACGCCATCAATATATGATGAAGACCAATAAATATGATACTGTGCAGCAAATTGAATTTCCAAACATATTAGGATTTAAAATGAACCGTCCAACGCCGCATTCAAATTAATTTTGCAAAATTATAATGTGACTGATTTTGGAAATTAATGTTTTTGTGAGCGTGTGTGTTGTACTGTTATTTGTAAACGATTATGAACATTTCCAACTACGAATCTAATTAGATTTTCCTGTTCTGTTTTCGAAGTAGGAACCTTGTTTGTTCTGGGCTCGTGTAGGTTATAATGTAAGCTCATAATTATTGGGTCACTTTGAATTTGGTGCACTTGTAGGTAGAATCTATTGACCAGAATCTCAAAACAGTGCCAGGAGAAAAAAACGTGAAATGTTTTGATATTTTCGCAAATTTCAATGTTTTAGAGGTTTTTCGTGATTAATTCGTCCATGTGTTATTTATTTATTAGGATCTATTTTTCTATAATATTAATTAAATGTATCTTTACTCATTTAAAACGTTTTGATGACAAAGTGATAAAAACTCATTTCCTTAAACCCATAATATTTTATCTTAGTTTGATAAATTACAACGAAATAGGTACAAAGTAGTGTGAGATTTTCGCAAAATTGACATTACTAAATGCACATGGAGCCATAATTCACGAAATCCTCGGAAAGTTTAAAATTCTCGCTTATATCAAAATATTCTAATTTAACAGTAGATTTTTAATAGCGCGTTGAACGAAAATATTTTTTCTGCTCTCATTTACAATAATAAATGAAATTTCATTGATTATATGATACTTTACTATAAACTACAGAGAATATTTTTATTCTTCGACAAGCGCAAATAGTAGATACTACTCATGAAAAAAACCAGATAAAAATTTTCCCATCCGAAAAAACTGGAAAGGGTGTATGGTAGGCAGCAAAAATCAAATCAAATCAAATCAAATACTCTTTATTGACTACTCTTTATTTTTTTAAATCCTACATCGAATCGAATATACGTACACATTTACACTCAGCTCTATGTTTCGGTCAAATATTTGCACACTGCGTCAACCAATAATCCTTTTAGAACTTGGACAAAACCGAGATATCGATATCAAAGGACAGCCGAGCCGATGACGCTCCGTTGGGGAAATAATAAACTTTTAGGGCCTATCTTAACCCTCCCACGCGTTTTGTGGGCGCGGGTACCCGTCAGTGGGGCGCGGTTCTTTATTTTTATGTCACTGCGCTTTCAGGCCACATAATCTAATACCGTGTAAACATTAAATGTAAGAAAAATAAGTCTTTAAGTTTGGTAAACAAACCACAGAATATGAAATGTTACTACGTAATAGAAATTGCAAGTTAACTAAGTACAGACTCGGTCATAATCAGGATGTTAGTGGCATTTATCTCGGCCGGCCGGGCCGTTTTCGTGCTTTGAAAGTCACATTAAACCATTATTGTCGGTTGCTATCACTAGATGGCGATCGTTAAGCCTTGCCATATGTCTTAAGGAGGCTTAAAAATGCCGACAGTAGGGCTGGTCACTAGTCGCAAAACTACCATCAATCTGGACTTGGCCCCGTGGGGAGTATGGCCTTACCTTTCCGAGCTATGGCTAGAGACCCGTGTCTCAGCACTGGGGAGTGGTTATCGAATATAATCAAAAAATCCCCTCTAATCTTATGTCTAATAAATTCTAATAATAACAAGTAACACGACCCTCGGTGCCTAATACACCATCATATTCCTGTGACCTCAAAACTCGGCGTAGCTTTATAAAAGTTGTGCTTTAACTTGGCAGACTTTTGAGCTTTGAGGATTACCAAGGTATAGGTTTAAAGATACTTTATTCTCATAAAGACAACAGTCACTTACATGAGAACTTAACAATAGTTAATTATACAAATCAGTACAATATGGTAAAATTTGCATTCGCCTTCTTCTTCTTTCGCTTTCTTTTGCCTACAAGATGACCGATAGATACCTGAAAACCTCATATTTTGTTATTATACTTATGGAACTGTAAAGTTCTGTAACTTTTCATAAAAGTTTTGCCTTTTTCATACAAATCGATCCGATTTTGAACCCTTTTTGTATACTAGTTAATTTTTTTGCGATTTCATTATATTTGTTGAAAAAAAAATTGTTCAGTTTCATAAATACAGGTGCGGCATCGGCACAGGCCCGAATATAGGAAAATAATAAGTGTATAAAAGTATAATATACAGGGTCTTAAAAATAGTGCGTTTGAAATTTTAAGGGGTTACTCAGAATCAAATATAGAATACAGGAAAAATATTGAAAAAATCCGATCTACAATTATTTTTTTAGTTTGCCATACAAATTCTTTATTCACTATTCACATTTAGTATGGGAAACTGAAAAAAAATGTAGATCGGATTTTCTTGTATTCTATAGGCTTGATACTGAGTAACAACCCCTTAAAATTTCAAACGCAGTTTTTGACGCCCTGTATTTATGAATCTTTTCTCCACAACCGTGAAAACATTGTCAAAACGCTTAACGGAAGGTCAAATAGTTATTGAAATCCCGAAAATAAGGTCGTACTCAGTATTCATTGACGAAGCTATAAATAATCCGGGTAAGCATTATGCCTAAAATGGATTCAGTATTCATAAAAGGTTGACCTTTTCTAACTTACAGAAAATACGAAATTACTATGTTTTATGACCTGACGGTTTTATGACCTCTGATCCGAGAGTCGTGGGTTCGATCCCCACACAGGGCAAACTTTTCTGTGATGAGCAGAATTGTTTGCTCTGAGTCTGGGTGTATTATATCTATATATGTATGTATTTAAATGTATAGGTGTATGTATATTTCAGTCTCTGGTTCCCAAGATACAGGGAATCCTAGTTTGGGGCCAGATGACCGTGTGTGATTTGTCCCGGATATTATTATTATTATTATTATTATGTTTACGTTAATAAATAATAATCTCTGTAAGTCAACATTAAAGTAAAAATGGTGAAGTTTGCCGGACGCCACTGGATGCGGGCAGCGCAGGACCGGTTGGAAGGGAAATCCTAGGGGGAGGCCTCTGTTCAGCAGTGCTACTACGCAAGCTGCACTTAACCACGTTAAGTGCAGCTTGCGTAGTTGTGTCGATCACGCAAGTTAACTAACTACAGACGCGGTCATAACCTAGATGGGTTTGTCTGTTAGTGGCATTATCTCGATCATTTCCGTGAGTCGCAGTGCACTTGAAGCCGTTGGTGCCGGCTGCTGTCACTAGATGGCAGTCGTTAAGTCATGTCGGTGGCCTCATATGCGGCTTGAAAACTTCTTACTCTGGGGTTGCCCACAAGCCCTCCAACCTCCACCAATCAAGACTTGGCCTCCGTGAGTGGAGTATGGCCTAAACTTCCCGAGTTATGTCAGAGACCTGTGCCCTTGCAGTGGGGACGATATGGGTTATTAATATCATCGCCATTATATCATCATCAGCCGAAAGATGTCCAATGCTGGACAAAGGCCTCCCCCAAGTATTTCCACACCGACCGGTCCCGTGCTGCTCACATCCAGCGGCTTTCCGCAACCTTCACTAGGTTGTCGGTCCACCGAGTCGGAGGCCTGGCTACACTGCGCACCGAAGTGCGCGGTCGCCACTCGACAACTTTACTGCCCCATCGACATAATATACTATCATATTTTAAATATTGTACTTTTAAAGCAGACTTCACAGAGCGATTTTAACTTTGACTATACCATCAGTAAAATTCATCTGTTGTTAAATGGCCGTCTAACCAAAGAATACTCAATTTAAATCAATGTCTTTGTCCAGGTGTTGACACTCGAGAACTTTCTACCCATCGCTTTATCAGTTTCGCAAGATATTTTGGTTAAAATCATTGAAATTCAGTCAATATTACAAGTGTTTACAAACGTCGTGACAACAAAGTCATTCAACTAGACTTTCGTTATCTCTTATCAGTTTTACAACATAAACAACCCCACCAAAAGCCTCCTTTTCAACCGACTTCAAAAAAAGGACGAGGTTCTCAATTCGTTGGAATCATTTTTTTTTTTTTTTTTTAATGTATGTTCACCGACTACTCGAAGACGCCTGAACCGATTTCGAAAATTCTTTTTTTGTTTGAAAGGGTATACTTCACAGGTGGTCCCATATAAATTTTATCGAAATCGATTCAGCGGTTTTTGAGAAAATCAACAAAAACATAACAAAATTGGAGTTGTTGCGATTGAAGTCGGTTGTTTTTAACGTATTCAGCGTGGTCAATTATAATTAATAGGGTAGGTAGTCGACTACTAGACATCTGAGTAAGTTTTTATCAAATGTCAAAAACGATGTTCTATTCTATTTTTCTATTTGGCATTCCACGTCTCATAACGAGCATGATTTTGCCAATGTCAAGTGAAAAATGGGAGAATCTTCAATAAAAAAAGGGTGAAACGCCAATGTCAAGTGAAAGACGCGGCTCTAAGTGTGATGGGCACTTAAAAGCGCTCCACGTGGTGGTTTGTTGTTGGAAATCGGAAAACGGAGCTGTCTCCCGAGTTAATCCTCTTCTTATGACAGCTATTTCCCCATCACAAAAATAACGATAAGACTACTCTAAAACGGAAATAATTAAAAAAATAACTCAGCAGACGTCTGCTCGGTGCAAGTCCCGGCAACCAACCCAAAAACGATGTTATAGAATAGCAATATGTTTTTATCAAATGTCAAAAATGACATTTTGCTTGAAGATGTTATAGAATAGCAATACACAGGCTGAAATTGAAATCGCGGAATTTTTTTGCTCCGATTGAATTGGTTCCTAAGAGAAAGTTGTTAAATTCATGAGCAGAAACCACAGTTAAAATTTAATCCACGCTTTCGATTTCACCCTGTATGATGTCTTAATTTCCAAGATAGTATTTTTTTCTACTGTAAAAGTGAAGGAGCTATTTATGTCTTAATTTCCAAGATAGTATTTTTTTCTACTGTAAAAGTGAAGGAGCTATTTAGAAAAATATACGATATCTCATAATAATTTTTTAATGCAGTCAAATACCACAGTGAGTTACTTTATTCAGGATGAAATATGTCCGTTTTCTAGTTTAATAGGGTGAACTAATTAAATTCAAATAAACTGTTGACACGGCGAACTAGAAGTAGTTGTTGTTAGCAATAAATGACGTGTCTACGTAAACCGATTAAACTAATCGTATATGTGTATATTGTAACAGAGTTAAAAACTGATATAATGTGAAAACATACGACTGTGGGTTTCAATAGAATTTCGTTACCGATCGGTTAGCTTAACGCATTTAAAAAAATATTCTCTTCACTTGTTTTAAAACGATGATGATTAAAGTTAGTTAATGCGATTTTGATCTGTGTAATAATACCCTGTAAACATAAATTGTTGTCATAAAGTAATATTTGCTGCTTAAAAAATTGTTTAAGTTATTAAACTACAATATTTAATGAACCCTAATTTAAAAGAAAAAAGTTACATGTTTTGGGGAATACGTATACTCTCCACGTCACACTATTGCCGGATAAACTGCGCGTGTACATACGGGATATGTTCCTGTATGTATCCACGTTTCATAAAGACGTGTTTCAGCACGTGATGATCGAATTAGGTTCCCGTTAGAACGCCTTCGCGGCCTCCAGCCGAGGAGTTGAGCGAGCTGTCTAACAGCTTAGGAATAAAATAGGGTATTGTGTACGCAGTGGAATTAAATCCATGGATTTAAACTCGAGGATGAAGCTTTAAAGCAGGGTTACGAGTTATTGAGAGGACGCTGATGGGCCATCAACTAGCATCGGTAACAACTTTCTCTTTGATTTAGAAACGAAAGAAGAAAGTGAAGGAAGTGGTGGGGTAGAAGCAAGAGAAGTATGTCAGAATAGGAGCGAATGGCGATCCGTGGTTTCTGCCTAACCCAATGGAAATAAGCCGTGATTATATATTTGTACGGGGCGGGCTTTTAGATTAATTAGGTATTGACGACTTCATAAATTGGATAAGTAGTTATTATATTTATTTATTTGTATGTACTGATATGTATCGTATACGCCACAACATATATTACTTTTAATGAGCAAAATATACTTCATTTTCAAAAACGTTTTTTAAGGCGTTGATTAGGTCTCAAACGTATTAAAGTAAAGGTCGGTTATCAGATCTTAGAGGTATCAAACGCACTGGCTGAAAGTTCTTTGAAAATAGCCACGCAGGGAACGTGTTAAAGTTTCCCTGATATGCTATTGTTACAAATATCACGAATATTGTGAAACATATTGATCGATGTGATCGTTTTACGCAATATTTTGTAATAAAATCATTAGTTATTTCTCTGTTCTCCATTTACCTTTCTAATATTACCGTTCCTTCAAAAAAATAAAGTACTTATCACGTTTCTTTTTTAAAGTCAGTAAGAATGGCAACAGTCATTTTACAGGTAATTTGAAAAATAAAATCCAAAGGCCCATTTTCCTCATTTGTTGTACTCTCGAACGACCAATATTTCACGACAGGCTAAAATAATATTATAAAATGGAATATAATTCATTTTATAATGGACACAACTGCGCAGTTACCGGATCTTCAAAGTGATTTTCCTTTTTTCGCTTCCATCCAGTTCGTCCTAAATATCATTATTATAATAAAACCGATTTTGACCCTTGTTTCTTTGTCGTAGTAATAGAATGAGGGTTGAAATAGGCTCGTATAACGAGTCTCAGTCCTCGGGGATAGTGACAAAATAATTAGGGCTGATTGTTATCAACAAAAAGACGTAATTGCAATTGCTAATTTTTTATAGAAATAAAAATGAATAAAACGTTTCTAAGACATCATAGGGCCAGCACAGTTACAGCTTAAGTTATTTTTATAGTATAATGTTTTACGGCATCTTAATTTGGAGACATGCTGCTGACATAGAAACTATTTTCATATTACAAAAAAGAGCTATTCGCGCTATCTATCAGATGCGATCTCGAGAGTCCTTGAGGAACAAGTTTAAAGAAATAAATATCTTAACTGTTGCCAGTCAGTTCATATACGAAAACATCATGTATGTTCGTAAGAATTTAGAGTTGTTTCCAAAAAACAGTGACAGACATAATTTTAACCTTAGAAATAGAAATAATATTGAAATTGCTTATTTGAGACTAAATATTAATTTAGACTAAAAATTAAGTAAGTCGTTCATGGGGCAGTGTATAAAATTGTATAATAAAATACCTGAAAATGTAACAAGTTTATCCGAAAATAATTTTAAAACTTATGTAAAGAAATGCCTGTGCTCAAGAGGAATGTTATAAAACCATAGACTATGTAAATGACAAAGATGTGTGGACATGTATAGATCCTCCAGCTCATAACTTTAGTAATAACATCAATTGTAATAGATATTAAGTTTTTATTTCAAATGTGTTGGGGCGAGTTTCTTTTGGGCTCGACGTTTCTTCTCGCTCCGCTAACACTTCACGAAACGTTGAGTGTACTAGTTCCGAGTGGTAGGAACTTTGTACTAGGTAGAAAAAAAAAAAACAATTTAAAAGTATGTATCTACTTAAATAAAAAATAATTTGAATTTGACTCAGTTAAAAGTCCTTAAGCCCAAAAAATCTAAAAATCTTATTGAAATATACTTTTTTGGAACAGTTCACTAATTTGTATTTATATCATAATTATTTTCTTTGATAATTATCATGATAATTATCTGCTAATTTATTAATTTTGTGACTTAATTTTTTGACTTACAGATTATAATTTCATCAATTATTATAATAGTAACAAAACTGAACACAAATACAAATTTTACTAAGACTTGTGTGTGTTGAACACATTTTTTGTGACAGATTTTTGAAGTTTTTAAAAATTTGATATTTAACTCATTAAAATATGGGCGGAAGTGGAAAATCACATTTGTATACAGGTTAACTTAAGTAAAGCGGCATAATAGCTTAATAATTTATTAAAGTGTATTGTTTTTATGATTTTTGTTATTATCAAGATAATTATCAAGGTATATTTATCAAGATAATTATTAGTGATAATTATCACTTCGAGCCCTGATTTATATCTAATAATTTGTAATTTATATCTAAAATATTTCCGACTCAATGTTCTTATGTTAAATGGTTATAACAAAATGTGATCTCAGACTTCAGTATGAAAGTCTCAGTTACGTCGATTATTGTCAAACTAATTTGAATATAAACAAGTCTGACTAAAAGACGTATGCGTTTACGACGCATAGCAGGAACAGTATTTGTATAAATTGCTAGTTACGTCGACTTGCGAAAATGTGTTTTCTCGATAACGCTTGAAGATAAAGCTACGTCAATTAGACTGATCGATTCATCTTCGAAAATGTATTAATTTACTATGAATAATTCAGTTTTGCCAAAAAAGACAGATACGTCGTTTAGCAAGATGACCGACGTATTATGGCATAACTCTGTTAATTACTCTTTGTATATAGGGTCTCTCGAAATAAGTTTTATGGGAAATGTAATTAAGTTTAATTTGCAGCACATACAGATTACAGAAAACAGCTTAGTTTTTCAGGTCCTTCAGCATTACCTTATATCGGTTTATATTATAACATTAACAAAATTATAATTTAGGTAACAGATTACCTAGAATTTAAAGTTCTCCAAGCAATTTTCAGTAGTTAAGACAGAATCAGAATAATTGATCTGGCATGACATGGTGTTGTCTGTTAGTCACGGGACTCCTTTTATATAAGGTCCAACAAAATTAGCTGAAACTGTTTAAACTTGGGCTGCTCATGAAACTGAACAACTTTCCCAAGGAACCCACAGTTAATTCGCGAAAAAACAAACTTTGGGTTTCCCATACTAATTTGGCCGATCAGGTGATAGACTTGTTAGAAAAATCCAAAAAAAATTTTCGTGAATTGACTGGGTTCCTTGGGGAAAGTTTTTCAGTTTCATGAGTAGAAGCCCCAGTTTAATTAGTCTCAGTTAATTTTGTTAGACCTTGTTATAGAGGGTGTAGCAAAATTGGTGAAGGACACTTTAGCGGACTTTCTTCTTACCATTCTAAACAACTTTCCCAAAAAGTTCTATAGTCAAATACAAAAAAAAAAACAAACTGCTCGATTTGTATGAAGAGTCCAAATTTGCCATTTCATTAACACCCAGATTACGGATCCCAATTTTATAATTCCTTGTTTATTTTGGAAACAATTTAAAGTTTCATGCATGGAAACAAACTTTTTTCTTTCAATGATTCTTTAAAAGTACCTACTGTATAACTTAGTTTTCCCGTCCTTTTTTTTTCAATTAAACCAACTTTGGTTCGGTAACTAGGCCAAGGGCGAGGGTTAATTACTTTTATTGAGGCGCTGCTAAACTTGGAACAAGATTAATCAACACTGAAAAAATAATTAACGAAGTGTTAACTCGTTTTTATCTCACTTCGCTAACACCTCTTGTATACAAGTTTTAAACGGTTGATATATCAGGAACTGAAATTTAATAGGAGTTCTTCTTTTGGTACAATTCAACCGTGCTATTACCACAGCCTAATAATCTATACCTAATAATCTATTACAAGGCATAGACGGCGGTGCCTGGTGTTACATGTACCATCACCCGCAGTAACGTGTAGGGCATTTAGATTTTCACCTAAGCTACGGACATATGCAACGAAATCTTCATACCTACATTTGTTAATCGTATGTGCAGGTTTCCTCATGTTTTTTTTTATGTGATAGGTGGCAAACGAGCAGATGGATCACCTGATGGTAAGCGATTAGGTAGGATTAGGATTAGGTAGGTAGTCACAAGTGCGTTGCCGACCTTTGAAATGGAATGGGCGGATCGTGGGAATTGGGGGGGGGGGGGGGGGGGGAGTCGGGCCTCCGGTACCCCTAACTCACTCGGCGAAACACAACACACATCACTCCGGTCGAGCCGGCCCGTTCGTGCCGAAGCATGGCTCTTTGTTGTATACCTTTACCGTTAAAGCAATCACTATGTAAAAACCTACATTAGAAACTATTACACTAAAAAAGTTATATCTGATAAGGCGATTATTTTTAAACGAATTTATTGATCACACCCGCGAGGTAGATTACCAATTCCATTTCCATTGCATCAGATCAGCTCTAAATAATATTTTATTTTCATTGGAAAAACACTAACTTGTGCCATTATGTATTATATCTCAGAACAATATATTTCCACATAATTACAGAAGAATAAGTCATGAATAACATTTTTTTTTGTTGCCGAAGCGTCACGTTTAAATACGTTTTATAGCTATTGAAAAGAGCAAATTCTTCAAATGAAATTCCCCCTTAAAGGGAATTAATAAACGGGATTCATACAAAAATTGAAGTCTAAATCTAAATTAGTAAGTAATTAATAAAAGGCTTGGTGTAGAAAATAGGTGTAGGAACCGGTGCCGGTGGCTGAAAATGCAAAAAAAAAGGACTCTTTACACAAAATACGTCAAACAGCTAATCAATTTGTATGAAGAGTATTTTTTTTTAAGTTGTTCATTGTGATGAGTAAAAGCCCCAGTCACATGGTCCTACATCGATTTTGTTAACACCCTGTGAAACCAATTCAATAGCGCAGCGTTAGACTTAATTCGATTGGGTGATCCATTCATTACTCTGTGTTCTAAAGAAAGTTGATAGCTTAAAAGAGGGTAGGGTGGATCGGAAGGTCCCGATTAACTCATATACAGGATGTAAAAAACTCATGTACAGATATAAAATAGTGTGAAAATTATTTAGAAGTCGTGCTACTCTGAAAAGTTGAACAACCTTTTGTCAAAAAATTTGATCCGTAATATATATTTTTAATCAGCTGATCAATTTGTAAAAGAAGTTCGAATCCCTACTGCGATTTCTCCAAAATTATAAAATACATTTAAAATTAATCTATGATTAGAAAGCCCAGCTAGACTACTATGATATGCTTTCTATTCTATTGTATTGTAGTCATAAAATGCAAACATTGCAAACTAAAAATAATTTACGACTTGAAAATAAAATAAGGAAAAAATGTACGGATTATCTGTATTTTATAAACATTTTCCGTACATGACTGTCACATGCCTGCAAAATTTACAATTGATGGCTACTACTCACGGAACTGAATTAAAAAGATATAAAACTTTGTGAAAAATGAAAAAAAAAAAAGACCTTTCATACAAACTTGGATCACGACCCGATAGATTTGTATGAAAAATCCATTTTTTTGCAATTTCATTAAAATTATAGAGCGAAAGTTGGTCAGTTTCAAGCCTGACCAACAAAGACCTGTCACGCAAAGAGCTCGTTAAGAGGTTGTCAGATACTATGACAACTATCAGTATAAGTAGTTTGTACGTAGGATTCTCCCAGAGGCTGGAACAGAATAATTATAATCAGCTGTGGATACAAATTTTATAGCCACAGCACTATGCTGAGTTCGGACCTTTTCAGCAACGTGCGTGTGTAGTATTAAATCAATTGCTTTTTACTAGTTTTTAAGTTAATTTACTTACTATCTTTGTTTTTCATTATGGTGTTGCTGAAAAACATTTTCTTTCTCGGTTTCAATAATAGTAAATGTTCGTGGAACATCACATAATATGGTCATCGGGCTCCAAGTAAAGATTCTTAAACAAGGTGATTTAAAAATGGCAGATATGGACATGGACATATCCTGGCTTTTTTGAGCTCAAATATTTCGGCTAAAACATTTCTTCTACCACGGTTCAAATTAATGAAAAAATTTTGGACTCTCTATACAAAAATGGTCCATCCCACAATCAAACAAATGTATGTACATGACATTTTATGACGTTTCTTTAAAAAGTGGTAGAATTGAAGTTATTTTTGACCGGAACAACAGCTTGTATATGTTCGTTCATATACAAAAAAATACACATTTTTTTTAGTGCAGAACTAAAGAAAATGTGTATTTTTTTTCAACCACTATTAACCAGATATTTTAACATCCGTCATTTAAATATCACATTTTATAGGCAGAATTTAAACGCCGAGACACCGACCAAAAAAATCTGTTCGTCATATGAATTTCTGCCTTGGGCAATTTTTTTTATTGTCAATCTAATTTTTACGCGTAAAAGTCAAAACAACATGAAAACGGGAAAACGGGACCACCCCGCAACTGGCTAAATACCTATACAATATTAAAAGAGAAAGTGAAGCACTCACCTGTTGTTGACAAATCGGCTGTTCGACGCTGCAGAACACCCTTTATATAAACCCGAAAAATATATTTCACGCCGTAACCCAATTTATTTAGAAATCAGTCGAATTTATTGTCATCAAATTTATTTGGCTGTATATTATTTATTGTCTTGGAGTTGTTTTTTTTAATTTATTAAACGTCAAAAAGTCATCGCTGATGAGATGATTCGATATTCAAACGTGCCGCTCGTTTGGAGTATGTAAATTACTGTCGTTTTTTTTTTAATTTGCCTCGCAGGCAAAGGCGAGCGCGGTCTCTGAAGCCGGGGGATAGACTGGAATGTGGGCTGAAAACTAGGGGCTGTAGCTTGTAGCTATGAAGAAGCGATGAGAGTGGGTGTCTCTCCGACAGGGACGCGCTTATTCCCCAAGGGTCACGGTGGAAAGGGACAGAGCCATACCCGACAGGGGAGCGTAGTTCACGTAGGTGTTCCGATGTCAGGAAGAATTTGTAGGCGTCGCGTCGTAAGTAATTGTACCTTTCATTGAGGTTCTTCCAATTTCATAAGCGATCTTCAATTTATTCAACTTGGGTGGCATGCGTTTGATAACGCTATTTAAGATAAAATTGAATTATAGTATATAAATTATACATTTTAATTACACTACATTTAATTATACCTAATTTAGTTTATTTAAAAATACGAAGTGCGGATGGTGGGTTAAAAAAACCGGACAAGTATGTAAAAGTCTGATTCGCCCACTAAGGGTTCCGTACAACCAAAGACTTCTTATAGGTTCCCTGTGATCTATAAGTAAAGAACTATTTTGTGTATGTTTAGAAAACTTTAGGTTCAGTAGTTTCGGAAATAAAGTTTTTTGAATTTTGTTTAGCATCAGGATCATGCACCTATACCTCATACTATTTTATCCCCGGAAAAGGGGGATGTCGATTAAAATAACACTCTGTATAAGATAAAACAAAATGGTGTATTAATATTTCAAGCTTTTACTCATAAAAGTAAGCAACTTTTATACCACGAGTTTGCTGAAATTTAAAAATACTCCGTCACCGGCTTTGTCAATATTGTATGGGAAATAGATATTTTGCGAACATATACTTACAAGAAAAGTTAGAAAAATAAGTGTAAATAAAATTAAAAAATGATTATTTACTCTAAATAGGTATTACAGTATTTCAGTTAATTTTGATGAAGATGTTTGAAGAAGAAGAGCCTCTTTTAAGCCTGAAATTGCCTGTGTCAAAGGTACCCCTCTTCCGTTTGACGCGTGCACCTTTGTGTGCGTGTGTGTGTTCTTCTTCAAATCCTAGAAAATGTACCAACGACTTTTTCGAAACGTACATTGCTTTAGGCGGATATCACACTGCACCGGAGCGGTTTCTGGTGCAGTGTGATATCCGCCTTAGGGCATTGAACTTACATATAACCCTGTATATAAATATAATATAGAGTTCATTTATCTACTCATCCATAAATTTTTTTTTTATTTTTATTTTTTTATACGTGACATAAAAATGACGCCAACGGGATTTTCCTTTATATGTATTGTATTGTTAATATCATATCGAACAAGCTATAGCGTCCTTATATTTTATGCCTAAGCGTTATGTATGAGCGTTGTCCTACTCACTTTTTCTTTCGAATGATAATAATAATAAAAAATAATGAATTAAAAATGAAACATGTGAACATCAGCGAATTTCGCGAAAACAAAATTATTATAAGCCATACCTTACGTGAAACTTCTGGTATATAGATATAATTAATTGCTGCTCTATTAATAAGAAACTCGCTGACACATAGTTATTAAGTAAAATAAAATGTTACCCCGTCATTATTTTAACATAAATTAATTACATATAAAAATGTCAAATTATAGCTCATAAATAAAATATCGAGTCAAGCGCGTCCCCTCGAGGCGGCATAGTGCCTAGCAGGCAGGCAGCATTCCCACGTTGGATGGTGAGACTTATTCGCTGTGCGAAGAAGCTGCCCGCTCTGCGGTCACCAGAAGCCTCGACGAGACGCGCCGACAGGTCCTTTACGAGGCGTTTCGCTTCAGGGCCCCAGGGTCCCATCGTCTCGAACCCGACCGGTACGAACATGTATCCCCCCTGGAGGTCCCGATACTTCCACACTTTCTTTGCCTCGGCCCCCGCAGCTGCCGCGCCCGCAGCTCCTGCAGTCGCACGAACGTGGCTCGGTGCCAGTGTATCCACACAGGTCACATCCCACGCGAGGAACTTGCCCTCTTTCCAGGCCACATGAGATACACCGTCGGGTCTCTTGCCATCAGAGCGAACGACTCCGTTTGGTTCTAACGTTGCCGGAATGTTCGCCGAGGCAAGAGCCCGCCGGAGCACATCGTTCAGTGCAGCATGACGTGGGATGCGGCCCGTGCTCTTCTTGCATGAGAGCCCATGGCGTCCCAATTCGCAAACGTTCGCAGCCCCACACCTACAAAGGTGCGGCTGGACCGTCTTTACACCCAGCCTCAGCCCGATTATTAGGGAAAGACTCGTGTTATCCAGTAAGGTGCCGATTGCGGACGACGGCAGCGCATTAAGCCATTGTCCCGACTCTCTTTCGAATACGGCCAAAAGACGCGCTCGATCGACAGGATCTGTACTGGAATTAAACAGGTCCTGCTGAATCTTTCGACACAATGGTTCATCCCATTCTTTTTGGGAGGACAACACGGTAGGGATGGATTGGTCCGGACATAAATGGCACCACTTCTCTCGCGCCTCGAGCAGGTATGCGACCTCTGCAGACACCAGCGCTGGAGTCACGATTTTGGAAAAGAGGTCCTGGCAGCCATGGGCTGAAGAAAGAAAAGCCGGCAAAGCCACCTCTGAAGTCTTTCTAATGCCCAGGCCCCCAAACCGCACGGGAAGGGAAGCCTGAGCCCATGCCCTATCAGTAAAGTGGACGTTTAATACTTTAGAAAGTATATCTGAGATGCATGCGTCCACACCACGAAGCAGAGACTCAAATCTCCATAAGGGTGCACACCGCAACAGATAGGTGAATTTAGGAACAAAGAGACAGAACTTAATCAAAGTAAGTGCCATGTGAGCATTAATGTGGTACAAGCGGTCTGAAGTTTCCGCAAACTTCTCCGTCTGTCGCTGCATGAAGCCTGGGACTGACTCATCAAGCAAAGGCGCCCCCAAAAGTCGCAGTGATTCGCTTGTAGCTATTATTATGCCAGGAGCTACGGCCTTGAACTTAGCCAAAATGCTCTGTCGTTCAACGGCACTTATAGATGGCGGAATATAAAGCTCGCATTTCGAGAAATTCAGTTCCAGACCGATAGAAGCAAAATTGTTTATCAGGGCACCTAGGTCAGAAAGAACGGTATCGGGATCCCCACCCAGTGTCCCATCGTCCAGATACCAAATATTAAAACTGGAGCGAAGAGTAGTGATGTGCGGATGGATCCCTAAACTAAATATCGCCGGACCTAGCGGATCACCCTGTTGGCAGCCCACACTGGACTTCAAGAGGTGCGTCTGGTATACTAGATTAGAGGGACTGCTGTAGCATTGCCACAAGTATGGAAACAGTGATGGCGTATGTTCTTTAACTTGCGACAAAAGCGAACCTCGATCGATGGCATTAAAAGCGTTACGAACGTCCACCTTCAGCAGCACCTTATCAGGGCAGTTTAGTAGAAACGTACGAGTAGCATGTACTGCGGCTTCGCAGCCCCCCTTAGAGCCAAATCCCACCTGAATCGGCTGGAAAAGTTCCGCCAAATCAGACGAGACAGCTTTGCAAGCAATTTTGGATGCGACGCGTCTTAAAGAGGTACCCATCGCAATGGGCCGGATACCTCCATCAATTAAAAAATAGGTTTTGATCTTTATATCGATTCGAGGAATGTTTTCCAATAATAATTATTGTAAAATACGGCACCACTACCTACTGTAATAAAATATATACAGGGTGTAACAGAAAGGTGTGATACTACTTCAAGGTGGGCTTTTACCCATCAAACTGAACAACTTTTGTTCTACAACTTTGTTCAAATCGCAAAATTTTTTTTGGACTTTTCATACAAATCGATCAGCTGGCGAACCAAGTTTGTATGAAAAGTCCGAAAATTTCTTTGCGATTTCAACAAAGTTGTAGAACAAAAGTTGTTCAGAGTTTGATGGGTAAAAGCCAACCTTGAAGTATTATCACATCTTTCGGTTACACCCTGTATATATATTTGAGTCTAAACCAAAGACAATTTTATTTTTATAAGGAGAGAGGTAATATCTTCAAAGACTGATATATACTTTTCTGTGGTATTCTGTCATTCCTATGTATTCGTTGCATCTATCTTATCTGGCTAAGTTCTTTAAGTTTAATAAAGCCTAGTTTTCTGAAGGTCTCGCGTTTTATCTGTATAAATTTATTAAACTTAAAAGTATAATGTGA
Organism: Coleophora deauratella; assembly: GCA_958295455.1. Lineage (NCBI taxonomy): Eukaryota > Metazoa > Arthropoda > Insecta > Lepidoptera > Coleophoridae > Coleophora > Coleophora deauratella. The sequence goes on along the minus strand of OY282413.1, from coordinate 7,425,659 downwards.
CAATAACACAAGGAAAATATTATTTCAACACGATGTCTAGTAAAGAAGATAAATCTGACACAAAGAGTTCAAATTCAACTGTCTCCAATATGGCTGTACGTGCGTCGAGGTATTCAAATCCTGACAAGTTCAGCGCGGATCCCAGCGCTTCCAGTGCGGAACTCCAGTGGAATCATTGGTACCATACATTCGAGAATTTATTTCTGAAGAAGTACGTGACGCTGAACCTCAGATGAAATTGAAGCTTCTCGTAAATTATTTGGCTCCTGAAGTGTTTACCCTAATCAAAGATTGCTAGCTACAGCCAGGCTATAGAGACGCTTAGGAGGACATATGAAAAGCCGAAAAACCGCACGTTACATAATATCTACTAGACAGCAAAAACCAGAGGAAACTATATCAGACTATGTTCGTGCTTTAAAACTGCTAGCTCAAAGTTGTGATTTTCGTGCTGTATCCGCCGAAGAAAATCAAAATGAATTTATGTGTAATGCATTCATATCGGGCAATAATTCACAAAAAATCCAACAGCGACTGTTGAAAAATTTGACATTGTCTTTTCAAGAAGCACAAAACCAAGCAATCACATTAGAGACCGCCGCAAAAAGTCTTCAATCATTTCTATCATGTCTAATCCAAACTCCTTACTGAATGCTATTCCTGCTCAAGAAGTTTCCTCTCAAGGAAAAGAAGATCTAAACAATATAGCTGCAATAAATTTTAGTCAAAGAAGACATCGTTGCTTTTTTTGTGGCGGAAACGTACATCAGCGTATTAAATGTCCGGCTTTTTATGCAACATGTCAGCTTTGTTCAAGAAAGGGTCATTTCGCTAATGTCAAAGGTCTAATGCGATTTCTCAAGATATATCTGCGAATACTGCGACCATAATCACAGCCTCTCCGGGGAGCCTTCGCAAAGCTACTATATCCATTACCATTAACAACTATTCTGCAGACGCCCTTGTGGATACCGGCAGCTCAGTGAGTTTTATTGACAGAGGATTAGCTGAAAAATTGCAACTAAAGAAGAAACACTGCAATCAGACTATAACGCTTGCTGCATTGAATCACAGCTCTATCGTTGAAGGTTCATGTATCGCAACTTTTGAGATTGACAAACATGTCTACAAACAAAAAACCTTACTGATTGTGAGCAACCTGTGTGCAGATGTCATTATCGGATACGATATTTTAGAAACGCACTCTTCAGTTGTCTTAAACTTTGGTGGTCAAGAACAGCCACTTAATATTTGTAATGTGGTGGAAGCTTCAGTACCCCCAGCCTCGATTTTTACTAATCTATCACCTGCTATAAAACCGATCGCTATCAAATCGAGACGACACACTGAAGAGGATGAAATATTTATCAAATAGGTGATGAAACTGTTGGAGGATGGAGTTATACGGCCAAGTATCTCTCCATGGAGAGCACAGACCGTAGTTGCGGGAGGTGGTCACCATCGCAAACGTCTCGTGATTGATTATTCGAGGACTATCAACAAATTTACTGAATTGGATGCCAAAATTTGAATTAATTATCTCAAAAGTTTCAAAGTACAAATTGTTCAGTCAAATTGATCTTAAGAGTGCTTATAATCAGGTGTCGATGTCAAATAATGAATGAAAATATACAGCTTTCGAAGCATGTGGAAAACTATATGAATTCACCCGAATTACTTTTGGCGTCACCAGCTTTTCAACGGACACTAGAATTTGTAATAGAAAAGGAAAATCTGGCTGGTGCTTTTGCTTATCTTGATGATGTTACCATCTGCGGCACTACAAAGGAGGAACATGATAAAAATCTCGAAAATTTTATGAAAGCAGCTGAAAAGTACAGGCTTACTTTAAATAAGGACAAATGTACCTTTGCTGCAGAATCTATAAATCTGTTAGGTCATACCATGTGTAATCAGTCAATCCAACTAGATAGATCGAGAGTACAGACCTTCACTCACCTTCGATTTGCTGACGATATCGTGATCATGGCTGAGACCTTGGAGGACCTAGGCGCGATGCTCGAAGGACTCAGTAAAGCCTCCCAACAAGTGGGTCTTAAAATGAACATGGATAAGACGAAAATCATGTTAAATGTCCGTGTTACACCCACTCCTCTGAAGGTTGGAGACTCTACACTTGAAGTTGTTGACGAGTACGTATACCTGGGACAAACAGTCCAGTTACGTAGGTCCAACTTCGAGAAAGAGATCAATCGTCGAATCCAACTCGGCTGGGCAGCGTTCGGGAAGCTTCGCAATATCTTCACGTCCAAAATACCGCAATGTCTCAAGACTAAAGTCTTTGACCAGTGTGTGTTGGCAGTCACCCAAAGGGCGATGGAGCGTGCTATGCTCGGTGTTTCTCTACGTGATCCAATCAGAAATGAGGAGATACGTAGGAGAACTAAAGTTACCGACATAGCTCTCAGAATCGTTAGACTTAAGTGGCAGTGGGCAGGGCACATAGCTCGAAGAACAGATGGCCGTTGGGGCAGTAAAGTTCTCTAGTGGCGACCGCGCACCGGAAGACGCAGTGTGGGCAGGCCTCCGACTCGGTGGACCGACGACCTGGTGAAGGTTGCGGGAAGCCGCTGGATGCGAGCCGCACAGGACCGGTCAGTGTGGAAATCCTTGGGGGAGGCCTTTGTCCAGCAGTGGACGTCTTTCGGCTGATAGATAGATAGACAGACCTTGCTAGATCTTCCTGTACCTGAGGATATTCAATCGCTAAAGAAGGCCTTGGGTTTATTCGCCCATTACAGTCCGTGACTCCGTGGGTTAAAAACTTTTCACATAAAATAAAGCCCTTCACTGATGCTTCTAGATTTCCGCTTTCAGACGAAACGATATGTCATTTCAACAATTTAAAGATCGAGTTAGCTAATTCTAGTTTACACGCCATTGATTACAATGCTACGTTTACAGTGGAAACTGATGCCTCGGAGTACGCAATCGGAGCTATCCTATCTCAAAATAATCGCTATGGCTTATTTTTCCCGTACTTTATCTGCATCTGAAAGGCGTCACTCTTCGATTGAGAAAGAACCGTGTGCTATAGTAGAGGCACTTCGCAAGTGGCGTCATTTCCTATTGAGGAAGCATTTCATATTGATTACCGATTAGAAATCCGTTGCATTTATGCTCTCTCATCATTCGAGCAAAATTAAAAATGAGAAAATTGAAAGATGGAGGCTTGAATTATCCTGTTTTAAATATGATATTGTATACAGACCCGGAAAAGAAAATTTTGCAGCGGATGCTCTTTCTCGCGTATGTGCCAATATGAACACGAACACTTTAACTCACTTGCACAATGCTCTTGGTCACCCCGGTATTACGCGAATGACGCATTGGATCAGAACTAAAAACCTGCCATACTCGTATTCGATAAATGATATAAAATATATAACGTCATCGTGCCAAATATGTGCTGAAGTCAAACCACGATTTCATAAAACTCAAGGAAATCTTATCAAAGCAACTGCTCCTTTTGAAAGGCTCAGCATAGATTTCAAAGGTCCAATACTTCTAACAGCAAGAATAAATACATTTTGACTATAATTGATGAATACTCTCGATTTCCATTCGCTTATTTTTGTCCTAATGTATCGGTTGAGTCCATGATAAGATGCCTCAAAGACCTTTTCTTTGTATTTGGAATTCCGCTTTTCATTCATTCTGACAGAGGAACTGCTTTCATGTCGACAAGTGTGAAACAATTTTTGTTATCTCTGGGCATTGCTTGCAGCCGGACTACCCCATACAACCCACAGGGCAATGGACAGGTAGAACGTCTAAATGGTACATTATGGGGAACCATAAAATTATATCTAAAATCAAAATGTTTGAATGTAAGCGACTGGGAATGAGTGCTACCTGAATCTTTACATGCAATACGTTCGCTGTTACGAACAATACGCCCCATGAACGATTGTTCCATCACCCTCGTAGATCAATGAATGGACAATCCATGCCGACATGGCTAACATCTTCCGGAACCATGCTTATGAAGAAAAATGTACGCTCTTCTAAATATGATCCGTTGGTAGAAGAAGTTGAGCTTTTACAAGCCATCCCGGAATATTCATTTATAAGATTTTCTAATGGTAGAGAGGCTACGGTTTCCAATAGACACTTGGCCCCGTTTCCCGATGGAGTAGATGATATTTATGACGAACCCGAACCACCAGCTCAGCGTGAATCATCATGTGGTGATATTGCTGATACAGGACCACCACCACTATAACAAGTCCGACGCCTATACCCCTTCGGCGTAGCTCGCGTGTCACGAGACCACCTAGACGGTTGAATGAGGAAATGGAGTAAGGATGGTGGACAAAACAACAGCTGGGAAGAATGATATACAGGGTTACAGGAAAAGTCGTACTGAATATTAAAGGACGTTATTATTCAGGTCATTTTTGATGGATTTGATTCTATGATATGGTGTCCGAAACTTAACCGTTATGGAGATATTGAACATAAAATTTTTTTTAAAAAATCCTCAATTTTTAGGCTTTTTTGTCGATTTTTTTGGGATTAGTGCTTCTGGGGTACATTTTTTTGATGTAACTAGTTAGAAAGCATGTCAATTATTAAAAATGATTAACCAAAACTGAACCTACTACTAACAGCTTAAAAATACTGTTTGACAACGGTTAGAATAAAATAATTTTCAATAAGAGTTTTTAAATTTGAAGCTCTCTGTTTTAAAAAAAAATATGAAACTTATTCTGCAAATCATTTTAAAAACTTTTACGTCTCTTTAGCTATTCAAAAAGGTATAAACACTTACTATTAAATAGGTAAAATATTGACCACATAACAGTTAAGTTAACAGAGGGTAAATTTTTTTGACAACTCTTTAGTCCTTTTCAGCTCCAAATGAAGAGCAGTTTTCTTCTCAAAACTTTGTTTAAGGTCTTAATTCTTGTTAATCCATTCTTTAATTTACAGATTCTCATCGATTAATAAGACTAAAGGCCTTAGGGTGCATTTCCACTGATGTGGAGCGGGGCTGAGCAGGGCGGAGAAGATCAGAGAATAGTAGCAAGTGTTTCCATTGAAGCGGGACGGAGCAGAGTGGAGCGAAGTAGGGTAGAGTGAAGCGAAGTAGGGCGGAGCGGAGCGAGGCGGAGCTGAGCGGGACGGAGCAAAGCGAAGCAAAGCTGAGTGGTCTGGAGCGTAATGTGACCATTTTCTAGGTCTGCTCTGCTCCGCTCCACTCCATTCCGCCCTAATTCGCTCCCTTCTGCTCTACTCTGATTCGCCCTACGTCGCTCCACTATGCTCTACTCTGCTCCGCCCCGCTTCAGTGAAAACACTTGCTACTATTCTCTGATCATCTCCGCCCTGCTCAGCCTCGCTCCACATCAGTGGAAATGCACCCTAAGGCCTTTAGTCTTATTAATCGATGGGAATCTGTAAATTAAAGAGTCGATTAATAAGAATTAAGGCCTTAAACAAAGTTTTGAGAAGAAAACTGCTCTTCGTTTGGAGCTGAAAAGGACTAAACGGTTGTCAAAAAAATTTACCTTTAATATAATTAATTTATATTTAATAGTAAGTTTTATACCTTTTTGAATAGCTAAAGAGACGTAGAAGTTTTTAAAATTATTTGCAGAATAAGTTCCATACATTTTTTTTAAAACAGAGAGCTCCAAATTTAAAAACTCTTATTAAAAATTATTTAATTCTAATCGTTGTCAAGCAGTATTTTTAAGCTGTTAGTAGTAGGTTCAGTTTTGGTTAATCATTTTTATGAATTGACATGTTTTCTAAATAGTTACATCAAAAAAACGCACCCCAGAAGCACTAATCCCAAAAAAATCGTCAAAAAAGCCAAAAAATTGAGGATTTAAAAAAATCTTTAAAGTTCAATATCTCCATAACGGTTAAGTTTCGGACACCATATCATAGAATCAAATCCATCAGAAATGACCTGAATAATAACGTCCTTTAATATTCAGTACGACTTTTCCTGTAACCCTGTATACTTATCTGTGGTATTCTGTCATTCCTATGTATTCGTTGTATCTATCTTATCTGGCTTAGTTCTTTAAGTTTAATAAAGCCTAGTTTTCTGAAGGTCCCGCGTTTTATCTGTATCAAAGACTATACAACCTTGTCTTGTGTATTGTAACGTTACGAATCTCCTTGCGGGGTAGGTCTGACAAGGAGTCCGTACGCACACGGGTAGTTAAGTACCAGTGAGCGATAAAAGAGACCTGCTTATTATGTGTCTATGGTATCGACTTTTTGGCGGGAACTCGCGGCAAGAGTTTGTCATTTTTGTTTTATTATCCGAAAAAATAGATATCGTGGTTTTTAATGCATAATATTGATAGTGTATTGTTCAATAAAGTGCCATTTAAGTGTCTAATATGTAGGATAATGAAATAAAAGTGTGTAGACTGTGTTTCGAGTGCTCTCAAGAAGTCCATGAAATCTTCATCAAAAGTGCTATCATTTTGTTGAAGAATAGAGAAAAAGTTAAAGACGACAGAAATTGATAATAAATGAGAACTCAAATGAAATAGAAAAATATTTAGAGAAGAGCAAACTACGTAAGAATAGGCTGTATGGCCAGAGAAGCCTTTGCCTTTTTCTTGCAAAAGCAGGAAAGAACCAAACAAAAAAAAAAAAATGTCTATGGTATCTAACCACCAAGGAATTTTAAAGGAAAAGTCTTTAGAAGTCTGTATATTTTTAAGGTCTCGGTTTAACAATATATAAAAAACAAGGAATGTAATAACGGAGTATAGTAGTGGAGGCGCGGCGCTGCGCGAAGCATGACGAACCGCGCATTGTATGCCGGCGAGGCCTAGTCAGGCTCAGCGCTGGGTACGGCGAGATGAGGCACGGGCGGCAGCAGCGCCGTAGCAGGCCGTACCGGTCCAGATGTCAGGGACCGCAGTGGTTCAGCCTAGAAAGGGCGAGAAGGTAAGCCCTGGAGTCCAAGGCGCAGATGGGGAGGAGAGGAGCGAATAGGTACACTAACCCGCCACAGGGCTTCCGATGTCAGGGCGCTTTCGACGCGGTAGACTTCACCGACTTCAGGGTCAGCCACCGGAGTAGGGACAGGAATAGCAACGGGCAAGTAGGCCTTCGTAGCCAGGCAGTCAGGCAGGTCCCGGTAGTGTGGCAGCTCCTTCTTGGGACTTCTCCAGAGTTCCTCCTCGGTTCGTAGACTGAACCGTAATATGCCAAAGTAGCAGCTTTTTTTTTCCTAGTCGGTTATTTAAAGGGCTCACAACGATACACACAGTGTACCTGAATTTTGAAGTAAATTCAAGAGATTTTATATTCAAATATACAAGCCAATATCAAAATATATATAAGGAGACTAAAATAATACAACTTTTAGAGAATGGAACAATTTGAAAGATGACAGTCGTTCATGACAGCGTCAGATAAAAATATTACAAATTACAATACGATGTTTACAAATGTATGAAAATAGTGAAAAAAGGTGTTGAATTTATAAAGTTTTTCCGCTCAGAAACCGGAGCATATTAAAAGGTAAGCAGACGGCGGAGGCAATGCTACAGTATACAGTCTTCTCTTCTAAAGTTCTACTGTTTTCGGAAATATCAATTCGTAAAAACATCAACATAACAATAAACTGGAAGAGATCCCGTAAGGGATAAGTCCGCCATTACGTATTTTTACAGTTACTTTTAAGTTTTGTACATTCATTTCTATTTGCAATAAAGAGTTTACAAACAAACAAACAATAATTGACCACGCTGAATACGTTAAAAACAACCGACTTCAATCGCAACAACTCCAATTTTGCTATGTTTTTGTTGATTTTCTCAAAAACCACCGAATCGATTTCGACCACCTGTGAAGTATACCCTTTTAAATAAAAAAGAAAAATAAAATAAAAAGATTCCGACGAATTGAGAACCTCCTCCTTTTTTTGAAGTCGGCTAAAAAGATTTGTATCCTACGACAAATTTTGATATGTGATGCCGGTGTCAGTGGAAAACGCTCTTTACACTGCACTGATAGTAGTTAATATCTTCTTCTTTATCTTAAGAGCTAGGCTCTTGTCGGTGGAGCAACTGCCATTCTCTCCTACTCCTCGCCAACTCCTTGACTTCCTGGTACGGCACTACGTGGACTTTGGCCTTTTATTACTTGATCGATGTAACTATCGACCTCCCTCTGCTTCTCTTTCCTTGTACATGTCCCTACATGATGTTAATTATGAAGTCACCGTGTCGTAACAAATGTCCAATTACAGGGTGTTAAAAAAAGTCCGTTTGAAATTTTAAGGGGTTATTCAGAATCAGATTATTAAGTATTTTTCCTTTATTCTTTTATACAGGAAAATACTGAAAAAGTCCTATAATCTATCTATCTTATATTAAAATTGTATAATACAGGACAAATACTGAAAAATTACGATCTACAATTTTTTTCAATGTCCCACACTAAATGTGATTCACCATTTTTTGTATTGGAAACTGAAAAAAAAAATGTTTTCTATATTTTACCTGTATTCTATACTTGATTCTGACTTTCTGAGTAACCCTTTAAAATTTCATATGCATTATTTAAATATCCTGTATACACTGCTGCGTACATGTTCTTTAGAAGAGGGCATTAGTTTTCTTTAAGCCGAATTGTCCTTTAAATAATTATTTCCCAAAGAAACATATTACCTATTTGCGTTGATTCTTTTAAAAGGTCAGGAAATTGCTATCAATTTAGAGGCACGCAAAGCCCAGTGGGCGACTTACTTGGAACAAAAGCAAGACACAAAAGCTTTTAATGATTTTCGGCGAAAAGGGGCAATAGCTTAAATTCTTTATTGTTGGGTAACAAAGGCAGCGTATCTAATAAAAATATTTTAAAGGCATTGTTCGTCTTTTCGTGTGGAAAAATAGCATTATAGTAGAAATTTATGTGTGTGAGAAGAAAAAGGCCTATATTAAAAAAAAAAAAATAATTCTTATCTAACTTTATATAAGTACCTACTTAATGTAAAATCGTGAATCCTACTAAAATGAAAGAAAATAATATGTCTTATGATTTTATTTTCGTGTTAACAATGCCGTCTACTCATGAAGCTAAACCATTTTGTCCAAAGAACCTATACACTACTCGTTATGCAAAAATGTAGAGGTGCAAGTTCACAAATAAAGTGATTAAATAGTGTGAAAAGTCCTATTTTTTGTGTGAATTGTGCATTCGTTCTTGTCAAAAGTTGGTCAGTTTTATAAGCCTCAGTACTTTTCCTGAATAAAAATATCTATTACACATAAATAAGTATGAAAATATTAGGTAATTAATTATAAAATAAGTTTCAGCTTAACGAATGACTGTGTACAGCATCTGTTTAAATAAAATATTTTGATTATGTAACATATAATTTTGTCACACGTAAAAATATGTAAAATGATGATTATGAATGCTTGCCTTAATGATATCTCAATTATGAATTAAATTAGTATGATGGCTTTATTTTTCTGCTTTTCATTTTTCTTTAGACGTCATAAAAACGTCGTGAAATCCTCCACATATTTAGAAACAGTCGGTGGCAGTGTGGTGGCGGTCGCATCGGATTTCCACAGTTGAGTAGTCGGCTCATTCATTCACGAATGAATGAGTGAATGGGCAAAGCTAAAACGTCAAAAGCACAATTCTGAATAGATACGAAAAACATAATCGCCGCTGGGGCAGTCGGCCAAAAAGGAATAAAACCAGTCAAGTGGGATACTGGATAGTGGTCAACTGCATATCAGTACTTTTGTTCTTTATACAATAGAATTTTGGTTAAACTTTCCTAACTTTATTTACATGTTTTTTCGTGTAAAATTGAGGAATATCTTTTTTTGGTGTGCAATGAAGTATATTTGTCTTTGTTGAATTTGCACTGGATACTAGGGTGTCCCTTATATGGACGAAAAATTTTTTTTTTGGGTTATAGAAACGTGTACCCCCTAATTCTTTGTTAAATATTAAGCCTTACATAAATATAAAATTTTAACTCTCTAGGTTAATATTAACCCGTGCCGACAAGGTCCCAATTTTTTTAATAAAAGTAGCTATTTTTGAGTATTTCTTGATATGTAGCTAGATCGTTGTTAATATGCATATCTTGGGTAAAAATTGACGAAACAAAAAATGTAAGTAATGCTTTTAATTGACAAACAAATAAAATTATACAATTATTCAGGGTACTTCTTTTTTAAAGTCTCTTTTTTGCAGTCTGGATGGAGAGATGGAGTCTATAGAAACGTGTACCCCCTAATTCTTTGTTAAATATTAAGCCTTACATAAATATAAAATTTTAACTCTCTAGGTTAATATTAACCCGTGCCGACAAGGTCCCAATTTTTTTAATAAAAGTAGCTATTTTTGAGTATTTCTTGATATGTAGCTAGATCGTTGTTAATATGCATATCTTGGGTAAAAATTGACGAAACAAAAAATGTAAGTAATGCTTTTAATTGACAAACAACTAAAATTATACAATTATTCAGGGTACTTCTTTTTTAAAGTCTCTTTTTTGCAGTCTGGATACAGCTTTCTATGCTCTTGCACACAGCGTAACAAGAATTGTTTTTGTTCCTCTTCTGCGGTAATTAAACCATGAAAGTCTTGCATAAGCTTTACAGCTCTTTCAGCTGTGTCATTTACAGCTTTTAAGCTTAACACCTTCCTCTTAGCTTCGATGAAAGCTGCATTATGGTCCCACGAAGATACGTTTTCTTCAAGAAAACTGGTATCAATTTTTAATCGCGAAAAACATTTTTTGCTTTTAGCTGACACGAAATCGCTCAACGACTTCCCTGTAACAGTATGATTAGTAGGTATTTCAAGGAAATTAACCAAATTTAGAACAAACAACTCAGTTAAAATATTTAAAAAAAACTCTTACCATACAAAGAGGCAGACATCTCTTCTTTCGATGCAACATATCGCTTCCCGAAGTCATATGCAGTTTCTCTTTCTAAGTTCGTTACCATATTCGCCTTGGTTTCTTCATCAACATCATCATCAAAGAGTGATAATATCACCACTTCTTCTGATAAATACCACAGGTGTTGACTGAACTTACTCAGAGCCGCTTTGGAAATTACTTTGTCGACATTTTCATAGTCTTTCAACGTTTTTAAAAAACGCAAATCTTAATTCGGTGCCTTCACTGCCAAACTGCATCCGAGCCAGTTCATGGATTTCTGCAGTTCATGTTTGAAAAAGGTCAGCAATCCCTTAATGGTCGCATCAGAAAGATGCTGTTTAACGAAATCTATGCATGATTCGACAGCCTCAGGATTAATGTTCTTCCAGCTGTCTCTAAACTTTTTGAATAGTGGGATATCGGGACTGCTAGTGACTTGGTGAATTATTGATTCAAATACACTTTTGAGGACCAATTCATACACAAGATGGCAGCAAGGAAACAGTAATAATTCTCTTTCTAATTTTTGTTCCAAAAGCACACAAGCTCCATTTATGCGCCCTGTATTAGATGCTGTTGTATCACAACACATAATTTGAACCTTAACAGTAAGGTTCCAATCATGAAGCGCGTTTGAAACAGCTTTAGCTTGATCTTTACCGGAAGAACTGTCTAGTTTTGGTACTGCAAGAAGTTGCTCCTTCTCTCCAAAGGAAATAAGGAAATAAGCAGGCGTTCCTCTTTAGAACTTCTCACATCTAGGCCGGGTAACAATTTTCCATCCCAATGAACTGTAACTACTTCTGGCACGTTATTCTGAAAATCGGATTTTAAAGATTCTGCTCTATCCTTTCTTATCTGTGTTCGAATACGTTGAATAGAAGATTTGTTAATTGGATAGTCGTCGCAACAAAGACCTAGTACTTCTATTACTGCTTGAATTATATAAACTGAATCTCTTATGCTTAGTTGACATCTGTCTAAAGCTGCAACTAACTTAGGTGTGATAAAATCTTTCCTTCCTCTTTTTGTAGTAGTTACCGAACTTTCAGATTGAGATGTGGCAGGCAAAGGTTCCTCCAGACTTTCTTCAGAGCTGGTAAATTGGCCTTCATGTAGTTCTTGTGGTGGTGTTAAGCTGTGTGAAGTAGAAGATGTCAATGAGCTCGCTGAAGTCATTTGCTGGAGCCTCCTTTTCTCCTCTTCTAGTTTTCTCTGCCTTGCCTTTTCTTCCTTCTCAGCTAACTTTTTGTCTACACCTGCCAAGCAACCAAGGCGCCCTGGCTCTCTTTGCTTTTGTAGGAAAATTTTATATTCTTCAATTTTCATCCTTTTAAGAGCATCAGCGTGAGCGATATCAAATAAATTATCCAAATCCTTTAGAAAATCCTCCTCACGGCGTTTAAAAACATCCTGTGATTCTTTGCGGTTTTTTTGAAGCTCTCGCCAGACTTGATAAAGATCCACAAGCTTCTTCACACAGTTAGGAAGAGCTTTGGTAGGTATTCTAACCTTTTCCCAGAATATAATTCACTCCCGTATTACAAGATTTGCGCTTTCATTGACAGTTAGTTTCACTTCGAGAATATTAAAAAATAGAACTGCGAGAACTTGTCGATTAGACGGCAATTTTGCACCCGTTATTTGGTGATGCACCTCACCAACCAAGAAAATACTCTTTTTAGCGCTTCTCAGTTCCACTGACGTCTTCGAAATATAAAATATTACGTGTTAGTTACGCGACAATCCGAGAGTAAGTGACAAACCGAGCGCGCCCGCGCGGCACTTGCGTAGGGGCTTGTATGAACATGTTCCCGCTCAAGTCGGCACGGTGCAGTGCTCCAAATAAGGTAAAAATTTATTTCCGAGTATTTTAGGGTCAAATACACAAAATTAGAGCCTATGCGTTAAAAAATAATAACTTAGAAAAATAAGGGACACCCTACTGGATACTTTACAATTTGCTATTATTAGATGTCAGTCGTTAAACCATGTCAGAGGCCTTATAGGTGGATTAATTCTGACACTTCGGATGGCCACCAGTCCGGACTTAGCCCCGTATGTGAAGTATTGCCTAACCTTCCCGAGTTACGGGAAGAGACATTTGCCCCAGCAGTGGGTGTGATATGGGTTGTTAATTTACAATTTCACTGTTCCAAAGTAAATAACAAATTAACCCCACCCCAGTAATTACGTGCTCTGAAAAAATAAGGCCCATCCCACACGAGAGGCGAGGGTCGGTGTTCAGAGAATTTAACCACATACGCAGAAAAGAGACGGTTATAAGTTTGAATCCTATATGTGTTTGTCTATGGTATCGTAACTCTCAAACTGGTGGTGGATCGATTTAAATTACTTTTTTCACTTGAAAATTGAAAGCAAGTTTTATCGCGCGCGGTGGTTTTATGCTATATTTGGTAAAAATCGGTTATGTAATTTTTGAGTTATTCCACTTTTCCTGTTGGAAGCGATACATTTTTTAAAGTTATAAGTAGGCATAAATACGTTCAATTTATCATTCTTCATACAACTATATTAACAATATGTATTAAGAAAGAAATAGAATAAACTTACGTTTGATTTATTGGAGTTCGTTTGAGTAGCAGAAACTCATTCATTTTTTCACTCCACCATTTTAGAAAGCGACAACAAGTGGTTTGACAATCAGTAGACCACGCTGATTCCAACGGTACCAGTTGTCGCTATACTCTGTTCGGTCCTACGAACTTCGTAAATAAAGCACTTTCGACGAATCGGCCTCTCTACTAGTAGTACGGGCAAGTTAGGTGAAGCTAGTATGGCGAGGTCGAAAAAAAAAACCTAAAGCTGATTTTTTGCACAGTCGTTCCTTGGGACCATAGAAGTATACCCTGAAAAGTCCCAACTCCTAGGGTGCCGGCGTCCCCCTCTCCCCCCCTTCAAAAGGTCCCGATTTTCAGTATTTTTCATTTTACTCAAAACCAGTAGGAGTTAGGTGAAAACTGTCAAATAGACAATTAATCCTTATTAAATTACCTATCAAACGGTACTACTTTCATATCAATAGGAGTTTTAGTTATTGAGATATGCTTGTCTATATATGACAAAAAAAATTAAATACCCAATTTTGTACCAATTTCTTGATTTTCTGAGAAAAATGTAAAAGTATTTATAAAATATTGTTAGTAAAATTATTCCTTTCATGTTTAGCAACAAAACGAGACTACATTAATAAAAATTTACAAATATAATAATTCATTAAGTTGTAGTTCATTACATCTCAGCTAATAAATATGATTAATTTTCTACGTATAAATTTCAACTCTAAAGCATCGTGACTGACAACTTGTAGTTATTATCTATGTATAAAGTTGTCACATGGATTCAAAAAAGCCTTAAAATAGAAATAAAATAAAACATACGATTCTTTAATATTTACGACTTACTATATTTATTCGCCCTTTTGGTCATCGATATCTATGTTATCTTATTATTTACGAGATGAACCACGGTATCGACCCATAATGCCTGCCACATTATATTAAATAGTACTATTTACATTAAGTATGAATAATCCCTGTTGCTCTCTGAAGGCGACCCCACCACCCCTAAGGTCCGGTGACAGTCCATACAGTCGCCAGTCGACACTCGTCACGCACTTCTCGCTCGCGTCTACATTTTAGATAGGGAAATTTTAGTAGGTAAATAACTCAAACGATTAGTATGGAGTGTCCAGGATGTGAATCTGCAACTAGTTTAGTGCAAATGGAAGCTTGGTAGCCACAGGTATAACGCTTTACCCCAAAATTTTCCACTCCAATCCTGAGGATTCAATTGATGTCCATCCAAACTATTAATGTACCTGCAGGTACACACGTACAATAAATATTGCACACACACATCAGAAGCGGTAGCAAGGATGCCAGTTAAACTGAAGAATATACTCGTTGTGTGGATTTTGCACAGATATTTACGAGATGAGAGATCTCGTAGAGCATTTGAAAGCCGCACGAACTTGATAGAGAGTCATGGTATTTTCTCCAATAGCGATTACCTATGTGTTTTGTATGAGCATAGTAAATAAAATCGGTCAACTTAATAAACCGTGGAATATACTGTATTTATTTCATGTTTGACTGTTTCCTTTTTTGAAAAGGCACTTGTTGTAGGTATCAGAACATCGTTTTTCTCGTCTTTCTTTTTAATTGTGCCATTGCATGACCCCAACCGTATTCTACGGCATAAATATCTGCGCAAAATCCAAACATGCAAGTAAATGCTTCGTTGCGACTGGTATCCTTGCCACCTACCTCTGATGCGTATGCGCAATATTCACTGCACGTGTACTGCAGAATAACAAGAATAGTTTGGATGGACATCAATAATAATTGAATCCTCAGGTTTGGAGTGGAAAATTTTGGGGTAAAGCATTATACCTGTGGCTACCAAGCTTCCATTTGCACTGAACCAGTTGCAGATTCACATCCTGGACACTCGATACTAATCATTTGAGTTATTTACCTACTAAAATTTCCCTATCTAAAATGTAGACGCGAGCGAGAAGTGCGTGACGAGTGAGGACTGGCGACTGTATGGACTGTCACCGGACCTCAGGGGTGGTGGGGTCGCCTTCAGAGAGCAACAGGGATTATTCATACTTAATGTAAATAGTACTATTTAATATAATGTGGCAGGCACTATGGGTCGACACCGTGGTTCATCTCGTAAATAATAAGATAACATAGATATCGATGATCAAAAGGGCGAATAAATATAGTAATTCGTAAATATTAAAGAATCGTATGTTTTATTTTATTTCTATTTTAAGGCTTTTTTGTATCCATGTGACAACTTTATACATAGATAATAACTACAAGTTGTCAGTCACGATGCTTTAGAGTTGAAATTTATACGTAGAAAATTAATCATATTTATCAGCTAAGATGTAATGAACTACAACTTAATTAATTATTTGTAAATTTTTATTAATGTAATCTCGTTTTGTTGCTTAACATGAAAGGAATAAGTTTTACTAACAATGTTTTATAAATACTTTTACAATTTTCTCAGAAAATCAAGAAATCGGTACAAAATTGGGTATTTTCAATTTTTTTGTCATGTATAGACAAGCATATCTCAATAACTAAAACTCCTATTGATATAAAAGTAGTACCGTTTGATAGGTAATTTAATAAGGATTAATTGCCTGTTTGACAATTTTCATCTAACTCCTACTGGTTTTGAATAAAATGAAAAATACTGAAAATCGGGACCTTTTTAGGGGGGGGAGAGGGGGACGCCGGCACCCTAGGAGTTGGGACTTTTCAGGGTATACTTCTATGGTCCCAAGGAACGACTGTGCAAAAAATCAGCTTTAGGTTTTTTTTTTTGACCCTAAACATTAAATTGCCCGTACTATAGGGTCAGCTTTTCAGCGCTCTATTCTCATAATTACTCCTACTTGAATGCCATTAGCTGCGAACAGTTGAGTGCAGATACGTATTTTTACTAAGTAGATTAGCATGTAAAATGAGGCTCTGGTAGCAAAAGTGGTGTAACCTGTATGGCCACTTCTCTTCCAAGTTTTTGTGATTTCTTGTAATTTGACAGGGATAAAATAAATATTTTATAATAATTACGATAAATAGTAATGTAAATTTACTCAAATTAACTTTGAAATAGGTAAATGAAATAAGTCTAAAATACACTGGTGGACTAAAAAATCTACTCAAAATCTGTTGACCGACTTTTGAAAAAAGAACTCAGTCTTCAAAACTAATAAATATAAAAAACAAAAAACTAGAAAATCACCAAACTAAAATCATAAAGAGTAAACACGCAGATTTTGAACTTTTGATTTAGTGTTTTTTTGCTAGATAGAGTAATTTTTTCAAAAGTCGTGCAACAAACGTGTGTCATTTGTCCCGGATATTATTATTATTATTATTATTAAACCTTGAGCCGATATTTTTGTCTATGAGATGAGTATAGTATTGGTAATAGTTAACAAATTCTTAAACCTCATTTGTTCAAATAGGCTTTGCTCCCAACGCCTAAAATAAACGTAACTAACGTAACGTAACTGGGGTTTCTACTTACTGCTTCTGCTCACAATACTGAAAAACTTTTACTGAAATTCCAAAAAAGCACGAAAGCTTAAGAAGCACGGAAGCGGTCGAGATAAATGCCACTAACAGTCAAACCCATCCACTTATTAGTCAGTTAACCTGCATGATCAACGCGACCACGCAAGCCACACTGAGCCACGACCTACTTCATATATCGGATACTACTTAAACTTTATTCCACGCCTCGGCCCTCGATGCCTCCCTGGCTCCCTGATCATGCCCATATCACCTTCAAAGTTACCTAATTGATCGAATTGTCCCGAAATAGAACGGCTCTCACCTATTCAGGTGCTGTTAGCATTTGGATCAGTGTTGCCAGTGCCCTATAGTCAAAAATAACATACGACTGCTCGAAAAGTAACATTTTGATAACAAAAGTAACATTTTTACTTTTTATTCTCATAAATTTAAAAATGCTTAATTTTCCGCGATAATAAGTACCCTATGAGTTAATCCAGCCAGTATCCGATCTACCTACCTACCAAATTTCATTCAAATCCATTGAGCAGTTTCAACATTAAAACGGAACAAACAAACAAACATCTATATTTTCGCATTTATAGTGAGACTAGCTTCCGCCCGCCACTAGACTTTCCATCTGGACCCAATGAAGAATGAAAAAATATGGTGAATATGGTTCCTAGAGGAATGGCTAAAACTGAAAATTATACTTCGCCACTAGGTGGCGCTGCCTTAACATTTTATTTCCATCTGAGATGGAAATAAAATATATGAGATATAAACATATGAGATGGAAGTATAATTTTCAGTTTTAGCCATTCCTCCAGGAACCCTTGAGTTTTCCGGGATACAGAGTACCTTATATGTTAGCCGAGTGCTTCATCTATCTACCAAATTTAATCCACATCCGTTCAGTAGTTTTGGCGTGAAAGTAGAAAAGCAGACAAACATCCATACTTTCGAATTTATAATATTAGTGAGATGAGAAGTGAGATATTATTTGATCCACCCAAAGTCTTTGGTCGAAGACAAAATTGTCAGTGGTAATCTAAACAAATATTCTAATAATGGGAAAGGCACTGTCAAAGTGGCGCTGCGTACACATGGCCCAAAGAAAAATTTCAGATTTTATGGACGGATGTGAAATGTGATTTTTCAATTTTTTATATTAATATGATGAATCAACTTTTTTTAAGTGTTTGGATGCAAAAATCCAAGAACCATCCTAGAGGATGCCCACATCAGGGAAGCGCCTCTTTAATGGAACTTGAAAACATAATGGACCTGTCCCCTCTGCATCATTTCATAAATAAGAAGCAGCCACCGGTGCAGCACTCCTTAAGCTACTTTCTCTCTGGATAGCATCACTACGAGGAACTTCTTAATGACACACAGGACAGGCTCTCTAAATCGTTGTTTTTGATAAAAAATACAATATCCAACTCTATGAGGAGCCGAACGAGAAAGAGCTTCGGATATTTACCGACAGCATTGTCATTTGTTGAGTTGGCCCAAAGTTGCTAGCATTACGGACGGAATAAAAATGTTAAGTGTTCCATTACACGAAATTCTATTTTCCAACTGTAATATTTAGTTTATTTTTTCTTCAAACATGAAAAGTAACGAAAAAGTAACATTTTGACTTGTGTAACATGAAAGTAACATGAGGAGACCAAAAGTAACGTAAAATGTTACAAAAGTAACATTCTGGCAACGCTGATTTGGATGGATCTTGGTGGATTGTGTATGTACATAGACTAACAAAGACAAAGATCTCCTTATTATAGCAACACCTTTTAAACGATTAATTCAAATCTTCCACGTATAACTATATCTATTGAGAGTAGTACCTCTAGCTACAGTGTGTGTAACAGTGATTTTCAACCTTCTTTCAAGGGGCGACCGGGTAAAAGAAAAAGTAAGTGTTTGTATACCTCATTCCAATCAAAAAAAAGCAAAAGGTAAACAAACGAAACATCCACCGATTTCGTCAAATTCCTCAAGAATCACACATTTTCTGCTAACACTGACACATACTAATCGTAGGTCGTAACAATTATTGCCTTTTCTAATAGATTTCACTAAATTATGATACGAAACTGGCATGAAAATACAATATTTCCAGTCTAACCTTCAGATTGTTAGGTTATGTTTCAGTGACAAGACGTTACTGTTATCTGTAGAAAATAGTGATGAGGTTGTGTCAATACTTTGAACGAACTAGTGAATGAATGAGTGAATGAGTGTTACGTGATAAGTGTCTGACGGTTGTGTGTAGCCTGTTTTTTATATTTTGGGCTATCATTGGTGGTGGTATAACTTTTTAGGCGTTCAGTAACGTTTTCTTGTTCTGTATTTTAAATGTATTTAATTTAAATATCCGTAACTTTTTAAATCCAAGATACATACTATATACATACATACATGCTATATTGTACTAGCAACACTGAATTAAAAAATTTCGCATGGTAGGACCTTTACATAACGTAAAAAAAAAATAAGAACGTAGAAAAACAATCTGCATGCAATACATTTGTATTTCACTCATGCTCCGTGTGAGATGTCGACAACGATATCGATATTTTTAGATATGTAGGAGGGAGCGGAAATGAAACCGTGAATTATTATAATGATTGATGGTTTATTCCTCGTTTTAACAAAAAATTAAAATACTTTCTAAAATCTTATCGCACGCACACCTCTTTTTTACGTCGTCCTTCCTTCTCTCTTCCACACTCTCTCTCTCTCTCTTTCTTTCCATTCGGCTTTCGCAATACTTCTCTCTTATTTTCTATCCCATTCACACACAAAGTCTCATTCAAATATCTTAAAATGCATACATCCCACATTCGGCCGTCCTGACTCCTAGTCTGTCCTCAGACTACGTACATAAATATAATATATAATATACTAACTTACACCTCACTATCTAAGTGACTCTAAACAGTCAGAAAAAAAAATTAACAAAACAATGCACTTCAGCAATCCGTAAAACAGTATCTAATTTTAATTATATAACAATTTATCTCTAAGTAAACAAAGAGATCTTAAAAAAAAATTAAGTTACTAGTTGTAAATACATTAACATTACATATGTTACAAGTGATGTAAGTTTAAGACAGCGTATTTATCAATTTAATTAGTTACAAACGAGAGCAGTATATTTATAAACAGAATAAATTTATATAAAGGTGCTTTTCATTCATTCATCTTCTATACATACATAAAACAAAGAAAAAAAAATCCCTATATGAAAGGAAAAAAATAATAATAATAAAACTTACATATCAAATACTTCTATTCTTCTGGCCACCTTTTCATATTATCAGCAGAAGAAGATGTGTTCTTAGAACCTTCTGTCCTATCATCTATTTTCTCCACATCATAGCGATCATTTCCTTTAACTTTGGTTATTTTATATGGTCCCAAAAATTTTGGTTTAAGTTTCATTCCACTCCCAAATTGAGTTCGTTTAATAGCCACCAGATCCCCTACTTTTATGTAGTACTTTCCTTTCTATTTTTATTATAATTTATTTTATTTTCTTCTTGTACGTTTCCTGCACGTTGGGTACGTTTCCTGCACGTTGGGTACGTTTCCTGCACGTTGGAAATGCGCTAACATAATTCCCATACACAAAGGAGGCTCTAGACTCGATATTAAAAATTACCGACCTATCTCTATATTGTGCGCTTTGTCAAAGGTCTTTGAAAGGTTAGTCCATAACCAGATCTATCCAATACTCAAAAACATTATCATACCTGAACAACATGGTTTTGTTAAGTGTAGATCCACAGTCACCAACTTGATGCTCTTCACGGGTTTTCTGTTTGAAAACATGGATAGGAGCATACAAGTGGATACTGTATATACTGATTTTCAGAAGGCCTTTGACAAAGTAGATCACTTACTTCTTTTAAAAAAATTAGCTTATAATGGTATTCGTGGTAATTTACTTCGCTGGTTTGCTTCTTACGTCAGCAATCGTAATCAGTGTGTTTTGGTAAATGGATTTAAGTCTGATAGTGTTCAAGTTACATCGGGTGTTCCGCAAGGTTCAATTCTTGGCCCACTTCTTTTTATCTTGTTTATAAATGACATTAATAATTGTTTCCATAACTCTAAATTTCTCATGTACGCCGATGACCTTAAAGTGTATCGCACTATACGCAATCACACTGATTCAATGTTATTGCAAGAAGATCTTCATCGTCTAACCGCATATTGTGAGGAAAATAAACTTCAACTCAGTATTCCAAAATGTAATGTTATTAGTTTTACTAAAAAGAGAGTTCAGAATTATGATTATCTTCTGTGCAATGAACAGCTAAAACGTGTTACACACACCCGAGACCTTGGTTTAATACTAGATTCTAAGCTACATTTAGACCAACATGTAGATGTAATTACCAACAAAGCTTATAAAATGTACAAATTTGTTATGAGATCATCTAGGGACTTTAGCCGAGCCTCCACTTACATTTACCTCCTGAATACACTAATCAGATCTCAATTGGAATATGCAAGTGTAATTTGGGATCCCTACTACAAAAAGTATATTGACTCCATAGAAAAAATCCAACGCAAATTTCTCCGTTCCATGCACTATAGATTACATAACCGCTATCGTGTTCCATATGATTTTCTCCTAAACAAATACAAAATACTGCCATTAAAATCAAGAAGATTACTGCTGCAAACTATGATGTTATATGGATTATGCCACAATAAGATAGATTGCTCGGACATTATTAATCAAATTTCTTACTATGTGCCCAGAAATACAAACAGACGCGCGGCGCGATCTTATCCATTGTTTTCCACACGAGCGTGTCGCACTAATGCTGGCTTACGAGTGCCATTACGCCGTCTTCTCACCACCTATGACTCACACTTTCAGGATGTTGACATATTTAACCCGTGCGAGTACAAATTCAGAAAAGATGTGATCAGGAAAATGTTAACACATACAATTAGTTAGTTTCAAGATCATCGTATTTCTTTTTCCTCTTATATGTAATCGATATCTGTATTCTGTATTCCTTGATGCTTAGTCGTATTTATTTTATTGTTTTTTATGTATAAACCATAGTACAACTAATAGTTTTTAAACGGCAACGTCTTCCCATTATTATTGTTTTAGTAAATTGTGGATGACGCTGTGGGCTGTGCATGTACAAACCTTAATTTATTCTAAATTAATTGTATATATTTTTTGCTCAGCTGTTTGTTGTCCCGAATAAACTATTTTATTTTATTTTATTTTATTTTATTTTATTTTATTTTATTTTATTTCTTGAATTTTAAGTATTTGTTCTTTAGCTTTTTTTCGTAAGTCATCTCTCTCTTCCACAAAGCTTTCTATTTCTTCTTGCTGTAGAAGCTCATATATTTCATCATCTTTTCCGGTTCTCATTTTTGAGCCTATCAGGAGTTCAAAAGGGGTTGTGTTCACACTTCTATGGAATGTACTGTTTAAAGCTCTTTGCACACGACTGACATGTTTGTACCATAAGGTGGGATCTTCGATGCAAAGTTTTGTAAGAACAGCAACTAATGTCCTGTGAACCCTCTCAACCTGCCCATTTCCACGTGGCGTGGTACTCCTGTGGTGATTTTTATATGTTCTATGCCTTCCATTTCACAGTATTCCATGAAGTCATTGCTTGTAAAAGCACTTCCACGGTCTGTTATGAATCTCATTGGATTTCCGAATGTTTGTTGATGAATTTTCAATTTGTCTATGGTTTCCTTAGCTGTGACACTTTTGGTTGGGAATAGCCACACAAACTTAGTGAAAATATCAATCACTGTTAATATATGATTATATTGTTTTTTAGTCTCTGTCATGGGACCAATGTGATCGAGATGTATTGTCTTTAACGGCATGTTTCCTTTATCTATTGGATTAAGAAATCCCTCTTTCTTAGTCTTTTTCGTTGCTAACAAGCATGGTATACATGTTGCTATGTAATTTTGTACTTTTGCTTCTAGATTTTTTATATAATAAGTTTTACTGATAAGTTCCATTGTTTTCTTCACTGCGAAATGTCCATTCAAATGTGCCTTCTCTATAATGGTTGTTTCCATAGCCGTTGGCACTACTAATAGCTTCTCAATGCCTTTGTAAAGTAAACCATCTTGTAAGTTATAATCTTCATATGGTTTTTCTTTTAAAATCGTACAAATAGCCTTTATACTTTCATCTGTCTGTTGTGCATTTCTCAGGTTCTCGTGTAGATTATTCAGTAGTCCTACAAATGGGTTACGACTGAGTGCGTCGACATGTCTCATCTTATTTCCTGATCTATGCTCAATAACATAATCAAACTCCTGTAAAAATAAAGCCCATCTGGCTACTTTAGTTGTTAAATTTTTATTTTTTAGTGTCATTTCAAACGCTTGACAGTCTGTGACGATTTTGAATTTAATTCCATGCAAATAGTGTCTAAATTTTTTTACCGCTTCTATAACAGCTAATGCCTCTAGCTCGTAGCTTGTATATTTCTTTTCATGTTCATTTGTCTTCTTACTCATGTAATATATTGGATGTAAATCACCATTTTCATCGCTTTGCATCAAAATAGCTCCATATGCCAAATTTGAGGCATCAGTGTGTAATTCTGTTTTATATTTCTGATTATAAATCTTCAGCACTGGACTGTTCATCAATTTCTCTTTCAATAATTCGAATGCACATCTTTCTCTTTCACCGAATTCAAACTTTGAGTCCTTTTTTAATAAATCTGTGAGTGGACTAGCAATGTATGCAAAATTTTGGATATATTTCCTAAAATATGAGGCAAGGCCCACAAAACTATGCAGCTGTTTTAGTGTTTTTGGTTCTGGGAATTTAGCCACTGCTTCTGTTTTCTCCACTGATGGTCTCACTTCACCATTCTGAATTCTGTGACCCAGAAAGGTAATGCTTGTCATCAACAGGCTAGCTTTTTTCCAGTTAATATTTAATCCATAGTTGGCTGCAGTTTGTAGCGTCTTCTTTAAGCGTTCCAAGCAGTCGTTCTCATCTTTTTCTGTAATAATGATGTCATCGATATTTTATTTTATTTTATTTTATTTTATTTATTCGGAAAACAAACGGTTTTAAATGTCTATGTCATAATGCTAATTATAGTATAAATTAACCACTTATATGTTTTCGCATATAGGAAGCTAAAGACTTGCTTGTCTTATGGGAAATAACAAAATCTAACAACAATAGGTAATTACAGAGACACAGTAAAGAAACAAAGAAAAAATTAAATTAGGGAACCATATCAAACCAGTTATTGGAAATTACAGTCTTAAAAGTAATTACGTTCGTGTTGAAAAGGTCTAGTTCAGGGAATTCCACGAGCCTGTTAAATTCAGTAGGAGCACGAATAAAAAATGTGTTATGCCTATACTTTGTGAAGGTTTGCGGAACGGATAAATAAATAGGATGCCGAATGGAAGTTCTTGATGGAACTTTTAAGTTTATAAGTGAAAGAAGCTGCGGAGAATCAATTTTATTTTGAGCTATTTTAACCAGAGATACTATGTCAACTATTTTACGTCTTAACTGCAACGGTAAAATGTGGTGCCTCTTACATCTCGCTTCGTAGCAATTATCATATTTTTTGGATTTATATTGTAAGAACCTCATGAAACGTTTCTGTATTAACTCTAGTCTATTAATATATTTATCATATTGAGGGTTCCATACTTCAGAACAGTATTCAAGAATACTACGTACAAAAGAGCAATAAAGAATTTTTATCACCTTAACACTCGTGAACTGAGAACCAATTCTCATAATGAACCCCATTGCCTTATTGGCTTTTTTAGCAATATAGTCTATGTGTTTGTCGTATAATAATTTGCTATCATGAATAACACCTAGGTCTCGAATACTATCTACCCTATTTATAAGAACTCCTTTAAGTATATACTTATAATAACACAAAATACTTATATAATCAAATTTTACACATTGCGGTTTGCGCGTAAACGTTATTGAGTTACATTTAGATACGTTAAGGTCTAGGAGATTCATGTTACAGTACCGTTCAAATCTGCCTAGGTCTTCCTGAAGGAGGTAGCAATCGTTAATGTTATTAATTTGTTTGAAAACTTTCATATCGTCGGCATATAATAAAAACTTTGAATGCTTGAAACATGAACTAATGTCATTAATGAATATAATGAAAAGTAATGGTCCCAACAGTGATCCCTGAGGAACACCGGAAGGAACTTGTAGCCACGAAGATGTGAAACCATTAATTACAACGGCTTGGGATCGATTCTCAATATACGACGTGAACCATCTGAATAAGTTCCCATGTATACCTGCGAACAGTAACTTTTGCAGGAGTATTTTGTGATCAATACGATCAAACGCCTTGCTATAGTCTGTAAATATGGCATCCACTTGACCACCCAAAACCATGGACGAGGATGTACAGTCTATGAACGAAAGCAAGTTTGACGTGGTTGATTTTTTCTTTAGGAACCCATGTTGTTCAGGGATAAAGCTAGCCGAGAGAGAAGAATAAACTTGTAAATAAATTATTTTTTCAAAAATTTTAGCGAATAGACACAATTTAGAGATTGGCCTATAGTTTTTAACGTCATTCTTATTTCCGCTTTTATGGATGGGCGTTATAAACGCTGATTTCCAGATCAACGGAACCGAACCTTCATTTATAGATCGTCTGAACAATATAGTTAATGGAGTTGTCAGGCAATCAGCACATTTAACGACAAATATTGGTACTATATCATCAGGCCCAGCCCCCTTTTTCAGGTCTAGAGACATAAGTAATCGATGGACTTCTTCAGGGTTTATTTCTATATCACCTAAACAACTAGCACAATTGGTGTGATCATATGGTAAACTGTATTGATTGGAGGACGAGGAAAGAAATGTGGACTGAAAATAGTTCGCAAAGAGATTAGAGACCCCTTCACCGGTGTCGGCTGATTGCCCGTCGTATAACATGGTTGAAGGTAGAGAGCTGGACGCCTTACTAGATATTTTGACGAAGGACCAAAACAATTTTGGGTTCTTTAAAATTGCATCTTCAGTGCGTTTTATATACAGACTGTAGCATTCACGTTCAAGCTCCTTAGCTCTACTCCTGAGTAGGGAAAAAGTATCATAATCCGCAGTATTGCCATAGGTATGAAATTTATTTAAAAATTTGAATTTTTCCTTTAATAATTTCTTAAGTGGGGCATTATACCATGGGGGAAAATCAGTAGGGGTTATTAATTTATGAGGTACATATTTGTCACGGAGTTCATATAAAGTGTTATAAAAATATTTAACAGCAGCATCTAGTGTATTATTATTTAAACATATGTCCCAGTTTACATTTAATAATGATAAATTAATATTGTCATAATCAGCAGACTCATAGAAATATTTGATTCTAGGATAAATAATCATCCAACCTTTCGTTACATATTCTCGGAATATTATTGATATAAACCTCATAAAATAGCTCGGACATATTGCTAAACCAAAAGGAGCTCTTAAGAATTCGAACTGTCCATGATGTGTCACGAATGATGTGTATTTTATTGACTCTTCGCTCACTGGTAAATGAAAAAATCCATTTTTTAAATCAAGACAACAAAATACCTTAGCTTCAGATAATTTATCTATGCAGTCATCAATGAGTGGGAGGGGGAATTCGTCTTTTACCATCTTAAGATTTAATTTTCTAAAATCAATACACACTCTGGGTGATCCATCTTTCTTCCTAGCTACAGTTACTGGACTACAAAACTCAGAATGACTCACCCTCACTATTCCATTTTGATTCCATTCATTTACTTGATCTTCCACCTCCTTTTGCTCCTTCTGTGACAATCGTCGTGGTCGTTGTATAACTGGGATTTCATCTTTAAGCACAATTTTCATCTTGATAGGAGCTTCGTAGATTTGGTACGGTTGATACGTTTGCACCAATTCCTGTACTTTTTCCCTTACCTCCTTGTTTCTGATATGACCTGTGGGACAAATATCACAAACCTCATCCTCCATATTCATTAAACCACACATCCACTCCTCGTCTTTCGGCCGAAAAAACACAGAGCACCCATTAATGATAGTAATTACAGTTCTTAAAAAGTCACTTCCTAACAGAATATCAAAGGGCATACAGTCTTTTGGCACTTCATAAAACAATACATCGTAATATCGTCGTCCGTCGATCATAATTTCTGCTTTACATGCGCGTTTCACTGTCACTTTGGAGTTGTGGAGTCCTCGTAATGTCAAATTCGTGTTTATCCATTGTCCGTTGGTTATTTCTGCGCTAACTCCATCGTTAATCAGATTAATATCGCTTCCACTATCTACTAAGCAGTTTTCGTAACTATTTTTCGCTATCTGGATCGTTTTCAATAACTTTTTATTTCCATGTTGTTGTTTATTTTGATATTGCTTATCAGCTGTGTTGTTACCGCCATCTTGTCCGCCATTTGTCATCAGTGACATTAGATTGTCTTCGGAACCAATCACAAGCCGTTTCCCTTCCTCCATATTGCACGATGTCGACTGGAATGATTGGTAGTTTTCCGCGCTTGACTTCACTCCGATCTCTGACGTAGAAATTGTATACACCGAATCGTGTTGAACATCACGCGAGTCGTCGTCAGCAGCGCCCTCGTACTGGAGATTGAAGTAACTTTGCTTTGGTGGAGGGATCGTTCGTTTCCGTAGATCATCGTGTGCTCGTCGATTGCCGAATTTATCCGAACTTTGCCGATCTTGATATGTTGCTAATGTCGTAGTCGTACGAGTTGGTTGTTGTTCCCCGTTGTTAAACTTCGAAGATGTCGATGCTGCCGCCATTTTTTTTCTAGGACACTCTGCTGAAATATGTCCAAAATTGTTACAATTGAAGCACTTTCTGCCTTGTTCGCGATGTGGGCATTGTTCCGATGTATGATTATGCTTGCCACAACTGTAGCACCGCAAAAATGCTTGATGATTCACGTAAAATTCCTTCCTCGTACTAGTTGTCGTTTTTAGATTCCTTTCCGTTCGTTCTTTTTGTATTTTTTCTTTATACTGTTCGTAGATCTTGAGTTTTTCTTTTAATTCCGAGTAGCTTGTGGTACCGTACAACATGATTTTATGAATTTCCAAGTCGGGGATGCCTTATATAATGTATTTTATCGCTACATAATCCGGCATTTTACCTCGTTTTCCTAGCTCGCGCATTATAAAAACATATTCCATAAAGGATTCGTCATGACGTTTTTTTCGTGCAGACATCATTTCATGCGCTGTTTTCTGATCTAGGGTGTCCGTGAATTCCTTTGTAATTGCGGTTTTCAATTCACTCCATGTTTTAAATATTTTTTCTGAACGTAACCACAATGCTGCCGTTCCTGTGAGTGAGCGCCTGGCGAATAGAAGTGTTTGTAATGGATTCCAAGCTAATATTTCGGCGTGGTCTTCTACATCCTGCACCCATTTACTAACAGGATAGGTCTTGTCGACTCCACTGAACT
This sequence comes from Coleophora deauratella, assembly GCA_958295455.1. NCBI lineage: Eukaryota > Metazoa > Arthropoda > Insecta > Lepidoptera > Coleophoridae > Coleophora > Coleophora deauratella. The sequence goes on along the minus strand of OY282413.1, from coordinate 7,397,165 downwards.
GTGGGATGATATCCTTGGATAGCTGTAACACCGAACTGTCGCCGCCATTACTGCCATTGCTGCCGCCTGTGTCATCGCTACTCTTGCCGTTTTCTTTGGTTGCCATCGTTCAAAATTGGTAACGTCGTTGATAGTCTTAGCTGTCGTCGTTGAATTAAACCTTCATAATCGTCGTAAGGTGTTTTCCAAGTTTCGTCGTATGTCGGTTTTGATAATGATAATGATAATGATAATAATTTATTTGCAAGAATACGTTACAAACTGGTCTTAAAATAAAATAAAAGTACAGTATTCAGCCGTCAGGAAGGCATGCAAATATGTAAATATATAAAATAAAATACTAAATGATCCTTAATATTACTTATGGTCCAAAAACTCTTTGACACTATAGAAACAATGCTCCAATAGCCATTGTGTCAATCTTTTCTTAAATATATTACCTTCTAACTGTTTTATATGCACAGGAAGCTTATTAAACAATACAACACTCATATTACAAATATTTCTTTGATATATGTCTGTGTGACAAGGTGGTTGATACAACAGATGTATGTATTGAGCACGAACTTTCCTAGTTGTGACCTCTCGTAACTTCCTAAAGTACTCTGGGTGGCTCTTAGTAAATAAGCAAACTTTTCTAATGTACAAGCAGGGCAAAGGCAAAATTCCTAACTCTTTAAATAATGGTTTGCAGCTATCCCTAAACCAGGTATTGCAAATGGCACGAATACATCTTTTTTGTAGAACTAACGTTCTGTGAGAGTCGACAGAATTGCCCCATATGATTAGCCCGTAATTGAGTACTGAAGAGACATACCCGTGATACGCTGTTAATGCAGCTTCCTTCGAAACAGTTTGTCTTAATCGTCTGAGTGCAAATACGAAACGCTCTAATCTTATACAAACTGAATCTACATGACTTTTCCAATTAAGATGTTTGTCAATATTAATACCTAAGAACCTATATCCGCATGCTTCGTCAATTTGATTATTATTGTTATTTATATTTAAAATTAATGGTTTAGTCGCATAAGAGTGAAACTGCATACACTTAGTCTTACTTATATTTACACTTAGATTATTATTGTTCATCCATGTCAATATGTGATTTAGAGCGGTATTTATATCTGATTGAAATGTCGCTTTATCATTATTACATTTAACAATTAAAGTTGTATCGTCCGCAAATAATATACACTTATGGGGAGTGGCTTTTGGAAGATCATTAATATACAGGAGAAATAAAAGTGGACCCAAGTTACTCCCCTGAGGAACGCCAGAGTTGTTAATTTTAAATGGGGATCTATACGTGCGTGTTTCGAGAGGTTTGGCCAATTTGTTGATTTCTGTAATTTCAGTACATTGCTTCCTGTTCTCTAAATAGCTTTTGAACCAGTCATAAGCTCTACCTCGAATGCCATAAGATTCGAGTTTAATAAGTAGTTTTGAATGCTGTACAAAATCGAAAGCTTTACTCATATCTAAAAATATTGACATGACTGGAATTTTGTTATTTATGGACTCAGTAATATTTTTAACTAAATTAAAACAGGCTAGTTCCGTAGAACACCCTTTTCGAAAACCATATTGGTCTGAATTTAGTATTTTATGCTTAGATAGAAAGTCATTTAGTCTTATTGCCATAGCTTTCTCTATAACCTTTGAGAGTATAGGAACTATGGTAATGGGACGGTAGTTATTTGGATCACTTTTATCCCCTTTCTTGAATAGTGGTTTAACCACTGACAGTTTAAGTTGTTCAGGGAAAACTCCCTGGCTAAAAGATAAATTAATTATGTGGGCAAGAGGTTGACATACAGAAGCTGCGTTGGCCTTCAGTATTTCAGTCGTAATATCATCATAACCACTAGTTTTACTATTGTTCAAAGACATTATAATTTTAAAAGATTCATTGTCATCTATTGGTCTTAGAAATATACTAAATGGATTATTAGAATTCATAAGTTTCATGTCAGATAAATTATTGCATGTTTGTGAATTAGTCAGCTCAATAAAATAATCATTTAAAATGTTACAAATGTCCTGTGGATTGTTAAATGTCATGTTATTGTAATTAATTGAATTAATGTCTGAATAGTTGTTATTAGCTACAGTCGATGATATTATATCCCAAGTGGCTTTGCACTTATTCTTGTTTGTATTAATGTACTTGCTGTTGTTTATTTTTTGTGCTTTCCTAATGCAAGCCTTGAGGATATAGTCATAACTTTTGAAGTTCTATATTTCATGTAAAGGCCACGTTTTACATGACACGATTTTTTAATGCCTGTCGTTAGCCAATTCCTATTCTTCCTTCTATTGTTTACTTTGACATTTATAATAGGAAAGCACAAATCATAAAACAAGCAAATTGTATCATAGAAATATTGAAATGCATCTTCTAAACAATCACTATTTAAGACTTCGGTAAAGGAGAGAGCTGCTATGCATTCCTGGAACTTTCGTATATTTTCACTACTATAATCTCTCTTTCTTTCAGACCAGCTAATAATAGATTTCTGTTTGTTTATTACCAATTTAAAAATTTGTGCCTTTTCATGGTCAGATAAACCTAGAGCAAGAACTTCTGAATCTACCCGCCTAACGTTGCTAGCAATCTGGTCAAGGCAAGCGTTTGCCCTAGTAGGCACTTTGATGTGAGGAATAAAATTATGACGTTGTAGTGTACTCAATAAATCTTTGGTTGACGTATTGTCTTTTAAGATATCTATGTTCCAGTCGCCGCAGATAACTATTTTCTTTTTCTTATACTTATCAGTGAGAGTGTATAACAATTTGTCTAGTTTGTGTATGAAAACACCTACGTGTGCTTTTGTTTTCTCGGGAATCCTATAAATAACGACCACTATTAAATCGATACCAACTATTTCGATGCCACAACATTCGAAGTAAAATGGGCTGGCAAGCTCTGACATAAAGTTAAGAGGCTTTGTCTCTAGCGGATTCCTTACCATTATGGAAGTGCCACCTCGCCGTTTATCTCTACAAAAGCAAGATGCAAGTTTATAATTTTCGAGCTTGATATTATTTTCAGTACCCTTTTTCACAAAAGTTTCACTAAAGCACAATACGTCTACTTCATTTCTGTTGTCATCAAACTCCTGTAAAGTTATTTCTAGTACATCTAACTTGTTTAATAAACCTCCTATGTTTTGATGAAATATTCTAAAGTTATATTTTGAAATTGTATTAACTGTACTTAGCTTAGTATGATCTATATTTTCATTGTTATTTGTTTGAGAGACGAAAAAATGTCTCTGCTTCAAAACATTTCTGATTAAACTGTTTCTTAGTGGCATCTTCACTAAGAATTCTAGATTTAATTCCATTTATAATACAGTCTTGTTCGTACTTCAAAAAATCTATTTCAATGTTTAATTTAAATGTAATACAGTTCAACAGAGATTTTCTAAGGTGATGGTCCTGGTAAATTTCAGTATTAATTTCTATAAATTTACAATTTGCGTAGCTTTTAGCTATCATTTTAAGTTCATGGTTCAGAAGTTTGACATTCAAGTATTTATTGTGACGAACCTGTAGTAAAAATATTTTATTACATTTGAATTTAGAAAGAGTGTTACATTATATTAGTAAATAGTTGATATGGATTTTTGTCATTGGATCCAACTGATAATACTATAATATCATCCTTATTTACTATATTTGTTGTGCAGTTCAGAGACTTCAAAACATCATCGCTGTTCGCATTAGGTTTCACCATTCCTGATACTTTGTAAGTGTCGTTCCACTTGCCGGATCTTTCTAACAACATCCTAGTTGAAAGTCCGCGTACTTGTTGGTCTCCATATATGTGTATCGTTGATTTACATGCTGAGGATATTTCTGGGATATGGTTTTCATTCGATCGCTCATGAGTGACGTCGTCCCTCATGACTTGGACCGAAGAGTTCAAAGTACAGGTTTGTATATTTAGTTGAGAAAAGCTATCGTTTTGCTCTTGGCGTTGCAAAGGTGGAGTATAATTGGCCCTTGACTTTCTTTTGCTTTTCCGCTTTTTGCAAGTAGAAGATGTTGACTTAGATGTAGACATACAGACTTGGGTGAGATGATTAATTTTCTGATTATACCCTTTCAGTTGTTTTGTGAGACTTCTATTTTCCGTTGAGGTTATCTCCGTGTACGTGCTCGGTGCGTCGCGTCGTTTCGTCGTTTTTTGGTAATTTCAACTGGACGAGCCCCCAAAATGTAGGAGGGAGCGGAAATGAAACCGTGAATTATTATAATGATTGATGGTTTATTCCTCGTTTTAACAAAAAATTAAAATACTTTCTAAAATCTTATCGCACGCACACCTCTTTTTTACGTCGTCCTTCCTTCTCTCTTCCACACTCTCTCTCTCTCTTTCTTTTCATTCGGCTTTCGCAATACTTCTCTCTTATTTTCTATCCCATTCACACACAAAGTCTCATTCAAATATCTTAAAATGCATACATCCCACAGATATTAATCAACATTTAGTTCCAGTTCCTACCACTATGTTCACATTGTTTGCCGTTAGAAACTGCAAATAATATCCGTTAGTACGTTCGTCATTAGTCATTAGACAATGAACTGGTAACACTGAATTTCGTTCGTTCGTACCGGTACGCTCATTTCTTGCTTCGACTCTGTCAGGCACTGGCAACACTGAATTTCGTTCGACATACCGGTCTGCTCATTCGTTGCTTCGATTCCTTGTCATGCGTACGTGTGTTCTTCTGTGTTTGGATATTAACGACTTGGCTTTTGATATAAGTACACTGTTAACTTTGCGATTTGGATTGTGATTTTTCTTGGAACTGACGATTAACCGCTGCGCATTAAGGACTTTGATATTGCTCACGATTAGATTTGTGTTGACTACGTGCGACTCCTCATTGGATAAGTTTTTAAAATCCTTATTTGATTCTAACAGAATCAACTGACTACATGACTGAAGTTATTTTTATTAATTTACAGTGGTTCGAAATGAGTGATTCATCTAGTGATCTCGATCCCGGGTCTTAATAAGCTTTTCCTAGTTAGCATCACGAAAATCGTCAAAAATGACACCCATAACAATATTTTTCTATAAGTGCATATCCGCCATTTTGTAACCGAAAATTGTGAAATTTATTTTATATCTATTTGATCTCATTGGTGGTTCCGAACTCTGAAAACATAGTAACAAATAACTAAATTTTATTTAAACTCCTCGTTCGTTCATCCATTCATTCACTCATTCATATGTAAACTTGCTCATGGCCGATCACAAGTGTCAGTGTCAAACGATTGTTTACATTTTGCTTTTTTTTGATTGGAATGAACTATAGGTCCTATACACTGCAATGAAAAAATACGATTTCAGTAAGAAGGCTGGGCTTGTTTATTTTTTAACAATGTGACAAACAGAGATGTGACATTTTAAAAATAACAGTATTTGAAATGCAAAATGCAAAATACAAAATACCTATTTCCATTTTGTATTTAAATACTTTTTTTAGAAAAGCATTTTATATTTTATTTGAAATACCTTTTAGGACATATTTTGTATTTGCGAAATACAAAATACTTTACGCTAAGTTTTGGAAACATCAAAGAATTAATAATTAATGTGATGAAAAATGGTACTTTTTTTCTCACTATGGTAACACTGAATTGAACTGCTTTCTTTATCGTTTTTTGCTCGGAAACATTCAGAATAGCTCGGCAGTTTTCGACTTGGCTCTGAGCAGACAGAGCAGCTAAGCCGAAATTTGCCAAATGCGTTGAACCAAACGAACTAGTGCTTTGCACCGGAGATAAATCTCAACTCCGGTTTTATCGAGCAGGTTTTATGAAAAAACCAGAGAATCTCCGGAGAAATGTCGATAATTTGTTTTATTTTATTAGTTATACAAATAAAAACTTAAATAATCGAAAAATGTTTATTTAACTTCTATACTTAATAACCTAAAACCTATAACTCTTAAATTTTTAATCAAGCAACCATTGATTTTGGTTGAGAAAGCATATCATTTGACCAATCATTAAATAAATAAATACCCTAAAGTAAAGGAGTTATTCTTGAAATATAATACCTGCTTGCCTAGCTCTGCGCCGGTAGAAAGGCTTTTTAGGGTTCCGTAGCCAAATGGCAAAAAAACGGAACCCTTATGGATTCGTCATGTCTGCCTGTCTGTCTGGCTGTCCGTCTGTATGTCACAGCCACTTTTTTCCGAAACTGTAAAATTTATACTGTTGAAACTTTGTAAGTAGATGTATTCTGTGAACCGCATTAAGATTTTCGCACAAAAATAGAAAAAAAGCAATAAATTTTGGGGGTTCCCGATACTTAGAACTGAAACTCAAAATTTTTTTTTCATCAAACCCATACGTGTGGGATATCTATGCATAGGTCTTCAAAAATGATATTGAGGTTTCTAATATATTTTTTTTCTAAACTGAATAGTTTGCGCGAGAGACACTTCCAAAGTGGTAAAATGTGTGTGTCCCCCCCCCTGTAACTTCTAATATAAGAAATTTACAAAACTAAAAAAAATATATGATGTACACTCGCCTGTATTAATGGGGTCAGCCAAGAAGGCTTATAATCGCTTACACATATTTATTCTTATTTACTCACACATACAAGGATGCTTATCTGTTTAGGAAAATTCTACCTTCAATCAATGAGTTTAAACTCAAAGTCGAATATAAAACTTGCTTAGCGACCTTTATGTAATACAAAGAGAACTGCTTTGAAGTGAACAAATACTGTCTGGTTGGATTGGCGATACAACATAAAATCCCTCCGACAACATAAAATTTCCTTGACCACTAGCGCCACTGTCTTCGAAGCATATAACTTTATGTGGCACTAACGTAGCCAAACCTAGCAGTATTTCATCTTAGAGGTCAGCTGCGATTGTAGCCTTGTGGTAACAGTTTCTGCTTTCGCGCCAGCGATGCTAGGTTCGAATCCTCTTAGTGTTGGAATTTTTAACGTTATTTTTTGTAAAACAACAGCTAGCAAATATCATTTATCATTTTAACACTGATATAATAATTTAATTTATATATAAATTAAGTTATATATAATATAATAAACGAAATAAAAACAAAACTTTGAACAAATATTAATTTATTATCCTGATTTAAAGTTTTTTAAGATAACATTAAGTATTTTATAATCATAATCATACAATTACTTACTAATTTCTACAATTAATGTCTTAAGGTTAAGCTTAATTATTCGTTTTCGTGATGAAAAGAGTATTGAAGCTAAACCTTAAGAACACCAAAATTTAACATGCTTAGTCAATACTAAAATGTCAGTGTCAATACAACACTTTTAAATTTTAAAACAAAAAACTACTATTAAAGTAAATTTTCCGATAACATGTAGGTATAAGCTGAACAATAATTCTATTGAAAGATGACAGAAAATAGTTTAAAACTTAGCAAAAATATATTATATAAAAAACTAATATTTTATATTACCACCATTATTTTCTATAATAGATAATAAACGCCACGGCGTTTATAATAGACCTGACGATACTGGAACAAATATCTTAATTTTTCCCTCACTTGTTGAATGTTGACAGTGCGATAAATATTCTCTGGACATGTTAGCCTATTCCGTTTGTGCTCATCGATTAAGCTGTGTTTGTCTGTATTCCTTGCTTATGTAGGGCTCCCCAAACGGTATCCACCGAGGTATCGAGTCTTACGGCAAGGTCGTTAATTCGTAAGAAACCATTTTCTTCATAAGCTTCAATCATCTCTCTCTCTTGGATCTCATTAATTAGACATTAGACGCGAGCGGCCACTTCGCCGTCGAGTTATAACGTTACCCTCCTGTTTGTAACGTGTTATCCAACGTTTCACAGTCCTCCACTAAAACAATAAATACCTGATTAAAATTGGTATTGGTATAAATAAAAAATGTTAAACGAGTACACAAAACATATAAAATAAGTAGCTTACGCCGGTAGTTGTGAAATTGTAGATATTACTCGGTTTGTTTAGTTATCTGTCATATCAATAAGCTGCGTCATTTTATGTCAGTGTGTGAGTATATCTGCAGCGAGCGATGTGCAAGCAACTCGTTTTCTTTTAACTGACCCTAGTTTTGCGGTTGACTGTACATTACCAATATTACCATGCAAACTTCCACCGAAAATTGGTTTGAACGAGATCTAGTAAGTAGTTTTTTTTTAATACGTCATAAATCGTAAACCGCAATTTACCTACAACAAACTACAAGAACTTTTATATTATGTTACTTGCTGCTACGGAACCCTTTATGGGCCAGTCCGACTCACATTTGGCCGCTTTTTTAGGGTTCTGTAGTCAACAAGGAACCCTTATAGTTTTGCCATGCCCGTCTGTCTGTCTGTCTGCGGATTAGCTCAGAGATTATTAGAACTTTAGAGCTGTTATTTCGCACGGATATACATATTAACCACGCCGACAAAGTGGTAAAATAAAATCTCGCAAAAATGTTTTTCAGGGCACCTCCCACACAGGGCACACTCGTAAAGTGGGGTTGTCATTTTTTTTCTCGGCCATCCCATGATGTGGAGTGTCAGTGTGGACAGGTCTTTCAAAAATATTTTGCGTTTTGAAAACCATTTTTCGATTCAGGGATCTGTTTTCGATACATTAAACTTTAAAGTGCAAATTTTTGTAAAAGTCATATTCCCCCGCCAGCCAGCTAAACGGTTGTTTCTAGAAATGTGAAAGAAAGTCACGGCAGTAGTATGTAACGAAGTTAAAATGAAAACTATCACAGCTAAGTAGGCTTTACAAGTTAACGAGAAGTATCGTACTACGAAACCCTACATTGCGCGTGGCCACACGCACTTAACCGCTTTTTTCTTATGGTGGCATGATTATGAGACCACACAGGAGAAAGATGAGCGACAGTGTATTTTAACAAATTATTTTATTAAAATCTGTTAAGTCAAAATTCAAGTAAGTTATCAAAGTTATCAAAAAATTTACCAACCTGTTAGCTGGCTGAAATAAATAAACTTTTTAACAAAATAAAGATAGTTTGAAACTAAAAGTATTTTATTTTAATAAATCATTTTGTAAATGCGTATTTTGCATTTAGTATTTTAAATATAAAATGAAAAACTATTTTGTATTTTGTATTTGAAATAACAAAATACAAAAGTATTTGTATTTTAAATTTTAAATACATTTTATAACCTATTTTGCACATCTCTGGTGACAAAACGCGGTTCTATTTTGGAGATTTTAAATCATTTTCTATTTGAAGAAATATTAAAGGTAGTCTTTCAAATCACTATCATTTTATATGTTTATGGCCCTGGGGCCGCAAGAAATTGTTAAATTAAAATTAACTTGTAAAGGGGTCGCATATTAGAAAAGGTTGAAAAACGCTGGTCTATAAGATCTAAAAAAATTGCGGGGCTTCTACTCTTTTCAACTGAACATGTTTCTTTAAGGAACCAATAATAGTCATAAATCGAAAAAAAAACCCGATAAATTTTCTAATAATTCGATCAACTTAGTATGGGGGGTACTCGTATTTTTATGTTCATTTATTTTTGTTTTTCATTTTTTACTATTGGTTTCTTATCCCCAGATATGCACGGGAGGTCGCCGGGCCATCTTCGGGCGCACCAGTGCCACCAAGACGGCTAGGAGGAAAATTTTAATTTTTTTCATTGGATCCTTGGGAAAAGTTGTTCAGATTTAAGAATTTCAGCTTTAGTGGCACCTTACTGATTATACAGTCTGTAAATCTAGTCGTGCATCATATTTAAATGAGTGCTTCTACTCCTGATTCTGATCAACTTTCCCCACGGAATCCATAGTCAAATCGCAAAAAAATTATTGGACTCTTCGTACTAATTTGGCCGCTCGGCTGATCGATTTGTATAAAGAGCCCAAAATTTTTTTGCGATTTGACTATGGGTTCGTTGGGGAAAATTGATCAGTCAGTAATAAATCAGCAGTAGAAGCACTGATTAAAATTTGACGCACGATTAGATTTAAGCCTGTATACACTAGTACTATTACACAATATGGCCGCTTCCTGCTCTGCGTTAATGACTTTCCATTCTAATTACGGCAAGTCTAAAATCTCTGCCCCAATAGGGTATTTCACCATTTTTTGAAAAGTATCTCAAATTGATCATTAGGTGGGAAAAAGTAAAAAAAAAAATTTTCATTTTTTTAAACCTATAAGTAACCCAAAAACACATTTTAAATTACCATTCCCAATAAGCGCGCGAAAACGCTAGCCGCCATGATGTTTAGGTCGTGACGTCATTTCAGGAGTAAACAAAACAGCTCTGTACTAAAATTTTGACACATATTGCGAACAAAATGTCATTGTTTACCACTGTTGTGACGTCACATGACAACCAGCATGGCGACGGTCGTTTCAGATATTTGAATAACAGATTAAAAAACTAGATGTTTGTAAATCAAAAATAAAATGTTCTTTTCTCATTTTATTATATAGAAATCATATTAATTCGATTACTTATTACAAATACCACAGTAAATAAGCAGTTTTAGATTTTTTCTTGTATAGAGTAAAATACCCTATTGTATACAAGTTCCTTGAAAACTTATTTAGTTTCACGAGTTATAGACAAAAGAGGCTTAATAATAATAAGGCGTAGGGATGTGACGACCCCATCGCCACTGAGGAAGAGGCGGTTGTGACAGCACAGCCTCTTCGTCAGTGTAATTAGTCAGTACCCCTTGGGCTCGGTGTTGACCGTGCTGAGCTCCTAGTTGACCCCGGGTTCTAAAATATAGGGGTCCATAACGGTCTTTTGTACAATGATGATGGAAAGTTACGATAATGAGAGTCGCATAGGGTCGCTGCCCGGGGGCCGCCGGGGCGCGTCTGGTCGCGCTAATGCTAGGCGCGGCAGCATGCGAGTTGGCGCATCACGACCGGCCCGAACACCTGGCCGGTCACTTCCATCATCGCCACCAGTGCGCTTGGCGTCGGCAGGGTCTTCGCCGACCCAGCAAGCGGCGCCCGCCGCTGGTGGAGTACGCCGCATGAGATGGACTAGGTCACAAAACGAGAACCTCATGCGAGCGTACTACGGTGCGACGGGGGGAGAAACTCGTCGGACGGGGTACCGAGTGAGGATGCACCAAGAGTTTTTGCGCTTGGAGCCCGCTTTGTCTGTCTCGGAGCAAAACCTGTCGGACCGAGTTCGGTACATATAGCGCTCCAACATCTTTAGCGCGGCCGAACTCGAAGGACTTCGACGCGAAATCGTTTCGGTCTCAAGATCCTCATTAAATGGGTCGCGACGCTTATCGGCGCATATACCGCAAATGCATGAACCGCCCACTGGCCCTGCACAAGTACCTAATGAGGATATTGAGACAGAAACGATTTCCCAGGAATTAGAGCAAATCAGGAGCTCACTTGAAGGGGCGATTCAGGAATTCCGCACTCTACCTCATGAGGAGAGGCCGCGGCTTCCACGATTGCCCCTTAGCGTCCGAAATCGGGATGTCATTGAGGCCGTAAATCGCATGCTGCCAGATTATTTGGCGAGTAGCAGCGACCTTGGTGATACGAACTCAATCCTTTTTGGCGCTGCAATAGCGGTCTGCCGATTTGTTGGTGCCTAAATACCAGAACCGGCTCGCATCTCCGCTCTGCGGGGAAAGCCGGCTTGGCAGAAAAGGATTGAGCGTCGTATCGCTAAGGCAAGGGTCCTCATTGGCAAACTGATTGCTTTTAGGTCGGGCAACACCAGGCCCCAAGTGATGCGCTTTGTCAGGCTCGCATTTGCAGGATCAGACTTTGATCCTGCGGGACACCATGCGATGCGATTAGTTGCAGAGCGCATTGATGACCTTAAGCAAAGGATAGCTGCATGGGCAAATCGTATTCGGCGATACTCGGAGCGAGTAAACCGGTTTCGTCAGAATCGCCTCTTCATGAGTGATCAAAAGAAGTTCTACAGATCTTTGGACCGACCTGCTGTGTTGAACAGTGGTGAAAGCCCGGATCACGAGGGATTGGTGGCCTTTTGGCGTAACCTGTGGTCTAGGCCCGTTCAACACAACGAGGAGCAGTGGATGGCTGAGTTGGAGGAGGCAGGTGATGGCATCGAGCCTATGAACCCCGTGACCACTAGTACCGATGATGTGTCGCAAGCGGTCCGTAAAGCTCCGAACTGGAAAACTCCAGGAAGCGACGGACAGCACCACTATTGGCTCAAGGGGTTCTATGCTAGTCATGAGACCTTAGCCAGCCAATTCCAGCAAGCACTCGAGCAGTGTCAGGTTCCGAACTTCTTGACTACTGGGATCACTCATTTAGCTCCTAAGTCGAGCAATACCGCTGACCCTAGCCAGTACCGCCCCATTACGTGTCTTTCTACAACATATAAGACACTAACATCCATTCTGAAGGCCAAGATAGACGCCTTCATAGAGGCGAATAACATCATGGCGGTAACTCAGAATGGTTGTAGGGGCGGAAGTCGCGGTACGAAGGAGCTGCTCCTGATTGACGCGGTCGTAGGCATATTGGTGAATCGCAATCGACGCAATTTTTCCGCTGCCTGGATTGATTATAAGAAGGCTTTTGACTCGGTTCCCCATTCATGGTTAAAGAGAGTTCTCGAGCTGTACAGGATTGATAGTACAGTTAGAGACTTCCTCGGTACATGTATGGGGCAATGGAGTACGATCCTTAGTCTCCATGGTCAGCGACTGTCGAATGCGGAAGACCGGATTTGGATAAAGAGGGGAATATTCCAGGGCGACTGTCTGAGTCCACTTTAGTTTTGCCTGTCTCTGAATCCACTCAGCTTTCTGCTCGAGAAATCAGGGACGGGGTTTCAGTTTCAGAGAGGGGGTTTACGCATGACCCACCTTCTGTACATGGATGATCTCAAGCTGTTCGCTCCAAATGCAACACGGTTGGAGGAGCTGTTGAGAATTACTTGCAATTTCAGCAGCTCCATCAACATGGAGCTAGGAGTGGATAAGTGTGCGATCCTTCATGTAGAGAGAGGTAGGATGGTGCATTCGAATGGAGTCAACAGTGACTCCATGAACATTCGTACCCTCACTGAGACTGAGACATACCGGTATCTGGGTATGTTGCAGAGCATTGGTGTGAACGAGACGGAGGTGAAACAGGCGGTTTGTGGCGTGTTTTGGGAGCGCTTGACAAAAGTTTTTGATAGCTATTTGTCGGGCGTTAACAAAGTACGTGCATTCAATGCTTGGGTCATCCCCGTTCTTCTGTACACCTTCGGCATACTCAGATGGACACAGACTGAATTGGATGCCCTGGATCGGAAGGTCCGCACTACTATGACACTCCACAGGATGCATCATCCGAGGTCGTCAGTGATGAGGCTGTATATTCCGCGGAAGAATGGCGGTCGTGGCCTTCTATGTGCAAAACAAATGCACAACCGTGAAATATGCAGCCTCCGATGCTATTTCCTGGCAAAAGTCGACAGTGATTTGCATAGAGTTGTCATAGCGTGTGATAAAGGTCTAACCCCTTTGTCCATGGCCCAAGAGAACTGGCAAGCGCCGGCTGTACTTAGCACTGTTGAGCGGGAAGCCATTTGGAAGGAGAAAGAAGGTTCTTTAAGGAAGGAAGGTTCTTTAAGGCTCTTTACAGATCCTTCGTAGATCAGAAGGCTTTCGTGCACTGGCTGCGCTTCGGAGACCTCTTTGCAGAGACCGAAGGTTTTGTCTGTGCAATACAGGATCAGGTTATAAAGACGAACAACTATAGGAGGTTCATAATGAAAGACGGTACCTTGGACATTTGTCGGTTGTGCCGTGAGCCAGGTGAAACCCTGCGCCATATAACCTCCGGTTGTTCGATTCTTTGTAACACTGAGTATCTGCACAGACATAACCAAGCAGCCAGGATCCTACATCAAGAGATCGCTCTAAAGTATGGCTTCATAGCTCGCCGGTTGCCATATTACAAGTACACGCCGGAGTCGGTTCTCGAAAACGACCGCGCCAAGCTTTACTGGGACCGAGACATCATCACGGACAGGTCTATTGATCATAATAGGCCTGATATCGTGTTGATAGATCGGGCGCAGTCAAGGGTGTTTTTGGTGGATATCACTATTCCACACGACGAAAACCTCGTGCAAGCAGATGCCGACAAGAGGTTGCGGTACCTGAACCTGGCGCACGAGGTTACGGATGTGTGGCAAGTGCAATCCACTGAAATAATTCCTGTAGTCCTGTCCGTAAATGGTTTGATTCCAGCTGACCTGGATCGTAACCTTAGGCAGCTGGGACTTCGAGGCAGACTGATAATAGCGGCTATGCAAAAGGCAGTCCTCCTCGACAATGCCCGGATTGTCCGACGCTTTCTCTCCTCGTCGCACTGACCTCCAGCCGACTGTGCTTCTGCTGGAGTAGCTCCTGCCACTTCGCCTAGCGCGAAGTGGTCAGAGTAGCCCAAATTCATGTTTCAAAATAATAATAATAATACTCGATACTCGGAGCGAGTAGGCCGGTTTCGCCAGAATCGCCTCTTCATGAGTGATCAAAAGAAGTTCTATAGATCGTTGGACCAACCTGCTGTGTTGAACAATGGCGAAAGCCCAGATCACGAGGGAATGGTGGCCTTTTGGCGTAACCTGTGGTCTAGGCCCGTTCATCACAACGAGGAGCGGTGGATGGCTGAGTTGGAGGAGGCGTATGATAGCATCGAACCTATGAACCCCGTGACCATTAGTGCCGATGACGTGTCGCAAGCGGTCCGTAAAGCTCCGAACTGGAAAACCCCAGGAAGCGACGGACTGCACCACTATTGGCTCAAGGGGTTCTATGCTAGTCATGAGACCTTAGCCAGCCAATTCCAGCAAGCACTCGAGCAGTGTCAGGTTCCGAACTTCTTGACTACTGGGATCACTCATTTAGCTCCTAAGTCGAGCAATACCGCTGACCCTAGCCAGTACCGCCCCATTGCGTGTCTTTCTACAACATATAAGACACTAACATCCATTCTGAAGGCCAAGATAGACGCCTTCATAGAGGCGAATAACATCATGGCGGTAACTCAGAATGGATGTAGGGGCGGGAGTCGCGGTACGAAGGAGCTGCTCCTGATTGACACGGTCGTGGGCAAATTGGTGAACCGCAATCGACGCAATTTCTCCGCTGCCTGGATTGATTACAAGAAGGCTTTTGACTCGGTTCCTCATTCATGGTTAATGAGAGTTCTCGAGCTGTACAAGATTGATAGTACAGTTAGAGACTTCCTCGGTACATGTATGGGGCAATGGAGTACGATCCTTAGTCTCCATGGTCAGCGGCTGTCGAATGCGGAAGACCGGATTTGGATAAAGAGGGGTATATTCCAGGGCGATTGTCTGAGTCCACTTTGGTTTTGCCTGTCTCTGAATCCACTCAGCTTTTTGCTCGAGAAATCAGGGACGGGATTTCAGTTTCAGAGAGGGGGCTTACGCATGACCCACCTTTTGTACATGGATGATCTCAAGCTGTTCGCCCCAAATGCAACACGGTTCCAAAGTCCAAAGTCCAAATATATTTATTGCATTGCTACAGGTATTGATAAGATGTCTTAGATAATACAAAGAAACTCCGCAGCGTACCAAAGAGGTGTACAATATATAAATGTGATAAAATCATTACATTACATAATAAGTCATTCGAAACTTATGAATCCACGCATTTGAGTATAAATCCAATAAAATATAAAAAATATTAAAATTAAAATGTCAGTTTTACATAAACAGAAATATCATATCAAGTTTTGTCATTATTATCATTTATAAATTCTTGCACACTATAGTATAATTTTGTCAATAGCCAATCATTAACAGTTTTTTTAAATTGTATGTCATTCAGTTGTTTAAAGTTATTTGGAAGCTTGTTGTATATATATACAGCCATAAAATATAGGCTCCTGTGATAAAATTCTGTATTCTGCATATAATCCCATTGTGCAAGCTTAGTGTCATTTCTAAGGTTCCTGTTGTTAATGCTTCTTACCGTTTTAAATAAATATAAGTGACTTTTCACAAATGTAACTACTTCTTTTATATACAGACAAGGCAAAGGGCAAATGTTTAATTTCTTAAAAAGGGGCTTACAAGAATCCCTCTGTGACTTACCGCATATTGCTCTAATACAGCGTTTTTGCATCCTAAATGCCTTAATGAAGTCTACTGAATATCCCCAAAATATTAAGCCGTAACTAAGCACGGATTGAACATAACCAAAGTAGGCCAAAACTGCTGACTCTACAGACGCATTCTGTGATATTCTTCTAAGAGGATAGACGAAACGTGACAATCTATCACAGACACTTTGTACGTGTGCCTTCCAATTACAGTTTGTATCTAGAATTAGCCCCAGAAATCTAGTTTCTCTCACCTTTTCTACGCATTCAGCATTGTAGGCGATGTTCAAATCAGGCAATTGCTTTTTATATGAACAAAATTGCATAATATGTGTTTTGGATAGATTTATTTGGAGATCATTTTTATTCATCCAACCTATAATATCTTTTAAAGCAGTATTTATGTCCAGTTCATATTGTTCAGTACTATTATTGTATTTTATTAAGGCTGTACTATCGTCTGCATATAATATCATTGGGTCGGTAGTGTTTTTGGGCAGGTCATTTATATAAAAGAGGAAAAGGAAGGGCCCCAAAATACTTCCTTGTGGAACGCCTCTGTTATTAATCCTGAATTGTGACCGACTGACAGTCACATATTTTGTCTCCCTGGAGAGATATTCAATTTCCGTACATTGTTGCCGATTACTTAAATAGCTCCTGATCCAACTTATAGCGTTTCCTCTGATTCCGTACCGTTCTAGCTTATTTAAAAGTATTTCATGGTTAACGCAGTCGAATGCTTTAGACATGTCAGTAAATATTGATGCTATGTCAATTCTATTATCTACACATTGATGTACACTTTTTAATAATTGGTAAATTGCTAGATTTGTCGATCTTTTTTTACGAAAACCATTTTGTTCATTAATAATTATTTCAAACTGATCTGAAAACGATAAGAGTCTATTAAACATAACTCGTTCAAATATTTTGGAAAAGACAGGTATCAGAGTGACAGGTCTATAATTCACAGCTTGATCTTTCTCACCTTTTTTAAAGAGTGGTTTAATTTTAGAATATTTTAACTGAGATGGAAACTCTCCATTCTCTATAGACAAATTAACTATATAAGCAAGGTGGCAGGCAATCACAGCAGCACTTTCCTTAATAACATATGTCGAGATTCCGTCAATTCCCACTGAAGCTGTATTTTTTAGGGATCGAATCACATTACAAATTTCAGTTTCGGTCACTGGTCTAAGGTATATACTAGAATAATTGTAGTCTATGTTCTTATATGCATCACTATTCGGGATAGTATTTTTTTGAGGAAGTGACTCAATAAAGAAATTATTGAGGTACGTCACAATCTGTTTTGGATCGGTGACTGTCTCTCCGTTAATATTTATAGACTGAATCATTTCAGGTAACGTATTCAGGTTGGAGGAGCTGTTGAGAATTACTTGCAATTTCAGCAGCTCCATCAACATGGAGCTAGGGGTGGATAAGTGTGCGATCCTTCATGTAGAGAGAGGTAGGGTGGTGCATTCGAATGGAGTCAATAGTGACTCCATGAACATTCGTACCCTCTCTGAGACTGAGACATACCGGTATCTGGGTATGTTGCAGAGCATTGGTGTGAACGAGATGGAGGTAAAACAGGCAGTATGTGACGTGTTTTGGGAGCGCCTGGCAAAAGTTTTCAATAGCTATTTGTCGGGCGTTAACAAGATACGTGCAATCAATGCTTGGGTCATCCCCGTTCTTCTGTACACCTTCGGCATACTCAGATGGACACAGACTGAATTGGATGCCCTGGATCGGAAAGTCCGCACTACTATGACACTCCACAGGATGCATCATCCGAGGTCGTCAGTGATGAGGCTGTATATTCCGCGGAAGAATGGCGGTCGTGGCCTTCTATGTGCAAAACAAATGCACAACCGTGAAATATGCAGCCTCCGAAGCTATTTCCTGGCGAAAATCGACAGTGATTTGCATAGAGTTGTCATAGTATGTGATAAAGGACTAACCCCTTTATCCATGGCCCAAGAGAACTGGCAAGCGCCGGCTGTACTTAGCACTACTGAGCGGGAAGCCATTTGGAAAGAGAAAGAGCTGCACGGAAGATTCTTTAAGGCTCTTTGCAGATCCTTCGTAGATCAGAAGGCTTCCGTGCACTGGCTGCGTTTCGGAGACCTCTTTTCAGAAACCGAGGGTTTTGTCTGTGCAATACAGGATCAGGTAATAAAGACGAACAACTACAGGAGGTTCATAATGAAAGACGGTACTTTGGACGTATGTCGGTTGTGCCGACAGCCAGGTGAAACCCTGCGCCATATAACCTCCGGTTGTTCGATTCTTTGTAATACTGAGTATCTGCACAGACATAACCAAGCAGCCAGGATCCTGCATCAAGAGATCGCTCTAAAATATGGCTTCGTAGCTCGCCGGTTGCCGTATTACAAGTACACGCCGGAGTCGGTTCTCGAAAACGACCGCGCCAAGCTCTACTGGGACCGAGACATCATCACGGACAGGTCTATTGATCATAATAGACCTGATATCGTGTTGATGGATCGGGCGCAGTCAAGGGTGTTTTTGGTGGATATCACTATTCCACACGATGAAAACCTCGTGCAAGCCGATGCCGACAAGAGGTTACGGTACCTTAACCTGGTGCACGAGGTTACGGATGTGTGGCAAATGCAATCCACTGAAATCATTCCTGTAGTCCTGTCCGTTAATGGTTTGATCCCTGCTGACCTGGATCGTAACCTTAGACGGTTGGGACTTCGAGGCAGACCGATAATAGCGGCTATGCAAAAGGCAGTCCTCCTCGACAATGCCCGGATTGTCCGACGCTTTCTCTCCTCGTCGCACTGACCTCCAGCCGACTGTGCTTCTGCTGGAGTAGCTCCTGTCGCTTCGCCTAGCGCGAAGTGGTCAGAGTAGCCCAAATTTATATTTCTGCATAATAATAATATAATAATAAATCTTTATTTTCAGGCAATAGACCCATACATTGTTATATAGAATAAATAAATACATAAAACAGGATATAATATTAACACAGTGTAACTACTTAATTTAATAATCACTATTTCTTATTAGCACTCTGGTGTAACATCACCCAGTGTGTCAGGAAACTGTTGCCGAGAAGATCTGTGCTCACCACACGAAGCTTACTAGTAAGACAGCGCTGTAGGGCATTTTAATACATCAAACACTTGTGGCATGCCTTTTGATATCAGTGTGGTTATATAATTACAAAATACGGATATCTAACTACGAGTTACGTTAACATCTCATATCGTTTACACTGCAGAAGTAAGGGTGTCTTCACGGATTACGCTATATTACACACACTAACAGACACCCACGAACTACCAGTAAAACAATCAAACGTGCATTCTGCATACTGATTTGTGTGTCACAATCGTGTGGCACTATTTACCCGTGCTATGTACAATGGATAGCCGACGGTAGCTGGTATAGCAATTAGCATCACCCGCTGTCATGTGGAGGACATTTAGACCTACGGACGTGTGCAACGCGACCTACGCATGAATTTAGTATTCTGATGGGCAGGTTCCCCCATGATATTTTCCTTCACCGTTAAAGCAAACGGTTTGAGAATGTATGTAAGTTTCGATAAGCTCATCGGTACATTGTCTAAGGTGTGAACTTGAGACCTCTAGTTATGGAAGTCCGAGGCAATAGCATGGAGCCACGGACGCTTTTATTTAAAAAAGCAATCGTGTACTCGTGGATCTAGACAATTTATCGGAACACTGGCGAGAAACTAAAATGCAAAATCGAAAATTGTTTTGACTCTTCATACAAATTAATCGATCGGCCGAGCGGCCAAATTAGTATGAAGATTCCAAAATTTTTTTTTGCGATTTGACTATGGGATCCTTGCGGAAAAATGATCAGAATCAGGAGTAGAAGCACTGACTAAAATATCGGGCACTACTAAAGTAGCACCCTATACATTAATAAGATTAATAACCTTAAAACTTTTACTGACAAACATAGCCACCGATTTCGGTTATACGCTAAAATAAAAGTAAATAGTGTTCAAGGTATATTTGTTTTTTTTCGAAGATAAAATCCATCAGTGACTATAATCAGTGAAAAAAAGACTTTTCGATTAATTATTTGTTTGTATTGTGATTATCACACCTCAAAATATAAACCATTTTATTATGATTCTTATTACAAACAAAATATTAAAATTTTGGTTTTTATGCTTTCGGATAAATTCTCTCTACCCAGCACTGTTTTAACAGAAATGTCTTTATCTGCGACACGATGTTGACAAGGGCATCACAAGTAATTTAATTATAAGGCCAGCTGCCATAGCAATTAGTTCTGTGGGCAGTTATTATAGTTAAAGTAGCTGATATAAAATAAGGAGTTGTCTCCTAGACTCTGCGGAAGACCAAATAGATAAGTAGAAAGAGAAATAGTTATGTACTTACTTAAGACATTCTTCCTTATTCCTTCCTGTCTACCCTTTCCGATAGAAAAATACCTTTACCCCAGCAGTGGGGACGATATGGATTACTAAGACCGCCTCCGTGGTCTAGTGGCTAGTCTGCTTGCTACACATCACGAGGTCGCGGGTTCGATTCCCGGCGTGGTCTAACTTTGTAGGACTCGGTTTTGTTGGTTGTAGGGCATTTTCGAAGTCCGCCTGGCTAGCTACCACCATCTTATCTAAGTCTTTCCGCAAAACATCAATGTTAATAGCATTGATGTGCTCCAGCATGGAGATAAGATAGCCAGTTTCTAATTGCGTTGGGTAATCTTGGTAATCCCGCTTCCATCTTCGGCATCACTATCACTTACCACCAGTTGAGATTATGCCAAGGGCTTACCAATAATGGATAAAAAAAAACTAAGACAAAGCCCCGGTCCTAACCTGAAGGCTGTGTGTGTCGGACAGGCGCAGCTTATTCCGTGATGGTGACAGGAAAGCGCACCCGGTTACCGAGTACTCCGAAGCATCAATGTGCTCTCTGCCGACTGCGCAGTGATTGCAGTGGAATGGAGGATGGTCAAGGGGTTGCCTGAAACTTTGAGTATCCACATCCGAGAGCCTTGGCTTCGGAAATTGAACCAGGGCAAGCATTGTGATGAGCAGATTGAGGATTGGTTTGCTAACTGGGTGTTATATTTGTTACTATATGTAAATGTACTTATCTGTATACAGGATGTAACGGACAGGTTTCCGAAACCTTTAAGGGCTTGTTCAGTAGACGAAACTGAACAAAATTCCATAAGATTTTTTTCAAGAAACGAAAAAAAAGTCGGCTTCGCCATACAAAATTATAAACTAGATTGGACAGTTTGTATGGAGAAGCCGTTTTTTTTCGTTTCCTGAAAAAAATTCTTGTAAAAAGTTGTTTAGTTTCCTCTAATGAGCAAGCCCTTAAAGTTTTCGGAAACCTGTCCCGTACACCCTGTATATGTGTATTTATACAGGGAATCGGCTCCTGGATATTTTTTATATTTTTGTATTTCTATGTGTGTATCAAAATAAAATGTTGTTTGACGTAAATACATGTTTCAGGGCTTATTTCAATTAAACCAATATTTCTGTTAGTATTTCAGGGAAAAATTGCCATATCAGCCCTCAAAAAACAAATCATTTTGGGGTTCCGTGGGGTGCCAGCGATACCCTATGATTAAGTATATGCCTTTTTATCTGACTGTCTTAACATAGTCTATGGCAGTGGTTCCCAAAAGGTGTTCCGCGGAACCCTAGGGTTCCGTGGCAGGGTCCCAGGGGTTCCGAGAGTTAGGCCTTATTGTCGTAAGACAGGAAACACGCTGCCTTTTATCGGTCAGTTCGGTATAATTCGGTACAGATCTGTGCAATTTATAGTATTCCTACTCTTTCGCGCATACGCGGTTAAAGAGCGCACACAAAAATTCAAATAATTAAATTCAATTTTTATACTTGAATGAGTTTTGGATGGGACTTAAAGATGAATATTCCCTTCGGCGAGGTAGGGTTCCGCAAATAGTAGATCAATCCTAGTTTGGGACCAGATGACTTTGTGTGATTTGTCCAGTTATTTATTTATTTGATTAGGGTTCCACAGTAAAAAACAAAGGGAACTGCTTGTCTATGGTCTTATCCTTCAATGGATGTATCTTTCGAACCTTTTGAAATTATCAACCAATTTTAATAAGTATATAGGCTATTGATTATAGGCTAATTATTATAAAATATAAAAATAAAGAAAAATATTAAGAGATGTTCAAGTACGCGGCGTTATTGCTGTACGCGATCCCTTCCAGATTACTTTAACTTTGTTAATTACAGCTCAGTCTCAACTACACTGGCCTGATCCCAGGCGTCCATCTCTCGGCGATGAAATTAAAAACCGGCAATTTATCAAACTCCGGACTTCCCCGGTCTGCTCCGGAATAGGAAAGTCCCGCGGAAATAGGGGCGCTTGTTGATTCAGTGCGGATTAATCTGTCTCATAACCGTCTCTGTAGATATACTAAGTGAATGGAGTACACTTTTAAGCATTTTTCGTGGCAATCTTAAAATTATAATATAAGTGAAAAAAAAATGTTTCACTCTTGATGCCTCAACGCTTGACCCTCAATCTTGACATGACATGAAGCCTGTGATGTGGACAAGGATATTGGCGGCTATATATTTTGTCTCGATTCCTCGATTGGTTCCAAAAAGTATACGCTTCTAAACAGTTCAAAACCAGATCGTCATATCTTTACAATTAAATAAACAAACTATTTAATATATACCCATTGAAACTCGCCGACTGTAAGAAAACAATAGTACCATGGTAACAGTCACTCAATTACGATGAAACCACAAAATAGACACAGAAGGTTCGCTCAATACAAACCACTAAAATCGTAAGCATATACATGCTTATAGAAATATACGGTCGTTCGAGGCAAGGTCATGATCGCACAGTACGTGATCTTATCTACAACGACCGTATACGTCTATAAGCATGTATATGCTTAGGATTTTTGTAAGCATATTGAGCGGACCTTCTGTATTTATGTGTTTTGTGATGAAACTGAGTCTTTGAAGTTGTCGAGACGCACGCACGCACGCACGCACGCACGCACGCACGCACGCACGCACGCACGCACGCACGCACGCACGCACGCACGCACGCACGCACGCACACACACACACACACACACACACACACACAGACACACACACAGTCACACACTCACAGAAATAATTTCTTAAATTTTTTCTATATTCCTAACTTTTCGGTATGGAAGTGCGAGCCCTCCTGACACAGGTTTATAAAAACCTAAAAGGAGGTCTCAACCTATATTACGAGACGATGTTACATGAATCCCAATAAATATTTTTTATTTATTTTACGTATTTGTATTCAGTTTACCTGCGTGATCGATATGACAATGCAAGTCGCACTGAGCCACATCCATTTCTCATATCATATTTATTTACAAGTAATTGAGTTGCGGCTTTTTTAGGGTTCCGTAGCCAAATGGCAAAAAACGGAACCCTTATGGATTCGTCATGTCTGTCCGTATGTCACAGCCACTTTTTTCCGAAATTATAAGAACTATACTGTTGAAACTTGGTAAGTAGATGTATTCTGTGAACCGCATTAAGATTTTCACACAAAAATAGAAAAAAAAACAATAAATTTTGGGGGTTCCCCATACTTAGAACTGAAACTCAAAATTTTTTTTCATCAAACCCATACGTGTGGGGTATCTATGGATAGGTCTTCAAAAATGATATTGAGGTTTCTAATATCATTTTTTTCTAAACTGAATAGTTTGCGCGAGAGACACTTTCAAAGTGGTAAAATGTGTAACTTCTAAAATAAGAGAATGATTAAACTAAAAAATATATATGATGTACATTACCATGCAAACTTCCACCGAAAATTGGTTTAAATGAGATCTAGTAAGTAGTTTTTTTTAATACGTCATAAATCGTAAACCGCAATTTACCTACAACGAACTACAAGAAATTTTATATTATGTTACTTGCTGCTACGGAACCCTTCATGGGCGAGTCTGACTCGCACTTGGCCGCTTTTTCTCTTAAGAGAGCAATACTAAATCCCTGATATTGATTGTTCACCGCATGGCCCGGCTAGGCAAACGAGCATCACCATTTATCATCTCGCCTTATGTTATATGAGGCGGATCATACCCTGACCGCCCTCGCTCGTTTCTACTCGACTCCTATAACAATCTCATCTCATCTCACTTATAATATTATAAATGCGAAAGTATGGATGTTTGTTCCACTTTCACGCCAAAACTACTTAACGTATGTGGATGACAATACAATACAATACAATACAATACAATACAATACAATACAATACAATACAATACAATACAATACAATACAATTTATTGCTTTCACGTGTAGTATACATAAGATGGCACTTCACTTACACTCTTTGACTTATCTATATACTTAAAACTAATTAACATGTCCTAATATAGTTACATATAAAGTTATTACATATATGTTTATTTGTTTAACATAGTATAATGATAATGTATAATAATAATGATATAAGTAATGGAGTATATACAAATATTGATTCCGTTATATTTAATAATTATTATTTTTAACCAACTTCAAAAAAAAGGAGGAGGTTCTCAATTCGTCGGAATCTTTTTTTTTTTTTTATGTATGTTCACCAATTACTCGAAGACGCCTGAACCGATTTGGAAAATTCTTTTTTTGTCGGTTGTTTTTAACGTATTCAGCGTGGTCAATTATTCTTAATTATACTCTGAGAAAAACTCTTGCAGATTAACACTAACACTTCCCGAAACGTTGAGTGTACAAGTTCCGCGTGGTAGGAACTTTGTACTAGGTAGAAAAAAAGACGATTTAAAAGTATGCGTACAGCATCTACTTAAATAAAAAATATTTTGACTTTGACTTTGACTTTGACTTTATAAAAACTTTTCCTTATCAAAATATTCTTTTAATTTTTTAATAAATTTTGTAGTTGCTTCAATTTCTTGTATGTTTTGGGGAATGTTATTGTATATTTTTATAGCCATTATGTATGTTCCTTTGTCATAGATTTCGAGTCTTTTAAAAGTCGGTAGTGCTAATTTTTCCCTTCTTGCGCTGCTTACATGGCCTCGACCCTACATACTTTTCCAAAACGAATAGATTACTGTTATTACGAACAAACATCTCTAGGATGTATATTGAGGTAAGAGTTAGTATTTTGAGCTGGGTAGAAAAGGGCCTACAACTTTCCATTTGTTTGATATTCGCTATAATCCTTATGCATTTCTTTTGTAGTATAAATATATCATCACATCTGTGCTATTGCCCCAGAGGCTAACTCCGTATTGCATCCAAGCATGCGCGTACGCATAGTAAGCTTGCAATGCTATTTGGGTATGAGTTGCCTTCTTTAATTCATAAAGGGCATATGTGAAACTTGATAATTTACCTACAATCTTGTCGGAGCACTCCCCATTGTACATGCGATAGAGAATGCAGAGTACGCATAGTAAGCTTGCAATGCTATTTGGATATGAGTTGCCTTCTTTAATTCATAAAGGGCATATGTGAAACTTGATAATTTACCTACAATCTTGTCGGAGCACTCCCCATTGTACATGCGATAGAGAATGCAGAGCGAGGCTACATCTCTACGCAGCGCCAGGGAGTCAAGTCGATCTGAAATATCCTGGCAGTCGACGATTCGAGTTGCTCTTCGTTGAATGCGGTCCAGAGGGAGAAGCTGGTACTGGGGTGCCCCTGCCCAGAGATGAGAACAGTATTCCATATGAGGCCGAACCTGCGCCTTATAAAGTTGCAGGCGATGCGCCGCATTGAAATACCGTCTCGATCTATTGAGTACACCAAGCTTCTTCGAGGCTAATTTAGCCTTACCCTCTAGATGGCCACGGAACTGGACTTCACTCGATATGTCGACACCAAGAATTCCGATACTAGCTGAGGCATTTAGGGGAGTGTCCTCAAAACGAGGTGATACGACAAATGGCATTTTCTTGGCAGTGAACGCGCAAACTTGTGTCTAAGTGGGGTTAAATTGGATCAAATTAAGTCGACCCCATTCTGAGACTTTCTTTAAAGAGGCCTCAATTTCCGACACAAGTTTGTTTCGGCTCTCGATGACGTTTTCCCGAGAAATGTTGGCACGGCCGGTATAGAAGGCATCACCTGTGCTGTCATCCGCATAACAATGAGTGCTGCTGATTTGCAGCATATCATTGATATGCAGAAGGAACAGTGTAGGCGAAAGCACACAGACTTGAGGGATACCAGCATTCACAGACATAGAATCTGAGCATGCACCGTCGACTACGACCTTTATGCTTCTGTCTGCAAGAAAACTAGTGACCCATTTGCATAATTCCTCGGGAAGCCCATAAGAAGGAAGCTTCGCAAGAAGTGCTTTGTGCCAGACCCGATCAGAGGCCTTCGCTATGTCCAAACTAACGGCCAAAGCTTCCCCCTTAGTCTCGATCGCCTGTGCCCAACGATGTGTCAGGTAGACAAGAAGATCACCAGTGGACCGGCCCTTACGGAAACCGTACTGTCGGTCACTAAGCAGCTGGCGGTCCTCTAGGTACCGAAGGAGCTGGCTGTTGATAATGGACTCCATTATGTTTGAGAATAATGTACTGAACAATTTAGCCCAAACCCGGCGTGTCTACCATAAGCCGTTGAGGAGTTCCACTTTAAGAATACGATCCTGGCTGCAGCATGAGGTGTTAGATACTAACAAATGTATTGTCATCGGAATTGAACATGTCTACCAAATTTCAAGTCAATCCATCAAGATGAAGTGATTCAGAATTAGTTTGCATGATTTGTACTATACATACAAACTAGTCAACTAAAGTAAAAGCTTGTAATAAAAAAAAGTTGTGGTGGTGGCTGTAACGCTGGAGCTGCTCTGAGTGGGCTGAGCGATCAGTTTACCCTTGCGTTTTCGTTTGCGTTTGGGATTTGTGGTGGTGAGGTGTGTAGCGGGCGGGTGTGAAGGGCGCAGGTGGGATCAAACCTGAGGGCAGTTAGCTCCTCCTTTATGTCCTCTGGGTCTGAGTTGGAGTCCGCGGGCAGGCCTCTGATGGCGACTTTCAGGTTTCAGTCGGAAGGCAGGGAGTAGGAGAACCATACGAGGTTCTCCGTCTTCTTCAAGTTGCAGTGGTAGGCCTGCACCGCTCTGAACTCCTACTAATTCTCCGGAGGAAGCGGAAGCCCCGGCTGTAAGAACGCTCGTTGGGCGTGCGGCCTAGTGCGTCCATGAGCCTCCTCAGGTGGTTCTTCTAGTTGGGGAAGTTTTCCAACATAAGAAGAGGTAGGCGCGGTTTCCTTAGAAACGTCTTAACGCGGCGAGCGCGGCGGCGGCACACACGTAAGTCGCTCTATCGGTTGCTGGAAGCGCGGCGGTGGAGGCGCTGCAACGGTGCGCGCGGGGGGCTCGTTACCGGCCCCCGTCGCGGCGTTTGTGCGATCAGGCGCGGCAGCGGTGCACGCGTGGAACTCGTTACCATTTTCCACTTTTGCGGCGTACGAGAGGGCCGGCGCGAAAACGGAGCGCACGTGGGTCGCGTTACCGGTACCCAAGTCTGCAGCGTTGGTAGAGGCGGTGGAGACGTGCGTGAGCCCATAGTTGATCGGGAGGGCTGCGGCTCGTGGTCTGGGGTCCATAGTGCAGTCCACTGCAGGGGCCATGAGGGAATCACCGGGGGCGTTGCGTTGAACTCGCCGCAGAGACGGTTCTTGGTTGCGTTTCCGGTGGCGGCGTCTGATTCTGGGCTACGTAGACGTCTGCTAGAGGCTCAAAGGATGGCACCATCTCTTAAATTAGAAATGCGCTGGCTTCTATATCCGAGGAGGCCCGGAGCAGCTCCGAGTTCGTGGCTTATTGGCACGACTCGAGGAAGCACTCTTCTGTGTGAACTTGTTCAGAGTTCACGCTCTATAAGGTGCTCCGCCATCGTGCTCCTCAGCCCCTCCAACCCAACACGTAATATGCACATGCGTGCTAGGATTACGGTATCGGCGTCCAACGCCGATCTGGGTGAGACGGGCTGCGATATGCACGGTCTGGTGCCCGTTGGAGTTTTGAATACTTCCTCATGTCCCGATTCGTTGGCAGAACCAGGGGATTTAGTCTGGACGGACTCATCCGATCCTTGGCTGTGGCTGGGGCATCTCGGCATCTTTTTTGTGTGGGTGTTTGCAGAAAATAATACTGTTACCCACAGTCGATGTAAGTAGTTCAAAAAATGAGATGAGACCTCCCCTTAATTTTGGAAATTCCAACTGGAATGTGTGCAGGTGGAGGAACAGTTTTCTTCCAATATCCTCCACATTCTGGAGAGTCGGTTGCAGAGTGGGGCACTGCTGCGCGATCCCAGACGAAGCTTCACTCAGGTATCCGGGGACCCTGGCTCTTCAGCTTCGTCGTAGTTGCTGGCGGGGTGGTTCCCTCTGCGCGACTAGTGTTGCACACAGGCGCAAGTGCCCGGACAATTTCCTCAGGAAAAATGTAAAAACGGTAAAATGTAGAGAAACTGTGGGGTAGATCCGACCGTTTCACAGACAATGAAGCTAATCCCTATATCCTCGGAATCATAACGGGACTATTTATCCTAATTTTTTATCCTTAATTGGTAAGCCATTGGTATCATCTCAACTCACCTGATGGTAAATGATGATGATGCCGAAGATGGAAGCGGGCTTACCAAGATTCCCCAACGCAATGGGGACTGGTTATCTTATCTTCATGCCGGAACACATCAATGCTATTTACACTGATGATTGGCGGCAAAACTTAGATAAGATGATAGTAACTAGCCAAGCGGGCTTAGAAAATGCCCTACTGCCAACCAAACAAGTCCTACAAAGCTGGACCCCACTGGGAATCAAACCCGTGACCTCTTGATGTGAATCGAACGGACTAAGTACTAAACCACGAGGCGATAATGTTATGTAATGTAATGTAATTTAAATTCATTTCATTTCATTTCATTTCATTTAATTTCATTAAATTAAATTTAATTTCATTTCATTTCATTTCATTTCATTTAATTTAATTCAATTTAATTTAATTTCATTTCGTTTTATGTCATTTCGTTTCATTTCATTTTATTGTTCACATGCTGACTGAGCTAGCTAACTAGCGTCATCCGTTATGTCCTGGGCGCACTATCTATCTTACTTTAACATACACTTTTGTTTCATTTTTGCAACGTTGCCGCTCCTCCACATCGGTTTCAATTTCCGCGGAAAATGTTGATCAATCAGCATTTATACTGATCAACAAAGTGCAAAATAAATGACGGTTACAGGATCAACAATGGCCGTGTCAGCCGGTGAGGAGCTAGAGACTTTGCGGCATACTTAGGCACAGCGTCGCAAGGAGGTGAATTCATATATGGCAAAATTAGGACGATAAACTCAAAACTTCCCGAGTAATAGCCGTCTGAAGGTAGATCAACAATTGATGCAGATTTCGGCCTGATCAACAATGGCCGAATGGAGGACAATATATATATATATATTTATATTTATTTATTTATTTATTCTATATATATTTTATATGCTTTACTAATATAATATTTCAAAATTGTTTGTAAGTTATATATAAGTTTAAACAAGTCGTGTTTGTGACTTTTGCTCCTGCTTTGACATTTTTACCTACAATTCCTGTTAACATATAAGGTTGACTGGAAGAGATCCCGTAAGGGATAAGTCCGCCATTGTATATTACTCCTGTTAAAGTTTTGTACATATTTTATTTTATCAATAAAGAGTTTACAAACAAACAAACAAACAAAACCCTCTGTAAAGGATTGATTAATTATGAACACAAGCCGGTATGTAAGCTCGTTAGCGATTTTTACAAGAGTGGGGGGGGGGGGCAATTCATTAATTCCGAAGCTATTTTTGTTTTTCAAGTTACGTATTATTTTATTGATTTCTGAATGTTCTACTGGACGCTAAAAAAATGATGAGAATAAAAAGATGATTTATTTGTTGTTTCTTTCACTATTTGCCAAGTATTATAATATTGACTTTGGTAGGTAGATAGATAAAGCACTCGGCTAACACATAGAATACTTTTTATCCCGGAAAATTCAAGGGTTCCCGTAGGAATGCTTAAAAACTCAACTTAAAATTTCAACTTCGTCACTAGATGGCGCTACCATAACATTTTCTTTCTTTGGGTCATATTCAGAAAAAATGTACATTATTTTGTCCTACCTAACTGAGTGAGGCATTAAAAGATATTTAACACAAAAGTAGTTACATTACTCAAAAATTGTATATCCTTGTGATTCGGCGATACTTTAGGCTTGAATATTCTGTAAAAAAAATGAAATATAACTAATAAATAAATTATATTTAAATATTCTTTCGAATGTCCAGAATTTTATTCATCTCGGTTATTCTTCTCCGTTACGCTATTTATAAGATGATCTTATGGTAAAAAAAATCTACAGTGTACTGGTAACATGTCGTTGTAAACTTCCGCAACAGATCGCGTGACGGTCGGCTTTCAGCAGTTTTGTTTTTTCAGTCGTTGCGTAAAAGTTGCTGTAGAAGTGAAATTAGACATTTAATTCTTCAAAATTACATTGTTTTGCTGAGTTATCGGTAAGTAATTTAAAGTTTTCTGGTTGATATTATAGGAGTTAGCGTGTTTGTTTAACTGAACTGTGAACGCAATAACTGATTAACCACTTAATGTCGCTGCAAATTTTATATTTTGACGTTAGACACGTGATATTTTTTCATATCCGTAATTATTCCGTTACTATTTTCTGTTACGTAACCGATATGAAGGAGTAAAGCTCTGTTCACTATTGTTATAAATATACATTATAACATGTATGTATGTATGTATGTTTGTAACAAATAAACTCAAAAACTACTGGGCCGATTTCAAAAATTCTTTCACCATTAGAATGCTACACTATTCCTGAGTAACATAGGCTATTTTTGGACCCGGTAGGTGGTGCTTCTGTCGGTATGTCATATGTATGTATGTATGTATGTATGTTTGTAACGAATAAACTCAAAAACTACTGGGCCGATTTCAAAAATTCTTTCACCATTAGACCTACCGGGTCGCTGCATACCGGTGGCGCTGCTGTCGGTATGTCAACTAACGATGTCAAATATAGTTTTACTTCACAAATAACTTGTAATTTATAATCATTCTAGGTGAATTTATCCTTTCAATCCCAATAACACGAAAAATATACTTCAATAATAATTTCTCATTAATTTTAGTACTATGAATCAGCCCTTACAATTCATATCTGTTACTTTGTCTGTTACATTAAACAAATGAAATTTGTCGCTTAATACAAGTCGCCCGTGAACCCTCGATATCTGTTTCATAAACGTTACGTAATTTTTTTCTGAATATGACCCCTTTATGAACCCTAAACTGAAGTCCACGCAGACGAAGTCGCGGGCGGAGATAGTTTTTTATAAAGCGACTTCAGGTGTTTCTATTTTCTCTCATTACGAGTACGTATACATTATTGTAACAAAAAAGGTTAACTTAAACCCGTTAATTTGAGGTTTCTGCTTTTAAGTAATATAAGGTAAAGGTACCTATTAACGCGGTATACAAAATCGGCATCAATTACCGATGTATCAGATATTTTCGTATTTTAATTTAATAACAACAAGTTTAACACAATACAATTTGGGACAAGTTCTAACTTGCAGTATTTTACATCGAACTCACGGGCGCTAGGGGGTATACCATAGAGCAAATGGATCAAAAACGATAAGTTTGTTTATCGGCAGCGCAGGAGCAGGTTGTGTCCATACAAGTACAGGGCAATTTATGTAAGTTCCCTCACATTTTTGTTCCTTAATTTTTAAACGAATACACTTTATAACTGACTACGTATATTGTTTTCTTGTTTTTGTGTTGTTTTAGGAGTATTATCGCATACTTATCATTGTGAAATTATGTATAAACACGTAATAATATTGAGAAATAAAATTCGCGGTGATAGATGCTTAATATTGGGGTATAACTCTAAAACCGAGGGTACCCTCGGTAATAGATAATTTTAAGGTTCCAGATATTTTGCTTATAATATTCAATTTTTGTCTCATTAAGTAGTGAACAGTTCTTTCTTTTAGTTCTCATGTAATCCAAAACCGAAAAATCTATTCCCGATGTATTCAAAATCCATTAAATATCATTATTTTTAAAAGAAACTATAGCACTTCAAGTCTAGTTTTAGTACTGGGTGTCAAAAATGTCATAAAAATACTTGCAATATTTTGACAAAAGATTCATAATACAGAATCATATCTTGTGATTAAAAATATTGTTTCTTAGGAAAATTGAAATCTCTTTTTGCAAAGTGACACCAAAAATCCTACTTAAATTAGTTTTTTAACGGTCGGAATTACATTTTAAAATATTTTATTTTACACTCATTACCGCGGCATACCTCGGTAATAAACTATATCAGAATCTATTTACGAGTGTACAGTACTCGGAAATACAGTTTTCATAAAATCTATCACCGAGTGATGAGGCAACCAATTCATATCTAGGGTTCCGTTACTAAATAGATATTACCTACTTAAAATTTCTATGATTTTTTTTTAAATACTTAATGTTCCATAACAATTTACAGTTTTTACTATCATGTCACTACTCTGCTGTGATTTTGAGCGATTGATCATTATTGGGCGGGGTCGCCAAAAATTGTACCTTACAAAAGAAAAATATGGATCGACGTTTATTTTGTATCTAAGCTTACGTAACTTATTCCTTAAAAAAATATGTTTAATTGAGACAGTGGATTCTCAAACAACATACGAGATTAAACTTTCAATTGTATTTATTTTAAAACCATTTTAATTTTTGTGTTATTTAAGTCCTTTCTCTGCCCTCATATAAAATACGAGTACGCTTGTCTCCAACCTATACGCAGATGAAAAAAAAATTATGTGTAGAATTATTATTGTCCCGTGTGTGACGGACTATCATTTGTTTTTTAAGATTTTTTATTTACTATGACACTACCATCGAAATATTTTTTGTTGTTCCAAACTTTCATATTTCTTCCGTAAATGTAAAATTTTTCTGATATCGAAAGTAGTTTGGGAGTAAATGGAGCGTGTTGATGCGGGCAGTCTTTTGGTTCATCAAAATAATAAAAAATCCAGAAGTGAGTTTACATAGTAAGTATATGAATTGTTGTATTTCATGTCATCAATACTTTAGGACTTGCAAAGGAGTAACGAAATTATAAATTTGATTCACGGTTCACGCTACAAATTGCTTTTGAAGGTTGATTATAAATTATAAAATAAATAAAATTGAAAGTTTAGTCTCATATTATTATTATGTGTTGTTCGAGTATCCACTGCATCAATTAAATATTATTTATTTATAGAATACATTACGTAAAGCTTAGTTTTAACAAAATAAACGACGATCCATACTTTTTGTATTGTAAGGTACAGTTTTTGGTGGCCCGGCCCTATTGTCGAGGATCATTATTTCCCATCCCGCTATCGTACTGCTCCCCAATATAGTCAAAAATTTGATCAGAAGTAGTTTACGCAAGTCTTGACAAGAAATAAAACCTATTCTTTATGTATGAAAATGACTCTTGTGGTGTTCAGCCTGTGCTGAATATTCAAAAGGAGAAACAAGTCGTCGTCGATTGGGTTCACTATCTTAGTAAATGTAGATTTCCAGTTACAAAAGAACATTTACTTGATACTGTAGCTCTACTATGTCTAGTCACTGTGTACTAGTCACTCTCCTACATTTTCTTCATTTAATCATGTTAATTATTAATAAAGTTGAACTCAGTATTGTGTGTATTTTGTTAAGTATATTTTTTTATACGGAATCATCTGGACAATCTGTATTATTTTTCTTCTATACTCGGTAATAGGGGATACATGCCGCGGTATTAGATAAAAACGTAGGGCATGCCTCGGTAATAGGGCACGTCGGATTCTTTACAAAAAAATATGTATATAAATACAACGCTTAAAAATAACTGAAAAAAAACGAAGAGAAGTACAAAATAAAAAGTCTATAAAACGTTTAAAAAATCCTTATTTGCCGAGGACTGACCTGATTCCATAATATTTCACTCTAATGTCAAACTTCCACAATTTACCACGGTAATAGGTGCTTTTACCTTAATACTGAACAATTTGTTCTACATGTAACTTTGCTAAAATTTCAAAATAAGAATCCGGCAGTTGACTGCTAGTCTGAGTTACTTTTTGTTAAATGTCAAAAACGAAATTTTGTTCTAAAAATGTTTGAAATTTTGAGCGATGACGTCATTGTTTTACGAAATTTTTATTAATTAAAAATTGAATATGTAATGAAAATCTAAGCGATTATGTTTTTCTGCAGTTTCAATAAATAAATAAAATTTATTGTGAACGGTATTTCATAATATTTTATTTTTGATTCAGGCAACTCGCGGATCAGCTGTTTCGTCACGTCGTGATGAGCAGAAATCCCAGATAACATGCTCTACACCTATTTTGTTTCACCTGTATATGTTCGTGATAATTACGAAAATTAGTTCACACCATGTACAACCTTTAAAGGAGAAAAAATATATTTGGCTCATAAATTGCACTTTTTATGAAATAAATACTTTTTTAGTCTGAAATTGCACATGTCCTCGTATGTAATTAAAACCTTTGCGATTTCAATAAAACCTACTTATTTAGTGAACAATAAAATTACTTTTGATGAAGTCATTTACTGCTATGGGGTACTTGCATAAATCACAGTTTTCTTTTATTTGAATGGCTATTTGAAAAACTTAAACATATGTGAAAGTACAAGTAGTTTTTGTTATCTCCATTATTCCCTGAGCTATTTCAGTCTGAAAAGAATGTTGCGGAGCGCGACCCGAAAACGCTTCATACAAAAAGTAGGTTTTTCGCCGTCAAATGTGTGAAGCGCGATGAACAAGAATGATTAACTCTTTCAATTAGTGTTTTTCGTATATCTTATAGTAAAAAAAGTATTTATTCTTTCCTAGAAGAACATTTTCACAAACATATAATACACTGGTGGACTAAGAAATCGACTCAAGATTTGTTGCTCGACTTTTGAAAAAATAACTCAGTCTACAAAACTGCTAAACACTAAAAGTAAAAATACTAGGAAACCATCAAACTAAAATCATAAACAGTAAAAACGCAATTTTTGAACTTTTGGTTTAGTTTTATTTTGCTAGATTGAGTTAATTTTCCAAAAGTCGTGCATGAAACTTTGAGTCGATTTTTTTGTCCATGAGTATATTATAGAGATTGCAAAAATAGATTTTATTTTGGAAATTTCATACTTTCGAACCCTAATAAAAATAGAAAAAATAAATATAGAGTGCTAGATTTCTTAGAGCCATTTTGTTTCGACGGCTATTATTAGCTCAAGGGTATTAGGCTAAATTTGACCATAAACATAAAATGTTTCAGGACTAAATAGGAGTAAATAAATACTCAAAATTCCTCCCTCGCTTGCGTCCTGAGATATACAGGGTGTTTGGGTTCTATATAAAAATAAAATTTTTAATATTTTTTTACACCGCAAACTTTTTTAAAGGAACTTTAGACGGTAAAATAAGACTAGAAGAGCTCTGAAAATGTAAACATTAAATACTTCCTTTACTTGCGTCCTGAGATATAAAGAGTGTTTGGGTCATATAGAATATATATATATTTTAAATATTTTTTTGATCTACATCTTTATTAAAGAAACTTCAAACAGTAAAAGAAGACTAAAACAGCACTGATTTGTAAGAAAAAAATACAATGTCTTATCAATCATAGTCATGTATAACAATAACATGACAATTTTCACATGATTAGCTAAGATAATGGCGACAAATTTAGCTCAGGATTATAAGTCTAAATTTGATCAAAAACGCCAAATGGATTATAACTAGCTGAAATCTGGTATAATGAATGAATGTAAATGGAAAAAAATATTATTCAAAACTATATACCGCACTTATATACACCAGATCCATTTTGATCATAAGTACGGAATGAAAATCACAAGTTTTCAGCAGCTCTTCGTATGAAGCTTGGGTTCTTTCATGTAGAAAAGGTGAGTCATATGAAGGCCTCTAAAACTAAAACCCTTCCCAGATGATTTCCAGATTGTTTTGCCTATCCCAGGGATAGGCAAAACCAAAGTGGACTAGACAATCGCCTAGGGTTTAACACGTCTTTATCCATATCCGGTCTGCCGCATTAGATAACTAACTGCTGATCATAAAGACTAAGGTTCGATCCTTTGTCTCATACGTGCATCGAGGAAGTCTAATTGTACTGTCAATGTTGTACAGTTTTTTAACTCTATTAAACCATTTTAACCATTAATGGGGAACCGAGCCGAAAGTCTTCTTGAACAATCCAGGCAGCGGAGAAATTGCGTCGCTTGCAGTTTACCAATTTGCCCTCGACAACTGTCGTTTTTGTCAATACAAATTGATATAAATTACCGACACATCACCGTAAGAGCAATACTACTAGAACTATAATCCCTATAGTATAATGACATTGTAAAAAAATAATTTGTCGATAAATAAGCGATAAAAGTTAAACTATGCGTTTTATGTCTCGCATTTAATTTTATTTCTTTTTTTGCTCAGTATTTAGCACAGAATTCTTAATTTTTTTTTTCAGATCCCAGTAAGTATAGCTTTCATATAATGAATGCAATATGTAATGTATATATATCTCTAGTGGTTAAAAAGTAACCGATCATTATGTGAATAAATCTTGTTCCTGTTGTACGAATTTTATTAAATTACAAATTTTGATTTTATTTATATGGAAAGATTTTGTTCCAATATTAAGTATACATTCCTCACAGTACAAAATAATTACCTAGGTACCAGACAATCAATTTATTTACGAATAAATGAGTGATAAAATTTAGAACAACACATTTATACTACGCTGCCGCGCATCGAATATTTTTTTTGTCAATATTTACTATGTTCCTCCCTCAAATAAAACTATATATCAATAACCCTAGAAAGTGTGGCTTTCACATATAATTTTTCGTGCTAATAAGTATCTTTGGTTGTAAAAAAATATTGAAGTTTGTATGAGAAAAAAATTCACGTTTTTCGGATTTTATTAAATAGTAAAATTTCTGTCCAGGGAAAGTATTTTTTTTTAAATCTAGAAATGAATCCGTTATATTTGATTTATCCGAAAATTATATCACACTTGCCTTAGTACCTATAATTCTGAAAATATAAGCCTCAAAGGGAGGCGCAGCAGAATCAAACTTTCCCTGCCACCTCTCGCCACCCCCATGGTGCCTGCCGATGCCTCCTGGTCTGAATGCACTTAAAACCACCTAAGAAATCACTGTGCCAAGTTTGAGAGCTTTATTCAAAATAAAACGCATCCTATACAACATTCCTTAGATAAAGAACGGGGTAGGGGGTGAGGGGGCTATATCTCAAAACGCAAGCGGGGGAGAGGCGGGGAGTTTTAGCACGTTATTCTGGTCAGTATTCTAGTACGTATGCAAAAACTCAGCTAGTCATAGAAGATTTTATGTTTAAAACCTAATAGTCCTGAGCTATATAATAATATTTAATTACTTTTGAAATCTAAAATTACGCAGTTCCCTGCAGACAATACCCGGGACCTTTATCCTGAACGTGTTGTCTGTGTTAAGAAAAGAAATCAATTAAACTTATTTTAAGCTATATTTATTTAGGTATTTAATAAAGCTTGTTAAGCCTTTTTATTGATATCTACATCTTAAAATTCTCAAACGAGTAGAATGTGTTGCGTGTTTAATATAGAAATGCCAAAGAAATTTATTACCTTCGTTATTCGTATTATTATTAAGAAATATCTGAATTTTAACGTGCATATTTCAATCAAAAGACATACATATCAAGTTTGTTTACGTTTTGATCAATACCTAAAGAAATGGGGTATACATTGTATTATGCTAATAATATAAAATTCCTGTACATATTTTGGGCTGTATATTTTGGTTCACGCGTGGGAGCGATGCAAATCCTGTTCTGTCAACAAAAATAACAGTGTATCCAGACGTAGGGTTTATATAATATCACAAAGGAAGCCTATAAAAATATTGTTATCTATTGTAGTTATTTCTACTTTCTAATTTCATAATGTTAATATTTATATAACGCAAAAGATCGGACTTAAAATAGTTATTTTTTTGTCGCGAGTGCTGACTAGCGAAGTAGCCTAGAATTGAATCACGAGCGTAGCGAGTTTACGATTTTGCTGCGAGTTTTTAAGCAACAAAAGTACCCTTTTCGTGCTGGAGAGGTGAAAAAAAGTCTTTACTCATAAAGTATTATAATAATTTAACTGACAGTAATGTATATTCCCGACCAATAGGACTTTATTTCGTCCCGAGTTCCGAGCAGAATAACCCACAGTCACCTGGACCCAAACTAGGATTCCCTGTATTATGGGAACCAGCGATTAACGAGATAGATAAGACGTATATTCTTCACTACGTTACAACACAAAAGCGAACATGTTTATACGTCCTAAAATTTACTTAAAATAGAAAGATGACTGAAATCAATGAATTGTGTCGCAGTTTGATTTTGATTCCGTCTAATCTCTGCTAAGGATACATGTTCTATCTAATTTTATATTATACTTAAAGCGTTGATATTCTGTATACATATAAATGCATACATATTTGGATAATAAACACAGACACAGAGCAAAAAATCCACTCATTACACAAATATAACGAAGACATATTATTTTTGAAATTTTTGACTGAAAGTAAACGTTTTTAAAGTTCATAACACAAAAATATTGTGCTATAAAACAGAACCCTTTGTGCGCGAGTCCTGCTCGCATTTAGCCGATTTTTAATAAAGTCAGTTACAGTTTGTTAACAAAATAGCTTTGTAACTCGTTACATTATTTTGTCAACAAAGATATCGTTCTATTGTCAATTTATCGTAAGTACTGGTAAGACTTTTTGATCACATGTAAAGGCTTGTTAGATGGTTTGCGTTTGAGGCTCAAAAAGAAGGTTGAAGTGAAATAAAAACTATTTTCGAGCAATGGGGAAGAAAACGCAAAGCTATTCTATTTGCAGATGGCGCTACGGACGCTTGACTCATAACAACTTTCAATTAGTTCCGCGTTTTTTTATTATCGAGGTGTTAAAAATTAGTTTTTTTTTCTGTAAAATTATTAAATGGAAAATGTATGCGACTTGGACTGTTCCTAAATTAAAAGCGAAGTTGAAAAGTACATAATTGAAAACGTAACTTTTCCCACGTCTTCTTCATCCGAAAATCTTTAGGAAATTAATGATTTCCGTTATTATTGCAACCAATCGCCACACAACGCGGCAATTTTTTAATAATCTTATGTTTAGTTCATGTAAACTTTTTGTATAGGTTTTTTTTTTCTATACGTTTTGACAGTTAGTATGAGTCAAGCGATATCAGCGCCTCTATCGGCGAGCTTTGTCAGTTTTCTTCCCCATTGGGTACCTAGTTGACTATTTGTCATTTGAGTAACTTTTTATCTAATGTCAATAATGACAATTAAAAAAAAGAAATAGTAATCTATGACGTCATCAACGAAAATTGTGTTTCAAGAAAAGAGCAAAATTTAATTTGTTTTTGATGTACCTAACCACAGACTTGCACCCCGCAGCGACGATATACAACTTATTTGCACCTAACTATCCAAATATAAAAAAAAACTTTACTTAATTTTTTAAACAAGATCTCATTTTTGTTTGTATGAGAAATATTGTGTATATCTCCTTCGTAAAATATACAAAGTATAAAAACAAATCACAATACCTACAACTCTTAAACTTTTTGCTAGACACCCCAGATGAAACAAATACTTTTTTCGTCTGAGCCTCAGCTGCTGTTCGACTAAAAAACATTAAACTCTCTTTGAAGACTGAATTTGAATCAAAGGAAGCGCTTAAAAGGCGAGAAGCAAAGAAGTTTTTTTCGTCATTCTAGAGGAAAAGTGAGGTGCATGCAAGTCTGTGGTAGGTAGATATCACACTTAGGAAACCAAGGGATAGTGCTAAGAAGAGATAAATCGTTCGAGTTCAGATACACTAGGATTGGTGGTTTATCAATTTTTAACCAAGTTTCTTTACCTAAGCTAAAAAGAGCCACAATCCTATATGCCGTTGCAAATTCCGACCGAAAACTACCTTCGTAGCGCTAACTTCCATACCACAACGCAATGATGGTGGATATGGCTTGAGCATATCTCCTTAAAATATATTTTTTTTCGTCCACCAATTTAAATCTAATGCTTATGTAAAACAAATTCGCTCTACACCAACGCTTGTTCATTTTTGGATGCTTACGTAAAGAGCTGGTATTTTGGTAGATGGTCGGTATTGATCAAAAATCTGTCGAATGGCGAAAGTATTTAATTTGAATATTCCTCTTTATGCTATTTCTGAAAATACATTCACGGACAATGGAAGGGCAGAAAAAAGAGTAGGGTACATATAACACTTAAATGTCCATAAGCTAAGAAAGAAAGAAAAATAGTTACAACAGTTTTAGTTTTTATATAATAGTTAGTTATGACAACTACTCTAACTATTTTTTAAGATTCAGAAATAACGAAGATTTTCCATATTTCATCTCTTTAGAGTTTCTATTTTTGAAGTTCTTTAGTAACTCTACAACCTTTTAGAAACGTAATACCCAATGTCCAAAAGTATGGAGATCCAACATATTTTTCATGATGTCTTTACCGGGTTCTTGAGGAAAATTGTTCATGAGAAGAATAAACTACCCCCGTTTAAATATTGTACATAGTTACAGTTTATTTCTTTAGACGTTAATCAATTTTACTAATAAAAGTGAATAACAATGTCAATTTTATAATTAATAGGAAATTTTGAATAAATATTGTAAGTAGATTTTCTTCAATCGTCTTCTAATTGTCTACAAGAGTTGAAGAACACTACTAAAATATGAAAATGCCTTTTGCTAACATAATATTTATTCATAAAAGACCTAGTTTCATTTTTGGTTTACGCGTCGGACACGTTGGATAACAATGCGGGTCCCGATATCACCTTACCCGTCCCACATATATT
This sequence comes from Coleophora deauratella, assembly GCA_958295455.1. NCBI lineage: Eukaryota > Metazoa > Arthropoda > Insecta > Lepidoptera > Coleophoridae > Coleophora > Coleophora deauratella. The sequence continues at coordinate 7,355,903 of OY282413.1, read as the reverse complement.
TGAAGTATGCAGATAAAGAATGTCGGTGAAGGAAGGTAGGTATATGAAGAAAGGATGCGAAGTTGCGTGGGCTATATCACAAAATCAACCTTAAAGCAGCACCCCAAAATATTTCGAAAACTGTCAGCGAAGCGAGAAGAAACGAGTCCAAAAGAATATCGCTTCAACACATTAACATCGAAAAATGATATTTTATGTCATTAGTACAGCTTATAAAAAGCTGGAGTTCTATCTGATTGGGAAGAAAGGTTGAGTAGCGTCCACGGGACAGAAGATATCCACCTATCAGGTTACTACAATAATTGATTGCCTATAGTCAGATTTACAATAAGCTGCTGTCATTCGACGTGGTATCTGCCCTGAAAGTGAATCGTCGTGGCTTACAAGAGAACTAATAAGATTTCTACCGGTCATTTCATCCAATCACATTTTTTTTGTTTTTGTTTTTCAAATCAAGTATATACCTAATTATTTGAATAAGGTGTTTAATTATTTCATTTTCTTCGTGAAACACACGTGAAAATTGGGTATGAAAAATTTAAATGTTTTTCTTATTGTTACTGTTTAATTTAAATGAATTCTAAAAAATATCTATTTTATTGGAATTCTGTTCTCAGAAACGTGCTAAGTAGTTTGTGTGGGAGGCTGACATTAACAGTGGAAGTACTGCTCGGACCTATCTCGGCTTGTTTTTGTACTTCAGAATAAGGTTATTGCGTCTCTTTGTAAGGGAAGTGTCCCCATTTTTTGGGCGGAAAAATTGACAATTCTCCGGCGCTGTGGGTCTCATCGATCGTGCGAGATAATTGTAATGTAAGAGAGGTAAGATTGGTGGAGAGGTCAGGTCTCAGGGTCAGGTATTTCATAGCAGCAAACTGGTCGATATTTGATTCTATGTAGATAGCGGGATTAACCTAACTATATTGTATAAACCAGTTTTTTTCACTTCAAATTAAATGAAAAATGTTAATTAGAACTATTTAGGTAGCACTGTATGTAAACTTTTTAAAGTATTTTTTGTGTACCTAATACAGAGTTTCTATGACTTAGTATATAGTAGCATATCCGCCGTTTTGGGAAATGTTTGCGGAGAGAGAAGAAGCGTCGGGCCCAAAGAAACTCTGTTCAACATTTTTTTTCAAACTAAAGTCATACATATTGTTATTACACTACATAGTTACTTTGGGTTTTCCACTTAGACAAGTCAATTACTTTGTTTTTATAAATTAGTCATTTTATTATGAAATTCCTTAAATATAAAATTTTAAATCTCATATCTCATCTCATCTCACTTCTCACTATAATATTATAAATGCGAAAGTATGGATGTTTGTTTGTTTGTCAGTTTGTTTGTTTGTTTGTTCCGCTTTCACGCTGAAACTACTGAACGGATTTGGATGAAATTTGGTAGGTAGATAGATGAAGCACTCGGCTAACACATAGGATACTTTTTATCCTAGAGTTCCCGTAGGAATGTTTAAAAACTCAAAATTTCCACTTCGTCACTAGATGGCAATGATCTTAACATTTTCTTTCAATTCTGAAGTCCACGCGGACGAAGTCGCAGGCGGAAGCTAGTGAATATCGATTTTCTGTTTTCGACTACGTTGGCCGATCAAGTGACCGACTGAATTGCATGAAAAGGCAAACGTTTTACTGAGAATTTGCTCTATAGGTTCGTTGGGGAAAATTGTTCAGTGTAATATGTAGCAGCCCAGCTTTAGTTATATATTTTGGGTATTTTTCTCTTCGGACAAAAGTCGTGCAAAGACTTTTTACGTCCTGTATACGGTGACCCAGTTGCGTAGGCGTAGTATCGTAATAACTTCTTCTTTATCTTAAGAGCTAGGCTCTTGTCGGTGGATTAACGATTTCGTAGCGGGATGCCTACTATCGCACTTAGCAGATTTATTCAATATTTTCTTAGAATCTGTAGCAGAAAGACGATATGCCTAAAACTGCATACTCCAGATCGCACCATGCCTACTTCCGTATAAAGACAACTAATATTTACTTAAGTTCATTTAATCGCTGTATTTAATCGCTGCTTCATTTTGATATGTGGATTGCCTAAATTTGTACAACCGCCATTCTCTCCTACTCCTCGCCAACTCCTTGACTTCCTGGTACGACACGACATTGACTTTGGCCTTCAGTTGGTCGATGCAACTTATTCTCAGCCTCCCTCTACCTCTCTTTCCTTCTATCTAATCGTAACAGTAAAATCAGTTCATACACGACACACCATGTGGCCATATTTGTGTGATGTCACAAGTATGCGATGACGTATTCGACATGGTCGCGCGTAGGACGTAATCCTCACGATCCGTCCGTGTCGGGAAATCTGTTTTCGATACTTTGTTTGTAAGTATTTTATTTAGTATTTAGTTTGCTTTTGCTTGTATTTGAGCCTATTTGAAATGCCATACTGAAAGTAAATATTCAAGTGACGCGTAGTTACAAATGATGGCTTTAGTTTTAGATTATAATGTGTTCATTAGTTTAAAGCTGTAGACTAAACGGCATTGATGGATTTTGGAGTCGTTACATTCGTTTTTACGTCAAAGTGGTGGTGGCTCAGTTTAGCTTTACCTTACTACAGAAGAGGTCAAAATCTGGATTATCTCTGTCCGTGCCTTTTATTTCAACAGCTGTGGTTTTTTGCAAGGCACATTAAACAGTTGGTGCCAGCTATCCAGCTATCATTAGATGAGAGTCGAGAACTTTTGACACTGGGGTTGGCCACTAGCCATTTATAGTATACACACTCGTCAATATAATTATACAGGGTTATTGGTAATTCGATACATTCCTTTGAGGACGTGATAGTAGAGGTTGAAACTAATCGATTTAACCCTACACTGTGTAATGCAAATGTTAGCCGTTTTCGAGATATTTTGAATTTTCAATATTTGAATAAAATGCCAAATTTTCAAATTAAGACTTCAATTGTAAAAAAACTACACATGTATTATTTTTTTTTCTCTTGTAATTAAGGCCACATTCTTACACATAATTATGAACCATAGACATATCAAGATTCGTAGTTAAATTTAAAAGCTGTCCATAAAAACTCCAAACTTTACCAAAACAACGACTCATTAAAAAAGGGCTATTTTCTCAAAAAAAAAAAAAAAAAACATTACACAAATTATTGTAAAAATATCTAAAAAATTCCTCATTTCATTAGTTACCCAACGAATTAAAACGTTTTATGTAAAGCTGTCTAATTAAAAAATATGTCCTTTTAGATTAGATAAGGTTGGAAATTTAATGAAATTCCTGAAGTACCAGGTCTGGACCAAGTGCTGCCCAGAATGAACACATAGTGCATTTTGTTCCTCAGGCCAACACTAATCTGTGAATCGAAGCGCTTCAAAATCTGTCCGAGGAGTCAAGAAAAAAAAAGTTTTTTTGTTGTGAATAATTTGTTTGCAAAAAATAAACTCAATAATTATTTTCAGTGTAACTAGTAGTGTATTATTTATACTTATGTAATAATAATATCGAGGGTTCACGGGCGACTTGTATTAAGTGACATTTTTAGAAATGTTCAGGAGACTGATTTAAAAAAATATTTCTTAGAAAAATAATCATTAAAACTTAACTTCTTAGTATTATATAGATTCTCGATATTCTTAATATTTTAAATATTATTCAGAAGTTATTTTTTGTGAGGTATTTTGTAAGAAATACATTTTTAAAGTAGAGGTTACCTGTGTTTCCAAAAATGTCGCTTAATACAAGTCGCCCGTGAACCCTCGATATCATTAATTATCAATCAGTAATTACATTGATGACTGGACCAAGTGTTGCCCAGAATGAACACATAGTGCATTTTGTTCCTCAGGCCAATACTAATCTGTAAACCGAAGCGTTTCAAAATCTGTCCGAGGAGTCAAGAGAAAAAAGCTTTTTGTTGTGAATTATTTGTTTGCGAAAAATGAACTTAATTATTATTTTCAGTGTAACTAGTAGTGTATTATTTATACTTATGTAATAATAATATCATTAATTATCAATCAGTAATTACATTGATGACTGGACCAAGTGTTGCCCTGAATGAACACATAGTGCATTTGGTTCCTTAGACCAATACTAATCTGTAAACCGAAGCGCTTCAAAATCTGTCCGAGGAGTCAAGAGAAAACCAATCGTATTAAAGAGGCTATCGAGCGCAATAAAGGGTCAAAAGTATTCGCAAGGGATCTGTCTTCTGGTCAAAGCCAACTGACAAAGCTGAAGACCGAGGATGGCAGAGTCGTGTCGTCCAAGCCCGAGCTGTTGGAAGAGGTTGAGAAATTCTACGGACAATTATACATGACTACACGCTTACCTGTCAGCAATCTGGCTGAAGACCCGAGAGCCAGATTGTCCCGACACTATACCGAAGATATCCCAGACGTCAGCCTGTGCGAGATTAGAATGGCTCTCAAACAGCTTAAGAACAACAAGGCACCGGGTGATGATGGAATTACGGCTGAGCTTCTGAAAGCAGGTGGAGAACCGGTACTTATAGCTCTTCAGAAGCTATTTAATTCCGTCATGCTCGAGGGACGAACGCCTACAGCATGGCACAGGAGTGTGGTGGTGCTCTTCTTCAAGAAGGGTGATAAGTCTCTGCTGAAGAATTACAGACCCATCTCACTCCTGAGCCATGTCTACAAGCTGTTTTCGAGAGTCATTACGAATCGTCTCGCACGCAGGTTTGACGACTTCCAGCCTCCCGAACAAGCCGGTTTCCGAAAAGGCTTCAGTACCATAGACCACATACATACGCTGCGGCAGATTATACAGAAGACCGAAGAGTATAATCGGCCACTATGCTTGGCGTTTGTGGACTATGAGAAAGCCTTTGATTCGATCGAGACCTGGGCTGTGTTGCAGTCTCTCCAACGGTGCCAAATTGATTATCGATACATCGAAGTGTTGAAGTGCTTGTATGAAAACGCCACCATGTCGGTCCACCTCCAGGATCAGAATTCGAAACCTATCCGGCTGCAGCGTGGGGTGAGACAGGGAGACGTTATATCTCCGAAACTGTTCACCGCTGCACTGGAAGACGTTTTCAAGCTTCTGGACTGGAGAGGACTCGGCATTAACATCAATGGCGAGTACATCACTCACCTTCGATTTGCTGACGATATCGTGATCATGGCTGAGACCTTGGAAGACCTAGGCGCAATGCTCGAAGGACTTAGTAGAGTCTCCCAACAAGTGGGTCTTAAAATGAACATGGATAAGACGAAAATCATGTCAAACGTCCGTGTTACACCCACTCCTCTGAAGGTTGGAGACTCTACACTCGAAGTTGTTGACGAATATGTATACCTGGGACAAACAGTCCAGTTAGGTAGGTCCAACTTCGAGAAAGAGATCAATCGTCGAATCCAACTCGGCTGGGCAGCGTTCGGGAAGCTTCGCAATATCTTTACGTCCAAAATACCGCAGTCCCTAAACTAAAGTCTTTGACCAGTGTGTGTTGCCAGTGATGACATATGGATCCGAGACATGGTCGCTTACTATGGGCCTTATAAGAAGGCTCAAAGTCACCCAAAGGGCGATGGAGCGTGCTATGCTTGGTGTTTCCCTACGTGATCGAATCAGAAATGAGGAGATACGTAGGAGAACTAAAGTTACCGACATAGCTCTCAGAATCGCTAGACTTAAGTGGCAGTGGGCAGGGCACATAGCTCGTAGAACAGATGGCCGTTGGGGCAGTAAAGTTCTCGAATGGCGACCGCGCACCGGAAGGCGCAGTGTGGGCAGGCCCCCGACTCGGTGGACCGACGACCTGGTAAAGGTTGCAGGAAGCCGCTGGATGCGAGCCGCACAGGACCGGTCGGTGTGGAAATCCTTGGGGGAGGCCTTTGTCCAGCAGTGGACGTCTTTCGGCTGATAGATAATAATACGATAATATCATTAATTATCAATCAGTAATTACATTGATGAAGATTACCTAGATTTTTATTCATAAAATAACATAATTAAAAATCAAGATTCGTTAAACAGTAAGTTTACAAACCTTAAACTACAACTTAGGCACCATAAAAGCCTAAGCCTTAGTCAAAAAGCTCCCCTGATGTAAATGTGCCCATAACCCTGGCAGCGTTGCCTCGCTGTATCGCCAGCGAGATTCCCTTCTTCAGATACGATCTGACGTGGGAGTTTCCACTATTGTTGATCAAGCGCCGACCCAGTTCCCCCACAAACTTCCTAGCTTCCGCAAACCACTCGCCTCAACCGCGAACGGGACGTAAGTATATGTAGCCTTGAAGGGCGAGGACTTGGCATGTTTTTAACGGCAGTCCAATCGGCAACTGAATCAGTTGTGTGGGTGGTGCAGGCAAAATAGGGTGCAAATGTGCTTACACACGCCGCATCCCACACCAAACAACGCCCTCACCCCCAAGGGATCAAAGTCAGCTCATCAGACCGCTTGCCAACCGAGTGACTCAAGCCGGGCGGCTCCAGGATTGTAATATTATTAAGTGTCTACATAAGTACCATAAATACACTACTAGTTAGACTGAAAATAATTATTAAGTTAATTTTTCGCAAGCAAATATTTCACAACAAAAAATCCTTTTTTCTCTTGACTCCACGGACAGATTTTGTAGCGCTTCGGTTTACATAATAGTGTTGACCTGAGGACCAAAATGCACTATGTGTTCATTCTGGGCAGCACTTGGTCCAACTTCCATACATAGATGGTCAATGTCTTTTGTCATTAAATGTGTTGGTTTTGAGTTTGAAATAATAAGTAGGTATTTAAAATAATTATTTATTAACTTTAGAGGTCTTGTTCAAAATGAGCACCTATTTCTAATACACGCACGCAATCTTCTCCTCAGTGCAGTCTTGGTGACCCTTGACGTGGTTGGATTTTTAACTTGATTGGCCGCGTCAATTATCCGCTGCCGTAGGTCTTCCTGAGAGGGAGCGGGGCCTCTTGTGTTATCGTGTAACACCAAAATATGCCTCCAGATGTAATAATCTGGCGGCGCTAAATCTAGAGATCTCGCGGGCCCCGGAATGGGGCTGCTTCTACCAATTCAGCGATTTGGGAAATTGCTATCCAGCCACTCCCGCACGGACCTTCTAAAATGAGCCGGACATCTCTCTTCTCTTATCGTGTGGCACAATTTGACCGTCTTATACTTAAGACCGTGAATTTGGGGTCTTAAGTATAAGAGAAGAAAATTGAATACATGGTGTAGTTTTTTTTTTAATTGAAGTCTTAATTTAAAAATTTGGATTTTTATTCCAATATTGAAAATTCAAAATATCTCGAAAACGGCTAACATTTGCATTACACAGTGTAGGGTTAAATCGATTAGTTTCAACCTCTACTATTACGTCCTCAAAGGAATGTATCGAATTACCAGTAAGCCTGTATTTCGTAAAGCCGTATCTATCGAGGCAAAAAAGTTATAAATGCTCAACACGTTTTGTAACGAACTCTCATATGCAGTCTCCGATATAAAAGTGATGAGTATAAAATGTTATCGTTTTTATTTCAGCCTTTGCGGTTGTGCGGACCTCAATACTGCCGTGCTTACGATAAGAGCAGTAAGTATATTTATTAAAGCAGTAACTTCATCCATTTCGTCATTGAACAAATAAATAAGACAGATAAATGATAACGCAGTATAAAAATATTGAATCTGAGCTACACATTTCAAAAATCGTATTTAAAATAATCTAAGAAAGAATTCGGAAAATGCAAAAATGTGACGAAAACTCGAAAGTGTGTTTTACAGACTTACTGTTCTTATCGTAACTTCTAAATTTCGCGGGAATCTCATCTCATTTTCTATGATTTAAAGTATCTATCCTAAGTTGTTATTTGTGCTTTATTTACATAGTTTTCACTTGAAAGAGTAATAAAAGCGTGTTTAAAAATACTTACACAAACATACTATCAGATTTATAATATAGGCAAAAAATGGAATTGACATTTACAGAGCTCATTTAAAGAATATTTTTAGCTCAGTGACAGCTGGCAGTAATAGGTTTGAGTGGGCGGGTCACGGAGAAATGGCCTCCTACACTGTTACATACAAATATTTAACTTAGAGAACATTTTGGTTAATTAATTACTCGAGTGACATGTCCTGGGAGCACATGAAGTCTACAGCTGGGAACAGATCTGACAAGGAGAGGGCACGGTCTGTGAAATTTATTTCGAGACCAGACTCCGCGTAATAGTAGTTCTCTATTAGGCTATTCAACCCTTAAAGTAATATCGCTAGACGCTCCGTCACTTCGGAGAAATAAGCCTTTAAAATTTCTAATTTTAAGTATTAAATTATTTTTTATTTATAACTACTCTACTTTTTTAACTATAAAGTAACTAATAATTAGGATAGTAATCTTATAAATAATTAGTACAATAAGTAGAAAATTTTAATTGCATTTTATTCAACATTAATTTTAAAAAAATAATAAAAAAAATAATAATTTGAGACTTAACAATGTTTTTTTACTGATTAAATTTATTTGATTATAAAAATAATTAATTATTTTTTAAAATTTTAATTAATAATTAATTTAAAATTTAAAAAATAATTAATTTAAAAAAAAGTCAGTCGAGATCGAGACTCGGAACACTGAGCGCACACGCGGCAAACGTATTATTTTTTTTTTTTTATTAAAAAATTAACAACATATATACATATAAGACAGGCTCAACAAGTAAAAACTTAGTAACTATTAACAGATACGTTACTGACTACGCTATTTAGCTGCTGGTACGGTAGAAAACTTACTTGTATATAAGCTGCATTAGAAATTTTAAAGGCTTATTTCTCCGAAGCGACTGAGCGTCTAGCGATATTACTTTAAGGGTTGAATAGCCTAATGGAGAACTACTATTACGCGGAGTCTGGTCTCGAAATAAATTTCACAGACCGTGTCCTCTCCTTGTTAGTGTTAAAGAAGTGTGGTAATGTTTATCATGTATATGTATGTACATATGTTCGTTTCTTTGTTACCTCTTCAGGAGAAGCTAAAACGATTTGATGTATTTTAGAGTTCAAGATGTTGGCTGATTGACATACATACATTTCACGTGTACTACTTGAGTGCAAAAAAGGAATTTTCGATGAATGGTCAATCGACAGAACGATGTTGCGAATCATCATCGTGCATCATAGTGCGACAAACTGAAAATCGACACAACACTAATGCGACAAATGTTTTTGCGACACTAGTTTTACACTATGCAATTACGTATTTTTATAAATCTTCTGCTTACCGAAAATCTTGTCTTTACTCAAGATCTCATCAGCCTTCGCATCTTTTAGAGTCTAAAAGATAAAGATAAGGCTGGTCTAAAATTTAGACCATATAATCAGTTCCATGATTAGAAGGTTCGTATACGCATCGGAGCCTTCGTGAGGGAAGTGGCCCTTCCACATATTGCGTCGCCGGGAGACAAGTAGGGCAACACAGTTGACCTCACGAAACTACAATAACCACGCTGAATACGTTAAAAATAACCGACTTCAATCGCAACAAATCCAATTTTGCTATGTTTTTGTTGATTTTCTCAAAAACCGCTGAATCGATTTCGATAAAATTTATATGGGACCACCTGTGAAGTATACCCTTTTAAACAAAAAAAGATTTTTCCAAATCAGTTCAGGTGTCTTCGAGTAATCGGTGAACATCCGACGAATTGAGAACCTCCTCCTTTTTTTGAAGTCGGTTAAAAATTAAACCCGGTATGGGATCTCCGTTAAGCGCAAGTAGTTAAACCTGAAAATACGGCAGTTGCCTGTAACCGGCCTGGCTACGCCCGTATCGATTCATCCTTCCTGCAGGTTTAAACCAGTGAGGCCGAAAAACGTGCTAGATATAGGTATTATATACAGGTGTCGTATTATATTTCTTCTGAGTACATAATTTGAGCTAAGCGCTAAACGGTACCTTACAGCAAATCAGACCACATCAATGAATACGACTCCAGTCCTTTACAAAGGTATATCTTTAAATAGACATGATATTTAAATAAAAACTCAATCTGTCATCTGTCTACCAAAAGCCTACAATAATATCACGGAAAAAATTTGGGCCGTCAAATACGCCTACATCGTATAGCGCCTATATAATACTACGTAGCTATGTATACAGGATGTTCGTTCATTCTGAAGGCACCAGTTGCGTCGTATGAATGGGCCCATTCAATACTTTGGGGCGGAGTGCGCAGGCGCGGGATCGATCCGGCGCGCCGAGGCCCGCGGCCCGCACGCCCGGTTTCACATTGGCCTGTCTTCTTCTACTTATCGTGTGACAAAAAGAAGAAAAATATGGAGTAAGAGAGAAACGATGTTTCCTGGCTTTAGTAATATGACAAATGACTTAACAATTTAATTTTATTAAAAAAAAAGTTTTAATCTCGACTTAATAACCATATCGACCGGTGAAAGGCTATTTTTTGTCTTGAGCGACATTTTTGGAAATAAATATTCATGAGGTCATTTAAAAAAATGTTTTGTTATAGAAAACTTTTACAAATTAACTTTTTAGTAATACTAAAAATATGAATAATGAAAATAAGACAAAGAAGTTTATTTTTAATGTTCTTTTTTTCCTTTTATTAAGTAGGTATGATGGCAAAAGGCTGAAGGCTCAACTGATGGAAAGTGGCATCCGCCGACTATGAGCATTTATAACCCCGGAAGGGCTTCATTAAGAATGTAACTTTTAAAACGATCTCCTGATTTCTAAAAATGTATAAATAGCCTTTCACCAGTAAAAACCCATAACATAAAGGGGATAAAAGTTAATCTCATTTCCCCTCGATCTCTAAAACTCTAATAATTACAGGAATTCGTTTTTTGGCTACTCTTCCCAAAAAATCATTTCCTATTTTCAGTTTTTTTTAGCTAAATATTTATGAAATACATCTTTTACTAAGAAAAAATGATGACACCATAAATTATGTGCTGACATCAATCTGCGTACAATGTGACACCGCCCGCACGGAACGGTAAGTTTTTCGGCAAATAGTGTATTTATACGCCGTCATGCCCACGCAGACTAATATCTGTACCGCAGTGTACATTGTCCTTTGTCCTTATTTCTTAATTTCAGCATCTTTTTTTTAACAAAAGAGTTTTTCATTAAAGGAGATTTTACACATTTCATTCATGGCTTGTATGTTAGTTATGAATCAACTGCTGTAGTGGGTAGTATTGCATAATGCCTACTACGTATTAGGTACTGGTTTTACGATCATAGGTTTACAATGGTAAAAAATATTTTCAAGGATGAACTATAGTAGAGATGCAAATAAACGACTTTGATAAACGATAGATACGATAATATAAAACTGAACAATAATGATTAACGAAAGATGAGATAAAACTGAACTACAACTTTTTTTTTGGCTACTTTTATAGACGTGGTAGCCTTATTCAAAATGTCTACTTTGGCTAGAGTCACTGGGTATTTTAGAGTAGGTACATATTTTACTTTACTTCACCTACTAAAATTTGTCTCTAACACTTTTACTACCATCACTAAGTTTCGACCTTATAAAAGTGTAAAAAAATAACTGTAGGACCCATTAACTGGGGTTTCTATTCGATAAACTGAACAACTTTACGAGTTTGCTCAAATCCCAAAAAAAATCGAACTCTCTTTACACAATTGAACACACAGCTGATAATTTGTATTGAGAGTCCGTTTTTCCTTTTGCGATTTGAGTAAAGTCGGAGAACTAAAGTTAGCCCCAGTACTCAAACTCAAAATGGTTTTTTATTTTTTTATTTAAGTCGTACTTGTAGATTACACGCGTTACACATCCTTTTAAATGTATTTTTTTCTACCTCTTACAAAGATGGCGGGTCCTCTCTCAAATACCTAAAAAAATTGCATGGCTTCTACTCATAAAGCTGTACATCTTTCTTCATGGAATGTATAGTCAATTTGCAAAATAATTGGACTTCCTATACAAAGTTGATATTGTAAATAAGCTGATAAATTGTATGAGAAATCGAAAAAATGCGATCTGAATATAGGTTCCTCGGAAAAAGTTGTTCGGGTACTTCTCTCAGTAACTAAAACGGTAGGTGCCATTCTCGAAACTGAACAACTTCCAAGATCCTGAAACCACAGTATAAGGACATTATACAGTATGGACGCTCCCTGCCGCTCTCTGAAGGCTACCTCAACCCCCCTGTGTGACCCTGTGTGGCCATTTGTCAAGAGGTTGGCATAGTTCCAAAACGGTTCCAAAGCACAGTATTATAACCAAAGACAATTTTATTTTTTAAGGAAAGAGCTAAGCCTTCTTAGGCTATACAGCCTTGTCTGGTGTATACAGCCTTTACTTATTTGTAAAAGTCTGGCTAATAATAAAGAATGATGGCTAATTGAATCTCGATTCAACCCTAGTATATCACGCACACATTTACATGTGTACAAACATGAATGTCTTTGTAGTAAACAATGGCGCGAAATTTGTATGAAGTGTCCGGGGTGTGACGGAAACCTTAAAAAAAAATGACTATCCATATAAAATTGCCTGAGTGGCTGACCAACTTGTATGAGGCTCCATAGAGAAGTCATCTCCCGGAAATCCTTAGGGCAGATTACATCAACAATTAATTATGAAATAGATATTTTTTACCTGACTGTGCCAGGAGGAGGGTTATGATTTTCAAATGTATGTATGTATATTTCCTTGGCACGCTCTGTAGCCTAAACGGCTTGATGGATTTTAGCTTGAGAGGTGTCGTTAGATTCGTCTTGATCCCGAGAGTGACATTGGATACATTTTTATGCAGTCGGGTTATTTTTTTTAAATATGGTTAGGTTATTCGCTAATGAAATGAAATGAAATGAAAATATTTTATTCGAAGTAGGTAGCAGTGTACACTTTTCGAACGTCATTCTTTTATCTACCTAATACGAGGTTCCTACCACTCGGAACTCGTATACCCACCGTTTCGGGAAGTGTTTGCGGAGTGAGAAGAAACGGCGGGCCCTAAAGAAACTCCCTCCAACACATTTTTTTTTTAAGTCTTATATTCTATTACATCTTAATGCTAGATCAATAAATGAATTATACAATGTCATGTCTGTAAATAAAATATACAAAAATAAGAATAAAGAAAGGATTCAAAAGAGATAAAAGTAAAAATTGTTTGTAGCTAATGACTAACAAATTCCAAAAAACCAATGACAAGAGCAGGCCAGTTCACACGGACAGCACCCGATCACGAGTATAACGCGAGAGTCAGCCATCGCTCCCCTCAACCATATTTGAGGGAAGGGAACGACCCGGCTCCCGATACGCCACCATCCGCACGAACATTTAAGCGAGCATGCACCACTCCGATCAATGGACAAAGAAAAAGGAGAAGAAAATGTCTTACCGAATCCCTTCAGTTCTTTCATAATAGAGTTTGTATCTTTATTGTCTCACAATATGTCATGAAAGTGTTGCTGTGTTGGTTGGAGAAACACTTACCGTCCAAGCATTTCTATCATCTAAGTACTCACATGTCTTATAGTAAGCTTTATTACATAGTATCTTTTTTACATAACTTTTGAATTTATTCTCTGTTAGGTTTACAATATCTTCTGGTATTTTATTATACATTCGTATGCATTGTCCCACAAACGACTTACTAACCTTACTGAGCCTAGTAGATACAAGCTGAAGCTTACTGTTATTCCTGAGATTACGAGTATGTCTGTCAGAATTCAGTGTAAAGTGATTTAAGTTTTTTCGCACATACATTATATTTTCATAAATATATTGACAGGGAAGCGTTAGAATATTGATTTCTTTAAATTTTTCTCTAAGTGAATCTCGAGATCGCATTCCGTAAATCGCGCGAACAGCCCTTTTTTGTAGTACAAAAATAGTATTTATATCAGCTGCATGCCCCCATAAAAGTATACCGTAAGACATAATACTGTGGAAATAGCTGAAATATACTAGTCTCGCCGTTTCTATATCTGTCAGGAGCCTAATTTTTTTAACAGCATAGGCAGCTGAACTAAGCCTGCCTGCTAAAGTTTCTATGTGAGGACCCCATTGAAGTTTTGAATCTACGGTTATACCTAAGAAAACTGTTTTTGGTACGAATTCTAAAACACTGCTAGCTAATGACACGTTTTGAGTTATATTTTTAACATTCGGTAAGGTGAAATTTATGCATTTAGTTTTTTTTGCATTAAGGACTAGGTTGTTCACGGTGAACCAATTGTGTACTTTACAAAGAGTGTCGTTTACTTCGTCAATCATATCAGTTTGTCTGTCAATTTTAAAAACTAGAGATGTATCATCCGCAAACAACACAATTTTAGACAGCGATTCAACCATAAAAGGTAGGTCGTTGATATAAACCAAAAACAGGAATGGTCCCAAAATAGACCCTTGAGGCACACCCATTTTAACGCGTGAGCCTGACGAATTTGTACCATTTATATGCACCTTTTGAGTTCTATTAACTAAGTATGACTCTAACAAATTCAAAGCCTTATTATTGACCCCGTAATGTTCTAGCTTTAAAAGTAAGGTTTTATGTTCGACGCAATCAAATGCTTTGGACAAATCGCAGAAGACTCCTATAGCATTTTGCGATTTTTCGAACGCATCATATATGTTTCTTATCAGTTCGACTCCTGCGTCGGTTGTCGAACGCCCTTTAGTGAAGCCAAACTGTAGATTATGAAGCACTTTATTAATATTGAAGTGGCTTAACATTTGAGTAAGAATTATTTTTTCAAAGATCTTACTAAGTACTGGCAGTACCGAGACAGGTCTGTAATTACTAGGGTTAGTTTTTTCTCCGGATTTGAATAAGGGAACAACTTTACTAAATTTCATAAGATCCGGAAATACACCACTATCTATGCATATATTAAAAAGAGAAGCAAGATAAGGGGCTATAGTATCAATAACCGACTTTAACAAATTAACAGACATGCCCCATAAATCTTCAGTGTTTTTAAGTTTAAGTGACTTAAAGGTTTTTACAACTGTATAAGGGTAAATTTTTCTAAATTGAAAACATTCTTTACACTGATCTACATTTTCAATCAGTAAACGTTGGGCGAGTACCGGCGACGAGTCAAGGCTTTCCGTTGTTTTGATGGGAATATCAGTAAAAAAAGTTTCAAATTCTTCTGTTACATCCGGTATTTTTGATATTAAGCCGCGATCTGTTTGAAGAATGTAGTCTTCCTTACGCGGTTTTGTTTTTCCCGTTTCTTTATTGATAACGTTCCACACAGCTTTAATTTTATTTTCAGAGTTTTTAATTTTTCTTGATAGAAAGTTAGATTTTGCTGATAAACAAACTTTTTTAAATATCTTCGAATATTTTTTAACATATTCTATGAACCCGCTGTCAAAATTTATAATCTTTTGTTCATAAAGAGAAAACAATTTTTCTCTACTTTTATAAATACCAACTGTTGCCCAATCACTAAACTTAAATTTTTCATTAACGTTGACAGTTTTACTCTTAAATATTTCGTCAAATTCTTTACTAATAATTCCAAAAAAGCTGTTATAGAATTTATTAGCTTTCTCTGTGTCGAAAACTGTAAGCGGCAGTTTTTGACTTAAGACATTTTTATATTTGTTTACTCTCTGGACTGTGACGGGTCTTGTTTGAATTGTAATTTTTACTCTAGTTTTTCCAAAGGGAAAATGCACAAGCTGACCGCTGTGATCTGATTTTAAGCAATTAATAATACTGTGTTCACTATATTCACAATTTAAGAAAACGTTATCAATACATGACGCTGATGTTGCCGTGACTCTAGTGGGCTCATGAAATATGAAATCTAAATTAAGTATTTGGATGTTTTGTTGAATAGCAGAAATACTTGCTTAGAATTTTATTATATAATAAAAAAATTTAATCAACAAAAATAACGCAATTAGTATGAAAACAACTATATTCACAATTTAAAACATTTTTAGAATAAAAAATGGGATTTTGATATCAGATAAAAATACCGCTCCCGACTCGTGGTCCCACCGCGTTGACCCACTGGTGGATCGACGAGTAATTGACTGTTTACTCGTGGTCCCACCGATTCACTCTTGGCCAGTAATCGTAGCATGCATTATAGTATGCTATAGGCTAATGTTAAAATGTCTATAGATACCTACTTGGAAAAATATATATTTCCTTATGTGCATGGCTACTCAGAAGAATAGCAGTGTACTAAAAAATAATAATAATGACAGGATAAAATAAAATTCTAAGCAAGTTTTCTGCTATTTCATAAAAATATAAATACTTAGTGAAAAATATTTATTTAATTTTGAGCTGGAGGTTTCTATTTTGGTTCGTAGGCATCTTATTCGAAAATTCTTGCCGCCATAAACAAAATCTTATCCCATTATGTATGACTAGCCTGGTGCAAAAAGTATTCGATTTTGACGATAAAATAATTTAATCATCGAGCTATTAAAAACTCCCGCTATCAACAAAGGACTTTCGATTTCCGCTTTTAAACTTTTTAACTCTTAAGTTTTATTGGCTTTCTACCCAAATTCTGATTGGCTTGTATTGGATAACAAAGGCATATCTTTATAAGTTTTCAGAACATTTAAAATGAAATATTTTGCAAGTCTATTTTTGGACGTTACCAATTATCAGAAGTCTCTGTTCTCAAATCCTGGCCAATCTAGAAATGAGTATTTCTCATGCAATCAATGTACCAACTTGTGGAAACCTGCACATCTTGTATGAAGGTCGCGTTACACACGTCCGTAGATGTACATGTAAATGCTCTCCACGTTACCACGGAGAATCAAGACTTTGTGTAGTATATTCCTTGGTGGAAACAGAAAAAAGAATTGATGGGGTGTTATCAATATTTTCCTGTATTCTATACAGGATTCTAATTAACCCCTCAAACTTCAAACGCATTTTTTTAGACACCCTGTATACATATGTGGTTCTGTTGTATAAAAAAATAAACAAATCAAAGTACTTTAGATATTCTCATTTTATTTCTACAACTCATGAGGTAAACAATTCTAATCTATTTTCATATCAATTTTGTAATTTCAAATAAACTGTTAAATCAAATTTCGTTTACTACTTATATAACAAAATGATAATTATCCGAATAATAATTAAAACATACAATATGACACGCCATTTTTAGCATTAAACACTCCAAAAGGTTTATTTCGTGAAAACGTACTAAAAGGGACATAATAATAATAATATTTAAAAATACTAAAATTAAAGCTAAATATTACTAAAATACATAAATACGCGATTAAAGTTAATAATTGTAATAAAATACGTTTTGGGACAGGAAAATTTAAAGAGTTGAAGTAAAAAGAGAAAACGTTTAACATAAAATTAGATAACAAAACATTAGATAATTAATTTAAATAACAACGAATTATTTTAAAGAAATTAAATTTTATTGCAACTGATACCAATTTTGTTTAAATACGGGTTTAAATATAAATAAGTAAGTAGGTAGGATTGGAGTAAGATATAGGATGATTTGTTTAATAGTGTGCCGAATCTTTCGGAAAAGAATCCATTAATTTCAGAAATGAAATCGCAATATGCCCCATATTCCTTTCAGGTTGTTTTTTCATATTAATTTCATAGCACACATTAAAAAAAACACGTTCTATAAAAATAACAACTAAATCTGTTAATGGAACTTGAATAAAAGGGAATATCATTCATGATTAGATATGATTAAATGTGACTAAATATTTATATGGCACGGGCTGTTTAACTATTTTCACGAAAAGGTTACAGGATTAAACTACAGTCGAGACAAAATTATGTAGCTTTAACATCTTCTGTAGTAAGGAGAGTTTAAATAAGATATTAATTATAATAAAATAGTTTAAACTCACATTCACTGGGTTATCCTATTTATTCTGATCGTCTTCCTTATTTTATTTGCATGAAAAGTAAATTAACTAAAGAGAAAAAATAAATTAATAAAAAACTGGAAGTAGAGGTAAAAAATAAGAAAGGTAGGAACAAACTAGAGAGCTTACTCTACAAAATACTGATAGGAGTTTGGTAAATAAAAGAGTGAATGCAAAAATTGATATCGAAATCAAAACTGAGCTAAAACTAAACTGGGAATGGTCGATGTGACGGGAATGCTAGAGGTTTACCACAGAGTTCAAACATCGAAGTTTTCAGATTTATTTCCAGAAACATATTTTGGATTCCTTAAATTTTCAAACCAATTGTTGATTTCGGGTAAGTAGGTTATGAAGTTATTTAATACAGGTTTTAAAATATCATGCCGGCCGGAAACCTAAAAGAGAGATTGGTTATCATAATGAGCCAAATAATATTTCCCAAAGAAGCCATACAGAATTATCACAATTTTTTTGGACATTTCATACAAATCACTCGGCTGATCATCAAAGTTTGTATAGAAATCGTTTTTTTTTTGTGAATTCAGTATGAATTCTTTGGGAAAGGTTGTCCAGTAACACTCGTTTAAGTTTCCCGAAGAGGCCTTTTACATCAAGATAATTTCAAATAAATATGTACAGGATCTATTTATTTTAAATTATCTTAATCCATTTCTTCTGGATAAAAGTTATTATTTAATCATATTTTCACTCTGTGGTCAAAGGATATGTGTTATTTTAAATATAGATTATCTCATTTTTCTGATTTAGCTTGAAGTATTTATTTTCTGATAACTAAATAGGCATATTACTTAGTACATACGTAGTTATGGCTTTTTATGGCTAGCTACCTCATGAATCACATACGTTAGCACTCGTTTTTCTGTACACTAAAATTGTCCAATTACTTTTCTAATACCTACATTTATAATTTTAATACCAATATTTTTTAACAATTACATTTTATGAACATAATCATTTTCGATATATAATTATTATCTTATTTACATTGGTTTTTCATCATTAAAATTGACAAATTTTATTAAATAACGCTTTAAAAGATATACCTACATAGTTTTTTTAATTTTTGTATAAACTACTAAAGTGTTGTCATAAGCTTCTGAATTAAACAGTACCACTTGTATCTTTTGTTACAAATTACAATATAAATTTTCTAAATTACGACAACACTTATATTGTCATGTCATGAGTCATAATAAATTTTACCTTGTAGGCACAAACTGGTGTTCTTAACCCAAAATTTTATTGCCTTATCAAATTAGCCATTTTTATGAAATTTAAATTAATAATACTATTCGTAAAAATGTCTTTTTCATAGGGAAATCAAAATAAATATAAATATTTTATACGAACTACATCTAAAATTGGTCGGTTAGGAGTTACACACATTCATATAAATTAACATGCATTTCAGTATGAATTCACATGTTCAATCAGATAAATTTCATACAAAAGAATTCATGAGAATTTTTCGTGATTGGTCTTCTGACATATTATACCTACGTTTAATCATGCATTATTCTAAACTTCTATTTGTTACATTTTTTTTATTGTCATATCATATTCATCGAAATTTCAACAAACGATACACATTTCAAACAATTAAAAATTTGGCACTGTTTTTGCCACATTTACTTGGGCCTCTGTAAGGAAATCTCACGAAAATATAATAATTGTACCCAATAAGAAAGCCCATTTTGCATCTAAGGCACAATTTAGAGGGATACACACACGTTACAAAACGTTTATAAATATCTTTGTAGTCTACGCCTGGTTTACGAGCATGTCTATATTTCACTTTCAAGTGTTTGATTTAATTATTGCAATCAAAATGATTGAAGTCATCATCATCATCAGCATTATCTTCATTCAAAGAAACACATATTCAAACGTCATTTTCTTTGTGCAATCATCTTAAAGTCGATGTATTTGGTCCATTCAACACAATTCACTTAATGTACAACGGTCATATGTTCATAATTATATGCGCAGTGGCACGTCAGTTTGTGGAACTGGTTGAGGGTCCCAGGTTCGCTTCCTGGTGTTTGTACTTGTGAGACGTCATCTGCGAAAGTCCTAGGACTGCAAAACCGCACTGCAAGCAATGGTAGTGGGTCTGCTTCTTGCTGTGGATGCATTGGGGTTCGTAGCCGCAACCTGAGAAAAAAGGTAAAGAAACTTTAAAATAATGGTCCATGTGACTTTAAAATGGTAATCTGAACTGATTAGCCAAAAAACTCTATAGAGACACAAAACCGTACACTACTTTATTGGCTTCATTGTCACTTTGTGTTGAATTGATATCATGTAACTTCTTAGATCGTGTAATTTTTTTACAACTGAAATTGTATCTAGAATTTTTCAGAAACGTTTCTGAAGACTCCATAAATATTCACAATGCATTAGTTTCATGTAAGTTGAACAGGCGCATACATATCTACTTATTTGCAGCACCGGTAGCATGGCGACATATCTCGCGCGCGACGCGAGTTTTAAAAGCATTTGTTCCGTTCTAACGCTAAGCTAATGAAAGAGACAGCTGAGCTGTTTTCTCGCGTTTGGCGTGACAAACAGCTTTGTCTACGCTTCATGCTACCCGTGCAGGAGAGCATACACGCCAAGTGAAGCTATATTTTTACTTACTCTTGCTAGGTGGGAACTTCTCGAAGCCAGCAGCCTGGATTGAGTCCAGCTTCTGATGCTGCCGGCGATGGGCCACTACTTTGTTGGTGTCCGTGCACACGAACTCGCATTTGAGGCAGTGGAAATGAGAAGCCTTGTTCTGGCCTGTACCTTGGAGAAAAAAAATAATTAGGAAAAATAATAATTCACGAATAAAACAGAGAAGCTCGTTTATTCGAAATTGAGTATAATTTTTTTTAATAACATAATACTTTCGTTTGTTCCTGGTTCTACCTACGATTTCCGAATAACCGTCACGGACTCTTTGGGATTATATCATCCTTATAAATTTTGTTACATTGGAGATACAAAATCAAAAAGTAGAGGAAAAAAGCGGGATGTATAGGTAGGTCGTTCAGACTTAACATGACTTAACTTTTTTCTTCACATAGAAACAACAGTTATAAACAAATTACTATGAACCAATCTAAACAAATAATTACCAAATGTTGAAGCGTGAGGACAATCGGGTCTTTGGCAGTAAACGTTAGCGCGATACTGCTGGAAGTCACCACCCATCA
Organism: Coleophora deauratella; assembly: GCA_958295455.1. Taxonomy (NCBI): domain Eukaryota; kingdom Metazoa; phylum Arthropoda; class Insecta; order Lepidoptera; family Coleophoridae; genus Coleophora; species Coleophora deauratella. Next base: position 7,334,786 of record OY282413.1, on the reverse strand, counting down.
GCGTATCTAACCTGATAACAAACATAAACATATAAAATAAAACAAACAAAAACTAAATATCCAGAATACTCGGAAATTAGTTTACAAGATTTTTAATCGACTTCAAAAAAGGAGGAGGTTCTCAATTCGACTGTATGTTGTTTTTTTTGTGTTTTTTACGCGATTACTCCGCTAAGTATGAATCGATTTTGATGATTCCTTTTTTGTTTTGTAGGTAATACTTTAGAGGTAGTCCCATATAAACTGTATGTAAATTGATTCAGCGGTTTTTGAAAAATCATCAAAAACAAAAAAAAAGCTAAATTGTAGCTGTTACGATTGAAGTCGGTTTTTTAACGTGTTCAGCGTTGTTGATTATTACTATACATACATACAAGTAAATAAAAGCTTGTAAAAAGTAGAGACATATTCACATGCAACATCGTGAGAAAACCTGCACATCTGATTTCCAGTTGTGTATGATGGTCGCGTTGCACGCGTCCGTAGGTGTAAATCTAAAATGCCCTACACGTGACCGAGGGTGATGATAAGTGCAAGACCAGGCAATCGCCGCCTATACCTAGTGGATAGGACGGTTAAATTATGCCACACGATGAGAGAGAGATTCACATGAAGCACTTAATTATATAATTAACTTTAACATCCGAAGTTAATAGACCTGTTCGGCAAAAACTATGGATACAAACAATTATAAGAATTATCTAATCATTAAGTACCTTTCGTGTCGAGCAGTATGCTGCACAAATCTGGTTTTATCGCAGAACGAGTAGCCGCAGTCTTTTCTTGTACAGTGGAAGTGAGTTTGATGTTCTCTGCAAATCAAATTATCATGTATTACAATGGAGTACCTCAGGGCACGACATTAGGACCAACTCTATTTATGTAACAAAACGGTGACAATTCAATGGTTTTATTGGTAGATTATATGATATTTTCTTGTAGAAGTAGAATAAAAAGCAAAATATTTATCTTCAAATAAATAAAAATAAGACACTTCAGGATACAAAAACGTACCGATAACCACAATGCTGATAAGCACAGTCCTCGTTGAACCTAAACCGTAGGTAACCTTCAGGAATGGGCTCGTCCTTTAGAACACGCATGTGCGGCCCTCGAGTAGTGTGCGTTCTCCTGCTAAAATAATAACAATAAATTAAAAACGTTTAAAACTGCGAAAATTGGCGAATAGACAAGTGACAAGTCGTTTTTAATCTAATTGTCAATAAATTATGTCGAATGGTAAGATTATTTGATATAAGTGAAGACAAACAATGAAAACATTCGACCATTTTTAGCCAATGTACCTATCTGAACTTAAAAAACAAAAATAGTGTCTCACCTCTTGGCTATCATTTCAGCTTCCTTGTCGAGACCTGGTGGTAGACCGTGACCCTGAAGTAAGCTCTGTTCTAGTAGCAGCTCTGGTGGATACAGCATCGTCGGGTAGAGTGGGAAGGGAGAACCACTAAAAAGAAAAAATATGGAATAAATCATGTGGAAATTTAAAAAGTCACATTAAAAAGATATAAAGTTACTCGCATCTCATACAGTTTAAGGTAAGATAAAGAAGTCATATGACTAACCCTTGAGAAAACAGAGCAACTTGTGCAAGACCCGGCAGGCCAGCTAGTGAAGCTGTGTATTGCTGCTGCATCTTCAGCTGGTCCTGGAGACTTCCTTTCCTACCTCCAGCTAGATACTGCTGGAGGAGTAGACTTTGTACCGCTTGAACCTAATCATGACAAAAATGAAGAAATTATTATATTAAAATATTATTTAACCCCCACTCGAATATAACTTAGAAATGTATAAAAGGTTGAGGAGTAAGTTAACATATCTGCTGAGTAAAAAAAAAAGAAAAAAAACAATAAAGAGTTTACAAACAAACAAACAATAAACAATTGATCAATCACAGTATGATGGTATTTTATTTACTTACCTGTTCAGCAGGGTTTGGCGGTCTCTGACTAGGAGATGGAGCTTGACTTGTTGATGATGATGAAGCTGTCGAAGGCAAAATAGATATCTCTGGATATTCCCGTTCCAACGTCTCCTGTAACGATATCACTACTGTTATACCCAAAAACAAGACTGGGACATTTCGTTGAAATATAGATAGACTTATTGGATATTCACCTTAGTAGCAGCCAATCCAACAGGACCTGATTCCATAGTGTTGCTATGTTTCTTCATCATGTGACTGAAAAGCAACTTCAAGTCAACATAAGCTTGACTGCAATGAGGGCAGTGGTAGTGGAGATTCATTCCACCAGCATTTTTGTTTAGAGGACACGTTTGATCGTGACATGAAGGTGGAATCGTAGGTCCTGTACTCTTAGGTGCTTCGTATTGCTTCTTCTGGTCAAATACCTTGGAGTCTTTGGAAGGGGATGCATCGTAAATGCTTCTAGGTGAAGGCGATGATGTATTACTTCTGAGATGTGACGACGGGTAAAAGGTACCAGCCGCTTTTACTACTGAAATAAAAAAATGGTTTTAAAATATGCTTCAGATAGAAATACCAACAAAAAATACTAAAGATACCAATGATTTTGAAAAAATAATGATAAAAATAGGCGCTCACCCGAAATATTATCCTGTTCCCTTTCAAATTCACTTTTGATTGAGAAATTAGTCGGCATATTATATTCATTTTGCTCTTTCCCTGAACCAACGCTATCGACAGAAGCGCGTTCCTTCAAAGAATAGTCTTTGGCTTCATCATATTGTTTATCTGGCTCCTCACTCTTTATCACTGGAGTACCTCTTCCATGTTTATGAGTGGCCAATGCTGAGTATTGAGTCAAAATTGCTGGGCAGTTGTTCCCCTGAGCGCAATGGAAGTGAGATCTCAGTTGGTTCTTAAAACAGCTCTTTCCGCCGCATTGGTCGAAAGAAGAGAAGTAGTCGAATCCTTCTAGAAGAGGGATGATGGAGTGAGATTCTCTCATATGAGTCTCCATGATTGTGTGGGTCTCTCCAGAGAAGCTACAGTTGTAGCAGTGTAGATGGAGTCTAGTCCCACGAAGCTGGCAGCTAGGGTAATATTGTGAGCAGGCTTCTGGAGTGGTGAATACTTCGAAGTGCTGGAACTTGATACGCTGGAAAGATATAAAAACCTTAAAATTGGTAAACCTTAAAATAAAACAAATTAAAAAGAACGATGTATATCAGCGTACAAAAAAAAGTATTAATAATGTTTTTGGAACTTAAACTCACCGGAAATTCTTCAACAGTAGCTATGACTGGCGATGATGGTATAGCCGGAGGTAACTGGTTGGTCTTTGGAAGTTTGAATGATGTGAATATTGCTTGCGGAGTCACCTGTAACAAAAATAAGTTCATCATTAGTGACCTAAGACACATTCCAGACAAAATTGGAGATCAAAAGAATGTTTTATGAATTTTGTTTCATATTTACATTAATATTGTCAGTCCAAACTTCAACGACTCGGTTCTTCGGTGGTCTTCCTCTTTTCCGACTGAACATCTCATCTAACGAGCTTGAAGGGTTGACTTGTTGCGGGATCACCCCAGGATTGGGTCCCAGATTCAATTGCGCTTGCAGGTTTGGGTTCATTTGCGAAGACAGAGATGGCGTCATTTGAGCCAGTTGTGCCAAATTTGGCGGTAGGTTTGGCAAAGTTGGCACTTGGCCTAACTGAGCTGCCATGTTTGGATGTAATTGAGCAGAGAGTTGAGGAGCAAAGCTCGGTGCAAATCTAGCTGCTAAGTTCGGAGACATAGGGCTTAAAATTGCGTGCTGGCGATGGTGTTCCAGACGTCTGAATGGGTGCTCTTCAGAACAAAGAATTACAGCTCCGCAGTTTTCCTGAAAAAGAAGTTCAAGTTAGTGGAAACTCACTGTTTCCTGCAAAAATCAGTAAAGTAGAAGAAGACTGAACTTTTTCATATAAGCATAAGCTTGCTAATCAAACGTGGAACTTTTTTATAATAAAGTATAAAATACGTCATACGTACGTATACGTACAAAACAACATTATGACTATGCAGCTGAATCATCAAGCATATATGAACTTAACTATATTGAGGAAGAAATGGATATTATATTTCAGCAGAAGATAAATACTTCAAAACTTACCCAAGTACAATGATAATGCGTTATATCCCTGATGTGCTGGCAGGCAGAGTTGGAGCAAGGATTGTTTCGAGTGTACGTCACGAAGTAAGCCTCTGTGACCTGGTTCTGCTGCTCGTGTTCCATCACGTGCTTTATCATCGTGTTGTGGCAGCTGGAAGAAAAACAATTGTTTAAATGTTTTTGCTTTAATTTCTTTTTTTTGTTATCTGAGTCTCCTTGTTTATGCAAAACTAGCAAATGTTTAACTTTTAGGTATTCACAAAGCAACATTCTACAAGTTCTACAATAACTAAAACAACAAGATAACATAGACTTTGATAGGCAAAGCGAGTGATATAGCCGGAAAAAAAATTCGATGTTAAAAAAGAGAAATAGTAGAAAAACTGAACATTAAACTATGCATTCTAAATTGAGCGATTTCTTGAAATGTTTTTTTTTTTAAATAAAAAAACATAACAGATACTAAAACTAAAGAATCATAAGATGAGTAGGTAGAGAATAAGAATTAAAGCCAAAAATATTAAAAGCTTAAGTGACACTTTTTTGATGATGGTGATTCGTCTAGTGTAAACATTTGCACTATATTACCTATGAGCCATCTTGCAGCCGTCAGCCAGGCAGTGGTAGTGCTTGTTGAAAGCGCTGCATTTGCTGCACTTGTCCTCAGCTTCCTTAGCTCCGTTGAATGTCTCGATGTATTTTCTTGACGCTTCTTCCACTAGCGCAGGGTTCTGAAAAAAATCATGAAATATTCCCGTTTAGTTTTTAAAATAGATATTTGGAAAAAAAGATATATAGATAAACACAAGACTGTTCAGAATGCAAGACCTATTAATGTAGTAAATGGGGAAATCAACGATACTGATGTGTTAAAATACAATAAAAGAACATATCGAGGCAAAAACATGTCAAAATCTCAGCATGGGCGTAACAATCGACACTTAATGAAAAAATCCATAAATGTAATTCGATACTTAAACAATTCAACTTTACAGTGATACTGCAATACCAATATAAAATGAATCAATTAAAGATAAGGTGATTGAACTACTCCCATCAACAACGGAACCCTCATATGCATCACTTAAGTATTCAACTAAGCGTGTACATTGTTCGATACGATAGGTTGGTTGGATGATCTGTGGATTAAGCCAATAAATTTACACAACCTTTGAAATAGGCTGCACTTAAATAAAATACACAATATGTTTGTAGAATAACCTATTGAAATAGGGGTAAATTAATGAAAATTCCTAAGTAATAGTCCAAAGACCTAAAGTCAATGAAATAGCTCTTAAATTGAGTAAGTAGAAGTGGAAATAGACAAGCCATAAAACTGTGTGCTGAAAGACGTAGAGATGGATGATTAGACTGACTAATGAGGTTCGTTGTAAATTTTTGGATCCATGGTGCTTAGAATGCTGATTGGAAATCTACGGGGAGGCCTATATTCAGCAGTGAACGTCTTTCAGCTGAGATAATAATGATGATGAAGATAAAAAAATATATATTTTCTTAACCTGATTTATTGAGTATAGGCACTTATGAAAAGAAATCAATACAGCCTCAGTGTGAATCTTAATTATTAACCTTGATTATAAAACTTTAGAGTACCCTTAAGTAAAATTCGTCATTTTTGAAAGGGTAAACTTACGTAAGGGTGCTGGAAGTCTCCGTCGAACATGGAGTTGGACTGGTCATCATCAGTGCCTAAAGCCCCAGGAGAGTACATGCTGAGGTCAGCGCCCTGCTGCAGTAATGCTGACTGAATCACTGATGTTGGAAGTCTGAAAGATTGATATTTAATGATTATTGAAAGGAACGAAAAATAGTTAAGGTAGATACTGTTAACTACGTTTTAAATAATTATAAGGTCATCCTAGAATAACTGAAATATTATCTACGACTACACTACACTACGGGAAATGGAAGCAACAACGCTCAAATTAAGAAAAATGAGTTCCTATACAAATTTGACAAAATATGAATTAATATGACCGCCTTGTGAAAAAGTGCCACAAGATAAGACGAAGAATATAATAAGTCTAAAAATTTTGAAAACTGATTATAAGTTATTTAGAAACATGTTGTATGAGCAGAAATTCTAATAAAAAAAAAACTTCAAATGGGTGTTCATTTTCTAGTTTGAAGATGTTTTTTTTTATTATTGACCACTTTTATTATTTTATTATTGACCATTTTTATTATTGACTCAATTTGTGTATAGTCCTGTATTCCTCTAGTTTAGGTATCATGTGATTATTTTAAGTAGATTATACATACATTTTGAATACCCTATTTTAATAATACGAGTATTTTGGATTAACTGCTAAATTATATAATATACAACAATGGAATGGACTAACTTGGAATTATAAGCGCCTTATATCATGTTAACTGCTTCCAGTTCTATACTCCGTGAAATACGCATAACAATAACTCATTCCTAATTAGAAAACTTGCAGGCTACACAGCCCGACTTGAGAGTTGACTCTAGAGAAAATTTGTCTTTGAGAACTTGTCAATTTTATCAACATTTAAAATAAATCTAAATTAACGACCTATGTTTTGAAATAAGTTATGAATTGATTGATAATTTTGTCTTCATGTCTGACTACATAGTATTTTGAGTATTTCTTTTTTATGGTTTGAGTTATGTATGTAAATAAACAACGATGCTTAATGTAGTTTAGTGTGTGCTTCATTAATTAAGACAACAACATAGTGTATTTACCCTTAGTTTTACGGTATCTCTTTAGCAGCATGAGTTAAATTTAAATTTCTTATTAGCATCTAGGCTAGATTGTTATTATCATTTTATGATATGTTTATGGTATATTAGAGACTCGCCTAATAATAAAAAATATTAATCTTTGGTTCTACAATCTGGATAATACAGATTATTTTTTCCGATATACCGATTTCTACTCTTACTCCTTTTCCGTTCATGCCGTCAGGTTGTGGAATTCTCTTCCTCATGAAATCCGTGACAGCGAAAGCATCTTCTCCTTTAAAAACAAACTTAGGAAGCACTACCTCTCTTTGTCTTCGTGAGGTTGATAAGCCATGTATACATAACATATATTATTTAGTATATATTTTATATATGTATATTATTATGTATGTATGTTATATATTTATATGTGTTATATATTGATATATATATCAATGAACTATATAATAATATTTGTGTACATGCTGTACTGCCATCTCAGCTACAATTTCTCCTTAACCCGGGTCTGCTGGAAGAAATTTCTACTAGAAATAAGCTGCACCCTTTGTGTATATTTTATGTTAAGCCTGTGTATTATATCTATTATGTGTACACAATAAATTGTAAAATAAATTTTTCCTGGACTTACCCGAAACTCATTTCCTGCTCTTTCCTCTCATGCTTCCTCTTATGAGTGAAGATTTGGCTGCTAGAGTGCAGCACGTAGTTGCAGTGGGGCCTGATGCAGTGGATGTGGTTGCAGGTCCTGCTAAACCGACAGTCGCGGTATGGACAGGCTTCGTTCTTCATGTACTTCTTGAAACCGTCTTTGGAGAGAGCCTCGTCTTTGATATGGTAGGTCTTGTGTTTCTCTGTGCAAAGAAAAGTCTTGTTTTAAACTGAGTATTGACCAATAACAGTATTATAATATAGTGTAAGGTAGCATAAAGCTGATGGTCTGGTGCTGACTATCCTTGATGGCAGGTATAGCTCGAGCTGTGTTCAACCCAGTCGGGCATTCTTTAATAATGTCGTATCACTAGGTCTTTATACAAAAGGAAGCTTGCTTTATAGGAGAAGATTATTGCAACCTATAGGTATCTTTATAATACTTCAAGACCCATTAAAACCCCTTCATCATGTTACACAAAATTTGATTTATAACATCGAACTAACTTTTTCGGACCAATATTGTTCCAACTGTCTAAATATTTTTTTTTGTCAATTCTTTTTGAGAAAACTGGAGAAGGAAATCCAGTAGCTTCTTTAGCAATTTAGAAGACATGTGAACCAAGTCACACTTACCCATATCTGCTTTGTTTTTGAACGTGTATGTGCAGCCAGGACGCCTGCAGTGGAAATGCGTGGTCCTCTGTCCAGCGAAGACGCAGTGGGGAGCTGAACAGCTCTCTGTAGCTCTGAAGCGCTGGAATCCTTCCTGCAGAATCGCCGAGTCCTTGCGGTGGTAGTTTGCGTGCATTTGCACGTCTGACGTTGATATGTACACCTGGGAAGCAACTTTTAGTTGAGTATTCCTCTTCTTTAAAAAAAAGAAGATGTTACTTTTTTGGACAAAAAATACACTGAAACGGTTATAATCCTAAGCACTGAGAGATCGACCTCTCAGTGCTTAGGATTGTAACCGTTTTCAAGTATTCAATTAGTATTACGTGTCGTTTCTTGTGTAACGTAATTTTGATAGTAATGTTTGAAACGCAGTTCTGATAGTATTGGTGTAACTCTACATACATAAAAAATATTTAATTTAAAATGAATAGACTGCTATTGATGAAATTTTAAACATAAACAAGACACGAAATTATCTTTTGTATACAGCACATTCCCTATATACAGCGTGTATTTTTTCGAAGTGACATAAAGTTTTACCTTATCGCACCCATCCTGGATGCAGTGGTAGTGGGTTTGACTCCTGTTGTGGGGGCAGTCACTGAACCGCTCCGAGCAGTCGTCCAGTGGAGAGTATCTCATGAACCCGTGTGCTAGAGACTCATCCCGTTTCTTGTGCCACTGTGATAGAAATTTGTAAATAAAATCATTATTTTAAAAGGAAAAGCCACACTACCACCTTGAATGATTCGGTTGGTTAGTGGTTATGGTTAGCATTCTAGATCTTTACGCCAAGAGTCATGGGTTCGGTTGAAGGTGAAGGTAGTCAATTTCCATCAGATGAGCCATCAGCGTTTTGCTTTTATCATACCATAGTAGAAGAGAAAAAATGGAAGAATAAAGTTGACACTTAAGTCCTCACCTTGAAATGCCTGATCATCTCCTCCTTCTTGCAGAAGACCCTGGCGGTGCAGTCCATGCAGTGGAAGTGCTCTCGGTAGCCCAGGTCCTTGCAGTATGAGGAGCCACATTCTAGCGTTGAACTGTACCTGGAGAGTAACAATGCAGTTTTTTAATAAACGAATTTACATCTAGAACCTAAATAAAGAATAATTGAGAAAACTGTACCATTTATTATGCTGCCGTGCTTACGATAAGAGCAGTAAGTCTGTGAAACTCACTTTCGACTTTTCGTCACATTTTTGAATTTTCCGAATTGTTTCCTTAGACTATTTGAAATAACATTTTTGAAATGTGTAGCTCAGATTCAGTATTTTTATACTGTGTTATCATTTATCTGTCTTATTTATTTGTTCTTACATAATTAAATGACGGGATTGGATGAAGTTACTGCTTGTTCTTCTTATTGTTACTGCTTTTATAAATGTATTTTACTTACTGCTCTTATCGTAAGCACGGCAGTCGGGCATGTCAGCAAAAAAGATCAGTCTGTATACGGCAAATAAATGACCTTTAAATACAAGGGGTTCTTAAATGCAGGCTCGTAAGATTGACTTTTTATAAAAGATTAAGGCGCTAAGTATAGCCAAATCGCAATATTCAATTCAAATTCTTGAAATAATGGTTAAAGCTATCACCATGGAAAAAATATATAACATATTTGAAACAATAAAAAACAAATTGTATTGAACAGAATCATTAAAATCACAGAAACTTTGATGAAAAAAATATATCCTGTAAACCCTGTATTTTGCATTAATTGCAAATTCTCTCGGAAACACAATATTTGTTTATGTTGAAACCAATACACAAAAATCGGCCAATTTAATACCTTCAATTTGTATTGAACGGATTTTTTTTAACTTATTTGAAAGCCAAGAAAAGTAATAAAAACATCGAAATCTCGAGAATTTTGCGTTCGGCCCTGACGTAACCGCCGCGACGGTACCCACACTGATCTGAACTTAAAATGATTGGCGTTACGGTCGATATTAAATTATCATGCATCAACCTGCTCAGATTGAATGTACTTCCCGCCTTAAGTTTTGAAATCAGTTTTAGTAAGAGGATGAAGATTGTTCATGAAACCCTAAGCAATAATATAATGTAATTTCTCAATTATCTTGTTCTTACCGTTTCACGTATCTCGAGTAGTCTACTGTCGTTTGGAGTGAGTTCTTCCGAGCCTGGTCCAGGTGATTCAAAGCTGATAACAGACCTGAGAACATAAGAAACCTTACATCAAAACAAGTTATTGAGAAAAAGTTGCTCAGTTACATATTAAAGTACAAGACCTAGTTAAGTTTTATAGGTTTATAAAACTTTTATATTCTGTTAAGAGGTTTATAAAACTTGCATATTTTGTAAGAGTACTAATCTTTTCTTTAGCGCTTTTTTAGTCGCATAAATCTCCTGTATGTACAATCGCATGCAAAATCGTGTCAGATCAACGCCCAAAAATTGGAAAGCAAATGATCACCACTTCATTAGAAATTAAAAAACCTGCTCTAAACTATTATTACCACAGATTATTACAATAACTATTCACGCATACGTTATGTAACACAAATTACAAAGCAGAATGTTAACCAACCATTGTGTTGAGCGCTAATCTACATAAGTATAGGTATTAATACCTTTCAAAAACGTTTCTTCTAAAAAAACACGAAGGAGTCGTTTCGAAATAGTTCGTATGTGTACGTATACATTCTTCGTGGATACAAGAGTCTTAATCTGTCGCTGTGTGCTAGAAAATAATCCGAATTTTCAATACAATGCTCGGTACATGCGAGATTCTGTATTGTATCAAAAGCGAGAAACAGTCGTGCACAAAAATGCTTCATGCTTACATGAATCAATCTTTTTTTTTCTTTTATAAAATAATATACACAATTAATATCTTAGATTTATAACAAAGACACATTTTGTTTGCGATAATATCTGCATGTTTCATTATTTATTAATTTTGGTGTCGTTTTTTAATACTTTTTATCAAATTTAAGTACATCTAAATTACGTAGTTACTGCTTTCCCTATGTACATTAATTATCTTTAAAACGAATAATATTGGTTAATATTCTGAATTAGACATATTTTTTGTCCGCATTGTCATTTTTAATGTTTTGTAACACTTCCGTGCCAGCTTGTACACAGAACTAGAGTCGACGATCACTCACAATGGCGGGCGATCCACAGTGACTTGGAGAAAACATTGATTAATTACCATAATAATTTATTTGATACTCCAAAACTCGACTAGATGAGGCCAGAGGGGAGGGGACCGAATCTTTGTACAAGTTGGGGGGAGAGAGGTTATGAAACTGAGATGGTTAAGTTCTTTTTGAAGTAAAAAAGGTAACGCAAATTATATTTTTAAAGTTTGAAACGGGGGTTTAAATGAACAACATGTTAGATTAAATCTTACGAAGAAAGAGGGTAATGTATGTACGTCTGTCTATAATATGTATTTGAATGAGTAAACGATTTGATGATATTAAGGTACATGATGAATTAATGACATTACATTTGTCTAATTCCATGAGTGTCATAAAAAATAAACCACTCAAATTTAATTATTTATTATATTGGTCAGTTTATATAGTTTATGCTGCACGTTAAAGTACGTTTGATTGCCATGTAAAAATATCGAATTCTTCTCGGGAATTTCACCCAGTACTTCAAAAATAATGCAACTTGACAAAGCGACATTATTTATTGCTATAACTACTTTATGCGCGGGAAACTTAGGTATATCCCATACAACACGTTTCCGAGCAAGTGGCTTGCGCCGTCAACGACAGTCATAAAGTCATAACAACGATATCCACGTAGCCGAATCCGCGGGCATAAGCTAGTGTTGTATTTTCCGTAGTGTCTGCACCTCAATCAGTGCAATTCTTGCAATGAAATAATTGACAACACTGAACAATCACAAATTCAACCGTAACAACTACAATGTTGCTATGTTTTTTTTTGTTTTTGTTGGTTTTTTTCATAAAGCGCTGAATTAATTTTGTCAAAATTTATATGGGACCACCTCTAAAGTATGACCTACAAACAAACAAAAAAGAATCATCAAAATCCCATTCATAATTGGCGGAGTAATCGCGTAACCTTCATACAAAAAAAACATACAGCCGAATTGAGAACCTCTTCCTTTTTGAAGTCGGTTAACAATATCCAGTCGAACGCGACTATGAACCGTGACAGTGAGTCGAACTTTTCGAACAAAAGAATACGTTTTGACGGAAAAGGAACGGTGCATCGTTAGTTCCGATTGTTTCTTCGATATTAGCATAAGTATTAACTTTTTTGGGTCTAAGTTTTGACAGATAGTAATCATAATATTTATTCGTGTACTGTATTGTGTATGTCTGTTTGAATTATCACTATATAGTATAAAACAAAGTCGCTTCCCGCTGTCTGTCTGTCCCTATGTATGCTTAGATCTTTAAAACTACGCAACGGATTTTGATGCGGTTTTTAGGGTTCCGTAGACAAATGGCAAAAATGGAACCCTTATGGATTCGTCATGTCTGTCTGTCTGTATGTCTGTCCGTCCGTATGTCACAGCCACTTTTTTCCGAAACTATAAAAATTATACTGTTGAAACTTGGTAAATAGATGTATTCAGTGAACCGCATTAAGATTTTCACACAAAAATAGAAAAAAAAACAATAAATTTTGGGGGTTCCACATACTTAGAACTGAAACTCAAAATAATTTTTTTCATCAAACCCATACGTGTCTATCTATGGATAGGTCTTCAAAAATGATATTGAGGTTTCTAATATCATTTTTTTTCTAAACTGAATAATTTGCGCGAGAGACACTTTCAAAGTAGTAAAATGTGTGTCCCCCCCCCTGTAACTTCTTAAATAAGAGAATGATAAAAGTAAAAAAATATGTGATGTACATTACCATGCAAACTTCCACCGAAAATTGGTTTGAACGAGATCTAGTAAGTAGTTTTTTGAATACGTCATAAATCGTAAACTGCAATTTACCTCAACGAACTACAAGAACTTTTATATTATGTTACTTGCTGCTACGGAACCCTTCATGGGCGAGTCAGACTCGCACTTGGCCGTTTTTTTTTAATAGATAGAGTGATTCAAGAAGAAGGTTTATATGTATATAATACATATAAACATACACCCGTGCGAAGCCGGGGCGGGTCGCTGGTGAATAGATAATTAAAAATACTTAAATAAATAATTTATTTGTGTATATTTGTTTAGACCATTCAGTAGTTTCAAAGCAACACATAATTTTACTTAAAATCCCAAAACAAAAATCATTAGTAACTGTCTCACCTTAAATCTAAGCAAGAATAAAAAACGTTCACAACAACGTAAATTACAACGATAATTCGATACAATGAAAAAAAAAACTTGAATGACTAAAAAAGACAATGGGTAAAAACCGCATCAGATATTATGTCCGTTCGGCATAATAAACATCCATAATGCTGAGGCGGTTTTTAGGGAATTTCGTAAGATATTGTGTCGGACCATTCACCCGAGACAATGGTCCTCATAAACGGAGTAAGCGCGTGCGCAGACTGGCGACTGCGACTGGCGATCGACGACGCGATCAAGCTTGAATGCGATTGCTTAGTCCCAAAGTTTCTAGGCCCAGATGATAGTTTGTAATTAGTGTGAACAAGTGCTGCTTGGTAGGGACTTTGTACTAGGCAGAAAATATATGATTTATAAGAATGAATAAAGCACCTATTTAAATAAAAAACATTTTGAGTCGAGTATTTGTCACGTATTAAATCTTGCAACTCTTGTACAGAAGATAAAATACATTTGTAATAAATGAAACAGGCACCAACACAGTATTGAACTGTGAAGTTGTGCTTCTAATTATGACAATTTATAAATTAACATACATACAGTAATTTATAAGAATAACAAATTATACAACGTTAGTCGTTAAAAGTGCCAAAGTTCTACAATAATTCCACTCCAATCGCACTAGAAATCGTCAGTCGCACCGAAAATTATCCAGTCGCAACGCCCCTAGCTCCACATGCGCGTACGCACGTCCCATCGTAATGGCTTTCTGTGTCCACCCAATGGAACCGTGATCGAAAGTTCATAAGTCGCGTTTCAAAGAATTCTGGGTGTGTGACTTCCGCTATTGAAAGCTCCGATAAAATATTACGATAATGAAATAAGCAGCTACCGTTTGTGAGGTAGCCATAGATAAGGTAGAGTTTGTCTGCTGTCCCGTTTTATCTGTGACGATTATTTTGAATTTCGAATGGAAACGACATGTGAATTAATTTTAGCTATTGTAGGTGCTTTGAACAGATATTTTTTCTTTGAGTTTTGGTTGCTTTTTTTGTTAAAATAGATGCTGTTGTAAGCTGTCAAAAATAGTTATTTATAATAGATACGGGTATCTTACAAATAGTGGTTTTCTTTTAATAGAGAATTATTAAGTTTATAAGACCTCCGCGCTATTTCTTAAAGCTTAAGTTTAACTTAAGCTTGAGAACAATGCAATTCATATCAAAATTTTCTTACAAGAATATGATTGCAGAACATCACAACATACCCTCTCGGCGTTTCATCATTCTGTCACTTCGTTAAAAATTTAATCCCAAACGGCTTAAAATCCAGAGCAATTCAGTGTTGAAACAAAAACTGATCTTAACCAAAATGATAAGGGCTGCCTCACATTGCGAGCATTAAAAGTCACTTCTAAAACAAACAATAAATTAATTTCTTTTAAAATGTTTCATACTGAATTATAGTTTCTAAATGGTTTAGTAGTGCAAACTTCATATACCTACACAGAAAAAAAAAAAACAGAAAAATTGAGCTAAAAGTTCAGTGCGACTATTTCATTAAACTTGGGTGTATAGACATGTGAGTGCAGTGTATTGATACACATATGATTAGGTGGCGATAATATAGATGTTAGTAGTAGTAATAGTAGTGGGTTTAATTCCCCCCAAGGCAAACGTTAATGTGATGAGAACATTTGTTTATTCTGTGTTGTTGTGTTTTTTAAACATAAATATATGTCTTTGGATCCTTAGTTTCAGTCCAGATGACTGTATATGATTTGTGCTAGAATATGTTATACGTATATTTAAGTTATGTTGTGTTGTGTGTTAAAGTTTCTTACTGTTACCGCTTTTTGATTTGGACAAATAAAAAAACACACCACTTTTAAAACTACTTTTAATCGAATGAAAATTCAATTCAAAGAATGATTATTAATTACTGACGTATTCCTTATTACGTTTGTTCCTTTAAATTCAGTCAAGCGAGGTTCCGAATATCTGAAGCCAGCTTTACTCCGATTCCCAATTTCTCTGGGACAACCGTGACCGGCCTGGTCTTCCTCGATGCGTCATAATCCAAGTTGGCATTAACTTAAGTAGAAATGTCAGTATTGTGCCGCATTTTGGTGAACTACTTATTATACTTAACTTGAACTAATCGAACACCAAATGTCAGGGAAGATTTAAATCTACAGTTATGTACTTAAAGTTTTTAATTTGATACTAGATGGTTGTGGTTTAACTTAAACCATATGGTTGCGGTGTGGTCAATGAAGCATTATGTAGATTTTTCTTTTTATTGTTTACGACTGTATATTTATTTGATAATTGTTGTAAGGTGCGTTGCTGATAAAATTAATGAATTTATTATAACAGCGTTTAACAAAATAGATGTAAGACCTGAAACAGGGGCTTCTACTTATCGTACTCAACATTACTATTCGACTCCGTATACAAAAATGTCTTTTCAGATGAAAATTTATGTAAAGAGTCGCTATTTTAAACTTTTTATTCTTCATAAATGTGACATCGTAACAAGCAAAGCCTGCGGTGAAATAAAGGCTATATTGTTACTTCATTATTTTAATAGCAACGAGAACTTCTTTCTTCATTATCTCATTGAGTTCCTTTAATTGAACATTTCTCCGACTAGCTTCAACCTTATAAATCTTCCGATCAATCCGCAGTCCATCCATTAAGAGCAGATAATAATCAGCAAAGTCTTCAATAACCACATCAATTTGGTCCCCTCCTTTCCCGTCTTCGATCTCAATTGACATTTACTCTTGAGCATCTCTAAAATGTAAATGTGCTTCAACCCACAGAGTTACTTCATGAGCAACATCAAAATTTACACCAATACCAACTCTGTTACCAACTACTAAGATATCTACAAATTTTCATAGCGGTAAATCATCTTTGTCTTCTCAATATTCATCCAGTTTAACTTGAAACTTAATATCGATTAAATTGTTAATGTCGTTTATTGATAGAAGAGGTCTTCTTAGTGTGGTTGGAGCTTCGATATGAGATTTGTGTGGTTGTATGGGATGTAACAAGGCGGGGCTATGGGTGTATGGACTCTGAAGCTATTGACATGGCTCATGAGTATCTACTTAGAATTCTTAAGCTTATTAATAAGTTTGAGACTTGTTTTGCTAAGGCATAAAATAATATTATACTTGCCGACGTTAAAAAATGGTGTACGGAATTTTTACGACAAACGGAGTACTTGTTTCGTTATTATGCAAATAAAATCAATCTTGGTTGATGTTTTTTCCCTTGATCTGAAGAACTCGTTGTAATGTAATATTTTTCAATTATACAGTCTACTGTGACATCAATGATAATAATTTTTAATTATGAATCACAGTAACGATAACGATTTTTCAATCCATCGTGCAAGGAAAAATAAGCCCGGGTAACTTTCATGGAAAATAAGCTTAGTTGCTAGATAAAGTTGGAGCTTTTATTTGAGTGAAGTTTCAAAAACTTGGCTATGTTCGACTAAGACTGAGGATAAGCAAAGTATACTCCTAGTGAAAAAGGTTCAGTCAGATGATGATGACGACCATGATGATAAACAGTCTATAAAACCATTTTTATGTTCAATAGTCCATGCGGTATTCAATTGTCTCGTCGTTTTTTTAGTCAAAAACAAACCCATAAGTGAAGACCTTAACTTGACCTCACATGATTTTGAATACACGATAAATATGGAAGTTCCTGTGAATGCTATTGAATCAAAATTGAATATCGACGCCCGATTTGTAACTAGTTACAGAGAAATAAGATGTGAATCATACTATGCCCTTATAATCTGATTTGATATACATACATGTGCCTATAATAATACATACTTACGTCAACGTACGCTAAGCTATAACCAGGTTAAATATTCTATTGGGAATATCAATTACGGCACATTTGAGACTTTATGTGAACGAATTACGGACGTGTACAGAATGATAATTTGTTACAAACCAGCAAATGTATGTCTGTAACAGTCTACGTACTTTTTATTACAATATTTCGTTCCAAGATGTACGGATAAGAGGTAAACGTGTTTCGTTTTTTTTTCCTCTTCATTTTTATTCCATCTGTATCGATTAGGTATTGTTCTGCTAAGATTGGAAATGTATTTTTAACGTTTTCCTGTGTAGATAAAATTTTTGTTCTTATTGTTGTAGCTGAGTGCCTCGTGGGATATTTTTGTCGTTTTCTGACTTGTTAGTTCTATGTTAAGCTAGTATTCAGATGTGATTATGAAGATTTTTTTCTGTTAGGTGAAGGTATTAAATGTTTTATTAAACAAATATTTGTTATGCGACATGACTTGTATTTTAAATTATTGAAATGATAGAGCAGAAGCCAAGATATTAATAAATGGAGCAACATAAGAAATGTTGGGGATTGCTAAAGAAAATAACATTGCTCCTATGTTCAAGAAGAAAACACCTAGGTACTTGAAAATCAAATTTGATGGGATATCCAAGAAAGCATAAACAAAATTGTAAACTTTTATTTTCAATTGTATTGTAAAATAGGTTATTTTAATGAATTACACAAATATTATTGGTTCTATAGGTATAAAGTTACTTGTATTGTCTTGTCTGCAACTAACAAATTACGATCTAATAAATTTTATTGATGTCTGATGTCCAACAAAAACAGTGATACAAGCCTTAACACCGCTTAAATTTCAACGATCATTGTACTAGAAGAATACAAACCATTAATTACTATCGTAATTAACAATCATTAATTATCTCGCAAATATGATTTGAGAAGTTTACATGTACCGGCGCGAGCGCAGCTTCAAGTATACAGGCGATTACAAGATCAGGGGTTTCGTATAGTCCAGCTTCTTAGCTTTAAATCCGGTCCCATTCGTCAGAAATTATGAAAATTTGTATGCATGTAGCTTTTTGGGACACAAAAGAGGGGGTAAAAATCACTATACGACTTGTTTCCCTTTCGACTTTATATTGTACCTGTAAAACCTACATGCATACCAAGTTTCATGATTTCTGCCGGATGGGACGGGAATTGACATTTTTTTGAGCTAACGAGCCGTACTAGTAGTAGTATTCTTTTTTGTTCTCTGAACATCTGAGTTCAAATTACGATAACGAAACATAATCATCATTTTCGGAGCGTCTCTTTTGAAATTTCCTTGAGTTATCTGTCACCGGATCTTACCCGCAAGCACCGTGATTACTGTAATGTCCACTTTTGAGATGGGCTGGTCATACTATATGACAGCACTAATGTGTATACTGTACCTAAGCCATTACTAAAAATGTTTTCTTTACTTAAAATTTCTTTAGCTCCATAAATGTTTTCTTACCACCCTGTATAAGGTGCTCTGTAAAGAGACCGACTATTGAACGCAGGTAATTATGACCGTGCACATGCGTAGATCAAATCGGGATCGGGATCCATCGATCGATAAGGGATCTAGATGTTGCAGTGATGAATACACTACATGTGTTGAAAGCAATCGCTTATTTTGTTGTATATATTAAATAACTATACTCCAAGACAAAACTTCAGATGCCTATACAATCTCCTTTGTTGATCAACGATTTCGAGTAGCAAATGTTCATCAGTTATCTTAAAAGGCGCGTCAATGTTTTTTTTTACTTGATATCTATTTAAAATATTTACAATACCGATAGAAGTAGACGGCAATGTTAGGTCCGTTATTTGTTAAATTGAAAATTTGAACTTTAAAATTAGTCAATTTGTAAAACATTTTTTAAACAGTCTACAGAAATTACTGAGAAGTCTATATTTCGCCAAAACTTTCACGATAGCAATTTCAGTCTCCATCGCTATCATAATAGCACCATGTGAATCTTCGTCTTTGTTCGGCTGTCTTCGCACATCCCCCCCCCCCCCCACACTCCTGAGCGCATTGATTGTGATTGGAGTAAATGATTCCGCATGATCTTGTTTGGTTTTTGCTCTGTTTACTATGTCTCGCTTGGTCGGTTGCGATGCGTTTAGTTCCTTTTTCGAAGTCGGTAGTCAATTAGAGGTACACTTTGTGCTTCTATACTTGTTTTCGTTTTTGATTTTGTTATTCTGTTGATGCATAAAAGCTTTTTATTGTGCCTTCTGCTCTTTAAGTTTTGTTTTCTTCCAAATTGTGCAATATTCAGTACTTCATGTTATTATTTCGAAGAAGATCCTTTAAAATATTCCAGCACAAGCAAACATGTTTATTTGGCCCCAAACGAGGATATCCTGTGTTACAGGAATCAGACACTAATATGAAAACATACATACATATATACGTTTTAATACACAAACTGTTACGCTGCATGGAGGTATTCTCCAAGTTCAAAAGAAGCGACAAATGGCTTGCATTGAGTGTTTATAGACGCACTGAATACTTGTAAATTTGCAGTATGTGCCTATCTGAAAGTCTAAACATGATATCAATGCAGCGTGCACAAAATGTAGGATCGGCATAATATGCATCCACTGTGAAGCTCTGAACAGGATGGTATTAAAAGCATCGCTCTTTTTTCTATAAACATGGAACAGCCAGTACCTGTTCCACTGGTATGCTCTAAGTTTGGCCCTGAGTAGTGAATAAAAATCTAAATACGGAGGAAAAACGGATTTCAGTTGTTTTTCCATGTTATATATCTAAGACTCGAATTTCGACTCAATGGGTGGAAATAGAGATATTCGCAGTAGGAGACTGTTGACGAGAGGGGAATTTGGGTGGAATTCTGGAAAAAGACTATCTTTATTTCAAAGTCATGCAAGTCGCAACATCGTGGGTGAACAATAACGAAAT
Source organism: Coleophora deauratella (assembly GCA_958295455.1). NCBI lineage: Eukaryota > Metazoa > Arthropoda > Insecta > Lepidoptera > Coleophoridae > Coleophora > Coleophora deauratella. The sequence goes on along the minus strand of OY282413.1, from coordinate 7,314,547 downwards.
ACATACATTCATTTTTGCAATATCTATAAATGTTTTTTTTCGTTTGCTCTACATACAAGTTGTGAATAACATACATTATTACAGTTTTCGTTTCATATAACTACAACAGCATGCCATTTTGCAACATCCTGTGCAGTTGAACCTGGAACTTTATGCGTTTGTCCATCTGTCATCGCCGTCACTAAAAACAAGCGATTGATAAAGTGTGTTTGTTTGTGTAACAGATTTTGTGTTTACATTCCTCGTTTATGGGTATAGGCTATTGACAGATTTAGTGACGACTCCTGAAGTTTAGATTTCATGGGAATTTGATTCGTTATACTCAAGTGAATCTTTTGATGAGGTCGACAGCTGTCAAATAGTGATAGAAATATTTTTGGTAATCAAGATTTCGCAGTGTGACTTCCCAATTATGGTCCCGTTTTAGACAGAAGTTAACATTTACATTACATACCTGACAAGAGTATATTCCCCATCACGTTTACAAGGCAGTGAGCTTTTAGTAACATTATACATCATTGTTATAAGGCTTACAATCAGAATCAGAATCATTTATTTCGCTTTAAATGTGGTATTCAGTTATCCTGCTGTCAGGGAAATGACTAATAATTACTCTGACAATGTGGTCTGGAACGATTTCTAAGTACTTTTAACTACCGACGTTATAAGTTTGAAGCCTTGGTGCTTATCTGTGCTAGCATCATTATCATCATCATCAGCCAAAAGACGTCTACTGCTCATGACATGTCTGTTTGCAGTATCGAGCGAAGCGCTCAATCGTGTAAACCGATTCGAATGGCCACCATTATACTGTTAACAATCCATAACGTCCCCACTGCTTTGGGTTTCTTCCAATACTTTGGTAAGGTTAGGCCATACTTCACACATGGGGGCCAAGTCCGGATTGGTCACCATTATACATTTGGAAGGAATTTCTAAAGAATCTTTTCCCAGACTACGGTAAACGAGATTTTAGTGACTAGAATATAGTATAAACCCTTTGGCACCAGACAATATTATGATAAATAGGCCGTTTGCAGATAGACGAACGTTGAATGAATGCGGAATTTATCGAATGCGCTTTGCGTATAAAATTCACGAAAATTCGTGGAGAATTCCGTATTTGCTAATGCATTTCTTGGAGCTTAAATACAGGGTGTAACTTTAACGTTAACTGGCGCATAAACTTATTATACTGAACAACTAATTTTGTTCTAAGAAGTGACGAGAACAAAAAAAGAACGCAAAACTTTTTGCACTTTTTTGTTGCAAATCGTTTAGCTGATTTATCAACTTTGTAAGCAATTTTTTACAGTTTGATCAAAGACACAGAACAAACGTGCAGTATAATGTGTAGATGCTGCAGTTTGGGTATTCTCCAACTATTTTGTTGCATCCTGTATATGTAGGAGTAAGCTAACACAGTGTTGATAATATGTATTATTGTATGTGGCCTAAAAGCTAACTTGAGCAGGGCTTATATTTTACTGTAATCTTATGTAGCCCCTCCTCTAGGAAATTCGACTTTTTTCTTTACAGGAAAATCTTGAAAGTCAAATAACTAGATTTTATTTTCACTAAATACACAATATTAAACCGTATTCCTGATATCTTTAAAATGACACAAGAAAATAGCTAGTTTTGTTAAATTCCATAAAATACTATTGCTTCAAAAGAGTCCAAGGCGAAATCGATTCGTCACCCGATTTAAATATCGATATTCGATAACCATCACACATCAATAAAATAACATCATCGTATTTTAATCGATGCAAACCGTCAAAGAGGCTTTATTGGAAGAAAAAACTTGAAAAAAAAATGGCCGACCGTCTCGATATAGTACCTTTTACCTTTTACAACGTAAAAACGACCACGACGATGCGTCTGGGTCACATAATGCATTATAATTTTATACAAAGATACAAACTGCGAGACTCAAATGAATATGCAGGGTCGATGAATGTACATTAGGGCCGTAAAGCTTATGAAGTTTCGGATACGGCTACGAATTAATCGCCAATTCAACGTTTTATAAGTCATCGTTTAAATCGAATATTTACATTAAGTATATGGTAACTTGTAAATGTGAAATAAAGAAGATATATTGATATTTTTAAACATATTTTTTTGCCACACTGTTCACTTAGCGCTAGGTGAATTATTACTAGCAGAAATTCTGTGACATTTTTTCGAATGAAGTTACTTGTAATACTATGAGAATTTATTCCCTGCAGACATTCAAGCAATAAGCACCTTCAAATAGTCATACTTTTGAGTGATTTCAAACTTTTTTCAGTAGACTTATTTCGGACTAGAGCGACATCAACCCTATTTCCATAATATTTAATAGTTAGGTTTCGGATGCGAATCTCCGTAACGTCCCTAGCGTATGCGATTGAGTTATTGTGATACCATACCACCACAGTGTGCACTAGCTTTTGCGTCGCGACGCTGTTTATGTTACATGTGTGTGAGTAGGCCGTGATAGGGTTGTTAAAAATGTTTTTTATTTAGAAAGATTAAGCTAAAGATAAGATTACGATTATTGATTATATATTTTATAAGATTATTCCTACATATAAAAGATAAATATTAAAGCGTACTGATTATTTTCTATCTATAAATACGAAAGTGTACAACTTTTGTCAGGGAATCTATACATTTAAAAATTTTGTTTTCCATATTCGACTGATCAATTATAGACGATTATAGGAAATTTGCTTGAATAGCATATACTATTTGCCGTTTTATTTCAATATAAAGTGCCTTAGTCTACTGTACACGAATGAGGCAATATCAAGAATTTCGACAACCCTTGCACCCAGCGCACACGCATCCGAAGAAATGCATATTTTATGACGTCTGCTCACATTCTGCGCGGTGCCACAAAGAAATTATACGCGCATTAAATCCGTGGAGGTGTTATTTTTTATTTATTTTTTATTTTATTTGTATGAATAAATACTTAGCCATTGCTTTGTAGTTTGTGGAAGATCTATTTGTCTTTTTATAGTATTGGGAAACTTATGTGTTTTCACTAAAATAGAGGAGTTGTATTTATTTAATAATATTTTAATTTTAACTACGGTGATCATAATAATTTTATTAATATCAGTGCAATGTCTCAGCATATAAAAAAAAGAAATGAGTAATGTTGAATTTGTTACTTCTTTATTTAATGTTTTTCTTTTTAGTTTTTATATAATCCATCAGTTAAGTTAAAAAAAAGAGAAACAACTTTATAGTATCACCCACCATCCCAAAAATTTTTAATCATATTCATTTTTTCTCAAGCAGTTCGACTCCATGGATTTCTGTAGTTCCAACAGAGGATATGCAGGCCGGCCTAAGTTAATTAACAAAAGGCAACGCAGACAGCAGCGCTTGCGCACGACGACGACGTACGGCTGTTGTACTGGGTTCGATTCCCAGCGAGGACAGGAAGTGATCTAATATGGATTAGATTTGATTTAATTTGTCTACAACGGTACTGCAATGATATTTAGAAGCAATATTTTAAATTATACAGTTTAATCTTGAATGTTCAATTGTTCATGAAGGAAGATTTAGTTTATAAAAGTTTAGATGAAATTTAAATATCTATGTGAGATATCTAATTATTGTTAAATGAAATTACCCATTTATCTATTTTTGCCAAAGATCGCAAAGATTATTTCATAATGAACCAAATAAACCTTATTTTATTTAAAATAAAGTTTTAGTTATCAGTGGGTTCTGTACAGAAATTATTTTTGTTTCGCTGTTATAAACACACACAAAGGCCTAAAATCTCAAAAGCTGCAGAGTAACTTATATCAGAAACTACACAGATTCCTGCTAAGTGAACATTTATAATTTTTATATTAATTTAAAGCTTTTGCTTTCCTTCGCTGTGCAGTTAAGAAAAAGCGTAATAAAAAAGAAATCAGTAGCAACTAAAAGTATAATCATGGTATAATCAGTCTCGAATTCTCATCGCGGAACCCTAAATCTATAGATTCAACGAGCACGTAAATCGATAATAAAACTGATAAATATTCACAAACACGTAATAAAGACAGAAAACATTCGGATATTCTCCCATCTAATTGCTATAATTAAAGATTTTTAATAAATCACATCTCTATCGCCGCGGGTGCGCGGGCGCACACCATAAAACGCGTTAGACAGGGACAGATATATCACCGTAAACCTGAGACAGAGCGAGACAAATATAGACCAGAAACGAAGTTAATCGAAGATGTTATCTATCGCCCGATGTGTCATTTATGGTGATATTTATTTTTATTTGTAATGTTAACGTCGGGTAATTTTGGTAATTTAATCATGTTAAGAATTTATTTACGGATTATTCCCATGTAGATGAAGATCTCACGTTTAACGATGTGGTCTCGATTTTTCAATAAGGTTAAGAATCAACTATGAATCTTTCATTGTACTTCCATTAAACTAATCTACTAACTAAGATAATGCCAATGGCTTACTAATATAGGATTAAAAATGCATAAGTTAACCTAAAAAAAAACTGTCTGATTTTATTTATGTAATCAATAGCTACTCTTGAAGAGAAGTCGTTCGTTTCTTGGAAGCTTATTATCCTTTGTTTCCTGTGCTTTAATGGAAATTCTAGGTATGTTTATGAAGGTAATATGGAATTAAATATGAACCCTAAGATTAGAAGATAAACCTAACCTGCTATAGGTAGGTAGTATTAACGATAATTTTAATACGAGGCTCACCCAAGACAGTATACATGTTAATGATTAATGCCGAGTCACGAAGGAGGCGCTTCTTGACATAATTAGTGACAGTTGTCATTAAAATGACAGTTAAAGAAGATAATTAAGTGCTTCAGCACAAAAGATTATCCCAAAGATGGTATTGTTTTGAAACAATGGACGTTATTAAAAAGCATTGGTGAAATATTTAAAACTGAAAACTTTTATTGGTAAGTAGCGTCAGAGGTTAATATATTTTTTTGGTTTACTGTTAGAAAATAGCATGGGCTTTAATTGTAAACTCAAATCCCCTAATTAGGTACATACTGTTAAATCAAAGTAATTTCATTTATCAGAAAGCAAAGGAAGTGCAATTTCTAACCTTTAACCCGAAAAACCCCTAACTCCTAATCCTAACCTAATTCGTACCAAATCACGCGCAATTTAAAACTAAAGCGGGCCATTCACGCACCGACAAACTGCGCGGTAGTCGCACGACAATCGGCGCTCGCGCACCGGACGCGAGGCTAGACCATTACACCGTAAATGGGAAACGCTATTTGCCTATTTGTGGGAGACCCCTCGGTAGGGTGACCATGGCTCACAGGATGCCTGTACAGGTGTATTTATGTTATGTTCTTATTGGAAAAAATATAGAGACCTAATCTATAAAGTATTATAATTTATTTAACAATTATGACAAGAGGATTATTTTAATTTTGTTTGGCATTATTGTTGCTAATATTCGAGTAGTTCATGCAATGATCTGGTATTATAAATAAATAATAATAAATAAATAAATATCCGGGACAAATCACACACGATCATCTGGCCCCAAATGGGATTCGCTGTATTATGGGAACCATAGACTGTAATAATACACAGACACGTTTAAATACATACATATATTTAGGTATAATACACCCAAACACAAAGAAAACAAATCTGTTCATTACAGAAACGTTTGCCCAAAGTGGGAATCGAACCCACGACTCTCGGATCAGTAGTCAGGGCCGCTAACCACTGAGCCATCGAGTCAGTCAAGGAAGATTAAGGAGACAAAAATAAGAAAATGTGACATGCTATCACAATTATAATTATCTTACAACAAAACTGATAGAAACTGAATACATGTCCTTAAACAAAAGTTCACCATGGACACCCTAAAAATGTTCAGGGAAACTTGGGGCAGTCGCTTCACAATATTATCCAATAAAATAAATTTGACATTAGGTTAGCATTTCGAAATATTTTATTGGTAACCGACCCGACAACACGACAGTCCCTCCTGAAAGTGCTACGTTTTCACAACTAAAGTATCCTGAATATGATTGTTTGACTGACTCGGTGGCTCAGTGGTTAGCGATCCTGGCTACTGATCCGAGAGTCGTGGGTTCGATCCCCACCCAGGGTAAATATTTCTGTGATGAGCAGATTGGTTTGCTCTGTGTCTGGGTGTATTATATTTAAATATTATGTCCGGGTATATGTATGTATATCAGTCTCTGGTCCCCATAGTACAGGGAATCCTAGTTTGGGGCCAGATGACCTTGTGTGATTTGTCCCGGATATTATTATTATTATTGCCTTCACAACATTTTGGCGTGTGGAAATTTGCTGCCTGTATTAATTAAGAAACAGTTTTTTTACTGTAAAGAAATTTCTATGTAAGTATTAAAATTTGCAATAGCTTCTAAATTTAAAAAATATACTAAGACAATGAATAAGCTTTTTGTAGAGAGTCTAAAGTTATCCTATCTAACTTTCGAGAATTCATTTTGCATTTTCACTAGCATTTTCATGCATCGGATTCGATCTCAGTACTTTTGATTAGGAGGCACTTAGTCGCTACCGTCAAGTCACCGATCCTATTGAACGCGATTCAAAAAAGATCACAGGACAAGCAATACGACTATTAACCGCTAGAGCAAACTACTCGTTTTCCAAATGTTGTACCTTCTATTTGAACTAAACAGGTGCATGTAACTGTTTGTACACAATAATGAGATGCGCGGGAGTTGGAACTTCAAACACTAACTACTTATTATTACCGATAACTACTAAACCGACCACAGTTTCACCCCAAAACTACATTTGTAATGATTTGTATCTCTTTACAAGCAGCCGCGAAATGTGACACGATACTAATTTATTCAAAATTTGTCATTTCTGTATTCAAAGTCAGTTAATTGACTATTCTTTGACAAATATTGGTCTTAGGGCCGTTGAACTTGTGTGAAAGATGTTTGAAAATGGAACATTCCAAATACAAAATGGATGACTAATCAATAGAAGACAACACTGTGAAGTAACGGAACAACTGTACCTAACATTTTAATTGTTTCTATTTTCAATTTTGAAAAAATAAAAACCTATTACTGATTTCTTTGCTCTAGTAAACTTCAATTTTTCTTCAAATTAGGGAAGTTATTCCCTACGTTATCTACAATTTCTAAATCCTTTTTCTGTATCAGTGGCGAATATATTATACAAGAAAAACCCAGTCATAGGCTACAACTTTAACCATTCTGATTGACAGTAGCTTCTCGTTGCGTTCCCCAACGGGTCCCTCACCCGGACCCTCTCCACAATAGCAGAAACCGCGACAATCTGTGGCAATCTGCGGCAATAGAGGCAAATTCAGTCAATTGGGCCCCGGCGGCGGCCGCTAATGACTTGACTAGCCTGTTTACCATATCATCTGGGTGACGGATGCCACCGAAATGGAATGGACGAATTATATCGTTAAAATTGAGGTACCTACTTTATCACTTATTTTTAGTTCGTAGTAGAATAGTAGAAAATATTTACTAAATTATAGTTATTTGTTCATATTTTAAACCATAATAGAAAGTAGTAACCTATTTACAGTCTTTTGAAATTTTTATTCGATAAAATGATTTTAAATAGAAAATTATTCTTCAAGCCTGTCATAATAATAATTAATAATGTTCTCACAAGACAGCAGAAACCGTAAATGCCTTAATGTCGACAAATAGGACGTTTCATAATTTTAGCGACACGACGTCTCCTCGGTGGGCAATTAGCAGCGTTTAGCGAATTTCAGTTTCCACCATGCGCTCTAATTATGCGTCAGGCGGTACTGACATGTTAACCTCGTGCGCAGTCGAGTGGAAAGGGATACAGTTTTTACAGGAATTCGGAAAGGCTTTCGTGACAAAGAAGATTATATGTACAAACATAGAAGAAACCGTTCAAAAGTGTTTTTTTTTTTACCTCGCATTAGACCATTGGGCCTACATCTACTATCAGTGACGTACGTTTTAAGAAATAAACTTTTACGTTCATTAAGATAACAAGGACAAGATATTTTCATTTGTTATTTATAGACAAGTCCGGTAGCGGCCAGTGCGAACAAATTAAGTTTTTTTCAATAACAATGAATTTATCAGTTCTTTTCAATTCAAATTACGCTACAAGCAGAGATAAGGAGCCAAGGTCGAGAAGTCAATTAGCTTTCAATAATTTTTGTGGGTATTGTCCGTTTGGCGGTATCAAAAGTTTCCCATCTTAAAAAAAGGCAATACCACATTGATACCAAAGACATTTGTCTGTGTTATCTATAAGTTGGCTTTTACTCATGAAAGCAATTGAAAGCTTAAACCGAATAACTTTTGTTAACTATACGTTTCAGTCCACGATAAAAAAAAACACATAAACACATGAGCCTTTAGATAACTAGATAGCCTTTAGATAGCGGGTGGTAGGACCTTGTGCGAGGTCCGTCCGGATCGCTACCACCATTTTACTCGCTAATCCTGCCGCTAAGCAGCAGTGCTTGCACTGTTGTGTTCCGGTGTGGAGAGTAAGACAGCCGAGGAAATTACAGGCACAAGAGGCATTTCATCTTAGCCCTCTAGGTTGGCAACGCATCTGCAATCCCCTCCGGGGTTGCAGGTGTCTATGGGCAGTGGTGATCACTTACCATCAGGTGACCCACTTGCTCGTTTGCCTTCCTTATCACATAAAAAAAAAAAAAAAAAATAACTTTGTAGTGAAACCCTTATTTTACACGAATAGGTTCACGAAGGGAAAAAACTCGTTCAATTTTAAATAACAAATATTAAAAAGATGTTAAATTAAATGAGTTGTGTCTGCGTTTTGGTGTATTGTGCGGAGCTTCTAATAGGCACGTTCAGTGACTAGATAAACTACTATATTTTTACTGAACAGATCATCGGTAAAGTAAAACAAAGCTTTAAAACTTTATGGGCACTTACCGCTAGCTTGCAGTTTTCTCTCTTGCGAGTCCTCTGCGTCCATAGGCGATTGTTTTTGAAAGAAACCCTGTAAGAAAAACAGTATTTTTCAATAATATAATATAGTTAAGGTAGACAGGGTTCTCATTTTTAGAGATAATACATAGTGAACACCAATGGTAGTCTTATTCGATTCGGACGGTAACGTCCTACTCGCAAAATGTCCCGTGTGCTCGAATTCTCGAAACGCCTTGAATGGCGTAGGCTTGTACAGAGGCAAGTAAGCGATTTCGAGGAGCAGCGTAAAACTGACCTCGACACGAAACGCGAAGAGCTGAAAGCCCGTCCACCTGCCGCCATTCAGTACCATTATGTAGACGGCGTAATCACGTGCCCCCAATGTGCACGGGGGTTTGCCGCGAAAATTGGCTATATTAGCCATATTCGGGTGCACCAGCGCCAACAAGCCGACTAGGAGTCGAAGTGGTCGCCATGACCGAAATCGGTCGGATGGTTCATTCAGGGAATCCAAGTTTGGTCCCAGATGACCGTGTGTGATTTGTCCTGGATTACGTAAGATCAGACTGTAAACTATGGTAACTACTAAATGCCTCTAAGAAGCATGCTATAATCTGTCGGGCAGAGATACCCGGTGCCTTTTCCAGAATACAAGGCATTTGAAATAGAAATAATTTATTTGTAATAACTTAGAATCACTTTCAACCTAGCTCTTTAAATTCGACAAGACACTGCTAACTCGTTAGGTAGGCCGTTAGCTTTTTGCAACCCTAGTAAAATATGTAAATAAATACAATAACAAACCTGCATTTGCAGATTTGCCAGGTCTTCCAGGTTCTTCCGCATCAGAAGGCTGTGCTGCTCGAAGTCCGACACGCTGTTGCCAGCACTGGAGGTGGTCGATTGCTCCTGCGTCATCGAATCGAAAAGTAAGTTAAGACTGCGTCAGTATGAATATTTTTAATATGGACGATAAACTTTATTTTTTACACAATCGCTGAACTTTTTTCTCTCTTTACACATATAATTCTGTAACTCTATGGTTACTTCAGTAGCATATACACACACAGGGCGACTTTATATTTGATGGCAAGCGTGTAGTTTATTTATGAGTGGACTCTACCAATTGTACTTTAACACGAATAAAGTCAGTCTGTATAACTACACCGTATTATTAACCAAGTCATACTTTGTCAGTTCTTTTTACAACATAATATCATCAAAATACGAATAATTACATACAATAATGTATTTTCCTTAATAAAAGTCATATGATGTGAAGCCATTATTAGAAAACCCATTTTCTTTGGGGTTCATACCTGTCCGTCAGCATCCCTTGACACACTAAGGTCCAAGGTCTGCTCTCCATCATCAGAACTGCCCTCCTCCTCCTGGCCCTGTCTGCTGAAAAGCCTCATTGACTGTTGGTTGATAATCTGCAGCGCTCTTTGCCTGGTGGAAAGAATAAAGAATTAAATTCATTTTACACACTAATCGAGACAGAAAGTAATAACATTATAAAGTAAAATTTTGAATGTAAACTATCCATTTCAAGACGTGTTAAAACTAACATCGATCGACTTACTCAAATAAAAAAACAATTTTATATTTATTTTTATAACATAAAAATGAAGTTAATGAGACAATGCTAAGGTTTAGAAACTGGACACAAGATCACACTATTCTTGTAGAGACTACAAACGCGGATCTGTCTGAATTTATATGCTTTTGGGTGTTCATCCATTACTCACCTTTGAGCCTCAATATCATTGTCAGGTGTCTTCGGTGGAGTGATATTTGTTGAACCTTCATCTTCGGTAGCTGATGATGATCTTCGGAGGCCACTTTCACCGTCACCAGAATCATGTCTCCGCTTCAGACTTAGAGGCAGCTGGGTGAATGGTTTACCTGGACAGAAGATTTTAGAATGAGCAAAAACGAGCACCAGATCACTCAATGTTGACATAAAGTTTTGATGCCTTAAAATCTTCTTGAGTCGTTTTTGCTTTATACATGTGTAATAAGATCAGAAATATTCTTAGATATGACACCATAATAAATTATAATGACTACCAATCATCAAACTGATTCTTTTACGATAACTTACCTTGAAGAGCTTCTAAAGCTCTAATCTGTCCACTGATTGCATCAGCAACCTCATTTGACGATAACCCATATATCCCTAGCAGTTCCTTCATTGTGTTCATCGCATAGTCTCTCAGTATCCTATTGGTTGCATTAGAGGCATCACCATTAGTCGGCTGTTCGGTCGTGTCCATAGCTTCTTGATTATCTCCTATCCTATCATTTGCATTTATATCCTGACCTTTATTCTCTTCATCTGAATCCGAATCCCTTCTCCGCGGGGGAGAATTAGTTTTTATTAATTGTGATATAGCAAAAGGATTTTTGGCACAGAAACTCTTATTTTGCATATTACTAAAGTTCAATACTGTTCGTTCCTTGTCAGCGTCAGTTTCAATGTGTAAGCTATTTAAATACGAACGCTGGAACGTATCTACTTTCTTATCATCGAGTAATCTATTTTGGTAATTTGAGTCTATATTTTCGTTTGAGTCTGTACTCAATCTTCTACTAAGGTCTACTGCACCTCCTTTAAGAAGGCTGAAGTTTTTGACTTCTATTTTGGAGTACTCTTCAGTGTCTTCAGGGTCGGGGGAAGTTCTGTCATTGCCATTCATGGGGCTTTCTTCGCAGTTGCCACCGTTGGAGTCTTCGGAGAAGGATGTAGCGTTAGGTGCGCAGCGGGGTTTAAAGTTCTTGCGTTTGTTTCGTTTCGGCATGTTGTAGTATGGCGACATATCGGTGATCTGGTCCTCTTGGCTGTCGCCGGGCTCAGGCCAGGGTCCGCCCCCATGGTGGAGGTATAGAGGCTCCTCCGGCGTCGGCTGCAGCCTCTCATGGACCGATTCCTGGTGCGCTGCCATGGCAGTAGTCATCGCAAATTTTGAAATCTTTCACCCCACGCGATCAATCGAACGTCCGTGTCCTCCCTGCAACAATACACATACCTTAACCCCGTATAAACAATCAAATTGTGTGTTGAATTATTTTTTTGTGTCGAATAATAACAGTGATTCATGCTGGTTCGATTAAAACGAAACAATGTATCGAGAGGAGACAATAGTCTTTTGTTGACAATAAGATTAGCTGAATACTGTGGAATGTTTTGAATTCAAATTTAAATTTTCTCTTCATTGTTTTACAATATTGCAATTCGGTTATGATTGTTTTTGATAGTTTTAAGGTAACACCAGACTTGTAATTTCAAAGAAATAATATATTTAAAACAATTGTAGTTACCTGAGGAAAAGCTTCATGGAGAATAATATTTTCTAAATGGCCTCATTAATATTGTAATCAGTCTTCAATTTCAGCCAGTTTTGTGACATCTGAAACAAAAGAAAAACGTTTAATTTATTTTCGGAATTCATTTCTTATAATAACAAACCTAAGTTAACAATACAGCCAACCGTTTCAATATTAAGTGGCTTTGAAAACCTATTGGTAAAGGTATAAAAAAACGAATTACTTTACAAAGTGCTTCGACTTCTAAATTGAAACTTAACGTTACGAAAATCCACTTAAAATGTTATTTAACAAATTTGCATGTTCCACTCGATCCGGGGCTTAGTCTAGTTTCTTTCTAAATTTTTAATAACGTATCATTACTCAAAATTACTTTTATAATGAAATGAGATTTAACCGAGTCCCAGATTTTAGATATTAAGTGGTCAAACAAAAAACTTCTAAACATGCGAAATCTGCGTAAACCAATTTACCGTATAAAAAACGAATACTTTTCTAGTAGAATACACGTAATACTGTAATTTAAAAATAATTATATGTAATAAAAAAACCGTGGAACAGCACACGCATCGATCAAACAAGTCTCTATGAAATTAATTATATTCAACATATTGGATCTATTTTCGAGGAAACGAGATCGGAGTCGAGGCGAGTAAAAAATTATTGTTCCACTTTGTACTTAGCTATACGTACTCAACTAATAAAGTCCTCCTAAAGTATATTCAGTAGATTTTTTTTATATTATTGTTTTGCCTTGTCCAAAGCGTTTTCAACAAATAAAATTCTACAGTATGTTCACTACGATAGATACACCTCTTTCATAGTTTTATATTAATCTGCGCTTTACAATGTCTTATCCAAATTTTAAAGTAATATAAGAACAGCTAGTAACTCTTATGAATATTATACCTAATCAAAATGTTTTTATTTATATAGATGTTGTACACATTCTTTTTTAATCTATTTTTTTTACCAAGTGCCTTTTAAACATCTTGATCTCTTTATTGTTTCGAATTTTCTGAAACGAAAGTTGTTGATAACTCAAGTAATTAACTGTATAATGTTGTTAAGTAGGTCAGATTACTTCGGAGCAAAGATCTCGGGACGAAGCGGAACCGACCAAAAAACGTGTATTCACGTCGGAATTGGTAACGTGGCGGTATACAATTACTCATTAAGAGATACAAATAAGAGTTACAAGTTACAAATAACACGGCCTTCGATCTTGTTTTCGGATCACTTCTAGATAGGTCTCTAGCTAATGTGAGTAAAAGTTGTGTAAAATAAAGTTTCAGTATCGCAAGGTTTCGTGCGAGGCATTTGTTTACCCGACTGTCCGGATGGAGGGTTAAGTTTTTCAGATGTATACATACATGATGTTAAAAAAGTGCGTTTGAAACTTTAAGGGGTTACTCAGAATCAAGTCTAGAATACAGGAAAAATATTGAAAAATCTGATCTACAATTTTTTTGCAGTTTCCGATACTAAATCTAAATAGTGAATCAAGAATTTTTATGGGAAACTGAAAATAAATTGTAGATCGGATATTTTCAATATTTTTCCTGTATTCTGTACTTGATTCTGAATAACCCCTTAAAGATTCAGATCCACTTTTTTAACAACCTGTATGTGGATATTCGTTAGCAAATCGTAGCGTCCGCGTCCCCACAGCTGGGTAGAATATACCACGCGGGGAGCAAGTCCAGTTTAGGTGCTAATTGAGGAAAGGATTATTAATTAGGTAACAATAAAGTATAAAAGCAAACATTCTATTTATGTATTTGCAAGCAGTTAAATAACATCCTGACTAACATATCTAGATTCCAGATCACTTAGCAACATATACGTATTACCTATAAAGCACTTAAAACATGTTTTTACGAATCAAAAACTTGATCTCTTTAACAGATTTTCCTGCATGACTCAATGTGTTCTTTTTTAAATGACTCCACATTTCCAAGACCACAGATGTCCGTCTACTGTATCAAAAATGTTTTAAAAGCTTATTGAGTTAATGTCAAAAAATTAAATAAGTTTAGAGGACAAATCCGGTTATGACTCCGGTTTCAAATAAAATTATAACTCATTGGACCGATCTATAAAGAAACGTGTGTGCGTGCGCACAGTGATCTATTTTTTTTCTACAAAAAATAATACGTAGCTATGTACGTAAGTATATGTGTCACATTATCTTCGAAACTTATGTTGCGGTAAAAGTATGAAGCTTCGAGTTTAACAAAAAGGTCTAATAAAAAAACTCTTATATCATTCACATCTTCACGTGTGGTCAAGTCGCGGCCATAGACTGGTAATAAATAATTTAGCAAAGTCCGTGTGTTACTCTAGCACTTGCATTATTTGACCTACCGATGACGCCGCGCAGCGCAGCGCAAGTTGTTTTCCACTGAAACTAGAAGTACCAAGACATGTCGAATTTCTCAGGGTAACTGCAACATATCTAGCATTACGTAGGCAGAGCTTTGAATTTGTCATTAATATTCAATTTCGGTACGCATGATTTTTATAACATAATTACGTATTTTTCTCGGCGAGTCATCGATCATAACTTGACAAAAAGTGGTTTAAATTTGACTATATTATATTTTAATTAGACACCTTTGTCTTGTCATATAAATGTGTTTACTATAGAAGTGATATCAGGTTTAAATTTTATTAAATTTTAAGTTCAATATAAAAAAATATTTATACCGGCCTATGCTGTTACACAGGGGATTTTTTTTCTTTTTTCTGATGCAATTAAAAATGACTCCGAAAGATGGAAGCGGGCTTATCCAGATTTCCCTAAACAATGAGGGACTGGCTATATTATTTGCATGCCGGAACACATGCTTTTTGCATTCTATTAACATTGATATGTGATGGTATAAGATGGTCAAGCAGGCTCAAAAAATTCCCCAACCAAATCGAAAGAAAATTATGTAGTTAAGTAAGTTCTAATTACTTCAAAAAACAAAAGCTACATCACAGACCTTCATTATCTACAAGAACCCAAAGGTTCTATCCAAACTACTGAAAATCGTGACATGTTGACAGACGGTCGTTTTCTACTGTCAAACTTGTGTCAAAGTTATAATAGTTTGACATGTAAAGACAGGCATACGTTATCGAAACCTGTCGATCGGTTTACCAATGTTTTCCAAACTTGCTTAAGCTTTCGGTCGATGTGACGTGTTAGACGTGTTAGAGCCCTTGACGTGGAGCTTAGAGGTCCAAGATTCGGTGAAATTATCTCGTGATTGGATATAGTGTAGAGTGAGATAATCTCAATGGCTTACCAATTATACATTTAATAAAGTAAGATTTCTCTCCTCACCTCGACTTCACTTAAATATTTGATATAAATGTAGATAAGTAAGTACCCATTAGCGATTCCTGGAACAAACGTCTAGAGTCTAGAAAGATAAAGTTATGTATTTACTTTTAACCCGTTCACGTCATAACAACACATCATAATTAAAACCATACGTCCACACAAATCCCATATTCAAAAGACCTAAACATGTTAAACTTAGACGAGGGCGTAAAAATTCATTACTTTATTATTGTAGCTCCTCACAAGAACCTTGTCTCACTAAGCACTAATAACTGAAGTTGAAAAATGTTTTCATTAGTTAACGTAGCTCCAAAGTAGCTCAAAAGCGCAGCAATTTTCATTCGCAATTATATCTAAATATGAAGTACTTTTACCTGTGCTGTCTTTTCCTAATGTTCAAGCTTTGTTCATTTCATACTAAATTTCTTCGAAATCGGTTACCATTCCGATTTCCGAAACCACTAGGTTTAGCTGTGAAAACGTAACAGACAGACTGACAAAGATAATTTTGCTTTAACGAGTATATAAATAAATAAAATAAATATAATAAAAAATGGTAAAAAAGGGTATTGTATGGTAGTTACTAACGGTAGTGTCCTTAAACATGGATTTTAATTATGAGTATTGATAAGTCGCTATATAAAAAGCCTCTTCCATGAATATTTCTTACAAAGGTCTATGTTCGCAAAAATGTCCTACCTACCTAAAAAAACCTTCATAGCAACCTTGGAAACAGACTTAAGAACTCGATCAGAAACCAATCTATTGTTGTTTGGTCACAAATAAAAATTGTATTGCCGATAGTCATTGTTTCATTATTAACAACTAATTGAAGTATTATATTATAGTTAAGACTCGGTGTTAAAGGTCGCGCTGTTAATTAAAGCTCAATAACAATTGTTACAAAATAGGCTTTGTTTAGGAAAAAAGTTCGAAATGAAATTTGTTAAGGTACATAATTCTTTATGGCGGATTTCTTTTCGAGAAACTTAACAGAATTTAATAAGTTCGCTGTAATCGTATAGCTTTCCAATTTCCATATAAAGTTGATCATTTTATGTGAATAAATAAAGTTTTTTTGTATATTTTACATTTGAATTAGGTGCGTAAAATTATTTTTAAGAAAAAGATCATTCTGTACTATAAACATAAAATGAACACTCCGTATAACAATTAAAGCAACTAACCAATGAAAGTCGATTAGCTACAAACATCCTCATCCTTATATTAGGGCTGGCCTACATTATTCTTCATAAATAAATACGTGATCCACATAAAAGGTCTCACAGATATCTAATTTGGGTCCCATTCCAGCACCAAGGTAAAATTTTCCTGACAAGAGTCTGTCCCTTTTATACTTAGAAGATTTACAATAGGCTATTCCGCTGTAAGGGTACAAATTTCTCTCACGAAAGTGTTCCGGAACGCTTTCTTAAAACTAATTATTTTTGTCTTCTACACTTTTTTTTACTATAAAAAAAGTTATCTAGAACTCCTTTCGCAAACTATCTATCTCTTTAGTTATAGTTCTTGGTAAAAAGATATTCCGTCTCCTGGATATAATTACAACATAACGACACAACAGTTTTGTCCGTTTGTTTGAAATAGTCCAGCGTATGTCCACAAGTCACGTAACAGGTCGCATCCTTAAATGTGTATCGGTCCTTATAGGTGACAGCCTTCGGTTGAACAATGTCCAATAATAACAATAAAATAAACACATATCGCGCCAAGTGCGCAGGCGCACCTTTAAATATGTCAGACAAAATGACTGCTAAAAGATTTATTAATAAAAAATATGCATTTCATTACATTACAATATGTTAATTAAAAGCTTTACAAAAATTATATGCTAGCTCCTGTCTATGGATCCATAGATTTGCTCTGCGGAGATCTTCCTTATTTCCTCAGCCTATTTTATCTTCAATCTTCTATAAAAATAACTTTATTTTTTATATACCTAATCTAACTTGTACTCAAATCTTTGGTAAAACTGATAAAATCATCGCAAAGAAAAAGTGTAGTCGAAAACAAAATTATCTTAGTTAACCACGAACGTACTTATTATATAAAATATTACACAAAATTACTAGTTGCCCACAGACGTCAAAACTTACTTATCTACAAGTTTTTAATGTAAAGTGGAAGAAAAAACTGTTGCCTCTGGCAAACTATAAATTTTTAATGTAGAAAAGTTGCCGTTTTGAAATTGTTCTAATGCATGGAAACCACCTACACCCACGCTCTGACGACGATCATAATGGTCTAATTTAATTATTTATCGAGTTATAAAATCGATGGATTCGATTACCGCACACGATTAATCATTCGGAAACTATTTTGATCTTTCCGATCTTTCGAATTCCGCCGGTTTCACGATTTGTCGGAACGAAGGAGTTTTTATTTGTTTTTTTTTTCCTCTAATGTATGATCGTTGTATATGATTGATATTGCCAGTTTTAATGTTTTTTGTTCATGCGGTAAGTAAAAAAGATCTTATTATGTTAAAGTACCGGGGCAACTTAATTTTTGAAATTTTTCGCTATAGGCTAGGCACGTCATTATGTTTTACAAATTGTCTGATTTATCAATGCCATTTAAGTGAGTTATGATTTTAAGTTATGCCGTAGAGCGTACATTAACTTTGTATGTACTTATCTATCTATTATTATTAAAAACAAATACTAAAATAATGTGTGTAATTAATCACTGCTCAGTTGCAATGAAACGTGCTTTTTTGTGTAAAACTAGTAATTTAACCCAGTATTTTTATTAAAACGTAATTGAAAAATCCTTGTGGTTGGTGCCGTGTGCTATCATTAATTTATACTACCAATGCTTGAAAACTATGGACATACATTTTTTATTGAGAAAAATGATATTGCATCTTCTCACGCATCAATTTACGAATGCTCATTTTAAATTAAAAAAAAAAACATATTGGAAAAATAAGGTAATCATTATAGGCCGTAAAGTTACCAATAAAAACGATTAACGCGATTTGAATATTCAAATTCAAATATCGAATGGTCTTCCAAATAGTGAATGGAATCGCTTTATTAAAGGGTTAGGAATGTATAGAATGAGTAAGTGATGAAAACATATTTACTATTATCAAATACAATAGATATCTCGGCATTATTTAAGATAAAGAAAAATATTTATTGCTAGGATTAGAAAATTGAAATGTTAAAAAGAAAATGTTATATTGACTTTATGTACAATACAATAAAGAGTTTTGTAAAGTACAATATTAAATAAATAAAGATAAATAAAAACAAAAAGGTATGATATTTTTACAATTTAATAAAAAACATGCGTAAATTATGAATCGTGCAATTTTCAAATAAAGTATGCAAGGTATTTCGTAGCGGCCGGTCTACGAGATTCGTAGCGCAGTGCGTAGTTCGAGCAGAACTGCGTGCGCGCAGCTTCCTGCTTTTTGTTTGTTTTCTGTCGCTCGATATAAAATTTTATTAATATGTTTATACGTTTAAGAAGATATTAGATAATTTTAAAGTTATTTTAGTGATTTCTTTAAACAGTTTTTAATTTATAAATGGAAACCTGTTTAACATAGACTACTGTATCTACATGTATTAAGTATGTAATAAATATTTTTTAAGTTTAAAATATAATAATAAAAATAAAAGAAAATGTTATAATATATTAAATAACATGTCTATGAAAATAAATATATACTTATATATAACTTTGTAATCTTACCGCATATTTACACTATTTGATCAATAGCCGTTAAAATGAACGGCAATTTTCAATCACAGCGAAAAAGATTAAAAGTTTAGCCGTTATAAACTTAGTAACATCAATTAACAAGCTTGTATTACAAAGTAACAGTTAAAATTAGTCTAAGAACTATTTAGATTTCGTGGTTTTATTTGGTCTGTGATGTGTCAATAACGCAGGTTAACTTACTGAAGACACGGTCATAAACAAGTTGCGTTTTGACTACAAGTGGCATTTATGTCATCGTTACTCTGCAAGGTTGGCTAAGTTGGTTATATCAGTTGTTATATTTAAATGGCAGTCGTTAAAGGCCTTGAAATTAACTAAAAAGTTTACCTTACACTGGACTTTGCCACTAGCCCCAAAACCTCCACCAATCCGGACTATGGCCCGGTATGTGGAGTATGGCTTAACCTTCCCGAAGTATGGGAAAAGCCAAAGACACTACGGGTTGAAGAAACAAATAAGGTAGATATTGATAACTTGAATAGCCGGTAAAAATTAAACTATAGATAATCCTAGCATTGTAATAAATAACATTGTCTATTTAAAATAAAAAGATTTGATTTGCTCATGGATAGGTATAGAAACTATTTACAGCTGTAGCTGCGCAGCAAAAGAAAATGGCAATTAAGATTTCTTCTTTTTTACCATCGAGTTCTACAACCATTCTACAACCTAATCATTTGTGTTGTACATATTATTTAAAAATACCCTTATAAAGATTTATGTTATTGTATTTATTTATAACAGCAAAAATAAGTAAGATTTGCAGATATGTACATTTTTATATATTTAGGTACTTTATACACGATAAACTAATTGGCAATAAAACTTTTAAAGAATTATCTTATCAAAGCTATGTAGGCCTATAAACTTTTTCTCTATGGTAAATTCAAATAAATTGATTAACTGTCAACCGAAAAAGTGTTAAATTCGAAAACCAGTAGTTATCTGTTTGTTAACCGAGCCCGTAATAGCATCAAAAAAACTCACTTAACATTCTAACCTGCACCGAAAACAAAAATTAAAAAGTCAACGTTCTAAATTTGAAAACGGCGTTCGAATTATGATTTAAAACGTGTTCCGGAGAAACTTGGTGTTTCTAAAAACGAACTTCTAGCGGCCAGTCATTATACATACGGGTAATGAGAGTTGACATACGAGTCGAAGGGACATTACTATACTTACTCTTTGTCTCGCTTAGTATAACTTTAATAAGTATGAGAAGACCAACAAAATAGGTTTTTTTTGGTAATGAAAAGGAGAGTTGTCGGTTAATAACAGAAACTTCGGTCAGTCTTTATTAATTTCCTAATTAATTAAGTAATGCGACATATAATGTTATAGTATGTTAAAAGTAAGGCAGTTTGTTGTATTTATTTACTGATCTTGATACATTAACTCAAGCATAGCCATTCATATTGTGGATATTTGAAAAAAGATTTGCCACCGTTAATAGAAAATTATTTTTTGATAATTGGTTGATACTAATAAATGAATACGTATACCATGAATTTGCGGCTAACAAAAAGTTTAAGTACCTATTAGTTGTGATTTCAATTCGCTACACCACAATCGTACAAATAATTTGAAAAGCATGAGAGAAGATAAAAATTATAATCCATTCACTGAATGCAATGTATACTTAGAAATCAATAAACAAAAGCAATTAGCTGTTTATGTACAAGGCGTGAGTCCGTTTACTTTCGAAGCTTATAATCAAAAGCTCTTCTACGGCCGCATTACTCTTGTGTTCAACGAAGATAGTGTACTTTATAATAATATAATGTTTCAAATATTTCAAGGCTAACCGTTCTCAGCTGTCAATCATAATAAGCTATCTATCTTTGTCTGATTTATATGTATCTCTGTACGGCCGTCTCACTCGATCTTACTCGCCCGATCAGCCGCCTCGAGTTCTTTATTTGAAAATTTGATTTTAAATGTGGAATGAATAAGCATTATCTTACGGAATCCCTTCTTTTATTTGAATTTTTAATTTCTTTTTTACGGCTGACTACTGGCTTTGTGATTTTTTTCCTTTTAATCATTTTCGGCCGGGATTCTTGTATTACTTTAAGATTTATTAGAAGATGTAGGAAACGTGTTTCGAGATGTGGAACTTTTGTGGTTTTCGTCTTTTTTCTTTAACGTTGAGTTGTACATCGATAAAAATTTTGTTGTTCACAGTTTTGTAAAAACATGTTCTCTTTTCACCCGATCTTCTGGCATTTTTCTCGAGTCACGTGAGATCTTTTTGTTTACGAAATTGGATACGTGCATTTATTTTAGCTGCCAGTAATTAATACAATTGGAATTTTGTGGATGGAATCTGTCAAGTTTGTTATTGTAAGACAATTCTCGAGTGGAATAAGTGCCGAATAAGCGTCTGAGTATTGTTAATGTAGAATTTTAATTATTGTCGTAGGCGTAAACTATGTTTTCTGCCGACGACATAATTTGTAATAATTTGCTGGTACTGGGTCTCTTCTTATTTCCCCCTATACAGTAGTTTTCTTTTGTAGGAAGGTATTAAAACGGAATAAAGGTTACAATTATTGTTAGCAACTCTTCCTCTTATGGTTAAATTTAATAGCAACCTACCTAGTCATAACTACCTCAAAAAATTGAGAATGAATTAATAATTGATGTAAGAAAATCTTATATTTTCTATTAGGTACTAGTACTAGAGATATAGATAAGGATAGGAATAGAAGAATTTTAGCTAAAAAATCTTACACACTATACGTTCTCGGCAGACGAACTCTCTTGACCAAATTATGTCATTGTTATTATGTTAGTAGAGCAAAGAGATTGTATTACACTGCATTTTTGCTAAATGCGTCACTCTATTTCTTAATAATTACCGTTTATTGTGAAATGAATCACGATTTATATGTAAAATTAAATAAACATTTAACCATTCAAATTCAAACAAAAATACAAGTATATATGTTCATACGTATTGTTTATTTATAAAACTCACTCATTTAGGGATCAATATTTGAAAAAAAAAAAAAATTCCTCCTTGCAACACCAGGCAACTGCTATTTATTTATATATACCTTGTGAAATCACAGTTAAGTTGTGTGACACTCGATAAGAAGAAGAAGAATTACTCAGCCATACCCTTTAAAGAACGTATATTCCAATTTTCAAATTTCTATCTTAAATGGTATAGTATATCACAGTATTGTTTTATAAATTTAATATCATATAGGTATCTCTATAAAAATCTGTCACGCGTTAAAAGAAAAACCTCACAGTTATTACATGAGGCTTCTTTTCAAAACGCGACCTTCACTTCACCAGACATGACCCAAACATCAGACCACCACTAGACATGAGACCACCAACCCATTCCCATAACAAGTCCTACGCACAAATCTGCGAACGAACACTATAGAAACACAACACCCCCATAACACTAATATAAACAACGCAAAAATGTTATTGTTACCCATTAGTCTCTTGAGTTTTTTTCTTAGAACCCATGGCCATATCACAGTGTAACAAACAAAATTAATTCCACACTCGGATTTAATCTTCTTAAAACAAATTAATCTTTAAAGTCTTCGTGTTAAGGTTGACAGTTTAGTTCGTGGATCGTCAAATAAAAAGTGACCCAATAAAGATTTGAAATAAAGGTGCGAACATACCAACAAGAAAGGAAGAAGCCGAGAAAATTACAAATTGTATGGTGGTATTGTTTGAACGCTTCAAGGAATTAATGATTAGTGATTGCATGTTTCCATAACCGTTCCAAATTCTTAATTAAAAGCAAAATAGACGACGAAGGAGGTTTTATTTCTCCATTTGACGTGTGATGTGAGTGTGAAACTAACTGAAATAACAAGAAATACAGGAAACAAATAATTGAATATAGAGTTTCTGAAAGCTAAGCTTTGACAAAAGGAGGTTTAATTTATCCATTAAAGTTATGAAATATAGTTAAAAAGAAATCAAATTTGAATATGGAACTTCTGAAAGCAGTCGAGACGTTTAGTTCGTGATTTGGCTCACGCAGGTGTCCCATGGGCTGGTTAGTTTACTTTTTAATTTTATAGTTACGCTGAAGGCACAGACTGCCTGTAACATTATGACATGGTAACAAGAAGCGCGGGTAATTCATACATTTATTGTTTGAAATTATTTTAAGGCGATATCACTCCCAGATATTGAATAACATTAAGGCTACAGAGAAGCTTTAAGATTCTGATAACTTTAGCTAGTTCGGATGTCAAACTGAGGCGTTATCAAGTAGAGTTCATTATGGTTTCAGTTACCTATACAGGCTGTATGAAAAGTTAGGTTTTGTTTTTTAACATTAACTCTTCTCACAGTCAGTAGGTATGCACATAATGCAGGTACATCTACTAATGGGTTAAGCCGTTTTCCTGTCATGGAAGGACAAACTGACAGATTACGCATTGACTCTAAGATTGCGCGCTGAATTCATAATTTATTTATTAACATTAGTACATAATAAATTATATTTGATTACTTTTATGCGTTATCGTGATTCGTTTTTATATTGTCCTATAGTTGAAAGGACAATTAGTGGATAAAAACTAATTTTAGATTTTAATACTGAACTATAAGAAAATGAATGTAAAATGAAATGAAAATGAATTAAATACGACCCTAAAGATTCTCCTCCAACGCAATATATTTGTCCTTAAAAAATGATATTAACATCTTTATTTAAGGTAAAGAAATAATATGTTTACTGTTACAGGTTACATTTAAAGGAACTCTAGTGGCCCTAAATAAGCTTACTAACAATTCTCATTATTTCTATTTTTATTTATATGTACATCCAAATGTTACGTAGGTAGGTATTATTATAAGTAATATATTGTATATTATAATAAATAATCCAATTGTCAATCAAACTGGTTACAATACAAAAAACCTCCTATTGCTCAAGCATAAGTTGCTTCGTTTCAGATGTAAATAGATTAGGTTCTTTATACAGTCGACGTGTGTGGTGAAATTTGGAAAACCGGAGTTAGAAGATATCGCTTTGTGCAATAAGCCGACCACTGCTTGACAGCTGGCGTGTGTGACGAATTATAAATGTTATAATATAATCAATCACTTACGTTTTATTATTTGTATATAATGCTATTCATTACATATTTAAGTATATATCCTATTAATTTATGTCATTAGCAAAAACCAACAAAACTATTTGAGGTCGTGATAGAAATACTCAATTATAGCTTACTCATAAAACTTTTGAAATCATATTCAGAACCTGAATTGTTCTAAATAAATAAATAAAATCATGTCGATTGAAAACTCTTTAGACGCTTTAAGTTCTTAAATAAAAGAGTTTGAATAGAATGACCTTAAAAGTTTGTTATTTTTTTTTAAATACAAAATGTAACTGTCACATCACATAAACAGGCAAAGGCACATAACCGTATGCAGCCAACCCGCTGACATGACATGCCCATCAAAGCGGCCAGCATCTCACTAAAACTATTTCATAAACAACAAAGATGAAGAAATTCCAAGCAAGTTTCGAGATTACAATTTCGAGTGGCTAGATAATTCTCTATTAGCATACAAAGGAGAATTACCGTCTTGCTGTGCGTCCGTGTGTCATATCATATAATGTTCAACATATAGTAGAGATACGTATATAGGAGGCCACGCCTCGAGTACCGAGTATATGTCACATGTAGCCTAATTAGGTATCAGTGTTGGGCAATTGTTGGATTTTATTAATAGCGAAAATTTTATTAATATATTTGAATGAAAGTTACAGACATGCTCTTAAAAGTATCTACATATTGCAAAACATATATCAAATTTTAAATAAATGTCTACAATACGATCCTAGTTTACGTTCGGTGTCTTTTTTGAAGAAAAAAGTTCGTAAAAGCTGTGCTGGAGTTTTTGAGTTAGACCAAATAAGGATATACCTAATTGTTAAAATTTTGCAACCTTTGCAGTTTATAGGTACCTAGTAAAAACGATGACACAGAGTAGAAAGTTTTATCAACATCATCACAAATACTGATTTCCTGTGAACCAAATTGTTGGCCACAGCGGATCAAGAGAAGACATTATTATTAATAGAAACCGTTTTGACATTAACAAAATTAATATTCTTTAAAATTTAATTTATAAAGGAATTTTGAAAGCTTTACTTAAAACAGACACGTTCCGTCCATGAGCAATAATTTAAATAAAACTAGATAATCAATTAGATTTTTTTTACATTTAATATTGAGTTCATAGAGACCAGGAAGACTTATGGTTTGAGGGCTATCATTAAATTCCCAACACTTTCTCATTTAAATTCATATATTTCCGGTGTAGTCTGTTCTGATTGTCACACGTAACACGTATGGCCGATTGAGCACTCATACATTCCTAGACATACACATTGCTAGCGAATAACTTATACAAAATTGTCTAGAATATTATAAAATACTGCGCAAAAAGTACCTAGTACCTTTTCTGCTGAAAAAAAAAACCTAAAATTAAACTGAGTTTTTGAAATTCGAACGAATTGTGGTGTTCAACCTTTTTAATTAAAAAACTTTTGCTATCTTAAAAATAAAACCTATTTCGTTGACTTTGAAGTGCATTAAATGCGAAAGCTTTTTAACTGCGCGGTTTATAAACTACGTTTGTTTACCAGTTATGTTCTAGGTCATGTTTTGCAACCTTCATTGATGTGTGTCGGTATCTACTTACATCACACACCAATAGAATACAAACAAAAATGTTTTATCTTGTTAAAAGATCTTTTCGCAAAACGAACTATCATTTACAGACAGCCGTTCCTAAAAATTGACCAGTACGTTTTGAGCTCTAACTACCTATTAATTGTACGAAATAAAAGGTTATGTTTTACTAGTTTTTTTGCAACAAAATGTACGCAACGTATATTACAAAGAATTCCATTTGCCACACAATAGAGCACACACGATTCCAAATTCAAATTTCAATTTTAAAAAGAACACAGCGCGTAGGAACGTTGCTTTGCTGCGCGAATTTCAAATATGGAATGTATTATATTGTGATTTCGTATTCTTAATTCAAATTCAATTATTATTTTCAATTACCGTGGGTTGGCCGAGGCGAGTCCGTGTGCCATTGTCCTAGTTTTTTTGTGTTTATTTCAAAGTTTAACTTAACATATTCATGCTTAGTGTGTCTCGAAACCATAAATTAGTTGAACTTTAAATAAATTCTAAATAACGAGTAACAAATAAGTAATTAAGTTTCATTACGTATCTGTCTTTAGACATTTTCTTACCTAAATTTGTGTCAGTTGCGACAACTGACAACATTTTTCAAACAAAAACCGACAGTTTTGGATCATGGGTTGATAAATGACCTCACTAACTGTTCGACTTCAAATATCGCAATGTAAAATTACCGGTTCATGTGTTTTGTAACTAAACTATTAGTCATTTTACTCATTAAGACTTTTAAAGAAAAAACGATGCTAAAAGCAATAAAAACACTTTTAGGACATGTTTTGAAGTTGTACCTATGTAGAGAGAGGGTATAACATGAAGTGTACAAGTTCCGCGTGGTAGGAACTTTGTACTAGAAAAAAAGACGATTTAAAAGTATGTGCAAAACATCTACCTAAATAAAAAAAATGATTTTGATCTTTGATTGAGTGCTGAGAAGAGATTAATAAGTGTCAACTGACTGGCAAAGCCTAACAAAAGCTTTAAACTTTTAAAAATAATAATTGAAACTACGATTCCTAGAATCGTTAATAAAATTCCAAATTCAAAATTCCCAAAGTCTATAAAGTTGGAATTTCAAGAATATTTAAAAAAGGAACACCAATAACAGACGTCCGTAAACAGAGCTGTTATTATAAAAGCGCGGGATGGAAAAAAGTCCGAGGTCGTCGACCCACGAGTGTTCCCAGCCACTCGAGCGTTTTATAGAGAAAACACTTCAAAACGTATATTACTATTTCCATACTTTAATTACATACTTAGACACCCACAGACACATACGCTTATACGATCAAAAACACACACACGCGTAACAGTAATTAGTTAGAGATGTGAAAAATATTCGTATCGTAATGATAAATAACGATATTTTGTATTAATCATTAATTATTATGTGTTAAATATTTTTATAGAACAAAACTTTTTCTGTTAATAAAAATATTTATTCCTCTTATTTTTAAAGATAGCTAAACATGTTTTTTTCATAGCTCAATTTCTATACGTAACTTTTTTTACTGTATACATAAATATTTTACTTCATCTGTTAAATTAACTCTAATACAATTTTCGATTCCTAGCGCCCATCTCTATAGCAGTAATTACGTATAAGATAAACATATGGCTTTTTAAGCGAAGCAGCAGTTGTTTTAAGACGGATACTTTGAGAATATTGGGTTACTTTCCCGCGCATATGTGGACCACAAAGATTTTACTGAAAGAAGCTTGTTCACTCTTTGACGTATAACAAATGAAAAAAAACTCATCACATTACAAGTCATTATTAAAAGCGGCGTTTTTTAATATTATATCAAAGTCATATCATTGAACAATAAAACATAATACTGTAAGCGCAACTCCAAGAAAAATCTATTAAAATAATAATTGTTTATTGTATTATATTATGGAAATGTTACTTACAGACAACACGCGCGGCGCAACAGGAAAAAGAACCCGTTCCACATTCAAATTGAAAATGGAATTTGAATACGCGATTGTCATTGGTTGACAATCAATCATTATAGTTTTTGAATTTAGAATTCCTCAACATACGTGCGGTTCGATCTGAATATTTTATCAGACTTTTTGTTAGTGGTTTCTTTGTTACCAAATCTTAAAGATATCGACTTGACTTAAAAATTTTTGAGAGTAGTTAGTTTTATATTAGTATAAAACCAGAACTTAAAAATTTTAAACAAATAATGCTACCTACTTACTTTTACAAGTACTTTCAATAATGTTGTTTTTAAAAATCAAATTTCGAATATTTATTTCCGTTGGTAGGCGGTAAACACTCCATGTTCTGAGTGTCGTCGAAAAATTTTCAATTTTTGAGTATTGACACAAAGATTTAGATAATGTAAACAGTATGAGACTCTTTGCTACTTGTAAAACCTATTCTTAAGTTCAATTTTAAGTTGGTACGAGCCTCTATCAAGAACCTGTGACAACTTAAGATTTTTTTAATTTTACTTCTGACTCGGTATAACATTTTGGTAACTTTTGTTGTAGACGTGTTTTCTATCTTTCCATATAATTCGATAAGCTGATTAGTTTTTTTTGTGAGAAGTCCGCTTTTTCGATTTTAACAAAACCTTTTTCAATGTATTTATAAGAGTCTGTACTAAATTGTGGCGCGAGATTTAAATTTCACACTGTTTACATACACTTGAAAATATAACAATCTTTCTGGGGTCGTAGGGTAAAAATATAAACATTATATTTCTTAAGCTATTATATAAAAAAGAAGAAAAAAAAAATACTGAACACTTAGATCTTTTTAACACTCCGTTCTAACACAGAGTAACATTATTAGAAAGTTAACAAGAAAAAAACTACCTCAACGCCTAATAAATGTATGGTTAATAACTGTTTTCCATCAAACCACGTTCCAAAATCAAAAACTGACAGTTGAACTATAGCCATAGTAATGTAGAGCAAAGATACCGTAGACGCCGGCGGCGATGTAAACCTAATAATGCATTTTATAAAAGTTTGTTGTGTGTGTGTGTGTGTGTGTGTGTGTGTGTGTGTAATAATAATAATGTATGCGCTAGTTAGGTAGCTATAGTTACAAGTGAGTTTGTTAAAGAAAAATGTTTCTACGCAGTTAATATGCAACGGTGAAATATTTTGGTAACAGAAATGTCTCAAGGCAAGGCAGTGATACTTACCTAGCTATCTGGTTATATTATGTACCTATACTGTTGATATCTTTCCTTTTTCGATATTTTCACATTCTTTTAGTATTTAAAAGTGAGATGATGGCCTACCAATTGTAAATTAAAAATATTTAATAATAATTAATATAATAATAATACTTAAATAGGCTGAATTTTCATGCGCCTTGAAACGAAACAAATTTCTCTGTGGAAACTATAAAATCAGAGAAAAAAAGTTTTTTCATGCATAGTTTGCAAACATTAATTAGGTATTGACTATTAGCAAAAATATATATATATTTTTGATTGCAGAACTAAACACATAGTGTAAACTTTTGCTCACTAGTAAAAAATGTTTGCCCAGGCAAATCGAACCCACGACGTACAGCGTAAGTAGAAGTCAGAAGTACTACCACTGCGCCACCGAGTCATTCGAATTTACTGTTATTTTCCTTTAATATTTTATATTATATTAATGGTTACCAAAACAAAAGACATGAAATAACAAACTCCCAAGAATTTGATATGTAATTTTCACTGAAATGCAAATTATGAATATATGTATTTTCGAGTGTACCTAAAACCGTTATATTATACCCACTTATAAATGGTTATTTTCAGTCAATGAAAATAATATTAGGGTTTAGTAGCCATAGATAATTATGGGTTTATCTTGAGGTTACAATCGTACCGCATTTGTCAAAAACCAAACGTTACTTTATTCGCTAATAGCCGCCGTGTTCAAATGCGGACCCGTGGCGACAGAGTAGGTACAGTAACCAAAAAAGTGTATGCATATGATTATATGACTGATTGATTTTTATTTGTTTAATTTTAAGGTTATTTCTATCATATCTCATTGCTCTTTTCAAGTGTCAATATCTTCTTTTTTTAACTCAGAAAGTATTACATATTTTTCACGTAAATCATTTGTCCAAATAAAAATGATTCCTCAATGACCGTTAATTAACAAAATGACAATTAAACGTAACAAAGACGAAGTGATTCCACGATTTAAATTTTATAGACACCACCAAATTACTTTTATTAAAGCCATTAACCATCGCAAATTGTCTTCACAAACAAGGCTTACGTCAGCACAGCATACTGAGATACAAGCGAACTACAGATGTCAACTAACGTAACGTCAGCAAAAACGGATCTCCAATCTGTGACCACCAAATCTCGTGTGATCGATACTGACACTCCAAATTAATTAACTCTTGTGTAACAGAGCAGCGACGACCAGATGGACAAGATGTGTGTACTTTCATATTTTTGACAGCTGTAAAATTGAGTATCGATCTGTTGTTTGTAATTGTCTTTCTTTATTAGCAATAGGGTGTAAAACTATTATTTAACAATACTTGATTATTTATTATTTATTGCTATTTTATAGCACTGAAGTTACATTAAAATGAAGTTTCAGCTACCGTAAGGTTTTTTAAGTACAAAAAGATAAGTTTGTGCTGGTCATCACAAACTGTCACTGCACTGCTACATGCAAAATAAATTGTTTCAGATTTGCAAATGGACGTCAAGAGAGATAAATAAGATCTGTTCCAGTGCAGACAGATCGGCACGAGCCGGCTTAGGCATTCCTTATTATGACATTCATGACGTGTGTATTATAAATACGTATAGACACAGTTTTAGACGTAAGCTGACTGTGCAACCTTACAAGTCATATCAAACTAAGTAACATGCGTGAAGCATAAGATTAGATCGCGTTCGAAATGTAAGAAGCGAGTAATGAGTAATGAATCACAATTACTTTTCAATCAGAAGAAATCTTTTGACACTAGACATACTGGTTATTTTTAGACTGTGGCAATAGATTCTGGTAGCAATGCTGACCGTACCGGTCCTTATCTACGTCGTGCATCAAAGTTAGCATTATTTTGAGAAGTAATTATTAATGTAAAGGCGGTTACCGAATTTCAGGTCGTTGCAGCACAGTCGCCTGCGCGCAACAATGAACTAATGAATAATAGAAAACTGGACTCCCCGACTTGGTAGCCGATATCTCCGCTAGATAAACGATGAATGCGTTTTTGGTAGATATATTTTTTAAAGTAATTACAGATGGAATGCTAACTATACTTACTGTGACTCTCGTTTCGAGTTTTTAGATTCCAATTCTTTAAAGCCGGGACTATTCACGTGGCGTACTGTCTATATTCGTACTTGCGTTCGATTCCGTGGGAATACCTTAAACAGTTTAATGGCTTGCCGAAAATATTTTTGAACGTATTTTTAGCGGACATAATAACTGTCAGAAAAAGCGGAGTAGACGATGATTTCGGTAAAGAATCCAGCAGTTCACCGAGTGAGCCCACTTTGCACGGAACCTCGACGTAAATTTGACAAAAGAATTTTATGAACGTATAAATTTGAGACGTTCGCGGACGTCAGTCGATCGGTACACTTTAATACTGTGGGATTCGGAGAAACATCGGCTTTTTGCGTGCGGTGCCACCGGCCCGTTCAATTACCGACGAAATTAACGATTGAACACATATTTTGTACTTAAAAACTTCAGCAGACTTTAAGAATCGAGAAGATATAGGTAGGCACTCAAAATATTCACTTCGCTGTACTTATTCTTAAAATTAATACTTATATCCCTATAAAGGTTACGCAACGTTGATAACGTCGGCTCCGCCTTTTTAAATTTTAGACCAATGATGGGAGAAACTCTTATCAGTAAAAATATTTAACGTTCAATAGTGGACGTTTACCGGTTGATGTGATGTGGTTTAAGTTTATTAAGTATTTGAACATAATACCTAACTAGAACCTACCTAACTATACCTTAATATAATATAATATCTTCATCATAGAAATAGCTAGTACTGAGAAATCGATCAGTTGTCTTATGTGAAGCGGTATTTTAAACTTTGTAGACTGTAAATAACTGGCTGCTTTAAAAATAATTGTATAGGTAATTGATCATATTTGTCGCTCCATTTCGAACCATTTTACGCTCAACAATCGTAATATCGTAATACTTATAAAGGGTAGCAAACGATACACAGGACACATATAAACTTAGAGGCAGAATCACACAATAGGATAACATTGCCATAAATGGCTCGGAATAACCAGTTATGACCGCTTATGATTCCCTTATAGTTGTAAGTTAACTGTTTTTTTGTATGGAGTTCCATACATTTGCTTTTGTTCGATGTGTGCTCTTGCATCTTAATTTGGGCTCGCCTTGGATTATTCTAACGTGTTTTTATTATAGCGCTTCACTCATATCAATGTTTTATTTTATGTTCATTAAAGGAGCTTCCCCTTTTGTAATGGTTTATATCCGGCTGTGTTTCTAATGAAAAGAGAATGTTTAATTGATAATTTAACATCGTGGATCCTGTGAAGTTCTATAATACACTGTGTTTTATCGAATTTTCGTTGTTATGAAAATTCACAGACCTTTACATTGACAGATAGTCCATAAGTCTTCTGAATCTCGGCCCTCGTGGTCCTATTTTCATCAGGCTTGTCTTTACCAAATATATATTTTAGGTCTTTGTTCTACATAAAATGCGATTCGACGTTTTTGTAGTTTCTATGTTTAGTTTCAATTTGGTGATAAGGCAAGATATATCTTTTAATACATATAATTGTTCTTAGTTAAATTTGTTTGCTTGAATAAGAGATGTTCTTTAGGTATAAGCAGTTGAGTTTACAGTCTGATCGAAGAATAATTGTAGTTAGATCTGTGGTATAATAATGTAGGATAATTAACCGATGACTGAAAAACTAAATAAGAACTGGGCAAGCTTAACTACTGGTTGCAAATAAAAGCAAACCAGTAATAAACAGCCCGTTACATTAATGCGGCAAAAAGCCATTTCCAAAAAACATATAACTATCAGTCGGCTTTTGACTTCGCCTTGATTGCTATTATCAATCTTTGTAAAGATTTAAACTCTAACGACGTCTCACTTCCATTAAATCCACGTTTTATGGATTACCCACGCCATTAGAAGAATAAAACGGAAGCGA
Organism: Coleophora deauratella; assembly: GCA_958295455.1. Classification (NCBI taxonomy): domain Eukaryota; kingdom Metazoa; phylum Arthropoda; class Insecta; order Lepidoptera; family Coleophoridae; genus Coleophora; species Coleophora deauratella. The sequence continues at coordinate 7,281,283 of OY282413.1, read as the reverse complement.
AAACGATCATCCAGTGAAAATTTAATAAACCATGAGAAATGGCATTAAAAATTGGTAGCGCAATAAAAAAAAGAAGAATCGAACGAGTCAATATTTCAAATTAGTAACAATTCAAATCAAAATCGAAATTCGAATTCTCGTTAGACCAGCAGCGTAGGGTTGATGAACCGTTGAAATGTCAGCACACATCCATCTCGGTCGCTCCGCATGCATCTATAACAATCTTTCTCGTTCCCTCTATGAGATGTTGATCTTGATACGTCACATTTTTAATAAACGAACGCCGTATGACATGGCGCACGGAAATTCGTTCGAATGATTAATATGGCCGCCGCGTTCGTAAACGAAACCAGTATATACTTACTTTGTTTTAAACGTTATTAGTATTAGAAATATTGATAGTTTCATGTCATTGCGTGTGTTTTTGATCGTCCGATAAAATATAGAAAGTCTATGGAACAATTAAATGTACGCACGACTGGATAGACGATGTAGGTAGCAACCGCAAAAAACTCGTCGGATCTATCAATAAATCTCATATGTAAATCTATGATTGGAAGTATTGGAACTCGTTGGTTATACAAAAGGCTTTACGGACTGAAGTACATAGAGCTTTCGGTTGTTGTGTCGCATATAGTTTCTTTAAATTTTTCACTTCCTTTGTCATTTGAGTACTTACATATAAAGTACACGTCTTTAATAACAGAAGTTGAGGCATCATGATTACTATTACGCTGCTAGCGATATTTATACATAGACAAACTATACTTACACAGATATTCATGAGTAAGTATGGTTTTCACATCATTGAACATTAATTAGGCCATTGCCTGCAGTTGAATGACTCAAGCTGTGATCTGGTCGCTTACGTCGTTTCACTATTACTTGAATTCTCATTTTAATTTTGACATTAATAAGTATCAGACATGTATGGACAAAACAAAATGAAAAACGACCGCCGTGATCCAACAAAAAAACCCAAAGATGTACTAGACATCACACTGAGCGTTTCATTACAACGGAAATAAAAAAGTTCATATTTGACGTTTAACAAATTGTTCCTTTTTCAAATCGACCAATGAGACCATTGTGTTCACTCCTAATGGCGTGTTCTATTTTCAAATCTCATTCTCTTTTCAAATCTTGCTCGCCTTTCAGATTCATTCGAATTTGGAATGCGTTGGTTGGATACGTTTTTCCCACACGTCTTTTTTGAGGTTGTTTGTCTTTTAAATGAGTTGATTAATAGGAGATGCGCTGGCGCCGATTGTTCCGCAGTTCGTGGCCATGTCGCACGTCACCGCCTATGTACCGCGAACAAGCTAGCGTAAAGCACTCAAAGTAAAATAATTAAATCATATGGTACATGACAGAGACAACAACAGTGAAAATGATTTATTGTGATCAAATAAATTGGCGCATGCGACCGGGTGGGCGAGTGGCATTAAAGTTTTTAATCTAAAATATGCATCAGTAAAATCCTCGAAACGGCCAAATGTCGCGTCTATCCGACCGGGAGATATTGCCGAAATGCATAAACATCAAAGGGGTTTTTGTTGTAAAAAGATTTAAAATTGAAGGGCGCGTCCCCATATAAAACTTACCTACACAAAATAGTCAAAATGGCGTCCGAGATTATATTAACGATTTTAAAAGTCCCCTCCGTTTTTTATTTTTAGTTTTTTTCGGAAGGGTTGCAAGTGGATGGACGGGGTCCGACGAAAATTTGACACTAACACTGTTTCAAAAATGGGGTGAAAATTTTGCATGTTTGCGTCGTCCGCGTCGAATATGCAACGCTATAAGTTTATGATGGGTTTTGAGATAAAATCAATAACTTCCCCTCATACGCCATTTACAAGGACAAATTGCTGGAATTGCATCTTTTTTATAAAATTCGACCAGAATCTGGCAATAACCTATGAGTAACCACAACTAAAGAGTTACTTAAGAAACTACAATACATAAATCTAACTTAATAAATAAGTTACTTATTTCAAGTGCATAAAATGCTTTTTTTTTATTAATTTCATTTCCTTTAACTGAACAAGTTTCATCGAGAAACTAAAAGAATCGAAGCAGAATAAAATGTTTGTAAGCGATAACTTGATTACGGTGCAAACTTTTTTATTAAGCTTTTCTTCTAATCTTTAAAAAAAACTGGCCAATTTTCTTATCAAGAATAAGCTAGTAGTTTTATTTATGTTCTTACGTTATTTAATGTTCTTCTCTAAAGCATTAGGAAATACAGTATTTTGTCTGTAAACAGATGCACAAGAAAGATACTAATAAACGGCTATCTGCTAAGTAGATTCATAAATGATGAACTTTTGAGTTCCCAGCAATAGCACACGTCGGGGAATCGTGTTAGTTGGAAAAGTCGCAATAACTCAGCCAATCAGTATGCAGGTCCCAGGTTCGGTTCCCGCTCACGTGTCGGTGAAAATATTCGATCGTGCAATGTCATAACTATATTATTATTATATGTTACTTATGATACTTTCCACGACAACTTTGGTTCTGACTCCTTTTAAGGACGAAAATTGTATTTTTTTTTGGAGTTAAGTACATGGTTTTGTTTCGGATGGCTTTATAGGCTCGTTTTGATGAACTGTAAATTTAAATTACCGCATTATTAACAACTATAGAGCAAGTACATGTTACGTAAATTAAACCCATACTTTTAATAAAGATCTACTCTATCTGTACTTGTAATTGAATTGATTTCATAACGTAACATTTTCCAGTTACACGTACAAAGGAAATTGTACGCTAACAGAGTTTTATTAAAGTGGACATTTGATTATAGGGAAGGCCGTATAGTGCGTCAAACGTGAATTGGCGACTTCCTCGGGATTTTTATTTTTATTGACAAAAGCGGCGCGGCGGCACAATTGGTACAGATTTGGTCTTGAATTGGTCGAATCACGCAACGTGGCCTTATTGGGACTCATGTTGGCGTTTTGTTACTCCTTACCGGGTGAATTGAAAAGATGTACTCCATGTTAGTATTTCTCATAATCGTAGCAGATGGAATATGATTCTAAGATTCTATGTGTTTTTTTAGTAATGCAGATGTTGTTAGGTCTAAATATTTTACATTTTTTATATTAAATCTAACGCTTTTTGACATATGAAGTCTTCTTTTCTTCAAAACTCGCATAGATACTTTAGTGGATGCTATTTTGAATGAAGGTGTTACTAATTTCATTTAAATTCAATTTCGAGAAAATGATGTCACAGCCGTGCTTGTTGTTTTGTTGGCTCAAATCGGTGATTGCGTTTCCGTGCCTCCAGATACTTATAACACGACAGTGGAAAGAACCTACCCGGTAGCTGACAGCATTGTAAATATTTCACATAAATTCGTGTTTTATAACTATAAAAAAGAAACTTTTCCGGGTGGTTATTCTGCCATAAGTACTGTCAGTTGCCACTCGATTCGATCCATTGTGAAACTCCAATAACGCATGCGTAAGCGCGTAACCCGCATATTAAATAAAATCCATCGAACTAAATTGTTTGACAACTTTACAAATGCACTTGTGTCGCGGACCTTTTCTAATAAACTACATACAAATGATTTTAGTTACGAAAGTAAAAACAAGTTTGTCGACGCAATGACTACGAGCGAAAACGGGAATCGGACGTTCCATATTTGAAAATCGAATTCGAATATGGAACTATTTAAAATTTCGAATCCGTTGCGTTATCGCCGCGACGTGCGCTTGCGTTTCCCTTTTGTTTTTAATTCAAAAGTGGAACGCACTATAGTAATATCCGTTTATTAATTTAAGTTCTTGCCGCCTAACGGTCGCAGCTTTAAAGGCTAACCTATAAATACAATAAATATTTCTATGGATATTGCATCCTGTACAAAACTGCAATGGAATACCAAAACTTAGGTATTAAGATTATTTTTTACGCTCTATGGTCAAGGTAGAGTCAAAGTAGAATATTTTAATATTGCCGTCTTCAACTTTTAGAAAACAACATTTTAAAAAGAGACGAGCTTCTTTACCTTTTTTATTTTATAAAAAAGTCAATATAATTTTGAGATCTTGTCGCGGTTTTCAGACAAAGTAACTTTCGACGATCGTCTCGCAATGCCATAAATAATGTTAATGCGATATAAAAGGCGTTTTTGGATGAATTTATCCCAAAAACGTCCACTTTTGCAACGGACGCACGCGGACACTGGAAGTATAAAGTTGTTCATGAATTATTCATCTGACTGTACACTTTTGGGACTTAGTCACCTTTCTGTCCTTTGCAGATAAAATGAACGTCTTCTTATCACGAAATTTAAATATCGAACGTTTAATTTCTTACTTATTTATTTCGGTGGTTAATCATTAGTCGCCAGTAACAGTTTTATTGTTTTCAAGATTAATTTTGAAATTCGAACTATCATATCGAGTCGCATTCACACACACAATCGAATACACCGATTCGATCTCGATTTATTAATGGCGATAATTACGGTATAAAAAAGTAAGTAGGTACAACGTTTTGTGAATACAGATGGACATACAAAGAGGCCGAACTAAACGCAAGTCACTTCATACGAATTATCGCTTTGTTTCAACGCTCGATGGACAAAACAGTGTTCATAAAAGAATAAATTTAGCCTTAAGTACTTGGTTTTCCACTTTTTTAAACATCTACTCGTAAAATAGTTATGTGGGTGAATTAAAAAACATAATAAAGGCTCTAACTGCACTTTTTATGCTAGCAATGTTGGCTACTAATTGTAAGTTTATTTTAAAGTAATCAGTAAAACTAGAAAAAAAAGATAGAAAAACAATAGAAATAAGGCGGTATGCCACCGATAACCCTTGCATGTCACAAATGTCCAAATGTGGTGGTAGATATTTTCCATCAAGTGGGTCGCCAATTTATTGCTACCTTATACAATAAAAATAATGTTATTTTATTCTTATTACTCTTTTTTTGTATATAATGCCTGTTGACCTTAAACCTAATCAGGAAGTAAAAATAAATATCTTATTTATAGTTTTTATATCATTTAGCTAAAGTATATTTAATCAAATTAGGTCACCTAGACATGTAACTAGGAATCGAAGCATACAAACTTTTACTGTAGGAAGTAGATAACAGGATCTAGCATAGGTTATGTCCCTTTCAATTTAGAGCTGCCAGTCCGCAAGTACTTTTCCCGCCACGATGTCAAATTGGAACGCAACTCTAAAAATTTATGACAACTCTCTAAATGACCTTAAAAATTGAAGCGCGCGCGGAATTTCAAATACGAAAATCGAACGCCGTTGAGCTTAGTGGCCAGTGTTGGAACATAAAATTTTATTATGTCATTGTTTCATTTTTTTCCTCGAATTTTGGATTTTTTGCATTTGTTCGTTTTGACTGCGTACTTTTAAAATTGACAGTTAGTATTTTTGTAAATATAGGTAATATTGTTATTATCTACGATTTGCATCCTTGTTATCATCTCATCTGATCGTAAGTTATGATGATGCAGCAAGGCCAGCAAGATAAAATGGACTTCCTGAATTATTTTCTAGATACTTAAAAAAAAAGAAATTTTGACTGCGTCATGAAGATTCACTAGGTACACAAAAACACTAGTGGTGTTATATTTTCGTTTGCGTTCAGATCCCTAGAGCAAGGGCAATGAGATTATGAAGGGGTGAGTCCAGTTCCATCAATTATATTTGTGAGCGCTCTGCTTTCCATTTTTAAAATAAACTCAAAACGCTGGCTGGGGGACTAATAAAATTACCTATACATGTGTGCAGCATTGGGGCGCACAACAAAAAAAAAGAAAATCTTTCAAAAGAAACTTGTTTTATTTTTGTGTTAGGATTTCATTTTTAGTTCTTATTGGATCTAGTTACACTCACTCTTTCGTGGAAGAGTTCGTGACATAATGTGTCGTGTTTCTTCCTTTTGCGCGCCAATTTCTAAACATGGTGTGGTGTTGAGTTCATCCAAATACCTGCGAACAAAAAAAGATCAAATTCAGTATATGTGACTTTAAGTTCGATATAATTTAACTGTGAGATAACAAATAAAAAAATAGTATAGCTATATTACAGACCATAAGAAAACCCAGTAAGAATAAACCGTATTTGATCAATTCGAAATTCAAAATCTGATAAAGACATACAGCGGCAACCAGTAATAGAACGAGCAGCATGACGTTTCAAATATTTTCGAAAATGGAATATTAACCGTAGCTATTATACGAGCGAATGATTATTACTGGCTAGAAATGCCGATGGCTGATGTATTATTAAAATTATACAGTGCATATTGGCCAGTATTCTATGTTTCGTTGTTCGTTTGGCTTTTTGAAGTGAATTTATAATTCTTTCATTATATTATATCATAAATCGTAGGTATTTTCAAGAAATCATTTAATACATAAGTGGCATGTTTCAAGTGAGTTTATTAAGAAGGTCAATGACTTTCGTTTGCTTCTCATAAGCTGATGATATGCATCAAGTGACCTCTTAACACGAATTATTGGTTGCTCATTTAGAGTACCCTGCCACAGGATAAACACATTTCATATAGGACCTTACCCTAACCAAAGAACGCCTCTAGAACATCTGCCACAAATTCCCAGTCTGTAGTCTTATTGGTTTCTTATAAGGGTTCATTGTGATATCACACTCGAAATTGTTCAGAAGATCGCTTTAGTGGCGGTTATAAAATTTTATCATCAAAACGGCTTTTTATTAAAGTCGATTACGCTCAATAATATCGGGGACAAAAAGACTGATGGATCGAAATGTCGGAATGATCGATAAACTGTAGCATTCTATGATCTAAGATGTGGAAATTTGTGTCGTTGCGCCCGCCCATAGGACGCCTACACGCACCAAAACAAAAAAGATAGTGGAGAGTTTCACAAAACATCATTAAATTCAATATTTTCGTTTAAAAAGCACTCCACATATCTTGACCATTAATCACTAAAACTACCGACCTTCAAGGGGAACATCGGAATAAAATCGGCAATCGAAATAAAGCACTTAAACCGAAACGTCATTATCGCACAACATAAATAAAAAACACTGAAATCGAACGCAAAAATTGAATATATCGGAGCGGATTTAAAACAGAATACGAATTTTAAAAATACGAGCACGCCCGAATGGCATTAATTAAAAATTCTCGGTAGAATATTCAAAAATAGAATTCGCATTCGAACGCTCCTTGTACGGAGCCCAAGTTTGAATTTGGAAGGAACAAAAGAACGCAGGAGCAACCCTTTTAGCGCTGATAATCTGTGCCTTGGTCGCGGTGTGTTCTCTTTTTTATTGTTTGTCACTTTTTTGTTCGAATCGAGATTGTACACAACATTCTTTACTTCGAAACGAAGCTTTTTAAACTTAACTTGGGATTTATATCAGACTTTTTGGTTTGTGGTTGTTCAATAAAGTTCGTTCTGAGTTTGCAAATGTTTACAAGTAAAATAATGACTAAAAATAGAGTAAAATACCTTGTGATCATAATACTTTTTACGTTCAATAAACTTTTTTCTTCTACAAATAAAACGTAATGTTGCGCACATTATGCTGAACAAAATTGGACTAACGAAGTTAAACATATTAAAATCCTTCAATGGTAGAGTTTAGTTGCCTGTACATTTTTAAATTGCTTTGAAATATAAAAATTTAAAAATAGAATTCAATCCTTCCGCCCTCGGTCGGGCGGTTAGTGCTTTACATGAAATATTATTTTATGGAATCAACATCTGCGTGTACGCATATGTGTGAGTGAGTATTATTCCACATTGAGGGTTAAATGTAAACTGGTCACTGTGCTTTTTGATCACAAATATAAAAATTTGTGACCTACCTATCTTAGCTATTTTAGTTGGTGAGTAGTAAAAAGTACATCAGAGACCGCGATAGTTTCGATTCTTCAATTTATGTCATAAGTACATATTAAGAGGTGCATTTTTTTATATATATTTTTGGCGACTTATCTACGCTTCATCTAAAACTGTATTATAAAACTAAATACTTTAACTTTTATTTAAACAATTTTGTTATTTCAGATTTTAATGAATCTTATACATTTTAAAGAATTTTTCAGTTCTAAAACTACAATATAATAACTATGTGACCAACGAATACTATGACAAACATTTACGAACCCACATTGAATGTAGCGGAGGGCTTTATGTACACAAGTGAAATTACTCAAAAGTGCATTTCAAGTGGATGCATCGGGAATGTTAACGACTGACGTTATCCTTATACTGTCTTATATCTTTATCTTAATTGTTCTGTGTTTTAAATCTTGTATTTGATTTGAACACATGTTATATATTTGAATATTAAAGTTAGGAATCATTTTTCATGGTTCAGGTTTCAGCACAAAGATTACATTAGGTACCTAACTTTGTTGTAGTAATTAAAACGAGGATACTCTACAAAATGATGAAAAAAAAAGCTAAAAATAATTTATGAAAAATTGCTTCTTCCTGCATAGCTCAGTCCTATTTTACAATCCATCCGAATCGTCAAATCACTGGTCGCCAGAGTTCATTTTTTGAAATTGGACCGAAAAGCGAAACCCTTCCATTTTTAAAAATGCGTTCGTCATGGCGCTCCCTTTGCCACTATTTTGTTGGATTCAACAAAGAAATTTCAAGTTTCGAAATCGTTATTCAAAAATTTTAATTTAGAATACGGATGCTGTTTTTTTTTAATAAAATGGACTCTATAGGTTAAGGATTTAATAAATATTTTAACTATTTAGGTATGTCATTAATGAATGCATGTATTCTTTCCTTAGTTTGGTAACTCAACTAATTCTTACGTTAAAAAAAGTTCGAGGTAATTATTCTTGATTAAAATTTTTAAATCTCGAATATGGCCTTTAGTGTACCTTTCCATTTGCTAAAGTTTTACTTTTTGTTCATGAACATTCAAAAGCTTTGAATTCTGATAAATATAGGACTTAAAGGTAGACTTATGTTAGAGGAGGCATTGTACAAAAATCAATATCACTACTAAATTCTTTGTTGCACAAAAATCTATCGAAAACGAAACAAAACTCTATATTATAGAGAGATGAACTCAGCTGTGTTAGTTTTGGGATTAACTTTTTCAACCCCTCCGTTTTAAATTTAACTCTTTTGACTATTTTAATATTTTCCGTACAATTTTTAGTTTGGGGAGAGGGTGATGTGGGTGTTTTAGTCCCGTTTTGGACCATACAATAGTTTTATGTTTATACGTTATTTTTTAGTTCGTCTGATGCGGGCGGAGTAAGGATTTATATTTTTGAATCGATCGAAATAATAGTAATAAGTAAGGGAAGGGTTGGAGAATAAAATTGTGATTCTTTGTTGAATTTTTAATTAATTTTGAGTACGTAATAATTCTATGTGAGAGAGAAAAGCTTTAGCTTTGTGCTACATTAGTAAGACTATAGTCATAATATAAAACTACTTAGTAGTAAATTCTCTTTAATTAAACTGATTCATTCTTATAAAATTATAATGTATAACAAACTAGAAGAAACAAAACTATACTTAGGTAGGTACTAACCTTAAAGGAAACCTTTTAGAGATCCATTTAATTTTTGAAAAATCATCCCATGTAACCCAATATATTCATAGACAATTAATCAAAATGACTTGTCAACATTGTTCCATCCACCAACAAAAAACTATAACCCTTCACAATTAAAATTCGAATAAAAACTTTTTGGACGAAAAAAGGAAGCGATCGGTTTCGGAGAAAAAAATCGGGGTGAATGTCCTTGGTAAGGGATAAACCGAACATGTGGCGGGGCAATAACTTCGCATCGTGCAGCGTACAATGCCTTTTTTGTTTAGGCAATATTCTAATGTTCCCTGGAAAGGCGGTAATGAATGTAAAATGACTGAATAAAGTGGTTACTTACTTACAGGAAGTGCAGATGAGGACGCACGTTGCATTCGGTATCGTAATAACGTTACGTATTAAGTGTATGTGAGGAAACAACACCCTTTGAAGCAAAGATGTGGGAAAAATTAAGCAGACAGCTGCCGGTAAAGTAAAAAAAATATTTAAATTTGTAAATCACAACGTCAGTACCACTCGATAGATACGTATAGGTACTTAAAATTTTATAAGCCATCCAAACTCTGGCAGTGGCACTGCGAATAACCCCTTTGAAATATATTTTTTTTAATTTTTGCAATTATTTTTAATCATTTTCTTATATTTTGGTCATTTCATTCAAGTGAAACGTCTCTACAATACAAAAGACATCAACGAGAGATGCAATGCTTTACGTTTCTACCTAACATAGAAGTATTTTGTAAGTGATGCTGAAAATATTCAAAATCACTGTCTAAACTTTGAAAATTACACACAAAAACAAAATCTTCATCCAGTTACCAGTTTATTCATCCAAAAAATTGTGGACATACATAGTACAAAAATTAATTAGCGAACAAAAATAGGAGGACCTTTTTTATTATCTTTGATGCTGTTTTTATGGAATCTCGAAGTAATAATCTTTAAAGACCCGTTTTTAGAAAAAAGGCAGATTTCTGTTGGGACAGTATAGCTTTCTTAGAAGATTCTTCTCTATGTGCGACGTCAAAACTTAACTTTCATAGTGTAATGATAAGAATGATATGCAGTGTGAACTCCTATTATAAAATATTAAAATTGTGACTTCCAATTCTAAATCCGAAAGTAGCAACAAGTTTTTAATTATCCTACTAAAATATTGTTTAATTACTTACCTATTAAAATAGTGTGATAAGAAGGATATGCAGTGTGTACTCCTATATTAAATTTGTGACTTCCAATTCTAATTCCGAAAGTAGCAACAAGTTTTTAATACAAACAAGTGGACAATAAATTGCCCTACTAAAATATTGTTTAATTAATAAGTATTAATTATAAATAATTATTTATTACTTTTTATTATTATTAATTAATTATTTATTATGTATAACTTTCTTTTCATTGACATTGTTAAAATTTTCCTGTTTATGTTGTGCAATAAAGTGTTTTCATTCATACCTTGATTCATTACCTATTATAATAGACTATTGTGAAATACACGATGATTTAAACAAAACAAAACAAAACAGCCAACATCTTACAAACACAAATATCCAGGGGTTTCCCCGGTCTAGGATTCTCAGTGACGTCAATTACATCACTCCCCGAGATTAATAAAAGAGCACTAAAAGTCACTCAACGCAGCGATAACTACAAATAACAGTAACACAGTATTGTCTTTCACTTGTATACTGTTTACTTGTAAATTACAAATGAAGAGTCGATCATAGTTACGTTATTAAGGAAAACTTATTCCGCTGAGGTCCAAGAGACATTTTGAAATTCTGACATGATTAAAATGACAAGTCGAACAAAACTTATCAATAGATATTAAAATTCATCATTAGCCGAATGGCGTCCACTCTGGATGAAGGCCTCCCCCAAAGATTTCCACACCGACCGGTCCTGCGCTGCCTGCATCCAGCGGCTTCCCGCAACCTTCACCAGGTTGTCGGTCAGTCCAGTTGGTTACTCAAACAACTAAAAAAACATAATTGATAAATCGGATTTGTTCCCAACGGCCCACTTGGCTTTGTCCCCTCAAGTGTATCGTTGGCGCATCATAAAATCCATCTTGCAGTTGAAAAAATTTTACAAAAATTCAATAGTTGGTAAGCCCGCTTCCATCTTCGGCATCATCATCACTTACCTTCAGGTGAGATGATGCCAAGGGCTTACCAATCAAGGAAGACTGTGTCATACATATCAGATAGGTATAGTTTGTACGACAAACCCATATTACAAGATACGTAATATATCATTTACATTATTATACACACAAAATATTAGACATCGGTTTTACAATTTGGGCGATCATATCACGCACAGCGATTTCTAGTTTCTACCAATCAAATTTTGTTTTGTTTTGCGTTTCGATTCAATCATCACGAAACCCTAGGGCGGAGCGGAAAAAATACTGTGGGATTTTCGAGCCCGGGATCTTTACAGTGCGCGGTGGGATTCATAAAACCCCAGTAAACGCCACTCAAGCGCCGGTAACAAACAAAGCCCCGTAATGTCTCCTTTTAGTCGATTTGCACTTAGTTTAACTGTTTTACTGCCTGCGAGGTGCGTTTTGACTTTTAGCTGACGAAATTAACAATAATGTATGTCATTGGATTTGTTTTATGCGGCGTTTATTTATAATTGATTATTTTACAGTAGAAACATACAGTTTTGATGAGTGAGAATGTAGGATTAAGCTAATGACTATAATTTTTGGGTGTAAGCGTGTAAAGTTTTAAAATGTAAATTGTGTTTCACTGTCTTCAGTCTGTAGCTTAAGAGAGTTGATGAATTTTAGAAGTATTTTTAAATTAGTTTCAATCTCCTAAGAACCACTGTATGCATAGTAAGCAGCCGGGTTTTTAAATTCACTATAGCTTCTTGAAACGTTGAGTCCACGCAGAATTTCCGAGAGTGTTAGAAACTTTGTAGTAACTACGTAGAAAAATAAGGATTTTTTTACTTAAATAAATAAAACAATTTTAGTATAAGAAAAATAGCAATCACATCGTTAACGTAATTTTTACAATCAGATTTCTACAGCAGTAAAGCACCTAAACTATTTATAAATGTAAAAAACATATACATATATTGGATATTACTTCCGTTTCTACATAATTATAATATCCATACAACTAGCAAATTTTTAGACGGCAAAAATATTACGTGTTTTTTAAAGTTCATAAAATTGACAAAGGAATCCATCCATACAGCCAATCCGATAGGCGATGCAGTGATATTTGCGCGCTCACGCAACAACGCAACAGACGTCTGGCTATTTGCGGGCGCCGTTTTGTTCTTCCATTTATTTGGAACAAACACACAATCCGCTACTGTTACGTATTACAACTAACTAACGAACTAACTGATGTTCCCGATACGAACTGTTGCAAATGGCCAAGCGATGTTAATTTTAAAAATTTAATTAAAATTTTACCATATTTTTATAATATTTATTTTATATATACAAAGGACTACGTGTGGATGAAACAAAAATGATTCATCAAAACGCCGCGTCGCTATGCAAAAAAAAAGAAAAAAGTGCAGTAAACTTTTGCGAAAACTCTAAAATTCAACATCTGTCGCTAAAGCTATGTATGATAAATGATTTTATTTTCGGTGTGAGTAACTTTTTAAGCTAGCGTCAAAACTATAGTAGTTATTCGTTGGTAGGTAGGTAGGTATTTTGAAACATTAACGCCAGTATAGTATACGTATGATGATCAAATGAAATTTCAGACACAAATATATTACATGTCCCATTCCATCTCAAAATCTAACTGTTCGCATCTAAAATAATTCGCTCTCAGGTGCAATTAAGCATTGAACATTAAAATAGTTACTTTGAATTTGTACTGAAATCAGTACCATCAAGATTAGTTGCATTTGGACTCGCTCTCATAAATAACAACAATATTTCGTCGCGGACTAAAATTGTGTTTAATATTAATTAAACCGAGGGCTGTCCAAGGAAATAGACACTGAAATTAGAATAATATGGCAACTCGTATCATCTGGAGTGTCCAGACCGAATAGATATTGTACACTTCTCTAAATGTTGACACACTAGCTTTTAACAATATATAAGTATTTTACACATTCCAAATAGTTTGCAATAGTAAAAGACTTTAGATCTCTATCTAAACGATATTTTTTGTTGTTGATATCTTTGACTAGGATTGCTTTATTTAAAAAAAATGCGATTACTTGAACTCTTGAGCGGCATAAGATTTTCCCGATTCTTATTTTTATATTAGGTATCTTCAGGACGAGAATGAATGGAAATTATTTGAATTTATGTGTACGTCCTTGACTAAATTACTAGGTTTCATTATATAAAAGGCATTTGATGGTCCATACAAAGAATATAAAGTTTAATTAATGAGTGTAAGAAAAATCGGGAAATATAACTGAAAAATACAAAAATCGCAAAATTTCGGTTCCATAATTAATTTTGAAATATTTAGAGATAAACTGTAGTGTTTGCGAGAGTCTGGAGTCGAGGTCCTGAAATTTAATTTAATGAACACCTGTTATTGTGGTTGAGAACAGAGTGACACAGGAATATCATCATAGTATTATACTATGCTTCTACTAGTATTGAATTTGGTATCACTGTTTGAATGACAACCCTTAACAGAGAGAGTATGACGCATTTTTCATTTTAATAGGTAACCGTTTCTAGTTTTCGCACAACGCGCGGGAATGCGCGTGCGCACCTGTCCCGTGCTTCGTATGCGTATGTAGTTGCACCATTATTGTGACTGCCGCGTACTGTACGGAAATTATTATCGTTTATTTATTCATTTTGTTCAGTTATTTTATTGTGCCACGGCAAGTTACTGCTTATTGAGTATTTTTCTTATGAATGGCTAAGAATCGATTGTTTCAAATGTTAATTGCGGACTTCCTGCGATTCTGATGCTGTGACAAAAACACACAGTAACACTAATGCCGAGCAGGTGTATGTAATATTGTACTTTGACGAACGCATATGTCTACCTGATGAATGTATTCTCTTAAAGTTTCTTACATGTAAATTAACGCACCTACTTAATGACAGATATTCAGATTGTGCATTAAAACATTTAAATTCCACTATTCGAGTCGAGTGCGTACGCGCACTATAATAGACTACGCGGAAAGCGAAACGATAAATCTGTGTGCATTTTTCGCAAACGCATAAAATCCGAACGCACCTATTATTGAATCCAAGAACAACGGATAGAGTAGAGCTATCTCGTTTCATCCGAATACGTCGATTTCGCTCGCACCGCGCACGCGCCGCTATTGTGTCTGGGGACACTACGCGAGCTCTAGCCGCCTCTATCTGGCGCCATAGCTCCGTCCCACTCTCATGCATGTCAATGCAGTTTATTGTAGACGCTAATGGTTCTGATTACAAATGTAAATTCTCATCGCGCGACGGCGTTGGTCGGCCTTTTTTTCTTTTCGATTTCTCTTTATGGTATTAAATTGTAGCGCAAAAATTAATAGTGTGTGTTCATTGCTTTGTATTGTATGTAACGTAACTTATTAATCAAAATGCAAGTGCGGCCATTGTTTCGGCTTATACTTTTTAATTTTTATGAGTTAGATCGAGTTAAATATTCAATAGTAATTTTATTAGGAGATTTAATTAAATCTTTTGATTAAGAATTTAGTGTTTTATAATTACCATAGTACTAAATCAAAACTAAGAGATTAATATATTTTTTTCAACGGTTTTAGGTTTAAAGTTTCAGCACAGTCAGACGTAAAAGTATTTTGGCTCACTTTAAAATTTTAAACTACTGCAAGACAATAATCTCAATTGTTATTAAGACATTACTGTAACAAATAAATTCTCGATAGTTGCAGTCACATTGACTGCACAATCAAAAGTCTTAGCCAATGCGGTGATGAAAATAAAATGAACAACTCACTCAATACGCATCGAACTAGCTTACCTATTATTCGCATATCAGGGCACTTTATTTATAAAACGGCACCATTTTAATTTGACATATCTCTGCTTAGCCCTTCAATACAGACAACTATAAATCTACAGGTCAAGTAACGCTGGTGAGGAGTACAACTGTTTCCCAACCGAATACCGTTCGCAAAAGATCTCACACGGCTGCCAATTTTCAGAAAGACAGAGCTAAAATAATTGCTGCAAACGCGCCCTATTTCTAGCTAGCCACAGAGACTTTAGATACGAATGCGATTTAATTCTAGTCTAGAACATTATTAGACTACCTATGTTACCCACTGCACCACACTCGCCCAGTGCTTGCCCGACGTGAATAATTCAAAAGTCAACACTGGAGGAACGCGTTATTTATATTCACATTTTTGGGGCAGGTTATAGTAGGCTGTAAGTAAATCAAATTATTTTGTTTTTTAAATAACTTAATATTTTCTTAAGCTACAGAGCGTGACCCGCATATTAAACGTTTAAGTCTGAAAAATATTACACAAATTTGTTTATTTTTTATTTTTAAGCTAACTTAAATTAAGCTAACAAAAATCTTAACTATTATTATTTTTATTATACAACAGTAAGTTATTTGACAATTAAATTTAACACCCTATCATTTTGAATTATCACCACTAAAAGAGACAGAATTATGGGTAGCATCAATATTGTTTACTAAAGCAATAAACGTTAAATATCACAGCTAGTTATTCTAGTTATTACAGTGACGAGTCGGGAAACTGCCTTAATAACAAGCAATAACTTCCGTATTAGGTTAAATAAAAAAAAACGTATTTCACATGTTATTTTTTTAATTTAATGATAATCTTTTGTGTGTAAAAAATCCCGTGAGAATCTACCAAATCCCAGAAAACTACAACATTTTGATTTACATCACATTGATATTTGGCGCAAAATACGTTCCTTTTTGCGTCTTTTTAGTTTTATTTTAATAAAGATTATTTTTCAATGATTTCATATTTAAATAGAAACCATTTTAAAACTACACTTTTCTAAACAAAATGTTACAGGTAATAACAAAAAGTTCGTAACTTTATAAATTACATATTACAATTTCTGCTTCTGCGCGTAAATAGGCATTTAACATAAATCAAACTGCTTTAAAATAAAGTCAAAAATGAATTTCAATGAAATAAACGTCAGTGGCGAGGTGAGTAAATAAAATTCTTGGCACAAATTGTGATTGCATTTCAATTGTCCCACATTTACCTACGACTACAACCATATCTACGTCTGAAGGGCCGATGCGTAATGATCTAGGTCTGTGGAAGGAAAAATACGCTTCTCCTGGGACACAGTCACCAAAGAAAGAAAAAAAGAAAAGAAGATTATTCGGCACACAATTCGTCCCTCGCATGACTGACTCTCCTATTATTTGAGTTTGGAATTTATCTAACTGAAACAGGGTTGTTTTTAAAAACTTACGAAAAATGAGATAGGAGAGTTAGTCGTGCGAGGGACGAATTTTCAAAGGTCCCTTTGCTTCTTCGGACATATCTATTATGCGTTCACCTAGGCATAGTTTGAAGAAGCACATAATTCTGGGTTAGATGGATGGCAAACTAGCCAGGGGTAGAGCACCTTCCCGATGGATAGATGTGGTGAAGAAACCTGTAGGAGGAAACATACAGAGGGCAGTCCATAGCACCTACAACCGCAGCCAATGGAGAGACCTTGTTTGTGGTCGCGATCACCAGGATTGAGGGACCGAGGAAGAAGAAGAAGAGGCACAATCACTGTACATTCACAACATTAGTGCTACATATAGCATGGACACTTCTTGCCTGTAAAGGCGCCTTCACACTCTTCCGGATAAAACCCGGTGACGGATCAAGCAAGCAGAGCTACGTAACACGCACACTTGTCCGTATGAAAACGTCACATTTGAATGTAGTAGTAACAGCTCTCTTCACATATCTTGGGAAGGGTAAGGCCATATTAGGATACCCTACAGGCGAGCGCTTACTATGGATTCGGGTTGTAGAGCTTAAATATTTTCAAGTCATTTTTCAGTTGTGTGATTTAATATTTTATATTTCCGACTATTGTAAATATTTTTAAAGTTGATTTATATGAATCCAAGTGTCACTTTCCGTCAAACCTTGCACAAATTCAAGTTAATATCGTGACAGGTAAAGTTGATTGACCTGAGTAATCTCTACACTGTAAGGTTTGACCATATGAAAAACAATCTGTATCTTGACTATTTTAGCGAAAATATAAAAAAAACATGTTAATACTATAAACCAATCAAAGCTTGTACCTACTTTAAAATTAAGTATAAATTGCTGAATATGTTTATTAAGAAAATGTTTATAAAAACATCAGAAAACGAGGGTAGTTGAAGCAACTTCTAGTAGTTCTACCTTTGCAAATAAACTGTCTATAGGCATAGCGAATCGCTCATAAAATTGTCATGTTCCAGATGCTGTGCATCTTAGATGGCATGCATGTCTGCGCTAGCGCAATACGAGATCACAAATGATTAAATTTATTGTTTCATGCATTTGAATACTTAACGTATATTTACATCCAAACGCGTGACGCGTCTACTCAAATAGCGCCAAAAAAGAACGTAAAATTGGTCTTCTAAATTTGAACACAAAACAATCGAAACACGATTAGGTAGCGAGCAATGCAATAGGTACAGCGTATGCCAAAATGCCAACACCAGTGGCGAACAATTGAGAATACGTTCTGTTCCAAATTCAAATGCAACTAAGTACTACTTAGGTATTTATTTTAATTTAAAGGAATAAGTTATATGACTACAGGAGTACACGTAATAAGACGTCGACAGCGAATCATGTCTCGGACACGACACTTTGCTTGACATTTATATATTCTGAATTAATTCATGATAAGTATAAAAGGTACCTACCTACTTTAATTTAAAATTTGTAATTAGGTTGATTGAGAATTTATTCGGTGAGTATTTATAAATTCGTCTAAATGTCACGGGAACAATGGATGGAGTGGATAGCAATGGCGGTGTCTATTTAAGATTGATGAGTAAGAAATAATCCGTGTTGTTGTCGGAAGGCGAGGCTTGCGCAACGAGCGAGTGCTCGTATGAGAATGTCAGATCGACTGGTATTATTTTCGGTAAACGATACGTATCTTGTCTGTTCGGAGCCGACGTCGCATCTAATAGTTTAAGCACACTAAGTCGCCACTCCACAACTGCGCACAGTTATCTTGACAGCGATTTCACTTAGAGATGATCGGATTCCGTAATGACCTCGCCGCATTGCAGAATTTTAATGAAAATCGTGATTGAGTTTCTAAAAGGCCAAATTATATCGCGGACTCTTAATCGCCACTAAAAGACGTCTTAAAATTCGACGGGCGCATTCATCAAAAATAAGAAAATAATTAATACTCGCGTCCGAAACGAAACAGTTTAGGGCGGACACAACAATAAAACAATACGGCGCTCGCAAGCCGAAACAAAACACAGAAAAATATGAATTCCAATCGGAACGGCCGGGGAAACAAAAGATGGCGGATTTAATGAAATGAAATAAAATATAAATTCCTTTTGCAAGCGAGAATTCTTACATTTTTAATTTGCTGGCGCGGAATGGGGCGAAAAACGGTCAAATATCTGGCAGCTTCATAAGCTGAGGTGCAGGGGGAGCGGGCTGTGCCGTCCGCTTGTAGATGAAATATCAATCTTGTATTAGGATCTGACAATGACAATGAATATGGTCAAATGGAGATCTCGCTCCAGATTGAATAAATTTATTATTAACAGTATCCTTGGTGCGAAGTATAAAACGTATAGTTGTTTTCTGCTTAGATGCTAAAATTCGTTATTATTGTAAAATTTTATCATATTTGACAAGTGAAACATTAGGTAGAAAGACGAGTCTTTACAATGAATACATTGGAAGAAGTACCAGCTATTTAAAATAGGCTATAGTCAGAGAAAATAACTTGTCTCTGCTATAGTTAACCTATACTTAGCTAGGATTCATGTGAAAAATTTACTAAAATGTCTGCCCGATAAGTTCTACAGTAAAAAGTCGAAAGAATACCGAAGGAACTATAATTGATAGTCTACTATGACTTTGTCACGGGTCTTCAAGAAGCATGTCATCGGTTCATTGTCGATTACAACACCAATTTATATTAAGAATCGTGTCAAATTCTAAAATGAGTGGCTAAAGCTACTGACAGTGAGTCACGTCAGTTTTATCGTAAAAAATCCAAAGATAATTTCCGTAGGAAACCTACCTTTTTTCCACGAGTATACACAGTATTGTAAACGGAAGGTTTAGCAATTTTCAATTTAACAAACATTTTGCTAGACGAAAATTATTTGGAAATTTAGAAAAACCTTTGATTGAAATGTTAATGCGACTGAGCAAACATGCACACGAGTGACATGTACATAGCCCAGTGATATAGCTCTAGTAGGATTGGAAGCGAAACAGATGTCAGTATTTTGAACATCAATATTGAGAGCGGAGCGAGCGATGGATTTCGCTGCTCCATCCGATGAGTAATTTCAGAGTTGTTTATTTACACACGATCATTTCGATACTTTTGCAGTTGAACGAAACATAATCCCCAATAAAGGAGAGAACAAATAAACAATTTGGAGAGATTAAAGAACACAGATAAGTGTGAAGAAACATTTTTATATTCGAGGAATTAACATTGTTTGCATTTTATCTTAAATTGGTCAATGACAAGACGGTTTGGGTACGATATGATTAATCAGACTAATTGAAATAAACTGAGCAGATAAGCGAGAATGCAAGAAAATAACTCAAATTTGCATAAAATATTTCATCGACCAAATTTTTGTGCAAAATACGAGTCGACAGAAAAAAACCGCTGCGAAAACAACCAACACACACATACTTTTAAAACGTTCGATTCGGGAACTGGGCAATAAAATCAATCATTTTGTTAGTAACGACTGCAAGATATTGAAATTTTTACATTTGCCTGCAGAGCTGAACGAGAAATGTTTTAGGAGGAAAGATTTAGCTTAAAAATAGACATTTTGAGTGCTCGAAGCGAGATAAGTTAGATTGATGCCGGTTTTAAGCAGACAGATGAATGGTTTACTTCCAAGGGTTTGGTTGCCCCTGGAATTTCATAGTAAGGCAACTGAGGTTATCGTATTGATAATCCACTAGCGTTTTAGTGATGGTTCATATTTTTCATTTTTATGATTCACATATTGAACGTATAGGACGTACTTACTATCATAAGTATATACAACTTTTTGTGTAGGCAAAGTTTAGTTTATTGAAAAAGTTTTTAGTTTTATTTTGAATTTTTAGGTTTACATCTTGTAACGAACTCACCAGTACTCTGAAAGTATTCTTCTTCAAAAACTTTACAATCACAGGCTTCAACACCCACCATCAATAAAAGCCCATATTTAGCCTCACAATGGCGGGCGTGGCTCACAAGCTAGCTTCGAATAATTATCCCCCCTCCCCGCTATAGTCAGTACCTCCCCCCCCGGGTCTCGTGCTCATTGAGCATTGTCTTCGAGATGTGACCCTTGACGCGTGCCGAGAAACTTACGATATTTGAATTACGACGTTTTGCTATAACTGCGGCGAGGGATGCTTGCGAGTAGTGGCGATAGCGAAGTTTGCAAGTCGCAAGTTTCGGCTTGGAATGCTTTTGAAGCGATTTTGTGTATTGTTGAGGTATTTTAAGCTTAATGTAATCTTATATGAATTTTTTGACAAATGGTCCAATTAGAATATTACTAAAGGCACCTATTATAGGTTAACAATTACTTAGAACAACAACTTTTTTGTAAAAAAAAAACTACGTTGTCATACTTTACAGGACCAATTTAAGGCTTCCAAAGTTCCAACAGCCACGCGCTATCTAACGCAAACAATTTATTCGTAAACGACATAGTTTTGGCTACTGCGTCAGTGGAAGGCACGCGAGGGCCACCCCGCGCGCAATCCGACGTGGTGGCGCGTGCGCGTGCGCGTACCCGTGTCGCGGGGCAAGCGCGAATGTTGGCAAAATTTTAATTTGACGGAAAAATTGCAAAAACGAATTTGGGTATTTTTTGTTATGACATTCTTGTGGTAGGTATACATTTTGTTGACTCAAAAATTTATGCGAGTAGGTTAAGCTCAGCTAAGCTAAGGTTTGGAATCCTTTTGATTAACAATGTTCATGTTGTGATGGATCGAAATCCAATCTAACTAATCAAAGATAAAATTTGTAAGTATTATTTATAAAACATTCTTTGAACAAATAGTTTAGGTTTAATATTCACAATTAAAATTAAAACTAAATACTGATTTAATTCAATGGTCTCCTAAAATTAAAACCATACCATGGTTTGACATCTACCGTTATTCGAACTTCCACGGCAACAGCCACACAATACCACCCGTCTTACGTAACGCCACGCGAGCAGAATTACTATCGGGTCGCGATTTCTCTACACCTTCCAATCATACAAGTTGTATGACAAGACAATAGCATAGACAATTTATTTACTACCACTAAAAAACGTCTAGATAATTTAGTGAAACTGGCACGCATGAAACATTTTAAATTTCGAATTTGAACATCAAATAAAATAAAACGGAATTCTTATCTCGGCTCAAACTCGTTCCAAATTCAAAATATAAGTGAAGCAATTGAAAAACGAAACGAACCAAGTTCGTATTACGAGCGCGTTCCAAATTCGAGTGTATTCAAATATCGAACGAGAGATGGATTATGACGGGCGTATGGGAGATGGAGCGCTGGAATACAGATCTTGATATGCTACAAATCATTTATTTTTTTCCATTCTTTTGTAATAGGCCAACGTAGTTTCTCACACACAGCAACAAGCTTTCGTATTTGATCAAAATCTCAATGCAAATCGAGAAATTAATGTGCAACTAGATATCTAGTTAATAAATAAAATTTATTGGTTTACGTTCTGAACTTACAATTTGTGTGTCTACTTGTACCATTCAATCAACCTTTAAATTTGAATAAAATATTATACGAAATTATAAAATCATAATCTTGGACGGAGCCAGTTTCGGCGATATGATTCTATTGATTGATGGGTGACCACGGCCACGCTGGGCTTGTTGGATTCAATATCACTATCTCACAGAGACCCTTAACCTCGCGTTTTACCATACCGATTAGAGCTCAACACAAATTGGTTAAATATTATTCAAGTGTATTGAACCCGGAGAGCATAGACTAGACAGAACCACGGTCTGGACTTAATTATGAATGTTAAAACGTTTTTACTCGGTACGTGTTGAAAACGCCCACCTAAGGCCGTGTGGCAACCAGTATTTATAAGTGATGCTAATAATCGACAAATAATGATACATTTTAAATAGCTCTATTCGTCAAAAGACTCGTTTGCAGGCGAAATATTCGCCTAATTTCCTGTTGGTGTCAAGTAGAACATCAAAGTTCGTAAAAAAAAAGATAAACCTATCAGAAACATGACGCGCCCGTCTAACTGGGTTCTGTGTCTTGTGTCGGATTTGACAAATATATATTAAAAACAGGATAAAAAAATTATAGGCTTTAGAAGATTAGTTAATTTTCTTCTTAATTCTATTTTCAAAAGCTGTGAATACGAACTGATCATCGAGGAATGTCCCTACTGTTAACTCGTTCAAAACGGAACAGCTTCTTATTATGAATGCGCTAAGGGTGCGCCAGTGCATTCGTTCGACGGTTTAGTAACTGATGCATTAATGTCTCGAATGATCGCTTTTTTTTTCTCGACGCCCGGAGATTGGTCATTACACATCTGAATATGTGTTCTCCAAAAAAGTCCGATCACGATTCAGTAAAAAGTCGAAACGGGTCTCGTACTTACCCATAGACAGGCAAACGTGCTCTTTACGATCAACGATTTCAAGTTTCCGGATTGATTTGAAAGTTTTTGAACTATCACTCTTAGCTACTTAATTGAACTTATTCAAATTTCTCACGAGAGCGCCATTTTAGCGTATATTTTTTTTGGCTCTACATTACTATACCGCTTGATCTTTATCAAATACTTTTCTTAATTCGTGCATGTCAGTATTTTTTGTTCGTCTTTATAACTGGCCAGTTGAAGTATAAAAACTTTTTTAGCTGTGTGTGATAGAAAAAAACAGCCAACAATATTCTCTTACGAAACGTCTCAAATTCCCGCTAACTCTGCTCATAATTACAGACTACATATTTCTTAAACACGAGAATTAACCCCAATTGAGGGATCGCTCTATTTAAATTACTTGTAATGTACTATTCAGCTTTCTGGAAGCGTGTGACACGTCACTTACATTACAATCTATTATCTGTGGCAGCTGTGGAACGCAGCTCCGAGTTCGAGAGTTACTTTACTCTTTGGTTCCAGCGTTTGATTTAAGAACTTCTGAAGTTTTAAAACTGGGTGTAACAAAATAGGTGTAACATCCAGTAACTGGCGCTGCTTCTTATAATGCTGAAAATCTTTTTTTTTAAAGAGCCGGAGCCAGTAAAATTTAAGAAAACTCCATGCAAAAAGGGGGATTTTTTTACGATTTCTGCTTTGACGTAGATTAAAAGTTGTTCGTTTATATGAGTGGAAGTTTCAGTTAATAGACATACAACTGTTTTGTTACAGCCTGTAAACATTTAAAGCTTTTTGTTCTAATCAAAAACATCTGTGAAAAATTGAGGTTTGGTTATTTATACTGATTTCCTTTTAATATTTTTCTCATGTTTTTCGAAATGTAAAATAGGTTTATATATATATCACATTATCCAGTTTAAACCAACAGCTAACAAATAGAACAACTATGAACGATTAATAATATGTAAACTAACATTTCAAAGACTTTAAACCGGAGAAAGATGTTAAACACCGCGTTTCCTTTTCTCGCTCTCATTTTTTAAACCTTTTTGTTCGCGACCGGAATATCGTGATGTATTTCCTTCTTCACCCTTCCATACAATTTTGCATTAAAATAAGCCAGCTATTGTGCCATACAGAGCTATAAAATTATCATAAGACCCATAAGCCTGCCGTACAAAGTAATAATCTCGTAAGTATTTGAGGCGAGCCGTCCGCCATCTTTAAAACAATGAACGTTATTGTCTCTTCTTAATTCCATTTTTGAAAAAATAATCCATTTCGCATTTCATCGCGAGGCTCATTGATTACTTGAAATCATTTGAAAACATATCGTACAACATCGAACTTAAAGTTCAGTTTCACTTATACGAAGCTCTACATCTGGTTTCTTAGCTTTTATTTGCCCAAGTAAAAAGGGATCTTATCTCGTGGAATAAAGAGTGAGAATTGTTTACTAATTGGAATTAAGTTAAAGAGAACTGCATGTGCTTCGCGAAAGGGAGAGCGGTATACATAAAAAGAGAGGGGAAATGCACAATTTCCCAGTGTCCGGTTATTATGATAATTAAATATGGAAGAATAAATCGAAATAAATCGATATCATTTAATGAATCTTTAAGATATTATCCTAGGAATAGTTTACAATGAAACCATATAAACTAATATCAGATAGTACCAAATTACAAATGAAGAAAATAACAAATGCCCCTAAATGAAAATGAAGAAGACCTATATCTTTAGCTTTATAATTTTTCAGCTTTTTTTTTCTAAGACTGTACCGACATAATATTTCCTAAAATTTCTTGTCAAACAACTATAGAGCTTACTTAATTCTGTTTTAAAATAGCAGAATTTATATCTTTACTAACAACTGTAAATATTAATAAGTCCTTACATTACATGAGACGTATCTCTGACTGCGACTGAGACAGACTGACAGACAAACAGTCGGCCGCTATGAAAAATTTTAGTCATCATTCTATCCAATTAATTTCAAAGTATATTTATAACTTATTCGATATTCGATATTTTAATTTGGAAAAGTAGGAGAAAATATACAAAAACCCTATTAGCGAAGCATTTAAAATTGAATCATGAAAGTTTACGACTTATTGGAAACAATGGAAATTAAATAACTGTGATTAGAAAATAACGACTTCGCTCCGAATGTTCTTATTTATTGACTTTTTGTGTATTTTGAACAAAATATGTACAGCAAATTGTTCGACTTATTTTCTGCTTTGTTTTTTGTACAATCAGGAGTTCACAAACAAACTTATACATTATACGCTTTAAACATAAGTAAAATTAATTTACTATATTTCTATATCTACATATTATATTTGAGTATTTTCCTCTTTAATAATAGCTACATAAAGCCAGGCCTGCCAAGCTTTCCACCATAAGCGATAAATCAAAAGGAATGTAAAATATCTAAACAGACTGTTGAAAAGAGCCCATCTTCACAGTCATTCTCAGTAAGACAACACCAAAGAGGTTTTACTCCTGGACGTTACAGCTCTAATCCTGGCCGGGTACCGTTCATTCGTTCAATCGGTCACTTCATGAGCGGAAGTGGTCCTTATCAGGCCGCCGGAGGTGACGTCACAATCCGAACGTGATCGTTATATAAATAAAACAACTTTTTTTCGCCGCGTTCCGTGTAATACGTAAAACAATGTGCGGCGGGAAATGTTATAATAAACAGTTTGAGGTTAACTCGCAAGAGGAAGTCAAGTGTTGAGCTGAAATCTGTTTTGTTTTGCTATAATATAAGTAATACTCTGGGAGCTATGGCTGTACAAATTACACAATTTTCAGAAATGTATTATGTATTTGTATTACATAACTTGGTATCAGCAATAGATAGACAGAGCCTACCTGGTGTACACTTCTAAATGAGGTTCATAACATTCTTTAACTACTAGTGACTATGCTCAGCAAAGCCAAAAAGTAAAGTTTGTTTGTTTGTTTGTTTGTAAACTCTTAAAGTAAACTCTTAAACTCTGTAAAGTATGTATCTCTTTTGAAAAACAATGTTTTTCAATTTGACTCTACCTATGGTCATAGGTTCTGAATTATTTTTTGAAATATCCGAAAAAAGAATAATGTTGTTTTTAGGGAAAAAAAGAATAATGTTGTTTTCCGTGGGAGAGCCATGCTTCGGCACGAATGGGCCGGCTCGACCGGAGTGATACCACGGCCTCACAGAAAACCGGCGTGAAGCAACGCTTGCGTTGTGTTTCGCCGAGTGAGTGAGGGTACCGGAGGCCCAAACCCCCCCCCCCCCCCCCAATGATAGCGCAGTTACCAAATTTGTTACCCCAGGAGGGTACCAGCTGCGCTAGCGCTGGAGAATCCCTCTCTGGACGTCCATGCTCAGGATACAATGTGCCTGAGCCTGGACGTCCAGGCCGCCCCTCGTCGTACTCTGGGGGGGGCATAACAGCGCTCCATCATCCAGTTGCACAAGGGAAGGGCAGAAACACCTTGGCACCCCCTGCCACGCTGGCCGTGGACTTCTGCAACATCAGGGGCTTACACTCAAACATTAATGCTGTTCACTACCACCTAGAGACAGCAAAGCCGGCCTTGCTCTTCCTGACCGAGACACAGATATCGTCCCCAGCAGACACATCATACCTCTCCTACCCTGGGTATGGACTGGAACACTCCTTCGTGCCTAGGGCTGGAGTGTGCGTGTACGTTAGAGACGATATCAGTTCTCGCCGTCTCAGCAACCTTGAAGGTAGGGACCTCTCCACCATATGGCTACGTGTAGACGGCGATGACCATCCCCGCGTCTATTCGTGCCTATATAGGTCCCATACCGGCGATGGCGAAACTGACCGACTCATTGAGCACATCCAAATGGCTGCAGATACTGTGCAGCAGCAGATCCCATCCGCTGAGATCGTGGTACTCGGCGATTTTAACGCCCACCACGCCGAATGGCTCGGTTCTAGCAAGACCGATCATGCGGGGAGATCTGTTCACGACTTCGCCCTGGCATATGGTTTGACACAACTGGTTACTACGCCCACGCGAATCCCAGATGTGGAGAACCATGAACCTTCACTGTTGGACCTTCTGCTGACTTCTCATCCGGACGGCTACCAAGTATCCGTTGACGCCTCACTCGGCTCTTCGGATCACTGCCTTATCCGGAGTACGGTGCCACTCACGTGCCCGCCGCGACCGCGAGTCGCCTGTCGCCGTCGTGTGTGGCATTACAAGTCAGCAGATTGGGATGGGATGCGGTCTTTCTTTGCGTCCTACCCTTGGGGGCAGGTTTGCTTCACGCCGGATGATCCCAACTTCGCTGCCGATTCTGTCGCTGATGTGGTGCTGCAGGGTATGGAGCTTTTTATCCCATCCTCAGTGGTCCCCATTGGCGGCAAATCCCAGCCTTGGTTTGGTCGGTCCTGCAAAAAGGCTTCTCGCCGAAAGCAGGAATGTTACCAAGCCTGGGCAAATGCGGCGAAGGTACGGGATGAAAAGACCAGCGTATTAAAAAAGGAGTTTAACTTTGCCTCCAGGTCCTTCAAAAGAGACATTGAGACATTGCCTAGAGCGTCTTCCTTCGGGAACTCGTGCGTTCTGGTCTCTGGCCAAAGCTGTCCAGGGGAATTTCTGCACGCCATCATTTCCACCACTGCACATGGGAAATGATTCATTGGCCCACGACGCAAAGGAGAAAGCCGATCTTCTAGGCAAACTCTTTGCGTCCAACTCAACGTTGGATGACGGGGGAAACGAGCCGCCGACCATACCGCGGTGCACGAGCTGTATGCCGGATATCCGGTTCCACCAACGCTCAGTGCGTAAAGCACTTTTTTCCCTCGACATTCATAAGTCGAGTGGGCCCGACGGAATCCCTCCTATCGTGTTGAAGGTGTGTGCTCCAGAGTTGGCTCCAGTTTTAACGCGCCTTTTTCGGCTCTCATACTCCACTGGCGTAGTCCCGAAGTCATGGAAGACAGCTTTGGTGCACCCGATCCCTAAAAAAGGTGACCGCTCGAATCCGTCCAACTACCGGCCGATAGCCATAACCTCCTTATTCTCAAAGATAATGGAGTCCATTATCAACAGCCAGCTCCTTCGGTACCTAGAGGACCGCCAGCTGCTTAGTGACCGACAGTACGGTTTCCGTAAGGGCCGGTCCGCTGGTGATCTTCTTGTCTACCTGACACATCGTTGGGCACAGGCGATCGAGACTAAGGGGGAAGCTTTGGCCGTTAGTTTGGACATAGCGAAGGCCTTCGATCGGGTCTGGCACAAAGCACTTCTTGCGAAGCTTCCTTCTTATGGGCTTCCCGAGGAATTATGCAAATGGGTCACTAGTTTTCTTGCAGACAGAAGCATAAAGGTCGTAGTCGACGGTGCATGCTCAGATTCTATGTCTGTGAATGCTGGTGTCCCTCAAGGCTGTGTGCTTTCGCCTACACTGTTCCTTCTGCATATCAATGATATGCTGCAAATCAGCAGCACTCATTGTTATGCGGATGACAGCACAGGTGATGCCTTCTATACCGGCCGTGCCAATATTTCTCGGGAAAGCGTCATCGAGAGCCGAAACAAACTTGTGACGGAAATTGAGGCCTCTTTAAAGAAAGTCTCAGAATGGGGTCGACTTAATTTGGTCCAATTTAACCCCACTAAGACACAAGTTTGCGCGTTCACTGCCAAGAAAATGCCATTTGTCGTATCACCTCGTTTTGAGGACACTCCCCTAAATGCCTCAGCTAGTATCGGAATTCTTGGTGTCGACATATCGAGTGAAGTCCAGTTCCGTGGCCATCTAGAGGGTAAGGCTAAATTAGCCTCGAAGAAGCTTGGTGTGCTCAATAGATCGAGACAGTATTTCACTGCGGCGCATCGCCTGCAACTTTATAAGGCGCAGGTTCGGCCTCATATGGAATACTGTTCTCATCTCTGGGCAGGGGCACCCCAGTACCAGCTTCTCCCTCTGGACCGCATTCAACGAAGGGCAACTCGAATCGTCGACTGCCAGGATATTTCAGATCGGCTTGACTCCCTGGCGCTGCGTAGAGATGTAGCCTCGCTCTGCATTCTCTATCGCATGTACAATGGGGAGTGCTCCGAGGAATTGTTCGGATTGATCCCTGCCGCCTCTTTCCGCCATCGTTCTACGCGACAACATATTCATCCCCATCACATAGATGGTTGGCAGTCCACAACTGTGCGTTTCACTAGAAACTTTCTGCCTCGCACAACCAAACTGTGGAATGAATTGTCGCCTGCGGTATTTCCGGACCGATACGACATTCAAACCTTCAAGAAAAGAGCGTACTCCCAAATCAAAGGCCGGCAACGCACTTGTGACTCCTCTGGTGTTGCGGGTGTCTATGGGCGGCGGTAATCGCTTACCATCAGGTGATCCGTCTGCTCGTTTGCCACCTCTGCCATAAAAAAAAAAAATGTATGTATTTCAAAAGGATAACTAGGCATAATTTGATTACACTAGAATAAAAAAATACAACTTATTTTGTATTAAATCTTGGAATTATGTATAGTTTAAACAAAACACCTTCAAACAGGCCGCTCTCAAAGCTAATAAAATTATAATATCCAAATACCCTCACGGTTCTAACTGGAATCGAGTGAGGGAAAACCTACATGCCATACCAAATCAATTGTGATTCCTTAAGGCTTTACATAAAATTACTTTGCCATTCCCATAAAAAAAAAACACATTTCCTAATTCACTTGCGTCAAGCAGTTAGGAACAATGGTGTTACTCACTCATATTGAGGTGAATCATTCGAATATCGAACGTTTATCGATGAAGTTCCAATTTTAAATTGTTAAACGTGTTTTTGATTGTTCTTAATTTAGAAGAATGTGAAGAGATTACGTGCAAGAAGATACCTTGCAGCGGACGTTTGCAATAGACATTATAAATATGGAGTGTCGGACTGAACTTGGACAACAACTAATTCGAAAGAATTGTAATAAATTTGACGACAAGAAATCAGTAGTTGTTAAAAAAGAAGAGAGATGGATACCTTAGAAATACATACTACAATTAGTTTTACTTAATAAAAGAACTATTCGTAGAAACACATACATTTGTATTTTGTAGTGTGGTCACTTATTCTTTGTTTTTCTGTTTTCTTTCACTATTCCTACCTATTGGGACGTCATAAACATTAATATTGTAAGAAACTAAGGACAACAAATATATAATGTATGTAATTCCGCTAACACTTCCCGAAACGTTGAGTGTACAAGTTCCGCGTGGTAGGAACTTTGTACTAGGTTAAAAAAAAGACGATTTAAATATTTTGACTTTGACTTTGACTTTGACTTTGACTTTGAATTCAAGTTTGAATGATAAAATTTCATTAAATCTATAAATATTTTTTCCTACTGTACGTAAGTAAACTTTCCGCCAATATTTCCAACTTTGTGCAAACAAAAAACATCATAAGTAGGTAATTGTAATCCAACAAAAACCACGTTAAAATCATGATCTTATTCATACATTTAATCGTAAGATAAACAAGCTTGTTAACAAAATTATATTTTAAACGCGTTTGGTTTTTCCATAAACACGTCAAAAGTTCTGGGAATTTTGTTAAAAATGATAAGTTGTCAACTTTTTTTGAACTGACAAAAACTGTTGATGTTTTATTTTATTGTAAAATTATTACATAATTTTATTAGAATCATTAAAGGTTATCAAAAATTGGTTCTATATGCATTTATTAAAACTTTTTTATAATTTATTAATTAACGAAAATATTGATTTCCTTGTTTTCAACTCAAAATCAGTTTTGTATGTGATTAAATTATAGAAGAATTAAAATAATAATAAACTCTAGAGTATTACCTAGTTTCCTTTAAAAGCGCTTATATTATAACAGGATCTAGGCCGTTCGTTAAAAGCCTACATTTAATTAAATTACTGAACGAAGCTTTGCCAAACAAATAAAGGTATATACAAATCCAAATTCAAAGTTTTAAAATTACCGTTTTTAAAAATTCTAGAAATCATCAAAAAATTAAAATAATACATTGTATTGTAAGTAACGTCACAAAACCAGCAATCTTATCGTCGGCATCGACACGACACGATCGGACATCGGAACTCGGAAGGCAATAGAGATTTTGGGGTCATAAGTCACATGTCTGGGAAAAGGTCGTAACTCGCGTCTTGCGGATTTCGGGTCGTAAGTCGGGGAATCGTGCGATCCGGGAACTGCCGGAGAATCCTCTTGCTATATCTGGCTGGAGATCTTTGTAATAGAATTTAGAAATAGGTGATATAACCTTAGGTAGAGGGGTATTTCTACGTTTACGAGACACAAGTATGCAGTGTAAAGTTTTCTTCTTCTTCCTAACGTGCCAGATGAAGCAAATTAAAAATCAAATACAAATTAAAAGAAAATAATTTCATTAAAAGTAAAATTAATCCTTGGTGAGACTTGGCGACTTTTAAAATAATACAATTTCACTTATTTTGTACTTCAAACATACAAATTTAAAAATACTGTACTGTCTATTCTACTTTAAAAACTGGGTGTAGATAGGTAGGTTAAAACTAATTAAAATTCTTCTTTATGTACTGTTAATACATACATTTTAATATAGGTGAGACAACTTACATAAACACGATACTTACTTAAAAATGTTAAAAGTAGGTACCGCCTATAAATTTCAATTCTTTCTTCCTTTAATTTGCCCAGTACATAGGTACTATTTTTTTAAAGTAATTATGTATAAATGTATCTTTTTAATTTTGAAATACTCACTAGTTTTTGTTCAAAATCCTTAAAGATTAGTAACATTATTTATAACAGTCACCATACCTATTACTTAAAATAACTTTACCAGAAGAAAATCTTGCCTTTACCAAAATAACCTTACAGTTCTGTATCAAAAACCAAAATATAAAGTATTAGATTAATATGAGTGAGTAGGAATATTATTCTTTTACTTTATTGATTATCTACTGATACAGGATTTATATTATAGGTTTTTTTTTGTAAAATAAACTTTTTAAAACTCACCTTAATCTAAGCCATAGGAAGAACAAACCGAGCAAAAGTTGACAGCCACACACAAAGTCACTTTGTTTTAATCACTTTATAAATCCAAGTGTCACTTGCACACAAAATAATCACACACAATAACAAAGCAGTCTTCAGAAAAGTTTGTACTAAAAAGTTTTATTTACATTTGCGTGCTGGTGAAAGAAAAAAAAACTTTGTCAAAGTCAGAAAAAGTTTCAGCGAGCGCGGGAAATCTCGGTGAAGGTGAAAAATTTAGAGGAACCGCGGAAAATGAGGCGTGCGCGCGCGGCTACACACGCGACTGAAAAAATTGCCACATCTGCGTAAGACTTGGAAACTAAATCAAAATACGCTAGAGAGGGACGAGTCAGCCGAGGCCCCACCCTACCCCCACCAGCCGCCGACACGCAAAAACATTCATAAAAACCTCGCTAGCGACTCCTCCGCGAAATTATCAATTGTTTATACCCGACAAAAATGTTAACCCAAACGAATTCATCTCGACAAAGCCCTAGATTAATCAAAACATTAAACAATTTAAGAATCAAACAATAGAATTCCGACAATGTCGAAATATTTAAAACAATACGCGGTTTAATTTGTAAGAATCATAATAATAAACACTGGCCGGTTATACTGTTAACGAAAATAAATTTTAGTTATCAAAGTTTAAAGGTTGTTGTTTTTTAAATGCGACAAGTTTTTAAAAAAATAAAGTATCGAGTTTTCCCGCGCTCCCGGAAAGCGTTCGAATCGATGTTTACTTCGTTCGTCGCGCGACCGCACTGAGCAGCCGCTCGGCTACGAATACTGCGCTCTACGAGATACGCGGCGCGCGCGTTTTTTCTGCCAAAAAATTAAGAAAGGGTCCTTTTCAAGGGTTAACTGTAAGGTCCATGGGGTTTTTTTGAACACACGTTTAAAACGGAAGCCGTATTAAGGACGTAGCTGTCGTGACCTTTGGCAGGCCGCTTGTTTATAGTTTTTTAATGCGTCTCTTTGCTTGCTCCACCAGCTGGTTTTCAGACAGCAGCTGATCCAACTGAGTTTTAAGAACTATGTACTATTCTGTACTACATTTATGATTATGTCAATTTTTTTGTATAAGTTTAAAAATTAATGGTATTTATAATAAAAAAATCGGGCAAGTGTGACTTAATACTGTAAATTATACATACTATAAAACTTATGTATGGTTCATTCCAATCAAAAAAAAGCAAAACGTAAACAAACTTACTATGGAACTGACACATGTCAATGTCATCTGCATACTAAGTTTGTTTACCTTTTGCTTTTTTTGATTGGAATGAACTATAGATCGTCTGATAAAATTAAGACTAAGATTGACTACACTATCATAGTGTAGTCTTTAGGTTTTTTAAAATATTCGATTTTTTTATAACACACTGAATCTGAATATTGTATCTGTAATTGGGTGTATTATGTATAGGTATTTTCTTGAAGAAACTACCGAAAACAGACTAATAGCTAGTAAAAATATCTACTTTTAGA
Organism: Coleophora deauratella; assembly: GCA_958295455.1. NCBI lineage: Eukaryota > Metazoa > Arthropoda > Insecta > Lepidoptera > Coleophoridae > Coleophora > Coleophora deauratella. The sequence goes on along the minus strand of OY282413.1, from coordinate 7,247,332 downwards.
GACGCTAATACAAGTCATTTTCACTCGGTTCATTTCATACTTCGACCGCCTCCGTAGCCTAGTAGCTAATCCGCTTGTTTCACAGCAGTCGGTCGCGGGTTCGATTCCCGGCGGAGTACAACTTTGTAGGACTCGGTTTGGTAGGTGGTAGAGCATTTTCTGAGCCCGCCTGGCTAGGTACCTCCGTTTTATGTAAGTCTTGCCGCCAAACATCAATGTTAAAAGCATTGATGTATTCCGGCATGAAGATAAGATAGCCAGTTCCTCATTGCGTTGGGGAATCTTGGTAAGCCCGCTTCCATCTTCGGAATCATGATCACTTACCATCAGGTGAGAGGATGCCAAGGGCTTACCAATTGAGGGTAAAAAATATATATACTTACTAAACTAAAAAAAGCACCATCCACATCCATACAGTATCCACCTAATGACGTTATGATCTATTTCAAAGAAACAAAAACAATTTGAATTGCTTTTAAATTTTGAATATTATACTTTGATTCCGTTCCCGATGTACGCTCTGAGGCGATCTTAAGAGCATTTTTAAGTTAAGGCTTTTTTTACCTTGTAAAGTGAAGAACAATACCAAAAGTTTCCGTTTTTTTTTTCAGAATACTTTCGTCTCTGGATAAGTTCAAAGAAATTAATAAATAGTTAGAGAAATATGACCCGTGCCCCTGCAGTGGGGACGGACGATATGGACTGTTAACGAACGAAGAGGAATATGAAGAGCTTACAAAACCTTTGTCAACCCCAACTAACGTTCCTTAACTAACCTAATTATATTAAAAAAAGATAAACAAACATTAGCAAAGGTGACAAGTTAAAGTGTGTAAACTAGTTCATACAAACGCCTTTGCTTATGAAGACAGAGATACACAATTTTTTTATAGAAATTAATATTAGAAAAGAGAGAGTCTATGGTGTCAGAAAATGAAGTCCGCTATTGATTGAACAACGCCGTTTTTTAAAACAGCTGAACGACGATTTTGTTTTAAAGTATGTATTTTGGAGTTACGACCTTTGTAGCGGAAACGAGTGTCGTGGGATATTCAGAGTGCAAAAAGAATGAATGACTGTATGAATGAAAACACTTTATTGCACAACAAAACAGGAAAATAAAAAAAATAAACATTTAAAAAAAGTTATACAGGTAGGCGGTCTTATCTTAAAAAGACTACTCGCGGACACTTAAAAACATCCTATTAATAAAATATATGCCAAACAAATTCATTTAAAATATATGTCGTGGCCAGATCATAGAATTGATCACTTCATGATGTGGCCGATCATTTCATGAAATGGTCGCATTTCATGAAATGGGAAATATCCCTGATCGCATCATGATATGGTCTGGCCAGATCAATGAATACATGTACGTTTGACGATATACAGCTAAACGCACGGCTATTTCATGAAATGGACAAGCATTAGTGATAATATCGTAAAATAGTTACATTATCCACCGTTAGAGGCGCTGATAAAAAAGGCTATTAATAATGCACCAAGTGAAGATTAAATAGAAGTTAAATGTTGTAACGACACTAAACTACAATAATTTTTCGAAAGTCAATCAAAAAACGAGCGCAACGTAAAATCCTTGATGTTCGGAAAGTATTTCATAGGTTAGTAGATATCAATCTTAAAAGCTAAGTATTGAAAATGTATAATTTATCTCTTAACCAAGATTACTCAGATTTAACGAAGCCAGTAACTTTTAGACGTTTTTTTTCTAAACCTTTGATATCATGGGAACCCTACATTAATAATATGGCCAAACGTGGATGGAAATATCATTAAACGTTGACGTTTAAACGATATGGTCAGTTTTAGCTGGCCATTTCATTAAATACGACCATTTCATGAAATGGTCGGCCACATCATGAAATTATCAATTCTATGATCTGGCCACGACATATACACGTCGACTGTTCGGATAGCACGGTTAATTGTGCCATACGTGAAGAAGAAGAAGAATCTATAAGCAATGCAAAACGGCAGTTCCTCACCTATTCAACAGATAAACAACAAAACAAAACAACAATCAACCGAATTGACGAGCTCACATTATGCGCACGCAAAAATAACCGGTGACATTTCGCGCCTCCGCGGAGACTTTACTCTTTACTCGCGTAAAATGTTGTATTGTATCTACATTGAAAATTGCAAAGGGTGTGTCATCGGCGAAATCATAGAAACCGCCATTCCTTTTTAACAGACTTCAAAAAAGGAAGAAGTTCTCAATTCGACTGTATGTTTTTTTTTGTAAGTATGTTACGCGATTACTCCGCCAATTTATGAATCGATCTTGATGATTCTTTTTGTGTTTGGTAGGTAATACTTCAGAGGTGGTCCCATATAAATTTTATCTAAATTGATTCAACGCTTTTTGAAATAATCAACAATAACAAAAAAAATATTGCGAAAATGTAGTCGTTACGATTCAAGTCAGTTTTTTAACGTGTTCAGCGTTGTCGATTATTTAGAAGTAGTAAAGGGTGGCGGTCTCCATGATTTCGTCAATGAAATAATAGAGATACATAAACTACACATACTGTAGCTTTATTATAAAAATTTAGTTGTATATAAAAGGGAAACAAATTTACCTATACCCAGGAGAATATAAGATTTTTTTTAAATAGTTCTTGATACGAAAGGCTATGCATGTGCTCATGATAACAAACTACTTTCCCTAAGGAACCCATAGTCAAATCACAACAAAAAAAATATACAAATCGGTCAACTGACCGGCCAAATTAATATGGATAGTCCAAACCATTTTTTGCGATTAGACTATGGGTTCCTTAGGGAAACTTGTTCGTTATCATGAGCACATGCCTAGCCTTTCGTATCAAGAACTAATTTAAAGTCGCCCTGTATATTAAAGATTTTACAAACGAACAAAAATTAAGTAAAAAAAAGGTAAATGGTAAATTACATTTCGAATTGTTTTTCTCACCTGTTTTTTTTTTTATGTGATAAGGAAGGCAAACGAGCAAGTGGGTCACCTGGTGGTAAGTGATCACCACTGCCCATAGACACCTGCAACTCCGGAGGGGATTGCAGATGCGTTGCCAACCTAGAGGGCTAAGATGAAATGCCTCTTGTGCCTGTAATTTTCTTGGCTGTCTTACTCTCCACACCGGAACACAACAGTGCAAGCACTGCTGCTTAGCGGCAGGATTAGCGAGTAAGATGGGTTTAACAGGTATGATAGGTCATTAATTATTTAGGAACTTATGCAGGTGAGAAGTCCTTTATAAGAACTATGTCCTAAACGTTTGATTGCAATAATTGTGTTGTTGTTATCTTTGCGCGTACATCGAAACTTTATAGAATATGCATCACTGGGGTAGTTGACTGCAACAACAAATAATTATGAAATATTTTTCAGTAGAAATTAATGAACTTTTTAGCTTGGAACTTCATTACATCTGTAATTTTTATTTATAAATGACTGTAGGTACTAAATTGTGACATAAAAGGTTGCTATTTCAAACATTTAAGAACAAATTGTTGTTTTTGGCATTTGATAAAAGTAAATGACACTAGCCTTGATTGTGTTATATATTTTTTTTGCGCGTGCATTGAAACTTAATAGAAGATCATAATGTATATACTTGGCTGAAACCATAAAATAAATAAAAATCTTCATACAATATTGACTAATCCGTTGATCGATTTAATAGTCCAAAATTATTATTGCGATGTCAGCAAACTCATAGAAAAATGTTGTTCAGTTTGATGATTAGATCCCCTAGTTAACTTATCCTAAACTCAAATTCATTTTTAGGGTTCCGTACCCAAAGGCCAACGGGACGCTATTACAAAGCCTCCGATGTCCGTCCGTTCGTCCGTTTGTCTTTCAGCGGACTGTATCTCATGAACCGTTATTGTACCGCACCGTACGTTGTTGAAATCGTAAGTTGAAATTTTCACAGATTATGTATTTCTGTTGCCGCGATGACAACAAATAATAAAAACGAAAATAAGTTGGTGTTTTTTTGCTTGAAAAGCTCACAGAGTTTGTATTGCTATCGGTAAAAAATAATAATAAAATAAAATAATATTTAAAAATCAAATCGATTTGTAAGAAAATTCCAAATACTTCTTTGCGACTTCCGTGAAACCATTGAACATTAGTTGTTCAGTTTGACGAACAGAGAAGACCGCCTTAAAGTATAGCTAGCTCTTTTTGATGCCTCCTGTATATATTTGTTTGTAATTTATTTTTTCATATAATAAATGGATTCTATCCAACGTTCGTGCTCATATCGCCAATAAACAAACCTACATTTACCAACTTTGTATGTAACTAGTTAAAATTGTACAACGCCAAGTCATCTAAAGATGTGATTTTATTAAATACACAACGCCGTAAAGCTTGATAAAACATTAACTATATTTATTAAAAAACTAGAGCCTATACGAAACTAGACTGCAAACAGTTTTCACACACTCATAATTCAATAATCGTGAAGTTAAATCCGAAACATATCGTAAACTAAATTATATTAACATATGCGTATACGCGGAACAAAACTCATATTTATGTGACCGATAGACTACCGACCTTATTAAATTATTAAGCTTTCATGTGTGTGTGCGATCGCCTTAATAAGCAACGAAACTTTTTGGTAATTTAAAAGTTGTGCTGCGGAGACTTCAACCTTACTTCTTTGTCTCTGAACCAAGCAGATACATACCAAGGAACTCAGTTAACTTTGTCTAAAGAAATCATAAGCTTCTATGTGTGCTCATTTATGATGTGTAGAGTAGCTATACGACGATAGATTTAAGATGGTCGTTAGCTGCTTTGATAGCTTGTTGGGGACGGCGTGTATCTTTAACGGTCGGTTAACATTTGATTATTTTGACAGGACTGATGGATTTTAATGTTTTCAATTTACTTACTTTGATTGATGTTTTCGATTTCATTTTCAAACAAAAGTTTTATGTTTTTAATACAGTCTTTTCAAATGAAATATTTACACAGAGAGACAATGCAAACTTCATTCACTTAACACTATTTTGGTCCTGTATGCCGGCTCATTCTAATTCTTAGCTATTTTGATTGCTGTATGAGTGTGTCCAAAATTAATTATTCTCAGTTGCCAAAACTATACCATTTGTCAAAATTGTGTCATATCTCACCACATATCATTCCTTCCAGTCCAGACGTGTAGGGCGGTACTTGGAAAAACATTGCCCAGTACCCTCCGTGTGGATCTCAAAAGGCCAAGATTATTAAATCGATAAAGTGCATCAGTCTTTTTGCCGATTAATCAGGAATCTCAATCTTATCGTAGGTACCATATTTAGAAAAGTACCTTTTTGTTTTTTAATGTATTTAAGTATGCACAATACCACATCCCTACTTGATATTATCAAACTAACTAGACCTATTTAAAAATTCATATTGTTTACTGTAATAGGTATTTAAATATTTTTAAAAACTTTAAATGTTTTGGTTGATTTTGATGTTAAGTTTGTAAAATGTTGAAAACTTCTGTAGGCCACATCTCACATGCATAAATCCACATGTTTTGTTTTGTACATGTGTGTGTGTGTGTCTGTGTTCGAATGATACTTTCCTCACTTGAGTTGTTGCCCGTGTTAAACAATAAATCATACCAATGTATTTGTGATCAGGCAACCGCTAGGGCTGGAAGCAATATTTAATTTCGATATCGATGATTTAAAGATAAAATAAACATATTCGCTTTTGACCAATGAATGTTATATATCTATAGATATACTTTGAGATCTTTATTATTATATCGAGTTAAAGAAATATACAATTTATCAAGCAATAGCAGGATGTTATTTATTGATTTTTTACTCGAAATTCAATCACAGTGATCAATTATTATTTTTATTTATATCTTATAAAAATATAAGCTAATATAAAAACGTTTTGATTCCGTAACTAAAGAGGAAGGAAAAAATGATTATAAAAACTATGATTATCTATTATACTATAAAAGTTCAACATAGATAACGTTAATTTCATAAAATGAATAAAAATAAATAAAATTGGTTATTGAAATTTCTACTATAAGTACTAAATCATTAAAAAATTCAAAAATATTTAATAAAGTACGACAACTCCGCATCGGCAAAGAATTATGTAGTTTTGATGAAAAATCGATAATTGCCAGACGCATCCCTATTCAGTCGGTGTAGACACACCGTTTCATGTATGTGTGTGTATCGGACCTGCATTTCTTTCTCGTATTGTAATTTATTGGTCTGTAACGAAGTTAATTATTGCGATTTTTGTATTAAACGTTGGAAATTATTTTTAGCATTGCATCGCGGAGGGAGTTGTGAGCTTTTTACCAAGAAACGAGTGTTTCGAACCGGGTTTTGTAATATCGTATCGTACTTAGCTATAGGCGTTTATCGAGTTTGAATAAATGCGTACAAAGCGAGTTCCGTTGTTTTGTTCTTTGCCAACATTTTTAGTTATGAGGTTTTTAATTTCTTGTTACGATTTTTAATGTGGATACAGAGATATTGTTTCGTGCATTGTCTGTTGTTCATGAGCTCTGATGAATGTAGTTTTTAAAATACTTTATCAAAATTTTTGACATTAACGCGTATTTTATTTATTTATTTTGAATTTTTATATTTATTAATATCATACAAGATGTACCTAGTAAAATAGGTATTCGACACGATAACTGGGGCTTTTACTTATAACACTGAAAAAATTTTCTTCTACGACTTTTCTATGCTGAAATAGTAAAATAAGACTCTCCATAAAAACCGGCCGATCAGCTGATGAACACCTAAAAATCAAAGGCCATTTATTTAGAACGTTAATTGTATCAAATTCATAAAGTCCCCACTTCTGGCGCATGGGTCTTTCTAGTTATATCTCGAATTCTAATTACGTTTAAATAACTTTCTTTTGGTAATTATCATGTAAAATTAAAAATTTCACAATAGTTACCTACAAGCTGACCAAACATCGTATGTCACGTCCATCCTTTTTTCCATGCAATTCGTGAGAGAATACAAAATATTTTCTTACTTATAAAGAATTGAATTGTGCAGACATTTTTCCGATAATTATCGAAAGAAATGCCGCTGGTAATTAACAGGGAAATACTTGTAACTGGATGATTGTGCAACAGGTGTTTTTGAGCCGTTTTAGTTTAAAAAGTTGTTTTCGTTCGGCAGAATAAAAGCTAGTCTATGGTCGTAATTGATAATTACATGGCAATGGTATTTAAAAAAAATCATTTTCTTCATATTAAAAGTGTAGACAACAGTATCAATTTAATACATGTGAGTATATCAATCGAAAAATAGAATTTCATGTTCTCACAAGACTCTTTTCTTAAAAAAAAAACAGCAACCAGCATTTTTTCTCATCCATCAAAACCATAAAAGTAAAGAAAAATAACGGATTCAAAAAATTTGAGAAAAGAATTATAAAAGACTAACCGGATCGAATTTCAAAATACACAGGGTTAAACCTAGTTCACAATGTCGGGACCTCATCACGAAATGGGGTCACAATTTTTATCATTTTTTAAATGTTTTTTTTTTTTAATAATAGAAAAGAGTGGTGGTACTCCTAAATGATCTACTTTTTGATACTCGCCTGGCGTAAAGATAACCCTAAAATTGGGGTGAATCGTGGGAAATGATACTGGTTGGGGAGCATTGGGGTCGCATCTCGCGAATGTGAATAGATTCCTCCAAGGTTAATCTACTTTTTGCATTTTTTAAGAACAAGATTTATAATGCCTCATATTTCTTTGTTGTTGTTATGTGAGATGAAAAAGTTTAAGACTTTACTTACATAGATTAAATAGCGAATTAAGTCTTGAATTAATTAACTAGTATCAATTTAATAGTTACTTAATCTAGTTTTTTACCAGTTTTAGTAAAGAAAAAACATTTCAATAAATTAAGAGTTACATACAATGTAACATACGTACAATGTAAATTTTGTTTTTTTATGTTTGATTATTTTATAAATACAAATATAATAATAGTATAACATAGTACTTATGTAATATGGAAAGTTTACATTGTGAACATATGCCTCAGTTAATTTATTGTGGGATAACAGAAAGCGATATTATCAACTTTAAGGACAAAATATAATAAATAATTATTAACATCAATATAAACTTTGCTACATGGATAATCATAAAAATATCAGTTGTATAATACTAAAGTTAACAAGTAAAAATAAGTAGAGCTTACGAACTTACCTATATTATCATGTAAATGCAAAAAAAATTGTTTCTTGACTCTTTTTAACACTTTCAACAAAAACCCCAACTGACCCCGGGTCACACAAATATCGAATTACAAAAAAAGAATACAAAGTAAATTTTCTGCGGATTTACAAAATTCACAAGGATATCAATAACTGACCTCCTTACAAAAAATAGACCAAAACATGACCCCTTTTTGTCGAGAAACGTGTGATGTTTGACCCTTACGTCATTTTTTGTTGTTGGTCAGAATAGCGACTTACCGGTCGCAAACGCGATGCGATTGTGACCATAGACAATGTCTCCTGATTGAGTGAGACCGACGAAAAAAATGCGACAACAATAATTTTTATTGTAAAAAAATATGCCTTTAGTTAGTACATATTTAAATTTTGTTGAAATATTAAATATTATATCTATAGCGTGGGTATACATTTTTTAATCTTACCGAGACATCCGTTTATCTAAAATGTGATTTTGTTAAATAAAGCAAGTAAGTATTCAACTATTAAAGACAACTACAATTATATTCTGACATAAACTGTACTTACCTAGGTATCCTTTTTAGCAAGATTTAGTAGAAATTGACAAAAGTTTCACAATAACGCAGCCATCATTAATAAAAAGAAACCGTTATTAAATCCACCCAAAAATCGCCTACAAAGCGACGGTATTCCATAAAAATCTCAAATTACTGCAAACAGTTATAAATCAAACGTAGAAAATTAAAAAAAAACTATCTCACGCGTCTTGAGTCATCTGTTCCTTTCTAAAAGCTAAAAGGGGTGAACTTTGCAATTTTTTGCTGACATCACAATAGTCAACGGGACCCTTAAACAGTTAACCAAAAAATTGAAAAAAACGCGGAAGATTCGTATTTTCTAACTCTTTCCCAAGGGTCTTAACCTTGGCGAACTTTTTTGTCAAAATTGAGACACCTTTGCCATCTTTCCGCCTTTTTTGTAATTGTCAGTTTCGGTTTTTTTGCCGCGCAGCCGCCGTGCGAGGGGCGAAGGGTCGTAGGGGCCTTTCATTAAGTTTGGCCCCGCTCTTTGTGTCTATGTTAAGTTAGCAGGTGGGTCAGATGGGCCCCCGATTTTTGGGTTAATATAAAGATCGAGACTGTTTTCTTATAATACATTGTCCTTGAATTTTAATCGTTCACATCTAATTTAATTATTTTTATTGGTTTCAAAAGACTTCTTGAAGCTATGATAAATCAAATACTGTTTTAAGTTATTAAAATAATCTAAAATATTTCTTTGAAACTAATTAATTAAATCTACCTCTCTGAAGTTAAGTGGATTCGTCTAACAATATTCTTTAGTAAGAATAAGGAAAAAAAATGTACTAATTATACTCGTATGTACTTAAAGAAAAAACTATTTGATCGACACGAAATAAGTATAATTACAGTTGGTTCGACTAACTCGATCCGTAAATAGCTTATTCCACTACGACCCGAAACACTTGGTATTTACTGCATTATTATCTGCATTACTTTTTTGAGTTGATAATGTAGAGACAGTATAGGCTAGGAGTTAGGTCTTAGGCCTGCATAAAAATATATTAAAGTGTTTTATAAGAGCCAAGATCCCTACAATACTTACTTACTCCTGGCTAGAAAGAGCGATGATTTGCGCAGGGATTCTGGTGACAGCTCTAATAAAGGCTGATGATGATGATGATGACGTTGCATTGTGTAGTTTAGTTGAAATGTCTCGCCCATAAAATAGACACCAACGAGTAATGCTGTACCTACTTGATGATGTATTTTCTACATAAAATCAAAAATAACGAAAATTACTGCATTATAAAAAATATGTTGCGGTCCAAAAATAAAATAACTTTTTTTTCGTAACCGCGAAAACAAAAAAACTGCATTACATATGAGTAAACTGTATCCTACGTCAATGTAAGACAAGACAAATCTATCGGCACTTCGCATTTCAAAATCCATAAGCCCGTTTTGACTACATTTTTTAAGTATAAAACTGATGTACATATTCCAAAAACATCAACCTCCTCTTTCACAATCCTTAGTTAAGAGTTGAGCTTGAGGGCAGCTTTGGAAAGACTTTAATTTCTTCAATAAACTATAGTAAAATCTGAACGAAGCATTCTCAAGATAGACAGAAGTGGAACCAACCAAGCGAATGTCCAATAGTGTCGGGCTGTGTCGATGTTGTGCGAATGAATGTCTCGAAAGCGCGCGTCGCAAAAACGCGCTCTTTTGCGGAAATTCGTCGCGTTTTACCGTCCGCGGTCGGCTTTAGCAAGCGTGTAAATTGCTTAGCGGCGATTTTTGAGTTTTTAGTTAAAATCGTTGACCGATTTTCTAATTGGAGCTCACAATGCAATGTAAGGGCTGTGCAAGCAATAGATAAGAAAAATCTATAAAATATTTTTTTCGGTTTTTATTTGTTTTTGCTTTAGATTTTACTTTGGTAATGCAGTCATTCTTCAAAATAGATAAGTGGCTGTCGAAGTTAAACCAAACTAATTGGTAATCATAACTCGCAATAAACAAACAGTCGGCGATATTGACGACGTCTGCGCACTGTAAGTTAAATAGTGCATTGTAAGTTAAACAGTACATTACATAAATATTTGTCTATTGCATTTTCTAACAATAATAAGATGAAGCATTCTTACATAAAATAATAATATAACAAACGGTACTCCATCTCACTCGGTCATATCCAAAGCCGTTTCAAAAATGGTACACAAAAATGTTCGCCGCGCAAAATGTCCGGCATTCTTGTCGAACTGAGAAATGTCAGTTTTGTTTAAATTTTTCAAAAATTAATAAACGTCCTCGAGGACGGAGCGCCCGCCCGCCGCATTTTTGTGCGTCCCGCCTCTAATTAGAAATATTTTGAGATATATCTTTTTGCCGTTCGGCTGGAGGAAATGCAAGTATAAAACATAAAACCTTTATTATAGATTTAGAATAAGGTTGTTTTTGAACAGATTTCATTAGTTTGTTGTCATATTACTTGTTTCGATTGCCTAATGACTGAATAGGTATATATATTTTAACTCTTACTATCTTGAACATCAATAATAGAAATGTCTATTTACAAAAATTATAAGAATGTACCTTGCGAAGCGTGAAAACGGTTGACATAGATGCCTAACCCATCCACGTTATGACCGTGTCTGCGGTCAGTTAACCACGACCACTTCATTATCTCCTCTTACACCTCGTCTAAGTAGACAGATACTAGATTGTAGTTAATAAATATTATCAGATACTTAGCCCACTCAAGTATGAAACTTAACGTTCGTTCAGCATTTCTCTTGAATCGCTGAAACGTTTGCGACTCAATCAGGACGGATGTTGATAGATAAATAAATTTATATTTCGCAGACGACGATGTTAAGTACTTGATTGTGTTCTGGGAATCTAATCGTCGAATCTTAGTGGTTGATTGCGAGATGCATGCTTCAATAGAGGGAGGGTTAGTTTTTATTGGCGAAATATGCTTAAGGGGGTAAATTAAATACATATTATATTACCTACATACAAATCATATAATTAAAAAACTTACAATACATACTCATTAAAAATATTTGGGATACCCATAGTAATTGATCAGTCACTCGCTGTTGTATGGGAGATTCATACAATTTTTGGTCATTTCGACAATATAAGTTTTGGGAGAAAATCATGAGAAATGGTTCATTTTCATGAGAATATTCAAAATCACAATGAAAATTATCTATAAAAAATCACTACGATATTAAATTGAATCAAAGATCGTAACAATCAAATTATACATCGTCACCTGAGTGCTTATTTGTCCAATCGACCAATTAACATAAATTGCTTTTAAATGCAGTTATCATAATATCCAATTTCCCGTCGATTGGTGAATGATTCTTATAATTTAGACCTTTAGAACATTAAAAATATAATTTCCTGATGAAAACGCAATTTGTAAGAAATCATTTAATTTACGTGAAATAATCAGTAACATCTTTGTTGTATAAAGTGTTGGTTAAGGAGATTGAACAAATAAGCACTCAGGTGACGACGATGTATGTACATATATGGCATATCTATAACTACCCACAGCGTTGTTAACCAAAACTGCGACCAAAAAGTCAGGGTGACTAACTTTCATTATCCAGTTATGCTCATCATTAATGACGATTCTGACTTGGTGAGGTAGGTAGGTATTTTGTTTATTTTTGGTTCTTCTTTAAAGTCCGACTAGCGACTGGTATAAAAAACAAAGGCGACTCTCTTCTCTACCATATCTGTCTCTATACCATACCATACCTAAACCATATTCTTTCATATTTACAGTAAGTATGTAACAAAATTCATGTAGAATCCGTTAATTGGAACTTCTAATAGTTACATGATTTTTATAGACAAAGTAATAATATTTCATTTGCATTTAGTAAATGCCATTGAGAGTTCAAAAATGTACCTATAAATGTAGAACAAAAGATGTTCAGTATGCTAAGGGTTAACACCAGTTACCGGATCTTATACATGTCCTATACAACTATTTTGTTAAGATTCTGTATATAGGTACCTTATTTTTACTGTTAGATTCGTTATTCATACATTTCTACAAGATTTTACAAAGGAAGCAAAAGAAATCACATCCTGAGCCGTCATATATACATATATTTTTTATTCTATCAACGTTTTAACCCTTCAACTGCAATGTAACATGACTCCGAAGTTTTGTCAAAATATTACACTGTAACTGACGCTTTTTTACTCAAAATTATCCCTTTTCGGAAAGATTCTATTGAAGAAAAGGGTTGTCGCTAGTAATAATGCGACATCTGATATTTTTTGCGATGGTATCATAAGTTTCTCAACGTTTCTTTGCGCGACACGACAGCTTGCTTGGCAAAAAATGTTTGAGTCAAAAATAAAAATAAAACTGTAACAAAATAAGATAATACAAATAAATTTCTTAACTCCAGAACATAATCTTTGAGTACTTACGTCAATAAATATTTAGGATATAAAATAATGTCATATTTCTAAAACAGGCTGTTCCAACTAAACCAGAGCTGCATCTTCGTTTGAAAAATATTCTTTTATTCATAAGATAATATTGAGTAAAAACTGTAAAAGGAAGCGGAGGCCGTTACTCTGACTAATCCATATTTCGAAGTTTCGAACACTCGCCTTCCATTTTTGAACTGTTTCTAAATTCAAAAGAGCTAAATTCTCATTCCAACCGCGTCTCGTTCTAAATATAAAAACGATCTTTTTTGTCAAATATGGAAGGGTTAAGTTAAAAAACATTCTATTTTCGAATTGTTAAAAAGTCCACATTGTATGGAATACGTCAAAACTTCATAGTTGGCGCAGTATACACTAAAAACTCACATAAACTTAAATTAAGTGCCGATGCCGTGACTGTAGGTAGGTAAATAATAATCTTCATCGCGTACCTTTTTATGAATTTCTCAAATATTTTCAACTTTTTGTAAAAGAGTTATTTTGAAAATCTATGAAATTAGCATTAGCGATTTTTTAAACTACTTAATAACTAATGGTGTCGATTCCATTTTAAACTTAATTTAAGTGTTCTGTCTTTTTCTTTCTATATCGAAAAGACAAGAACAGTACGCTTAAATTTAGTTTAGTCCGAATCATCACCAATTTTCCACTATATCGCCAAGTTGAAGAAGCGCTTGCTGTAATTTTAACAGCTGCGTAATTTTTTAAAGCATTCGCAAAAACTAGCCATTCTAATCATTCAAATTTCAATATTATCTTGACAAAATGTCTTCTAAATATAGCGTTATGTTTGACGTCTTGGCAATTAAGGGTTTTTCGCATTACCCCCTTGGGACATTTACAAAAACAGGTAAGTCGTCTCATCCATTTAGTATTGAACAGTTTTTTTTAAATACTGGTTAAGATCAGAGAAAGTTGTTCAGTTTCATGAGTAGAATACTTACGGCTAGATGTCCAAAAATAGCTATAAAAAAAAACAAAAAACTTTATTGCATACATAGTCCATATCTTTGTTAGTAACAATAAGTTTATCTGAAGTGTTTCCATATACTTCTCACCAACATACTCCTTTTTCGAATGATATACGAAAGACACAGGAAGCATGAGTTTTTTGTCACTTCCACGTCTCAGATGAACACAATTTCAAACTCTATCCCCCTCTAACCTCAATACCCGCCGTATGAGGGAGCAAGACAGGTATATCGCCGTCAATCTCAGGTGTGTTGACAATAACAGATGTTCTGCGCGGGCGCGGGCGCGTATTACACAATTACAATTCTATTTAATTATATTTTTTTCTCAGTTGGTCGTTATTTGGGATCGTGTCGTGGGTGGAGGTTTACAGTTTAAGTACTCGCATGTGTTACAGTAAAGTTAGTTAAGAGTTAGTAGGTAAGTAACAATTGTTCGATTTAGTGTTGGTTAGATAGGAACACCTTTTTTCTATACATTTTCTATTCAATAAATGAATATTACGCAAAACCTGTTCATTAACCCAGGTTATTAAATGAATGCTCACCAATTACGTTAAAATTAAGTTAAGATGACATGTAAAATTTTATAATAATCTTATCAATAAATTCTGTATTCTGTATTCTGTATTCATTTAATCTAAAATTAGGTTGTATTTGAAAAGTCTTCAATTAGTTCTGTCTACCTGGTAGCATGCTATTTCACCTGGTGTAACAACCACTTTCCCTCCATGATGTTCATTATGTAGCTATGGTGTTGTAACAAATGTTCAATCATAATACCTCTTCTGTTTTCAATCTTTCTTTTATCTTTCACTCTATCCATTATTTAGGTATAGGAAGAGGACCAAAATTAGTTACAACGATCAAGTGAAGGCCAAAGTCAACGTCGTGTCGTACCAGGAAATCAAGGAGTTGGCGAGGAGTAGGAGAGAATGGCGGTTGCTCCACCGATAAGAGCTTAGCTTTTTAGATAAAAAAGAAGAACCACTATTTTGAAAAGTTGGATTCCTTGGTACTTATGGTTGGTTAAGTAAACGACCCATGAAGTCCCCCCTTCTAGGGCACGGGTATCTTTTCGTAGCCCGGGAAGTGTAATTTTCAACCGACTTCAAAAAAAGGAGGAGGTTCTCAATTCGCCGGAATCTTTTTTTTTTTTTTTTTTATGTATGTTCACCGATTACTCGAAGACGCCTGAACCGATTTCGAAAATTCTTTTTTGTTTGAAAGGGTATACTTCACAGGTGGTCCCATATAAATTTTATCGAAATCAATTCAGCGGTTTTTGAGAAAATCAACAAAACATAGCAAAATTGGAGTTGTTGCGATTGAAGTCGGTTGTTTTTAACGTATTCAGCGTGGTCAATTATTACTCCATACACGGGGGCTAAGTCCGGATTGATGGATTTGGTTGGTTGTTAACAATTTATAGTCCGCTTGACTAAAAAGATAGAAACAAAGCTTCAAATAATCCTCTTTTTCGTCGTGGGTTAAAGATAAAGCGCAGCACGGACCGAGGCGCGCCGCCATCGCCACTCTCCTCTGGTATCACAGCCCTCACTAACGTGGCTCTTTTATCATCGGTACCGCAACTAGACATTTGCTGACCCGTGGTGGCTAATATAGCGCGATTGCAAATTGTTTTGTGAAAACAATTTTTGATTTCATTATAGGTATTATACATATAATATAATATAGTTTAAGTATTCATGTTTCTTTTTACAATATTTTATTTTTAATTGTTTAATATTTGTAATTAGTTATTAATGAGTTTTTATTGTATACAGTATTGGATATGTTTTTTTCTGTAAAACTGTAGTTCTTAATAAACAATTAAAAAAAATAAAAGAAATACCTAAATATTATTTATCTAACTGTAGTGTCCTTACTCGATGCTCATACGGCGTTATCGACTCACTATTAAACAATTGGAATTATTTTGCACGTGACTGTCATGTTAGACTTGGCGTTAGAAAGTCTCGTTTCGAAATAAGTTTTGACTTGTTAATTATAGGAACAGGCTTTATTAATAGGCCGTAGTTATGCCAATGATGGCATATATGCCTATGATAACGATCCAACTGATTTGAAGTAAGTAAGGGATAATGTACTTTATGTTACTGACATTAAATCAGTTGGATCGTTATGGCATAACTATGTCCAATAGTTATAAGAAGATATCGACCTATCTATGGGCAATAGTTGAAAGTTATAAAAAATCTTTACTTCTTTATAGTAGGCATAGATCCGCAAGGATTTTATTTCAGAGAACTAAAACCAAGCTAGAGAAAAAAAAATAACCTAAAGGAATTAGGAAACGGTTCCAGAAGGCGCTTATAGCAATTGAGATCTACTCAATAATTTTTTTTTCAGAGAAATTAAGTCATCCTCCTCCTCCCCCATCCTAAGGTAATGATTTCTTTGGTTCCATGATTTCATTTAATTTGATGAAAGTAGCTGAAAAAATGATTTTTATAATCTTGATTGCTAGTCAATCTGAGTTACACCTTATCAAATGTTGAAAACGAAATTTTTGTTTTAAAAATGTTTGAAATTATGAACGATGACGTCATTGTTCAGTTTAAATGCAATACTTTAAGTTGGGGCTGTGCTTATGAAACTGAACAACTTTTGTTCTACAACTTTACTGAAAACAAAAAAAAAATTTTAGACTTTTCATACAAATGAATCAGATGATAAGCCAAGTTTGTATAAAAATTTCAAATCATTCTGTAATCAATCATCTCAATATTATATCGATTTAAATTTTTGCATTTTATTAATATTATACTATACTTCCTAAAAATTCTATCTCGAATATTCTATTAAAATGTAATGAGTTTCGCTGTAAAACACACATAAAAATGATTTAAGACCGGCCGACTTTAAAATTTCAACAAAAGCACGAAACACAATATCTCATTATGTTGTAGAAAAAAAATGAATGAGAAAATACGAGATTTGACCCAAAAAAAGACCCTCCATAAAAGGGTTACGAGAACGAGACGAAAGATTAATCTATAGGATTAGAAAGAGACAAATGTCCCGTCAACCCTTTAACTGCACCTGGATCTTTTTTGTGCGCTCGAGTTTTTAGTTTTTTTTGTGTTCGAAATTTAAAAAGTGCAAAATTTTATTTTGTTGGGGTCAATATTGATTTTTGGTTCAAACAGAGGTCGTGTCACAATGGCGGTTCGTTATCTAACAATTCTAATATCGTTCAAATGAGGCCATTACTCCTTTGATTCGGAATGTGTGACAGTTGCTCCTGTGACATTTGAACTTATCGGTCATTGTTATTAAGTTCACCTATCTACTAAATTTAGTTTTTATCACACAAAATGTGTCAAATATCGATTGTTGAATAGTTTTATTAAACTAGTCTACGTCGTATTCAATAGACCGAATAGTTTTTGACGAAATGTTTAGGTTACCTAAGCTGAATCGTTCGTATTTTTTTTATCAAGTTACGTGATTCACATGATCGAGTACAAGGTTTGATGATAATGACTTATTCATATTTATTATATTTATTTTCTAAGCAATAAGGTTAGCCCTTGGCATTATCTCACCTAATGTTAAATGATTGTGATGTAAAAGATACTAATTATAATAGCTACCAAGTTTTCCCAGCTTGATGAGTAACTAGCTGTCTATCTCCAGACTTAACCCCGTGCTGGAACCCAAGCTGTTAGCATCTATGAAAATGTTTGGCTTTCCGAATTGATCAGCTATAATGGAAAAAAAAATTGAATATCTGTTATGTAATCTGTGGTTTGGAGCCGCATGACAGCGTGTGTGATTTATCCCTAGATATTTTTTTATTTATCTAAGATAATAAATCCAAACCAACTTCAATCATTTCAGAACTGCTTGCTACGATCCTCGATAAACAAATAACTTATAGTCGCGAAGACAGTATAATTGTACGAGAGCGCGTAAAACCTTGCGAACTACACTTATAGCTACAAACAAAAGTTATCTTGGGCAATTCAACATTAAGAACAAAGGCTCGCATCTCCTACCCGCGAGGAGCAAGTAAACGATAAAAATATAAATTAAAATGTCTCAATGCTATGTTCGGACGAACGGTCGATCCGATAGCCGGGCGAGTTAATGCAGAGCCCTTTAAGAATTACACAGAAAAAAGGGCAAAACCAAGACAATCAAATGAGGGACGCACAAAAACGGGAATAAAAGAGACAAAAAGCAATATGGCGGATTGTTTTTAATTATCGAGTATCGGCATAAATCGATGCACGTCGCCGCGGGCTGCGCCGGCGCTGGGTGCCGTCGACCCGCCGATTGCGGCTGAAAGGGAAACTATGGTCACATGTGTCCGACTTGTCATTACTGACCGACGATTTGGGGGTTAAGTCATCACCTACCGGTTAATTTCACACTATTATCTATTCATTTTTTACCTATTGCACCTAAAAGCTTTCCATGATTGGATAATCATTTTGTGTCGTAATGGATCTTGTCGTATTGATGGTAGAAGTCTTACCTTTAACTCCTTTGTAGATTCTTTGCGTTAACAATTTCCCCACCAGGACATGGGTCTCTATCATTGAAATGAGGAAAGGAGCCAGGAATTTATGTAAGTAAAGTATTAAAAAAGTTAAAAAACTTCGCAAAACACTAACGACTCAATGGCTCCCTAAGCATCGATTCATAAAATTCATATGTATGGGTGAAGGCAGATCGCGCGTACGTTCCATATATTTTACTTATAAATAAGTACATTGTTGTGGGTACATCTGTTAGTCTGTTCGTTCGATTGTGACTTTGTGTATGCGTACACGCATGCCTTTGTCGTTGTCCGACGTAATTGTGCCTCTACAAATCTAAATGAGAGGAAACCGAGATAAATCTAATTAACGAATTCAAATTAGTGTTGAATTCTGATGAAATGATTGTTGATGTCTGTCAAAAACAAAATACCTATACAAAGTTGCTTTATGACTTCTATGAGTGATCAGTAGTTTTAATTATCTAATCATATCTGACTTTTGCGATAACAAATAAATCGATTATATTATTTTATTAATCTATTTGGTTAGTGCCTAGAATCCTCAAGCGTATGTATGTATAGATTTAGGTACGCTAATAACCCATATCGACCCCACTGCAGGGGCACAGGTCATACCACTTGAAGGTACTCCATACTCCACACACGGGAGCCAAGTCCGGATTGAACATATATTTATAATTATGTAGGTGTACTAAAAATATGTTGAAGAGATGCCACTAGGTTGGGGTACCTACGAGTCTCGTCTCGTCCCATTTTAGGGTGCATATTCTGGTACCTATTCTACACATGAAACTCCGGTCATACATTATATTTGTGGAAGTTGTAGGTCCATTGTCAAGGAAGGCATTGGTTTTTATTTTATTTTATTTTTATGGCAGAGGTGGCAGACGAGCAGATGGATCACCTGATGGTAAGCGATTACCGCCGCCCATAGACACCCGCAACACCAGAGGAGTCACAAGTGCGTTGCCGGCCTTTGATATGGGAGTACGCTTTTTTCTTGAAGGTTTGAATGTCGTATTGGTCCGAAAATACCGCAGGCGACAATTCATTCCACAGTTTCACATTCCACAGTGGTAGACATTATTTTCGAGACAACTCAAAAATCAGACGAAATACTATAAATCCTTTTCTTAAATTACGTACAATAAATTGATCACGTCCTAATCTCACTTTCAACGGACCACAAAAAGCATTCAAACAAAACTCAAGAAAAAACGCACTGAGAAAACTAAAAAAAACTATACCAAAAACGTTGTCTGGACCCTTTATTTATATACCCTTTTCAACCCAAATTGAATTTGAGCCGAGAGAATTTTGTATGTTTTTTGAAAAATGATCAATGACAGGCCCACAATACGTAATATCGAGCCTTTTTGGGGATCAGAGATCAGGTCGGTCGCGGCGCGTCGTCTCGACGAAAGCCCGGGCCTGCGTCTAAAATTGATTAAATGAAGTTAAATGCATTCATTTTTTTTTTACGAAGAATTATTCATTTAATAATTTAAAAAATAAGCTACGTAAGTCCTATTCTGGAATAAATAACAAAATTGGTTAAAATTATACTAAAACTAGAATTGCTGTCTAACTTCAGGTATTCGCGATTCAAATTCTTCGCGCTTCCGTGATTCACTCCTTCATAGTTCGAACCTGAGTGGGAACTCCGTCGGGAAAGCATAATTACATAATACCTACACATATGTATAGACATCAGATTTTCTCAAACTCCCTCAGGATCCTCGGCTTAACAGACAGAGGCACTCATCACCGAGACCGAAACATTTCATTAATATCTACTTTAGAGAATCCAAACCAAGGCAAAAACTTTGGGATCGCTTTGAAATTGTTTCAAATTTGTATTTAATTGCTTTTATAAATATTTATTTCTCAAGAAAAATACTAAAGTTTCAATTTTTTATAATTTGTCATTCAAATTCTTCTACGTTGAAACTTTCATCAGGATCATTTCTACGGTTCTTCTTTAATTTATACTGAACCGCCATGCCTGAGCACCGAGTCATACTTCGCCGAATCCCTTTGCCCTTTTGTGCGATCAGAGACAATAGTTCGCGGTCATCGCCCCCGGGATTATAAAATTTGAAGATGGAACCCTGCGGGCTGATGTAATATTAAGATTTGTTGGTTCTAAGCTATAGAAAACCGAATGTTGTTACATCGAAAAATAGTATGCAGAACCCAATGCTTGGCAAAACGTCTTGACTTTGACGCTTTGCACATAAAAAAAACGGTTTTTTTAACCAACATCAAAAAAAGGAGTAGGTTTGCAATTCGGCTGTTTGTTTTTGTATACCTATATGTATATACTAGCTTTTGCCCGCGGCTATACGGTAGACTGAAATTCAATTTTGTGGACTTTGGGAAAACTAACCTCAGAAATATGTTCTTGTATATTTTATAAATATTTTATGTCATATGGTTTTTTTTCCAAAATTGAATATTTTCAAAGTTACAAGGTTTTGAAAATGTACTAATTTTTTTTTTTTTTTTAGTTGTGTTGCAATTATTCTGCAATTAAAACTGTTTATTGCTTAAACACATTGTTCTCTATTCCACACCACCCTAGAGGTTAAGAATTAGGCTCGTTTTTTTATAGTGGTGTCCTCGGTAGGCCTAATCCACTTGGCAAGAAAGTTTTATTACAACTTGGAAGAGGTCGACAAGAAAGTGGTTTTACATATCAAATCAAAATAACATTTATTCGAAGTAGGTATCACTGTATACTTTTCGAAAGTTGTATTTTTTTTACCTAATACGAAGCTCCTACCACTTGAAACTCGTATACCCAACATTTTGGGAAGTGTTTGGGGAGAGAAAAGAAAGTCGGGCCCAAAGAAAATCCCTCCAAAACTTAAAATACACTATTCTTTTAATAAATTACTGGCATAGTCGTCGCTGTCTCTGTCACTCAAAGTAGCAATATCAATAAAAGCATAAGTTTCTGTCTCTTGTTCACTCTTGATCATTCGAAATTAATAAATTTTGGGCATCTTTTGATACAGCTCTATGTTTTCTGCTCTACTTTGGTCTCAATGTCGAAATATATGGATCTGAGGTAATTAGAAAATTGTTTAAAATATCCTCATTTGTCGCTTTTCTGCAAAATTTTCTGCAATGGTGTTCCCGGTATCGCTTGAAATCTTTATTCCTAGATTCAGCTGCTTCCTCTGACAACCTTCCGATAGGAATAAGACCAAAGTTATCTATAATTTCTTTTCCGTAGACTAGAATTTTATGCACACTTTGTGGCATGTATAATTGCACATACAAAGCTGCGGTTTCATCTGCAAATTCCTTGAATTTCTCTGTATTTATAGGCTGTCCTGAAGAAATAGTCTCCAAAATTATTGAAAACATCCTAATTAGACGCTCATTTACTCCTGTAATGGAAGCAGTAGTGGCCACATCAGCAAAATACCTTCGGGCTGTGTTTTCATCATTAGTAGTACCGTGACCTTGTTTGACTACGTCTATGAGTAATCCAGTTCTATTTTGAAAGGATTTTTGAACTTCCCTTTTCTTATTTTCTAACTTGGCCTTATTTTCACCCTTTGCTATCCACGATTTAAACTCAAGTCTATATAAAATATGCAGAATACATTCCATAAACCTTATCCAAGCGTGTAAGCGTTGTTGATTTTCCCATACTTCAACAACTTTGAGAAGCCTTTCGACTGTTACATCTAATAGGGACTGTAACTTAATTTGTGCTGAGAAGTCCGTTATCTCAATGTCCTCCTTTTGTGGATAGCATTCATGTTTTGCCTTTTGGATAGAATAATATGAAGGAAATATTTTAATTCCTTCATCTTGAGTACTTTGTCTCAAAGTGGTATATTGCCACTTTATTTTATTTTTTATTTTATTTATTAGGTTCATCATCAACTATTTACACCAATACTAACATTACAGTATTTGACAATGTATAACTCACATTAGTGTAACAGTCACTACAGACGAACACCACATGCATAAATTTGTACGTAATTAACATCTTGTGGCAATACTCAACAAAACTTAAAAAATACAGAAACAATACATATAATTTACAGAATATATTATTATATACTAAACAATATTTAAACAGTAAATAAAATACGATATTTCTAGTAAAAATGCAAACAAGTACATACTTTAGGAAAGTTACTAAATATTTGTAATTAATCAAAACTGGAGGAAAGTAATTGAAGGGTAGATTTGTAAAATTTACCCAGAGTATCGAAGTTTATGTCAATTACGCTGCTACAGCTATTCAGTATTCTACACAACCTACATATTGGGGAATTACATGCCAGGACAGTTCTCCTAAAAGGTGGGCAGAGTGGGGTTATTGGTACACGGGGTATGCGGAGAGGTGCGCGGAAACGGACAAGACTCAGTAGTTGCGGACAGTCAATTTGATTGTTTAATAATTTAAAAATAAATGTTGCATCTAACATGCGTCTGCGAATTTCCAGAGACTTCGACAATTTCAAAGACAACATGATACCTAAGGCTTTTTCAGATGTTATTACGTTTTTATTAGAAGAAAATATAAAATCTTTGACCTTACAACTTCATCAGGATTTTTTAATAAATATTCGAGAAGTTTAGCTATATCACTATCACCGCGTGCTTTTAATGAAGCCAAGTAAGAAGACGTTTGCTCTTCAAGCAAAGACAGAGACGATATGCTATCAATGCGTCATTTCTTTTGCTTAGGCCTTAACTCATCAAAAGATTTTCGTGGACTTACCCCAGTAGAAGTTCCAACAGACTTTGTAGTTTTAAAGGATTTTGTTGTTCCAAAGTTTTCTCGAGATGGACCAGCAGGGCTCATATCTATCACAGGTTCAGAGACGAGTGCGTTGTGAGGGGTTATGAATTCCGGCCATAAAACATTTGAGTCTAACCAATTACTATTATTTTTTAAAAAGTGAGGGCCCTTAGAACCCGAGCTTACCCATCGTCTATGTAGATTATATTATAACAATATTTTCTACAAAATTCTTTCAGGTCTATGTCTTGGTTTTCTGTTAACTGTATCGTTAAAGACTTCAGTGAACAGTAAAGAAAAGCACTATCTTTAATATTTCCACTTTCTTTTAATTTCAAAAACACGTCAAGATTACTACTAAAACCTTCCATGACTGTATTTGTTTTACGCTTAAGATACCTATTCGTTAATTACTAATTCAACACACAAATTGAATGCTCTTAACTGAACAATAGGATAGGTGGAATAGATAAAAGTTAGTTGAGGGTAGTTGTAACTTATTTTGACGGATCCGCATCTGTAAGGTGTTGCCATTGTTTACCTGTTAACTTTCTAAATTCAGCTTAGATAAGTGACATCATCGACTGGAATACTTTCGTGAAACAAGAATCGTCATCAATTGTAATCAGTTTTGCTAAAAGCTTCTCTAGTAAAATAAAATAATTATAGTAATACAAAGTTCAAAATGGCGCGGTTCCGAGAGTTTCCGAGGCACCAAATTTCGTGTGTAGGTAGACAGTAAAGCATATTTAAAGGTAATTATAAAAATATTTTGAGCTTATTTGAGCTTTTTGAAAAATTTGGATTTTTGTATTTCACTCCATACAAAAAAAAAATTAGCTTGCCATAACTCAAAAAATAAATTAGTAACAAAAAAATGTTATAGTACATAAAATGTTTATTTTTATTAATGGTATCGATTTATGTTAAATATTTTCCAAAAACAGTAGTCGGATTTTAAGTGACCCTAAGACCACAAACTGCGATTTCAGCCTACCGTCCCGCGTGGATGTCGCTTTTTGGTTATGACTGTCTCTGAAGGAGCGCAGAGCGCGAGCTGCAAGTGGCTTGCGAGCATGGAACTGAGGTTTTCGGGATAAAACTGGCTCAAGTTGTTCCCATAACCTCCTTGCGAAGTTTCAATGAAATAAGTAAAGTTATAGCAATACATACATAGTTTTGCATTATTTTAAGATTCCCGGTGTGATTCCCGAGGGAAATCGATAAGCGGACCAGACACTATCAGTAATAATGACAGTATTTTTACATCAGTGTATTAACATTCCATCGTTTAGTATGCGTCAGACCATCATTCACACCCCTACACTGTCAGTATATTGTCATTACTTGAAAATACTGTCATTATTACTGATAGTGTCTGGTCCGCTATATTCTTAATAAAATGTAGCCCGAAGTGACATACTTCCTAGTTTCCACCCCGTCAACTATCTCTGTGCCAAAAATGAGGTCGATCCTTTGCTCCGTTGCAAATTGAAAGACGTACAAACACATTTTCGTTTCTCCCGTCTTTAAGTAGTTATCCTACGGGAACCATGCATTTTCCGGAATATGCCGGAATAGCCTATATGTTAATCTAGCACTTGATCTATCTACCTACCAAATTTCATCCAAATCCGTTCAGTAGTTTCGGCTTGAAAGTGGAACAAACAAACTAACAAACAAACAAACATCCATACTTTCGCATTTATAACATTATAATATATAATATAATATATAATATAATAATTTTTAGTTTGAGTTTGCGCGTTCACTGCCAAGAAAATGCCATTTGTCGTATCACCTCGTTTTGAGGACACTCCCCTAAATGCCTCAGCTAGTATCGGAATTCTTGGTGTCGACATATCGAGTGAAGTCCAGTTCCGTGGTCATCTAGAGGGTAAGGCTAAATTAGCCTCGAAGAAGCTTGGTGTGCTCAATAGATCGAGACGGTATTTCACTGCGGCGCATCGCCTGCAACTTTATAAGGCGCAGGTTCAGCCTCATATGGAATACTGTTCTCATCTCTGGGCAGAGGCACCCCAGTACCAGCTTCTCCCTCTGGACCGCATTCAACGGAGAGCAACTCGAATTGTCGACTGCCGGGATATTTCAGATCGGCTTGACTCCCTGGCACTGCGTAGAGATGTAGTCTCGCTCTGCATTCTCTATCGCATGTACAATGGGGAGTGCTCCGAGGAATTGTTTGGATTGATCCCTGCCGCCTCTTTCCGCCATCGTTCTACGCGACAACATATTCATCCCCATCACATAGATGGTTGGCAGTCCACAACTATGAGTGTCACTAGAAACTTTCTGCCTCGCACAACCAAACTGTGGAATGAATTGTCGCCTGCGGTATTTCCGGACCGATACGACATTCAAACCTTCAAGAAAAGAGCGTACTCCCAAATCAAAGGCCGGCAACGAACTTGTGACTCCTCTGGTGTTGCGGGTGTCTATGGGCGGCGGTAATCGCTTACCATCAGGTGATCCGTCTGCTCGTCTGCCACCTCTGCCATAAAAATACGTAAACTACAGTGTAGTATGCGTTTAGGACCCAGGAGATTGTTAGTAACACCCTTTATAATATACTTAAAGAAGAGTATAGTATGCATTTAGGACTCAGGAGATAGATAGTAACCTCCTTATTACATACTTAAACTACAGTGTAGTTTGCGTTTAGAACCCAGGAGATTGTTAGTAAACACTCCTTATAACATACTTAAACTTCAGTATAGTATGCGTTACGGACTCATGAGATAGATAGTAACCTCCTTATTACATACTTAAACTACGGTATAGTTTGCGTTTAGGACTCAGGAGATTGTTAGTAACACTCCTTATTACATACTTAAAATTCACAATAGTATGCGTTTAGGACTCAGGAGATAGATAGTAACCTCCTTATTACATACTTAAACTACGGTATAGTTTGCGTTTAGGACTCAGGAGATTGTTAGTAAAACTCCTTATAACATACTTAAACTTCAGTATAGTATGCGTTTAGGACTCATGAGATTGTTAGTAACACTCCTTATTACATACTTAAACTTCACAATAGTATGCGTTTAGGTCTCAGGAGATAGATAGTAACCTCCTTATTACATACTTAAACTACAGTGTAGTACGAGTTTAGGACCCAGGAGATTGTTAGTAACACTCCTTATAACATACTTAAACTTCAGTATAGTATGCGTTACGGACTCAAGAGATTGTTAGTAAAACTCCTTATAACATACTTAAAATTCAGTATAGTATGCGTTAAGAACCCAGGAGATAGATAGTAACTTCCTTATTACATACTTAAACTACAGTGTAGTATGCGTTTAGGACCCAGGAGATTGTTAGTAACACTCCTTATAACATACTTAAACTTCAGTATAGCATGCGTTACGGACTCAGGAGACTGATAGTTATACTACTTATAACATACTTAAACTGCAGTATAGTATGCGTTTAGGACTCCGGATATTGTTAGTAACACTCCTTATAACATAATTAAACTTCAGTATAGTATGCGTTTAGGACTCGGAAGATTAATATTATTACTTTAATAACATACTTAAACTACAGTTTAGTATGCGCTTAGGACCCAGGAGATTGTAAGTAACAGTCCTTATAACATACTTAAACTTCAGTATAGAATGCGTTTAGGACTCAGGAGATTGTTAGTAACACTCCTTATAACATACTTAAACTTCAGTATAGTATGTGTTACGGACTCAGGAGATTGTTAGTAAAACTCCTTATAACATACTTAAACTTCAGTATAGTATGCGTTTAGGACCCAGGAGATAGATAGTAACCTCCTTATTACATACTTAAACTACAGTTTAGTATGCGCTTAGGACCCAGGAGATTGACATTAACACTGCTTATAACATACTTAAACTTCAGTATAATATGCGTTTAGGACTCAGGAGATTTATAGTAACACTTCTAATAACATACTTAAACTACAGTAGAGTATACGTTTGGGATGTAGGTGATTGATGGTAATACTCTTTATAACATACTGAACTTCAGTATATTATGCGTTAATGACTCAGGAGATTGATAGTGACACTCCTTATAATATACTTAAACTTCAGTATAGTATGCGTTTAGGACTCAGGAGACTGTTAGTAACACTCCTTATAACATACTTAAACTTCAGTTTGGTATGCGTTTAGGACTCAGGAGATTGAAAGTAACACTCCTTATAATATACTAAACGTATGCGTTTAGGACTCAGGAGATTGTTAGTAACACTCCTTATAACATACTTAAACTTCAGTATAGTATGCGTTACGGACTCAGGAGACTGATAGTTATACTCCTTATAACATACTTAAACTGCAGTATAGTATGCGTTTAGGACTCAGGAGATTGAAAGTAACACTCCTTATAATATATTTAATCTACATTCTAGTATGCGTTTAGGACTCAGGAGATTTATAGTAACACTTTTATAACATACTTAAACAACAGTTTACTACGCGTTTAGTACTCAGGAGATTGTTAGTAACACTCCTTATATCATACTTAAACTTCAGTATAGTATGCGTTTAGGACTCAGGAGATTTATAGTAACACTTTTATAACATACTTAAACTACAGTTTAGTATGCACTTAGGACCCAGGAGATTGACAGTAACACTCCTTATAACATACTTAAACTTCAGTATAGTATGCGTTTAGGACTCAAGAGATTTATAGTAACACTCCTTATAACATACTTAAACTACAGTAGAGTATGCGTTTGGGATATAGGTGATTGATGGTAATACTCTTTATAACATACTGAACTTCAGTATATTATGCGTTTATGACTCAGGAGATTGATAGTAACACTCCTTAAAACATACATAAACTACAGTTTAGTATGCGTTTAGGACTCAGGAAATTGATAGTAACACACCTTATAACATACTTAAACTACAGTAGAGTATACGTTTGGGATGTAGGTGATTGATATTAACACTCTTTATAATATACTGAACTTCAGTATATTATGCGTTTATGACTCAGGAGATTGATAGTGACACTCCTTATAATATACTTAAACTTCAGTATAGTATGCGTTTAGGACTCAGGAGATCGAAAGTAACACTCCTTATAATATACTTAAGTATGCGTTTAGGACTCAGGAGATTGTTAGTAGCACTCCTTATAACAAACTTAAACTTCAGTATAGTATGCGTTACGGAGTCAGGAGACTGATAGTTATACTCCTTATAACATACTTAAACTGTAGTATAGTATGCGTTTAAGACTCAGGAGATTGAAAGTAACACTCCTTATAATATACTAAAACTACATTCTAGTATGCGTTTAGGACTCAGGAGATTGTTAGTAACACTCCTTATTACATACTTAAACTTCAGTATAGTATGCGTTACGGACTCAGGAGACTGATAGTTATACTCCTTATAACATACTTAAACTGCAGTATAATATGCATTTAGGACTCAGGAGATTGTTAGTAACACTCCTTATAACATACTTAAACTTCAGTATAGTATGCGTTTAGAACTCAGGAGATTTATAGTAACACTTTTATAACATACTTAAACTACAGTTTAGTATGCGCTTGGGACTCAGGAGATTGTTATTAACACTCCTTATAACATACTTAAACTTCTGTATAGTATGCGTTACGGACTCAGGAGACTGATAGTTATACTCCTTATAACATACTTAAACTGCAGTATAGTATGCGTTTAGTACTCAGGAGATTGTTAGTAACACTCCTTATATCATACTTAAACTTCAGTATAGTATGCGTTTAGGACTCAGGAGATTTATAGTAACACTTTTATAACATACTTAAACTACAGTAGAGTATACGTTTGGGATGTAGGTGATTGATGGTAATACTCTTTATAACATATTGAACTTCAGTATATTATGCGTTTATGACTCAGGAGATTGATAGTAACACTCCTTAAAACATACATAAACTATAGTTTAGTATGCGTTTAGGACTCATGAGATTGATAGTAACACACCTTATAACATACTTAAACTACAGTAGAGTATACGTTTGGGATGTAGGTGATTGATAGTAACACTCTTTATAATATACTGAACTTCAGTATATTAAGCTTTTATGACTCAGGAGATTGATAGTGACACTCCTTATAATATACTTAAACTTCAGTTTAGTATGCGTTTAGGACTCAGGAGACTGTTAGTAACACTCCTTATAACATACTTAAACTTCAGTTTGGTATGCGTTTAGGACTCAGGAGATTAAAAGTAACACTCCTTATAATATACTTAAAGTATGCGTTTAGGACTCAGGAGATTGTTAGTAACACTCCTTATAACATACTTAAACTTCAGTATAGTATGCGTTACGGACTCAGGAGACTGATAGTTATACTCCTTATAACATACTTAAACTTCAGTATAGTATGCGTTACGTACTCAGGAGACTGATAGTTATACTCCTTATAACATACTTAAACTTCAGTATAGTATGCGTTTAGGACTCAGGAGATTTATAGTAACACTTTTATAACATACTTAAACTACAGTTTAGTATGCGCTTAGGACTCAGGGGATTGTTAGTAACACTCCTTATAACATACTTAAACTTCAGTATAGTATGCGTTACGGACTCAGGAGACTGATAGTTATACTCCTTATAACATACTTAAACTGCAGTATAGTATGCGTTTAGGACTCAGGAGATTGTTAGTAACACTCCTTATATTATACTTAAACTACAGTTTAGTATGCGCTTAGGACTCAGGAGATTGTTAGTAACACTCCTTATAACATACTTAAACTTCTGTATAGTATGCGTTGTAACAATCCCCCCCTCACCAAAGCAAGGTAAAAGAGACGTAAATAAAAATATATACATAAATACAAATAAACTTAAATCTAACTATTAAATAAAACGTTTGGCCAGATCATCTAGTGGGAACCCCACGTCGAAATTAAAGTAACCCAGAATCTTTTAGAGTGTTGATAGTGACTGAATTACGAAAGGCCTAGGGAACTATTTAATTAGACAATTATTTGCTACGAAAGAGGCCCTACTTCTTTGTTCTAACTAATATAATGAGCAGAAATTATTAAGTTTAACTCAAGCAAACAAAGTACTAGAAATCGTAGAGACTGGACAAAATTTAGGGCGTTATGAAACTCTCATGAAGCTTTAAGTCTATATATTCATTTGTAAATTTATTAAATTATGCGAGCAATGTATAGACTATAGATCTACACATCACTATGAAAGCCGCAACCCTTAAAGGGTTGCGGGAGGATCCACCATAACCTCCCCTCATCCTCGGCCAGTCTAATACCATCCATCGCGTAAAGTTTAAAAATATAAGCTTCATGAAAGTTGATGCGGGAAGCATCCAAAATGAAGCTAGCAATACGGATTGCAACGCGTTTGTGTATATATACTTAAATATAAATAATATGGTATAGGGAACCCCAGAAATATCGTAATTTCAAAAAATTAAATAAACCACCACTTCGATAGTCAATGCTCTTAAATGAATATTTTAGAATTTGGAATAATATAAGAAACACCATCATCAGCCCACCTCCAGGACAAAA
This sequence comes from Coleophora deauratella, assembly GCA_958295455.1. NCBI lineage: Eukaryota > Metazoa > Arthropoda > Insecta > Lepidoptera > Coleophoridae > Coleophora > Coleophora deauratella. The sequence continues at coordinate 7,216,254 of OY282413.1, read as the reverse complement.
GGTTCCAGATCAAACAGGGACTCTGTCCTGCCTACCCTATAAGACTTAATGCGCCCTACCGCATTCTATCGATTTGTTGCTTCGTTCAGTTAGACAAATCAGAAGAATCGCTTATATCTACCTTTTTATTCGCAGTAACGCGGATATCACACTGAGGCGGAATTCGGACGGGAGCGCGGAGCGACGAAATTCGCATGCGGCAGCGATCCGCTCCACCGGACGGTTTCCGTCGGAATTTCGTCGGAAGCTGCAGTGCATGACGAAGGCGCGGATTCCGCGCCACCGCCGGGCGGTTTCCGTCCGAATTTCGTCCGAAGTTGCGGTGCACGATGATTTTCGTCATACGTTTATCTAATATTCGAACGTGTATGTATGTAACAAGGGTTGTTTTTGTTTGTAACAAGCTCAGAACAAGAATAGGTATAGAAACTGAATTCCATACAATACTCCTTCTAAAAAGCAGGGTAGTACTTTATCCTATATATACGTATACTTCTTTGTCAACAGAGGTCAACCTTGAATGGTAAGACGCGATGGTTTCATATAACTATGTTTTCCATCCAGTCTAACTTGACCTATGTGTATGCAAAACCACAGCGTAAAGATTCAATCACGGAAAAAGAGCAAGCAAACTCAGTAAATCGAAGCAACAAAATGTATGTTATAGAATAACGAAACGGGTTTGATTAATAAATATATTAATTTCTTAATATTTCTTTGCAAATTATCAGTATTATAAACGCAAATTGCCCGTTTTTAATGTTAAACAACTTTCGCGTAGCAGGAGTACTTTACATACTGTTATCTTTGTGTTCTGTGGCATTCCACGTCACAGCGTTTACAGATTAGAACAGAGTAGATAGTGAAGTCGCTAAATCTAAGAGGTTTTTTTATTGAATCCTTAGTCTAACAATTCACATATCTGGTTCATTAACAATCTTTTTCGTTTTCAGGGTACCTATATAATTATTTTAGAATTCCCTACCTCATCCCCTGCACCCCGAGCCTCACCCCCTCCCGCTCCCCGAGCATTTATTTAATAACACAAGTTACAAGTCAGTGTATATAACATAATTAGGATTATTATTACATTATTTCGTTACAAATAATAACATTATTGAGTAAATCACATATTATAACATTTATTATGTGATAGTAGGTACCACACACTCTGTCAGTCTCTGGTTCCCATAGTACAAAAAAAAGTAGAGACGAATCTATTTGTTGTCTTACCGACCTTGTTCTGAAGCAGTAGTTCTGTTATGTTTTTGCGCGGATCGCGCGCGAATCGCGCCTCCGGACGAAGAAGCGGCGTCAGTGTGTGGTACCCAGCGAATCGCACCGCGTCGCCATCCGGGAGCGCGGATCCGTCGTGCGAATCGCGCCTCCGGGCGGAGAAGCGGTGCCAGTGTGTGGTACCCCGCGGTTTTTGTATACAAATCAACATTTTACAGTACAAAGTTTAAATCCGCTCCACCGCAATTCGCCGCGGTGAGCGGAGCAGTGTGTTTTCCGCCTAAGTGCATTACGTACTTATGCCCTAATATCACAACCGAATGGCTAGTAACTACTTGTCACGTCAAACAATACGATACCCTAATTAAACTCGAATCGACGTAACACACCCTTAAGCTAATTAATATTACACAAACTACTCGCTCCGTTTTAATAAGAAACAAATCCTACCAAATTCAAATAAAGCAAATAAATCACACACAAAAATATGAAAATCACTCACACAGAAAATAAAATGAAATAAAACACAGAAGGTCCACAACCAGGTCTAGCTTTCTCAGTAATAATTTAGGTAACATACAAAATATTATACTAAATATTGAAGTAAAATTATAGCTTAGAATTTATAGGAAAAGTGATGAATGTTAAGTGGAGTATAAGTGTGTGGTGCATAGAAGGATATTGTCCTTCAATAATCCACGTAAGTCTGTAAGGAAGCTGCGTCTTGGTGTCCTCGGAGAGGTTAATCGCGCAAAACCACAACTTCCCTGTGAAGGTTGCCAGAGGCTCCCCGTATAGTGTAATTGAATGTAAATGTTTTGTAGTGTGTTGTAAAGAGTAGTGTAAGAGTACTGTTTAGTCGTGTCTGATGAAGGAGTTATAGAGAAATGCAATCTAGACCCAGTGTGGATATACAATAAAGAAGAAATACTCAACCTTCACATAATATAAACACCATATTTGAAAGTTATTCGAATTTAAAAGTGCAGACCATTAACATCTTATTAACATCTAAAGGTTTCCACACAAAACTAAATGTTTAAAATCTACCATAAACTGAACAAGATTTGCATACCTCAATTGAATCCAATGGTCTCACTTTAGTAAAGAAAACTCTCATACCCATGCGCTAATCTCTGTACCTCGCCCGCATACGCTCCTCCTCTTCATAATCTCCAAGGCTGCTTACTCCACTCCAACATCCCATGGAACGGACCATAGGACGCTCCTTCAGCATTTCCTCATGCTTTGACCGACCGACGTTGACTAAACTCGCCTATCCTAAATCAATCCTTTATATACCCTCCGATTCAACCAGTAAACAGATGGACATCTTTCCGTGGCTGCCTAGTCTTCCATCTATTCTCACTCATCATGCAGAAGACGACCACCCCGTGAATATCCAACCCTGATTTGCTGTACAGATTTTCAACACGAATGGTTCGAACAGTCATTTTAAGCAAATTAATTCTAATAAATAAGGAAAATAATAGTAATAATCATATGGATATTTTCTACTGTTTCTTTTTGAAAATTTACCGATAAATACTTAGCTGACGAAGGTGGTTCGTTACAGCGTTACGGACTCGGGAGACTGATAGTTATACTCCTTATAACATACATAAACTACAGTGTAGTTTGCGTTTAGAACCCAGGAGATTGTTAGTAAACACTCCTTATAACATACTTAAACTTCAGTATAGTATGCGTTTAGAACTCAGGAGATTTATAGTAACATTCCTTATAACATACTTAAACTTCAGTATAGTATGCGTTACGGACTCAGGAGACTGATAGTTATACTCCTTATAACATACTTAAACTGCAGTATAGTATGCGTTTAGGACTCAGGAGATTGTTAGTAACACTCCTTATAACATACTTAAACTTCAGTATAGTATGCGTTTAGAACTCAGGAGATTTATAGTAACACTTTTATAACATACTTAAACTACAGTTTAGTATGCGCTTGGGACTCAGGAGATTGTTAGTAACACTCCTTATAACATACTTAAACTTCTGTATAGTATGCGTTACGGACTCAGGAGACTGATAGTTATACTCCTTATAACATACTTAAACTGCAGTATAGTATGCGTTTAGTACTCAGGAGATTGTTAGTAACACTCCTTATATCATACTTAAACTTCAGTATAGTATGTGTTTAGGACTCAGGAGATTTATAGTAACACTTTTATAACATACTTAAACTACAGTTTAGTATGCGCTTAGGACCCAGGAGATTGACAGTAACACTCCTTATAACATACTTAAACTTCAGTATAGTATGCGTTTAGGACTCAGGAGATTTATAGTGACACTCCTTATAACATACTTAAACTACAGTAGAGTATACGTTTGGGATGTAGGTGATTGACAGTAACACTCTTTATAATATACTGAACTTCAGTATATTAAGCGTTTATGACTCAGGAGATTGATAGTGACACTCCTTATAATATACTTAAACGTCAGTTTAGTATGCGTTTAGGACTCAGGAGACTGTTAGTAACACTCCTTATAACATACTTAAACTACAGTAGAGTATACTTTTGGGATGTAGGTGATTGATGGTAATACTCTTTATAACATATTGAACTTCAGTATATTATGCGTTTATGACTCAGGAGATTCATAGTAACACTCCTTAAAACATACATAAACTACAGTTTAGTATGCGTTTAGGACTCATGAGATTGATAGTAACACACCTTATAACATACTTAAACTACAGTAGAGTATACGTTTGGGATGTAGGTGATTGACAGTAACACTCTTTATAATATACTGAACTTCAGTATATTAAGCGTTTATGACTCAGGAGATTGATAGTGACACTCCTTATAATATACTTAAACGTCAGTTTAGTATGCGTTTAGGACTCAGGAGACTGTTAGTAACACTCCTTATAACATACTTAAACTTCAGTTTGGTATGTGTTTAGGACTCAGGAGATTGAAAGTAACACTCCTTATAATATACTTAAAGTATGCGTTTAGGACTCAGGAGATTGTTAGTAACACTCCTTATAACATACTTAAGCTTCAGTATAGTATGCGTTACGGACTCAGGAGACTGATAGTTATACTCCTTATAACATACTTAAACTGCAGTATAGTATGCGTTTAGGACTCAGGAGATTGTTAGTAACACTCCATATAACATACTTAAACTTCAGTATAGTATGTGTTTAGGACTCAGGAGATTTATAGTAACACTTTTATAACATACTTAAACTACAGTTTAGTATGCGCTTAGGACTCAGGAAATTGTTAGTAACACTCCTTATGACATACTTAAACTTCTGTATAGTATGCGTTACGGACTCAGGAGACTGATAGTTATACTCCTTATAACAAACTTAAACTGCAGTATAGTTTGCGTTTAGGACTCAGGAGATTGTTAGTAACACTCCATATAACATACTTTAACTTCAGTATAGTATGCGTTTAGGACTCAGGAGATTTATAGTAACACTTTTATTACATACTTAAACTACAGTTTACCCACTGAGCATGAAACTTATTAAAACTTACAGTAAGTTTGTTAATCACGCATTTGCAAGTTACAAAACAATACGTAGCAACAATGTGACAGTAACTTAATTCATATTGTTAGGATAAAACTTATTGAAAAGACAATTACTAAAATAACTGTAATGTTACGATTGAAAGTTTATATTTTAACTTGGCAAAGAACATTATTTTCAAAGTTATTGTTATGTCGGTATAAAACTTTACTGCAATAAACTAATTATAATGTTAGTCAATATACATTGCAGCAATGTTAGTACATAAACATCATTAGTTTAACATTGTATTTACCTTGTAAACGAAAATTACTGGAACGTTTTATTGTACAATTGCATCAATTTACCCACTAAAATATTATTTTTTAACATATTTTCAACGTTGCAAATTGGTCGTCCTAAAAATTTGCTCAGAAATATTGCTGGTATCAAATATTTATAATTTTCAGAAAGTTTTTATTATTATATATTCAACCGCTTACCGCCAGGTGGCGCTGTTAAGTTTTACTACGCGCTATTGAAACTCTCGCATAATTTATGACGTCCCCTTGACGCTTACGTTCGGTATCGCTTCTTGGCCTTTTGGTTAAGATCAAAGTGCAGTGGCTAGTCTAATTTCTCTCACGGACCAGTACAAGACCAGTATATTAAACTGAGTCTTGACACCAGCTGAGACATTAGGAGCTTATTGCAGTACCGCTGGGAACTGACTAAGTAACTAACTAACCGAATGAAAGTTACGTGTGAAATATTGATACGACACCCTCCCTAGAATAGTCAGTATTCTGTGCATCAGATGCGCAAATTATTGGTATATTACTAATTTAAAGTCCCTGCAATGTACACAATCTTAGTGCCATAAGTTAATTGTAGCTTACAGGTGAAACGTTGAGGAAATATATAGATAAAAACTTTACTTAGGAACTTGCTAGAAAGTTACAGCTATAATGTTATTTTAACCTTGCTTGTCAAAGTTATTAAAAGTTTTTGTGGTGTGGGTGGGTTAAGTTACGGGGTATATTTAGTGCGCGGCCGTTAGGGCTTTGAATCAAGATTGTCACTACCTTGCTTTAACGTTGCAACCTTGAATTTGTAACTTACAAGCTCCCAAATGTTACTTTTGGCAATATTGTAGCATGTTTTGCTTGCTTAGGACATTGTTAGGAGATTCTTTTGACTCAGGAGATTGTTAGTAACACTCCTTATAACATACTTGAACTACAGTATAGTATGCGTTACGGACTCAGAAGATTGGATGTAACACTCATTATAACATACTTAAACTACAGTATAGTATGCGTTTCGGACTTAAGAGATTGGTAATAACACTCCTTATAACATACTTAAACTTCAGTATAGTGTGCGTTAGGACTCAAGAGATTGGTAGTAACACTCCTTATAACATACTTAAACTTCAGTATAGTGTGCGTTAGGACTCAGGAGATTGGTAGTAACACTCCTTATAACATACTTAAACTTCAGTGTAGTATGCGTTTCGGACTTAGGAGATTGGTAGTAACACTCCTTATAACATACTTAAACTTCAGTATAGTATGCGTTACGGACTCAGGAGACTGATAGTAACACTCCTTATAACATACTTAAACTTCAGTATAGTATGCGTTTAGGACTCAGGAGATTTATAGTAACACTTTTATAACATACTTGAAATACAGTTTAGTATGAGCTTAGGATCCAGGAGATTGTTAGTAACAGTCCTTATTACATACTTAAACTACAGTGTAGTATGCGTTTAGGACCCAGGAGATTGTTAGTAACACTCCTTATGACATACTTAAACTTCAGTATAGTATGCGTTACGGACTCAGTAGATTGTTAGTAAAACTCCTTATAACATACTTAACCTTCAGTATAGTATGCGTTTAGGACCCAGGAGATAGATAGTAACCTCCTTATTACATACTTAAACTACAGTGTAGTATGCGTTTAGGACCCAGGAGATTGTTAGTAACACTCCTTATAACATAATTAAACTTCAGTATAGTATGCGTTACGGACTCAGGAGACTGATAGTTATACTCCTTATAACATACTTAAACTTCAGTAAGTATAGTATGCGTTTAGGACCCAGGAGATAGATAGTAACACTCCTGATAACATATTTAAACTACAGTATAGTATGCGTTTAGGACTCAGGAGATTGTTAGTAACACTCCTTATAACATACTTTAACTACGGTATAGTTTGCGTTTAGGACTCAGGAGATTGTTTGTATCACTCTTTATAACATACTTAAAGTACAGTATAGTATGCGTTTAGGAGTCATGAGATTGTTAGTAACACTCCTTATTAAATACTTAAACTTCACAATTGTATGCGTTTAGGACTCAGGAGATAGATAGTAACACACCTTATAACATACTTAAACTACTGTAGAGTATACGTTTGGAATGTAGGTGATTGATAGTAACACTCTTTATAACATACTGAACTTCAGTATATTATGCGTTTATGACTCAGGAGATTGATAGTGACACTCCTTATAATATTCTTAAACTTCAGTATAGTATGCGTTTAGGACTCAGGAGACTGTTAGTAACACTCCTTTTAACATACTTAAACTTCAGTTTGGTATGCGTTTAGGACTCAGGAGATTGAAAGTAACACTCCTTATAATATACTAAAACTACATTCTAGTATGCGTTTAGGACTCAGGAGATTGTTAGTAACACTCCTTATATCATACTTAAACTTCAGTATAATATGCGTTTAGGACTCAGGAGATTGAAAGTAACACTCCTTATAATATACTTAAACTACATTCTAGTATGCGTTTAGGACTCAGGAGATTGTTAGTAACACTCCTTATATCAAACTTAAACTTCAGTATAATATGCGTTTAGGACTCAGGAGATTTATAGTAACACTTTTATAACATACTTAAACTACAGTTTAGTATGCGCTTAGGACCCAGGAGATTATTAGTAACAGTCCTTGTTACATACTTAAACTACAGTGTAGTATGCGTTTAGGACCCAGGAGATTGTTAGTAAAACTCCTTATAACATACTTAAACTTCAGTATAGTATGCGTTACGGACAGGAGATTGATAGTTACACTCCTTATTACATACTCAAACTATAGTATAGTATGCGTTTAGGACTCAGGAGATTTATAGTCACACTTTTATAACATACTTAAACTTCAGTATAGTATGCGTCACAGACTCAGGAGACTGATAGTTATACTCCTTATAACGTACTTAAACTTCAGTATAGTATGCGTTACGGACTCAGGAGATTGATAGTTACACTCCTTATTACATACTTAAACTACAGTTGAGTATACGTTTGAGATGTAGGTGATTGATAGTAAGACTCTTTATAACATACTTAACTTCAGTATATTATGCGTTTATGACTCAGGAGATTGATACTAACACTCCTTAAAATATACATAAACTACAGTTTAGTATCCGTTTAGGACTCAGGAGATTGATAGTAACACACCTTATAACATACTTAAACTACAGTAGATTATACGTTTGGAATGTAGGTGAGTGATAGTAACTCTCTTTATAACATACTGAACTTCAGTATATTATGCGTTTATGACTCAGAAGATTGATAGTGACACTCCTTATAATATACTTAAACTTCAGTATAGTATGCGTTTAGGACTCAGGAGATTGAAAGTAACACTCCTTATTATATACTTAAACTACATTCTAGTATGCGTTTAGGACTCAGGAAATTGTTAGTAACACTCCTTATAACATACTTAAACTTCAGTATAGTATGCGTTACGGACAGGAGATTGATAGTTACACTCCTTATTACATACTCAAACTACAGTAGAGTATACGTTTGGGATGTAGGTGATTGATAGTAACACTCTCTATAACATACTGAACTTCAGTATATTATGCGTTTATGACTCAGGAGATTGATAGTAACACTCCTTAAAACATACATAAACTACAGTTTAGTATGCGTTTAGGACCCAGGAGATTGTTAGTATAACTCCTTATAAGATACTTTAACTTCAGTATAGTATGCGTTTAGGACCCAGGAGATAGATAGTAACTTCCTTAGTACATACTTAAACTACAGTGTATTTTGCGTTTAGGACCCAGGAGATTCTTAGTAACACTCCTTATAACATACTTAAACTTCAGTATTGTATGCGTTACGGACTCAGGAGACTGATAGTTATACTCCTTATAACATACATAAACTGCAGTATAGTATGCGTTTAGGACTCAGGCGTTTGTTAGTAAAACTCCTTATAAGATACTTAAACTTCAGTAAAGTATGCGTTTAGGACCCAGGAGATAGATAGTAACCTCCTTAGTAGATACTTAAACTACAGTGTATTATGCGTTTAGGACCCAGGAGATTCGTAGTAACACTCCTTATAACATACTTAAACTTCAGTATTGTATGCGTAACGGACTCAGGGACTGATAGTTATACTCCTTATAACATACTTAAACTGCAGTGTAGTATGCGTTTAGGACTCAGGAGATTGTTAGTAAAACTCCTTATAACATACTTAAACTTCAGTATAGTATGCATCACAGACTCAGGAGACTGATAGTTATACTCCTTATAACATACTTAAACTTCAGTATAGTATGCGTTACGGACAGGAGATTGATAGTTACACTCCTTATTACATACTTAAACTACAGTTGAATATACGTTTGGGATGTAGGTGATTGATAGTAACACTCTTTATAATAAATATACTTAGCTTCAGTATATTATGCGTTTATGACTCAGGAGATTGATAGTAACACTCCTTAAAACATACATAAACTACATTTTAGTATGCGTTTAGGACTCAGGAGATTGATAGTAACACACCTTATAACATACATAAACTACAGTTGAGTATACCTTTGGAATGTAGGTGATTGATAGTAACACTCTTTATAATAAATATACTTCAGTATATTATGCGTTTATGACTCAGGAGATTGATAGTAACACTCCTTAAAACATACATAAACTGCAGTTTAGTATGCGTTTAGGACTCAGGAGATTGAAAGTAACACTCCTTATAATATACTTAAACTACATTCTAGTATGCGTTTAGGACTCAGGAGATTGTTAGTAACACTCCTTATATCATACTTAAACTTCAGTATAATATGCGTTTACGACTCAGGAGATTTATAGTAACACTTTTATAACATACTTAAACTACAGTTTAGTATGCGCTTAGGAGCCAGGAGATTATTAGTAACAGTCCTTGTTACATACTTAAACTACAGTGTAGTATGCGTTTAGGACCCAGGAGATTGTTAGTAAAACTCATTATAACATACTTAAACTTCAGTATAGTATGCGTTACGGACAGGAGATTGATAGTTACACTCCTTATTACATACTCAAACTATAGTATAGTATGCGTTTAGGACTCAGGAGATTTATAGTCACACTTTTATAACATACTTAAACTTCAGTATAGTATGCGTCACAGACTCAGGAGACTGATAGTTATACTCCTTATAACGTACTTAAACTTCAGTATAGTATGCGTTACGGACTCAGGAGATTGATAGTTACACTCCTTATTACATACTTAAACTACAGTTGAGTATACGTTTGGGATGTAGGTGATTGATAGTAAGACTCTTTATAACATACTTAACTTCAGTATATTATGCGTTTATGACTCAGGAGATTGATACTAACACTCCTTAAAATATACATAAACTACAGTTTAGTATCCGTTTAGGACTCAGGAGATTGATAGTAACACACCTTATAACATACTTAAACTACAGTAGATTATACGTTTGGAATGTAGGTGAGTGATAGTAACTCTCTTTATAACATACTGAACTTCAGTATATTATGCGTTTATGACTCAGAAGATTGATAGTGACACTCCTTATAATATACTTAAACTTCAGTATAGTATGCGTTTAGGACTCAGGAGATTGAAAGTAACACTCCTTATTATATACTTAAACTACATTCTAGTATGCGTTTAGGACTCAGGAAATTGTTAGTAACACTCCTTACAACATACTTAAACTTCAGTATAGTATGCGTTACGGACAGGAGATTGATAGTTACACTCCTTATTACATACTCAAACTACAGTAGAGTATACGTTTGGGATGTAGGTGATTGATAGTAACACTTTCTATAACATACTGAACTTCAGTATATTATTCGTTTATGACTCAGGAGATTGATAGTAACACTCCTTAAAACATACATAAACTACAGTTTAGTATGCGTTTAGGACCCAGGAGATTGTTAGTATAACTCCTTATAAGATACTTTAACTTCAGTATAGTATGCGTTTAGGACCCAGGAGATAGATAGTAACTTCCTTAGTACATACTTAAACTACAGTGTATTTTGCGTTTAGGACCCAGGAGATTCTTAGTAACTTATAATATACTTAAACTGCAGTATAGTATGCTTTTAGGACTCAGGAGATTGTTAGTAACACTCCTTATTTCATACTTAAACTTCAGTATAGTATGCGTTTAGGACTCAGGAGATTAATAGTAACACTTTTAGAACATACTTAAACTACAGTTTAGTATGCGTTTAGGACTCAGGTGATTTATAGTAACACTCCTTATAACATACTAAAACTACAGTAGAGTATACGTTTGGGATGTAGATGATTGATAGTAACACTCTTTGTAACATACTGAACTTCAGTATGTTATATCAGTTTATGACTCAGGAGATTGATAGTAACACTCCTTAAAACATACATAAACTACAATTTTGTATGCGTTTAGGACTGAGGAGATTGTTAGTAACACTCCTTATATCATACTTAAACTACAGTATAGTATGCGTTTAGGACTCAGGAGATTTATAGTAACACTTTTATAAGTGTTACTATAAATCTCTTGAGTCCTTAAACATACTTAAACTACAGTTTAGTATGCGCTTAGGACTCAGGAGACTGTTATTAACACTCCTTAAAACGTACTTAAACTTCTTTTTAGTATGCGTTGCGGACTCAGGAGACTGATATTTATACTCCTTATTGTTATAAGGAGTATAACTATCAGTCTCCTGATACTTAAACAGCAGTATAGTATGCGTTTAGGACTCAGCAGATTGTTAGTAACACTCCTTATATCATAGTTAAACTTCAGTTTAGTATGCGTTTTGGACTCAGGAGATTTATAGTAACACTCCTTATAACGTACTTAAACTACAGTAGAGTATACGTTTGGGATGTTGGTGATTGATAGTAACACTCTTTATAACATACTGAACTTCAGTATATTATGCGTTTATGACTCAGGAGATTGATAGTAACACTCCTTAAAACATACATAAACTACAATTTAGTATGCGTTTAGGACTCAGGAGATTGTTAGTAACACTCCTTAAAACACACTTAAACTACAATTTAGTATGCGTTTAGGACTCAGGAGATTGACAGTAACTTTTCTTATAACATACTTAAACTACAGTATATTATGCGTTTAGGACTCAGGAGATTGATAGTAACACTCCTTATAACATACTTAAACGTCAGTACAGTATGCGTTTAGGACTCAGGAGATTGATGGTAACACTCCTTATAACATACTTAAACTACAGTACAGTATGCGTTTAGGACTCAGGAGATTGATAGTAACAATCCTTATAACATACTTCACTTCAGTGAAGCATGCGTTTAGGACTCAGGAGATTGAAAGTAACACTCCTTATAACATACTTAAACTACAGTATAGTATGCGTTTAGGACTCAGGAGATTGATGGTAACACTCCTTATAATATACTTAAACTACAGTACAGTATGCGTTTAGGACTCAAGAGATCGTTAGTAACACTCCTTATAACATACTTAATCTACAGTATAGTATGCGTTTAGGACTCAAGAAATTTATATTAACACTCCTTAGAACATACTTAATCTACAGTACAGTATGCGTTTAGGACTCAGGAGATTGAGAGTAACACTCCTTATAAAATACTTAAACTACAGTATAGTATGCGTTTAGGACTAAATAATATTGCGATTTACGTGTATCGATTATGGTACGATGGTTTTTGATTTTTGTGTGGTAATAAATAAGAGAACTATAAAATGGCTTCTCGCGAATGTTAATTCTTCAGATAACTTCTGTTACATAGGTGGAAGTTATGTAATAAGGAAATAAAAAACAAAAAAACCACGCACAACTTCCAAATATTTCTATATCTATCGAAGAACTGTATGAAAACTAGTCTAACATCAGAATAAAAAACCAAGACAAGGAATAGGTGCCGCATAAAATGTGTTAAACTTGTGTTCGTGAGTTAGCAAACTTTCCCTAAGATAAATAAGGTTATAGAGAATAGATACCAAGGAAAATGGGACGCAAACATATGACAGACTACTGGTGGATGTTGAAGAAAGTTGAGCCGTATAGAAAGCATAAGAAAAAGATTGAACAGAAGTTTTGAAGGAAGTAGAAAAAGATAACATAAGTCTCTTTGATTTACTTAGTCTCTTTTACATTATTTTTAATCAGTACTGTTGGTTTTTTTTTTATAAAAAAGTAATTTTAAATTATTATTCTTTGATTTTTCATGATTATTGATAAAAAAATATAAAATATGCATGTCATCAAATTATAAAAAATCTAGACGTGGTAGAAAAAAACTTAAGCTGTATTTTAATTTAACTTATTTAGATATTTCACAACATATCATAATTATTGGAAGGGGGAAAATGTTAAATTTCGCAGGCCTGTTATTTTTACCCATCGATATGGGAAACATTAGATGAGGTTAATACTTCCTGACTGCGTAGTCGCTGATAGTGGTTTGCTCCCCTATGTTGAGTAGCGCCGCCTTTCCGCGCACCATTCGCAATCTGACAAGCGACGAGTAAACATCCCGTGTTTAAATGAAAATATGTCTTACAGAGCAGTGAAATGTGTTAAAACAATTAAAAAAAATAAAGAACAAAACTAACAGCAACATTTCTTATCACTTTTTTCTTGTTATTTTATGAATATTTTGTCATTTTATAGTGATGCTACGCTACTCGTCGCTAGATGTCGCTAGTAGATAACATTAATTAAATACATGCCTCCCTATTCGTCGCTAGATGTCGCTAGTAGATAACATTAAATACATAAACCTTAAGCTTATCACACAACGGCGATATTTGTTTAAATACATGCCTCCCTCTTCACCCCGCTTCAGGCCCCGCAAGACGATCACGCTGGTTCAGAAACAAACAGAGCGAGTAACCTTATCTAATGTTTCCCATATCGATGTTTTTCCCTTTTAATTGGTAAGCCCTTGGCATCATCTCACCTGATGGTAAGTGATGATCATGCCGAAGATGGAAGTGGGCTTACTCCCCAGCAGGGAACTGGCTATCTTATCTTATGCCGGAACACATCATCGTTTTAAAATAAGTTTCAAAGCAAATAAAGAAATAAAATTAGTTCTAATTCAAATAAGTAATTTTAAGTAATCGATGTGTTGGATGATTATCGCTTTACCTTGCGCACGCGCTTCAGACAGATTATCAGTACAATAATATACTCGTAATTTCCTGGCACAGTGATATTTTGCGAGATAGTTACAAATGTTACATAGAAAATAATATTAAATTAATTTAAATTTAGGCTTCTTCTTACGACTTTGTAGAAATTCTAAAAACTGTGAAGTTTTCATACAATTTGATCTTTTGATCAGGCGTTAGACCATGTCGGATAGGCGACTTGAAAACTTCTGACACTGTATTGACCATTATCTGCAACCTCCACCAATCCGGACTTGGCCCTCGTGTGTGGAGTATGACCCATCCTTTCCGAGCTATGGAAAGAGAAAATACTAATATGGAATGATGAAGATAAGACAGATAACTTTGTGAGTTTGCTTTGTCTTTTTTAACTTTAGGTTACTACTTATACAAATATAGTTACGGAGCAAGCAATCCGTATTTGTCGGAACAAATTTAATAATAAAATTATTAACAAGACTGAAAATAATTAATAAGTGACCCAAGATCGGGAATCGACCCGACGACGACACGCGTTTTAAATCAGACCGCGAAATAAACGAGCCACGGACGATGTCGTAAAGCATTGTGACTGCCGGACAGAGGCGGCTGTGGAGTAGACAACAAAGATATAAGTCGATGCAACAAAGTGAAATTGTTTAAGTTTCCGAACATCTTTCAGCGCCATACAGACTTTTACAAAGAGGAAGTTTAAAAAAAAATTCTTTAAAAAAGTTTTATCGCCCCGGTTTTGCTTATCATTTTTTGTTGATTTGTGAACTATTTATTTTATAAGAACTTAAAATTAATACACAGCAATGCCTATATATTATTTGTACTTATATAATTGTTAAACATACTCGTATAGTCAACGAAAGAAAAATAATATTCGAGTTTAGAACATCTTTTTTTTTCTCCCAAAAACCTATATCAACGCGTACCTTAAGACTGCATGAGTGATATCTTTTGTCAGAGAAAATTTTGATTTAATAGAAGTGAAATGTAAAGCTCCAGTAAATAATTTTATACATTTTTAAAATATATTTCTCTTGTTACTGTAAACTTTTTATAACAAAATAGAAAGATCGATAATTTTTTTATATTTAATATTATAGTGTAATGTTTTTTATTTATTAAGATTCTAAGATATTGGTGTCGATTCAGTTTTCACGATTAAACTTATTTGACAGGATTAAACTTAATTTAAGTGTTCTGTCTTTTCCTTTCTATATCGAAAAGACAAGGACAGGACGCTTAAATTTAGTTTAGTCCTGTCAAATAAGTTTAATAGTAAACACCGAATCGACACCACTGTACACCTTTCATTTTAATTCAAGTATCTAACATTTATTTTCAAACAATACTTACTCCACCCCACTTATGCGCTCCGAGAACCAAATAAGTTATGGAAAAATTAACCGAGGTTTACATCTGCACCGCGGCGAGCTTTGAGTTCCATGCCTGAAACTGAAACCAATAGTTTAAGACATTTTAGTTAATTAACATACTATGTAGAGGTTAAATATCGTATATTTAACTACTTGAGTATTTAGGTTTAGACACTAGATGAAATGTAGTGTCTGGTGTTGCAGGTGTCTATGGGCGGCGGTAATCGCTTACCATCAGGTGATCCAACTGCTCGTTTGCTACCTATCACATAAAAAAAAATGTTAGTATCTTAATGGTCTAAGTCCCACTATAGTCACTTTGACTGTAGTCAAAGTCCCACCAACCAAACCTACTACAAAGTTGGACCTCACCGGGAATCGAAGCTGTGACCTCCTGATGTGAAGCTAGTGGACTTCGCTACTACGTCACGGAGGCGGTTAAAGTATTTGAAGCGATATCTATTAACTAACTGGCGTAAGCGGCGTAACTGACTTTTTACTTCATAAATATACAGGTAACAAAACTGTTGTAGAAGCCGTTATTAATAGGGCTTTTAGTCTAAAAAAAACAAGCGAATTCAGCAAATTTGTAGACAAAAGTTGTTAAAAAACTCAGTTAACGGATCTTATGCGTATTTAGGTACACCCTATACAATTTTATTTATTTTTTAATTTTACAGGACGAGTTCCTTAAGGGACTGTAGACCGATTAAAATGAAACCGATCAAAACTAAAATGCACAACTGTGTTATTCTAATTCAATCCTTTTTTAGCAGTCGTGGCTCAGTGCGGCTAGCATGGTCGCGTCGATTCCGTAGCATTTATCTCGACCGTTTCCGTGATCAGCAAGCAAGGCACGTTAAGCCGTTGGTGCCGGCTGCTATCACTAGATGGCACCGTTAAATGGCCGCAGGCGGCTTGAAAACTACTGATACTGTTCCACAACGTCCACCAATCCGGACTTGGCCCCTGTGTAGAGTATAGCCTAACCTTCCCGAGGTGTGGGAAAAGACCCGTGCCCCTGTAGTGGGGACGATATGGGTTGTTAACCTTTTAAAGGTTTTGTCTATTAAAAATATATTACTTAGTTAAATTTAAGTACCTAAAATAGATACACCATAAAAATATAGCAGCCAACCAATGACGGAGCTGGTCGTCTCCTTCATTAAGGCGCTAAGTATAGCCAAATCGCAATATTCAATTCAAATTCTTGAAATAATGGTTAAAGCTATCACCATGGAAAAAATATATAATATACTTGAAACAATAAAAAACAAATTGTCTAAACAGAATAATTAAAATCACAGAAACTTTGATGAAAAAAAAATATCCTGTAAACCCTGTATTTTGCATTAATTGCAAATTCTCTCAGAAACACAATATTTGTTTATGTTGAAACCAACACACAAAAATCGGCCATTTTAATACCTTCAATTTATCTTGAACGGATTTTTTTAAACTTATTTGAAAGCCAAGAAAAGTAATAAAAACATCGAAATCTCGAGAATTTTGCGTTCGGCCTTGACGTAACCGCCGCGACGGTACCCACACTGATCTGAACTTAAAATGATTGGCGTTAAGGTCGATATTAAATTATCATGCATCAACCTGCTCAGATTGAGTGTACTTCGCGCCTTAAGGCCCTCCGTGGCTCAGTGGCTACTCCGTCACATCAGGAGGTCGCTGGATCGATTCTCGTCGGAGCACTTTGTAGGACTCGGTTTAGTTGGTGGTAGAGAATTTTCTGAGCACTTGGCTAACTACCACCATCACATCTAAGTTATCATCACGTCACGTCTACGACATTGCTGACATTTTTTTTTACTTTTCGTTAGCCAGTTAACAATTTTTTTTCCTAGGAAAAGGAATCTAAATTATGTTTCCAACAATATTTGTCATATCCATGTTATCCCAACGAACCTGTCAGACAATCACGTAAGAAATTCAAAAATGGAATGATTTTTAAAAAAATGTATGCGGCCAGCAGAGCTCATTTATAATAAGAGAAACCGAACGAAACAAAGAAAAAATAAATGCTAAGAATGCCCTTTTTGAATTTGGTTCGAAAACGAACGATCTCGTGATAAATATTGAAATATGGAATCTATCTATCTATCTATCAGCCGAAAGACGTCCACTGCTGGACAAAGGCCTCCCCCAAGGATTTCCACACCGACCGGTCCTGTGCGGCTCGCATCCAGCGGCTTCCTGCAACCTTTACCAGGTCGGTCGAAATATGGAATGGAGATACGATATTTTTTGTTCTCATTGACCAGTATCTTTTTCAACTTATTTTTTCTCCGATTCCTAATGGCGTTTTGAACGCGGGTTAATGGTTGGATCCTGGAGCGGTCTTCGCTACCGTTTTATTGACTATTAATTTTTACTGGCTTTCGAACTAAGCATTATGGGTGTGTGTCGGATGTAGTAGTGTTGTACACAAATTTAATGGCCTCTCCTGGCCGGCGTTAAGTGGCTCGATAAAAATAAACAACACCATGATATTGACCAGAGTTTCGGTCATTTGTATCGCAATGATTTCATCTAACGATAATGATACTTAGGTAGTTTGAAAGTTAACAGATAAGCACTTAATTAAATCCATAACAATACGGTTAGGTCCGCCGGAAGGTTCAGATTTACAAATAAATACAATAGAGTTAAGTTAAAAGTTCAATAAACTCAAAGTCGGCTTATTTTATTTCTATTCAAACATTACACAATCATTCCCCTTTTGACAGGCGCATTGAAACAAAAAGACTCAAAGAAAGGAGATCCTACATCTACGCCTTGACTTTACATAATAAAGAACACATCCGATTCGCCGCGTCACTTCACTCACCGCTCTCGTATTCGATAAAAGAACTAAAAAGTAATGAATGAAAAAAGAAAAACATAACTCGTTTGAGGATTTCATATTTTAAAATAAGAATCTGTGTTTTGAATAAGGAATGAGTTAGTGCAAAGTCACGTTCGTGGGATTGTAATGTTTCGTTGATTGACGTTTTTTTATTATAATATAGGATTTTATGTATCGGTATTTCTTTTAGATTAGAAAATCAATACACAGTAAGGTTGAACTTTTGTTCTTGAATCAATTTACCTAATATGAGTTCTCAGTGTTTGATGACTTCCTCATATTAATTTAGAGTCTAGTTTTCCACCAACGCAGAGCCACACTTTTATGATTATGACCGATGAGCTTGCTCAACCAAGTGATGTTGAGGTCTTTCGATTCAAGATTCAAAGATTTTTTAACTTATATTTTTACTTTCGTAAAAGTTTACTGTTCACTAAAGGTTACGGTGACAAAGCTCTAGTGATACAATAGTACTGCAGATGGTACTCCAGCTACCATCTAGGGATTTTAGTGGGAACTAACAACGATGCTTAAGCGCTCACTGTCTCGGAAAGCTTCGACTCGACTTCAACTCAAAAAGGTTTTCGCTTTTCTTTATTGGGCGAGCGAGATAGAAATATTAAGTCAGATCTTTATATGGTTTACATAATACTTCTTATTTTACATAAAAATTACTTTCTCATGGTTCATTCATTTCTGTTTCAAGATTACATACGTCTGTTTAAAAACCTTGATCTTATTTTATTTTATTTATTTTAGGAAGACTAACAGCTAAATGTTTACAGTAGTAGAAATGTTTACACATGAATAGCTACAATGCTATTAATAAGTCTCCACCGATAGGTAACCAGATAAGAGTTGGTGCATATTTGTAACAATATAATTGAGTACATATAAGGAAAAAAAAAACTTAAAAACTGTAGTGCGTATTAAGCTAATACTGCAGTATATATATTTTTTATTATTAAAGGTGGCATTCCCAACACAAGGGACCAATTCCATTTTGCCGATTATTCAAAAACAGCAGTAAAATCAAAAACTAATGTGAAATTTAAAGAACCGTTAAATTTTTTGAAACCGCAGTGAAAACTTAAGAAGGAAGCTCAGCATTCAGCAGATTTTGGGTTCTTGAGAGTAAAAACCTCTGAAGTGTCTCTGGTAAGAGTCGAGTTGGTTCAGACGATAGGAACTCCTTTATCCTACCCCAACTGAAGACTTCCTCCGTAGTCTTCAACCTCGAACACGAGCCTGATGTGACACTCCCTTCTTTTTAAAGCTGAACTTTTCAAAATTATTCTTCGATATTTTTAACTGTATTTTATTTTCCTTATAAAAACATATAGGTACAGGATGTTAAAAAAGTCCATTTGAAGGGGTTACTAAGAAATCAGAATCAAGTAAAGAATATAGATAAAAAATCCATTCTGTATTTTTTTTTTTCAGTTTCCCATAAAAAATATTTAATCACTATTCAGATTCAGTATGGGAAACAGAAAAAAATGATAGTTTTTTTTTAATATTTTTCCTGTATTGTATATATACTTACACTTCATTCTGAATAACCCCTTCTTTCAACGGCCTCTTTTTAACATCCTGTATAATAATATAATGAAATTTTAAGACAATGCTCCCTGTATAATAAAATTTCAAGACAATGTTTCTGACTCCTTTTCATATTTCATCTAATCTAATTGTAATATATGAGATTGCGGCGGTCAAAGGTTATATTACAAAATGAAATGAAACAATCATATAATTTTAAGGTATACATATTTATTTATAAATTACGCGGTCACATGATATAAAGTAAATTATGTACAATTAAATAATACAGTTAAATATAAAAATAATATTACAGAGTTGGTCGGCGGCGACGGCGGTTGCGTAGAGGTTGGTGGCGCGAACAACTACGCAAGGCCGTGCATCGCTTTCCATCGCAACACTGATTAACAAGCTTTACTTTTATTAAGGAAGCTTCGAAACCTGTTAGACGAGGACGACAAAACAAAATTAAAACGAAAAATAAATAACAACGATGACAAATAAATAAGTGACTAGAGAGCGAGGACGCGGTCCAAGCGACCTCTCGTAGGCATTCGACAGGGTGTAACACTTAACGATACTTAAGTAAAATTAATAAATAAATAATTTAAATTACGTAAAAAAATGAACTTTCACACTTAGACTCTGAATCGTATAAAAATCGTGTTCCGTGCTCAATATTCAAATCATAGTCGTCGTTTTGTACGGGGGTACCGCAAGGTGGCGTCTTGGGCCCCCCCGTTTTATCTGTCAGTCCATGTTGAAGATTATGTTATTGTAGCAGGTTTATATGTCGGTGACGTTGAGATAGAAGGCTGCGAAGGAGTCGCCCTTGGAGCCGACGGCGCGTGCCTGATACTGGCCGGCGTCGTCGCCGTTCGTCTTGGCGATCTCCAGCCGGTAGCGGGACGTGCCTTCCATCGTGAAGCGGTAGCGAGGCGACGTCTCGTCTATGGGCTTGCCGTCCTTCAGCCACTGCAGCTGGAGTGGTGGCTGTGGATACAACGATTCGGTAAGTATACAAAGTTTTGATTCAATGTACTGATAGAATTAGAAATAAAATCTCGAATTTCAAACTGCAAACGAAAAGATTAAGAGTCTTGTCAGAAATTGTATCAGTTATCGACTAAAACTGTAACAAAGGTTATGCTGCTTTCAAAGAAGGTTACTACGTCGCTCTTCGGAGAGAGGGATGCAAACCTGTTGATGCGTTATACTGGAATAAATAATCAAAATCCTTCACACAGCTCAGGTAAAGCTTACTGCCAAAACGCCTTACGACGAAGTGAAAATAAACGTACCTTGTCTAATTCAGCAGTGAAGACTGCCGGCTCGGCGGAGTTGACGGTGACGGAAATAGGGAAGTCCTTGTACTGCGGCGTGGCCGGCGTCTCCCCGGGCACCGCCACCACGAGCGAGCACGACGAGAACGACTCGCCGGCGTCGTTGAAAGCCTCGCATGTGTACACGCCTGTAGGAAAGAGTGTTGTTAGTTAGAGCTTTAGAGGTTGTGTTCTTTTTATATGGATCAGTTGCAGTTGGCTCAATTTTCTTAGCCGTTTTGTCATGCTGAAGCCGGGCTGGCTTTTTTATTCTTCATGAGTTTAGGACGACCTTTATTATGTTATGTTTATGTTTAATTGGGTAAGGTTGTGTATATGTTCTTGCATATATTATTTACTGTCATAGTTACAAAAGTTTTATCCGCATCAAAAAACAATAACTCTGGAAGATATCAGCTAAAATCCTAACCTCTCTTAATTGCAATAAATACTTGGAAAGCTCTGTATTCCTTCTCTTTCTCTTTCAAGAGCTCTCTTTAAAGAGAGGAAATCTTTCGAGAGTGTCTTTAAAGAGCTAAATAAAGATAAACTTGTGCAGTGCCATACCAGCATCCTCAGGGAAGATCTCGGCGATATGCAGCTTGTGGATGTTGGCTTCGCTGGAGTACTGGAAGTCCTTGGACGGCTTGATCTCCTTGTTGTTGTGAAGCCAGACTACGTCGAAACGCTCAGCGCCAACGATTCTGTTGAGATGGAAATTATAGTGAAAAATAATGTTAGTGACAGTGAAATTGTCATCTAGACTCAGAATAGAGAACTATAGATTGAGAAAAAAGTATAGGGTATAGGATCTAGCACGGGAATCAGTAAATTATATAACCACTTATGTAACAAAATAGTTGCAGGATCTATAAAGGGGAGGATTCTAAACACAACAAGTTTTATTCTAAGATTTTGCAGAAATAGTAACAATTCTGACTATCCCATACATCGATAAAGGCGTCGCGTCGGGCGGAGAGAAAGAGCTATGTCTATGCCTTTTAATCTCTATGCTGATGAAGCAACATGATGCAAGATATTCTAGAATTTACTGTGGGTATAACTGACCTGCAAGACAGCGTGACAGCGTCTCCGTCTGTGACGATCTGTGACACAGCGTGGTCTACAATCCTGGGTGGTTTGTCGCCAGTCTTGTGACCGCCGGCTTCGCTCGCACCGCTCTTTTCCATAGCTGTGACACAAAAAAACATACAAGTTATACCTATATGACTGTTCTCTTATTCTTTTTCTCGATGGACCGATGACCTAGTGTAGGTTGCCGGAAGCCGCTGGATGCGGACAGTACAAGACTAGTCGGGGTGGAAATCCTTGGGGGAGGCGTTTGTTCAGCAGTGGACGTCTTTTAGCTGATGATAATATCCAATTTACTTGCAAATTAGTTCGTCAGAGACATAGATTATGACGTCACACTCACAGACGATACGTAAAAAGATCATTTTCGGAAAATTTAACAGAGTGTTCTAACAATAAAACGAAACAACTTTTCCTAGGAATCTATGATGAAATCGCACAAAAAATGTTGGTCTTCTCATACAAATTGATCAGCCAATTAGCCAATTTTGTATGGATTCCAAATGTTTTGAGCAATTAAGTATGGCTTCCTTGGGAAAAGTTGTTTATTTTCATTGATTGAAGCCGTCGTTTATTACTCTTTTCACACCGATACTAGTAAGCGAAACGATTTCAGGACAAAATGGCGGTTTTCGACTTTCTAACCCAAATGAAAGTAGTCTAATACCGTATTGCTAATATGGATATCTATCCATATATATAGATAGATAGACAAATAATTATATTCTGTTTTATAAAACAGCACTCACGTTTAACGGTGACCTTGCACGTGGTCTCGACCTGGCCCTGGCTGTTGATGGCTTTCAAGGAGTACTCTCCTTCGTCCTCGGGGAACACTTCGCTGATGGCCAGCGAGGCCACACCGTTCTTGTATTTCAGGTCCACTACCTGGTAATGATAAAGGTAGACGATATTGAATAAGAGATTCTAATAAAAACACGTGACAAGTTTGTGGAGACTATTATGTATAACTGGTTAAGGAATGGAAAAGTTTTTAAAATTGATTGCGAAAAGTTACTGATAGATCCTGCTTTAGTTTATCCTTAGAAATTATCAGGTGGGTCTTATAATGACATTGACCTTTTTATAACTGTCTCTTAGAGTATAAGACGTGGGCAAAATAACTGATATTAGTAGCTCAGAAAAAGCCAATAGTTTCCCGTCCTAAGCCACACGACACTTCACACTCATAAAGACATCTACAGTAGATAAGGAATCTTCGGATATTTTTTTAAACATAACCGAAGATTTGTGTTCTCTCTAATCCACCAATCCTTTATTTTTGGTCCTTCGAGCCGGATAAGAACTAGCGACCGCCATCTTAAATTATTGCAAACTTCAAACTTCTTTCTCAATAAATGTAATTAAACTAAAGCTAGTTTAATTTTGAATATTTACCTCAGAAGAGGCCAGTGGCTTCCCGTTCTTGAACCACTCAACCCTGGGGTCGGGGTCTCCTCGCACCGAGCAGGACAGCAGCAGTGGCGAACCGTCCTTGGCTGCCAGTACGTCGGGCAACGCGCGCGCGAATGATGGCGCACACATTGTTGAGTCGGACGCCGGTACTGTGGGGAGAAATGCAGGTTAGATTTGTTAACAACCCATATTCTCGCACTTACCTCGGAAAGTAAAACCATAATTCACACACGGGGGCACAGTGTCAGAAGTTTTCAAGTCGGCTGGACTCTGACATGGCTTAACGACTGCCATCTAGTGATAGCAACCCTATAGCTTAATCAATGGCACTAATAGACAAACCCATTCAGGTTTTGACCGTGTATATAATCAGTTAACTTGCGTAATCGACACGACTACGATAGCCACACTGAGCCACGACCGCTTTTATTGGTTAAAGGAAGAGGAGGAGAGGATGTTTCGCCTTTTGAGAATAGCTACACTAAATGACAGTAGTAATGTATATACATACTGTGGCTATGTTACGTTAACAACCAATATAGTCCTGTCGTGGCCAGATCATAGAATTGATCATTTCATGATGTGGCCGATCATTTCATGAAATGGTCATATTTCATGAAATGGCCGCTAAAACTGACCATATCGTTTAAACGTCAACGTTTAATGATATGTCCATCCACGTTTGGCCATATCATTTATGTAGGAGTTCCATTATATAAAAGGTTTAATAAAAATTTAAAATACGTTGAAAAGTTACTGGCATCTTCATGCCATGACATCTGGCAACAAATCTTGGTTAACAGAGAAATTATACATTCTTAATACTTATCTTTTAAGATTGATATCTACTAACCTATGAAACACTTTCCGAACTTCAAAGTTTTTACGGTGCGCTCGTTTTTTGATTGATTTTCGAAAAATTATAGTAGTTTAGTATCGTAATGACATTCAACTTCTATTTTATTTTCAATTAGTGCATTATTAATAGCCTTTTTATTATTTACTGTACTCCGCCATGATACATCACAAAAACCTAAAGATATCAGCGCCTCTAACGGTGGATACTGTAACTATTTTACGATATAATCGATCACTAATGCTTGACCATTTCATGAAATAGCCGTGCGTTTAGCTGTATATCGTGAAACGTTGATGTATTCATTAATCTGGCCAGAACATATCATGATGTGATCAGCAGATATTTTCCATTTCATGAAATGCGACCATTTCATGAAATGGTCGGCCACATCATGAAGTGATCAATTCTATGATCTGGCCACGACAGTCCCCACTACAGGAGCACGGGTCTCTTCCAACAATTCGTGAAGGTTATGTGCAAATCCAGATACTGTGTCTATATATACTCACAGACTAATTCCTTGGTGGTACTCCTAGACCTGGAAGAGGCGTCGGAGTCGAGTTTGGCTCCATACTTCTTCCTGCTGGCGTCCACTGACGTCTGCGGAGAGATCTTCGGTCGCGGCGCTGCGTGAGCCCTGGGCGGGGGGTCGATTGTCACCTGCGAATATCACATGTTTTGTGATGAAATTACTCCTGAAAGGTCTGTGGGAGAATGTATCGCTCTCGAATCGGTTTATTAGTCCCTGTAAAATTCGCCTCCAAGGCACTATACTGAATCTGAACGGGGGACAAGTCCGGATTAGTGGAGGTTGTGGGGCTGGTCAACCCTAGTGTCAGAAGTTTTCAAATCGCCTATAAGACCTCCAACATGGCTTAACGACTGCCATCTAGCGATAGCAGCCGGCATTAACGGCTTAGCGTGGCTTGCGAAGCACTGAAACGGTCGAGATTAATGCCACTAACAGTCAAACCCATCGAGGTTATGACCGTGTCTGTAGTCAGTTAACTCGAGTGACCGACGCAACCACGCAAGCCGCACTGAGCCACGACCGTTCCAATATCAAGCAGTTTATGCAAAATTTCAGCCCATACCTTCGTCTTGGTGATGATAGGTGGCGGCGCTGGCTTGATGGGTTTCTCGATGTACTTCCTGTCGCCAGAGTAGAGGAAGTTGTGCGCCATTGCGGCTTGCTCCGGTGACACAACCTCGCCTGGAAAGTACAAACAGTTTTATATTAATGTTATCATTTTTAGGGGGAGAAACAGTTAACAGATCCTCTTCATTTCATTTGAATGACGTCCACTGTTAAACAAAGGCCTCCCCTAAGAATTTCGCTTCCAGCGCGTTCCCACAACCCTCACCAGGTCATCGGTCCACCAAGTGGGAGGCCTGCCCATGCTACGTCTTCCGGTGCGCGGTCGTCACTCGAGAACTTCCTTGCCCCAACGGCCACCTGTTCTACGAGCAATATGTCCCGCCCACTGACACTTCAGTTTAGCAGTTCTACAAGCTATTTCGGTCACTTTAGTTCTCCTATGTATCTCCTCATCCTACAAATATTTTATTACTTAAATATTTGCGTATAATCTTTATTTAATAATAAAAATAATAATATCTGGGACAAATCACACACAATCAAATCGATATCTTCTTACAAAATTACTCATGCTTGTTATGCATTCAGATATTACCTAGCGCAAGCGTGGTAAAAAGAGCGGTATTGTACATAATTTAATTTATCTAAACAGAAAATAAAATGAGTATCCTATTGTTACATATAATAGTGTTACTTTCCTATCATATCATCTATTATTTTACACCACGAGTGATGTAGATTTTTTTTATGATTATGATAAGTAATTTGAGCAGTTGAGTTTTAAATACAGTCCAATAATCCTTACCCTCAACAATGACGACACAGGAGGTTTCGTCCGTGCCGTGGCAGTTCGTGGCAATGCACGTGTATTTGCCGCTGTCTTCCGGCCTACAGTCGATGATCTCCATGGTAACCACGCCATCGGAGTGCGTCATAGAGTAATCGTACTTCGAAAGCTCCTTTCTGTCCTTGTACCTGTGAAGGAAAAATATTATGTTATGTTTGAAAAAAAAAACACAAAAAAAAACAATCTTCGTTAAAAAGTTATAGAATCTTCTTTGCTGAAGTAAGGGGTCGGATTTCTGAATAAAAAAAAAGAACATAATCTTCGATATAAAGTTATAGTATCTCCTTTACTGAAGCAAGAGGTCTTTTGTCATCTTACACACAGGGCCATCCGGAGGCCCTGGGCACTTTAGGATAATGGAGCGCCTCTTACAGATAACATTAAAGTCTTAAAGTCAGTAATTATGGTCAGATTTTGGCAAAATAGGTATATTTGTCGGCAGTATCTTTTAACGGATGCTGATCTGGCACTACAGGGCTCGATCTGATCGCGGGGCCCCGGGCACTTGCCCAGAGTGAAAAGTGGAAAAGAAGGCCTGCTCACACAAAAAAAAGAACAGTATACTCACCACTTGACAGTGGGCGTGGGCTTCCCGCTGAGGCAGCACAGCAGCTTGCACGTGTCGCGGGCCTGCATCACACGCGGCCGCAGCTGGAACGTGAAGACGGGCGCCGTCTCGCTGGACTCCTGCCAGAACGTGTATGGGAGTGGTTCGCGGCGGCGCGGCGCCTCGGGCAAGTGCTGTCGTTGGACCTTGGGTACCGCTGTTGAGGTGAAGATAGTCAAGTTAGCAAGACATTTCAGAAGCGGTCATCGGGCGTTAAACTAGGATTCCCTCTCTGTGGAGCTATGGTAATGAAAGGCTAATGTTACGCCTCAGGACTCCTGCTAGAACGTGTATGGGAGCGGCTCGCGGCGGCGCGATTAATCTTCCTCAATTCACAAAGACCTACAAATTAAGTTTGTTTCAAAATTAACTTTTTATATTAATCACGTAAGAAAATATGTATCTACGCCAATACCTCAAGATCCCGAGCGGTAACAGAAGAATTCCAACCAATTCCTACTTAAAACTTAAATAAATTCACATCTACAACTATAACTTTCAGTCTACACTGTAACCGTTAAAATAAAATAACAAACAACCAACTGTATCTCAATAACAATGAGAATAATCCGTTTGATCTACGAGCGCGGGCGCAATCTTACATACTAGACAATGAGTAAGTTGTATTAAACCCGCTACCTGTGCCAATGTCTACGGGCGACAATAATAGAACTGACCTTATTTCTAATGGCAGTCAAATTGACCATCGTACGCGGTCATTTTGAATATAATCTTTTAATTTTTACGCGACTGTTCCAAAAGAAGAAGTTTTCAGATGCATGTAGGTATGTCGTCATGTACGTAGTAAATCGGTTTATGTGTAAAATGGCTTAATCCTCGAGTATCATTTAATTTTTAATTAATTTTGTTAGTTAAGTGACAGCTATTATGCGACTTGAGTAAATATGTAATTTTTATGGTGTAACTTCTCCTTCTGAAATAAACTTTTTTTTTTATTGACTTCAGATTTAGATAATGCGTTCAACCTGTTGGTATATTTTATATAGCTTATTGTGATTCTTTAATTATCTCACCCAATAGAAAAAAATATAAGTGTCGAAGATGGATGCGAACTTCCAAAATCCTGAATTAAATTAACGCAATATAAGAGTCCACTGAAAATATATTTAGTCCAAGACAAAAAACCGAAATATCATAAAATCTGACCAATTTCATTGAAAATCGAAAACCCTAATCATTAAATTCTCTCATTCCTTCACTTGTGACCGAGAATTTTTTCTATCTACAGGTGAGGTCGCCTTCAGACAGCTACAGGGAGTACTATTTAATATATCAAGTTTAATAAATCTGTAATCACTGATCAAGCTATTTTCTTCAGAACTGACCCAAATGGCACCTTGCGACTAAGACAAATGAACAGCGTCGCACTGACGTATTTATTACACGTTTGTGGCATTTAATTGCCTCTGATCCTGATTTATATACCGTTTGATTAACAATGTAGTCGCTGAAATTTGTGTGGCGATTGTTGTGAAATAATGAAGTGTCCGTTTCATATATTTGATGTCGCTGGGTCGGTAATTAATTCTGTTCAATTAATTTACGACCAAATTATTTTATAACACAGGTAACAGCTGCTAGGTCATGGATCTTGATTCCCGCTCGGGCGCATTCGTTTTATGAACAGATTTTTTTGTTAACCTACAAAGTATGTTTTTTGTTGCACTACTAAAAATAGGTCGCCCCCATAGACTTCCACTTAGCACGACTGTCTAGATCAGTTATCTGGTAGGGGCTGTCGAACACTAAGTGTTCCGACCCGCGATATATAACTAATGCTTGCAAATTAAGAACCCATTGCTAGTAGTTTTTGCGCTGCAGTCAAGTAAATATACAAATGAACACAAAAAAACAACATATAGCATCTCCAATGCTAGGGCAAGGACTCTTCCCTTAGCTCGGGAAGGCTAGACCATACTCCATACACGGGAGTCAAGTTCTGATTTATTGAGGTTGTTTGCATTCCTCGGAAAGGTTAATCCATACTCCATACACGAGAGCCAACTTCGGGTCTATTGAGGTAGTCCAGATTTTTGCAGAATAAATAATCACAGTATTGAAACTTACGTTGCACGTTGAGGAAGACGACCTCTTCCCTGAACCCGTAGTGGTTCTCAGCCCTGATGATGTACTCTCCTCTGTCTTCCAGCTTCGCGCGGTTGATGATAAAGTAGTAGTCGTCTCCAGCGTATCTGTTGACAGCATCCAGTGGTTAGGAATTTGACACGTCAGGAGATTTTCCGTCAATTATCTTGTTCATAGCACTGATTTGTTCTGACACAGAAATAAGACAGCCAGTTCCCAATTGCGTTGGAGAATCTCGTTAAGTCCACTTGCCCCTTTCGCCATCATCAGCATTTACCATCAGGTGATAAAGGCTTCCCAATAGTGGTTAAAAAGACAAGCACATTTCAACCATTTACGTTATGTGCGTGCGTACAGAGCGTGCCTAGAGCACACATAAAATCCGCGCAACTTACCATTCTATGAAAATAACAAACTATTCCATACTACGCCTAAACCATGTTCGCTCAATAAGTGACAGCGCAAAAGAGACAAAGCTCTATATGGAATACAACCTGTACCAATCTATCTCTTTTGCACTGTCACTTATTGAACGAACAAGGTATACGGTTTCAAGGTCATTCATTGCTCTCACCTCTTCATGACCAACATACTATTCTAATCTTTACCATTTTTACGGTTTCAAGGTCACTCATCGCGCACACCTCTTCATGAGAAACATACTATTCTATCTTTACAATTCTATTCGTTTCAAGGTCATTCATCACTCTCACCTTTTCATGAACTTCACAGACTGGCGTAGCTCGTGGTTGTTGCGTGACCACGTGACCGTTGGCGCTGCCACAGCTATGATCCTGCAGTACAGCTTGACGCTTTGTCCTTCGTAGCAGAAGGCGGATTGCGGCTTGATCACGAACCGTGGCGCAGCTTGTCTGCGGTCTGTTGGGGGAAAGCGGGGAGTTTTAGACAAGAGAAAGTGAGAGTGTTTTATTTTTCTTTTTATCGTGTTGAATAATTGAACCGTGCTTTCATAAGAGATAGACGGCAGTGGCCTGTGTTGTAAATCACAATAACGTTAAGAACCCATATATTGTTTCCACTACTAGGACACGGGTTTATTCCTCTACCTAGAGAAAGTTAGGCCATACTCTCAACACGGAGCCAAGTCCGGATTGGTGATGGCTAGTGGACAATTAAGTTTTCAAGCCGCCTCTGACATGCCTTAACGAGTGCTGTCTAGTGATAGCAGCCGGCGCCAACGGCTTAAAACTGGTGGTCACGGAAATGGTCGAGATAAACACCAATAACAGTCAAACACATCTAGGTTACAACCGTGTCTATAGTCAGTGAACCTGCAAGATCTTTGCGTCCACGCGTCGAAAAGTCTTTCGTTTCGAGTAGTAGATATTATTATTTCTTTATCATTTCTTAGTCGGCAGCGTAAACGATGAAAATTACTCGTAATTTCGCTTTGAGTCTATTGATAGCTTCTATTACTTACCGAACTGTCCATCGTATATCTTCCACTTCTCTATGAGCAGCTTGCGCAGAGAACTGTACTCGCTAAGGCGGCCTATCGGCAGCGCAAACGACGACCAGTTCTGGTACTTGTCGCGAAGTCTGTTGCGCATGTTCTCGTATCTTCTGGCCTCGATGGTGGCGGTGCGGGCCGCGGTTGCGTCGCCGGCAAGCCACTTGTGGCGCAAGCATTCGTGTGCCGTCATGCGTTTCCTGAGTGAAGACGAAATGTGTTATTGTGTATTCAATGATAGTTTTCTTTTTATCCACATTTGATAAGGCCCTTTGCATCAAATCAAATTGAAGGAAATGTAGTGTGAAATGTTATTCGCTTCTTCTTACGATACTGAACAATTTTACCCGAGGAACCTATACAATCGGAGCAAAAAATATATTTGACTGATTGTTCCATCACACTGCGATCGGCAACCCGCCTGCCAAACGTGGCTATTACGGCAATGTATCCTCCCATTATGCCTCATACCCAGCAGTGGACGTCTTGTGGCTGTTGTTATGCGATTGATTTGACTGCTAATGTATATTTTTTTTTTATTATAGATTTGAGTGCGTTTGGCAACACTTCACCTGATGTTAAGTGACGATGCTGCCGAAGATGTAGCACGCAAGCTCAAATAGTGCCTGTTCACTCGCACCTTGAAGATTCCTAAATCGTACGAATCGGGGAACACAGAAGCAGGTAGAGAATTCCACTCCTTAGCCGTCCGCGTAATAAACGATGACTCAAATCGTTTAGTGCGTATAGGTGGAATATCTACAACATAAGGGTGAAACCTCCCCCTACGCCTGGTCGTCCGATGATGGAATGGAGAAGGGGGTATAAGATTGTGAAGTTCCGGAGCACACTCTCCGAAATGTATCACTGGTACACGTACTCCTTGTTCTTGACAAGCAGCCGGCGGATGAAGTCCTTGGCGTCATCAGAGACGTGCTGGAAGGCCTCCTCGTCGAACTCCCAGTCGCACGCCTTCACGTTCTTCAGTGTCTCTATGTCGTTGTTGCCCGCGAACGGTGATAGGCCGGACAGTCTGTGGAGAAAGTAAACGTTATAAAACATAAGCTGTATCACTGTTCATTCATTCATTTATCTATTCATTCATGCGTTCATCCATTCATTCATTCAGACGCTCTGATACTATAGAAAGAATCTAAACTATACAATTTGACAAAGAAGTGTGGTAAGAAAGACTTTTGTAGTCGAAATCATTAATTTACACTTAATAGCATTAATGTGTTCCGGCATGAAGATAAGATAGCCAGTTCTCCATTGCGTTGGGAATTCTTGGTGATTCCGCTTCCATCTTCGGCATCATCACCGCTTACCATCAGGTGAGATAATGCCAAGGGATTACCAATTACGTATTAAAAAAGCTATACGAATGTATTTTTGGGTCTCTTAAGAGGCAAGAGGATACTCACAGCACGTAAGACAGCACTCCCACGGCCCACATGTCAGTGTAGAAGCCGACCGGCTCCCGTTCCACGATCTCCGGTGCTGCAAACTCAGCGGTGCCGGTGGAAATCTTCACCACCTCGTTCGGATCCAGTTTGGTGGCCAGACCGAAGTCGATGATCTGTTGGTCAAGGAGGCAAGTTGAGATACTAGATACTATATCTTATCTTTCATCATTATCATCGACTTTGGTAGCCTGGTTAGGGATTCTTCGCACTCTTTTCGCCCCTAACCCGCCGTTACAACTTTTCATCTATGTACAGTTGATTTATGAATGTAATGGCGTATATAGTCGCCTGGTATTGTTAAATATCAACGTCAATACAATAATAATAATTTCCAAAGTCAATTTTGTTAGTACTTATTACAATTTTACGATAGTTATGTCAGTATTACAATATAATTATGAAAATAAATAATATATTACATTAAATTACAATAATATATGTCAATTTTAGGAACTTACTTGTACAACTATTATTTTCCAGTCAAAAAGTCATCTAAATTATAATAACATTTCTCTATTAACAATAATTTCAATTTATTTATAAATGTATCTATCTTAGTTTCATTTTTTATGTCCCAGGGTATTTTGTTGTAAATTTTTATAGCTATGCAATATGTGCTGTTATGGTAGATTGTCATAGTCGATTTAGGCAGTGCCGTGCTGCTGTGCCTATGAAGGTATCACAATGGGACTGTATTTCATAAATGTAACAACAATTTGTACTTGTGATTGCAAAAAATAATTATGAATTATAATTAGTAACTCTTTTGTAAGTCTTTTCAAACGCTGGGACAAAATCATGTAAAGGATAAATCCGCCTTTCTATCTGTTATGTTTTTAATTGATTCCTACCATTATAAGCCTGTTTCCATCTGTGACACAATCATTATCATAACAGCCAGATGAGATTGTATATTAAAAAAAAAACACTATTATTCGAGAAGAGCCTCACCTTAACGTCTGTTCCCGTCCTTGTCTGGCACATGACGTTCTCGGGCTTCAGGTCGAGATGGATTATGTTCTGCTCGTGCATGTGTTTCACTCCCTCGCAGATCTGTCTCATGTAGTGCGCGGCTTCTGCCTCGGACATGTTGTATCCGGGTTCGGTGATGCGCTCGAATAACTCGCCGCCCGATAGGCTAAGGAAGAAAATATTTGTTACAAAATTTTCAACCAAGGAGAATAGACCACAGAGGGATAAAATAGGTCTTCTAAACGATCATATGACAATTTAATCATCAGATGCCAAAGGAGTTTGTAAAAGGACAAGATACGCATTCTTTTAAAGAAGAATCAAAATTAACTCTTTGTAGTTTGCCAAATTTCAGGCCGTAAACGATATTATGTAACCATAATCTAGAAATCATGTTTGAGTTTTATCCTGAAAGATCATTAACTTCTTGCAATATATTTTTGGTTCATGATATCAACTTATATCTCGAGGTCATTAAAGCATAAGTCAAAGTTGACCACCTAACACAGACTATCAAAGCCAAAAAAATACTCACAACTCGAATATCAGCACCATTTCATCATCATCCTCAAATGCATCATGAAGATTGATCAACTTCCTATGGTGCAGTTGGTTCATGATATCAATCTCCTTCTTGATGAGTTCCTTCTCCATGGCCCCAGAGCAGGGGATGAATTTAGCCGCGAAGAAGTTGCCGGTGGCTCGCTCACGGCAGCGGTGAACAACGCCGAAAGCGCCTGTGCCTACAAAAGGGGACGGGTTAGATACCTGCGGTTTACTGGCAAACCTTTTGGCTGGCGTCAGATATTACACGCATAAAGTTGTTTTATTTGTAAGAAGGAGTGACACGTATCTGGTGTCCATAAAAATACAGCTAAATTACTAACGCCCACTTTGACAATAAAAAAAAGGAAATGAGCCGGGCCTAGTAGTATGAGCCACACTACAGTAACCGTTGTTAGTAAGATCCTGCTGTAGTGAGCCTACAATGATGGTTCGGCTCACGCTAGCTCGCGTCGTCTATCCGTAACTTTATCAAAACATTGTCTTGTACCAAGAAGTTTGTAACTGACCTACTTATATGTCTTATGTATAATTTTGTACCTGTCATCTAGCTCGTTAGTAAAAAGAGGTTTAAGATTGAGCTCGTTCATAAAACAACTTTTTGCGCATGTATTCGTAAAAAAACATAATACCTAAAATATAAATTACATTTTATCGGCCTACAACGCAGTACTATAATAATTTCATGCCTAATAATATTTTGAAGAGCTAATGTAAAACAAACTTATAAAAAAATACATTCCCGTTAATTTATACTACTAAACATAATAATTGTTAAGTGTATTTATGTGCATCTTATAGTTTTAAAATAAATATATTGATGCCAATCATAAATCATAAATCCGTGCAACCAAAAATACTATAAGTGTAAATATCAGAAATACATAACGAAAGTGTAAATGTATGTATAGTGTAATTAGCAATGAACGATAATATACGTAATATATTTTCACATGCGTATCGTACGAAGTAAATAAATACGAATATTATGTGTGAAAGAGATAAATGCAGAGACAGAAAGAGACGCACTACACCGATCTAATCTCACAGACCTCCGGCGATTTTCCGCTTAGAAGAGGCTCTCACGAAGTCACCTGCGAAATTCATCACTATCTATACGAGCTCAAGGTTTAAATTCATCTACTTTGTTAGTACGAACTAATTTGTTAAATAAACTTTAACGTTTTTAGTTTAAAAATAGTAAAGTAATGTAATCTCCCAAGCAACTTCGTGAGTGTTTTAGTTTCTACTACTCAATTTCATGCCTTTAAATTTATTATATTAAAAGTTCAATCGAATCTTGCACCCGAAAAAAACGAATTCCAAGTTTCACCTTAAGGTGAAACGTTAAAGTCCGCTAGGCCATCAAAGAAACTAGATGGCGCCACTTCCACAAATTATAACATTTTATTTTTTCATTGAATCATCTTTGCTTTATTTTTCATAAAAATAGTTTTCACGAAATATTTAGCCATAAATGAAGTGTATTATCTGACAATATATTTATAAACCATTTGGAGAATGTTTAATTACTGCGTTAAATTTTCTGTCATACTGTTTTGCTGCTGACACTCACACATGCATACGATTCTTTGCTGTTGTACTGTACGTAAATTTTATCCATTACTATGAATCGAAGCTTAGCGTAGTGGTTGTACTAATGGTATTCTTATCGGAGGATTGAGGGTTCAAATCTCCTGATGTGGAAACTTTTTTTTTTATTAGCTTCATTACGTATGAACTTAGCCGAAGACCAAGTCTCGGTGGAGACAAGTTCAGGGACTTATATGTATAGGAATGCAGGGAATAAAATATTTTTTTTGTATTTGAATAAAGTATTTATTAGAATGGGTATGTAAAATCATGGGTAAAATACAGTTTAATTATACAGATACTGATTTGGAAAAAAAGCGTTAGTGACTCCATCCTCCTAACCAGAGGTCGTGGGTTCAAATCCTGGCCAGTGCACCAATGAGTGTTTCGGAACTTATGTGCATTTTTTTACGAGAATGGTTAAATGTGAAACGATCAGAAGACTGACATGTTGGTTCATTTGTTAGCGCTCCTGACTACTGATCCGAGGGTTGTAAGTTCAATCTCCACCCAGTGCAAATATTTCTGAGATTTGCAATTTGTTTGCTCTGTGTCTAGGTGTATCATTCTACTCGTATATGTCTATGTATGTATATCTGTCTCATCTGAGAACATTCTCTTCCAAGTCTGGCTAGTGCTTCCTGGTTTTTCCATGTGGGATCTAGGTGATTGAACGACCAGTTCGAGACAGCAAGGTGTTTCTGAAAAAGTGCAAAGGTTAGACCCATATTTATTAGATATATATAAACAATAATAAATAATCATGAACAAACCAATTTCTGTCATTTTATTTATTCAAGAATGCAATCTAAGCATTTACCGCCCTGCGATACTCGTCTGAGTAGTATTTCTGGCAAAACTGCATTTTTAAAAAATGTAACCAGTTTTGGAACCATTTGTCTGATAAAAGGTTCATCTCTTTGAACCTCGATAACCGTTATTGGCACCGAGGGTGACACAAAACAAATGAAAAAACATTTTTTCATTTTTGTTACCCTCAGCTGCCCCTGCACCTGAAATAAAAATGTTTTCAATACCCTTTCTAACATGTATGACTTATTTATGTTTGATATATCATAGTTTTACTATTGTGTAGTACCTGGTAATAGTAACTGTGCTTTTTGTTCATTTCCAAAACACCATTCATTCAAAATTCTTGCGTTCCTTGACCGCTGTTTGAATGTTTTGGTTATTACGTGCAAAAAGAGGAGGCTATTTTGGAAATTAAATGTTTTCCATCACTTGCATACCTGAAATAGTCAATTAGTCATGTGAATTATCATCACCATCAGCTTCATTGCTTTTTCTGAATTCCTTATCACACATACTACATTTAAAAATGAATATGCTGTTGAAACCTGTTCGCAGCTCACGAACAAACTCAATAGTGCTACTTACACATTTTGCTCTGTGTTTTTCCAGAGAAAAAGCCCAGTGAAGCACATGTTTTAAATCCACAATCCTATTGCCTGAAAGGCCATCTAAATTATCAGTAGTGGTTTTTTCAACTATCAATTCATGGCTTAATAAATCTGGATCAGGTTTGGGCCAATTTATATCCAGAGATTCAGAACTGGTCACTGTTGATGGTTGGGATTGTGGCGTGTTTGCGTGTTTACCATCAGAGCACTTTTGTGTATTGGCACGAGCATTATGGTGTGTGGGTCTTGCATATGTTTTGACTATGTCATGGCTAAAAAAAGGATAAGGAAAGTAAATAAATAGTATAGAAAATATAATTATATCTGCTTCATCAGATATAAAATAGAGGAACGTACAATGACTAACCTTGAACTTTCAGCAATCTCGGTTTGCAATTTTTCTTTGTCAATTTTTGGTTTTTTAACCCACACCTGACTACGACTGAAAATTAGGTACCTAACTTTAGTACTTGTTTTTTATATACGTAATATTATGATAATAAAATGTGGACTTACGATGTTGAAGAGTCTCTATGATGGCGACTCATAGCAATAGCAGCACGAACTCTTTTTCGACTTTTTCTCGGGCCTGAATAGACAATACATGTTTTTTATAACTCGCAACAGATGTGCGAGTCATATTAAACGGTTTCAAATTTCCCAAACACCAAAATGAAAAATATCGTAAAAACGTTGTGGTTATTATACAAGTTTTTGTGTTTGACTTTGATTTGACAATGACAAATGACTTCTCGAAGTGACGTGCGGTTCAAAATAACCAATAATGCAATAGTGATTAATTATTTCACTTCAAAGCGTAACCTATGCAACCCGTTCATAATGTTTTCTATTTGTTATTTTTGGAAATTTAGTTAAAAATGAATAAAAACGTTACATTCGATGGCAAACGCTATTAATAGACCCCTCATTTACAATTCAGTCAACGATTTACTCACTTTCGTATATTAAGGAAGGACTACTTATCCATAAAAGCGCAGATTGTAACGTAAGCGCATTATGAACCATAGCTTAGCTTTCGATTATAATTAAATAATGGTAGTATCAAAAATTGATGTTGATAAAGCGGCAACGTCGCAGAAACAGCTAACTGGCAACAAGGTGTTTTGTGTCGTTACAGGGAAATATTTACGCATACACATGTAAATTAAGTTAAAGAATTCGCTTGAAAATCAGTGCTTTCTACTAAGTAAATTTTAATTTTTATTCAATTCCCGAAAATAAATATCACAAATATTACCAAACAAACCAGTTTGGTGTCAAATAACCATGCAGCTAAGGAGTAAATATGCATTGTTTTTTGTATGGAAAACGAACCACCTTAATGCTATTGCGTCGTGCTTAGACCTAGGCATGCATGTAAATTTATTTAAAAGACATCACATAACTGTCATTATTTATACTGGGTTTATCGAGCATTTATCTGAACAATTCCCCAAAAAAAGTCCTGTTCAAGTCGAGGGAAAAGAAACTGAATTTCTCATATACAGTTGGCCGATTTCCATGACAGTCCTTATCATAGAAATCGGCCAACTATGTATGAGAAATCCAGTTTAATTTTGCTTTTTGGCTGTGACACCGATTTCTTAGTGAAAGTTGTTTAGTTTTATCACCAGAAATCATAGTTTGAACAGTGTTAGTACCTTTAAGATCCCATATATTTATCATTTAAGAACCTCAAACAATATGGTGACCAGTTAATGTGGATTGTTGAATGCAGCTCAGAATTAGAACGATTTTATGTAAGGTCTAACAAAATCTGCTTAAACTGTTTAAACATTGACTTCTACTCATCAAATTAAACAGGTTTTCTTAAGGTTAGTATTCCTTTTGTGCCCTGATAAGACAGAAAGCGGTTAAGTATAAGGAAATTTAATATACTTAGCCACCTTCTTTCTTACCAGGGTTCCTCCGGGAAATCATTCAGTTTCATAAGAAACTTCCGTTTAATTCATTTCAGCTGAGTTTGTTAGATAAATAAGTAGATCATGCGTCACTCTAGTTTCAAAGCTTTTGTGTAAAAGTAAGTCAAATCAAAATACTACTCTAAAACTTCTTTCTGCGGTAACCTATTTAATGTAGATTGTGTAATAAAAATAATAAGTGATTTTGCAATAAGTCACTACCATAAATACACGGATTCCATTATATTTCTTGTATATTTCAAAATATAAAACTTGCCCCATAACATAATTTTCAAAAGGTGATAATTATTTTCTTTATAGCAACTCGAAACCAAAGTCTGACATTACACACGGGAATTACAGACCTACCCTAATATGGAGCATATATTTTTTATGTCATCGTACGCTATAAAGCGTATGCGGCATCCCAGTTATAAGAAATTTATCTATAACCGTGTGTACTTAGACAATACTTCTATCCCTCATGCAGATCAAAGTAAATTGTCGTCTATCAGCAATCCAAACTTTTTGGTATCCCTAAACAACAAAATCAACCAGTATTAAGTAACAAAAGAAGGTTAGATAGTTTTCCTATCCCTCTTTAAAGACCAAATCAGTCGTCCATCAGTAATCCAAACTATTTGGAATCCATAAACAACAAAAAAAGACGATAAAACTCACCGATCTCCTCGAGAATGTCGTACTTGTCGTACACGGAGCAAGTGTTGATGTCGACCGGCTGTGGCACGTATTTGCTGTAGATGTCGAATACGTAGCTGTCGTAGTCCTTGATTGGGCCGTGGTCCGCGTTCGTGCGGATACGTTTGCCCGTCTCGTCCACTGTTGGGAGGGGAACTGGTTAGAATTTAGAATTTAATGGAGATAAAACTGATGTGGTCCTGAAAAGTTGTTCTTTCTCCAAATTATGTCTGGCCACATTCTTCACTCATTTACTACTACAACCCAGTCATAGCTTCTCTCATCGATAGGAGAAGTGATAAGGAGGGTTTTGTTTGGTCAAATGTCACCCTCGCGTTTCTCTCGTATCGATGAGAAGGAGAATAAGAATTACAACCAAATGGAAGAAAGAGAAAGAATTTTGAAGCGTATCATTTCTCCACTACTGGGACACTGATATCAATATCTTATTCCCAAGAAGTCTACAGACCCGTCACCACTTACCAGGGTACTCCTTCTTCTTCAGCTCCTTCTTGATGATAGCCTTGGTCTGCACCAGGTTGGTCGGCTCGCTAGGGTCCGACCGGCCGTATATGTTCTCAGCATACACTCGGAACTCGTACTGTTTGCCGGGCACTAGGCCTGTGATGGCCATCGTTGTGAATCTGTTGGAGAGATTGTGAGTTTAGATCATGATTCTGACCCGGCAAAAAAAAATCCTTTTGGGCTCTTCCAGTGTTAACGAATGAGTTAACCACCCATATCTTCCCCGTCGCTGGAGCACGGGTCTATTCCCATTTTTCGAAAAGGTCAAGAGGACACGAGGATCATGTCCGGCCAAGAGGTTATGGGGCTAGTTGCTCACCCTAACTGCACCCATCCAAGTTATGACCGTGTTTGTAGTCAAATTACCTGCGCAATCATCACAAATACGGAAGCCGCACTTGAGCCATGACTGTTTTAAAACCCTTCACAGTAATTACACTATACAGATAACGCAATGCATAGACTTGATAACACTTCGCAGATTTAGTGTTGCCACCTCACAAAATTCAAATTGCACAGACCTGGTGTTGCCAACGCGTATCCAGCTGGTCAGCGGGTGCTCGCGCTTCTCCACCAGATAATTGGTGATGTCGGAGCCTCCGTCCCACACCGGCGCCTTCCAGCTCAGAGCGAGAGAATCCACGCCGATGTTGTCGCATGCGGGGAAGCGGGGCGGGTCCGGACGGTCTGAAAGAGGATTATATTATATGCTGGAAATTGTCTCTGGCACTTTGTCAGTTTTTAAAAGAAATCCGGACTCTTTGGTGGGAATTATTGCCGCATGTTGTCGTATTCCGGAAAGCGCGGCGGGCGGGTCTGTGAAAAGATTGTTATGTGTATGTTGTAAAATAGTCTCTGGTAGTTTGTTAGTTTTTGAGAGAAATCCGGACTCTTTATTTATTTTTTTATACTAGGCCTTCTACTCGGTGGCCCGATGACCTAGTGAAGGCCGGAGGAAACCGCTGGATGCGGGCAGCGCAAGACTGGTCGTCTTGGAAATCGTTGGGGGAGGCCTTTGTCCAGAAGTGGACGTTTTTTGGCTGATAATGTTGAAGAACTACTTACCGCTGATCTCAATGTTGATGATGGCGGAGTCCTGTCCGAGCTCGTTCTCGGCGGTTATCCTGTACGGCCCAGAGTCCAGTTTGCTCGCGTCACGGATCGTCAGGACCGCGTGACGTTCTGGAAAATAGATATAAGATATTTAACACTGATGATGAAATAATGAGACTCCTTTGCCAACTTCACTGAGTTCCCACAATACAAAAAATGTGTTTCTCTTTGTTTGCAAACTCTTTATTGCATAGATCACACATATTAAAAAAATATAGCACAGGCGGACTTATCCCCTTCAGGATCT
Source organism: Coleophora deauratella (assembly GCA_958295455.1). NCBI lineage: Eukaryota > Metazoa > Arthropoda > Insecta > Lepidoptera > Coleophoridae > Coleophora > Coleophora deauratella. Next base: position 7,174,898 of record OY282413.1, on the reverse strand, counting down.
AGTCCGGTCAACCTTTAGTTATGCTTAAAGAACTGTTATGCTAAATACAAAATGATGCGTCGCAAAAGTTACAAAAAGCTTTAATGACATATAAGTATCAATCCACAGAGAAAGTTGTATTCAGGCATTTTATATGGACCAAAACCAAAGATCCATAGTAACCAACGTAAATGATATTTTCACTATCACATTCGTGTCCTTATGAATTATTGAAATAATGACAAAAAATCTACGTAACATAGTATGATGTGTCACTTTATTTTGATATGTACACTGTATTCTAAATTTTCCTGCTTTACGTTGTGCAATAAAGCGCATTTATTTATTCAGTCATTAACATAGGATAACTGACCTTTCCTTTCCACATGGTAGTGACCACCGGACTCGATGGTCTCTCCCTCCCGCACCCAGGTGATCTTGGGCACCGGGTGTCCGGTGAACGGTATCTTCACCACGACGTTCTCGCCCTTGTCGAAGTACGCTGTTACGCGGAACCGCGGCGGTACGTTCAGTTTCGGCGCGGCTGTGGGGAAGAATGAGAACATAGTTATATAAATGCGGTATTTTTAGTCAAATCAGTTACTTTATGATGTGTCAATAAAAGCTCTTTCGATCTGGAAATTTTAAATTTGAACATTTGAATATTGTTACATAAGTGACGATTCGGTGTTTAAACTTATTTGACAAGACTAAACTAAATTTAAGCGTCCTGTCCTTGTCTTTTCGATATAGAAAGAAAAAGACAGAATACTTGAATTAAGTTTAATCCTGTCAAATAAGTTTAATCGTGAAAACCGAATCGACGCCATAATCTGGTATTTCTTAGTTAATGATGTACTAATCAATAAAAGCTCTGATGATCTGGAAAAGCTTAAATCGAAAAGCTTAAATCTTAGCTTGAAGCTTAAATCTGCTTTCCTCTTCGAAATGTTTTATATTTGATAGTGGAAAATACCCTAGAAATAGGGTAATATCAGTATTTAGGTGTGTTTTATAGTATGAAATAGCAAAGAGCTGAAGGCCCACTTAATAGGAAGTGGCAAACGCTGCCTAAGTGTTTGTTTGTTTGTTTGTTGTAAACTCTTTATTGCAAAAAGAAATAAATGTACAAAACTTAAAAGTAACTGTAAAAATACGCAATGCCGGACTTATCCCTTACGGGATCTCTTCCAGTCAACCTTATATGTTGAAAGGAATTATATTTAAAAGTAGGAGCAAAGTCACAAACACGACATAATAAAATTTATGAAACTTATAAACAATTTTGAAATTCTATATCCTCAAACATGTATGTATGTAAAAGTGTATTTGTGACGCTGATAATTATCAGCGCCTTGTAAGTCCTTAAGGACTAAAATAAAAAACCTCGTTTGCTAGTAATTGCGCTGGTTAAATCTCGCTACACTGAGCGGATTTTACAACGTGATCTGGCGGCAGATAGTATTTCAAAGTTTTTTTTGGCTACTTTAGTAGTACATGAATTGAACTCATTTCTATTAATATTGACTATTCAATTTCAAGCCAATTCCTGGTCCGTATAAACGACCTTAAACAGAAATTATTTATCTTGCTGTTTACTTGATCAATTCGCTTTATATTCAACAGTATATTTAGAAGGATACATTGGTGTCGATTCGGTTTTCACGATTAAACTTATTTAACAGGATTAAACTTAATTTAAGTGTTCTGTCTTTTTCTTTCTATATCGAAAAGACAAGGACAGGACGCTTAAATTTAGTTTAGTCCTGTCAAATAAGTTTAATCGTAAACACCGAATCGACACCATTGCCATATTTCCAAGGATACTTACTCATGATAAGCAGCTCTGCCTTGGTGCTCTTGACGCCGGCCTTGTTGACGGCACGACAGACGTAAGAGTCAGCATCTTCACCGAACACGTCCATCACTGTGAGGAAGTGGTTGTCTCCCTCGCTCCAGATGCGGTGGCGTGGTCCGTTCGTTATCTCGCGAGCACCTGGTTCAGTAAACATATGTACAATCAGTTCGGCCTTAGTACAGTTCAACATTATTTTTGTGAAGGACAAATAACTGTGATTCAGATTCAAAGATAAGTGGTCATAAGCAGAGTATTAACTCGGGAGATAGCAACGTTTTCCCAATTCCAGTAAGTGGGGGGCCTCCACTTGACATTGACATTTCTCCGTTTATTATAGTTCTCCCAAACAACTGCTTATCTTTTTTCACTTGATATAGGCAAAATCACTTTTTACCCAAGTGGGATAGACGTGGAATGAAAAATATAAGAAAAATAGCAACAGGCAACTACCGTCTATCCTTTGTAATAGAACCGTTCGTACCACACGATAAGAAGGAGAAGAAATTCGGGAGTTTCGATACTCACCCTTGTACCATGTGATGGTTGGTTTGGGCGATCCAGTGATGGTGCACTGGAACTTGGCGTTGTGGTACTGGATGCAGTTGGCATTCTTCAGCGGTTTGACTATCTCTGGCGGTGTCGCCGCTGTGGGGTTAGGTTAAACATTTTGTGTTACACTAGCTCAGTTCAATTATGGAGAAACCTGTTAACACATTAGAGCAATTTGTGTATCTTTTGTATGATGCGGTGAGTTGACCACGTTACGTGGGACGTGAGACTCATATTCGTATAATTAATTAATTTTATTCATATTTATTATCGATATTGATTACCAGTTTATTGTTTTATTCTGATAAAGCTTCAAATACGTGTAAATACTGAACCAGGACTTGTAGGAAGACGCTGGATGCATTGAACTCAGAATCATGCTAAAATAGCAATTTATAGTTGAGTTCTATAACCAACATTTGAAGCATAGCCTTATACCCACAGCGCAGCTAACATCGAAATAAAACCTCTTTGAAGTAATCCAGCTGAAATGATGAAGACTAGCACAGCTAGCGACGAAATAAAACCTCTTTGGAGCATTTCAGCTGAAATAATAAACTTAACCAGCGACGTAATACCTCTTTTTACTTACCTTTCGGGTCGACGACCTTGACCTGCTGGCTGGCCGTGCTCGGCGGCGACGGACCGGCTTCGTTGACAGCTGTCACCCGGAACTCGTACTGGCGACCCTCGATGAGGTTGGAGCAGTTGAGCTGGTTGGGCAGACAGAGGGCGTGGTTCACGCGTTGCCACGTCGAAGCGCCCACTTCGCGTTTGTCAACCCAGTAGCCTGGAAGAAAGAGTGGAGTTAATACGTTTCAATAATTCAGATGCTAGCAGAAGATACCCTTTTTCTAGTAACAAAGAAAATGGTTTAAACTATGTGTGAAAAGTATTTCGTTGCCATTTTCAGTGGTTTTTTTTTTGTTGAGAGTAACATGCCGAAACCGAATTGTTTGTTGACATCAATTCGGGGACAGATTTATCGTTCTTATAGTACAAAAACACAATTATTATGTCCTGCTCCATGTCACAAGTTACGTAAAATATTTCTAAATTCATAATATTATTCTAAATTCTTAATATACAGGCGTCAACATTTTTAAATTCATAATTTATAAATTAAGAATCTTATTTCATGAGGATTATGATATCACAGTATATAATAGTAGATAAATGTGTCCCTTACCTTGTATCCTCGCGCCCCCGTCGCTCTCAGGCTTGTCCCATTCCAGGTGGACGAAGTCTCCGCCCACTTCCAGGATCTTGGGGATGCCGGGAGCTGATGGCGGGTCGAACGGCGCCTTGGCCTGTCCATTACAATAGGAAAATAGATTTTAAGCAAAGAGCATGCCTAGGTGTCAGAAGTTTTAGTTGAGAAATTTTACAGGTTTCTATAGTTATGTTGAATTTCCATACTAAATATGTTTTTATTAAATATTGTTACTTACTAATGAAAAGTAAGAAACACAAATAGATTTAGGATATTACAAAGATTGGGTCCTTGGAAATCATACAAATTAGGTGAACGTATGTATGTGAAAACATCATCTGCATAACCGCTCTTTCCTCTCAATTATAACACAGAAACTCAAATATACACGGAGAAAGTACTTCAGCCTATCGTTTGCCGCTTGTTTATCACTTTCGAGACTTATTGAAATAAAAAATGACATATCCTCGTAGTAACACCGACCTTGATAGGATTAGCGCCCTCTAGCGGTGGCCCCATGCCATTATCGTTAGCGGCGTGTATCCTGAAGTTGTACTCATGGTTCTCGACCAGTCCTTGAACGGTGAACCTTGTGTCTCGCACTGATGAAGCAATGGTGATCCACGTGGTTCCGGACGTGTCGTTACGTTCTACTATGTAGTGTGTCACTGTGGGGTGAAATAGTTATATTAGCTAATGAATTAGGCGCCGATAGATCTTTTGCTTGCCAATCAACAGGTGCCAGCTGCTATCGCTAGCAGTCGTAAGCCATGTCAGGGCCTTATAGGCTTGAAAACTTGCGACTGGGGTTGGCCACTAGCCCCACAACCTCCACCAATCCGGACTTGGCCCCCGTGTGTGGAGTATGGCCTAAACCTTCCCGAGTTATGGGTTGTTAACACAGATCTTGTTGTTTTTATTTTCCTGTTTTGTTGTGCAATAAAGTGTTTTCATTCATTCATTCATTCATCTTTTGCTTGTAAGAGAATAAAAGTCACATGATAGAAAGAATGTACGTCGTTTAACAAACCATGTCGTCCCCACTGCTAGGGCACGGGTACTACTTATATTATATGTTATCCTAACCTTATTCAGTCGGAATATCTATCTGTGTTCTGATACAGATGTTCATTCATCACATATACCTTGAAATTGAGATTGATTAGAAGGGGCTATAGTGAACGTCTTTTGTTCGAATAGAATACTATCGCAATACTCTTACACGTTTTAGTTTGATGACGTCAGTTATTTACATTTTTTTAACTTGTCCAACTGCAGTCAGTCTAAGTAAATCCATACCTGGCAGTCCACCGTCGTATGTGGGCGGCTTCCAAGCCAAAGTGCACGAGTGTTTTGAGATGTCGGTGGTCTCCAGCGGCCCTTGCGGCGGCCCTGGCAGGCCGGTGACCGTCACTGAGAACGTGTCTGATGTCTCGCCGGACGGGTTCTTGATTGTCAGCTTGTATGTGCCTGCAGAAAATAGAATGTGTTAACAAAATTAATCCTCCATAATTGTAAAGAAATCAGTCTTTCAAAATACTTGACATTAAAAGTTTCGTTGCATATTGGTTTCGTAGCATATTGGCTTATGATCGATGGGCTAAATTAGAAAATATAAAGCTATTTGTCGGGTTTGCGGGAAATAACAATAAAAATAATTAAGAGAGCTTCCAGAACACTATTCTAGCTAGATAACTGGTTCATATGTTTTGATTTGCTTTTGTTGGACTTGAAAAGGAGCCATCCAAGATGCATAAACAATAGCTAAAACTTGTCTTTATCTCTAGATTCGCTAAAATGGCTTTTATGATAAACTTACAGAATAATTGACCACGCTGAATACGTTAAAAATAACCGACTTCAATCGCAACAACTCCAATTTTGCTATGTTTTCGTTGATTTTCTCAAAAACCGCGGAATCGATTTCGATAAAATTTATATGGGACTGTAGGGATCGATGCAAACAATTTGATGTTTTTTATATATTTTATTTGATATTCACATGTACTCGGGGCGAGGTACCAACTTAAAGTCTGTCAATACATTTATTTTCTATTCCACATTTCAAATATTTAAATCAACGTCGTATTTACTTTTATACAAACCTATGCAGGCCTAACTCCTAACCTATATAGTCTCTACAGGACCACCTGTGAAGTATACCCTTTTAAATAAAAAAAAGATTTTTCCAAATCGGTTCAGGCGTCTTCGAGTAATCGGTGAACATACATAAAAAAAAATAAGATTCCGACGAATTGAGAACCTCCTCCTTTTTTTGACGTCGGTTAAAAATCTCTGTTAAGGTTAAAATCTGTGTTACTATAACGATAAAATGACTCACCCATATCATCCTTAGAAATATCCTTGATAAAGATAAGAATGTAGTCATCGAACACGGTGTACTTGAGATGGTTATCCTCCTTGACCTTGTGGCCATCCCTGGTGAGGGACACGTCGACGGGCTGGTCGCCAGTGTAGAGGACCTTGATCTTGGTATTGTCGTGTTCTGGCAGGTGAAGGTCACCTGGCATCCTTGTGATGCGTGGCGGGTCTGCGCAATTAGGGGGGGAATTAGTGAATGGGAAGGTCAACCATGAAGAGTTTAGTTAACCATAGAGATTCGTCGTTTTCGTGACGAAGATTTTATTGAAGTACAGAGATAGCTCATCTTCTTTTTCTTATTTTCGTATCAGTGGAAAAATGTTGGTGACCTACAGCAACTTAGGCCAACACGTGGGTACAACAATTGCCCTTTGGTTGGCTTCAAAAACTTCCTTTCGATTACAAGAAATTGAGGAGGCAGGGCACGACAGCAAGTGTGTCATGGATTGGGACAAAAATCTATCGCAAAAATACTTTGATTCAGTCTGGATTTAAGTTTTACCACTTATCGTGTCTAATTAAAAGCAGTATAGAAAACTCACTTCCGATCTTGAGGTGTCCAGTACAGTAGATGAAACCGATGTTGTTGACGGCTTCACAGGTGTAGTCGCCCTCATCGGCGTCGGTGGCTTCCAGAATGTTCAGCTTGAGTGTGCCTTCGCGGGACTCCGCTATGAACCTGAGCGAAGGAAAATACATTTTACAGTCATAACATCGATAACTGTGAGACAGTGATGAAAATTGTATGCTACCAAGGTTTCTATGAAATCTTATGCGGATACCGATTGTTTATGAAAATAATTAACTTTAAAAAACAAGTTAAAAAAATGGTTATTGACTTTTTATACGATCCGACAAAAAAGTTGGATGTTAAACAGATTCTCATGGTCATTAGTTTCAAGAAAGTTGGCTCAATAAAAAAGGATAAGCCAGTAAGTATTTCTGTTTTAAGCAATCTGCCATATCAAAGAGCCTTTCAGGGATCTACAGATCAATATATTATTTTCCGTGTTACCTTGTGGTACAATTACCCTGCTATCACAAGGGATAGACAGATCTATGGACGTGTGAAACACTTCCTTCTTACATATATAGTAATCTGACGACGTGTAAGTTTCCTCACGATGTTTTTCAGTTCTCAAAGCAATCGGTATAAACATTACATTGGCTACATAGTATTCAATCAATTTATCTTTATTTCAGACGAAAGTCCATATAAATGTAGTTTGTTATAATACCGTAACACATAAATTTACAAACCTGGTGCCAAGAATAATCTCCCTGCCGTTCTTGAGCCATCTGCCAGTGGGCACTGGGTTGCCAGTGGCCACACATTCGATGGTGAACGGTCGGCCCAGCGGCGCGGACATATGGGGCGGCATCTGCTTGACCCACTCGGGTTTGGTGCCTCCGATCTCTTCGCCAGTGCGCACCGGGGTTGTGCATGTTGAGGGCTCAGATTTGCCTGTCAAAGTTTAGTTTAGTTTATTGTAGTGTTTTATGCAAGACATAAAAAACAAGAAAATAAAGAAAAAAAATCATACAAAATATATTAACGAGAAATAAAACACAAGTGGTTTTTGATGTGAGTTTGGTTGAGATTTGGATAAGAAATGCTGGTAGAAGCATGATAGTAACTGGAAAATCTTATGTGACATATGAGTAACAAAAAAAAAACAAAACGAAAATCGGTTCATCCGTTTGGGAGCTACGACACCACAGACAGATACACAGATACACAGATACACAGACACGTTAAACTTATAACACCCCTCTTTTTGCGTCGGGGGTTAAAAAGTAAATCCTGGCTGTATAGTATTTATCCTGTTTCAGTCTAAGAATCAAAAAGAGTCCTTGAAGCCGTTTTGGATACAGGCGGTAACAATCTAACTGACATTACTTTTATCCAATATATATAGAAATCATAGTCTGCCTCTCGTGCAGTTTAAGTGCAGTGAATTCAATCTACTAGTGCAGTGTCTTCAACCTTTTTTAATACGTGACCCCTTTCAAAGTAAAAAAAAAATCGCGCGACCCCCCTAGGGCTATAAACATACAAAATGTTAGTGATTTGAAAGAATACCTACGTTTTTAATTTTCTTCAATTAGAAAATGATTTACGTATTAAAGTTTTTTTTTTTTTTTTATTAAATATTTGAGTGCGTTTGACTACATCTCACCTGATGGAAAGTGACGATGTAGTCGAGGATGGTACACGCAAACTCAAATAATGCCTATTCACTCTCGCCTTGAAGACCCCCAAATTATAGGAATCGGGAAACACGGACGCAGTAAGGAGTTCCACTCCTTCGCAGTTCGCATAATAAAAGAGGAAGCATATCGCTTCGTGCGAATAGGTGGAATATCAACTACAAAGGGATGAAAGGCCTCCCTACGCCTAGTTGACCGAAGGTGGAATGGAGCTGGGGGAATTAGGTCATGAAGTTCTTGAGCACACTCTCCGAAATGAATTCGATAAAAAACCGATAAAGAGGCGACTTTGCGGCGATGCTCAAGGCTTTGAAGCTTATTTAAAACAAGCTCATCATCACATATAAGTCTCCTTGCGCGTCGGTCGATAGCTTCCAAGGCTTCAAGCTGGTAGCGGGCAGAGCCATCCCATAGGTGTGAACAGTACTCCACACATGATCGGACTTGTGCTTGATATAATGTAAGAATCTGTCCAGGAGTGAAGTACCGTCTCACCTTAGATAGGATACCCAGCTTCATTGCCGCTACTTTAGCCTCCAAGTCTCCAAAATAGAACCACGTTTTGACAAATTGTTAAAAAATGAACAGGCCCAGCCTTCTTACTGGAATCCTATTTTTTATTGTAGTGTAGGACCTATAAACACAATTTTTTTTTTTACCCGCGACCCCTTGAGAAAGGCTTCGCGACCCTCGGGGTCGCGACCCAGAGGTTAAAAAACACTGCACTAGTGAATGAAGTCGGTTGCTCCTATTGGACTGAGAGCTCCCTTCAGTTGCGGAAAGCCGCTGGATGCGGGCAGCACAGGACCGGTCGGTGTGGAAATCCTTGGGGAGGCCTTTGTCCAGCAGTGGACGTCTTTCGGCTGACGATGATGATGATGACTCACCAGCAGCGTTGACGGCGATTATCCTGAACTCGTAGTCGGCCCTTTCATGCAGGTTGAGCGCAGTGAAGGTGGTGTCTTGGACATTGTAGTCGTTACACTTCACCCACACGGAACCGCCCACGTCGCGCCGCTCGATTATGTAGCCGGTTACGCGGGAGCCTGGTGGAAGGAACCATAGATTATTTATATGCGTTTTTTTGTATCATCCCCATTAGTTCCATGGAACTTACAACTACTGAGAAGAAAAGAGTTGCAATAGTTCCTTCATGGAAGGTCGCATGGAACTAGTGGGTTATGGCAAAAGACCGACGGCCCACCTGATGGAAAGTTGTTACCGCCGACTATGGGCATTTGCTACATCGGGGTTGCTATCAGTGCTTTGACGGACCTTTGAAAACCTTTTCAATCCCTTCCTGAAGAGTTTCATACTGTAGACCTCAGAGAAAATCTCGGATGGAAGCTCAAGCTCACGCCGCGCCTGACCTTGAAGCGTCACCACCCCTAATTACTAGTGAGCCTACTTTTATTTTACTAAATTCACTGGTCGTCAACTTACCGCCATCGCTCGCGGGCGGGTCCCAAGACAAGTCGATATAGTTCCTGCCCACGCGGACCACTCGGGGAGCGCGCGGCGCGCCGGGCGGGCCGCAGCGGGGTTTAACCTTGAACCGCTGCGAGTTTTGCGAGTATTTGCTGAAGCCGGCGGCGTTCTTCGCTCGCACGCGGAACTCGTACTCGTGACCCGGCTCCAGGTTGTACGCCTGAAAAATTTGATGATTTTAGAGAACTGTTGGGTAGCATAGAAAAGGTTATCTTTTACCACCATCAAGATCTAGATTAAGTGAATGTAGCTAGCGACAGCTGGACGCTATCGCTAGCTACTTTATGGATCAGAGGTCTGTATTCAAATGCGGACTCATACAAGCTCATGAGTGCTCATGACAATACAAAAAAAAATAACAACAGTGCATTGTAAAAAAATTATTGATAATGTTTGCTATATACCTGGTAGTTGCAGTCCTTGACGAGGTAATCCCCAGTGTTCCATACGCCATCTTCCACGTCGCGGAACTCGAACTTGTATCCCTGGATGCGGGCACCGCCGTCCGAGCGCGGCCTGTCCCACACCAGGGAGGCGGTGGAGCCATCCCAGTCGAGCACGCGTGGCGCGCCCGGCGGGTCGGGAATCGTGAATGGGAACTGTAAGATGATGATACTGGTTAGGTACTTATAAAGTTAACAAACGTTTATTAGTTACATACGTTATTATACGAATTTCTGAAGTTTCTGAAGTTTTAATAAAATTAATTAAAACATTACTTCTAAAAAAATTTACTGTGACTTCTACTCGTTAAACTGAACTGTTTCCCAAAGAAACAATTCTGAATTCTCGAAACAGACTTTTCATAACAGGTGAACGATTGGCTGATTCGTGGTCACTGAATGGGATGTCCACAATTTCTGTCACGAATTGAGATTGATTTGACCGGTCTACCTCTATCTAATTATCCCTCAAGGACCAGCACGACACAAACTTATATGAAGAGTTCTCAAGGACAGTATTCCAGATGCTTTCAACCTACTAAGTATCAAGTATAGTCTATTAACCTAAACCCAAAAACTTGCAATTGAGACAAAGCTTTCGTTTCTTTTCTACTATTCTTTCTTACATCAGTGAATACTGTTTCCAATGTTACAATACCATCGTAAAACCACTACCACCAATCCGGACTTGGCCCCCGTGTGTGGAGTACGGCCTAACCTCGATGCATGGTAAGAGACCCGTGCCCCTGTAGTGGGGACAATATGGGTTGCTAACAGTTACACAACATACCTTGGCAGTGATGTAGTCATCCATGGTGAGTGGGTCGGAGACGCCATACTGGTTCTCGGCCCTCACTCGGAACTTGTATTTGCGGTTCGGTTCCAGACCGATCACGTTGTAGTGGCAGTTGCGTACGAACGACGAGATCTTACTCCATACCTGGATAAAGAATATTTTGATTACGTTTTAGTTAGAGCGACTTAAAGGCGGCTTGAAAACTTCTGACACAGAGGTTGGCCACTAGCCCCGAAACCTCCACCAATCCGGACTTGGCACCCGTGTGTAGTTATGGGCTAACCTTCCCGAGGTGCCCGAGTGGGGACGATATGGGTTGGTAATAGGGTGGCAATATATTGGATTTGGCAGAAGAAAAAGCGGCCATACCGATTATTATTACTTACGCCAATTGTTTCTCAACTTTCTTATAAAGTCTAAACTACTGACTTACTGATAGACAACGCAATCTGATCCATTAAAGATTGTCTATATCTTTGTCCTATAGATATATGAAATCGGATGACTTCATCAAATGTAGTAGCATCTTTTGTAATAGAAAAAAGGGATACTTTTGCATAGCATGGCAATCCGGATTTGGTACCCGTGTGTGGATTATGGCCTAGCCTTCCTGACCTTCCCGAGGTATGGAAAGAGTCTCATCAGTGCATATAGTTTGTAATTGTCCAGTTAGTTTGTAAACGAAACTGTTTTTTTTTTAACTATGAAACATAACTTAAACAAAAAAGTTTCAACCACTACTTACTCCATTGTTGTCCATTTTTTCCACCACGTAGTTCGTGATGGGGGAGCCACCGTCGTCCAATGGCGACTTCCACGACAGCGTGCAAGTGTCAGGCGTAATGTCGTAAGCGTCCAATGGTGCTTGCGGCGGCGAGGGCCTATCTACCACCAGCACCTGAGGAAAGACAGTGTAATTATAAGAACTGCATACACCAATTTTCAAAATCCGTAATAGACTTCATTTAAAATTTTAGACCCCCAGTTTTTATGAGTGTTTTAAGCTGAAAATGCAAAAATAAAATACCGTATTTTAAAGTTTTTTAAATAGTTAAATATTTATCGAGATACTTTATTTCTTATTAGGCTGTTTAAGGTAGCCTTTCTGTCATGTCTAGTTCAGTTTTTTAAATTTAATTGTCACCCCATAGGCACCACACATACAACTTCTAAAACTCTAACGGAGAAAAAAAATATATAACATTTTCTCAAGAAATATTTAGCTATAAAAATGAAAAATTGAAATGTTTTAATATTGCCTATTCTCAGTGATTACGATTACATAAAAAAAGCGGCCAAGTGCGAGTCGGACTCGCCCATGAAGGGTTCCGTAGCAGCAAGTAACATAATATAAAAGTTTTTGTAGTTCGTTGTAACTTGAATGAAAGGTAAATTGCGGTTTACGATTTATGACGTATTAAAAAAAACTACTTACTAGATATCGTTCAAACCAATTTTCGGTGGAAGTTTGCATGGTAATTGTACATCATATATATTTTTTAGTTTTATCATTCTCTTATTTTAGAAGTTACGGGGGGGGGGGGGACACACATTTTACAACTTTGGAAGTGTCTCTCGCGCAAACTATTCAGTTTAGAAGAAAATGATATTAGAAACCTCAATATCATTTTTGAAGACCTATCCATAGATACCCCACACGTATGGGTTTGATGAAAAAATTTTTTTTGAGTTTCAGTTCTAAGTATGGGGAGCCCCCAAAATTTATTGTTTTTTTTCTATTTTTGTGTAAAAATCTTAATGCGGTTCACAAAATACATCTACTTACCAAGTTTCAACAGTATAGTTCTTATAGTTTCGGAAAAAAAGTGGCTGTGACATACGGACAGACAGACAGACATGACGAATCCATAAGGGTTCCGTTTTTTGCCATTTGGCTACGGAACCCTAAATATTGGGTGTAAAATTAAAATGTTGCCAATTGTTCTCCTAACGTCCAGCTACATAATTTGCACATTTCGTTCATTCATTCGTTCGTTCATATAGATCACTCACTCGGCAAGTGGCACTGTCGGAGCCCTCGCTGTTGACCAGCTGTATGGTGTAGGAGCCGGTGTCGGCGCGCGCTGCGCACGAGTTGTGGAACACCGTGTCTATGTCTGACGTCACGAAGCGGATGCGGTTGTCCGGGTACACTTCCTTGTCGTTGATTATCCATGACACCTGCGAGGGAGACAGCATTAGAATTATAGGACTGGTGTGAGAAATTGTTCTACAATTTATCCTATTTTTACAGGGCCAAATCACGCAGTCATTTGGGCTAAAAGTAGGATTCTATTATGTGAGAACTTGATGATTTCATGTCATCGTCTTTTAACTCTATTACTGTCATTTCACGAAAACTTTCTCTTTTCCGAATGCAGTCCAACTCAAATCGTTTTGAGCTTGAATTTTTTCATTCTATACAAATAATTCAAAAAATAGTAATAGGTACTTGCTAAAGTAATACAATGACTCTTCAGACAGATAAAAACATATTGTAAAAGTGATAGCAAAGCTACTCACCTTCGGTCTTGGGTTGCCAGTGAACGGCACAGTGATCTTGATCTCTTCGCCGGCGATGACTGTGATGTCGCGCAGGCTGAGGTCACTGGTGATGCGCGGAGAGTTGGGCGGCGCGCATGCGCGGATGGCGTCCGAGCTCTGCGAGTAGGGGCCCTGGCCCGCGGCGTTCACCGCGGCTACCCTGAACTCGTACTCGTGGTTCTCGATAAGACCGGTCACTTTGTAGGTCGTGTCGGGAATGTGAGCGTGCGACGCTTTGGTCCACTTGTCTTCGGTAATCAACCGCTTTTCGACGACGTAGCCCGTTATAGGCGAGCCGCCGTCGTGACGTGGTTTGGTCCAAGTGATTGTGATAGAAGATTCGGTTGTTTCGACTGATTTCGGTGCGCCGGGCGCCGCTGGCACGTCAAAGGGATGTCTCGCCTTGATTGGCTCGATCGTTTGTGCCGGGTCGGACTGGCCGTACTGGTTCTCAGCCATGACTCTGAACTCGTAATCGCGTCCGACGTTCAAGTTCTTCACGCGCAGGAACGGAGTGGTAACGTAGCCGGAAACTTTGGTCCAGTTCGGTGTTCTGGCTTCGCGTTTCTCGACGACGTAGTTTGTGATTTCGCCGCCACCGTTGTCTTTCGGTGGGTTCCAGTACAAGGTAAGTGCTTCGCCTTCAAATTCGTCGGCTCTAAGGTTCTCTGGTTTGCCAGGTCTGTCAAGGACTCTGACGTTAATAGTGGCAGTGTCATATCCGGATGGATTGCGCAACTGCAGTCTGTATTGACCAGCATCTGACCTCTTTGCGTTCTTGACGACCAACGAAGCAGAATCTGGTGTGATCTTCTGGAAGATTCTTGAATCACCTTCGACGTCAAGTAATTTGTCATCAGCAAACCAAGACGCTGTAGGTTGCGGGAAGCCAGTGTAAGGTACATGGATGGAGAAGTCCTCTCCAGCTCGGACTGTGATGTCCCTGACTCCTCCAAGGTCCATGCAAGGTTTGTTTGGTTGTTCAGCGATTGTGATATCAGCTGTAGGCTTGCTAGGTTCTGATCTGCCAACGTCATTGACAGCAATAACCCTGAATTGGTAATCTTCACCTTCCTTGAGTTTAGGAACAGTGTGAACCAATGTCGGGACAGGAACATCATTGACGTCCTTCCAGTCTTTGTCGCCTTTACCTTTCTGTTGAATGATGTATCCCTTGATCTTGGAACCACCATCGCTCTTCGGCGGTCTCCATGACAACGTGACTGAGTCTTTGGTGACTCTGTCAGGTTTGGGAGCTTCGGGCGCGCTGGGCCTAAGCCTCTGAGTCTCAGCTGTGATAGGCTCAGTCGGCTTGCTAGGTTTACCAGGGCCGGCTTCGTTGACCGCGATAACCCTGAATTCGTATCTGCTTCCTTCGCGAAGGTCAGGCACTGTATAGCAGGTGTTCGGCGTTGGGTAGTTATTAACCTTAACCCATTCGCCTCCTCTCTCCCTCTTTTCAACGTAGTATCCTGTAACAGGCTTGCCACCACTGTCTGCTGGTGGGTGCCATTCCAATGAACAGCTGTTTGCGGTGTAGCCAGTAATCTTAGGTGTATCTGGAGCTCCAGGAGGATCAAATGGCGACTTCGCAATAATAGGTTTGCTCTCCAATGGATCCGAGACTCCATACAAATTCTCTGCTCTGACTCTGAAGATGTATTTCTTACCTTCAGTCAAGTTCTTAACAGTGAACGAGCATTTCGGACAGAAACCGGCAACTGTGCGCCAGTCGTTTACACCAAACTCCGCAACTTCGACAACGTATCCAGTGATTTCGCTACCACCGTCGTCTGTAGGTGGGTTCCATGTAAGGCTGATAGAATCATGCGTAACCGGAGAGCAAGAAAGTGGTCCCCTTGGCACTCCCGGCTTATCAACGACAATAACTTCGATATCAGCCGAATCCTTTCCGTGTGCATTCGAAGCGGTAATGGTGTATTTGCCCGCGTCGTCTCTTGTAGATTTCTCGATGCTGAGTTTGGTCTCATCATTCTTGGTTTCAGTGGATAGTCTATGCGATGGAAGGAGAGGTAACGCTCCTTTGGTCCAGGATATCTCAGGTGTGGGAGCACCAGTAATTGGAATGTTAACATTGATTGGTTCGCCAGCACGGACCTTGATCTTTCTACCAATAAGGTGGTCAAGGTATAGCTTGGGCTTTTCTTTCATTGGCTTGGCAATGAACACGTTGGACGGGTCTGAAGGCTGACCAGGGCCGGCTGCGTTAACAGCCGAGACTCTGTACTCGTACTGGTGGCCTTCCTGAACCCTGTCATCTTCATATTCAGTATTCCTGACAGGTTCTTTGTTCAGTTTTATCCAGCGGCCAGTAGCCTTATCCCTTCTTTCAACATCGTATCCAATAATGTTTGACCCTCCATTGGAGATCGGAGAAGTCCATCTAATCTTAATGTGGTCCTTGTCTGCTGAGACCAGCTCTGGCTTTCCTGGTTTTCCAGGTGTGGTGTACTGGTTCTTGGCGATAATCGGATTATTCGTGACTAAAGGTTCAGACCTTCCTTGGAGGTTCTCAGCGAATACTCTGAATTCGTACTTCGTTCCTTCTGCAAGTCTCGGTACTGTAGCGTGGTTGTATTTCGGGTTGATGTAAGTGACAGCTGGTACCCAACCACCACCGTGTGTCAAATCTCTCTTCTCAATTACATAAGCTGTCAATTCACTGCCACCATTGTCTTTAGGTGGTTTCCATGACAACGTGACTGATTGGGCAGTGATTTCTTCGTACTCGAATGGTTGCTGTGGCGGTCCAGGAACGTCTAGGACTATCAGCTCGAAGCTACCTTCGTCAGATCCTGAGTCGTTCTTCAGAGACAAGTGGTATTTGCCAGCGTCTGACCTCTTGCAGTTAACTGTGTGAATGATCGTATGATGACCAACAGTAGTGACCGTTGTTCTCTCGTTAGAGATAACTGGTTTGCTATTGCAAGTCCAATTGACTTCTGGGATAGGTTCTCCAATGAAATCGACATCCAAATGGAAGATAAGCCCGGCTTTGATGCGAACCTCTTTAAGTGGGGTGATGATCTTAGGAGCAACGAATCTGTCCTTAGCAGTGATAATGTCAGAAGGCTCACTAGGTTCAGATTGACCAGCCTGGTTAGTAGCGATTACTCTGAACTCGTAATCTTGTCCTTCGGTCAAATCTGGTACTGTTGCCTTGTTCTTACCAGGTGGTACATGAACAGCATTTACCCAGTACGGGCTTCCCTTTTCTTTCTTCTGAATAATGTACCCAGTGATCGGAGATCCACCGTCGGATTTCGGTGTCGTCCATTGAAGGTCAACATGGTCCTTGCCCCAGTCGGTAGCTTCTGGTTTCCCAGGCGGGGATGGCTCGTCAAACTCATTCTTAGCTACAATTGCTCTGTCTAATTCTAAAGGCTCTGATTGGCCGATAGCGTTGACTGCGCTTACTCTAAACAGGTATTCCTTCATATGGATAAGTCTAGTCACTTGATGAGACAAGAACGTACTCATGCCGGCATCAGACCATGTTCCACGGGTCAAGTCCATTTTTTCTATGACGTAATGCAAGATTGGTGATCCACCGTCGTCCAACGGCATTCTCCAAGACAACGAGCAGGAATCTTTAGTAACGTCAGATACAACCAAAGGTTTCTCTGGTCTCGAAGGTTTGTCCAAAACTGTGACTTGAGCAGTGGCAGAGCAGACGCCCAAGTCGTTCTTGAGGGTCAACTTGTAAACGCCTCCATCAGCTCTGACGGAGAATGGAATGTCGAGAATGACCCTGTTGTGTAAAACTTGGACGTCGATTCTGTCTGTCGGGTGGACAACCTTTCCGTTGATCTGCCATTCGACTGTCGGCTTAGGCGATGCTTCTATCGGGATCTCGTATTGGATCCTCTGTCCTGCCTTAACAGTCTTATCCGCGAGCAACATTTTATCGAAGTGCGGAGCGCAGAATCTGGCCTTAGCCACTTGTGGCATTGAAGCATCACTGGGCTCGCCGTTACCAGCTTTGTTAACAGCAATAACTCTGAACTCGTATTCCTCTCCCTCTTGGAGGTTCGGAACCGTAGCTGTGGTTTGGTTTCCTGGCACAGTAGCTGCCACTTCCCAAGGACCATACCTTTTCTTCGCTTCGATGATGTAACCAGTGATAGGAGAGCCGCCATCCTTCTTCGGCGGCACCCATTCCAAGTCCATGTGATCTTTGTCCCAGTCCTTGACGACTGGAGTGCCAGGTTTGTCCGGTGTTCCGTAGGGGTCCTTAGCCGTCACGGGCTCGTGTCCAATCAGCGGCAAAGACTCGCCTTGCTTGTTCACTGCTTTAACTCTGAAGTTGTAGTCATGACCTTCAATAAGATGGTCAATCCTAATGTTGCATGCTTGAACTTCACCGGCCGGCACCCATCTGAGATTCTCCTGGTCCATTTTCTCAACAAGGTAGTGAGAAATTTCACTGCCACCGTCATCTTTGGGCGGTCTCCATCTAAGCGTGCAGCCTGATTTAGTTATGTCATCGGCCTTAAGCGGTCCTTCTGGCGGCAGTGGTACATCGAGCACAGTAATCTTAACTGTTGCTGTGTCCACGCCGTTAATATTCTTAGCTTTAAGCGTGTATTCTCCCGTATCAGCCCTCTTAGCATCAATGACTCGCAATTTCGTGGAATGCGCGTCATGAGTGACCTTGACCCTATCTGTGTTCAGTACAACGTTATCTCCGTGAGTCCATTCCTTGGTAGGCGTGGGTTCGCCAGCAACAGGCACATCAAGCTCGAAGTTCTGTCCGACCTTGATCTTGATGTTAAACATGAAGTTTCTGTCGATCTTGGGCGGTAGGTTCTTGGGCCGAGCCAAGTGTGGCGCGGTTCCGTCACTAGGCTCGCCCTTGCCGGCTTTGTTAACGGCGCGAACGCGGAATTCGTAAGTGTTGCCCTCGATGAGGTCGGGAACTTTGCCTTTGGTTACGTCGCCTTCGATCTGTGAAACAAAATGGTTATTGAGTTTATGTACTCTCCTTTTGGGATGAACTGAGCCTCTGAGCGTGCAGCCTGTTTTAGTCATGATCAGGAAAGATTATTTATTAATATTTTAAATCACTATAGAATACGTGCGCCTGCCTTTATAACTTCCACTTGTTATAACGAGCTATAACATAATATTTTTGTTATAGTTCGTTATAACAAGTGGAAGTTATAAAGGCTTCTGCTTCACAATATCTTTTTAATGTTGGTAACATATTTAATTTTACGAAGTCTTTAAAAGAAACTTTAAAAAATACTTTTCATTCACATTTGACCTGAACTTTTATTACATTAGACTAAGTCAGTAATGGCTTACTAGAGTAACAGTTGCGTTGTGGACCCCATTTTTACCTGAGCACACTCCTCCCAATCAGGCGAGAATCTGTCCTTCTTCTCAACGACATATCCAGTGATTGGAGCGCCTCCATCGTTCTCCGGCCTGGTCCATTCCAACTCCACGAAGTCCTTGTCGAAGTCCTTGATCTTGGGCGTGCCGGGCTTGCCAGCGACGTCGAAGGGATTCTTGGCTTCGGTCGAGTGAGGCGTGGTTAGCGGGTCGGATTTGCCTTGCCTATGGGAGGAAATAAGCATTCAGGTTGCAATAGTATAAATGATATATTGACCAGTCATACAATTTCTTTACGAAACTTGACTTTTGCATCATAAAATATCTGTTAGTGTCAGGTCATGTCAACTTAGGTTCGCTAAAGAGATATTTGCTTTCAAACTTATACTAAAGTATCAATTTTTTATTGGTTTTCGTGCATGTCATTTTTATATAGGCTGTCGTATACTGCCATCTTTTGATTCTATTATATTTATAATAGTTGCACAAAACCAACCGAAAATTCAAGATCTAATCACTCATATTCATACGTCATACAACAGACGGCTGTTCATCCACAACTTCTTATTCTTATCGTGTGGCACTATTTAACGGTACTATCACAAAGGATAGACGGCAGTTGCCTGGTGTTTCACTTATTCTAGCATCACCCTAAATCCACAGCTGATACATGTACATTTCAAGCGTAAAAACATTACTAGTACGGACTTTTTAGTTTCTTTCTTTTTTAACACTACTCACCTGTTAACCGCTCGCACTCTGAACTTGTACTTGTGTCCAGGCGTTAACCCGTCCACTGCGAGGTTGGTGGTTGGCCCGTCGGTCTCTCCGGCCGTCACCCACCGTCCGCTCGCCTCGTCCATACGTTCCACGACGTACTTCTCGATGGGTTGACCGCCGTCGTCGGCTGGCGGGTTCCAGGATAGCTTGGCGCCGTGTGCGTGGACATCAGAGACCTGGAAAAGAGTTTTTAGGATGAATATTGATGTACTGGATACCATTATATCTTTGAAGTTATTTTTTTTGACAAGTAGAAATGAATAAGACAACATGTGACGACGGCAAAAATCTAAATTTCAGAGCTTTTTGCCTGTTAATTCACAACTGCATTGAAGAACATCAAATGATACTTGGTTAAAAGGTATTGGCAAAACTAGTATATCATAAAAGTAAGCCCAATGAGCTGACATATCTCTTGCAGTAACCTATTTGCAATGTATCACAAACCGTGTAAATGTAACGAAAAATTGCCAGCGAGAGAAGTGCGAACAGAAAGCCAGAGAGTCATCTTTTATATACCATATTGTAACAACCTCCCTAAGCTAAACAAACTAAACTAAAGAAACCAGTACGATTTAACTTTACTAACTCATTCTGGTAACGTGTACCAAATTGTAACAACCAACCCTAAGCTAAACAATCTAAACTAAAGAAACCAATACAAATTAACTTTACTAACTCATCTTGGTAACGTGTACCAGAATGAGTTAGTAAAGTTAAATCGTACTGGTTTCTTTAGTTTAGTTTGTTTAGCTTAGGGAGGTTGTTACAATTTGGTGCCGTGACCAGGATTTAGTTAAGATAATCGATTTTCTATTTTAGTTATATTTAGTTTCGATCTAGGTTTTAGTTAGGTCTTTGGGTTCTTACAATTTGGTGCCGTGACCAGGATAAGTTTAGGTCTAAGTCTTTTAGGTTCTTACAATCTGTTACCGGTTTCCAGATTTGTTTATTCAGGTATTTCTATTTAGGTTTTAGTAAGGCTAGGGGGGTTGTTACAATATGACATGCAAATAAAGAAATAAAGAATAAAGAGTTCTATAAAACCATGAACATACCTTCAGCGGTCCCGTAGGCGGGCTTGGCACACTAAGCACTATAACCTCCACCTCAGCTACGTCCTTGCCATTGCTGTTCTCAGCTGTGATTGTGTATCGTCCACTGTCGGCTCTGGTCGCCGCCTTGCAGTTCAGCTTAGTGTTGTAGTCCGAGTGTTGGACCTTCATGTCACCGTGGGACTTCACCTCCTTCTTGGCTAGGAACCATTTGGTCTCCGGCATCGGTTCTCCGGTGACCTGTTGAGGGAAATGGCAAGGTAAGACATAAATACTGATTGACTATAAATTAATAACCTATTGAAACTAAAGACAGGGAGAAAAAAAACTTGTTTCAAACTATATATCCAAAAGCAGGAACCTTCATTGTCTGTTTTAGGTCAGTTCGTTTATTTATTGTTAATAAAGAAGAACATTGTATTCACAGAACATTTCAGAACAAATTTTCAGTAGATAGCAATTAGATGTCTTGCCTAGTAAAACGGCTCTATCTATAAAACGCAAATTCCCGTAATTTCGTCTTGCAAATATAATTTTACTTACAAGACCATAGTTAATTGAACCATATGATAACATATAGATTGGGAGAAACACAAGTAACTTAATTACTTTGTAAGCATACCTATGTGTGGGAAAGAAAATGTAACTTTTAAATAGTACATATATTTAAAAACAAGAGAGTCTGTTTTATTTTTTTTGACACGATACACAAGACTTACTTAATTATACATGGAAAAAATGTGCTACTGACCTTGACATCGAATCCGAACTTCTGTCCGACCTTGATCTTGATGTCAATGAGGTTGGTCCTGTCGATCTTGGGCGCCAAGTTCCTGGGTTTGGCGACGATGGGGTGGGTGCTGTCGCTGGGCTCACCCGGCCCAGCCTTGTTCACTGCGCGGACTCTGTGGGGCGATGAGATAATTGTTTAGAAGGTACACTGCAATGTCTGCAGACACTGCAGTATCTTGGATGCGATGGCGGTCTAAGCGTTGAGGTTATGAAAGACTTAAAGAGTACACTGGCTGTTAAAAAACTACTCCCGGAAACAGTACAGTACAGGGTGATCTACTTATGAAACTGAAAAACCTTTAAAGAATCAATACAAAAAAAAATTGGGACCTTCCATACAAATTTAGCTGATTCACCGATCAACTTATGATTGGAACTCACTTTTTTATTTGAATTCAATAAATAGTGATATGCTGCTACAAATCTGACAGATTACAGGTCACTGAATTTTCATTTTAATATGTACTTATTAAAAACAAAATGCCACCCGTACTCCATCAACACGTTTACCTTCCTGCTTACCCCATCATACGAATTTGACTGACTATAATCGCTCACTGAACATTTATTCTCACTTATAACCCAGACAAGAAACCTTTTCCAATATCCTTAAAATCACAGAACCATTTCAATACCCACCTGAACTCGTAAGTCTGACCCTCAATCAGATCCGGCACAGTACACGTAGTCTGATTAGCCGGAACCTCGAGCGCTTTCTCCCAGTTGCCGTATTTATCCTTCTTCTCCACGATGTAGCCCTCGACGGGGGCACCACCGTCGTCCCTGGGCGGCGTCCATTTGAGGTCCACGTGGTCTTTGTCCCAGTCTGTGACGCTTGGCGTGCCCGGCGCACCTTTTTGGGACAAAAGTAATCAAATTAACATTTTAATCATAATCGTAACAGACACATCACGGTAAAAATTCAATTCATTATTTATTTAAGTAGATGCTGTACATTACCACAGACAGCTTGTAAGGATAATAATATTACCTAATAGTACCTGTACCTACTAATGCCACAGTTTGTTGAGTGTCCAGTGTGTGCATATGTTCAGCAGTGGACGTCTTCAGACTAATATCATTAGTACCATCAGGGTATGATCCATCAGCCGAAAGACGTCCACTGCTAAACAAAGGCCTCCCCCAAGGATTTCCACACCGACCGGTCCTGTGCGGCTCGCATCCAGCGGCTTCCTGCAACCTTTACCAGGTCCACCGAGTAGGGGGCCTGCCCACACTGCGCCTTCCGGTGCGCGGTCGCCATTCGAGAACTTTACTGCCCCAACGGCCATCTGTTCTACGAGCTATGTGCCGTGCCCACTGCCACTTAAGTCTAGCGATTCTGAGAGCTATGTCGGTAACTTTAGTTCTCCTACGTATCTCCTCATTTCTGATTCGATTCAGGGTATGATAACCGGATATAATCACTTTACCATTATGATACGATTACCGGATACCATCTTAGTACCTTACCATCATGGTATGATTACCGGATACCATCTGTGGCGTTTCGCTAGTTTAAAGGAATACGGTACAAATCTAACTTTGAGAATATCAAAAAGTTGTTTCTTCTTACTCACCGCCGCCGCCTTCGGGTCATTTGCAAGTATAGTTTTCTTGTGGTTTTCTTTGAAGCTGTGCTGTTTGCTAGCTTAGAGGGCCCATGGATCCATTGTTTCAGGCTTTAGCAGAGTGCTTGATGAGTTAGTGCACTTGCAGCTAATTATTTTCGTTCGAACACAAATTATGAACGGCCGCGCTCCGCCATTGCAAAAAAGAGACAGTGGCGCTCCCTTGCGGCTACTTGTTAGTAGTTTCCGTCGCAGGACGGCAACATGGCGGCGGTTTAGCGGGTGATTTGAAATCTCAAAGTTTGTATGAAAACCCAACATTCCCCCCACCGAAATCCACCTGGATTTCACAGTTACGAGAGCTTATAAAAGTGGACTGTATTTTATTTAAAATATATACTCACATAAACAAAAGGCTAAGTTATTACAATTTTAAAAGTTTATGTGAGAAAAAGACTAAAATTATTAATTTTTAAGCAGAGTCCTGCTCCGCTGGGAGAGGACTGAGTTTAACTACTGGACGTATAAACTC
This sequence comes from Coleophora deauratella, assembly GCA_958295455.1. Lineage (NCBI taxonomy): Eukaryota > Metazoa > Arthropoda > Insecta > Lepidoptera > Coleophoridae > Coleophora > Coleophora deauratella. The sequence goes on along the minus strand of OY282413.1, from coordinate 7,151,347 downwards.
TTTATCTTTTGTTCGCACAGTGACCACACGCACTGCGCCATCTGGTCCAGGATGTACTTTTAATACCCTAGCGAGACTCCACTGCAAGGGAGGAGTATCCGCGTGTAAAAGCACAAGATCACCCACTTTGATATTTTGTGAATTCCTACACCACTTGTCACGTTTTTGAAGAGTGTGGAGGTAATCTTGTCTCCAGAGTTTCCAAAAGAGTTGTGCTACTTGTTGTACAGCCTGCCACCGATTTAGTCGGTTAGGGTGTAAATCCGTCAAGTCATACTCCGGGACACTAAGAATGTCACGACCTATTAGGAAATGCGAAGGCGTAAGAACCTCGAATTCGCTAGGATCGTTAGACAGAGCACAGAGTGGGCGTGAGTTAAGCACCGCCTCTACTCTTGCGAACAAGGTGGTAAGTTCTTCCAACGACAGTACTCGGTTACCCACTGCTCGTTTTATGTGGACTTTAGCCGATTTGACAGCTGCTTCGTAAAGTCCTCCGAAGTGACTTCCCGCGGGTGGATTATGTTTCCATTCTACTTGTCGCGATGTCAAACTAGTAGTCAGTTTGCCCTGGTTATGATTTAGAAATTCGGTTATTTCTTTAAGTTGTTTGCCCGCAGCGACAAAGTTTGTGCCGTTGTCGGACACAAAAAGTTTACACAGACCTCTCCTAGCTGTAAATCGGTCGAATGTCGCCAAGAAGCACTCGGTACTTAATGAAGATAGAACTTCTAAGTGCACAGCTCGTACTGCACAGCACACGAAAACGCAAAGGTACGATTTCGAAGATGGTGCATTCCTACGTTTCGACTCTTTAGTTAGAAAGGGTCCGCCTATGTCAACGCCTACCGTATGAAATACGTGAACGTCTTGCGTGCGGAATTTAGGTAACTCTCCCATAAGAGGTTGACGCTGGGAAGGAGATACTTTAAAGCACGGTATACACTTCAGAGTTCGCGATCGTATGGCACTTCGTGCTGATATGATCCAGTACTTCTGGGAAATGATGCCTTGCAGGGTACGTGGGCCAACATGCAGATGCAGCTTATGAAAGTGATCGACCAGAATATCAGTGAAGTGAGACTTCTTAGGTAGAAGAAACGGATGCTTCTTATCAAAAGTCAGGGTGGACTGCGACAGTCTACCCCCCACCCTGAGAAAACCAAGGGGATCTAGAAAGGGGTTAAGCTTGCGCAACGACTGACTGCAGGGGTTACCTTTGGACAGAGCTACGAGGTCGTCCGAAAAGTAGTGACTTTGAATTGCTTTTATAATAACATCATGCGCTTTTCTAGTTTCGATGACTGTGAGAGATCTACGCTCTTGAGGTTTAGATCTTGCGTTGTGGATGAACAGAAGACATCGAGCGACAACATTCACCACCTTACTGAAGCTTGAACAGCGTTCAGTTAGTTCGACAATAGGATTAGATTCAACGCTATCAGTTGACATCAGAACTGTAGCTGTTTTAAGCTCAGGTGGAGATTCATCCCGAAACTCATCGATAGTCCTTACCGGCCACTGAGAACGATCCTGCGTAAGCCATTGCGGACCATGCAGCCACTCAGGCATCGCCAGTAACGCAGAGGGTAACGCTCCGCGAGAACAGACATCTGCTGGGTTGCATGCGCCGCTAACATGATGCCAGCACTCTATAGGTTCCTTGTCTGCGATGGACTCTACGCGATTAGCGACGAAGGTTTTAAGCATATAGCTTGGTGTGTTCAGCCACGCCAACACTACAGACGCATCAGTGAACATCAACGTCTCGTTGATCTGAAGTCGACTAGTTAGAATGGACTTGACATATGAGACCAACTTGGCAAGAAGATGAGCAGCCAGAAGCTCCAACCGAGGGATGGTAACTGTTTTCAAGGGCGCTACTTTGGACTTTGATATGAGAAGGCTAACTTTGCTCTCACCTTTCTCATTTTCAGTGCGCAAATACACGACTGCTGCATATCCGAGTTGCGACGCGTCGCAGAAACCTAGAAGCTGACAGTAGGTAAAACCAGCGACGGTCACGTGACGTTCGTGCTGAATATTGGAAAGTAATGGCAATTCTTCAATATATGTTTTCCACTGTGTTTCCAGATCCGCAGGCAAACTCTGATCCCAATCGAGTTTCAGGGCCCAAAGTTTCTGCATGAAACACTTGGCGAAGAATATGCATGGAGCGACGAATCCGAGTGGATCGAACTGACGTCCTATCTGTGACAAGACAGTTCGTTTCGTGACTACAGGATTAGCCTGTGAAGTGGTGAATGAGAACGCATCGGAAGCTGGCAGCCACTGAAGGCCGAGAACCTTAATGGTCAGATTGGCATCATCGTCGAACTGGACAGGCAACTCGCGATAATCCTGAGGCAGCTTCTCGAGTACCTGTGGACAATTGCTGGACCACTTTCTTAGCAAGAACCCTCCGCTGGTTAACAACGACGTCAGCTCCTCCTGTAACTGAATAGCGCTCTCTACCGTCGGCATCGACCATAAGAAATCGTCCATAAAAAAAGCCTTTTTTAACACTTCTGCTGCCGCAGGGAACCGCTCTGCTTCATCGTCAGCCAGAGTGCGCAGGACTTTAATAGCTAGGTATGGACTAGTGGCCACCCCGTAGGTCACTGTGTTGAGTTCAAACACTTTGATCGGTTCGTCTTGTGAGCCACGCCATAGAATATGTTGATACGGTCGTTGGCTCTTATCAATCAATATTTGTCTGTAACATTTGCAAATGTCTGCTGACAACCCGACAGGATGGATACGGAAGTTGATCAGGATTTCGTTAATGTCAGACAGTAGCTTAGGGCCGGGATACAGAACCGAATTCAATGAATTCCCATTCGACGTTGCACATGAGGCATCGAAGACAGCACGAAGCTTCGTGGTAGTGCTGGATGGACGCAAGATATAGAAATGGGGAATTATATTTTTCGACTCGACTGTACCTAGCTCACCGAGGCAAGTCATATGACCTAAGTTTACGTACTCAGTCATGAACTTATGATATTCTTGTTTGACGTCTGGAAATCTATCTAGCTTCGCCTCTAAATTTAGTAGTCGACGCTCAGCCTGTGGACGCGAAGCACCGAGTTCGAACCCAGGCTTGAATGGGTACTTAACTGTGTAGCGACCGGTGTCGTCTCGACTATGTTCCGCTTCAAAGAACTTGTCTACGTACAAGTCTTCAGAGGACTGAGGTACGTCACTTTGAACATTCTCTATTTCCCAGAACGAATTCATGATTTTATCGATACTCGCTTGTGTTACCAACAGAACAACAGCTGCCTGAGTAGGCGCATCAGTCATTGTCGCGTCGACTGTACCAGTTGAAGCCGAGTCGTCCTTGCGTTTGTCACGGTTAAAGGCGGCTTGGCCTGAAATCACGTGACCGAAGATTGAACTCATGGCTACTGGCATCCCGTGCTCACGCGGCAATACTTTTTGGCCGTCGTAGATGTATGGAAACACATCAGCGGCGAGTAACATATCGACTGGACCCGGTTTGTAGAATTGAGGATCCGCCAACTTTAGATTTTGATACATGTTAATGATGTCGTTTGACAAGGGGACTGTAGGTAAGTCGCCTGCTATGTTCGAAACGATTACCGCATCGGTTTTCAGAACGGGGCCATCACTATCACGCGGCTTTATACTACAAGTCGCTAAGCCAAACTCTCTGACAGGGTTGCCACCTAAACCGACAGGTTCGAAGTTACATTTGCGTCGCGGCAGCCCTAAGCGCTTCGCACAGTCTTGAGTCAGATAGCCCGTCATGGCGCCGCTATCGATCACCGCACGTACGGGCTGGTACCTGCCCCAGCAGTCTGCGACGTGGATGACGGCGGTGCCGAGCAAAACCGTGGAATTGGTAGAGCATGTCAACGCGACAGGGTTTGAAGATGAGTTTGGTACCGATTCACTTGATTTGACTAAAGCCGAATCGATATGCAACATGTGGTGGTGCATGTTTTTGCAGATAGCACAACGCATTTTTGAAATACAGGCGTTTACGTCGTGGTTATCACGCAAGCAATTTTCACAAAGTTTAAGTTGTTTTATTTTTTGCATACGGAACTCTGGTGTGAGGTCACCGAACGCATGGCAGCGATAGATAGAATGAGGTTTGTTACAGACTGCACATTCCATCGATTTACGCGACTCACAACTACCCTTATCGGCCGTGTTCATAACAGCTGATGCCGCAAGGGAAGTTTTTTGAGAGTGATTTTTGTTTGAATAAGTTTGAGTTTTTGAACCAGTGTGCGTTTGACTTGTACTGGTTTTGTTCTGAGTGTACTTGAAACTGCCTACAGCTTTAGCCGGTTTACTCTCGGACATTTCCAAAACGCGCACATGATTTTCTACGAAACGTATGAGATCGTTAAACGTAGGTATTTCGCCTTGTTTTACAGTTTGTTCAAACTCGCGCCTACTAACACCGTCAAGGTTACGCAGTGATAAATAGAACAGAATGAAACCCGATAGGTCAGGGATATTCAGCTGTTGTAGCGCCTTAACACTTTCCTGATAAGTCTGTAAAAAAGTATTTAGACCAGAGACGGACTCAGTGTTCATCGGTTTAAAATTGAAAAGTTTATCGAGGTAGGTGGTAGCTAACGCGCGTTTGTTCTCATATCGCGACACCAGCTGACTCCATACGATGGGGTAGTTGTCAGCAGTGACTGGCATGGACTTCGCTATCGTCAAAGCGGGGCCACTGAGGGCTGACAACAAGTAGTAGAACTTTTCGACATCAGATATATCTTCATTTTTATGAATTAAACTGGTGAACGTATCTCTGAATGTAGGCCAGTTCTCGAGATTACTGTCAAAGGGAAATATTTCTAACTTGGGCAACCTTGGCCTTGCATTACTTTTTGACTCGCGGCTGCAGGTCTCAGACTTTACTGTTTTTTGATTCAGTGTTTGTTCGACGTGTCGAATTTTGTAATAAATCTCATCAAATGTCACTATATCACTATAACTTATCGGTATTTCGGGGTAATGATTTTTATTTAGCGTAAAAATAACACTAACCGCTTTTTCGTACGAAGTTTTTAGATTTGACAAGTCCTCTAGACGAGCATTGAACTCTGGAACTAACTCGGGATTAGTTAACACTTTTTTCGACAAATCGAACAAAGACTGTAGCCGAAGGAAAGCTACTTCTTTATTTGTTACATGGGGTGAAAGCAACAGCTCAAATTCTTCATTACTAATTTGTTCAGCCATTTTGTCGCCGCAACAGCTTTCGACTTGAACCAGATAGCGCAAACGCAAAGTCGACGTATTACGAACTTACAAAACACTCAGAACTGAACAATTATTACTCGTAAAACATTAAAATGCAAGCAACTGTGAACGTTGACTAGTAAAAACAACACAATTACGCACTTTTGAACAAGTTTTTTACGAAATTCTAACACCGTAGTACGCGGGGTCAATGACCTCCGGCTTACCACGTTTTTGCTTGAAAAACCACTTAAAACAAATTTCTACTTAAAAATAACTGCACGAATCGATTATTTATGTTAGTTGAATAGTAAAAACCACACAAATACCAGGTACAGGTCTTTAGTTTCGAAAATATTATGTTGACTCTGAAAAATGGACGCTACGAAGTTACGGCGATTTATTAAAGTTTTTACTTGAAAGTTATAGACTCGTAACCGCAAAATCCGGGCCGATTGGACCAAAAATGTGGCGTTTCGCTAGTTTAAAGGAATACGGTACAAATCTAACTTTGAGAATATCAAAAAGTTGTTTCTTCTTACTCACCGCCGCCGCCTTCGGGTCATTTGCAAGTATAGTTTTCTTGTGGTTTTCTTTGAAGCTGTGCTGTTTGCTAGCTTAGAGGGCCCATGGATCCATTGTTTCAGGCTTTAGCAGAGTGCTTGATGAGTTAGTGCACTTGCAGCTAATTATTTTCGTTCGAACACAAATTATGAACGGCCGCGCTCCGCCATTGCAAAAAAGAGACAGTGGCGCTCCCTTGCGGCTACTTGTTAGTAGTTTCCGTCGCAGGACGGCAACATGGCGGCGGTTTAGCGGGTGATTTGAAATCTCAAAGTTTGTATGAAAACCCAACACCATCTTAGTACCTTGCCATCATGGTATGATTACTGGATACCATCTTAGTACCTTGCCATCATGGTATGATTACCGGATACCATCTTAGTACCTTGCCATCATGGTATGATTACCGGATACCATCTTAGTACCTTGCCATCATGGTATGATTAACGGATACCATCTTAGTACCTTGCCATCATGGTATGATTACCGGATACCATCTTAGTACCTTGCCATCATGGTATGATTACCGGATACCATCTTAGTACCTTGCCATCATTGTATGATTACCATGATTTTGTTTGTACTTACCAGGCTCGTCGAAGGGATTCTTGGCGACGATGCTCTGTTCGGAGGTGAGAGGCTCCGACTCGCCCTCCGAGTTGACGGCTGACACTCTGAACCTGTACTCCTTGCCAGGAGTCAGGCCGGTGACGTCACATTCTGCAATACAAAGTAAAACGTAAGTAAAACGCGCCATGTTTTAGGTCCAATGTAACTACAATAGATGGCCCTAGAAATAATAACTAATCTTGCTTATAATAAATAACTGGATCGTAAATGTGTAACCCAGCTTTTTTATATAATCATCTCATCATCAGCTAAAAGACGTCCACCGCTGGCCAAAGGCCTTTTTATATAAATATAAATACGATATAAGTAAATGTTGGTAAAATGTCATTAAAATATGCTAGAATCCAAGTGACTGCCCAATCCAAGATAACAATTTCATAGTTTACCACTAGATGTCGCTAATAAACTTATTCAAGCAAGTTACTATAGACATTGTCAGTCTTTTTACAAATATTCTTTGACTATACCAGCTATATTGTGACAATAGAAGCACACTTACTGGGCTCATCGGAGCGAGCGCAAGGCACCCAGCATCCAGTCTCCGTGTCCAACTTGTCCACCTGGTAGTACTCGATGGGGGCACCACCGTCGTCCTTGGGCCTCTTCCATTTGAGCGTGCAACCATCTTTGTGCACGTCTGAGATCTGGGAGCAAAGGAGATTTTATAACAAAACGTAAAAAGATTTGGCACGTTCTGAATCTTTTTCTCATTAAAAACTTTTTCATATAATTGACCACGCTGAATACGTTAAAAACAACCGACTTCAATCGCAACAACTCCAATTTTGCTATGTTTTTGTTGATTTTCTCAAAAACAGCTGAATAGATTTCGATAAAGTTTATATGGGACCACTTTTTAAACAAAAAAATAATTTTCCAAATCGGTTCAGGCGTCTTCTTGTAATCGGTGAACATATATATATAAAAAAAAAGATTCTGACGAATTGAGAACCTCTTCCTTTTTTTTAAGTCAGTTAAAAATGATTATGACGCCTTGGCATACATCCAGATTTATCTCGATGTTGCTTTTACTATAGTTGAGTTTCGAAAGCTAAACTTTGATGGCTCCGCCACACTCTCGCGAGTGGCGAGTCGAATGGGGTGGGTCATCGTAATATCTTCACGAATTCTCATGCTAGAATTAAGATATTCTGATTACGAGCTATTTTGTACAGTTTACTTTTTTTATGCAAGAAAGAGTTAATAAGGAGCAAAACTCTTACCTGCAAAGGTCCTTCAGGCTTCATCGGCTTGTCAGTAACAACGACATTGATTGTAACAACATCCTTGCCACTCGAGTTGACAGCTGTCACCGTGTACTCTCCCGAGTCGTCCCTTCGGACGGGCCTGACGACCAACTTGGTGAAGTAGTCAGGACTGTCAATCATGACAGCCTTGGATGGTCGCAGCGGCATGTTCTGGTATCTGTGGAAAGGTGAGAAGTATTTAAAGGAGGAGATTTAAATAAATTACACTATTTAATAAATTATCCACATTAAATCTCCATTTAGCTATTGTAGCATTCACCCTACATTTTATATAATCTGCCTAAAGATCTTGTAGACAAAAAAAACTTTAATAAGACTAACAAACTAAAAAACGCGTTAAAACGTTTTTTTACACAGGGCAAGTAAAACGCGATGGACATCCAGACAAATAATTTAACTAGCCCTCTAGCAGCAACTGCTAACAGCGCAATATTATCTTCATATTCTATGATTTCTGCGTTAGTTTTAATTTACTTAAAACTGAAGTGAAGTGAAATAAACAGTTTTATTTTTACAAATTTGAGTATATGGTTCATTCCAATCAAAAAAAGCAAAACGTAAACAAACTATGGATCTGACACATGTCAATGTCATCTGCATACTATATTTGTTTACCTTTTGCTTTTTTTTGATTGGAATGAAGTATATATATCATAGATTACCCTCAATAGATACCGTATATAGGGCAGCCGACGACGATCACCGAGCATTATGTGCAGTCGGCCACTTAGGAACTATCACAACTTTAGTATCGACCAAGAGTCAGACCCGCGCGGATCTTACTGTTTACTATTTGTATTATTTTTGAAATTTAATGTTATTTAAAAAATGATGCAATGTTTTATATTGTTTTCTAATTTAGCTAGTAAGTAATTTTCGAACACAAATATTTTTGTTAACGAAATAAATAATCTGAATCTTATAATATCAATGCAGAGTTCAAGTTATAATGGTTCTAACTCACAAAAATTCACAGTTCCCGTGTGTCCTTGGATTAGCTTATCACAGCGTCGCTTTTGCGCTTCCCGTTTGTGACTTTGAGCAGGAACAAAATGCTGTATATATAGGGGTTGATCTGTAATACAAATCTGTCTCCATTCTACATACCTCCATTCCACAGCGGGCGCTGGCTCGCCAGTGATAGCCGCTTCCAGCTTCAAGGTAGACCCGGCAGATATGGTCACGTCTCTCAGGTGGCGACGGTCGATCTTGGGCGCCAGGAAGCGTGGCTTGGCGAGGAAGTTCTTGCTTGCTTCCGAAGGCTTGCTCTGGCCGGCCTTGTTGATGGCTATCACGCGGAACTGGTATTCGTTGCCTTCGATCAAGCTGGATTGAAGAGATTTAGGGTTTAGTATATTGAGAATTAACTATAATATTATAGTCAAGTGTTAATCGGAATCTTGTACTAAGGGTTACGTACTACCAACAAGTGGTACTGGGCTGTTCGCGCACCACGCATTTATTTTATTATTTATCATGATAGAGACTTCAGTAATTTGTATTCTTTGGGTTTTTCTACTGACTACATATCAGGGTTAAAAAGAAGCAATCTTGTGACACACTATCATTCTGAATAGGGTCGCGTAGACACTCTCTGAGCAAGGAACCCTCAAACCAAACTGTCATGTTAGAAACATTCAATCGAAAAGACCGACTATATTCATAATATTTATTGGAATAAAAATGATGACAATTTAAGAAAGACTCTTTGTTTTTTCCATTTAAACTATGTTTGACTGTGCTGTGTGACGAAGATGAACCCTCCTTCTTTAGATACTGCTTCTATATTAGAGTTCAAGATACACTGGATGTTTAAGCAACTAATGGCAGAAATACCTTCTTCTCTCCAAATAATACAATACATGTACACTACCAAGTAACACTGGATTTTAAAAGTTGACTGTAAGGCTAGACAACCAACCATTTAGTCCGAACCCTCCTCTTATAGAAAGTACTTGAAGCCACAGCTCAAGTAACACTGGACTCACCCATTAACAGTAGCGTTCGGAGTCGGCGTGTGTGTCTCCACCGCCTTCTCCCACAAGGGGCTGTATTTGTCCTTCTTCTCCACAATGTAGCCAATGATGGGTGACCCGCCGTCCGATATCGGCGGCTCCCACTTGAGGTCCACGTGACTGGCCGACCAGTCGTCTGGCACTGGCGCTGACGGTGCGTCTGGCACGGCTGATGGGGTGATTGAAATGTTTTGTTAAAAGCGCTAAAACGATCTCTTTCGGATTTGATGGAAGTAAAAAAGATGGAATGCATGTGGCTTTAGTATGGAGCCAAAGAGTGCCATGTGGGCACATACACTATCTCTTTCAGATTTGATAGAAGTAAAAGAGATGTACTGTATGTACTTTTAGTATGGAGGCTAAGTAATCAAAAACTCCAGTTCCCCCTTATGTTGGGGAATCTTGGTAAGCCCGCTTCAATGTTTCGGCATCATTGACACGTACTATCAGGTGAGATAATGCCAAGGACTTACCATTTTTAAACTTTTATGGAATTTCCAGACCATTACATACTACAGTGATATAAATTTAAATAAAACATTTGAATTTTCGCTTTATTGATTCAATTTCCCGAAATATGATACACTACAATTTTACGATTATTTTTAAATATATTGGAAGGTAAACCTTTCTTTTAACGCCGAATTTTCTTCTTTCTCCGCATACTTCTCGAAACTTCGTATTAGGTAGACTAAAAAACTCCTTCGAAAAGTACAGTGCTTCCTGTTTCGAATAAATATTGATTTATCCTCTATGATTTGATCTAAATTCCCTGTATATTCGTGTTATTTACTCTCCTACGTATGGTTATTTACAGTACAATACTCACTGAAGGGATCTTTAGCGACGATAGCGCCGAATGTCTCGAGCGGTTCGGACTCTCCCTCCTTGTTGATCGCTTTCACGCGGAACTTGTACTCGTGGCCAGGTATCAAGCCATCCACCTGACGAAAATGGAAAGCAATGTTATTTTTCGAAACCATGAGAAACAAATCTTATTTTAGTACTTGGTAGTTTTTTCAACCGACTTCAAAAAAAGGAGGAGGTTCTCAATTCGTCTGAATCTTTTTTTTTATGTATGTTCACCGATTACTCAAAGACGCCTGAACCGATTTCGAAAATTCTTTTTTTGTTTAAAAGGGTATACTTCACAAATGGTCCCATATAAATTTTATCGAAATCGATTTAGCGGTTTTTGAGAAAATCAACAAAAACATAGCAAAATTGGAGTTGTTGCGGTTGAAGTCGGTTGTTTTAGACAGGCAGTTGGTCATAAAATAGTCCATATTAACGATACACCTACATCAAGAAAATTTCTCAAAATGAGATATTTATCTAATACCATACTTATTTCACTTCTATGGATTTTATCGATCGTCGGTGGCTCCACGGTTGGAAAAAGCGTCGGTAGGAACACGGTAGTGACTTCAATCTCCTAACCAGAGATCTCGGGTTAAAATCCGGGCCAACGCACCGATGAGTTTTTCAAAACTTGCTGATTACTTTACGGGTGAAGGAAAACATCGTAAGAAACCTGCACATCTGATTACTAGATGTGCATGAGCGTCACGTCGTCGCACACGTCCGTAGATGTTAATCTACTCGTAAAATGCCCTACACGTGATCGCGGGTGATGCTAAGTGTAACATCAGGTCACTGCCGTCTATCTCTTGTGACAGCACGGTAAACAAAATTACAAATAACTTGTACTACATATAAATTCCTTGTAAAACATAACTCGCGCCACACGATAAGAAGAAGTACTGTCAGCATCAGCTAGATAGTGATAGGCAAAGTCACCAGTGACAATGAGCAGAGACGTATATTTAGACTTAGGTCTTCCCGTTGCTTCTACTTGTCCTCACCTCCAGTTCACAGCACGTACGCGTATTTAAGGCTCAGGAGTTCCCTACACTCACCTCCATCTCAGGTACATTGCCCAAGGTCTTGCCGACAGGCACCCAAGCACCAGTTTCGGTGTCGTATTTCTCAACCAGGTAAGCCTCGATAGGTTCGCCTCCGTCGTCTTTGGGCCGTTTCCACGCGAGCTTGCAGCCGTCTTTGTGTATGTCCGACACTTCCAGCGGACCCTCTGGCTTCTCAGGCTTGGCTAGAATTAAAGAATGGAGTTAGTTTTTCAAATACAAATAAGTAAGTAAGCACTTATTTTGTTCGTGAAGAGAAATGTCAAGCTGGAAAAAATCCAATTATGAGATAAATCCGCCTCTGAACTATTTTTTGTTTTGCTTTTAATTTAGATGATAGAACAATGAACTTTAAGCCGAATTTAATCACACTTATATTTTTTATTTCTCTTGTTATCAATTCCACTTTTAAAAATGTTTATTTTACGGCGCGTTTAATGTTAAATTGTATCTACAAAAATATATTTCTATATCGTCCACGTTTCAACATTTTAATTCCACCCTTGCAAACATTTTGCACTGATAAGCGATAAGGAAGAAAAGTTATCGAGTAGAAAGACGTAGTATTCGACTGCCCTCACCAGGTGGACTGATGATCTAGTCAAATCTTTAAAGATGATGAAATCCTTTATTGCATTTATCATAAAAGTGAGGTCGTAATATATTTAACAAGTTTACTATGATATGATACTTACACGTGACAATAATCTCCAGCTCAGCGGTGTCCTGTCCATATTTGTTGGTGGCCTGAATCTTGTAGGTACCGGAATCCTTCCTCTTAGGGTTCGAATGCTGGTACTTGCTCATGTATGGTACGTTAACCACTGGAAGAAAAAAATTACGTAAGAAATGTGCTTCAGTACATTTCGAGCTTAGGTTGTGCAATTAAATAATTAAATAAATGCACTAGATGGGAACTAAACCCGCGTCCCTCGGTCGAGCCATCATGAACACTCACCCCTACTACAGCTTCGACCAAAAATTCATCGTATATACTCACATTTCAGGCCATTGCCGTCCATAACAATCTTGCCGTTGAGACTCCAGGCGACATCTGGTGGCGGTTCGCCGGAAACTTTAACGTCGAGAGCGATCGGTTCGCCCTCGTGCACTTTGATCGTTCGCAAGTTGCGGCGGTCGATGCGCGGCGCCACTGTCGGGGGAAAAAGTATTGCAATCAATGAAAATTTCTCAGCATTCGGGGACGGCCATTTTGGTTGCGATATTTTCTGTAATACATATTTTAAAGGTTCGTAGAAGCCTGTGTCGAGTGCGCGACATAGTCAGCGTAATATACAAGAAAAAATCTAAAACTGCTTAAAATCGAATCGAAAGAAAAAAAGGCCCTGATAAACCCTTCTGGGGTTATAGATACTCACAGGCGGCGAATGCCACTTTCCATCAGGTGGGTTTTCAGCCTTTTGTCATCTTACACAATAAAAAATCCTCCGTCATCATCGAGACACTTTGACACGCAGTTGCAGCCTTCTATATGAATGTCTGTCTAAAGAGAAGACAAGAGCTACAAAAAACCAAAAATAAAAATAGAGCAATGAAAAACGAGATATCTGCTCTCTACAAGTTGGTTAGCAAATACATAAAGAAAGACTATGCCACTCACAGATCTAAGATAATTGAAAAACACCTAAACGAAACAGGAAGTACAAAAAAAGCCTACAAAGAGCTAAGAACGAATAAAGCATGGATTGAAGGGCTGAAGAGAGGCAACAAAATACTAAACAACCGTAACGAGATCATAACTGTAGCAACAGAGTTCTACAAAAAATTATACAACGCTAAAGAGCCCACTAATATCAGCAAAATTAATCAAAGCTCTCCAGCGAGCAAAATGTTAAATGTACCTCAGATTGAAGTAAGCGAAGTCATGGAAGAAATGAAAAAACTTAAAGCAGACAAGAGTCCAGGCTCGGATAATATTACGAACGAAACATTAAAAACGGCTTCGACAATTCTTGCAGTGCCTTTAACAAACCTGTTCAATCATATTTTAGTAACTGGAGAAACTCCCACACAATGGTCAGAATCTAACATAATATTAATTTACAAAAAAGGAGACCCAAAAGATATCGGAAACTACAGACCAATAAGCTTATTACCGTGTGTCTACAAGCTCTTTTCCTGCATTTTAAACCAAAGACTAAGCATTACACTAGAAGCAAGTCAACCTGCAGAACAAGCTGGTTTTAGAAAAGGGTACTCCACAACAGACCACATACACACGTTAGAGCTTATCATCGAGAAATACCAAGAGAAAAGAAAACCACTTTACATTGGATTTATAGACTACCAAAAAGCATTCGATACAGTGTTACATGATATCATTTGGGAAACTCTAATAACACAAAAAGTAGAAAAAGAGTACATACAAGTGATCAAAAGCATCTACAACAATAGTAAGAGCAGAGTAAAGCTAGAAACAGCCGGCCCATGGTTTCCTGTAAAAAGAGGTGTAAGACAAGGAGACCCACTATCTCCAAAGCTTTTTATAGCCACGTTAGAATCTATAATTAGCCAACTTGATTGGAAAGGACATGGAATAAAGATTGACAATAAGTATCTAAGCCACCTACGATTTGCAGACGACCTGGTGCTTCTATCAGAGACAGGTTCAGAAATTCAGTCAATGATAGAGGCACTAAACAAGGGTAGCAGAATAGTAGGCTTAGAAATGAACCTATCCAAAACAAAGATGATGACTAATAGCACCAAGAGAGAAATATCAATTGATAACGAACCACTCAAGTACACAGATCAATACATATACCTTGGTAAACAAATAAGTTTTGACCGACAAAGCAATGAACAAGAAGTCGACCGTAGGATACAGCTAACGTGGAATAAATACTGGAGTTTAAAAGAAGTGTTCAAAGGTAACCTGCCTATAAGCATTAAAACCAAATTACTAAACTCCTGTCTTATTCCGTGTCTAACTTATGCTTGCCAGACCTGGAAGTTCAGTAACAAGGTAAAAAACAAAATACGAACTTGTCAACGGGGAATAGAACGCAGTATGCTGAACATAAATAAAATGCAGAAAATAAGACACACAAAAATAAGGAAAATCACTAAAGCAACAGATGGACTAGAACAGGCTCTATCATTAAAATGGAAGTGGGCTGGACATATAGCACGTCTCAAAGACCAGAGATGGACAAAAAAGGTGACATCTTGGAAGGGCCCACTAGGCAAAAGAAGGAAAGGGAGACCTTACGCTAGATGGGAAGACGAAATAATAAAGACAGCCGGTATCAACTGGCTTCAAGCAGCCCAGTCCAGAGAGGATTGGTTATCTTTGGAGGAGGCCTTCACCTGTAGAGGGGTTCTTGCAGATCAATGTTAATGATTGAAATAAATATATGTAAACATTTACCTTTTTTTTTTAAAAAAAAAAAAAAAAAAAAAGTTACATTAGATTTGATATATTAATATATATATATTAAGTTTTTTTTTTGTTACTATTACTGCATGGAAATAAAAGGCTTTTTATTTTATTTTATTTATTATATGAATGTCTGATACTTTTAACCAGTCCTATTCCTCTCGACATACAAAAATAAATCGGCGAACATCAGAGTTCATACTCACATCTCCTGCACTTGCAGTCTTCTATACTCATGGACAAAAAAATCGACTCAAAGTTTCATGCACGACTTTTGGAAAATTAACTCAATCTAGCAAAATAAAACTAAACCAAAAGTTCGAAAACTGTGTGTTTACTGTTTATGGTTTTAGTTTGATGGTTTTGTAGTTTTTTGCTTTTAGTGTTTAGCAGTTTTGTAGACTGAGTTATTTTTTCAAAAGTCGAGCAACAAATCTTGAATCGATTTTTTTGTCCACCAGTGTATGTAAATATCTGATACTTTTTAACCACACCTATTGCCTCTCGACATAAAAATCTTATATTAGAGTCTATACTCACATCTTCTAGGCTTGCAGACGACGGACTTGCTCGCGTCGCTGGGCTCACCAGGACCGGCTTCGTTGACGGCCTTGACTCGGAATTCGTACTCTGTGCCCTCGTCCAAGTTCGGCACTGTCGCCTTCTCGTTGTCATTGGGGCCGACCTGAGGAGAGATACTCTTTTAACACTGAGAAAAGTTAGCAATGATTCCACAGGCAGGATCATTGCTCTTTAGTTACAAATTTAGTTTTTAACAGAGCCCCGTTAAAAAGATTGTATTTCCATAATTTCGATCAATTTTGGTGACTTCAAAAGTATTGTTTGAACATTTAAACAAATACCTTACCGATTCCATTTCTTAGAAGTAAGCGTGTAACATCAATATTAACCTTTAATAACATATAAAGTCTTCTTAATCTTTCTTTCATTAGATAAGTGCGCAGCGCAGCCGTGGGTCCTTGAAACACTGAACATACGAGTATAAGATTGATCCAAATGGAATACTAACCTCGCAAGCCTTAACCCACTTGGGCGAGCCGACCTCTCTCTTCTCAATAATGTACCCACTGATGGGGTTGCCGCCGTCGTTGACGGGTTTGGTCCATTTCAGGTCTACATGGTCCTTGTCCCAATCCAGTATTTCTGGCGTACCAGGTTTGCCTGGCTCGTCTGTGAGGAAAGAAGCAAGTATTTTTTTAAGTGGCTCCTTCGCTTAGTGGTTTTTCCATTTTTTGGCCCTACCAGTTTCAACGAGTTGGTTTGATTGTTGGAAGAGCACTTTCGAAACCCGATTTGCTAGATACTGCCAAACATAACTATTGACACCATCGATTTGTTACAGTAATCATGAAGGTAAGATAACAAAGTCCCGATCTCATCATTTCAGCCAAAAAAACATCTACTTTTGTCTTATTGGCGTTCGGGAATTTTGGTAAGCCCACATATATCTTCGACATCATCATCACTTATCATCAGTTGAGACGATGCCACGAGTTTACCAAGTATTGTTGAAGCTTGATATCATTTTAGAATAATATTCAATAGTAGCTTTCCACCCTCGGTTTCACCCTCAAAAAGTAGATTACCACTTAGGAACCACTTTTAGAATCGGAATAAATTTAGCATTTATCTTTTTCAATTTCAAGTGCTACGTATATGCCAAATTTCGTCAAAATTCTACCTTTGAGGCATCAATGGAGAACAATCATTTTCACATTCATAATAAGCCACATATCACTTACCAAACGGATTCTTAGCAATGATGGAGTGTTCAGCCTCCAACGGCTCGGAAACTCCTTCATTGTTCACCGCGGACACTCTAAACTTGTACTCATGTCCCGGCACCAAGTTCTCGATCTCTGCCTTCGGGTCCTTGGTCTTGAGAGCTGGTAACCAGCGGCCGGTTTCTGTGTCGAGTTTCTCCACTAAGTAGTGGTCGATAGGCGCGCCTCCGTCGTCTAGCGGCGGGTTCCATTTGAGGGTGCAGCCTTCCTTGTGGACGTCTGAGATCTGTTGGGAATGTTGGTTGGATTGTTTATTTTTGTATGAGAGTTTGATGGATTTAAAGTTGGTAAAAAAAACATGGAAATTATCTCTTCTCGTTACAGATGTAAATCAATCAAAGGTTTTTGACTTTCTTTTTTGCCATCGACGGCAAACGAGCAGACAGATAAAGATAACGGTTATATCAATAAGATAGCATATATCATGGAATAATCAATAAATACACTATATAGCAAATAAGGTTTGCTTTGAATTTTAATGCCTTGAGTGTAAAGTGTAAGTTTGGAAAAAGTATTAATAAATCGAGTATAAGCGATATTCTCATTTAGTCTACTTTTAGATGAACTAGTCATACATATGTATAACCTGATATAGTAATTTCGATCATAAAATCGTAGTATTTAAAAAAAATCCTCACCTTCAAAGGTCCCTCAGGCTTAGCCGGCACGTCCAACACATTGACTTGTAGTGACGCCTCATCCTTGCCACTGCTATTTTCAGCCTTCAACACATAAGTGCCGCTGTGCTTGCGCGACACTATAACTACAGACAGCTTTGTCTTGTACTCTTCCACGTCCACCGTTAGGTCGTCGCGGGTCGACAGGCGCTCCTTGTTGTGGAACCTGGGAGTTGACAAGTTAGTGTAGAAACTTATTTTGGCGAAATCTACATAATAGTTCGCCGTAAGGACAACAGATGGCGCTGTATTCTGGTTGACTAAGGTATTTATAACTTCCTATAGGTAGGAGGGAGGTAAAAGATCTTGTAGGATTGTGTCTCTTTTTAACGTATGTAAAAACACTGAATAAAAAGAAAGATTGAATTGAAAGAGATGAAACACCACATATGTGCCTGAACTCGGACCGATTTGTCTCTTCTACGTACTCCGTCCCTTTTCCCGAATTAATGGAGAAACGTCTATTGGGGCGGTGCCGACTTAATGCTTTGCCACAATGCCGCTATATGAAGGGAACAAACAGCCTGACGATATAATCAATACACGACCTCAAGTAAAGATCTAGACTTTGAACCTGATGATACGAAGATATAGATATACCTCTATACGGGGGTGTAAAAAGACCTCTCCCGGAAACTTCAACAATGACTTCTTCTCATCATTCTGAACAACTTTCCCCAAGGGGTTCCTTGAATAATACTGAATCCCCGAAATGCACACAGCGTATAGGGGGATTGCATTCGCTTACCAAGTCTTAGTTGGTGGCGGTTCACCGGTGACCTTGATGTCCAACCGGATGTGCTGGCCAGCCTTGATCGTGATATCGCGCATGTTAGTGCGGTCGATCTTGGGCGGAGCTGTGAACAAAGGCGAAAATAAGAAATTGAAATTAAAGATGCATTTGGAAAAAGGTAGGAAATAAACATGTTTTCCTAAATTCAATGGAAAATGGTATATCACTGGAAATTCTAAATTTATCTTTTTACTACTTTTATATATTATTTTGCTACTCATAGTGAACATGAAACTGGTAGACGAGATTAAACTCGTGTTTATCTTCATCCTTGCGATCATCTCACCTGACGGTAAGTGACGAGTAATACCTACTCAATTTACTGAGTTTTAAATACAGTTAACGTATGGTTCATTCCAATCAAAAAAAAGCAAAACGTAAACAAACTTA
The DNA here is from genome assembly GCA_958295455.1 of Coleophora deauratella. NCBI lineage: Eukaryota > Metazoa > Arthropoda > Insecta > Lepidoptera > Coleophoridae > Coleophora > Coleophora deauratella. Next base: position 7,132,648 of record OY282413.1, on the reverse strand, counting down.
CTATGGAACTGACACATGTCAATGTCATCTGCATACTATGTTTGTTTACATTTTGCTTTTTTTTGATTGGAATGAAGTATAGCTTAGGTAGGCCTCCTAACTTGGTGGACCAATGACTTGGTTGCAGGACGCTACTGGATGCGTATAGCGCAAGACAGGTCGGTTTAGAAATCCTTTTAAGAGGCCTTTATAGCATTGGACGTCTTTTGGCTGATGATGATGATGATGATGAAATAAACCTTGCAGTATCTTACCGAATCTGTCCTTAGCGAGCAAGCTGTCTGAAGCAGCGGACGGCTTGCCCGGCCCAGCCTTGTTCACGGCCTTCACACGGAACTGGTAAGTCTTGCCTTCTAGCAAGTCCGGCACACGGGCCTCTGTCTTGTTTCCGGGCACCTGTATTGAAGTTATTATGTTGTAGAATGTATTTTAGCATCATATATTGAACAGTTAAATGTCTGAGTGAATGAATGAAACTTTTCGATCGATTAGGGTCATGAATGACTTCTAGATGGCTTGATGCGTTGGTGTGCCAGAAGATGGCTAATATATGGTACATCTTAAGATGCTCTACCACCGTGGTACAGCAGGCATATAAGAAAGAGATCTATCGACAAAGATAATCGATTAAAGGCGCCCGCCACCAAAACAGACAGGATTACAGTATTAATTTTTCTCAGTGTCTGGTCATTTTGTAAAACAAATTCCAATGGATTACTAAACCAAACCAAAACCAATCTAGAAAACTTATATTGGAAATGTCTAGAAGACATTAGCTGTGTCGTTTATTTTTTTTTGTTTACAAGGCGGATAAACATGTCTTAACTCGAACTGTTTCATTCGTTTTATAATTTCCGTCACACTGACGCCAAAAACCCTACCAACATAACACAGAACGCTCACCTCAGCAGCCTTAACCCATTTCCCGGTGTCGCGATCTTTCTTCTCCACGATGTAGGCCGTGATGGGGGCGCCACCGTCGTTGGCGGGCTTTTCCCACTTGAGGTCCACGTGGTCTTTGCTCCAGTCCTTGAACTCGGGCTTGCCAGGTGGGTCGGGTTCGCCTGGGGAGGTATGGTTGTCTCATAAATATGGATTTGACGGGATATGAGAACAGAAACATGCTCCAGCATAGTGAGGGTATTATGTTAAAGCATATTCTTGATGGCTGTGACGTCTAATAATTTAGGGTTAATTGTTATAATTTACGTTATTAACTAGTGATCGGAAATTCGGATGCAATTTCGTTTTTAGCAAGAATAGTATGGATATGCCTTTCCCAATAAATTTATAGATTTTCATAAAAAAAATTCCGGGGTATCGGGATCGTAAAAAGCGTTGGGATTCTTAATTGTAATGATCTGATTGTAGTGAATGTTGATATTATTGAAAATTTTATGTATGCTATTATGTGTTTATATCCACAACTTATTTTATATACATAGGGTTACCGATAATCCTTGTAGTAGGTGATAGGGGGGCTAAAATGTGAAACATTTAACACTACATATTATGTATGGTCAACAGTTTCCAATTCTATTTAAAACGGCATGTCCATATTATGCTAGCTTCCCAATTTTAGGTATAATTGCATCCGAATTTCCGATCACTATTGATAACGCTACTAGTGTAAGACAAATTATGTAATACGATAATCGATAAAAGCATAAACATTAAGCACAGAGCTAAAAAATAGCTTCCAGGTATATGTGTGGTTCGATGGAGAGGCTCCAGGACTTCCAGGAGACATCATCGGGACCTCGTATACTTATACTCATATTCATTATAAACCGTTTAACTTACTGTTAATCTAAACAAAATTATTTTACTACTACTTGATAATCGCTAGAAGATCAAACTCTCACCGTAAGGATTCTTAGCCGTTGTCGCACTGTCAGTGACGAGCGGTTCACTCTCGCCCTCCGGATTGACCGCCTTCACCCTAAACAAGTAGTCTTTGCCCTCATTAAGGCCTGTGACGTCAGCCTCGGGCACCTTGGTGGTACACACGGGCACCCATCGGCCGGACTCTGTGTCCATACGTTCGACGACGTAATTCTCGATCGGTTCGCCTCCGTCGTCTTCTGGCGGTTCCCATTTGAGTTTGCAGCCATCAGCTTTTACGTCCGAGACCTGGAGAAAAAAAGATGTGTGTAATTTTAATGGTTTCGTTGCCAGTCGTTGCAAAGTATTAGCGACACGTTTTTTTAGCGAAACATTTTTAACAGTTTTTATTTGATACTTATTACTATCTTAGTTTCTCGTAAACGCTAATTAATCCATCAGATAATTGAGTCAAAGTAAAAGATAAATAATGCCCTCGGCCTCGCTTACGAGAACTTTCAATTCTTTAGACAGAAGACAACGATCACATGTAGGGCATTTCCTGATTGAAATCCCAAACAGAATGTATTTTTTGCAGCAGGGCTGTTTCTTTTGTAAAATACATTAGGTTATCTTCTAATCCTACCAGTGTTAATCACAACATACAACTAGTTGTCAACACAACATTACCTTGAGCGGTCCCTTAGGTTTCGCCGGTTTGCTGACGACGTCCACCTCAATATCCACGGAGTCAACGCCGGAGTCGTTCCTGGCTTCCACCACGTACTTGCCGGTGTCAGCTCGCGTGCACTTTTGTAGAGCGAATGAGGTGTGATAGTCCTTGTTTTCGATCTTCAGCCTGTGTGATAAACGTGTTTATGTAGGTTAAAATTTAGCTGATAAGACCGTCCTTTTGCTCTTAGAAGAATTGTAATAAGACTATCCTGTTGTCACGGTGACAAAAGATACGCGGCTCTTGGAGTTTTTTAAGTGATGATGCGACGAAGTCATGTTAAAGTGGTCTAATTTGTACTTGGATGACTAATAAATAATTTCAGTACGAACAAAATATCTATAGCTGTTCTCGGCGGAGCTAAAGTTGAGTCGACTCAATAAGAACAATGTGTGAGCGATAGTATTTAAGCAAAACTATATTTTTTTGATAGAGTAGCGCTAAATAAATCGGCCTTCAAGTTGCCACACAACATACTAGCATGTAGAAAACTATACTGTTGATTTTTATAGATTTAAGTATCGATGTTCTGGAAACCAAAATTATCCCCTACTCTAACTTCCATAAACCAGTATAAACGTACCTTTCTTCGGCCTTGAGCTCCTTCCCGTTGAAAGTCCAAGTAATCTTGGGCTCGGGTTCTCCCTTGACGTCGGCTTCGAACTTGAGCGGCTGTCCGACCTTGATCTTCCTCTTCTGAAGGTTCTTGCGGTCGATTTTGGGTGCCACTGTGACATAATTATAACTTTTAAATAATCAAAAAGATAAAAATAAACAAAAAGATCTAAATTCATACAACCATTGACCATTAAAGATATAAAAGATCTTATTACTTAAGTAATCAAATAGACGTAATAATCTCATTCTTCGAAGTAGCAATACAACTGTTCAAACACAGACTTGCACCCCGCCCGAGCGGAACGACGATGTAAAATTTCTTTGAGTTCAAAGTTCAAACACAAAATCGACAGGAATAGGACTGACAGAGAGATTAGAAATAAAATAGCTGGCAAAATTCTAAACGTCGTTTTAAAATCTTATATAAAAAGTTACACGATAATGTAAGTTTATACTGATAAAACTTTGATTCCCGAGTTATGGGAAGAGACCCGTGCCCCTGCAGTGAGGACGTAATGGGTTGTTAACAACTGAAGGTATGTGCCTCAGAACCTTGCTAAGTCAGTACGGTTGGGGGATGCACTTATTTAATAGTGAACGTCTTCTGATAATGAAAAAAATTGCTGTTAGTTTTGAATTAAGTCAAAACATTCTACTGGAATTTCCCCAAAGTCGTTAAAGAAAAGTTGTTGAGTCTCAAAAGTAGAATTAATTTTCTACCCCTGTATATTCTTCTAAAAATACGACATAAACTGACAAGGTTTTCCGTCTCAGTATACTCACGGAATCGCGGCTTGGTGATGACGGAGCGGCTCGGCTCGGACGGCTCGCCCGGGCCGGCCTTGTTGACGGCCATCACGCGGAACTCGTACTCGTGGCCCTCTTCCACGTCCTCCACGCGGCCCACGGGACGGTCGCCCGAGGTGCGGAGGCAGTCTTGCCATGATCTGTGGTTGAGAGATAGAAACATTTTTATTATGTAATGGCTAAATGATATGATATCTGATAGAAAGTGGCTATCGTCGCCGCCTATGGACGGACATCTGTAACCCCAGAAGGATAATTACTGCCTTGCAGATCCTAGGGAGGTAAGATGTGATTGCGCGCCTTGTTTGGTTGCAGGTAAAGAGCGAACAGGGCACTCACCTAGCCGAACCTTGCATAATTAGGCCCTACTTAATATTTTTTAAAGCAAACATGAGAAATTCATAATCATAACAGCCAATCATAACTCTTATAACTTCTTCTGAAGCGATAGGAGGACACAGTTAATATTATATGGCACTGTTTTGTGCATTATAAGTTACTAAAAAGCCGAAAAAATAAGAATAAAATAATTATAGTTCACAAACCTGCCACCCTTCTCGCGTTTCTGCACGATGTAGCCGGTGATGGGGGCGCCACCGTCGTCCTTGGGCGGCGACCACTCCAGCTCCACGAAGTCCTTGTCCCAGTTGCGTGGCTCGGGACGGCCAGGTTTGCCCGGCTCGTCTAAAGGAAATACATAAATTTAGAAATAAATACTGTAAAATTTACTTCAAAAGTGTTCGTTACAGTCAGTACAAAGTTGTCAAATGAACCATAGACCCACCAATGTAAATATAAAGTAGAAATGGCCCCGAACTATACTCTGTCTTTTTTAGCATTAGACAGAAGTACAAAGATCTTTTATGCGTGATACTTTTTCAATAAATAATTCAAATTAACCAAAATGTTTAGTATGTTAAATTGTATTTCACCTTTGTAAAATTACTCCAAACCAACTCCAAACAGGGTAGATTGATATATATTTCCTTGCGAATGTGTGTTCTGTGCCGATAGACTCACCAAACGGATTCTTGGCGATGATGGGCTTGTCAGTCTCTAACTCCTCGGACTCGCCCTCCTTGTTGACGGCCTTCACGCGGAACTTGTAGGGCTTGCCTTCCTGCAGGCCAGAGATCTGCGCCTTGCAGTCCTTGGACGTGGCGCAAGGGATCCATTGACCTATGGGGAGAATGCGATTGTAGAATGGACAGAAAATACTATGAACTTTTCGTTTGGGTTAGACGTTTTTCACACACTTCGATTACTCAATTTTCGCTTAGTAGCAACACATTTTCACTTCAGTAACATGTAAACAATCTACTTGGGATTGATCAAATACTTTTTGAAGTCATTTTAATCTTGAGATACTAGAAGTAAGGTAATTGTTTGCACACTCAACTCTTTCTAAAAGGTGCGCCATCTGGTGGTAGTTTAATGGAAATACTAGACAAAAATGCTACTTCAGGTAGTAGGTAGTATCTTACCGGTAAGCGGGTCAAGTTTCTCAATCTCGTAGTACTCGATGGGTGATCCACCGTCGTCTTCTGGTTTCTTCCAGGAGAGAGTGCAGCCGCTCTTCGTTACGTCAGCCACCTCCAAGGGGCCTTTAGGCTTCGAAGGTTTGCCTGGTGGGACGGGCAAATGGTTAAGTCATGGTAGGTGGGATATTGGAGAAATTCGTTATGTAAATTAAAGAAAAAGTTTACGCAAAACAATTTAAGACTTTAATTTGCTTTTGAATGTTGTTTTTTAGTAAGCATAAAGTGACCTATCGTTGTCAGCTGAGTCTCATAACCAATTGTGCTGTATTTATTTTGAAAATTTGTTCGTTAACAACCCACTACTGGGGCACAGGTCTCTTCCTATACCTAGACACTATTAAGCCTCACTCCACACATGGGGGCAAAGTCCGTAATGGTGGAGATTAAGGGGCTAGTGGCCAACCCCTGTGTCAGAAGTTTTCAAGCCGCCTCTGACATGGCTTAACGACTGCCATCTAGTAAAAGCAAGCGGCACCACAGACTGACGAAGCATGAAAACGCTCAAGTTTATTTCAAAATACTCACCAAGAATAGTGATCTCAACCTCAGCTTCGTCTTCACCGACTTCGTTCTTGGCCTTGATCACATACTTTCCAGTGTTGGCCCTCTTGCTCTTCGTCATCAGGAACTTGGTGTTGTAGTCCACGTTGATGATCTCCAGGTTGTCTCCGGTCTTCAGCTCTTGGTCTTTGAAGAACCAGGTGACAGTGGCTGGTGGCTCTCCGAAGACCTTGATATCGAGGGAGACGGGCAGACCAGCCTTGACGGATATAGGGTTCAAGTTTGTGCGGTCGATTCTTGGTTTCACTGTGTGGAAAGAAACATAAAATGTATTTTTATAAAATATCTTGATTTCACGTTCAGTATCTGTAAGTTCCGCTGACTGGCGGAAAGATAACGTATAAGCTGAAGACATACATTAGGACTCCTGAAGATATACATTTGGAATTTGAAATACAATATATTGTTTAGAAAATGTAAAAAAGCATGAATAAAAAATAACGAAAAAATTGATGGTAGACCTTAGGAACATTCTAGAATTGTACTCACAGAATCGCGGCTTAGCGGTGTGCCAGTTGGTGGCCTCCGAAGGCTCGGACTGGCCAGCCTTATTGAGGGCCCTGATGCGGAACTGGTACTGGTTTCCTTCCTCCAGCTTCGGCACAGTGCCTTGGCAGACGTTGCCTTGGATTTCTACAGCCTGGTGGGAAAAATGAATATTTATATGCGCCATTTTTATTTTAGGTTGTTTATCTGAAATCGAGTGACGTGTCGATTTGTGAAGGGATATTAGTGTATAAAAATTGATGTCTATTACTTGAGAAGCTGGTGATTTTTAAGTGACCCAAGGAACTTGAAATATTTATTTCAGGAAAAGAGGAAAGAGTGCTGAGTGATATCTCTGTAATATATGGCTGCTACTGAGCAGCCATATATTACAGAGATATACAGTGCCACCTAACGGGAAACCTAAATGGATATCTCAAACATGTCTATCCTTATAAAAAACTAAATGTAAGCATGAGTCACGAGGGCCTGTTACAAGCTGACGTTCTGTTTACATAAAAATAATAGAGATGGCGCCATATGACACTACAGTGTCAAAGATTAGTACAGGGCAGTACTCTTTATATGACTTTAGATGTTCCCACTGAAATCAAAAGCATCATCATAAAAAAACCACCACTACAACTCACCTTCACAAACTCCCCTCTATCCCTATCCATGACTTCAATGACGTATCCAGTGATAGGAGCTCCGTTATCCCTGATAGGGGGCTCCCATTTAAGCTTGGCGGACTTCTCATCCCAGTCCACAATATCGGGCAGGCCGGGTGGCGCGGGAACGTCGTATGGGTTCTTTGCGATGGTTCCGTGGTCTGTCTCCAGGGGTTCTGACTCGCCCTCCTCGTTGACAGCTTTGACACGGAACTGGTAGGTGTGACCTTGCTCTAGACCTGTTAGGAAGAGGTAGAATATATTGTTTTTTCATTTGGAAGAAAGAAAGAAAAAAGATTCATTTTCAGATTTTTTTTCTTTTTTCAGAAGATTTCATTTTTATTACTTAATTGTTTTTATATGTTTCTGTAGGCTTTGTACCGGAAATAAATAACTGCTAATAGCAACACAAACTATCCTAAATTATAAGCTATCTATCTACAAGTGTCTTGTTGAAGCCTCATACGTATACTACAGATAAGACGAAGTTAAAGGAATAACAAAATATTGTAATTTTCGTCTTAGAGTGGTGAGACTTTCCTATCTATTCAATTATGCTTTGATTTTCTCTTCCATATTTTATTATTTAAGGTAGCTTTCATTATCACTGACAATCAAACTACCCTACACATGACTCTTAAACCTTACACTTATTTCACATCCTTACTCACCAGAAACGGTAGCCTCCGTGGCATCGGGGGACACCGAACCCGCCGGCACCCACTTGCCGGTCAGGGTGTCCATCTTCTCCACCACGTAGGCCTGGAGCGGCAGCCCTCCCGTGTGCTTGGGCTTGTTCCAGCTCAGCTTCACGTGGTCGGCGTGAACATCAGATACTTCTAGAGGACCTTCAGGCTTGCCTGGTTTGTCTGTGTATGGGAAAATTGGTTTTAAACTTGCAAGATAGGTTTTATAAATGCAACACGGTTTGTCTAGTTTGTCTGTGAAGGAAGATAATAGGTTTTAAAATTGCAAGATAGCTTTTTTATAAGTGCAACCGAAGTAACTGCGCCGTCAATTCTCTGTGATAGCAAGGTTTAACTTTGATAGGAATGATGCGTTAAATAATTATACAGTCCCCACTATAGGGCACGGGTCTAGTTCCATATATTAGGCTATACTTCGCTCACAGCGGCCAAGTCCAAATTAGTGGAAGTTTTAGGGAGTTGGCGAACCACTTTGTCAGACATAATCTCAATTGATGTTTTCATCCAATTAGAATTTTTATATTAACTAGAAACTCGAAATATGTTCATCAAAGACTGTGACGTCACATGCTTGTAACGCAAACAATTTCAGAACAACATTTTGTTTTGACAGTTGATAAAAAGCCACTCAAATGACTAGTAGTCAAATACCATATTAATTTAGCTGCTGCTACTCTGCGTCTTCAAAATACACTCGCCTCTAAACCGTGGTACCTGACAAAAGGCAACTCACCCAAAACAGTGACTTCAACAGTGGCTTCGTCCACACCAGACTCGTTTTCGGCCTTCAGCGTGTAAATACCGGAGTTCTGCCAGGTCGAGTCGAAGATCTGCATCTTGGTGTTGTAGTCTTCGTTCTCGATCTTGATGCCTGGTCCCGCTTCCAGGACCTAGAGAGATTAATTGATAAATATTCTGGACAAATCACACACGGTCATCTGACCCCAAACTAAGATACCCTGTATTATGGGAACTGTTTCCTATTCTCTGGAGACCGATATACATGCACGTATACGTTTAAATACATAAATATGTAGATATAATACACCCAGACACAGAGCAAACAAGTCTGCTAACTACAGAAATAAATAAATATCCGGGACAAATCACACACGGTCATCTTGCCCCAAACTAGCATTCCCTGTATTATGGGAACCAGAGACTGATATACGTACATATATAGATATAATACACTCGGACACAGAGCAAACAAAACTGCTCATCACAGAAATGTTTGCCCTGGGTGGGGATCGAACCCACGACTCTCGGATCAGTGGTCAGGAGCGCTAACCACTAAACCACCGAGTCAGTCAGAGCTCTGAAAGCTTAACATCTCCTAATGTAGCCAGCACACATTACCTTGTTAGCGAAGCTCCACGTCTTGGTTGGTGGCGGCTCGCCCTTGATGTCCACGTCCAGTTTGATGGTCGTGCCGGCGCGCACGCGGATTGCCACCATCTTGTCGCGGTTGATGTGTGGTTTCACTGCAATCAATCAACAAGTTAGTAATCTCTGAATTTTATTATTATTATTTATTAATTCCATACAATATTTTACAACTGTGTCGGAAATTTAAGGATAATTTTTTTAAACTAAAAAGACAAATAACATTAAAACAAAATAGCCTAGATATTATAAATTCATTTCATTAATTACAGTGTATATTATTAAAATAATCATATTAAATAAAATAAAATTCATTATTATTAAAATTAGAAGACAAACAACATAATAACAAAAATTACAAAATAGCCAAAATATTATTATTTCATTAATATTATTAAAATAATCAAATTAAATAAAATAAAATGCATTATTATTAAAATTAAAAGACAAATAACATAATAATAAAAAAATACAAAATAGCCAAAATATTATAAATTCATTTCATTGATTACAGTGTATAATATTAAAATTAAATAAAATAAAATTCGTGTAGTGTAGTGGCTAGCCTACTCGCTTCACGTGAAGGTGTCTTGACCTCCTCCAATTCCCAGCTTTGTAGGACTCAGTTTGGTCCATGGAAATTATTTTTCTAAGCCTGCCTGGCTAACTACCACCATCTTATATAGTTTTTGCCGCACCAACATCAATCCATCGTCCCTTGGCTAATGCTCAAACTTTAATAAATGAATATTACGCAAAACCTGTTCATTGACCCAGGTTATTAAATGAATGCTCACTAATTACGTTAAAATTAAGTTAAGATGACATGTAAAATTTTATAATAATTTTATCAATAAATTCTATATTCTGTTAACAACCCATAGCGTCCTTACTTCTTGTTCACAGGTCTCATCCCATATGTCGAAAAAGTCCATACCCAAAAACAAAAAGGCTACAATAGTACGAAATGGTAGAATTTAATGCTACTGAAATGGCAACACTTACGGTGTCTGGCCTTAGCCACGTGCGGCTGTGTGGGCTCGCTCGGTTCGCCCGGACCGGCCTTGTTGACGGCGCGCACCCGGAACTGGTAGGTGTTGCCTTCCTTCAGGTCCGGAACGCGGGCCTCGCATTTTGGCGTCTGTTGGAAACAATGGTTCATGAAAAACTTTGTGGTTATGTAGGCAAATGATTATAAATCAAAATATACTCCTTCAGAAAACATTGTGCTTTTAGGATGCGAGACTTCTTCGAATGTTGCGCTGGGAATAGAATAATCCACCAAAAGTAATATAATATATTTGATTTAGCTATCTGTCCTAAGCTGCAGTTCTTTGTGCGATTAAAAATCGATAACAATACCGATAACCACTGGAAAAACTTCTGAGAGTGAAGACCGCTGTGGAACATTACTAAATCATGCGCACGTCACTACAGCAGCTTAACGAAACAAACGTAGCTTGAAACGCTAGTTGAAAGTCCGGAGTCAGCTGGATGAGCATGTCCGACATAGGTATATGTCCAACATTGGACTAACACTCTAATAAAGTCAATGGCGATAAAGATTACGGCCCATATAATTGAGATATTATAAATATTTGTATGTACTTACGTCAGTAACAAGCGCTTCCTGCCACTGGCCAAACTTCTCCTTCTTCTCGATTACGTAGCCGGTGATGGGGGCGCCGCCGTTGTTCTTGGGCGCCTCCCATTTGAGGTCCACACGGTCAACGTCCCAATCGTCGATGACAGGCACGGAAGGCTTGCCAGGGGGATCTGGAGGACCATTTCGAATTCATTGATTTAATTTATTTATAAATTAATGCATAGTCAAGTCATGACGTATCTTCTGCTGGGGCGGGGTCTTCCCACATCTGGGGTAGGTTGGGCCATATTTTACTCATTGAGATTGGGCCAAACCTACATCACTGAATTCAGGAGTGCTTGCCTCCGCACCGAGTCCGTCCGAAAAACACACTTACCGTAAGGATTCTTGGCGATAATCGAGTGGTCAGTCTTGAGAGGCTCGGACTCGCCCTCCTCGTTGACAGCCCTGACCCGGAACTCGTACTCCTCTCCCTCTTGCAGCCCCTTGATCTCCATCTCGGTGTCGTCGGTCTTGCCAACCGGCACCCAGCGGCCGGTCGCCTTGTTCAACTTCTCTACCACGTAGCCGGTCACCGGTTTGCCTGGGGAAGAAGGAGAATGTGTGTAATAAAATTCTGGAAAAAGTGAGTTTCGCAGTATACTCGTATCTTTTAATTGTATAAAAACTGCTAAACCAAATCGTTTAATTTTTTGTTTAAAAGATAAAACCTTGTATATTTTCAGAAGAGTCTCTAGCTACAGAAGTGCAAAGTTAATCCTAATATTAGATTTTTTAAATTCTTGCCTTCATCATCTTATCCAAGCTAATTTGCAGCCAGATTAAGTAACACCAAACACTGAGCAGTCCACCTAGCTTACCAGATGCGGATAGTACATTTATCGAGCTCAGCATCATATGACCCTTCTCCCTTATAATCTAATTTATCCTAATAATATCTGAAAACGAATATTGCATTATCCTCACCTCCATCATCTTCAGGCTTCTTCCAAGCCAGTTTGCAGCCAGATTTAGTAACATCAGACACTTTGAGCGGACCACCCGGTTTGCCCGGCGCAGACAGCACGGTTATATCCACCTCGGCTTCGTCTGTACCGTGCTCATTGGTAGCCAAGATACGGTAGGTACCAGTCATGGAACGGACCGTTTCTTTGATATCCAGTTTCGTATTGTAGTCTACGTTGATAACGTGTTCTGTGACCTGTGAAGTGGGTTTGTTATAAGTTTCATGAATACAGATTTTTGAATTTTGAAACACAATGAATATAACAAAAAAAATAATCGATGGCGAGTTTACAAAGACTGTTCGAAAAATAATTATGATGTCTCCACACTTTTATTTTGTGATTAGTGTTAATAACTTGAGTGATGTTGACCTTTCAAGTACTTAAAAACACGGAGGTTTTAAGATATTACTTTCTTTGACAAGTTAACAAAGACTATAGGAAATTCTCTATAGGAAAAAGTATACGCGTATTTATTTATTTTTAAATTACTCGTACTATTGTTAAATTATTTGTTCAAAACCATTTGTAATTAAACGAAGAAGTTAACAAAAATTATATGTAGATTTATAAATAATTTTGCAGTAAAAGTCGGAGATCTCTACTGTGTTAGAAAGAGACAGCACATACCTCTTTCTCCTCTCCCTTCCACTTCTGGAACCACTGCACCTTGGGCGCCGGCTCTCCCCTGACGTTGACGTCAAAGAAGACCGGCTTGCCCGCGCGCACGGCCACAGCTTTCAAGTTTGTGCGGTCGATGCGCGGTTTCACTGGTTAATGAAAAATATTTTATGTGACAAACTTTTTGGACAATCGAAGAAAAATATTAAAAGTGGTGGTTTCTACGAAAAAAAAAAGCTATTGATAACAGTGTAAAGTGTCTCGTCTGATGCTTGGTGCTTTGCCAACCTCGGAAATAAAATACCTCTTTTATTTCCAACTCTTATAAAATAATTAATCTTAGAAAATAATTTATTTTCCAACTCAAAATACATAGAATAAAATAGGTATATCCTTTAACTCCACACTAGGCAAAACCTGTATCGTGGTGCCAATAAAATAAGGTGATTGAGGCTGTAAAGTTATTGTTGAAAATGCTGATCATTTTCATACAAAGAAGTAATATTCTGATAGACGTGGCATTAAAGAAATCAAAATAGAAGCCAAGACATATAAGTCAGAAATGAGTCATCGATTTAATATTGAAAATCGTATCCTAAATGTTGTCTTAAAATTAGATGGCGTTGTTAAATAACCAGTTCTTTGGTTAAAAGGTTTGCTTAGTTGTGTTGGCTCACAACTTATTTATCGACGAATTTTAATCTGGTCATCATGTCAGTAAAACATGTTAAAAATCTAAAACTTACTGATAATTTAACATGCAGTTTCAAAGATCAGCACTAGATGTGTCAAGCAGATTGAGCCACGCTTACTACAGAGACTGACAATATTTTTGTGAATAGTCATTGGTAAAAAGTGATGAATTAATTAATTACTCACGGGCTTTGTGCCTGATGATTGTCATCTTGGTAGGATCAGAGGGCTCGGACTGGCCGGCCTTGTTGACCGCGATCACGCGGAACTGGTATTCGCTGCCCTCGGGCAGACCCTCCACCTTGCCCGACGTGGCAGTGCCTGGCACCTGGAAGGGGTATTACTTTAAGATCTGTCCTTGACAAGACTTCCCCACTACTAGTTCTTCTTACTCTTACTAATATTAAAAATGCGAAAGTATGGATGTTTGTATGTATGTTTGTTTGTTTATTCCGCTTTCACGCTGAAACTACTGAACGGGTTTGGATGAAATTTGGTAGGCAGATAGATAAAGTAGTCGGCTAAAAATAGTATATAGTAATATTAAAAATGCGAAAGTATGGATGTTTGTATGTATGTTTGTTTGTTTATTCCGCTTTCACGCTGAAACTACTGAACGGGTTTGGATGAAATTTGGTAGGCAGATAGATAAAGTAGTCGGCTAAAAATAGTATATTTGTTATCCCGGAAAACTCGGGTTTCCCGGAGGAATGGCTAAAAAAGTTATTTTTACTTTGTCACTAGATGGCGCTACCTTAATATTTTATTTCTCTCTGGACCCCATTCTGAAGTCTACGCAGACGAAGTCGCGGGCAGAAGGTAGTATGAGATAATGTGTATGTCGTGGCCAGATCATTGAATTCGCCAGATCATGAAAATGACTGGCCATTTCGTTGCGAAGCTCCGAATAACTCTACTAGGCTAAAAAGCTTAGGTTACTGGTGTTACCATATAAAGGGCTCCGTTGACTCTGTTTTGTCGGAGCTCCTCGAGGATATGGCTAGTCAGTTCATGATTTGGCCACAATATTTACTTTCCTTCGTTCTTGCTCTTCGGTTGCAATTGTGAACAATCAGCTGTTTGTATTTCGAAAATGTGTTTGTACTTTTTTCACGTTGCAACAGAGCAACGAATCGATGGTAACGGAGCAATGGATCAATGTGATTATTTGTACAGAGATATATTTGAAAGGGTCAGAAGTGACACAGGAAACTTTTTATCCTGGAAAAAAAGATTCCCGAGAGATGGTATAAACCTTTTGACTTTTTTTTATACTGAACTAATTAACTGGTGCACGGTGCTATTAAGTAAAGTTAAGGCCGAGAAACAATACAGTATACATACAGTTTAAGGGGGATCTAGAACGACGAACGAAGAAACGACATAAATGCTAGTAAAAATATATCGGAAAATTAACATCAAGCTTTTTTAAAGTTTTTTACCTCAGCGGCATTCTCCCAATCGCCACCTTTGGGCTTCTTCTGTATGATGTATTTCTGTATGGGAGCGCCACCGTCCGACTTGGGCGGGTCCCACTTGATTTCGGCGCTCTGGTTGTCGTGGTCGGCCACTTGCACGTTGCCGGGCTTGTCCGATATGTCTGTGTGAGGGTAATGGTATACCATTAGAAATACGGACTGCGAAGTACGGTTTCTTGATTCTTATGCTTTGGGGATCTTCAAAGCGAGATTGAACATAATATATTATTTAAGCTTGTGTGGTGAGACGTAGGAAAATGAACTGTCTTAAAAAAAAAAAAAAAACTAAAATAGCGTGTTCACCCAACAATGTGGTGTTGTAAAGATAACATAAATTGAAGAATTTTCATATCATTTTATTATTATAATTTTTTGACTAATCAGTTATTTAATTGTGATTTTTTTAGTGTGTGTGTGCGTGTGTTTTTTTTGTAAACATTTAAATTTGTGTTCAATAAATGACTATTATATGTATTATTGTACTTTTATATAAATATCATTGATGTGTATTGTTTTATATTTGATTGATTGACCATTAAATACCCCTATTTCATTTTATTTTTATTTTCCAAACCGACACTCACCATACGGGTTCTTGGCAGTGATTGCCCTCTCGGCCTCTAACGGCTCCGAGTCACCCTCGTCGTTCACAGCCGTCACCCTGAACTTGTACTGGTGTCCTGGCTCCAAGCCAGTGATCTCCATCTCTAAGGGTTTCTTGTCACCAGCCACTCTGTTCAAACGGAATTGAAAGTAATTAAAAATTGGTATGATATCTGGAGATGTATTTTACCTATCATCATTAACCGAAAGACATCTAATACTGGACCTACCTATACCAATAAAATATGACATGATATTATGATGAAGAAATAGGGCACCAGATACGATACAACAGATATCTATAACACTATCTCAGAAGGAAAGTAAGACAGAAGATGTTGTAGAGGAAGGCCAAGCCAATACTATAGACAGCAGTCTTTACTACTTGGTCGCCTTATTGCCCTTTATAAAGGCTGATGTTGTGTCGTATCAGGAGCATCTTAGTTTGCTGAGGAAAAGAAGAGCTAGAAATTTCCCCACAGACATAAGCGAAGCTGTTAAATTAAACAACAAGAGATAGTTTTAAAAACATGTCTTAAATCATGAGCACCCAGTCGGAAGAAATCCACTGTTGAACAAACACATCTCGCATAGATTTGTAGTCATCGCGCTCCTCAGCCATATGCACCCAACGGCTTCCTAGAAGCTTCATTGGATCAACAGTCTATACGGTGAAGGGCTGTCCAGTGTCCAAGAACTACACCTTTCTACAGATTAATTTCTTCCGCAGAGCTTCCCTAATTTTATTAAAACCTACACTTATTAACTTGACTTACCTGCCAACTCGGACCCACTTGCCGGTAGCAAGGTCCATCTTCTCGACCTCGTATTCCTTAACTGGGGAGCCACCATCGTCTTCAGGCTTCTCCCAGCGCACCTTGCAGCCTTGTGCATGGATGTCTGTTACTTCCAAGGGTCCTGAAGGAAACAATGTTCATTACATACTTCCTCGACAAAGACTGGCAAAACTGGTAGTATATCTCATGCAAGTAGGAATTGGGTGTATATTCTTTTCGGTCTATTCTTGCCGCCAAGCAGCGTCCCTTTCTAACACGTTGGAAAGAGCGAGATAACCGAGTCACGATTTGATTTACTGACGACGAGTGTATGGGCCATCACCAGATCGTATCCACAGGGGTGAGGCCACCTTTAGAGAGTGACAGGGAGTGTCCAACTGTATACAAAACTATTTGCTATACTGTTCCAGCCCGATTACTGATATACGAGGTGCTTAATTTGTGCCGTCAAGAATCAGGCAGGCACCTACAGACGGTGGTAGCCACTTCTCATCAGTTGGACCGTCAGTCACCTTCCACAAAATTATGAAAAACTAAGATCAATAGAAATATTCTGTGTCTTTACCAATGATTACTAACCTTTAGGCGAGCTAGGCTTGCTAAGCACAGTCAACTCGACTGTCTCTTCATCAAAACCATTGCAGTTCTCAGCCCTTAAAGTGTATTTTCCTGTGTCGCGACGCACGGCGTTCACAATCGTGAAGTCGGTGTGGTACTCCTTGTTCTCGATCTTGATGCGTTCTGTAGTGACGAGTTTCACGCCGTCGCGCCATGACCTGTGGGTAAGGATTTTTAAGTAAAGTTAAAATTGGAGTGTGAAATAAAACTTTCAAGTTTTAGATAAAGCACAGAAATATCTCTCATCCCTCATACCAGACTCTTAAAGTTTTACGCAGAAAATAATTCTTATAGGCACCTTTTACTAGAGCAGCACAGTACAGACAGGTTTGAAACATATAAAAAAACGGTATAAATCTTTTGTAAGACCATAATTAGCTTGGTACTTTTGACAGGTAACGAAATTTTTACTGTGAAGTTATATCGGAAGGTCTTCTACCTCTATTTTGGGTAATATTATAAGTGTTAAGTTTTAGGTAAGCATTCTGGGATTTAATGTAGGTAGTGAATTCAATACTTCTACAGATTTACACAGTAGTATAACCTATTAAGTATGTTTCTTTAAGCCTGGGCTAAAACATGAAAATTGTTATGCATTTCTGCATACTCTCATAGGATTCCAGGAAGAGTTAACAAAGTAATTTACCAAAACATAACTCACCAAGTGCAGTCTGGTACTGGTTCACCAGTGACGTCCACCGACCACTTGTGGGTGCGTCCCGCCTTGATGATCACAGACTTGAACGTGCTACGCTCAATGCGTGGCTTCACTGTAGTAAAAACATTTATTTATTAGAACTTTTATTGAGAACCTCCTCCTTTTTTGTATCCGGTTAAAAGTAATACTCACAGTTCCTGTGCTTGCAGAGATGGTTGTCAGTGGGCTGCGAGGCCTCACCGACACCAGCTTTGTTGTACGCCTTCACACGGAACTGGTACACCATCTTCTCTTTGAGTCCCTCGACTTTGTATTCTGTCTTATTGTCCTCAGTCTTTGCGACCTGCAATACAGATTAAGGTGACGATAGTGCTAATAATTGTTTTTTTTAAGAGGATTTTTAAAGATAAGTTGAAAATCTTTAATATAATTGTAAACAATTATTATTATTTGAGATATATCCTACTTAGTTTCTAATTATAACATGCGGGTTAGAGTATACTTAGGGAGCTGCCTAATATACATAAATAAACAAGTATGCAAAACATGAAAATGCGAGGGCTGCCTTAGGTGTGACCCAGCTGACAAATAAAAATAGAAAGTACCAGAAATTCCTTACCTCAATCCAGTCAGCGGAGAATTTATCCTTCTTCTCTACCACGTAACCCAGGATCGGTCTACCACCATCATCTGTAGGCGGTTCCCATTGTAAGGTGACAGACACGTTGTCGTAATCGATGATGTTCGGCTTTCCAGGCGCCTTCGGTGGGTCTGTGCAGAAACATCACACATTTTTACACACTTTGTCAGAGAAAATAGCAGAAATGATGGGAATATAAGTTTCAGAGTTTGTTGACAAACAAAGAAAAGCCATATGATTTTGACATTGACAGTTAACAGATGACGAACGTTACGTTTCGTTTTCGTTTCATCATTTTCATCTAAAAATTATTTTTTACTCTAACAGAAATACATTCTGCGACGGAATTGGGTGTAATGATTTCTTTAACTTTATTATTAATTTACAAAAATATATACTGTCTGACATACACTTTTTATTTATAAAATATTTAGGTACTCTAATTTGTTCGTATAAAAGAACGTAATAAATCGTTACATTTTAAGTTGTAAAACTCCCAAAAAGTTTGAAAGGTTTCTGATTTTAATTTGGCAGAGTCTAAATTCAGAGCAACTTCCGGTTACCATAGACACCACTTCCGGTTATAGAAGTGGATCAAACCATAGAGAAACTTCATTCCAAACAGGTGTCAATAAGCACGAAAAGAATGTCAACGGTTGTACCAAATGGCATGTATGTTTACTAGGTTTTGCGCACAACGTTATCCGCGTTGTTAACCTGAGTGGAAAACACAAAAACAGTTATTTGACAGTTCGTGGGCCAATCATATTCCATTTAGAAGCCTTATTTATTCATTTCTGTAAATTTAATTTTTCCTCCTGGTCATGCAGTTCGTGCCATTTGAAATTCTGTGATTTTACCAGGACCGCAGTGACCTAAAGTGAATGACAAAAATGCTTTTTTCAGAGGAGATCACTTCGTTCACAGCAAATCATTCGTTCACAGAGCATTTTACTTCGTTCATGTCAAATTGACGTCTTGCTTGACTTGACGATCTATTACTTCTTGAAACAAATAAAAAGAGAATTATTTTAAGATAAAGCGAAGAAATTACGCCTGCGCCACAAAACAGAGAGAAAGCTATCAAATATCGAGAAGTGAACCAACATATTCCAATACAAAAGCAATCATAAATCGACATTCAGAGAAGGCGTACCGCCGCCGGGTTCATATGCCTTGCTTTTCGAAACAGTTTCTAAGTTGCAAAGGACCTACCTACGTGCTTGATACGTGGAATCTGCTAGTTCTACTACTTCATCGACTAATTCCCATACAGACCTCAGAGTTAGGTACTGCGTTTATACCATATCTTCAGCAGAGCAAGCGTGTTGCTGTGTGTTCTCATCAGCAGCAAAGTGGTTTGTAGACTAGCTAGTCAGAGATGTTATCAATCAAGAGATTGGACCAAGACAGAAGATAGTTAAAACTAATAAGTTTAAAGTGTGTCTACCTCCTATTGTATATCTTGCTGTGATACAGCGTTTCCCAAACATTTATTGTGACCCACCAGCCACTGCGCGGGGCGCAGGGCGTGTAAAACAAGATCTACACAGGACGTGTGACGACCACCAATCACTCCTCAGTGCAACAGTGGAGCAACCATTTGCATTGACACAATAAAGTATGATTGATTAACAATGAGACAATGCTGCGATCCGGTATTTTATTTTCGTGGCCTGGTGCCGGGTCGCGACCCACCATATAAACATAGTCTTTCAAATCACTAACATTTTTTATGTTTATGGCCCTACGGGAGGTCGCAAGAATTTTTTAACTTGTAAAAGGGGTCGGATATTAAAAAAAGGTTGAAAAACACTGTAATAGAGTAACCTGTTATTTTTAGACCAAAGAATTGAAAGCAGTGTGCCGATAGATGCCGATAGATACCTAAACTAGATACCTAAACTGCTCCAGCTCCAGACATCCTAATGTCAGAAAGGCTGTTTTTTTGTTTTTCTCACAATACTTAAAAAAATTTTGGTCTTTACATTCTAAAAATTTGGTTAAGATTTCACAAAGTTAAAACTTCGAGAAATACTAACCAAATTTTTTGAATTATAAATTCATCACTTGTTTGTCCAATTTTATCCAAAAATTATCTCTGTAGTCAGTTTTAGTCAGTATGTGTATGACAAACAATGGTCCTAAGATATTTTTGATAGTAAGTGATGATGATGCCAAAGATGGAAGTGGGTTTTTACCAATATTTTGCAACCGGAGGATAACTGGCTATCTTCGTGTCGGAACATATAAAATCCGTAAACGACCTGCAGATGTAAAGTTTAAGTCAGTATTAGGTATATGAGTTATATTCATTTATGTACCTACATATTTTTTTCCAAATATTGCTAGGTACCTAACAAATCTATATTATTCATTCTATTTCAAAAACAGTAATGTTTTGTACTGAAGCACTTTTTTGTACTGCTTTGATATACTGGTGGTATCCCTTATTTTCTTCTGCAGATGTGCGGAGCGGGCAAGCCGTTCAAGCAGTAGTTACTTTCTTGATGTTACGGACTTTGTCTTCTTTGTAACTTTTTTTGAGGCCAGTAAATAAAGGAAAATGCGGTAGGAAGAGACTTATGTTTTATCAAATGAGTGAAGAGATGACATAAATAAGAGAGATTACAACAAACACATTTATATTTGTATAGTTTATAATTGCTTTATTGTCAGCTGCTGGCACGGGGCGTGAGGAAGGAGCTCGGTCAGCTCATACCACACAAAACCTTAAATGGAACAGCACAATTCTATTCACTTATAACAACAAACATTAGTCAATTTGAAACACTCTATCATAGGCTAGAACGCAGATATCAATAACCTCTGCGTAAAGTGCAGTGTCTTTTGGAGAAAAACAGTGTACTGCCACCACTACCCATGTCATCCACGCAGCAGCCGAGTAGAGTGGCCTCTCTACAGACAGTGTACTGAGACATAGTAGTAAGGGAAATTCAGGCCTTGCAAGCAAGCCAATAATGGAGCGAGCTCAGCTAACCTGCAGGAAACCATAATTTGAGTTTGATTTGAAGTTTTCTATTTTCATAATGGAGATCACATGGCGAGTTTGATTTCAATTTTTCAACTACATTCAGGATTTTTCTTATGGATATTTTGTATTTTTCACGTGATCATTGCCATTGTAAAATGTAGAGGTTAGGTAGGACAATATTTACATTTTTGACTACTGACGTTTCACTTTGAAGTTATAAGTAAGTGTTACCATTTATTTAGGGTTGAAATGCAAAAAGTTAAAAAAGTACCATGTTTTAGTGTTGCCAACTTCTAGTTTGGTACGGCGCGGCGCGGCGGATATCGCATTCGCAATTAGAGTTTAACAAATGAAAGCATAACCTGGCCTTTTATTTAAAGTTTTTAGATGGCAACAAAAAGAAGCTGTCAGAGGCTGTCACTGTTGAATGTTAGTATGACTGCCAATTATTGATACTTGTTGGCTGAATATTCATGTTTATTATTTATTGTATTGTTGAGCGTAAGAAATGATATAATGATATTATTTGTAATGGCCATTCGTAAATGATAGATTTTATTGTAATTTCAGATTTTTCAGTGCAGAAATAAACTGCAGATTATCAAAATCAGTTTATGAAGTAGACTGTTTTTATGTTTATATTTATAAACAAGATTTACAAGGAGTCAATAAAATTGTAAAAAGCGAATTGTAAATTGTAATTTCAAGTAGTATAAATAATTTTAATAAAGATTTATCACACAAGTATTAAATATATATTTCCTGCTATAGGTTGGTGATACCACATCAAGATTTTTTGAATTTGCCGCGCTTTCTCAGGTTACGCTTTCATTTGTTAGACTCTCAATGCATGGTCCAGTCCAGTCCAGAGCCCAGACTCTGCATCGAGCGCCATAGTGCGGTGCTGTGATTTTAAACTTTGTGTGCGTTTACTTTGAATCCTCATGGTCGAATTTTGATATTCTGATTATGCAAATATTTAGTGCCTAATTAGCACCAATTAGTGCCCAAAGGAAAAAATTGGTGGTATCGTAGTTTCAGAGAAAATTGGGACGTTCTGCTGGCAGCCTCATCTCATCTCTGGAACCAAGACACTACTGCACCAAATGCTGTGTTATATGTCAAAAATTAGTTCTAAAATAGTGCCTCTCACATGAAAAATTTCAGAATAAATGCTTCAGTAACACCCAAGATATAACGGTAGGTTTGTGAGACTGCTAAAGGGACGCGTTCCTTTGGCAGCCTCATCATGGTTCCAGCAGAACTACAGCAAATTTCAAGCAAACTAATGTCAAAAAGGCAGTAGTTCCTTGGTTCCAGAGATGATGATGATGATGATGATGATGGCAGCCTCAGTAAAAACCTCGATTTTCTTTGAAACTACGATAGCACTAATTTTATTCTTTGGGCCTTTGGGCACTGATTGACATTAATTAGGCACTAAATATTGGCATAATCAGAATATCAATATTCAATCATGAGGATTTCAAGTGAACGTACACAGATATAACGGTAGGTTGGTGAGGCTGCTAAATGAACGCGTTCTTTTAGCAGCCTCATCATGGTTCCAACAAAACTACAGCGAATTTCAAGACCAAACTAATGTCAAAAAACTTTTCCTAAATAAAGCCTAATTTTACTGACTAGAAAAATCTCATCTCATCTCACTAATATTATAAATGCGAAAGTATGGATGTTTGTTTGTTTGTTCCACTTTCACGCCCAAACTGCTGAGCGGATTTGGATGAAATTTGGTACGTAGATAGATAAAGCACTGGGCCAACACACAGGATACTTTTAATCCCGGAAAACTTGAGGGTTCCCGCAGGAATGGCTAAAAACTGAAATTTTAACACTAGATGGCGCTTTCCTTACCATTTTATTTTTGTTTGGACCCAATTCTGAAGTCCACGCAGACGAAGTCGCGGGCGGAAGCTAGTATAATACTTGTGTCACGGGCACGTGTTACTTCCTCCGTGACATAGCCTACTTAACTTATATAACTTACTTGACATGACATGTGCCTGCGTGTGTCGCAGGCACATGATAAAATCAGTGACTTGATCAAATCTCCAAGGGAGCCGATTAAATCCCGAAATATGTTAAAACAATGAAACGACCCCATTGTCATATCCCTAAACAAATCCAGTGACCCGATCAAATCCCCAAACCGATTTAGTGATATGACAAAAATAATACCACATTGTAGCATTTAAAAGGTTTAAAGGTCAGAAAAATGTACGGAATATAACATCAAAGTGATTGAATCCTAATTATTTTAATCATTTTTTATTTAACCTCATTAAAATTAATCAAATTAATTAATTGATTAAAAAATGATTATTGATTTATTTATACTAAATACTAATTAATACCAACCAACACTGTATTTTGCAGTTTCTATTCTAACTCTATGATGAGGCTGCTAAATGAACGCTCACAATAAAGTCTAGAAATAGAACAAACTTTTCTTTTACTGGCAACATCGTAATTCGTAATGGCTGGCTGTCGAGTGTCAAAAAACTTTATAAAAAGCTATTGTATTTGTTGTTTGATCAGAATCGTTAATAAAATGAATAAAACTATACGAAGTTCTGGAAGAGAAGTTATTTTTGCCGTCTACAAGCAATGTCTCGCAGAAAATGAGGCTGGAACAATTTTGTCTAAACTCAGTGTTGTTTATCGAAGAACCGCCGATATTTCAGGTTTGTTGTAGTTAAACATGCTTTTAGCTCAAATATTATGTTATATAGTTCTTAAGAGACTTATCAAAGCGCTTATTTGCAGTAATTTAGTGATATTTCGCCTCAGATAATTCGAATGTTGGGTTATGTTTGTGGAGAAATAGTATAATTTTTGACGCTCACGATACTACAACTGTGTTTTGTTTTTTATTCAGGCAAATCCATCAGCACCATAAGGCGCATTGCAGAAGAAGTAATGCAGAATAATGGAATTTTTCATAATCCTGGAAAGCATATTAAAAAAGGTCGCCCCGGGAAAGAATTAGATAATTTTGATCTGTGTGCAATCTGACAAAAAGTGCAGTTCTTTTACACTGTGAGAAAACAGGTGTGTTAATGTAAATTTATACTTTTCATTTGTTATTTTTATACAACATTACTCCCCTCGATGGATGGGTTTGACTGTTAGTGGCATTTATCTTGACCGTTTCCGTGCTTTGCAAGGCACGATTAAGCCGTTGGTGCCGGCTGCTATCGCTAGCAGTCATTAAGCCATTTCAGAGGCCTTATAGGCGGCTTGAAAACTTCTGACACTGGGGTTGGCCACTATCCCCACAACCTCCGGACTTGGCCCCGTGTGTAGAGTATGGCCTAAACATTCCCGAGTTATGGGAAGAGATCCGTGCCCCTGTAGTGGGGACGTAATGGGTTGTTAACGAATTACGCCCCTTACCCTTACCACTGTGAGATTAATTAACCCCATTTAATTAATTTGGAGAATTGCAAATAAATAAAGAAATGGGTTCTTTTGACATAAAAGTACAGATAATAGGTCCTTCTAAAATATCTAAAAAAAATTATAGTGGGTTCTACTCATGAAACTGAACAACTTTCCCCACGGAACCTATACTCAATTCGCAAAAGTTTTTGGGCTTCCCATACAAAATTGGCAGATAAGTTGATTGATTAGTATGAGAGGTCCAAAAACTTTTTTGCGTATTGAGAAGAAAGAAAGAAATACTCATATACTTTTTTTTGATCTCAAATCTATAACTCTTGTTTTTATTTTCTTTATTAATTTAAGGAAGCAACTGCATGTGCATTCGAAGAAGTCAGTGTGACTGATTAGAGAAAATCACGCAAACTCGTCATCGATTTAGAAAAGGATATTATGAAAGAGTATGCACACTGTATGATGACAAGTACCATCAGTGATGACAGCATGATAGAGTCCGAAGAAGTCTGAAGCATCAGGCACAAGTCAAGCTGATAATACAGATGCAGATTTTTTGGAAATCAAATATTTA
Source organism: Coleophora deauratella (assembly GCA_958295455.1). Classification (NCBI taxonomy): domain Eukaryota; kingdom Metazoa; phylum Arthropoda; class Insecta; order Lepidoptera; family Coleophoridae; genus Coleophora; species Coleophora deauratella. The sequence continues at coordinate 7,107,610 of OY282413.1, read as the reverse complement.
GAAGATTCTGTAACTGATTGACTTAAAAAAAACTGTAACTGGTTGTAAAGCACTTATGTTTTTCTATTAAAGATCATATTTATATTCACTTATATTATAACCAAAAATCAGTGTTGGGCGTTAGTCAATTAATGTATAAATCAATTAATTAATTGATTAAAAAAATAATTGAAATTAAATTAATCACAATTAAACTTTCAGTTGCACTCTGCAATTAAATTATTAATTGATTAAAAAAATAATTGTAATTAAACTTTTAGTTGCACGCCCCGGATGCGCAAAGGGGAGGTTAAGGGGGCGCCCTAGGAGCACCAAGAGGACCCTAGGGGCGCCTAGGGGGAGTTAAGGGGGTGCCAAGGGGAAGATGAGGGGGCGCTTAGGGGTTGTTAAGGAGGCGTCAAGAGGTGCCAAGGGGGAGTTAGGGGGCGCACCGGACACACCGAGAGGGACCAAGGGGATGTTAAGGGGGCGCCAACATTCCCTTGATGCTAATGTGGAACTTGCTTAAAAATCGTTATCACCATTATTCACCGAAATATTGAGGTTTGAAAAGAATTTCGCGGAGCCGATCCGAGAACGCTTCATAAAATAAATAGCGTCGATTTGAAGTCACTGCATACATTTTACGCCGTCAATTAAAAAATATATATAATCTAACAAGAAAATACCACAAATACTATGGAATTCTAAACATATTTTTTTATGTTGCAACATTTTAGAAATCACACTTTGAAACCCTAAGAAAAAAATAGTAAACAGAAATTCGATCTTTGTCCTTTTTTTTGCATCTACTGTCATATCAATTTTTTGCAATTTCCGCATCATATAATTTGGCTACGACATATGATTGTTTGTTTCACTAATTGACGTTCCGTAATTAGGTAATCATATTCCAGAAAATAATAAGATTGAGGTAACCTGAACCTGTGAGGGCACAGGTGCTGACGGGAACAGCTGAACCTGTGAGGGCACAGGTGCTGACGGGAACACCTGACTCTATGCGGGCACACTTGCTGCCGGGAACACCTGACCCTGTGAGGGCACAGTTGCTGCCGGAAACGGCTGACCCTGTGAGGGCACAGTTGCCGGAAACACCTGACCGTGTGAGGGCACAGTTGCTGCCGGGAATGCCTGACTCTGTGAGGGCACAGGTGTTGCTGGGAACGCCTGACCCTGTGAGGGCACAGTTGCTGCCGGGATAACCTGACCCTGTGAGGGTGCAGGTGCTGCCGGGAACACTAGATCCCGTGAGAGCGCAGGTGCTGCCAGGCACACCTTACCCTGCGAGGGCACAGGTGCTGCCGGGAACACCTGACTCTGTGAGGTCACAGGTGCTGCCGGGAACACCTGACCCTGTGAGGTCACAGGCGCTGCCCAGAACACCTTAGCCTGTGAGGGCACAGGTGCTGCCGGGAACAGCTGACCCTGTGAGGGCACAGTTGCTGCCGGGAATGCCTGACTCTGTGAGGGCACAGGTGTTGCTGGGAACGCCTGACCCTGTGAGGGCACAGTTGCTGCCGGAAACACCTGACCCTGTGAGGGCACAGTTGCTGCCGGGAATGCCTGACTCTGTGAGGGCACAGGTGTTGCTGGGAACGCCTCACCCTGTGAGGGCACAGTTGCTGCCGGGACAAGTCATCGAGTACAAGTTCAAAGCAGGTTTTTTCGTGCGCCGCTGCGGTGGCGGCTGGCGGGACGCCGCCGGCGTACGTGTGTGAGAAAAGCACGAGTGCAAAAGTACTTACTTCTTCCATCTTCTACGCGTTCCTGCTTCAACAATTGCTACCAAAGATGCCAAGCGCCCAGAAAGAAAAAGAAAAGGAACTGATTTTCCGTTACTGCAACTGTATGGAAAAACAAAAAGTTAGAAGCAGGTACCTATAGTACTCTGCAAACTTTTAGAAGCGGTGTTGCCAGATAAGAATTTTCAATGAAAACGGGCGCGGCGGGCGCGGGCGCACAGAGTGTTGTTTTGAAAATCTAGCGGAACTTTATTCAGAGTATAATAGGTAAATATTGGATTTGTGCATAAGTACTTGGATATTTTAATTTCATAACTAGCTGTTGCCCTTGGCCCCCCTTGCCTCCGGAGCGCCCCCGCAAGGGGGGAGGCGTTAACGCCCTCTTGGTGCTCCCGTAACTCCTCCTTGGCACCACCTTTGCGCCCCTTTAACATCCCCTTGGTCCCCCTCGGTGTCTCCGGTGCGCCCCCTAACTCCCCCTTGGCACCTCTTGACGCCTCCTTAACAACCCCTAAGCGCCCCCTCATCTTCCCCTTGGCACCCCCTTAACTCCCCCTTGGCGCCCCTAGGGTGCCCTCTTAATATCCTCTTGGCGCTCCGTTAACTTCCCCTTGGCGCGCCTAGGGCGCCGCCTTAACATTCCCTTGGCGCTCTCGGGGCGCCCCCTTAACATACCCTTGGCGCATGGCGCTACCATTATGCCCCCGGACGCCCCCATGGCGCTCCTAGGGCGCCCCTTCTCATCCTCTTGGCGCTCCTGGGGCGCCCCTTTAACATCCCCTTAACGCCCCCTTGTCGGGCCTAGGGCGCCCCCTTAACATCCCCTTGGTACCCCCTTGGCGCCATTTAATTGTTATTTTTAATTAGAATTCATAAAACAATTGAAAATTTATTTATTGTTAACTGCTGCTACTACTACAATTAACAATGAATTAATTGTTAATTGTAATTTTTCACAATTACAGTTGATCAAATTTGTATATTTTCCAATTAATCAATTGTTAATCTTTAATTGTGACTGACTCGGTGGCTAAGTGGTTAGTGATCCTGACCTCTGATCCGAGAGTTGTGGGTTCGATCCCCACATAGGGCAAACTTTTCTGTGATGAGCAGAATTGTTTGCTCTGAGTCTGGGTGCATTATATCTATATATGTATGTATCTAAAAGTATATGTGTATGTATATCAGTCTCTGGTTCCCAAGATACAGGGAATCCTAGTTTGGGGCCAGATGACCGTGTGTGATTTGTCACAGATATTATTATTATTAATTGATAATTGCAATTAAAATTCGCCCAACACTGCCAAAAATAAATTATTTATGATTTTTATGATTTATTTAAAATAAATTGTTTAGAATATAATTACTAAAAATACAATAAACTGTACTGTAGACTGAATGTTTTCAATATGTTTCCTGTATTCTTTACTTGATTTTCAGTAACCCCTTAACAATAAATTTTTATCTAGCTGTATATTTGAACAATTTTTACAGTCCCAATTAATGTTGTTCACCATATAGAGGCACACGCCTGCATTTCTCCATTATGGACGTTGTTGATATCTAGATCTACAGCTATATCAAGTTCTTCTTTAATTGTTTTATAAGCAGGTTCTTCACAAAGAACGTATGATTTAGGGGACGGCGAAATTGTGTTGAAGGACCAGCCTGAGCTTCCTGATGCAAAACTGGTAATGTTGGAATCTGAACTCATCTAGAAAAAAAAAATTAAAAGGTCAAATAGAGCACATTTCTTTTTCGAATATATTTTTCTTTGAATTTAACTCAGGTAGTATGAATGTAAGGATATTTTAGATCTTAGATAGATCCCAATGCTGGGCAAAAACTTCTATAACTTGGCAATAGCTGTCTCAACCAGGGCTCAATCGATCAACAAGTGGAATACTAACCACTGTAATTAATCAGACATTGCTCAACAATGAATATCTGTCTGTTCCTGATGAACATTTGTCACAATCAGAAATTAAAATAATAGGTATAATAATAACGCTTTAGTATTATCTGACAAATTGTGCCCCCAGCGCCAACAAGCCATTGTTGCCATACAGCCGACAAAAATGTATGAAAATCTCAAATGCTGGTGCCTATGGCATGGAAACCGGTTGTTGGCCCTAGCCGACTGTGGTGCTCAAAGGGTTAACAAATGCAGACTCTATAGTACATTTTCCATACTTACATCATTTGGTATTTCTTAATAGTTTTTATGCAATATCATAGAAGTCTACATATATCTTTAAAATGATTGTTCAGTACATCTGGTGCTCACTGTGTAGCTTTTTTTCATAGCGTTTCTTGGAAAGTTGTCATGGGTAATCTACTTTGCCTATATTGACATCTGGAAGAAAGAAATACTTATTAAGTGTGAGTCTGAAGTTTTAGTTGATGAAGATTAAAGAACCAGAGACAGAACCCAGTGGAAAATGTTAGAGACAGAACCCAGTGGAAAATGTTAGAGAAGGCTTATACTAAGAGGCATGCTGAACCATGGGATATTTTTTAGTGAAAAACACATTCAATTTGCATTTTTCTTTAAGTTTAGAATAAAAAGTTATATTATAAAGAACCTTTACCTTTATGAAATATTTGCAGCAATCGTTGGAGTGTGGTGGTCAACCAGCTCAAGCTGACCAATTTTTTCTAGTGGTTCGCCAGCCGCTGTTGTGGCATACGCTTGCTTCACTTACTCAACACCACAACCTATCAAAGTCCCACCTTTACAAAGTCCCTTTGAATATAAATGAGCTTTTAGGTACTTTTATCTATATAATCAACCCACATTAGCTCCCTGCTACATAGGCGTGCACAAGTAGCTACTTGTGCACTCCATTTCCCTCGGTCCCTCGTTAATCCCACTCAGCAACTTCCGAACAACCAGTAACTTTATACTTACAGAAGAAGATTGCGCATTCCCAGATTTCGTGAATAGTTATAGTGTGACATGGTATTCGGCCTATGGGTTGGCGTGCACATAGGAGGGCTGCCTTATAGGACTGCCACATTTAAAACATTTACTCCAAACGTTCTTTATCACCCATTTCAGCGATAAAGTACTGAAAGGATCTAAACACTACGAAATGACAGTAGCCTGCAGGACAGGAGTCCTATCTCGAAACGCAGAGCTCATCTTGACGCAAATGTGGATAAATTGTATAATAATATCGTAGAAACTGATCACGGATACCAAATATTACGTTTATTTACTTTGCAGAAACTAAACTGCCATCATAGAACCAACTCGTCAATGTCAAGATCAAGATGTTCCAAATTACTTTCGTGATACTTATTCAGGAGGATAGTCAATTATAAATCTTTTGAGTGTGAAAGGGACAGAGTCTGGTCAGGTAACTCTTGTTTTTGGAACGGAACGGAAATATGAGTGAAGTGAAGTGCTCTGAAAATTATTGACATTGACAGCAGATTGAACGATTATTGAATGAATGAATAAGAATTGAATGAATGACTGAATGGTAAGTATCGTGACCTTGAAATTGAACGAATGAATGAATGAAAAGAACGAATGAATGAATGAAATGAGTGAAGTGATCTCCTCTGAATTTTGCTCGAGCGTTTTAATTTTCAAACAAAATGTCTGCCAGTGCCTGTGGCAGTTTCGTTTGTCAGGGAGATTCTATTCAGCGACTTAGGTAAGTTATACCGCATCATACTGCTTCACTCACCGTAAGGATTCTTAGCGACAATGAAGCCGTCTGTCTCCAAGGGTTCCGACTCGCCCTCCTTGTTTACGGCACGAACCCTGAACTTGTACTTGTGGTTCGGAGTCAGGCCCTTGACCTGGAACTCTGTGGGTTCTGGTCCGGTCTCACCGCACGGAACCCAGTTTCCGGTGTCCTGGTAGACGGAAAAGATTTTAAAATACCTATATCGTCTTTGAATTATCTTGATCTTAACTCTTTTATAAGACGTAGACGTAGTACTTTTAGAAATATATGTGATTAAATGTGTTTACGGTGACCCGAACAAAGTCACTGCTGGGTGTTGGGTGCTATTTATTTGATACCCATTCATCTCGTGGTAGGTAGTTACATATTCGTGTCACGCCAGAGTACATAAGCCATACCTCCGCATATATAGGCGTACTTCTAAAATACTCCTTATATATAACCAAACTGGCGAAAACTGAACTGAAGACAAAAAATATGACCTGTAATATGCTGTGTCTTTCTCGGCGGGTCTTGCTGTCTCATTCTAAGTACCCTAGTTAGAATGAGACAGCAAGACCCGTCGAGAAAGAGACAGAGACGTTCAAGGACATATTTTTCGTCTTCACTTGTTTGTTCTAACTGTTTCCTCCAGTTTGGTAATAAGCTTCTTGGACCCGGGTCTTTACGTGGAACAGTTAAAGACGTATCCTTTGTTCGAAATTGAACCAAAAAGTGCGAGTAATAAATATATTTTATGTGTAGGTATTTTATTGTGAACCTATCTAAAGCTACCACTCACCATGTCCATTTTCTCGAGTGTATATCCGGTGATATCGGATCCCTCCCAGTCATCTGGCTTCTTCCATTTGACGGTCGCCTTCTCGGCGCGTACGTCCACCACCTCGATGGGACCGTTCGGGCGGTTTGGTTTGTCTGGATACAAAGTTTTTTAGTTTAGAACCAGTGGTTAGGAAAAGATCGTTCTGTTTGAACCAAGTAGACTGATTATCCAGTGAAAGTCGCAGAAAGCCGCTGAACGTACATGACTACGATTTAAAGAGTTACTGATGGAATCTTTAAGATAGCTAACAGTTTAACAGTACAACTATTAATGGTTAGTAAGAGTTAAAGATGATCTTTCATATTCTGTTCTCCATGAAGTTGATGAAGTAAAACTTTCCATGCTTAGGAGTCTACATGACAAGATAAAGACAGTTATAGTTTTCTTACATCTCTAGAATCATAACACTAAGAATAATGTATATTCCAAAAACTCACCAAGCACAACAACATCGGCAATACTCTCGCAAGTGCCAGATGAGTTGGTGAGAACCAGCTTGTACTTCCCACTGTCGGGTCTGGTGGTCTTCCTCACTGTGAGGACTGTGTTCTTCTCGTACTTGTCTATGGTGATACGATCGCCATCATCTTTGATCTCCTACAAGTTAAACACGTATGAGTCGAAGGAAGTGAAAAATTTAGGAAAGCGTCTGATTGCCATGAAGGTATAGAAAAAACATTCGTCAGTCGAAGGTAGCTTTTAAAGAGACTTAAATTTCCATTGAAGGGAAGGAGAAAAATTAAAGAGAGTGATAATAAATATGCTCCAAAAGACACAGAAACAAACAGAAGTATAAAATTATAAATATATTCATCTGGAAAAATAGTTGAGGAAAGAGGTGAAAATAAACGCAGCTTAATAACGCAAAAGAACAAAGTGACAAAACACTTAAAATAGTAGTTGTGGCGAGAGAAAAATAATAATAATATATATATATATATATTTTAAAAGCGAAGAATTCCATTTAAGGATTAATTAATGGAAATTGAGTTTTGGTTTGCGAGAACTGTTGCAAAATACGCGAAATAAATATAGACGCCTTCCCATCAAACTGAAGCTTATATTTTAGTAACATCGTGTTTTAGGGGTTATGTGAAGATCGTCTTTATTCACGACTTTTGTATGTGCAACTCTGCAAAGTGTGATTATTACTATTTATTATACAGATACTTTAGATATTAATTTAGTTTAACAATTATTTATAACTAAAACTATTTATAACAGAGTTTATTCTTCGTTACTTCCAGTGTTATTGTTATTTCAATGTTTATTATGAAGTACTGCTAAAAAAGTTTTAATTATTTTTTAAGTTTTGTTAAAACATTTAAAGCTTTTATTTAAATTTGTCGCATCCATTGCGATTTATTTAAGTAAATTAGATAGTTATATTGCATGGAATTCCTGTAAAATAATATTTGTGTCGTCAGCGTATTGAACACTTAAAACTAAGATCCGCTATTTCATAACTTATATTGAAAACAAGAATTCAATGCAATATTACTATTTTTGAAGTTCATTATTTAGTTTATTAACTTATCATCGTATATTGTGTTTTGGTTAGCCACAATAACAAAAAGGTGTAGAATAGAGTAGATTGTATGAGTTCGTTTAGATTTTTAGAGAACATCTTAATATTGAAATGAAACAGATTATCTTTCACCAGTCCTGACCTTCTCCGTGTACGCCTTGCCGCGTTTCTTTTTGGGAAAAACAAAATGTATTAATAATAGTTTCTACAATCTATAATACAGTTACATTAAGTTTTTGGGTGATTCAAATTAATAAAATTTGGATCCATTTGCTTCACCGTCCTTTAAATTCATTTCTGTATTATGAAGTTATTCCTTTGGTTCTGTTTGTTATTTTGTTTTAAATGGAATGTTCCATTTACCTCTTCGCCGATCATCCATTTGACTTCAGGTTCAGGTTCACCTCCGTACTTAATGTCGAAAGTGATTATCTGTCCCTTCTTGATGATCATGTTCTGGAGTCCCTGGCCAATGATGTATGGCTTGACTGCAAACATTAATATAAAATTGATTGAGTTAGAGCTACCTTTGAAAATATACCAACTAACAAACGGTTATTTATGTAGTTTTGTCAAGATGTATATTTTCTGATATAAGAACTGGTCAAGTATCCATTCGATCTATCATTATTTACTCACCAAATCTGCACTTAGCAACGATTGGCTTAGTAGTGTCACTAGGTTCACCAGGGCCAGCCTTGTTAATAGCACGAACTCTGAACTCGTAAGTGCAACCTTCTTTCAAACCATCCTGTGTGGCCGCCAAGCAATCTCCGGGCACTTCTTTGCCCTTCACCCAGTCTTTGCCGAATTTCTCCTGTATATCAATAAAGCACAATGTCAAGAACTTTTGTAAATGTTGGTACTATAAAGAGCAACTGTACATATAACTGTAACAGCTAATTATCTTCTCAATACAGTCGTAATTCCTGACTTACCTTGTATTCAATGACGTATCCAGTAATTGGTGCACCGCCATCATTGTCAGGCTTTTGCCATTTGAGATCTGCATGATCTTTGTCCCAGTCCACGACCTCCAATGCTTTGGGCTTCGAGGGTTCGTCTATAAAAGTTTTTATTATGTTATATTGAAAATTATGTTGGTAAGAGAATTAAAGCAGTGGTTACAAAAACGTTATCAGTTATCATTATTTCCTTACCCCATGGGTCTTTAGCCAAAACGGGTTTAGCGAAAAGTCCAGGTTCACTGGAGCCAATCTTGTTGACAGCACGAATCCTGAACTTGTATGTCTTTTTGGCGACAAGGTCTTCAACCTTGAACTTCGTGGGCTCTCCTAAAGCCACTTCAGCTACATTGTCCCAGCCAGCTTTCAGAGACATGTCCTAAAACATTCAATTTGGTCAATTCCATTTCCTAGTAAAAAGATCAAAAATAGTGTATAGGTACTCCACCAAAACAAATTAAATATACACTAACCTGTCTCTCAATAACGTATTTGATGATTGGAGAGCCACCATCATCCTGTGGCGTCTTCCAAGAAACCACACAAGACGTTTGGAACACCTCAGACACCTCCACGTCTTGAGGAGGCGTGGGTACGCTTTGCATGTTGATGTGGACATCCTTAGTATCCTCACCCTGGGCGTTGGACAGCTTAATCTGGTATTTGCCAGTGCCTTCTCTGGTAGGCTTTTTAATCTTGAAGAGGATTTTGTCTTGCTCAACAACTGCCTCAACTTCTTTGACAGGAAGAGCTTTTCCATCCTTGAACAGTTTCGCCTCAATTGGCGTTTGACGGGTGCCAGTAACTACAGAAATGATATTATTTTTATTAGTCTTAAAAAATCCAGTAATTGAGAAGTATTTTTTGAATAACATTACAATTTCTTACCTTTATAAGGCACCTCGATAACGAAAGGCTGTCCAGCTGGTCCGTTAAACTCATCCGGACATTCGATGGCTGGTTTTGATTCACCTTTCTTGACGGTGAGCTTACAAGACGAACTCAGTTTGCCAGATTCGCATAAGATCTCGCCATCATCTTCCATCTCCAGTTTGTTGAAGATGAGCTGGTGTTTACCACCGCCCAGGTTTTTGATTTCGATTCTGAAATGAAAATTTTTACAGAAAATTTTACGTTAATTCGAACACGATATACTCTCTCAGAAATTAAAGATTTTACTCGCAAACTGATCATCCATCCTAAGTTTTATCAGTTATCATATAGACTGCTCACCTATCGCTGGGAACAATAGGCTGTCCATTGAAAGACCATACAGCCTCCGCGGTCTGGTCCTGAAGTTCCACCTCCAGTACGACCTTGTCCCTCTCAATTGCTTCGGTATCCTTCAACTTTTTGTTGAAGCGATTTGAGTCTGGAATAAAAGTCACATGGATTAGATATATCATTCAATTTTAGTCCACTTCACTTCGACGCGTTTTAGTTATGCATACTAAACTTCCTTCCACATCTTTGTCTTGACTGCATATTTTGAATGAACAAATTTAACTGAATTTCATTAACTTTAAAAAAAAATTGACTTTACTACATGAATCTTCAATAACCTGAATTATTATGCAGATACTTACAATTGACGATAAGTTCGCAAGCAGTCTCATCAGCGTTGCTGACACACTTGAAGTTGCCAGCGTCTGTCACTTTAGCATCCTTAATCACTACCTTGCGTTTGCGACCTTCCTTTACTATCGAGATTCGCTTGTCAGGTTTCAATGGTTCGTCATTCTTGAACCTGAGAAAAGTAAAAAATCGGATCTATATTCTTTGTCGTTTCATCTCAGATGTAAAACGTCCGCTGTTAAACATAGGGTTTAATTCAGTATAATTTCCAAACACTCGCATCCAGCACCTTCTTGTAAGCTTCACTAAATGAACAGATCTCTTGGTAAAGGAGAATTAAACGCTATTAAGCCTTCTACAAAATTGATTTTTGCAATTTATATATTCATGTTTTATATTATTTGCTTTAGGTTTATTCAGTTCATTCGAATTCATTTCTATTCAATATACTTCAACATTGCTTTACTTTTACTTTATACTTTTATTAAACTTTTTTTTATTTCATTTATATAATATGATCATTTACAAGTATTGTCTTTCCGGTTTTCATGCTGCTATGTTAGTCCGTACAACTGTTTCTTTAGTTTATGTTAAAGACCAATTTTACGTTTACCGCTATTATTTGAATTTATGAAGGGAAATGTACACAATATACATACCATTTAACATCACCACCAGCGTCATCCAATTCGCACAGCAATGTGATGGTGTCCTTCTCGATTGCTTGCTGCGACTTGAGCACTTTGGTAAACTTGTAGGGATATTCTAGAAAACATTAGATTATTGTTAGAGGTTTATTGTCCAAACAAGAATAACCCGAGGCTTAGTTTGTTCATTATATTACAATTTATTCACTCACCGATAATTTTAACTTGAGTCGAAGTTTGAGTCTTCTCAAGTTGTTTCTCTATTCTGCAGGTATATTTACCCGTATCTTCCAATTTCGAATTCTTAATAATTAGCCTGCATACACCTGACAAGTCCTTGGAGATTGAGAACTCCTCGCCATCTTCCAATTTAGTGTCTCCTTTCCACCAAGAAACTATAGCTAAACTGTTCGAGACAGCACATTCTAGAACGGTCTCGTGCTTGGTGTAGCCATTGATACTCTTCTTAAGGTGCTTAGTGAAACTGTACACTGGATCTGGCTCGTCTACTTGCAGGAAAGCGGTACTGGTAATTCCACCGATCTCAATTGTGATTTTGCCAGTGTCTTCGACCTTAGGGTTCATAATGATCAGCTTGTACGAGTCTTGCTCGTTTGTCATCTTGTATTTAGATCCTGGGAAACATTCCTGTAGAAAATTAAATGAAGGTGAGTTGGTAAAATTTTCAGATCGTTAAATTTTTTTTATTAAAAAGATTTTATTACTCACATCCTTACGGAACAGCCATTTCGGTTTAGCATTCGGCTTCGTGAAGACAGCTTCGAACACAACCTTCTTATCTTTGCCTTCCTTTGCGAATTGATCTACGAGGGGTTTTAAGAATGATTCTTGTTTCTGAAAAATAATGTCCAGTGCAATTAATATACCTGTTCTGTCATAATTATGATATACGGTGCAGTACAAAAATGTGGAAAGGTGCTCCTCATACAAAAAGTTGAGTGCTAACCAAGAAAGTCGAAGTCCCAGCGGGCACTCAGATGCAAAGTAACGAAAACATATAAAAATCTAATGCACAGTGTATTTTGACACAATACAGATTCTTCAGCAGTAGACTCCAAATGTACAATAAAATAGGTACTATTTGAGACGTCTAATAATCAGGAGACTATTAGATTGTCTGTCTGTACTATCTCCAAATGCACTGTGTCTTTGTCTATAATATCCGAGGCGTTAGATTTATCAGCCGTCCTTCCATCAACTCACATAACTTCAAAATCCATGCTACTGTACATAAATTTATTTTCAAATTTGGATTTTCATTTTGTTGTAAATCTACATTCTTTTTCTTTTTCCACTTAGGTATTTAGATACCATAGCAATCAAAAATGATGAATTCACTATAGAAAAGAGAGATTAAAAGATATACATTTTTTAACAAATTCGAATTCATCATTTTTGTTTTCATAATACATCTAGATTTTATAGAGTCTAAAGACATCGAAGGTGCAATATATTTGTCAATTTGTGCTTTGTGCTGTTCTTGAAGATGTGTTCAGAGAGCTTGAGCCAGAAGATTGAAGAGTAGAAGATACCACAGTGGTGCTTGGTGGTCTAAAGATTGTACAAGAGGTGACGACGCTGCTGCAGAATTGATAGAGTTTAGCAAAACTAGCGCTAAAGATTTGCATTGATCTGGGGAATTTTGTATATAGTATTTAGGTTGAAAAGCTTTCCAGAAAGGTTTCAATATATTTATTTCAATACAAAATCTTTTTGTCTAATTTTGCTACGTAATCCAACAGTATCTGTGGATGCACGTGAAACAACTAATTGCTTTCGTGATACGCAAGATGCTATGTGCTCCGTGACTAGGCTTCAAGTTGCTCTTATGGTGTCAAACCTCGTTTTTTTTGAACGAGTGCAGCACTGGCCAATCGGGGATCAGTTCTGCCAATGACGGTCTTCTATTATGGGATCTCTACAAAATATCCACACTGCCTTAGATACCCTTCAAGGACATCTCGCTCATTGTTAATACGAATCTTAGGATATATGTACTAAAATAACTAAAGGTATTATTTCTTATGCTATGTTAAAAACTAGTGTAGTTTATATTATAGTAAAGCAACATAAACGGGACAACGATTACAATGAGCTACATGTAAATTAAGACGGGTACAAAACAAATATTCAGTAATCAAATAAAATTCCAAAATCCGCAAACACCGAATGCATCAGCTGAAATTAATGATGAATTAATGAGCACAGAGAAACATAATTTTAATAATGACGTGACAGAAGCCCCATAATCCGACGTCAAAGAGAAACCTGCAAAACAAGTACGATGGACAACAACCCAAAAGAGACAATAGTCACCAAAGTCATTCCACTTACATTCCCTGTAAATCATATCCAAGTTAAAGAAACGTGAAGTGGTGATAGGTACAGAAAACATTGTGCTAGTTATTTTTAGAAATTAATTATTATACATTCTTTTATTTAGATCGCTCGCAAACTAACGTTTACAATTTGGAAAAATAATACCAACTACATCTACTTACCTTCTACAATACCTCTTATACAAATTAACATAAAAATTGTCGTACTTGGCGATATACTAATCAATTTATTGGAAACGTTAGTTTAAGAGGATAGATTTAGTTCAGTCATTTATTTATCAGTTTAAGTCATTCCTTTATTTAGAGAGGGAATAACCGTCCTTTTAAAACAATGACGATAAAAATGTATACTTTAATTCTTTTTTTTTGTCACTTTTTATTCTGTGTTTAGTAAATAGTGTTTAGAAAGGATGATATATTCCCTTTTTTTAACCGTCCTTTTTATCGAACCTTTATTTTGACAGCCTCCATCAATTCGGGCCAGTCTGGTATTATTTCACAGAGGGACATACGTCTCCTCTTTTCATAAATTTCCTAGAATTCATAATATTTATGTTACATAACTTGCTTTTAAGGTGCAGTTTATGAACTTCAGTAAGCCATATCAAAGCGTAATACGGAGAGAGAAATAAAGCGATATTAATTTTAAGCTTCAATGTTTAGGAAATACAATAATGAAATTTTTATTGATATGAATATTATGTACGAATATATTATGTAAGTAGAATGTATAAATTTTGAATTTAGCCCGTTTAACGCTAGGTTAGAAATGGGTTAGGTAGGTCTCAATAATAAAGGACAAGTATAAGTTGATACTAGTAAGTACTAACTCGAAACAAATTAATAATCTTCCTGAAGAACCACCCTGCCATGTTCACAGTGAAAACAATCGTATCAAATTCAGTTATTTTAGCAAAAAAAGTTTTATTTACGTTTCCGTTCATGACAATAACAAACACTGACAAAACTTGACAAGTCGTTTTGGACAAAATCATAGATTAAATGCTTTTCAATAAAATACAATCTTTCCATAAAATCTCAATACCATAAAGTAATATTTTAGTTCTAAGCCATAGAAGTTTGTACTTTAAGATAGATGAGTTAAAAACTCCTTATCTGAATAAAAAAAAGCAATGAATTTTTAGTATTAGAAAATCTTTTTAATTTGAGAAAATCACTGTGCAAAATGTGTAACTCAGTAATTTGTGATTCACACCGTTCATCCACATGGCTTGTTTGAGTCTATGAAGGTGTCCCTTATCGAGTTGTACACCAAAGTTATGATCCTTTTTTAAATTAATGCCTTGAGTTTGAGTGCGTTTAGCAGTTCCTCACTTGAAATTAAGCGAAGATGCTGTCGAGAAGGTATGACGCAAGCTCAAAGAGTGCTTGTCCCATATCGATGGTGCCTGTATGGTGCCTGACCACTTTCTTTGGCATACTTATATAATTAATGTTAATCCCAGTTTGGCCGAAAATCTTTCATGTATTTATGACAATATCACTGAACGAAACAAGTGACCAATCATTGAAATGCAAGATGGAATGAACAATGATACTATGTTTTAAAATACGAGGGACCTTAAACCAGGACCAATTTGATGAACTCCTGCGTCTGTGTGCTGGGAATCTGTAAATCTCGACACCCTCTGAGACTACCACAATGTAGCCTTCGTCTTCGAAATACCCCGTCTCTAAGCCCTATGGACCAATGATGCATACGATGTTTAACTGATTTAGGATCTTAAACTACTATTAAAGCATGATAATATATTACAGGGTGTAATAGAAGTGTGTGACAATACTTCAAGGTTGGCTTTTACCTATAAAACTGAACAACTTTTGTTCTACAACTTTGTTGAAATCGCAAAAAAATTTTTGGACTTTTCATACAAACTTGGTTCGCCAGCTGATCGATTTGTATGAAAAATCCAAACAAAATTTTGCGATTTCAACAAAGTTGTAGAACCAAAGTTGTTCAATTTGATGGGTAAAAGCCAACCTTGAAGTATTGTCACACACTTCTGTTACACCCTGTATAATCAATGCAACAGAAAGAGATGACTATCTTGCATACTCGCAAAGTATTACAAGTGATAAATGTACAAGAAATAAATAACACTAGACAGTTGACATTAAGCCCGATGGAGTTGTCCAATATATTTATAGGTTACTATTATAGACCACAAGACAATATTGAAGTTACAAACACAGTCAGCTTTCCTGCCAAAAATATGATATTTCCGTTTTGAATGCTTGTCTCTCAAGGCTCGTTTACTAAAGAACCATTAGAAAATAGATATCGTAACCCAATTTTGTCTTGCGTCAAGTTTTGAAAAGTTTATTTTAAGGCAACTTTTATTTTTATATCACCACTTTTAGATTTTCATTACAAGTCAGACGATGTAATTTTTGATTTCAGATTTCATCACTATGAATAAAATCTGTTCGATTCTTACCTTTTCGACTTTCTTTAGCGGTGGTATTGGTTTCTCCACTTCCTTGAGGTCACCCCAGTCTGGGTCCTCCTTCTTCTCTCCCCACTTAGCGTACTTCCTTTTCTTTAACATGGCACGGAAGTCCATGCCACTGGCGTCTGTTAATGTTGAACGATTTTCAAAAAAATAAATTGGCAGTTTTTGTCACTATATTATTTTCAATATAGACTTTCTTCAGTCTATTTTATATGAGTTTTAATCAATCAGAAGTTTTGTCAAGGTTTTACAGCTAAATTCATTGACTTGTGTCTATTTATTTTCCCAAAAGACCATTTCAGATCCGAAAACTTGAAAACTTTCTTTTTTTCACTTTCTTTTAAGTCTGTGTTCAGAACAACAACTATTAAAATTTGACTACTTAGGTATATAATGTTACACCATCAACCAACTCACCAGAGACATAAAGCTGCATCTCAGCCGAGTCCTCGCCATGGATGTTACTGACGACTACCTTGTATTTCCCTTCATCATTCGGTTTGACCTTCCTCATACACAGGGTGATCAGGCCGGTTTCGCCATCCGTGACAAACTTGAAACGGCCACCCTCGATAATTTCGGTAACACCCTTATAGAATTTAAAGGTAGGGGGCGGGTTACCCTCCACTTGCACCGTGAGGTAGCCGGTCTGATCTGTTACGAAAAATTGTGGTCAAAATTTAAGGCCAAAAAATCTGTATTTGTTTAATGAGACGGTAAAAAAATCAATATTTGTCATCACATTAACGTTGACTACAGAATATAAATTCTACCAGTGTAACTATTATGTAGTCTATGCTTCTATTTTATTCTTTCTTATCTTTCTAACCAAAAACCTTACCTTCCACAGCGGAGTAGCTCTCTTGTACATCCACGATGACCGGTGGCCCCTCATTGCCGAGTGGCTTCAGAGGCACTGAAGGCTTGTTAATCAGATCCTCCAGGTCCTGGATGGAAGGTCTCCTCGCGTCCGAAGACTTTCGGCGCTACATAATCAAGGTCATGTCAGAATTTGATAGTGGCAGCATTGGGAAGATTAATCACGGTCAGCAAACACAAAAGGTCAGTTACTGTATTTTATTTTTGCAAATATAAATAAAGTCTAACAAAACTAGTTTCGCTATTTAAAACTGGATTTTCTTCACATGAAATTTAAAAACTTTCCCCAAGTAACCCATAGCCAGTTTGATTTAATAAATATACGTTAAGCTTTTCTCTAGTAAGTAGATCAGCTCATCAGCCAACTTAGTGAATGAAGTTAGTACTTTATCGCAACCTGTTTATGGATTTCTTGGGGAAAATTGTTTAGATTCACGAGCAGAAATCGCAGTTAAAATAGCTTAACTGATTTGTTACACTTTATTGTAATGTTAGTTACTTCGAAATAATTAGATAAGTTTCAAAATATAACCCTCAGGAGCTTTGTTATTTATAGCAAAATTTTGGTTTTATATTTTCAAAATCTTATCAACTTTATTTTTTTGTTGGGAATAATATTTAAAATAGTTAATTGAATAAAACTAAAATACCAATAACTCAAAAAGTCATCGAAATATCTTTAAAGTTTTTACCTACCTGACCTGAATCTAAAATCAAATTGGAATATTTAATGTAAATATACTTCTAATCTTCTTTGTAAAACTAGCCGTCTCGGCGTCGTCGTCGAGGTATACAAATTTTACATACAATCGAAAGACAGAAGACTTAATTGAATTAGGATGTTTTAAAATATAATAAAATATTTTATTTATTGCATCTTTTGCAATCTATAATAAAATGTTATGCTTAATTATTTTTTTAATCTACTACATCTGAAGCTTAATAGAACAAATATAGCAGACTTCGATGAAACTCTAAGTCTTATTCCACTGTGTCGATACTAAGATGAATGTAAGCCAAGTATCAGTGCGAAGCTCTGGACTTCCTGATCCTGATTTATTGAACAGCTAATGTTAGACACAAATTATGACAATGGTAAATCATTAAATGTTAATATTTGGATCAAATTTTATTAATCCGATAGTTATTCATATTAAGGTTAGTTACAGTTTAGTAAAATTTGTTTTGAAGAAATTTAAACTGGAAATTATTGACATATTACAATATACACATGGTAAAATTAAAATCGTGCACAAAATTTTAAGGACAGACCTAAGGAAAATTAAGTAATAACTATTCCACGAATTACTCTTTAATAACATCACTGAAATCGATAAAATTGATTAGCTTATTGAGAAATTGTATGTAATTTTGGTACATGATTTCAACTTCCCCTGTAATTTGTTTACTACTTACGCAAATGAAAAGATAAGATAAAGGTAAAGGGATGAGGTAGAGTCATATACATCAGCTTAGAAATGTTTTTGACAATCATTATATTTTTTTGTTTTTATCATTAGTTAATAAGCAATGAAGATCAGCGAGACAAACTTTACTGAAGCGATGACTGTTTTAGGTTTTCTTAGGAAGGTGCTGTTTCTTAACGTCATCAGATCCCAAATGAGGAAATCCGTAGAACCGATACGATAGTTCATACAATAAGTAAGTAAATTAAAGCAGCAATACGCATTCCAGATACACATACGTAGGTCGCAGAAGAAAAATTCTTGATTAGCGACCGCAGGTCTGAAATATAGTGCAGGACGACCCACCACCAAATGGAATTATGAACTAGCCAGGCCTGGAGGAAGCCATTGTTGGAGGCATGTTGATCAAACCTGTACTAAGAGATGACGATGTGCCTGTTTTCAACAGGGCACTTTTTGATCGGATATGATGATAGTGATAATGATGATGATAACCGTGTTAGAAAGTTTACGTCTTAAAGCTTGACTGACGGGGTTCCCTACGTGAAATCGAAACCTATTAGTGCGAAACTTGTTACTGCGAACATTAATAATATCTCTTTAAACTTTCAAGATATCGTATCGAAGGATATCGTTGTTGTATTTATTCTTCTAGATTGTATTAATTTCTTAATTTATTATTGAGAAAATTGTTATTTTGAATTCAACTGTATTTCGCACTACCCACGCTTATAAATTTTAAATCTAATTAAACATTTTATATTAAACCTGGCTACAGCACTGGAACGACAGAATAATTAATAAGTATTAACCGCACTAATATCGGATTGCCCTTGGCAATGTTTAGTTAATAAGCTGGCTGAATAATTGAGCATATCTTTATCAATTGCATAAATTTGTATGTGACAAAGTGTGAAATTTGTCTAGGCACCGCGTCGGTGCGGTGGGAATTATTAGTAACCAGGTGTTACGTACTGAGGTAACGTCTGTGATATTGATACGTATACTGTCGTTTAGCAAAATGCAAAGTATTTGTGAGCGAAATTCTTCCCTGAACTTGAACCCTCATTAAACTGATTAAATTTTTGTTAAACTATTTTTAAATTCGATACAAATTTGATCATCTGAGCAGCGTGTATATGAAATATGAATCCGCATAATATATATGAAATATAAATATGAATTGTCTATTTGGTACGATCAGAAGAGTTGTAGAACAAATGAACACCTAAGAAGTTCCAGTTGTAAAAAATAACTATTTTTGTAAGCTCTTACTTTTTTATTTGTAAATACATTTTACATAATAATAAGCCTGTGAAATGATGTAAAATATATAACAGGACTGTTACAGACGCATTTTACAGTCATAGTTCAACTATTTATTCACTTCCTTAAGGTAATTCTATAATAGGTACATAATGCTATGAACATTGTGTTCAGTCAGACGCAGGTAAACCATTGACTGAAAACCAGTGACATTGTTTTAAACTTTACTTTTTCAATTTTATAATTTTATACTGTTAATTACTGGATTATTATTGACATTATTATTATATAACATTATCATATTAAATGAATTGTATTGCCTGCTTGATGTGTATTTTCACTTGTGCCTTTATTTGTGCCTTGAAAAGGCTATTTGTAATTATTTTAAAACCTTTTATACACATACTGTGAGCTTAAAATTACAAATAAAATATGAATAAACGATATGAACCTGCGTCTGAACAATAATTTCAGTCAGTAAATCAGTTAATAGAAGTACTAAGTATGTTATGTTATGTAAATGTTAATAGAAGTACGTTATGTAGTGAATTTTGTAGATATGTGGTAGGGTAGAAAGTGTCTTACTTTTTTACATGGAATAGCAATACGAGTAGATTAGGGTGGACTTCTACTCATGAAATTACATTTTTTTCTACGACTTTTCTCAAATCGCAAAAAAATGATTTTCCAGACAAAGTTTTTGAATCATGATTTTTTGATGTACGGATGTGAACATATCCCGGTTATTATTATCATCAAGAATAATCCAGGCTTTTATCGGGTTAAACGTGATAGCTATTGTTTTACCATTGAATTTAAAAAAAAAAACGAAAATAAATGTTTAAGTCTGCATAAAAATTGATCGTCGAATTGACCATTTTTCTATGGAGAGTGTAACATAAAATGGTAGAACAAAAGTTAATTAAAAATCACCTATATGAAAAGTCCATGTTTTTACGATTTCAGCCAAGTAGGACTAAGTTGTTCATTTTCATGCAAAGAAGTATTGCTTCACGTTTTTGTTATAGTCTGTATAATGCTAATATATTTTATTAAAACAATAACTATAATATTTCCTGGCGATATAATGAAGGAAGTTCTAGATTTCGATGACTTCTTGGATAAGAATTGTAACATGTCCTACGTTTTCAGTACTTACCGCTTCATCTTTTGATTTTGTTTTGGCTGGCGGTTTTTTTGGTGCCGCCGTAGCCATTTTATTAAATTATTTTAAGTATTGTGCCACAAAACAAACGAAAATATATTTTTCCACTTAAAATACTATTACCATTTTAAATCACACTCTAGTTAAGTATATCACATTTCTATCATTTGCTGAAATTAATCTTTGTTTTAATCGCGGTTTATTTCTACAAACAGTTGCCACCATTACTTTTATTACTTTTAATTTTAGTTGCTTCCATTTTTTTTTATTATCAAATACCTTTATATTTTTAAGTGTTACACTCGAACTCGAAAATTTGGTAATCACTATAAATATATTTTTATGGTCGTAATAGTTTTCGATTCTAGTTTTCGTAGTCGTTCCATCTAAAAATGGGCGCGTATGTCAAAAGACTGAAGAAGGGTTGTGGGGCATGATCTCAGACGCAATTGGGTTGAGGTGGGGGGTGTTCTAGAGCTATTTGTGACCAGTACAAATCAGAAGACCATTTCAATTAATTATTAGATTAAGGTGAGCTATCCGTGTTGTGGTCTTGAACATCACACTTAATTAATGTGCGAAAATATACACAGTCAATATCGGATATCGTTTCCTCTCTTACTATTTTAACTCTGGTTGTAATGTTAGCTACCTTTATTTATACCACATCCGATATGTGTACATTGATGATCTTTTTAAATCTCTGATCTCAGATTACATTTTCGACACCATCACCTTGGCTTGACCAAAAATCTCTCCGCATCATAAACATTAGACCATTGCATTGACGTATAGAAGAATTGTTTTCTGTTTGCTGCCAACGACTCATGTCTTAAAAGAACGATCTGAGACCAATGTCTCGATTATGTGAGAACGAGGAGTTGCGCAAGGAGATGGAAAGATTGATTGGCTTTGCGTATGCAGTTATACCGAGCGATTGTCATCACTGGCAGCTTGCGCCCGCGTTGCTCCCTGCATTGCCGTCGAGCCGACAAATTCTGTCCTACAGATTGATGACAGCTCTGTTGTTTGATTTTTATCTTCGTCATTGATTGCGACTCTATGTTTAGCTTCATACAATGGTTGTTATCTGTTCTTAGATTTTTCATTGCTTCTATTAATTACTCTTGAATGATCTATTTGTTGCATTATGTCTTCCGTTGTGTGTTTTGTGTCTGTTATGAAATGTTTCCGCTGATATAGATTCTTGTATTAATGTACTAGATAAAATCACGGTGAATCATATGCACTTAATA
Source organism: Coleophora deauratella (assembly GCA_958295455.1). NCBI lineage: Eukaryota > Metazoa > Arthropoda > Insecta > Lepidoptera > Coleophoridae > Coleophora > Coleophora deauratella. The sequence continues at coordinate 7,085,802 of OY282413.1, read as the reverse complement.
AATGACTACCTTATATTTTAGTGTATAATATGCTTTTTTTTATACTCGTCATCGTTTTCCTCTGTTCATGATTGAGAAATACATTTCGTGTCAATAAGTCACTCATCGGTACTTACTATTCTTAGATCAACCTTCGGTTTATTGCTGACATAATTTATAGCATCATCATTGTCGCGGTTAATTATTATAGAAACAGTAACGTCATGGCTGTCAATTTCGGTTAGTCTTGTTGACGGCTCATTGACCAGACTGTTGTCTTCAAGATCACTGTGATCGAACTCTGCTTAGTATTCTGCCAATACGTTGAGATAAGATACATGTAAACTGTAAGTCAGTGTAAGTGTCTTTTGTGTGTGATTTATATTGTAGTTTTGATCTCAGATTTTATAGGTACTGCATATTTGCACAAAAATATGATGTATTTAGTGTATTTAGTTAGATCGGGGTTTCGAGGTTTGTATCTTGTATCATGTCCTAATACATAGAAAGCTGAATAATTGAGTAATTATTCTTTTCAGTAATATTTTGTCTATCCATAAGTCATAGTGACTGGCAAGCGGACATTGTTAGGGGTGAAAACATTTCAAGAGCGGTCTTAGTACTTGGCCTAATTCCTGAAGTCATATTTATAATAAGGACTATCAATCATAAGTGTCGCTGTCGTTAGCTAGCGGTTCGTTTACAGGCAAGCCAACCAGCGCATGTGCATCGTATTGAACAGGTGCTAGTAATATGCATTATCTTAATGGATCATTGGTTATACTATTACTTATATTGTTATTTTTATCAGTCTTTGTTCCTTTTGTCGTATACAGAGACTTACTCTTATATTCGAAGTTATAGGTGCAAACTACTATGTGATCGCCTTTTCTTGGGTATATGCTTACCTCGAAACCTTGGTGGTTGTATATTTAGTGAGTCTGTTTCCTTAGGTAGTGTTCCTTTAAAGTGCATGTCATACAATGTATTTGTTTTGCACACAAACACTGTTAACAGTTCAAGTATTTGTTCGTGGGTTGTCGTGGCATTTCTTATCATCATTGCCATTTTATGCGTCATAGTTTCATACTTTTGGCTACAAGACTAACTCTCTTCTGATATAAATAGATCAATTATTTATTTCTGAACGGCTTCCGTATCTATTTCCAATGGACTTGATTTATAGTGATTGAATGGGACGAATTTAGATTTTGCATTGTTTAGTTATGTGTTCATAATAAAAACTTGTTTTGAATTAACTAGGGTGTATGTTATTTTATCATCGTTTCAAACTGTTCATACATTATTTAAAAATGATAAATCTACTCTAATGGTTTCTTTAGTAAGGAATGTATAATATTTTCATTTGTTTGTGACACTATTTTAAGTTCGTCAATGATTATATTTAACATTTTAAGTAAGTCATTTTCTAAAAATCATTGACAAACTTCAGCTCTTTATTTATTTACAGAGGTATAATTAGTAAGTACAAAGGTGCTGATTTGTTATTTCATGCATTGGACTGTGCATTTTTTTGTAAAATTAATTTAAATAAAAATCTAAAATATAGACAGTTATTTTCGTCTGTCATGCAAGATTTGCGCGAGAAATTGAAGCGTGAGGTAAGCTTTTTATTTACATGCATTTATTGACATGCATTTTCATGCATCATTATTTGGGTTGTTTTTAAAGTTAGTAAGATAAGAAATTAATTTGCACTAAATTTATATTTCACTAAACAATGAAGTATTTTAATTTTCTTGGCAGTCATAAAGTCAGTCGTAATTTGTATTTTAACGATTGACTTATAAACCAGTTTCACAGTAATATAAAGTAATAATAAATTATCCACTTTACAGTAAACACTGAAAATTCTATGTTAGCCACGTAACTATTCTTTTTTAAACATATAACTAAACATATAAATTTCTAAACATATATCTGCCACACATGGTATACCTCTTCTGCCAGTTCACCCGGCCTGGCTCGTTTCTTTTTTGGAAAAGAAATAAAATTTTTAGTATTAACATTCTCTGTTAATGTGTGCATGAACTATAAAAGTATTATGTTGAATTATTTGTGGAAAAAAGTTACTGTGCAGTACGTTAAATCGGTAAGTATTTTGTGCAGTGTATAATGCTTCGTGTTCATGATAAATGTGTAAACGTTAACAAAAAGTGTATAAATTTTTAAATGATATAATAATTAAAAAAAAATACAAGTAGATAATATAAAAAAGGGTATTTTTAGTGTGAACAGTGTACCTATGCTAGTAACATTGATGCTAATGTCATTATTAGCCTAGGTACACATTATATACAGGGTGTAACAAAATTGCTGTAGGACCCGTTAACTAGGGATTCTACTCATCGTACTGAACAACTTTTGTTCTACGTTGTTCAGTTTTATTTTGCGATTTGAGCAAAGTTTGCAAAAAAAATTGGACTCTCCATACAAAAATGGCAAAACAGATAATCAATTTGTATGGAGAGGCCAAAAATTTTTTTGCAATTTGAGCAAAGTCGTAGAACAAAACTTGTTCAGTACAATGAGTAGAACCTCAGTTAACTGGTCCTACACCAATTTTGTTACACTCTGTATATTTCATTATAATTTGTGTACTTTCTAAAATTATGAGTACTTGTTACTTGTGATAAAGTGGTTGTGTTTTGTGCATAGAAATCGTTAAAATTAGTAAATAAAAATAAATAAATAATTGGTTACTTTGTTCTTGTAAAACTAAAACTACATTCTGGTTATTGGAAATTGGGAAACTGAAAACTAAAGCCATTCTAATAGTCACTAAGAAGCATTGCTTTCAATTGAACTAAGTTTAAAATAACCGTCACAATTTTATTTCGAAATTTTATTTATTCTGTTTTTATTATAAAATTACTTCCTAGTTCTATTGAAAGCTATATAATTCAAATATTTTGCTCCAGCGTTTCAGTACTGTTTTCACCGCTGGTCGCGAAAGCGGCAGCTATTTTATTTATTTGTATATAATAAAGAACATCTAAATAAAAAAAATAGTTATAAAAGTAAAGAGTGAAACAGATATAGTGGAAAGTGGCCAGGTAACATCTATTCTAAATCGGCATAAGTATGGAATACATAAAATTAATTAGGTAGTAGTGGATGAACTGGAGCCATCTTATGGCAAGTTCATAAAATATATATATATTTTTTAATAAATATAGAAAGGGGTTCAAACTGTCATCAAGGATGATGAAACTATAAATATAAATGAGGATTATAAAATTTATATACTATCCAAGAATGGTGATAATGTACTGTATTCTGAAGTCAGTATGCTTGTGTTCAATATAAAAGTAATAAGTAATAATAAAAAAGACAAAATGCTTTGCAAAAGCGAATAGCGTCCACCTAAAACGTCCAGACCCAATCTCACCTTTTTCTCGTCTATTACTTCGCCGGGACGTAATTTGGTGACCTGTTGTTAAAAAATATCGATAATAACCCCTTGCGTATCTTTGTCGTGACCTATTTTCTCTGCTGCCGAACCTGGAGCACCTACATCCCTATTTTTAGTGCTTATTATTATTGGTGCAATATTCTGGCGTGTGCAAATATTAGGAACGTTATAGTTTGCCAAGTACCCATGTTAATTGTTAGTGTCCGTATCCAGGAGCCCGATGCGAGAGTGAGTTGAGTAGCCTCCGCACACCATAACTAGTTAAAGTCCTGATACTTCTGACTTTGAACGAATTTCATCTCAAACTTTAATTACTTTGTGTGCGTGACGTGCCAATAAAGCTGTGCAATTTGTAATAATGTGCGTCACAAGTATGTGCAATTTAGCTTCTGTGCTTTAGACGACAAAACGCTTTGTAGATAATATTCCAATACTGGATATTCACACACAAGTGTAGGTAATATAATAATTAATGTAATACGATACAGCATGTGATTATCCAGAGAATATAATATCAGTATTTGTGACCGCGGCAGATGCATTGCTTTTACAGAAAATAGTTAAGTCCTCATCACGGCAATATAACGGACAGCATTCACGATAACTTTCAACATGTTTTCTTTTACCTTCTTCTCTTCGATCACCTCACCAGGTCTTAGTTTTCTATTATCCTGTGGATTACGTTTTTTACCGTTTTTAGTAACTTTTCACACAAAACGAAAAATATCTGTGTATCTGACAATACCTAGTGTCTAGTCTAGAAGCAGGGAAAGAAGGGTTCTAAGCTAAATCCAAATTCCAATCTTCTAATTTAAATATGACTAATTCACTCATTGTGTTTCTAATAAAGCATCATCTTCCAGGCATGTTCTTACATGGGAGACACTGAAGGGTGTTATGGGTTCGGCTTGAGAGAATAGGGTATCTAAACTACACAGAGGTAAAAATAATACGTGGGGACATATAAAGTAGGTATGTAGATGCAATCATCAAAGCAAATGAAAAAAATAATCTGATTCAATCATATTTGTAAACAATTAATTAAAATATACAAAAATGATTACAACTAGTTGATTTAGACATGTTTGATGTTTACAACTAAAACATGAAAATACACGTATTATTCTAAAGGTACATTCGGACAGCACAAATAAATAGAACAATACGAGTACGGATAGCAAAATAAATCCATACCTTACTTATCATCATGTTTAAAAATAAATCATCAAATGTAGTTTTGAAATTATTTTCAGCAATAAATGAAATATTACGTACCTCATCGCTGATGATGAGCGAAGGGCGTCTACCCATCTCCTCGGGAGGAGGGATGAGGGAGCCACGTCTGCCCACAGGTACACCAGGTACCAGAGAGGGTTTCCGAAGCTCAGGTTTGGGAGATTTCTCTCTGATGACCTCGATTTTAGGCGCTGCCAGTTTGTCTTCTGGCGCCTTGATCTCGGGTACTTTTGGTGTTGGCTAGAAAAAAAAACTCTATATAAGAACTAATACTACCGACATTGCATCGCAGATTAATCAAACTGAGATTTGTCCGACGGTTCCATGTATTGGATGATCTTCTTAGACATGCATTAAGTATAATCATAGGTACTTGTATATTAAGTATAAGCAAACAATGGGGTATGATTAATAGTGGACGTCTTCTGGCTTTATACTTAAATTTTCAATTCTTGGCTTGTCTTTGTTCATGTAATATGTAGTAACTATATAAACTGTCTAATAATTGTACTTCACGTGCATATTAGTTTGATGAAGAGACTTACCTTGTCTTTCTCTGGTTTATCTCTTTGTGTTGGAGTGGGTGATATTTTTTCATATTTTTCAAGATCTGGTCTCTCATAATCTGCAATTTCTGGCAAGTCCTCTGCCTTCTTTTTGACAGACGTAACTTTAGCTTTCTTTACTTCTTCTTCCACTTTTTCTTCCTTGATCGCAACTTTCTGTAATATCAAACCATGTTAATATTGCCTAAACAGTTATATTATCACTCTTATTCTTTTACCTTCTTTAATTATTTTTAGTTTCTATGGAATACGAAAAAATCTGTTGAACCACAAAAGTGTAGATCATCTTACAGATAACTTACACCTACTAAGGTCTTTTCAACATTATTCAGTACTAAACAGTAAAAAACTCGTGTATTTTGTTATTAAAAATAAAATGAATCTTCGGTGCCGTTCTCTGTATTTTAAAATATTTTTGTACAAAGTTATCGAAAGAAATAAAATAAATTAAATATATGTAACATACATTACCAATTTTTCCAAAAGGGCAGAGCTTCTTTATTAAAAATAACACAGGTTTTAAAAAAATACGTATTACAGAATAAGACAACATTGATGAAGATAAGATTAAGGTGAAGAGATAGGTAGATAAGTTAAAAGCCAAGGCACATGCAAGAGAGAAGTTTCAAAAGTATTAATGGGGTAATTTCTTGGTGTTTTTTGTTGTTTAAAAAATAATATAAATAATAAATTATATACATAAAATATGTTGTGAGAAACAAACTACAGTGCTGAAACAAATTTACATTTATCTAATACAATATATAAAAAAAATATATCAATGGCTTACGAGCGCATCGAAAAATATAAACTGTTGCTTAACATAAGCCATTGATAAAACAATTTTTACTTATTTCAGATATTGTGCATCTAACTACAATACAAAATAAGTTCCGAGATACTGTGCAAAATTTGTGCAGTGCTACATAACATTACTTTGTGACAAGCAATGTGAAAACTTGCGCAAATAAGTGCATATTTCGGTGCTACTACAGTTACATTTGGGTTAACGTCTAGTTCAGACATCGATACCTCCTCTGGTGACTGAGGCTCAATTATAGTAGGCTGTGGCATTCCTAATGGTGCTGCCTTATCATCTTTCCTCTCTGTCTCAGCCTAAAGAATAATAATAATTAATGGCGACCTTACGAAAAGTGTTTTTGTGTTCTCTCTTGTGAACATGCAAGTTTAAAATGTGCAATTGCAAACGTGATCGTGCCAATGAAATTGTGTGTACTGTGCATGGTGTGCTACTCGTATGGATGTGCTTTTTCCAGTGTCTTCTGTATTATTTTCTATGATGTTTTTTGTGTGAAACTTAATCAGTGTGCGTTTATGTGTTGAGTGTATGATATGTGTTTGTGTGTACCTGGGGAGAGCGTGGTATTCTCCACGGCACAGTTGTGTCTTTGGTGTCTGTGAGTACAGGTTTGTGTTTGTCATCGATTTCTGGGATTGGTTTCGCCTGAGTATAAAATGTGTAAGCTTAATAAACGAATCTCTATTCATCTACATTTAAATAATAAAAGCGTGTTATACCTGTAGTACCTCATCTGGTTCAGGTGCCTCTATCACTGGTACCTGGTGGAATTTAACCTTTGCCTTAGACTTGTCTTTAAATTTTAAAAATCATTGTAAATTAATTTAAATAAATTTTAATACCTCAATGCTAGCTGCAAGCACAGATTGTTTAGGCTTATCATTTCCTTTTGGTTCCTCTATTCTAGGTATTTCATTGGCCTTTACGTCCGGTTCCTAATGAAATATATTAAATGTAAATAAATGTTTTTAATTCTCATCTCAAGGCGTCAATAAAAAAAAAATTACCTCTACAGATGATGTTTTCCTAACTGTATAGATAGGAGGCAGATCATCTTCATCCTAGGAATAGTTTTTCATAGGTTAATATGAATCATTATCAAACCCAACATACATAGTATTATAATTTAAAAAATCATTAATTTCTCTTCTCTTACGTATCATAGAAACTATATAAATTAATAGGTGGTTAAGTCATAATTTATTTACCATACTAGATACTCGTCTTTTGTTTATATCGAACGGTGACTGTATTGGTTTAGTAACAGTTTTGGGAAGAATTAGAAGGTCCTTATCCTCATTCTGCCATATTTCTTCTACATCCATGTCGGTTACCTAAGCAAAATTATGACAAGCATTAGTGAAAGTTTCTTTGTTGTTACTAACTATGTTTACTAGACCTTTTCTTATAATACTGTGTAAACCATAATATGCTAACAACCCATATCTCTTCCCATACATCAGAAAGGTTAGGCCATACTCCGCACACGGGGGCCAAGTCCGGATTGGTTAAACCGTGATATAGTATGTTGATATTTGTAAATGGGAGTAAGAGTATGTAAGGTGTATTTTTTATTTAACACATCTATGACAAGCCCTTTTTTCAAATACATATCGTAACGTAAAATCGTATGTATGTATTAATTGTTCCACATTTAATTTAAAGTATGCTTTACTTGTAACTCATATGATTAAATAAGTATGTCTGTATCTCTACCATTTCAGATCTTTTTATTAGAATTATCGTAAGTGAGCAATAAAATATATTTTATGAGTATAGAACATTTACCTCACTAGGTTTACTTGGACGATGCTCTGGTATTTCTGAAGGTTTATCACCAGGAGTTTTCTTTTTGATATCGATCTTTTCAGTAATTTTAATTTCTTCCACCTTTTCCGTGTCCTACATAAACAGTAAATGAGTATAAAATATCAATTAAAAGAATGTTTATGACTGTTTGTTTATATCACCGATTCGCTATAACGCCTGCTTGGTTCTTTAGGTTTTCCAAAGTCGTTTTATTGTCAAGTTAATTTTGTTATCACCGAAACTACAAGCTGGAAGTTTTTAAATATTATAAAAATATGAGTAATGGGTGTGTGTATGTTTACCTGTGTGTCTGTTTCTGTAGGTTTCTTAGCTTTAGTTTTATCAGTAGGCTTATCACCAGATTTCTTTTTTTTAATTTCAGTTTTAGTAGTCTCAGTTTCCTCAGACTCTTCTACCTTTTCAGTTTCCTGTTTAAAACAATAATCTTATGATACTTATTCAATCGGCAAAAAATAATTCACGTTAATATTTTTCTATTTCACTATCTACCTCAGTATTACTTGGACGCCTTCGAGATTCCTTTGGTTTGGTGAGACATGTTTTACCATCAGGCTCCACTTTAGCCGTAGATTCCTACCAATCATATTTTGTTATTTACATCTTTTATAATTGTCTACATATAATATATAATAATGAAGTGAAGTGTCGTCTGTGTAGGTGTGTTATGAAAGTTGCGTGTGTGATGTATACCTGTGTGTCTGTTTTCGTAGGTCGCCAAGGTTTTATTTTATCGGAAGGCTTATCGCCTGTCTCCTGTGTTACCTGCTCCGTTACCTTCTTTATCTCATCCTATTCGTAAAACAGAAAATTATAAGTGTTGTGACTATATGTATAACAAAGTTCGCACAAGTGTTCTATGCATACAGTAGTGTAAGACACAATGTAGGTAGATAATTATTTACAAAAGAAATAGTATATACAGAAAAAATTAAACATAAGTAGAAATTTGAAAAAGTTGTCAAAACTGCATTTGAAACATATAGTTTATTATTTACTGAAATGAAATATTTATATACAAAAGAAAATAGACAAAATAGAAAAGACTTTGTCTTATTGGTCTTTGACGATAGATATAACATATTTTTGAAATATTTTAGACATGCATGAGAAATTAGGACGTGACTTACCTTGAGTTTGACTTGATCCATCTCATTTGATTCAGGCTCCTTGATGGTAGGCTAAAAGTTATTGGGATTATGAATAAGCATCATTGGGGGCTGCGTAAGTAATCAAATTGTCTGGGATATAGAGGAAAAGTCGGCATACTTTGTGAAATAAAATAATGTACTTTAAAAAAAATATGTTTTAAGCAGAAAAAATGCAAAAACGCGGGAAGGGGTCTAAAATTTTCTATGAAGCAGCAAATACAGGACTTATGAGTGTGGTTTTCAATAATTTTCAAATGTGTATATTTAACAACGTGGTGCATTTAATACCAATTGCAATAAGTATCCTTATAATTTTCGGCTTGATCGATGTATTTTAGGAAAAGAACACGCGAAGACGTTGCCAAAAATTGCATCTCCGTGCTACCAGTCATGTCGTGCGCGTTCTTCTATTCTTCTGGTAAGTTTTGATTGACAAATATGATTGGTACAGTTGTCGTTTGATCCTTATAAATTGTTAAAAACACTTACCCTTTGTCCAACTGATTTCTTAAGTGTCGTAACTTGTTGCTCTTCAGCAACTGATGAAATTGAGGATTTCCTGCTTTCAGCTGTCTCTTTTGTGAGCTATTGAGACAATAGATAATATAATTTGTTTAATTATGAAGTTCTTACGTTTTCATAAAAATCTTGAGTTTATTTTTAAGAAAATTTGTAAAATATGACCTATATCGTACTTTTCTATTTCACCTTTATTTAATTTCTTTTATTATTAATATTTAATTTTATTTTTATTATTTAAGTATGCATAACATTATTTCGATTTTAACTATTTTCCAAGAATTTTTCTCAAATTTACCTTTAGTGCTTTGTTTTCAGCAATCGAGCTCTTTCTGCTTTCAGTCTTGACTTCCTCCTTGGCCTGTAAAAAGAAGACAGTTTAATATTGTTTCTTAACTCTATTAACGATAGAACCATAAGCAATTTAAGCTTCCTTTTGTTTTTGTTTTCAATAATAGGCAACATTCAAGCACTGAACATCATCACTTATAGTTATACATATTCCTACCTCAGTTTGCATTGAGGTCCTTCGGCTGTCACTCTATCAAGAAACAATGAAACAAACAAAATGAATAAACAAAATCCAGGGTCAATTTTTCTAGGATCACGTTGCACAAAATTTTGATTACCTAGGTATATTATGGGAACATATTTACACTTGACTTAAAAATATTTTATGACTTAGACAAAATGGAATTGATTATATGGGATTAAATGGAATTAGATATTTGAATGTGACATTAACAAAACTAAATTATTTAAAAAACCATTTGTTTTTTGTGCATAGGTACATAATTCTACTGTGTAAATATGCAAACATATAAGTCATATAGTGCAATAGGGAGGTGCGTTCATTTTTGTATTTTCGAGGGTTCACACGAACTCATTAACTTCTACCTTTATCTCAATACGTTGTTGTTGTGCCATCATTGTCACCTGTTAATTTTGTGAGTTAAAAAATATTGTCGATTACATAAATAACTATGTATATAGAACACTGAAAAAGCTATAACAATAGTATAAAACTCTGTATCTGTATTTGCTTTGTAACTGACATATTGTTTCTATGCATTCAACTAATCCACTTCTTGGTTGTAAGGCGTATTCTAACTATTTCTAACTTATATCTTATATGTATTTATCAAATTAACAAGTTGCCATTATTAAACATTAATGGAAAAATACGTAAAATAATTAATCATTAACCCAGTGGTTTTGAATAAAATACCGGGTAATTTTGATTGATTTATATTTACCTTAGTAGTTTCTTCTTTTTGTTTCTTCTCCCGTACAGTGGGAGTTGGGGTGACCTTCTCGTATTTCTCAAGAACTGGCCTCTCATAGTCATCCTCGAAGTCCAGTTCATACTGTGGAGTTGGATATTTAAATTAACATCATCATTTTTATCAAATTTTACTTATAATCCTTCAAAATAGCTGATACTACCAATTAAAAAACTGAACAGCTTTCTCCTATAGGAAACTCAAAAGGCAAAAAGAGGTTCCGCTTCTCATACTAATTGATCAGTCGATTTAGTTATCCAACTTTATACCAATTAGACATTGGAAGCCAATAATTTAGCGAACTGAATATAAACTTTGAGGAATCTTTGGGGAAATAATATAAAAGTTTTATAAAGTGCCTTTTAAACCATTAGCTATTTCTGAAGGACTTTTATAAATAACTCTTCTTTTAAAGTTTAAACCAGAAAGCGTAGTGACGTCAATGTAGTATCTGGAAGATGAACTGCTTAAATTTTCAGCAAAGCATACTTACTTCGAAAACTGAAACACAAAACTTAGGACAAGCAAGAAAAACATGCGACCTTTGACCAGCTCAGCTTGATAAGCTAACGACGAGAAACGGTGCAAAGAAATCAACGAACCCATTGGATTACCGTGCGACTGCGCAATTATACTGTGCGATTCAACCAAAAGTGTGCTCGTTTGTTAAAAAGGACAAAAGTGTCGTTTTGTACAGAAATTTTATAGTGGTCAAGAAGAAACTTTGACAATACTAATTTGAAAACATTTTTACCCCTTCATCATTCTCTTTAGTACCAATTCCAGCCTGTTTGCTCTTTTCTGTGCTCTTCTTAACAGTTTTCTTTAGTTTTGGTTTCTCGAATTTACCGTCCTGTACTGTCAATGGCTCCTATAGAAGCAAGATGAGTATCAATGTAAATGAATATAATTAAATATAAGTGTTGTGCAAGTGTAGTTGATCAGCATTAGTGTGATTGTGCTCTTTAAAACCTTGAATAGAAAACCTAAAAGTAGTGATTTTAGAAAAGCATGCAAGGTCATTAGTGCCCAAAGAAGAATAACACAATCAGTCAATTTTACTATCTCAGCATAAGTTCTTATCAATATATTTTTTTATCGTTATTTAAAATGTTTACCCCATCGTCTTCTCCTTTGACGACAGCTGGTTTTTTGACCTTGAGTTGAGCAGCTTCTGAACCCTCCTAAGAAAATCAATTTAGATCATATTAAAAGAACTGTAATCTCTTTAAGAAGCTTAAAGCTGAGATAGAAAAATGAATCAATACCGTAGGTTTTTTCTTAGCAGGTGTTTTTTGGGTCAAAGATGCCTCTTCAGGGGCAGTTGTGCTGGTCTTTGTTTTGGGTTTGGAGATATTGACAGACTCCTCAGTGTCCTCGCCCTGTAGCCGCGGGTAAATAAACAAACATACAGTGCTGTACAATAAACATGTGGAAAAACAAAAAAAATATAAAGTGTAAAGTGAGTCAAGTGAAATATAGAGACGAGGAAAGAGTTATAGAGAAAGAATAAAGAAAATAGATAGGTAACAAGGTTTAAATTTGGTAAAAAACTACTTTCTAAAATATAAGTGTGTGTAAAAATATATGTGCTATATCAACTAAAAATAAGTGACGCTGAAAAACAGATTGAAGTGATTTGTGTTCAGTTCTACTTGGTGTTTCTATGATTAATTTACATAATTTTACCTTTCAAAGGTAATACCTTAACGAGAACTAAAAACCTCTTCGGTTTTGTTGGAGTTTTTATGTTTTTTGTATCGATAGCTCTCAATTTTGTCTGTGAATCATTTTTATTACTGAATAATTTGAAATGAAACTTAAAATGCTTCAAATTATATTTTGTCACTATTAAAGACATGTAACAAAACATCAACTTTTATGAAAATTACCTTCTTTTCCTTGTCTTTAGGCGTTGGTCTTTTAAGAGTTTTTTCCTCAACAATTTCTGGTTTCTTAACACTGAGCTTGGCTTCAGCCTCACCCTCCTGAAGTTGATTTAAATATTTTAACGATCCATATCAGACCAAAAATTAAAGTTTATCAAAAAGCGATATCGAATTGGCAATCGTGGAAAGCTTTATTAATAAGCAATTTATAAGAACAAACCGTGGGTTTGATTTCAGCTGGAGTCTTATGCGTTAGAGAGACGTCTTCAGGTTCCTGGCCAGGCTTAGCTGGTGTCTTCGGTTTGGACATACTGAAACTCTCGTCGACATCCATGGGCTGGGAGGGAAATTTATACATGGATTTTGTTTAACTTTCCCAACTTATTCATAGTTTGTGAAATTGTTTAAAAGAGCGTAATGTGGTTATCTCGAAATAAAAGTTATTTTTTATTTTACCATATTACTGCGACCTCAATGTGAGACCATTCTTCTTTTAAGCAATAATCTTAATATAATCTTATGTCATACCTCAGGCTTGTCTTTGTCTTTGACCGAACGACGTCTAGCAGTTGCTGTTGCCGAAGGTACTTCTTCTACAGGCTTTTTGTCGTCCTAACAAACATTTTTTCTCATTTCAATTAAGTAACAGTGGATTAAAGCAAAATTTACTATTTGAAGCAGTTGTGTGCTACAATTGTACCTTTTTCTTTTTCTCTAGAGGCGTTGGAGAAATTTTCTCGTATTTCTCTAATACTGGTCTCTCGTAATCGTCGATAAATTCTTCCTCCTGGACCTTTAAGATTATCAAAATAAATGTTTGAATATATGCAATAATAATATATGAAAGATTTTATCTCAGTTTACAAGGAAAGAAAAAAGTAAATGATAAGTTGATTCTTTTTCCAAAGTGGTGGTTTGAAAACCTTGTGTTGATTAAATTATTCAATTAATTACAAAAACTCTACACGTACGAGATTCCAAAAGACGCTGAAAAAATCTTTTTGCGTTGAAAAGACACAAAGCTAAAGCATTTTACAGCAGAAGCCATGCTATAGTTAACAGTTATTTATTTTTAATACTTTTATGTACTTGCCGACGATGTCGAGTAGCTTGCAATAGCTTATAACTGCTGAAAATAAACGCGAAGGAAATTGCGAAAAAAAAAAATATTTTTAACGTGAGTAAAACTGTGCTGTAGAATGAAATTTAGTGTACATATGAGAATAGAAGGCGCAAGAGTTTCAAAAACCTTAAGCCGCCTGAAAAGATGCTGTATCAAGTCAAATAGTGTTAATTTGTTGTAAAAATGTGCAGTGTAAGTTGTATGGTAACGTTCTGTACCTCGTTTTCTTTGAGTGAAGGCCGTTTTTTAGCTTCTGGTTCATCTTTTTTCTTTGGTTTAGCCTTTGGCTTTTCCTCTGGCTTTGGCTCCTCCTCCTAAATCACGTGAATTATATGTTATTATGTCCCTAAATTTGTATAATCAAAGTAAAATATATATATTTTAATTCATTATAATTATTAAATACCAGTAATATACCTTGTCTTTAGTAACAGGACGTTTCCTGAGAGATGGCATTTCTGGCTCAGCTTCTTTTTCTTTTGGCCTAATTTTGCCCTTCATCATTTCCGTTTCCTCCTATTATAAAAATTTTATTATTCGTTTTTTATCTATGAAATTGTATCATTTTTTTATTAAAGTTATAAATATAAGTTTTTGTTTACCTGTGTGTCACTAACTCGTCGTTTTTCTTTAGGAGTAGGAGTAACCTTTTCATATTTTTCTAATTCCGGCTTTTCATAATCATCGACTAATTCCGGAACATCCTAAGCGTAAAACAAATTTAATATAACTGTGTGTTTAAATTTAAATAAAAATCTCATCATCATTTTGAATTTCTTAAAGATTGTTTGTATATTTTTTTGTTTGAAATAAAAGCATAGCATTATAAGTAATAAACGAAAAAATCTACCTCAACGCCATTTTGTTTCTTAGTTCTTTCAGTAGGTGTTGGTGTCATTTTATCGTATTTTTCTAGTTCTGGACTTTCGTAGTCGTCCACGAACATTTTGTCTTCTGTCGGTTTTCTTGGTTCTTTTTTGGATTTTGCCTCCTGCGGCTTTTCCATTCGTTCTTCAGCTGGTTTAGTCGGTACTTTCGATAATTTGATATTTGATAATTCATCGACAGGTTCCTCTGCCTTAGGAATACCCTTCTTGATACTTAGACGTTTTGGCTTTTCTTCTTCAATCTAATAAGTGTGTTTATTTAAAATAAGGTCAAATAGTTATTTCGATTTTCAATTTATTAGGTGTACAAAAAAGTTCTGCCCGTTTCCAAAAGATGTCAACTTCTAAAAGACATTTATGTTTTAGTAAACGATTATTATACTAGAGTATACTGTTACTTGTAATCTACGCACACAATATATTTATTGGAAAATCAGAGCATCCTTAAGTAAAATAAAATATGGAAGTAGCATATTCGACATTATGAGTACCTACCTACTTTATGAGTTTTACCAAGGACACAGTGATGGTGAAGCTCATAGAACTATATGTTTGACTTACGGTGAAAGTATTATTGACGACAGCATGTGCCGGAAATAGTTTCGAGAGTTAAAAAACGGAGATTTCGATTTAGAAAATAAATCACGCTCTTACCGACTTCAGAAAGTCTTAAACTTAAACTGCAAGAGCTACTGGACCAAGACACTGCACAAACACAACAACAACTTGCAAAGACATTAGATGTAACCCAACAAGCTGTTTCTGAAAGACTGTGTGTTGGGGAAAATTAAAAGAAAGGGATGATGGGTCTCATTAAAGACGAGTTAGTATGTGTCTTTAATTGCTTTAAAGACTGAAAACAAAGAGTTTTTTGTGGAAACTATTTACATGGGATGAAAGATAGAGTTACTATGGAAATCCCAAAAGTAAAAAAAAAATTGGTAGATCCAGGACAGACGACAACATCAACACCAAAGCGCAACATTTACAGTGAAAAAGAGTGCTCTGTATTTGATAGGTTGAATGAGGTGTATTGTTTTACAAACATCTTAAATCATATGAAAGTATAACAAGCGCTGTACAATTACAACCTTTGCTTGAAAAAAAATCATGAAAACCGACCATGTTCTAGTCATGGCCGTCGACCAGTGATACTGCAGCATGACAATGCTCGGCCACATAGAAGTTCTGTGGTCACGAAAATTATAAATATTTTACCGCAGCCATCGTACTCGCCTGACATTGCACCATGCGACTACCACCTTTTTAAATCGTTACAAAACTACTTAGCGGAGCAGCAATTGCTAAATGAAGATGAAGAAAGAAAAGAAGTCGATGAATTCATAGCGTCGAAAGAACAAGACTTTTTTCTCGAAGGAATCAATGAGCTGCCTATACGTTGGCAGAACGTAGTAGAAGCTAATGGTCATTGAATTTAATAAGATTTGTACTTTGTTTCATTTTTATATAAATTTTATTTTGTTCAAAAACGGGTAGAACTTTTTTGTACACCTAACATTTAAAAATGTTAATTCAAAGTTTTCTTTTTTTACCTGTTCCTTGGGTTCTGGTTTTGGCTTTTTCTCTGGTGCAGGAGCAGCAATTGAAGGTTCTTCTTCGCTTTCGTATTCACTTTTTATACTTTCAGATACGGATGCACGTTTGCCCTAAACATTTAAATTTAAGTTTTATAGATTTAGAATTTATAATAGTATCATAAGTAAAGTGTCATGTTTGTAGTGTGATGTGTTTACCTTAGGTGTGTCATCCACTTTTGGTCTTTTTTCGAGTGGCGTCGGTGTGATCCGTTCATACTTCTCCAGTACTGGTCGCTCGTAATCGTCGACAAACTCGATTTCATCCTAGGTCCAAATAGATTTTAGCACATACATGTTATCACAACACACACAGCATATAAGTACAATAGTTATTACAATCTATTCACTAACAATTACATACATACAACATACTATTCAATATGTATAACATTTACAATAAAGAGCTATCCGGTATTTTTTGGATAGTTGTATTCAGGGTATAACAAAATTGGTATAGGACCGGTTAACTGCAGAATTTACGCATCATTTTAAACAACTTTTGTTCTGTGACTTTGCTAAATTCAGTGTTTTTCAACCTTTTTATTACCCGACCCCACAAGTTAAAAAAATCTTGCAAAATGTTAGTGATTTCAAAGACTACGTTTATAATTTTCTTCAATTAGAAAATGATTTGGTTATTAACGTCTCCATAGTAGAACCGCGTTTTAAGAAAATTGTTAAAAATAAACAGGCCTAGCCTTCTCACTGAAATTGTATTTTTTCATGGCAATGTAGGACCTACAAATACTTAGGCACTTTTTATTTTACCCGCGACCCCTTGAGAATTGCTTCGCGGCCCACCTGGGAGTTGCGACCCACAGGTTGGAAAACACTGGCTTACATTATAAAACAATATTTGCACTCTCCATACAAAAATGGCCAAATAATTTGTATGAAAAGTCCAACTTTTTTTGCGGTTTCAGCAAAGACGTATAACAAAAGTTGGTCACAATGATGAGTAGAATCCCCAGTTAACGGGTCCTACACCAATTTTGTTACACCCTGTATAATTTTAGATATCATCTTCCGATGATTTTTTCTAATAAGCGTTTACATTTGCAAATAAATAAAAAACATAAACATACTGTACTTACATCTTCCTTTTTGACAGTCGTCTTCTTTTTGACAACCTTCTTTTTCTCTTCAGTCTTCTTTGTGGCTGCTTTCTTTTCCTCGACAACTGGCTCCTCTTTTGGTTTGACAGGTTTGAGTTTTGGAACACCTTCAATCTTTGCTTCAGGTTCTGGCTCCTTTTTCTTTTTCTCAAGTTTCTCCAAAAGAGCCTTCTTTTCTTCTTCTGTCTTTGCCGTTTTCTTTTCAATGAGTTTTTTAGCTTCTTCAATTTCAGCCTCAGCTTTAATTTCTTCGTCTTGAGTTTTCTCAATTTTCTTGGTTTCGGTTTTCTTGCCTGTCACTTTAGATTCAGTTTTCTTGGCTTCGATACTAACCTCGTCTTCTTCTTGGTCAATCTTTACTTCTTCCTTTTTGGTTACCTTTTTGCCTGCTGTCTTCTTTTCTTCTACTATTTTCTCTCTCTCCTCTTCCACCTGCAATTTTTTTAAACTCTAGTTGAAGTTCTGGTTAGTTATTAGTTCGTATCTGGCCTCTATATATTTATATATTTATATTCCTTCACATACACGCTCTGTTGTATAGAGTTGTAGAGTATTTGCAAGATAAAAAGGTAAAGCCTTAAAATTCTTTTTAATTCTCAATTTAAATACCGTTTAGTATATTAGTCAATTAAACTGAATATAATTTACCTTCTGTCTTTCATCAATGTGGTTTTCTTCGATAATGGATTTTTCTTCCACTATCGACATCTCTTCTTCAGACTCCTCAATCACGGTCTTTTCTTCCTCTTCTTCCTCCTTTTCTTCTTCTTTTTTCTTTTTCTGTAACAAGTAATGTATCATTATTAAATATTATATTCTACTAAATACCATTCCTACTCAAATGGTTTTTACTCAACTATCATTTTATTTTAATATTTTAAATACTACATAATGTTACCTTTTCCTCGACCATCGTCAAATCAGCACTTGACTCATCTTCACCGAATTCGTTTTTAATAACCACTCTGTAGTTGGCGACATATTTTGATGACACTTTCCTAATGATGAGACGAGCGTTCGTGCCATCAAACGATGTATTCACTTCAGATGACTCGCGAAGAATCGTTGAGTTCTTGTACCAGGTGCAACGGCATGACTGGTCCGAAGTCTTGAGAACAGCAATAAACTCAGCTTCTTCGCCTTCTTTTTTGGCCTTAAATGAAAATAAATCAATGTTAAAAATTGTAAATTGTTAACTAAAATGGAAAATATTTAATGTAATTATTTTTTTTATATCGCTGAACCGTTGACTCAGCGCTGCTGATAAGCGTGGCGGGTTAACCAGTCAGTTAAACGGTTACATTGATTTAGACGGTCATAAGCTGATAGATTAGAGTGTTGATGGAATTTACCCGTATTCATTATTTTCCGTTTGACCGATACTGTACTTCGCTATATACGTTAAGCCGTAATTGCCAGATTCTATCACTACAAAGCAGCCGCGAGCGATGCTAACTGCAACACTAGGCTATCGACGTCTATCCTTAGTGATACGTACGTTTAAATTGTATCTCACGATAAAAAGATGAATCAGGTCTTATAAGTGGCTTAAAAAGTTCTGACACGTGGGACTGGGGTTGGCCCTTAGATATATACTACCTCCACCAACCCTGACTTGCAACCCCTATTAGAAGTATAACCTAACTTGTCCCATATAATATGAGAAAAGACACGTGCAAACTGCACAGCAAAGGGGCCCTTACTTATTGTTTGTCAACAATTTTATGTCATTATAAAGTAACCATAACTACTTACAATACTCCTGAAGTGTTTGATAATCTGTGGTTTGTCTCCTTTCTCTTCCGGGATTTCTGTGATTTCAACCTGTTGCGAAGTTGCCTCACCCTTCTCGTTTTTAGCAACAAGTTTGTATGATCCTCTATCTAGTTGTGAAACATTTGCAATTTCCAATTTGACAGTGAATTCGCCCTGAAAAAAATTTATCCATTTATGTAATGAGCTTAGTTTAGACTTCAGAAAAAATCAGGAGTGAGTATTCACGGAATGGAGAAACCTATCTCCACAACTGGACATCATCCGAATGATATGATCATCTATGAAAAATAAATATACTAAAATATAATACTTACTTCTCTGCTGGGCTCGATGAGTACTGTATGCCTCGAGTCCTCTTTCACCGCACTATTTTCCTTAAACCATGTGCATGCAGGTGCGAATTTACTTAATACTTTACATTCAACAATAACAGTCTTCTTCTTAACTATCTTAATGATCTTTGGTTTTTCTTTGATTACTGGAATGACTGTAAAAGAAAGTTACAATAATATTATGCCGGGCGCCCTTTCTGTAACAAAAACCTAACCACTTGAAACTATCGACTTACTTTCAATGTTGAGCGTAAGATTTGCATTGAGCTCTCCAAGTTCATTTTTAATATTGCATTTATACAATCCAGAGTCTTCAATACCAGGATCGACAAGTTCCAAGACAATTGTATAAATGTCTTCTTTAACTTCGATCCTGGTCTTTATTTTCGACGAGTCCCTGATTTCTTTACCCTCGTGGTACCACACTATCGTCGGTTTCGGGCTAGCTTTTACTTTACATCCCATCGTTACTAATTTTCCATTATCCATTGATGTGATTGTAGGTTTCTCAACAAATGTTGGACCTTCCCCTTCAGGTTCAGGCTCAGCCTCAATATTAAGATTCAAATTAGCGTTACTTTCGCCGTATTCATTTTTAACATGACAACGGTATGCGCCACCATCCGCTGCTGTTGGGTTCGACAAAAGCAAGACCAATTCGTATTTATCTTCTCCTAATTCATTTGTTTTCAGTTCGATTTTACTGCTAGCCTTAATGACGGTTGTGCCACGGTACCACGTCACTTCAGCCGCCGGCTTGGCTTTACAGACACAGCGCATTGTTATGAGTGTGCCGTCTTCGTTGGGAATGATTCGAGGTTTCTCAATGAATGATGGTGCGAAACCATTCTCGTCATCCCCACCTAAAGTAAGAAAAAAACTTTTTGTTAAATACGTTTCAAATTTTTCGTAGGTTCATGCAGCTTGAAAGCTCTAAGCTTTGCATGCGAATGCTACTGTATGCGTACCTATTTAAAATATATTATATACAAAGATATAAATTTAAGCCCGTTTACCTTGGAAGTTGAGAGCAATGTTAGCATTACTCTCACCGTACAGGTTAAAGGCATTACACCTATAATTGCCACCGTCCTCTCTAGTCGGACCTAGAATTTCTAGTGTTAAATTGAATGTGTCTTTAGCTATCGCTTTTCTAGACATCTTCATTTTGTTTCCATCCTTTATTTCTTTGTCTCCATGAAACCACGTTATGTCTGGGAGAGGATAAGCTTCTAATACACATTCCATAATGAGGACGTCCCCTTCTTGCCTAATAGTTGGCTTTTTGGGGAATCTCGGTGGTTTACCATCGGGAATTCTGTTAGAAAAATTCAAAAATTTAATACCATCCCTAATTGTCATAACCAAAATAAAAGTAATAAACAACTATGTTTCTTACTTCGGTTTATCCCCAGATTCGAAGTTCAAATTAATTTTTGCTACACCTTCACCGTGTTTGTTTTTCGCCACAGCTCTGTATTCGCCTTTGTCCGAATTCTCTACACCTATGATTTCTAATCGCGCTAAATGATATAAAGTTTGGTCCTCTTCTAATGATATTTTGTATCGACTACTTTCTTTTATTGCTTTCTTTCCGTGATACCTGAATAATTGATAATAATCATAATTATTTTTATCCGTATCTTTCATAATTATTTCATTCATATGTTGATCCTTACCATGCGACGGTTGGTTTCGGTTTGCCAACGCATCGACATTCGAATGTGATTTTAGTACCATCGTCCGATTGCCTGATAACGGGTCTCTCCGTGAATGTCGGTTTGATATGGTCCTCAGGCACGGGCGCTTCGTCGCCTGTTTCAGCAATTCACATGTCAATAACAACTTTACATTGTTTATCATTCACATGAAGATCTGCAGCTGCATTCACCACTTTTTATTTAAGATGTTTTCTTTTAATATCTCGTATATCGAATAAATCAGTCAGATCGGTATAAAGAGTTAATCGAGGGATGAATAAGTAAAAAAATAAATATAATAATGATAAATCGAATATATAAATAATAATTATATAAAATTTGGATTATTTGTGTACTTCTCTCAGTGAAACTTTCATTTCAAAAACAGTACGCATGACAGTTGCTTTTTTTATATTAGGTGTTATATTAAATGCGTATGCTGAAGCAAATCTCTAACTACAAAATATACGCAAGGGTAGTTAAGTTTTAGTAAGCATTGTGTCGTAGCATGTAGATTATAGCTATTAAAACATTTATAAACATAATAATAGTACAATAAATTTTGTGTGCAGTAAATATTATTAATGGTTTTGAAGAAAATAATGTTAAAGTAGTAGTGTATGTGTATCGTTGGGACGTGAAATATATCTGATAAATAAAAAATTATAACAAGAAAACATCTTAAATTTAAGAACATTGTTAAAATCACAGCCAATAACTTTATGTGTATTATGTAGAGTAATTGACAATTTGAAAAGGATTAGATGATAATTGTTCAAGCTTCCTACAGGATCTACGCTTACAACGCAACGACATAAGGTCTAGAACAGATAAGGGATTAGGTTCACACATTAAAACAAATGCTTAGGTTAATTTAACTGAAGCAACTTTTAGTAAAATTTAATTCAAAAAATTAAAAATCTTTATTGTTTATTCTTAATTCACTTAATATTTTTATCTACATATTTAAATTTTGAATAGTGTTGGTTTATTAAATACTTATTAAAAATAAAAACAAAATTAATATCTAAAAAAAAATATGATTGTGATATTGTGGATTCGATCAACCTTTTACTTGATTCGCTTGATGATATTACAATACTATACCCAATGGTGGTACTACCGTCAATACTAATAGTGGAGAAAGATAAAAGATAAATAAAACTCACTATCGAAGTTTAAGCTGATTGTGGCGTTGCTCTCGCCGAGCTCGTTCTTGGCGGTCACCCGGTACTTGCCCGCATCTTCTACGGTCACATTGTTTATCTCCAGCGAGGCATAGTACGATTTGCCGTCCTTGTTCACCGTCAACTAGGAGAAGAAAAGATAATGATTTCATAATTTAAAAATTGGAGAAAGGGTTGATGAAAAATATTAAGAAGGATTTAAAAATTTTGTGTAAGTAAATAATACGTGAGCTAATGGCTGATATCATTGATTACCACCCACGGTTAGGTAGTCCCGTCAACTAAGGAAAGAATAAGAATAATTCATAATGATAATTTCGTAATTTTCAGAAGAAAAAAGAGAAACGGTCGATGAAAAATATAAAGAAGGATTCACAAATTACGTGTAACTAAGTATAGCTAATGGCTGACACAATAAATTGTCTATCTTTTTAACGTTTTCTTCCAAGGTTAAGTAGTGAGCACTACTTAAAGTGTGATATAGTAAAGAAATACGTACTCAACAAAAAAAAACTCAAGAATTCATTATACTAGCTAAAGAACAAAACATAATTAAAATAAGTATAAGAAAAAAAAACAATAGGCAACTGTAATTATAGAAATATTTAGGTCAAAAGGTCGTCGTGCGAGACAGTTACCACCTGGCGTCGGTCCTAGCCAACTAAAATGGGGTCAAGGCCATCTCTAAGCACTGCAAAATTAGAGCACATTTCTAGCACTGCAGCGACATTTATTTTTGCTTTTGAGTTTTGCGTTGTCGTTACCAGCTCATTATTATAAATAATCTTTACTACATTTAATGAACCCAAACTCACTTTACTATTGTGTAAACCTCCTTCCCTATTGAGCTTTGCTTCTTCAATTACTTTGTTAGAAAACAGTTTTCAGCGTTTCTTTGTGATATGTTTTCTAATGTATGTCCTATTTTATTAACAATATTATAATCTGCATATTATATATTAAGCTCAAATTGCAATTCGACTGACTCGGTGGCTAAGTGGTTAGCGATCCTGACCTCTGATCTGAGAGTCGTGGGTTCGATCCCCACACAAGGCAAACTTTTCTATGATGAGCAGAATTGTTTGCTCTGAGTCTGGGTGTATAATATCTATATATGTATGTATTTAAATGTATATGTGTAGTATGTATATCATGTATGTATGCATATCAGTCTCTGGTTCCCAAGATATCCCAAGAATCCTAGTTTGGGGCCAAATGATCGTGTGTGATTTGTACCGGATATTATATGTTCGGATTTTACTTAGGTCCTCTGTGCTTTCGAGGCAGAGCACTGCTTTCGAGGTAATTTGGAGCAATCTTTACGTGATAAGGCATGTACTCTCCAAAATTATCCTCTGATCTAATATCCTCTACTATATCTACATAAGCCTGAACTTTATCCTCAAGATAGTATAATTTTCTTGGTGTTATATAACCAAGTAGCAGTAGACTTAGACTTTATCGTAAGAGTCAGCACTATAATCAAATTAGAATCAGTTTTTTAAGTTCTTCTTTGTGTCATTGATGAGTCTTTGTTTCAATTTAACCTGGTCTCGCTTTGTACGAATTTTCATTTAAGCTTAGTCCAGCTTACACTAGTAGAGTTATCACTTGTGTGTAGTTCGTTGAACATACCTTATGCCTCGAGCTGGGTGTGACCTCCTCGGTGTTGTGGAACCAGGCCACGCTGGGCACGGGCTCCGCCTCGATGCGGCACTCGAAGATGAGCCGCTTGCCATCGTCTTCCTGACGGATGGCTGGCTTGCGCGCGAACGTTGGTGCTTTACCGTCCACTTGTCTGGAAATGTCAAGAAATTCATTAGAAATATTGTTATACGACAACGAGGACAATACCCTACATGTTGTTTATTGCGCCGCACAATGACAGAGAGAACTATAGTGAAGATTAATATGAAACCGTCTGAGTAACAGAGAATAACAAGGGAGACAATGTTAGTGTGTGTGAATATTAAGTATTTCAGTGAACAAGTCGTCAAAGATATAGGTTAGAGCTGGTTGAAACTTTGGTTGAGAATTTGAAGGAAGTTTACGTTAATGACTTTGAATCAAAAAACTTTTAGGTTGAAACGTTTATTTTTCAGAATGTGTTTTTGTGTGTAGAGCTAAATTATACTTACTTCTGTTTATCTTCATCAGCAGCTGAAAAAGTAAAAAATTACATCGTTTAATACAAACAAACGTAACTAAAGGATGGCATAGTAGGTATGGTTTAAAAATATTAATTTAGTACAATATATACGAAAAGACAATAGATACAAATAACATTAGATACTACTAACATATAATTGATGAAGGTACCTTCAATAAACTAAGTCAACCTTAAAATCTATGTTATAAGATCTTCCGATTTAGATCGGATTTTTTTTTGAAAAATAGATTAGTATCACTATAATCCTATCTAAATGAAAAGTATTATTTCTTAGTCACATTCCGTTTCGAATTCGGACCTTTAGTTAATGTAAACATTAAACAAAACTTTTGCATCAAATTCGAAAGATCTCTTCGAAGATCAGCAAGACAGTTTAGTATAGCAGATCGTTGGGCCGAATGTTTATAATTTCAAGTATTTAGACAAATAGACGGAACGGTCTGGATACTGTGATAGACTAAGAATGAACCAAATTCCTGTATAT
Organism: Coleophora deauratella; assembly: GCA_958295455.1. Classification (NCBI taxonomy): domain Eukaryota; kingdom Metazoa; phylum Arthropoda; class Insecta; order Lepidoptera; family Coleophoridae; genus Coleophora; species Coleophora deauratella. The sequence goes on along the minus strand of OY282413.1, from coordinate 7,060,724 downwards.
GTCAGTAGAATTTAAGCGATATATCTTTTTTTAATGAGGTTAGCAAAATTAGTTGAAACTACGTATTTGTGCTGAACATTACTTATAAAACGAAAACACTTTCTCCAACAACCTATATTAAAAGCGATTATTAATTTTCTAAGAAGTCGGTCACTCTATGTATACGTATTACGTGTATTTGATTCATTACAAATAACATTGTACTTATTATAGTTTTCTTTCATCTAGAAATATCATAGGTACAGTAAGTTTATCTTTTAAATAATCATCAACGTCGTTTATTTTTACATTTGCATCATTTCACATGTCTTTTTAATCATCTTCCCGCCTCATTTGTTTCTTCTTGCCATCACTTCTTCCAAATTTATTTTCGTTACTCAACTCACTTTAAAATATTCGAAATGACTAAGCCCGATAAATACTCCTTTCGTCATCTTGTTTACTAAGTTTCAGTCTGCATTGTCGTCACGTACCATATCACACTGACACATAACTTCTGTAGCCTTACGTATCTTGGCTCAACCAAAGAGTGGGTTATCGTCCAATTGTCGGCCAACTTCGTTTTTTTCAGACACTGTCTCATTATTTTAAGCAGTGACTAATGAAATTATTTGTGAAAGGTATTTTCATTGGCCCAACATTGTGTTACGCTATGATGGTGTGACAGAAGTTTTGGATTACTTTCAAAAATGTACGAAATGTCGGTCAAGTCATTTTTGATTGCAGCAGGTGAGAGAAATGATGCAAAATTTTACAAAGGTGTTAAAATAAAATTCAATCGATATGTAAATTATGTTGTTCAGGAGAAATAAGCCCTTAATGGTGTTTTTACTAATAAAACATTGTTAGAAACTAGTATACTCACGGCTGAAGTTAAGGTTGATGGAAGCGGCCACCTCGCCCATCTTATTTTTAGCCTTAACTTTGTAGAGCCCCGCGTCCGTCTCGATCACATCGTCCAATTCCAGCACCACCAGGAATTTGTTGTTGGCGATGCTTTGGATCCTGTGGAGCAAAACAAGAGTATCAATAAGTATGCGATCATAAACTTCATAATTTCCTTTGTCATTTACAGTAAAAATGAAAACTGTTAAATCGTATTTCAAAACATAGCCCGGTATCAAATTTAAGTCGGTGTTTATATATGTATCTTTAAAATTTTACAATATCTCAAGTTTTTTTTATATCAAACACCCATTTGATTATAAAGTCTTATAAGAAATAAGTAAAAAAAGATATTACCTCTCAAAATGAGAATTTTAAAAGAGCCCTCTGACAATAAATTAATATATACTATTATATGAAAGAAATTAAACTACCTAAATCAATAAATAACGATGTTAAATATAACAGTCAAAGAAACGACAGAGTTCAAAGACTTTTTGTTATAGTAACCTTGATGAAACAATAGATGAATGAAGCCCTTCGCGCAGTAATGTTCAAGGTCATGAAATTGAAAATAGAAGATATAATAAGAAATTTAAAGTGGTCTTTATACTATGGAATTTGTAAATTCCGTGCGTTGTAGTGGTCATAATATGACATTTATAGGTATGTATAATATGGACATTGAAAGATACAGAAGTACCAATCTAGATAATAAATAAATAAAGAAAATTGATCCAAATCTTTATAAGAATACAAACTGTTAAGTACTTTCATCCTAAAATACTATGAAATAAAATAATAAGTAATAGCAAAGCGTAGGGCGCTACCAAGTTGCGAAGACGATGACATCCGCTTTTAAATCAGACCGAACACATCAAAGGAACTAGAAACAAATCGTAAAGCAGACCCAAGGTGATCGACCGAGCGTTGACCTAAAATCTAGATGACATGATACGGTGCCAACAGGGATTCTACTCCTAGATCTAGGGATAAGGTTTATGATGTGCTGTGTGAAACGCAACGTGTTGCTCCGTCAATATGTTTGTGTTCTACAGTAAAATTATTTTGATAAAACGCTGTAGATATGTGAAATTCTTGTGTTTTTTTTTTCTGGCCATGATGATATGCATGAGTTTTTCCATATTTGTGGTGTAGGGATAATGTACTTTATTGTTCATGAAGTACATCATTCCTAACTTACTTTATGTCAGTTGGCATAACTTCGGCCATATTTGCACTCTCACTCTGTATACGCAAGAACTACTGTCAATAATTATTGATTATTATTGACAGTAGTTCTTGCGTATACTACGGTCAATAATTATTGACAGTACAAATTAGCATAGGATATCAATTCTGATTTATTCCCATTGTTAACGTTCTTCGGGACAAAGTTGTTGACAAGAAGGCTAGCATTTTTAGCTTGCTTTATTCTAGTCATGAAGCAAACTAGCATTTTAGCATTTGCTACTTGTCAGCGAATAAAAATTACCCTATATATCGTTGCTTTCTTTAAAGAAACTAGTGAAACAGTATACCACACACAGACATCGTATCTCGTTTAATATTAAAGAAAAAGAATTATCTACAGGGTGTAAGGGACAGGTTTCCGAAAACTTTAAGGGCTTGCTCAGTAGACGAAACTGAACAACTTTCCACAATATTTTTTTTCAGGAAACGAAAAAATAATCGGCTTCTCCATACAAAATTATAAACTGGATTGGACAGTTTCTACGGAGAAGCCAATTATTTCTTTCATTTCCTGAAAAAAAATCTAGTGGAAAATTGTTCAGTTTCGTCTACTGAGCAAGCCCTTAAAGTTTTCTGTAACCTGTCCCTTACACCCTGTATAGTTCTTGCGTATAAAGTCACAATATTTGCAATAAATGGATAGGTTCCAAATGAACTAGGCCTGTCTTCGCAAATAGGTTACGGATCATTTGCAGTGTTTAATTGATATGCCACCAGCCATAGTGATATATCATCAATGCTTTATGAAGATAAATTGAATGAAAACTGGTACAAAAATGAAAAAGAAAGACTGTAGCATAGAATTTGAACTCGTATTCATAAAGAAAAACTAGTTTCTGAGTATTTTAAAATATCACTAGTGTTTAAGTTCATAACAATTTTTATTTTTGTAGGGTTCCGTACCTCAGAAAAAAAGGAACCCGTATAGGATCACTCATGTGTCTGTCTGTCTGTCCGTCTGCCACAGACAATTTTCTCCGAATCTACTAGGCCGATTAAGTTGAAACTTAGTACACATAAAGATTTCTGTGACCCGAATACGGACGTGTAACCTAAATAAATATTTTTTTACTGCAAGGAAAACTTTTGGTGGGCAAACCAAAAAAATAGAAAAAATATGCAATCTGTACCCTGTGATATACATGGTATAAAAAATTGGCGTAGGACCCGTTAACTGTGGATTCTACTCATCGTACTGAACAACTTTTGTTCTACGACTTTGCTCAAATCGCAAAAAAATTTATGGACTCTCCATACAAATTGATCATCACTCCACTCTTCCATTAATACAATAAATATTAGTATTTATGGAAGAGCAGAACCTTCTGCCACAAGTATTTTAATACACTTAAAAGAAGTTTCTTGCAATAGAATTAAGAGTGCTTGTGAGATACTGAAATAAACATTTTTTTTTATCTGTTTTGCCATTTTTGTATGGAGAGTCCAAATTTTTTCTGCGATTTGAGCAAAGTTGTAGAACAAAAGTTGTTCAGTACGATGAGTAGAATCCCCAGTTAACGTGCCCTACACCAGTTTTGTTACACCCTGTATAAAATGAAAGGGCAAGGGAAAAAAGTACTCACTTAAACTTAGTCCTGTTATCCTCCTTGAGAAGTTCATCGCTGCGGTACCAGCATATGTCTGGCTTGGGAGCGGCCAACAGCTGGCACTCGAAGACCAGCTTGTTGCCGTCATCCTCCTGGCGCAGCTGCGGCTTCTGCGTGAAGCTCGGCGCCAAGTCGTCTGTCACCCCCATCGTACTAGCTTTGGGACATCACGGAGGTGAAGACAGCTTCGGCCGGGGTGAGGCCTTCTACCTGTAGAATTCGACACCATAAGATGTTTGTGCTTTGCTAGCGACAGATACTGGCCACATCTTTTGTAATCGTGGACCCTAGTCGTAACCCTGAACAACTTTCTCTAAGGAACCAATTCAATCGGAGCGAAAAAATGGATTTTCCATACAAAGATGGCTATACAGCTCACTGATTTGTGTGAAAAGTCAAAAATTTTTTTTGCCCCAATTGAATTGGTTCCGTAAGGAACTTTCTCTAAAAAACTTGTTCAGTGTCATAAGCAGAGCCACAGTACATAGTTATAAAGACGTAATGGAGAGATACGTAAGCTGTCTTTGGTGTATGAGTATTCGTAGTAAGCAAAACAGTTACAAAAAAACGTGGTTAAGTAACACTTTTGAAAAATTTGTGGAATGAAGAGAGAAAATCTTATGAGACTAGTAAATTATTGGTAACGTAAATATGCGAAGCGAAAATTTTAGTACAAAAAATTTACGAGGTAGTTTGCACAATGTCGACAAAAATTATTATTATTATTTCTCAATATATTTGAAATGTTTGAACTCGATTCGATATGTATTTTTTTGTACATTTTCACATAAATTAGTTTATTGATACAGAAAGCAAATTACTTATCCGTAAAATGAGAAATATGTTAGAATGGAGTTTGAAGGATCTACGTTGCATATATTTTAGTAAATGTAAGTAAAATAAGGTAACCTATGAATATACTCGTATTGAACAAAAATACATTTGAATCTTCAACATTATGGTTAATTTGAAGCGCGACGTTTAGACAAATATTAAAACAGAAAGGAATGTAGAGAAAGTTTAAAAACAGTTCAACAACTATACCTATAATATCACCTAATCTCGGCCTAATCTAGGAATTATATCGCGGACTAAATGTTACTGTGGCTTCTACTCATGAATCTGAACAACTTTCTCTGAGGACCCAATTCAATCGGAGCCAAAAAACAATTTGGAGTTTCGATACAAAGTTTAGCTAACTTGGCTATTCAGCTCATCGATTTGTATGAAGATTCCAATTATTTTTTGCTCCAATTGAATTGGTTTCTTAGAGAAAGTTGATTTGTTTCATGAGCAGAAACCACAGTATTAAGTGCGCGATTTCAATGTCTCCCTGATACATAAACCATTTAAAAAAAAACAAAATCAAGATATATTTTTAAGTAGATGCTGAGCACATTATTTTAAATCGTAATTTTTTCTACTTAGTACAAATTTACCTAGCACAACACTATAACAATGCAACCTTGTACAAAGTTCCGCCTTTTTTGTATCCGCAGGGATACAATTTAACATACTGAGTCCATGCTGCATCCAGGCAAACAGATTAATGCCCACGATGTACAGAAATAAGGTTAGGTGTATGTGTATCACAAAGTAAACATCAAAACTACGGTTATTTTACCAGCACCTTATCTATCCGTAATAAAATACTCTAGTTTATAAGTTTCGTTTCAATCGGTTCAGTTATTATGGAGATTAATATGCATAAACGAATCTATTTTTTGACGATTTTATAATTTTACAAATCTTTCTACCTCAAATAGTTGTACTCTTGTGCTTCTCTGAAGCAATACCTGAGTACTGAGTATTTCTTTAACAAGTTACAAGAAAATCAACATACATGTATCTTAAAAATAAAAACAAAAGCATAGGTTGAGTTATTACTTCCTAAGTGAGGGAAAAACCCTGTATTTTAGGATAAGTAAAACGCTCTTCCCACCATTTATTTGACACAATTTAGATACATTGAGTGATCCAAATATTTTAAACAAACGATATATCTTAATTTCTATATACAGGGTGTAACAGAAATCTGTGACAATACTTTAAGGTTGGCTTTTACCCATCAAACTGAACAACTTTTGTTCTACAACTTTGTTGAAATCGCAAATTTTTTTTTGGACTTTTCATACAAATCTATCAGCTGGCGAACCAAGTTTGTATGAAAAATCCAAAATTTTTTTTGCGATTTCAACAAAGTTGTAGAACAAAAGTTGTTCAGTTTGATGGGTAAAAGCCAACCTTGAAGTATTGTCACACATTTCTGTTACACCCTGTATATAATATTATATCTAAATAAATTTTAATATTTTAATATTTAAGTCTAATTACATATACGAAATTTCTTTTTCCAAAAAAGTAAGAGAAATTAAATTTACGTTATTACATTTATGAGATCCTCCGTTTCCGAATATGTTTAGCATTCGATATTTTTTTCCTATTAAAGATTTTGTACATTAAGGGGAACCCTTTTGCTATCATTCTACCGATTTCACCCTCTTTCTAGCCATAGGTATATCACAAATATCTAACTCGTACCTAAATAGTAAGAATTACAGACGTCAAATTTTGTTAAGTATTTTGTGTAAATTATTTCTTCTGTAACCGAATACTGCATAATTCAGTCAAATTATTTTCAAGATATTCAAAAAAGTAGCAGAAATATTATTTCATTGTTTTAGAGCTAATTAAGTAAAGTGAAATACAATATTTAGTTTTTTTTAAATGAGGAGATAGAGGGTGCTCCACTGGTGTAGGCGCTTTGGCGGTGGAGAAAAGTAAGTATTGGCGGTGGTATTTGTCACAACCTAACTGGGGTAATGTACTCATCATACTGAACAACTTCTGTTTGATTTTTTTTATGAATTCACAAAAAAAAAGTTGGACTATCCATACAAAATGGAGATTCCAAAATTGTTTTCGAGTATTTCGGAAGGACTCTGTATTTTCAAAATATGGCTAACAGATGTTTAGTAGTTAAAAAACCTAAAATTTTTGCATATATCTTTGCAGTACCTACTTGCCAGTTATTACAAGCCGATTAATATAATTTATTTGGTTTGTACATGCTCTATCTGTACTGACGTTCGATCAAAAAATAGTAAACAAATTGCTACACAGGGCAACAACAACTAAAATATAACACGAACTTTGTAATATAAAAGCTAAAAATAATGTACATCCATCAAATTCAAAACTACTTGCTGAAAGGCATAAACGAGAATCAGAGAACGTATCAGATACAGTATCCGTTTCTGCAGCGCAAGAGCACTCAGATTCGAGTGACTCACGCGCCGGTCAGCGCCACCTACAGAGACAAGGTGAAGTGTAAGGGTCAACACATACTTGCTCAAGACGATTCACCTGTTACCTATCTACATCTCTTTTACTCCAAGCTTCTATGTAGAACGATAGAATGAGAAGTCTGCGCAGTAACGAAGATTTACATATGAATCGTTAGCGAGATCACTGCTTCTCCTTCTAACGTACCTGCTGAGTATTGGGGAGAAAGAGATGCAGATAGATAGAACATCAATCGCAGTGTCCACTGTGTCTTCACCCTTACAGTGTGGGTGCCTGAAAACTGTGTAAACGAAACGTCTCGATCTATTCCTGTAACTGCTGAAGGCCTCCTGAAACTCGCAGTTTCGGACGTCCACTTTTTATATACGCTTCCGATGGTTACCTAACACTGTTTTATTATGGGTTTTAATTACTGAAGTTTAGCTTATGAGCTGCGTTATGGAGCTTTAATTTTAAATTAACGTTCCAGAATTTGTGCATGATTGATTGGTTTTGAAAAAAGAATTAAAATTTTACGTAGCTTTAAATATTTTAATCAATAAAGATACAGATGAACTTCATGAAGAAGATAAAATAAATTAATATAATAACATACCAAAAGAAGAAAATATAGATGAAGACAATCCAATAGATTCACTGCACACAGAAGTTGAAACACAAACACAAAATATTCCAACTGAAGTACTAGTAAGTGGATATGATCGAGAACTTGACGAAGGTTATTCGAAACTGGATTCGTTAGAGAAATCGGGCGGTATTGTCGCCGGCGGCGGGACGCGTCGGGTCGTTTTCGAAATCGTAACTAAACTATGAAAATTTTGGCGGCGGGCCGAGGCGGGCGGTCGGTATGCGGTGCGCGTGGGCATAAGCTTGGGTTGGATAACGTGGACTCGTCATCGTGACGTACCGGTGCAGAGGTGTTTTCCGCTGAAGATAGAAGCTGATCTAACAATCATATGACTCTTAGACTATACACTTGCATTGAATTGAGTTCTGATCTGATCGAAAATGTTCAAAATATAAATGTTAAAAGTTTAATTATGTCTAAAAGAGTGACAAAGTTTTTCCAAAAAAGATGGTAGCCTATCAAAATACGTTAAAACTTTTAACTTTGAGAACCTAAGATAAAACCAAACTAAAAATTTTACTCCGACTATGTTCTATCAAAAAATGTGTAAGTCTAATCTGTTTAGTAGTTTTCGAGAAAATTGCGGGTATGTAAACGTACATTTTATGTACTTAACGACAAATACAGAAGCTTATTTTTTTAAGTCGCTTAAAGGTGTTTACTTGTGTGTGTGTGTTACTTTTTTCTGATAAGAAACATACAAACAGTAGGGTTTTATTTTATGGCACAGTATATACATTATTATGCATTTTCATGCAGTTATAATAGGTAATTATAACGCGTTATTTTGTTAAAGCGTCCGAGGTGCCATCTAGGGTAGCATTATTCTCACTCTGTACTTAATGACTGTCAAATATAAAGCACACTGCGCGCCTGTGAGTACGAAGATGGGTAAGATAGCTACCGTAACTTAAGAGGCATTCAAGGATTCTTTAAAGCCAAAATAGTTTTACAAGTTTTTAAGATTCCTTATCTTTACAATTCAGGATCCTAATGTTAGCATCATTGTCCTTATAATTAAGGTTCCTAATCTAAGGATCCTTAACCTTATAATGAAGGATTGATGAAGCATAACCCTTCTAGTGTTAAGGTGTTAGCCTCTTTCGATCACATGTGGTGTGATGTTATCCTGTTGATCAATGTTCCCACTCTTGCCTTGAAGATCGCTTACAGCGTTTGAGTTACGTGACTTCTAGCGAGTAGGGTTAATGGATGCTAATGTATCTTGGCAGGTGTGGAGATTAAATAAAATACGTGTTATTTCGCACGTTCTCAGAGTTTCTGAGATATTTTCATTGACACTGATATTTAAACACATACGAAAGTTGTCATGAAAATATCGTATTTAAAGTCCTCATAACAAGTACTCTTCCATTACAAAGTTAAAAATATAACAGTTTGATTCTAATAAAACTGAAATAAACGAAGAACAAAACGTAATGTATAAATGACATGATAATTTTGTATTGAGTTAACCTTTCAAAAACAGTGTAATGTAATCAAGTTTTGGTAATTTTACAACTAATGTAAATAAATTTAAAAATGTTTATCGTACAGTTACTACAGTTTCGCGTTACATGTATTCATTGTTCATTTTCGAGAAATTTGAATTATTATTTTGTGTGGGAGCTATCTGCTTGTAGGAAACCTTTAAAAGCATCCCGTAGTTATGTAAAAACGACATCGCTTATGTGTTTCTATTTTTTAGGTATTTTAGAAGAACCCTCTATATGCGTAAAAAGATGTACTCGTATACAAGTTCCAAGCGAGAAGAACTTCATATTTGGTAGATTTAAAAATAAATATACATATATCCTGCTACCTGCTTTCAATAAATAATGTTCGCATTCTCCTGGTATTTGGCGGTATAGGAGTAAAATGATGCAGAGCATTCGAATTGCAGATACCATGCAAATAACCAATAAAATATTCTAATATTCATATCATTAGTCTTCTGAAAACCTATTTGTCGTAAATTCACATGGACCATCAATATTCAATGCTCCATATCTTTAAACCCTGGCACAATTCTTAGTTCAAATCAAATGTAACTCCTAAATCTTCACGAACGGACTTCAAAATATAAAAGCAATTAAAAACATTTATGATTGATAGTGCAACACATTAAAATCATAATGAATGACAATGATGAAGGTGTTAGTTTATGATAGTAATAAATCTGCAGCCGCGCCAAATCACCAGCTTTCGGTTAACAGGTGACCTGGTCAATACAGTACACCTGTACCACAGAATCATTAACTCCTGGAATACAGGTTTTTCCCTAGTTTAGGAGTTAAGGTCGAAGTTTTGTACTTTTCTTTTTTGGAGATTTTATTCTAATATTTTAGAATATACATAAGTACCTACTCGCATACAGAATGAATACTCCCTGCCCCTTTCTAAAGGCGATCTTCTCCCTCCCCCCCTCCGGCAGGTGTGGTGACGGTTGTTTAACGCAAAGAAAAAACAAGGAAGAAAAAATTATGTAAGAATTACCGAACCTCATTTTCGGAAGGTGATCTCAAACATATGAAATACATTTTCAAAATAATCGTAGATTTCAGATCAGAGGAAGCCAAAGTCAAACACTAGATATAGAGCAAGCAAACAAACTAATAAGCCCACTCGACATGTTATTATTGAAACATCCGGAAGTCTAAGTTCTAGGAGTTGAAATAACGATTAAAACCATGTTAGTGTATACAAAAAGACTTACTGATAGAAATTTGAAGAACTAAATATATTTTAGTGGCACAATTTGATATATTTAAAGATTTCTATTTACAGTGTGTTACAAAAAAGTGTAGTATAACTTCTTCTTATCGTGTGGCACAATTGAACCGTATCCGTAACAATCGGTATGAAATTGCACGTAATTTTCGAAAAACGAATGGGTACATCGGCGTGGATATGAACCCGAGACCTCGGGTTAAGAAGTCGAAATCACTACCGTGAACCTACTGAAGTTTTTTTAAGGTGACAACTTGCAAAATAGAACAAACTCCAAGGACCCTGTGATAATAACGTAGATTCGTATTGTAAATGGAACTCCCATCACAATTTCGTTAAATCATCAATTGATCAATTCATGTGTTTGTTTTTTTTTTGACAAAATCCCGAAGCCATCAATGACGTGTAACAAAAATTGTTTTTTCCCAAAATTAGAAAGTCCTCGGCATTATCTCAGCTGATTGTAAATGATGATAACGCCGAAAGATGGAAGCCAGTTTACCAAGATTGTTTAAACTTATGAGTAGAAGCCATATATATAGTCTCATTTTTGTATCCTGTATATTTCTGCGGATAGTAATGTATAATAATAATAATGTGGGACAAATCACACACGGTCATCTGGCCCCAAACTAGGATTCCCTGTATCTTGGGAACCAGAGACTGATATACATACACATATACTTTTAAATACATACATATATAGATATAATACACCCAGACTCAGAGCAAACAAATCTGCTCATCACAGAAAAGTTTGCCCTGTGTGGGGATCGAATCCACGACTCTCGGATAAGAGGTCAGGATCGCTAACCACTTAGCCACCGAGTCAGTCTAGTGCTCTAGTAGTTCTTACTAAAGGACTACTTTACTAATCGGTACCTAATCATCTTCGATAGAGACTTCGCATTTTTGGAATCTTTCACGACACAAGGTAAGTTCGGTTATCAGGACTTTGCAGTTTGATTCCGACGCAATAAAGCATAAACTCTATAAACCATAAATATGGCAAATATTTTTTTTGCAGATAAGAATATGTAAAAGATAATAATATCAGGTTTTTTTGCGTCGAATGGTCCAGATCTTGCAGCTACAATATATATAGTACAGCGTTAAAATTGTATTTTTTCTGAAATCTCAAAGGATTTTAAGCTCTGGTATAAAGTTTTCAATTTCTGGTATCAAAAACCTACATCATCACAGATTTGAGTGAAAACTGATGTATTTACTAAACTCTCAACCAATCCGTTTGATTCGTTCGCTGGTTTCTTTCAGTTCGAACGGCGAAAAACACAGTCAGAAAATAACTCCACCTACAACCTGAATTCAGAGGACGCTGATGAACTCAATGATCACGAGTTTGTTTATACGTAAGTATAAATTATTTTGATACGGGTTTTAAGGGTGCGCTGAACAAAAAAAGTTTGGAAGAAATCGCTTTAAGTTATAAAACCGCCGACACTGTACCACTTTCTCCTAAAAGTAGTATAAAAATAAATAAACTATTATACTATTGTAATGTTATTGTTTTTGTTATTTTGTGTGTGTGTGTGTGTGTATGTAAAATTAAGAATATATCTATTTATCGTATCTATTAAAAAGTGATTCATAGTCTTGCGATAGTTTTTCAAACATTTACGCTATTTAAAATTTTCTTTATTTTATTTAAAAAAAAAACTATATTATCGATGTCGGTACTGATTTGTTTTAAAGAATCGACATTATTACCAAAATTGTTAAAAATATTCTTTTTTTTTGAAAATGACGTTTGAAAATATTACTTCTATTCAGCTTCAGAATTCAGCGAGCTTTCAGCCCGGCCCCGAGGGCATGTCCAAACAAATGGTCAATTACCGGCGCCGGCGGCGGCGCACCGTGACTTGGCAGTGGTTTCACTGTGGGTACGTCCATCGATCGGTTAGTTTAACTGGTAACTTTTTTAGTTAAATATGGAAGGCGCGCTGACAAAGTAAAAGAAGGTCAAACTGTTTCAGTTTACATCGTCATCATCAGCCGAATGACGTCCACTGCTGGACAGGGCTCCCTCAAGGATTTCCACACGGACCGGTCCTGCGCTGCCCGCATCCAGCGGCAAAAAAATAAAGCTACGGCTTCAGTTTACATAAAATGGAGCGTAAAATCACGTTTACACAAGGTGATTTTTGTAGCGAACTAGCTTCCGCCTGCGACTTCGTCTGCGTGGACTTCAGAATTGGGTCCAAAGATAAATAAAATGTTAAGGCAGCGCCATCTAGTGACAAAGTAAAAAATTAAGTTTTTAGCTATTCCTTCGGGGACCCTCGAGTTTCCCGGGATAAAAAGTATCCTATGTGTTAGCCCAGTGCTTCATCTGTCTGCCTACCAAATTTCATCCCAATCCGTTCAGTAGTTTCGGCGTGAAAGTGAAACAAACAAACAAACATCCATACTTTCGCATTTATTAGGTGCTTACCTATGAAATTGACGTTTAATTAAAAAAGTTCAAAGACAAAATTAATACAATAATTAAGGTTTTAAACCAACTAATTATTTTCAGAGTACCATTGGACATCTATACATATAATAAAACTGTAGAGGTCGAATGTCTGTACATAGAAAAAAAATGCTAAAAACTGAGTCAGGGGGATGTAAGAAGAGCAATAGAACAAATCCAGATTTTTTTCAATTTTTTTGTTTCTCTGTCTGTTTGTCTGTTTGTACGGGCTAATCTCCGAAACTGCTGGACTGATTTAAATGAAATTTTGCATGGTGGTACCTTATATCCCCGGTCAATATCTTAGATACTTTTCATTCCGGAAAATTAAAGAGTTCCCGCGGGATAGTTAAAACACTATAGTAATTTATACAGTTTAGTACACAACAACTTATGCACCTAATTTAGTAAAATTTGGCATGCTGATACCTTATATTGCCTGTCAAACAATGTGTATTATAAAATTTATGAATCCCATAAAAGTGACGGGTCCCGCGGGAAAGTAAAACATTACAAAAACAGTGTCTAGCATAGCGTCTTTCATCATCATCAAACTAATAAAACTTTAACGGGATCGATTACATGGAATATTTTTTGAAAATAATAACGGTAGGGGGGGAGGGGCATGTCTATCGATATAGAGACAAAAAAAAATTAATTTGGAATTTTTGTCTCTCTGTCTGTCTGTCTGTTCGCGCATCACGCAGAAACGGCTGGGCCGATTTTGACGAAACTTTGTACGATAATACTACGTAACCCGGAGTAATATCTTCGATACTTTTTATCCCGGAAAAGTCAAGGGTTCCCGAAGGAATGGCTAAAAACTGAAATTTTTGAATGCTGCAATACTCAATAACTATTAGTGCGATTTTATTCATATTTGGAATAATGATACCTTATGTCACGACTAAACACCTGGTAATTTTTAACCCGGTTGAATCGGTAAAAATATCAGTTGAATGAAATTAACAAAATTTCCTAAGGCAGGACTACTATTACAAATAAGCAGTCGATAGATGAAACTTTGTACAATTATACTACGTAAGCCGGAGTAACATATTAGATACTTTTTATCCCGGGAAATTTAAAATGGCTTCAACCAATAAGTCCACGCATACTCAAAAATATAATATACAGGGTGTAAAGTTTTTTGGACTTTTCATACAAACTTGGTTCGCCAGCTGATCGATTTGTATGAAAAGTCCAAAAAAAAATTTGCGATTTGAACAAAGTTGTAGAACAAAAGTTGTTCAGTTTGATGGGTAAAAGCCAACCTTGAAGTATTGTCACACACTTCTGTTACACTCTGTATATGCGTCTTGCGACTCCGCCTGGAGTCGTGGACTGTGAACGTGTTAAGGGTTCCCGGAGGAATGCATAAAAACTTTAATTCTTAAAAACCTTATTACCTACTCAAAAACTACGAAGCCGATTTTATTGTAATTTGGCATAATGATACTTTATCATTACTACTAAATATCCTACTAAATATTTTTCATCTTGGTTCATGAATGTTCCCACAGGACAACGACAACACCGTATCTCTCAATTTATTAAGATAAAACCCCAACTTTTTAAAAAGGCGTGTCGATTACGGTACTTTCGTATCAGTCGATACATACTATTGGTCCTGGAAATTCGAAGGGATCCCGAGGGAAAAGCTGGAAATTGTATCCTAACTATTAAGGTGAAACCTTTACTCTTAGGCGAATCAAAGGTATATTTAGTTAACATTTTTGACCCGGAATTGTCAAGGGCTGTCCCGAGGGAACTAACGGGATCCTCTTTTTAGATATGTTTATATAGTTTTACGGTGTAGGTAGCTGTAGAATATCGAAACTATACGTATAACGTAGTGAAGCTGAAATAAGCAAAGCAAACTACATTTGTAAATGGTATTTTTATTTCGTACCCAATTATTCAAGTGTAGGGCAATATTTATCAAGTGGTGTTATACAGGATGTTATAATGGCGTAGGCATTATCCTGGACCTGTTCTTCAACTTTTTCTTTAACTACCTAATATAGGTGGCTGAAAAACTTCTTAAGCTGGAGTTGGCACATCTTACCACTATCCAAACTTGGACCCTGTGTGTGGAGAATGACCTAACCTTCCCTAGCTATAAGAAGAGATCCATGCCCCAGTAGTGTTGGTTGTGAACATAAATTCTATGCAATTATATTTTCTTTTTCTTTTTCTTTCTCTGTATTTTCTTTTTTCTTTATCCTTTTTCTTTTTCTTTTTCTTACATTCGTTTTATTGTTTACTTAATTTTGTTATTTTCTTAATTCTAAAAAATAATTTAGCAAAACATATGAACTATTGTAAAAACCCCAACACTAACGCGTACGAAGTCGCGGGCACCAGCTAGTTTAGAAATAAAATAATGCTTGCTAAATGCACGTTGTCTGAATATTTTGAGAGCACAGTGGTGTAGAAACTGTAAAAATGGATTTTTTCGTCACTGAAAATTGCCATTTTTTCGTTAAAAAAATACTTTTTTATTATTTTTGAAGGCTACACTTATCCCAGCATGTTATTCGATACCATATGTATTTTTGAACATATTGTGCATAATATTTCACGATTTTCAGATAATTTCGATTTTTTTTTAGTAGAAAAAAATTTCCCAATTGACCTCTAAAAAAACTCCAATACAGTATTTAATGGAACCCTACTCAGTCAGTTTTTACATAAGAGACATGACATCACTAATTCATGAAAGACCTTGAATGTAGCTAGAAAATGATATATAATTTAATGGAAGTAAATTCATTTTTGGGGTAATATTATTCTGTTGAACTTTCAAAACTGAAACGCCAATTTCATAGGTAAGGACCTAATATAATATTAGTGAGATGAGATGAGATGTGCACATATCCATGTTCTATCTATCTTTTTTTAGTTCTGTGGCATCTCTTACAAGAGTTCTGCCAATGTCACGTCAATCATGGGAGTGACACTCCTCCTGATGTTCGTTTAAAAACTGGGTCAAATAAAGACTTTTTTTGTGTGAGGTCAAATGTGAAACGATCACATGCATTTGCATTTGAACGCTTGCCTCGAGCAGAATACTGTACTGGACGTAAAAAGACTTTATTATGATCATGAAATGCTTTTTAGTTTTCAAAATTATAGTATGGCCAGTACTTTTAATCGAAAGACTGCGCAACGTGGTGGTTCCATTATATTTTACAAAAATAATAGAAAGATTAAAGAACGAAAGGATGTTGTCAGTCTTTCGATTGAAAAAACTATCGAAATGTCCTGTGTGGAGTTGGAAACCCACATCATTATTTGCGTTTACAGACCCCCATATGATGACAACTTTGCTGGTTTCGAGTCGGTGATGGAGGATGCATTAGATTTAATAAGTAAAAGTAATAAATTGGTTGTAGTATGTGGTGATTTTAATGTTGATTTGCTTGAAAAGAAGTCTCTGACGACTAGAATAACTTGTCTATTCAAATCATTTGATTTAGATTTCATTTTTTTAGAACCAACGAGAAAAACGGAGACTTCTGCCATTTGTATAGATAATATATTTTGTAATTGTAATTTTGTAGAGAAAAAAGTAATTAATTGCTTGAAATCCGATCATAGTGGATTAATGGCTAGTTTTCCAACGAAATTAAATAAAGAGCAAATAATAGTTCAAACAAGACCTGTCACTGTCAACCGAATAGAACATTTTCAAAAGGTCTTAACTGAAAAGCTGCCCATACCAAATTTTGACAATCACGTTGAAGCTAATAGTTTTTACACAGATTTTTTTACAGTGCTGGACAGGGAATTTCAATCTATATTTAAAACTAAATCCATAGCAATAAACAACAAACTAAAATTTTTTGAATGGGCTACTGCAGGTATTCAAAAAAGTCGAAAAACTTTATTTGACCTATACGACATGAAAACTTATATATTTGACGAGAATTTTAAACATTCGTTTTATTGTTTACTTAATTTTGTTATTTTCTTAATTCTAAAAAATAATTTAGCAAAACATATGAACTATTGTAAAAACCCCAACACTAACGCGTACGAAGTCGCGGGCACCAGCTAGTTTAGAAATAAAATAATGCTTGCTAAATGCACGTTGTCTGAATATTTTGAGAGCACAGTGGTGTAGAAACTGTAAAAATGGATTTTTTCGTCACTGAAAATTGCCATTTTTTCGTTAAAAAAATACTTTTTTATTATTTTTGAAGGCTACACTTATCCCAGCATGTTATTCGATACCATATGTATTTTTTAACATATTGTGCATAATATTTCACGAGTACGTAAAAAAATATTCAAAAATTTTCAAACAGGTATGCCGCGCAGCTAAATCTAATTATTTATCCAGTAAAATCAAATTATCCGATAATAAAATAAAAACTGTTTGGAATATAATTAACAAAGAAACTGGGAAGGTTAAGCCTCGCGATAAAGAATTTGTCTTGCAAACAGATCACGGTAAAATAAAAACAAATGTTGAAGTAGCCAAAGAATTCGAAACTTATTTTACAAATATCCCACTAAAGACTACTGAAGCCCTGAAATCATCACCTAGAAATGCCAAAATATTGCTAGAAGAAAATGTCAGTACTTGCGATCAAAAATTCTCTTTTAAAGAAATTGAACCAGATACTATTGTCAAAACCTTTAAATCTCTTAAAGTGAAAAAAGCCGAGGACCTTTGGGGACTTTCAGTAAGTTTAATCGGAAATGTTATTGGTACTTTAGCTCCATATTTGGCTTGTCTTTTTAATATTAGCATTGATAATGGCATTTTTCCAGACCTCATGAAATTTAGTAAGGTCATACCCCTTTATAAGTCTGGCAACAAAACTGACCCGGGAAACTATAGACCAGTTTCTGTGTTACCCGTTCTTAGTAAAATTTTTGAAAAAGTAATGCTAAATCAATTGATACAACATTTTAACGATAATAACCTCCTGCATAACCAACAATTTGGTTTCACAAAAGGTCGGTGTACAACTGATGCAGGAGTAGCACTTATTCGCAATATCTATGATGCTTTTGAGGATTCACAGAATGCAATAGGAGTATTTTGTGATTTATCTAAAGCATTTGATTGTGTTGAACATCAAACACTACTAATGAAATTAAGGCATTACGGTGTAGAAGACGGGGCTCTCAGTCTTCTAAACTCATACCTTAGCAACCGAACACAAAAAGTTCAAATAAATGGCATCAATTCTTCCGGCTCTAAAGTGATAATGGGGGTACCCCAGGGATCAATATTAGGTCCTTTCCTTTTTCTTGCGTATATTAATGATTTGCCGTTTATGGTTCAAAATTTCGCAAATATAGTGTTGTTCGCAGATGATACTTCTCTTATTTTTAAAGTCGATAGAAAATCAAACAAAACTGATGAAGTAAACAACACTCTTTCAAAGATACTCAACTGGTTCACTGTAAACAATCTACTTTTAAATGCTAAAAAAACCAAATGTATAAAATTCGCATTACCAAACGTTAGAAATATTGACGCTAGTGTAATCATATGTAGATAGTAATGAATTGGAATTTGTCAATAGTACGGTTTTCCTCGGTATAACTTTAGATGCTACATTGCAATGAGGTCCACATATAGAAACTTTAGCGGGAAAGCTTAGTTCAGCTGCTTATGCCGTCAAAAAAATTAGGCAGTTAACAGATGTAGACACTGCACGGCTAGTATATTTTAGTTATTTCCACAGTATTATGTCTTACGGAATTTTACTTTGGGGACATGCAGCTGATATTGAAACTATTTTCGTTTTACAAAAAAGGGCAATCCGCGCAATCTATCAGATGCGATCCCGCGAGTCGTTGAGGGATAAGTTTAAGGAAATTAATATTTTAACGGTTGCTAGTCAATTCATATATGAGAGCATTATGTACGTCCGCAAGAATCTACATTTGTTTCGTAAAAACAGTGACAGGCATGATTTAAACTTAAGGAATATAAATAACATTGATATTGCCTATTCGAGACTGAGCAAAGTTAAAAAGTCGTTTGTGGGGCAATCTGTACGATTCTATAATAAAATACCAGAACATGTAACAAATCTGCCTGAAAACAAATTCAAAACGCATGTAAAAAAATGTCTGTGCTCAAAAGGTTATTATAAGATAATAGATTATGTGAATGACAAAGACATTTGGAAATGTATTGCTCTTCCTGATAACTGTATTATTGATAACAAACATTGTATTAGTAATTAAGTATTATTTTAAAAAATGTGTTGAAGCGAGTTTCTTTTGGGCTCGACGTTTCTTCTCGCTTCGGAAACACTTCCCGAAACGTTGAGTGTACAAGTTCCGCGTGGTAGGAACTTTGTACTAGGTAGAAAAAAAGACGATTTAAAAGTATGTGCAAAACATCTACTTAAATAAAAAATATTTTGATTTTGATTTTGATTTTTGATTATGTATTGACATGTATTCTTGCAAGTAAATTTATTTCTATTCTAGTCACTTTCACAACATCAAAAGTTTTGAACTCTCCATACAAACAAGCACTTGAAAACATTATCCTCTTTTCGAGCAGTCAGATAAGATATTGAAGTAAAACAAAAAAACTAATGCTACGCGCTACGCCGTAGTGACCTCTCGTAGGCTGCTACGATGCTTATGGCGTAGAGGACAAGCTCGCTTATTGGAGGACAAACAGCATGATTTTTTTGATGGAAAGGTTCAGTGATAATTACTAACTCTATCTATCAGCCGAAAGACGTCCACTGCTGGACAAAGGCCTCCCCCAAGGATTTCCACACCGACCGGTCCTGCGCTGCCCGCATCCAGCGGCTTCCCGCAACCTTCACCAGGTCGTCAGTCCACCGAGTCGGAGGCCTGTCCACACTGCGTCTTACGGTGCGTGGTCGCCATTCGAGAACTTTACTGCCCCAACGGCCATCTGTTCTACGAGCTATGTGCCCTGCCCACTGCCACTTAAGTCTAGCGATTCTGAGAGCTATGTCGGTAACTTTAGTTCTCCTACGTATCTCCTCATTTCTGATTCGATCACGTAGGGAAACACCAAAAGAAAAAGAAACAAGTAGTACAATCTGGGCGGTCTTATCTTTTTCAATAAAAAGATATTTAATCTTATTTTTTTAAAATAACAGTTTACAAAATCACAGATGCTAAGTACAATGCCAGGCGTCTATTCTTTGTGGATGGTACGGTTAAATTGTGCCTCACGGTAATAACAAGAAGAAGTTAACAAAACTGCTAGTCCTTTTGTAAAATAACTGATTCTACAATGTGGCTACGATAATATACTTGTTGAGTTCTTGAAACCTATACAATTGTTGCAAAAAAATATGACTTAGAGTAAGGATTAGGTTAGGTCTTCCAGCCTCCGTGAAGGTCCATCCCATTCAACAGTAGATTACCAACTGACTAGCCCAGTAAGGTTTGTGGTTTTTTGTAGTTTTTTTTTCTGAACGTTTTGTTAAAATCTCATCTCATCTAACTATCTCATCTCACTAATATTATAAATGCGAAAGTATGAATGTTTGTTTATTTGTTTGTTTGTTTGTTCCGCTTTCACGCCGAAACTACTGAACGGATTGGGATGAAATTTGGTAAGTAGATGAATAAAGCACTTGGCTAATATATAGGATACTTTTTATCCCGGGAAACTTAAGGGTTCCCGGAGGAATGTTTAAAAACTCAAAATTTCCACTTCGTCACTAGATGGCGCCACCTTAACATTTTCTTTCTCTCTGAATCCAATTCTAAAGTCCACGCAGACGAAGTCGCGGGCGGAAGCTAGTGGTAAATAAAAAAATTAGAAACGGCTAATTCTATAATCTGGCTACGACATAAACACAAAACAATAACATACATATTGAATACTGTCCGTATGTACGTCCGAACAATAGTTAAGAACCGCTATAATTAGCCAGGTCCGTAAAACAGGCGTTTACTGGCAAAACCAATGTTTATGGTAACACCCATCGACTATGGTACCGAGAACTCTAACAGAACTACAGGAATAAAATTTTATCCGGGAGCTGACTGCAACAAAAATAAATTATGGTACATTGGTGTAGATTCGGTTTTCACGATTAAACTTATTTTACAGGATTAAACTTAATTTAAGTGTTCTGTCTTTTTCTTTCTATATCGAAAAGACAAGGACAGGATGCTTAAATTAAGCTTAGTCCTGTAAAATAAGTTTAATCGTAATCACCGAATCGACACCATTGTCAACATCCTAATAAATCAATTTTCCTATAACAGAGACTGACTGGAGAGTTTTCATCTCCTGACTTTACGACGACGTACTTTTCAATCTGCAATATCTCGTAATATTTTGATATTGAAAAACGTTTTCAAATTCTCTTTTCAGTTTAAATGAAAAATGCAGGTTCCCTATTCTAAACCAGTACTTACGAGTAACATGAGCATTGAGAATGAGCTCGTCGTAATGACCCTGTTGTGCAAACTCGTCTCTTTTTAGTTTGTTTCTCCTTACTTTACTTTTTATTTGTTAGTTTATGTTTTCTTCTTATGTTATATTTAGATAGATAGATAGACTCATTTATTCCATGTCAAGACAATCATTACTAATGTTCTGATTCGCGTTTGATCGCAGTTATCATAATTAGACGTTTATTTATCTATTTATACATATTGTATATCTGTGTCCTCTCATTCAATGCGTCGTGAGGCAAACTTAATCACGCTTTCCTTAGAATTTAACATATAGGCGTAACTTTCCGAATAGTTATATTTTAAACTCAATTTACTGAGAAATACGATTGCATCTAGATACTTGGAAACGAACAACTCGCCCACACAAGACAAAATAACAAATAGCAGACACATCGCAGTAACGTTAATCAGACGTATAACAATAGACCATCATCTGTATACAACTATTATTAGACAGGAAATAATTAGGATGCACTCCGGTCCGAAATAGCTGGTCCAGTACCAACTATCTCAGCATTTGATAGAACTAGTATTGAAGATGTTGCTAATAATAACAAAATTAATAATACAAAAGGCAACTTAGTGAATCAAAACCTCAAAGTAAAATAAACTTTAGAAAAATAAAATGTATCTTAAGACAATCTTGAATTTTAAGACACCTCGTACTTCTAAATTCATAAAGCCGTTTTGAATACAGGCGACGAAATGAAAATACGTACACATATACACATACATATACCTGAAACATGCACTGTAGGTATAGACATTTTAAAGAAGGTTTTTGTGAAGTCCAAATTTTGTTTCGCAAATTGTGTATAGTTTACTTAGATAAACGTGTTGAATTTAATGAGTAGAAGACATTTATTTTAAATAGAGAACGGAAAACCTTATATTTATAAACAAACAAAGAAAATGTGAATGCACTAATTCGTATCAGTTTTTGGTAAATTAATCGTAGGTGTAAATCTAAATCTGTGCGAGCTCCATGCTAGCGACTTGTGAGAAATCGCACAAGACAGAGACCAGGGGCGAATTCTCGTATCGGAGGCCAAGACACACAGTAAGTAAGTAAATCGAAATACCCTATACGTGTACTCGGATGACGCTAAGTGCAACACCAGGCAACCGCCGTCTATTACTTATGATAGTGAGCTTAAATTGCCACTCGATAAGAAAAATAAGATGTTTTTGGTACACAGCGTTCTCTTAAACAGACACAATGGTAAAATATCGCAAGCAGAACAAATTAAATGAAAAGAAAATATTTTATTCGAAGTAAGTAGCAGTGTACACTGTTCGAACGTCATTCTTTTATCTACCTAATACGAGGTTCCTACCACTCGGAACTCGTATAAATTATTTAAATTCTCAGTATCGGAATTTAACCCTCAATCGAACACTTCACGAGAAATGAACCCGACACATAATAATTCCACTTCGACAGTAAAGCCGCGTATTGACTGTGTTAAACAATAAAATTTATGCGTCCACTAAAGTCGTCGGTTGTTACTTCATTCCGCATTTGTGCCAAAACTTTAAGCCGGTTTAAATCACTAAGACGTCAACTAATGTACTACATGACAGTACTTCTTCAGATAATTCGTATTTTGCTTGAAATTGTTTAACCTACTTAGTAAAATCATGGCAGACAATTGAGGCAAATTGTTTTTTTATAGATACCTACGTTTCAAAAGATCGAACTCACAACCAAAATAATCAAAACCAAACAACAGTATAATAGTACTTTCTAATGAATGGAATAAATACCTAACGAAATGATATTGTTCATTTCGAAGACAAAACAGAAACAGTATTGTAGAGAGATTGTTATTGTGAAAACTTAGTGGAGGTTGATGTAACCACTTAATATCATTGTGTTATAATAATTTTGCGAGACAAATCAAATAAGAATTTTTAGATCCAAACTTAGTGGTATGTGAACCAGAGGCTGATATAATACTTACTTATCTCTATGTATAAACGAATACAAAAAAGGTATTAAACAGCCAAATCTGAGACCCAGACACAGAACATACATATATCTGTTCATTACATATGTGTTTGAACTGGGCAGGAACTGAAGTCACGACTTTGGGATTAGAATAAATGAGCCCTAATCACTGCAACACCAATACAGTTAAATTTTGACTTTTAAATTATAAAAAAATGTCTAAACAAACAAGAGAGGAAATATGAGTGAAGAGTTCATAAAATAATTTAAGGCCCTTGAAACATTGTTATCATAGTAATCAATGATTTCATTGATGGAGATCCTACCTCATCGAATGCCAACAACCTTATTAATCGATGAGATTGGTAAAGGTAAAAATACAATTATTAATAACACTTTTCATAATTAGATTTCATATTTCGTAACACAAGTGACGAACTGTTGGCTGGTAGCCACAGGCGTAAAAGAGACAGTGATATCTCCATGCATGAGTGCGAGTGCGACAACTGATAATCTTGTGTGAAAAATATTTATGTTAAGGCCTTCTGTTGGTATGATTCTATGAATAGGCGTCGTGTCGGTTCACTGTTGATATTTCGGGAGCTAAGTTTGAAGGTTAGCATTGGTTAGTGTGAGAATTTTCTGGTTAATCTGACACTGGGGTTTGGTTAAAATTTAATAGGTGTTTATGTGGAAAAATTTAATTGAAAACGGAAGACTGGTTGAGTTACTGGAAGCCATAAAATTAAACGAAGGAAAACAAAAACATAAACGAATGATCATTCTAAATGTACAGGCTGACTTTTAATTCGTTTAAAAGCGGAAATTACAGACATTACTCATTATTTTGAAGGACTTTCTCCAAAGAACATCTAAGCAAAAAAAAAATCAATGTCAAAAAAACTTTGCAAATTCATTGTTTAGTGATTTAAATTACTAAGAGAAGTACTTTTCTGCATCGATTGAATATCATCATTCGAGAAAGTTGTTTGTTTCATAAGTAACAACTGCAATTTGCTCATTGTTAGCGAATAAACAATCAACTCTGTATATTATAAATTTTTAAATGAAAATGTTAAACTATGGAAAATAACAACATCATTAATGTTTTTTCACAAAAAATCTCCGGTAGTCCAATAATAGAGCCCTACAACACTTTTAAAAGACTGAAAGTGTCAATAATTTTACCAACGACAGAATTTGAAAAATCTGAAACTTTCTACAAACAAAATAGTTATTTCCCGATTAATATTATATAACGTATTATTTAAACTCACGGATGCCTTGAAAAGGTTATTTGTAATTAATAATAATAATAATAAAAATCTTTTATTGTAACAAAGAAAGATACAAAACCTCGACCTTAACTCCTAAACTAGGTAAAAACCTGTATTTCAGGAGTTAATGATTCCCCTGTATTTATTAACAATTTCACTTTCTATTGTAACTACAAATCATATAACATCTATTTATATACAGCTATTGTGAACTTTTATAATTACAAATAATAAGTGAATAAATGATATGATATGAATATCTGATGAGAAACAATAAAATAGTTATACAAAAAGAAAATGTAGGTTAGGAAACAAAGTAGCTTCAGAGAATTTTACATAACAGAAACACAATTTGTCAGAGGCTTAAAACTAAACTTTATTTATTATGTGGCTTAAACAATAACCGTGACCCACATTAAAAAGCATAGTTACTGAATAAATAATAGAAAAGTAGTGGTTTAGCGTTTTTAAAAGTCTTGGATAATGTGGGGGTTCCTCAAGGCACCACTCTTGGACTCTTGTAATATACGTTTGAAATTTCCGCTCCGCTTATACAAACATCAGTTTTATATTACATTTTTACGACTTTAAATAAATAATCAAAACTTCAGTAAACACGTAGCAAGCCTTCTTATATTTGTATTTAAACCTTGTGACTTCTTTATCTCATCAATTTTTATATATTTACGCTACGCATCAACAAAAAACTGTATGTGGGCTGGGAAGTCACCAATTTGTCTAATTAGCCACTTTGAAAGTGACATTGTAAGGCTTGGCGATGTCCGTCTATTAACACACGTGTGTTCCTAGTGCCTAATTGCAGCTTCATATTATAATCTGGACGTTATCTGATTTGGCAAAGATTTTGCTTGTGTCGCAACATTTGTGATTTGTGGTGTCCTCACTGAGAACAGTGTTTGTTAGTCATACTTTTCATTTCGTTTGAACCCTACTATTTATCAGTTATGAGTTATGACAGTCCTCTGTATATACAGAAAGTAAATCTAGTCTTGCGTCATATTTTAATCACTGCTTCTACTTCTGATTCTGATCAATTTTCCCCAAGAAACCCATGGTCAAATCGCAAAAAAAATGTTGGTATCTTCATACAAATCGATCTGGGAAGCTGATCGGAATCAGGACTACAAACACTGATTAAAATATGACGCACGACTAAATTTATATGTATAGTGTACCTGTATAGTGTAGCAATATTATCTGTAGCTCTTATTACTGAAATTGAACACGATGTATTACGACACTTGGCTGGAAATTTTTGGATTTCCCATATAAAGTTGGGCAAACAGCTGATTGATTTGAATAAAATATAATTTTGTTGCGATTTAAGAAAAGTCATAGAAAAAAACGGTGTTCATATTGGTTAATAATTTGATAAAGAGTTAGTCTTATTTCATGAATAATTGATTAGTTTTTTTATGAAATTACACGTACATTCATGAATTTACGATTTTTGAAATCAACATAATATTTATCATATAAATAAAATAAGTAAACAGCTTACTTTAATGTTTTACGTATTTATAGTTTATTTTTTCTAAAGTTTTTTATAACAAAACCAAATAATATTGGTCTCGCGCTATTTTTAATAATATATTTATTCTAAATTTTTATATTGATTGCTTAAAAAAATCGACAAAATCTGAGAAATAATAGATACTAGGTTCTCATGACTAACATTTCTTAAGAGAATCTAGAAAATTTCCCCAAACAAACTAATTGCCTGTTTTTAAAATAATTGACAATAATTTAACATCCTTGACCTCCAGTTCTTATAATTTTTTTCTGTGTATAAAAAAAAATGATTATAGAAATTATTGCCCTTCTCACAGGCTGCATAGGGTATGAAGCACAGACTAAAAAAGTCCATAAGATCGAATTCACAACTTTTTAAATTAGTTGTCACCTATTTGACATATTTACTACGTTCATACAGCTATTCTCAGATTAAGAGTTTTTATTTTATAACAGCTAGAAAAAAAAGAGTAAAAAGATATTCGAGAACTAAATTGTTTCATTGCCTTGCAACACCAAATTATATGTCATAAAAGTCATAACTGTCAAGCATCTATTAAAAAAAACTGCGTGAATGAACACTAACGGAGAAAAATATTTTAAAATATTATGTGTAATTGATAATAATCTTTTTGTCCGTCAAACACAAATTGAGAGAGACAAATTTGAAATGCTATTGTTTGTATTTGTTCACATAACATTTTATCATCGTACTCAAAATGTGACTCTAAAAATTCGACCTTCAGGGATAAAGAAACCACCTACATCTCATCTCACTTTAATTAATATTATAAATGCGAAAGTATGGATGTTTGTTTGTTTATTTGTTTGTTTGAATGTTCCGCTTTCACGCTGAAACTACTGAACGGATTTGGATGAAATTGGGTAGGTAGATAGGTAAAGCACTCGGCTAACACATAGGATACTTTTTATCCCGGAAAACTCAAGGGTTCCCCGAGGAATGCTTAAAAACTCAAAATTTCCACTTCGTCACTAGATGGCGCCACCTAAGTATTTTCTTTTTCTCTGAATCCAATTCTAGAGTCCACGAAGACGAAGTCGCGGGCGGCAGCTAGTAATAAATATGAATATTAAGCCAACAACTATCAATATTATAAGTTGTACTAGTCTAGAAATGTAAACATTGTGGTTTTTCTTGGAAAACAACTTGTTACCCCTCTTGTTTTTGTCTGAATTTACTGATCATGGTATGTAGCATACTTCTCTCATACTTTTAATCGTTTTAACCATTATTAAACAAAATATTTTACGTAGTTAAAATTTTTGCAAAAAGCAATGACAACCACTGTAACTTTTTTACTGTTGCCATGTAAAAACTTTTCAGAAAATTCCAGGTCACGCTTTCATTTGTCAAACTATCAATCTATACCTGTGAACTGATTATACGTATCTGTGGCAATACCTACATATAATTATCATTTTGTAAACTTTGCTTGTATTGAAAACTTGACTTGAAGATTTTTTGTGTTCCGTCCGAACCTCAAAAGAAAAAAGGAACCCTTATGTGGGATCATTCGTATTTCGGTTTGTATTTCTGTCTGTCTGTCCATCTGTCACAGCCTATTTGCTCCATATTTACTGGTACGATTAAGTTGAAACTTAGTACAGATATTTTCAGTACTGCACGCTAAGAATAAGTAATAATTTCACACAAAAAAGCGTAAGAGTTCAAATCAGTTCTTGTTTAGCGCGCTCAAGAGATGTAAGTATCTGCTATTTTTATTTTCCATCCATTTGGAACATTAACCACTGGAGTGACTGTAGTTGTTCGCTAAACTATTCGAGAAGACCTTGTAACAGTTGCAAACGGTTTCTGAAGATTGTAAAGTTTGCAGTTTACGTCGTTACGTCGTTTTTGGTACGTTCGACGTCAATTTTAAGTCGCAAGGTTAATGTTGCATTAAAACTTTGATTTTATGTTCCTTCACGAAATTCATTTGGCTTTTGATTACTGTTAGGGCTGTCGATAAGAATATTCTCACAAAAAAATGCGTAGATACATATGAGTTACTAGCTTTTGCCCGCGGCGGCGCTGCCCGCGTCGATGTCGCTTTATGATTGTCTTTGAGGGAGGGGCGCAGTGCGCGAGCATGTTTTTGCGCGTGTTTTAACTGTGAGAAACTATAATAATAGCGGAATGTAAAAAAGGTTGTCTTTTCATACAAATCGATTAATTAATTAGCTTTTATTTGAATAACAATTAAATTATAGATTTGTTAAAGGTTTTATTTTGAATAAGAATGCTAAAGCTGTAATGAAAAGCACTTTTAACCGCAGATCCAAAGTTAATATTGTAAGTTGAAAGCTTATGTCTATGAATCTGTATGTCTACCTCTATCTATATTGTAGCTCTTGAACAATTGAACCGATTTGAATACAACGAATGGAGTTTTTTCAGTTGAAAGCAGGTTTCATCGCAGTGGTTCTTAGTTATATTTGTCGAAAATTGGTTAATTGGTTTTCAAGTTATTCGACTTGTACTGCGGGGACGCTCAATTTTTAATTTTGTTATTTGTTATCACTTTTTTTCGCTTAGGAACATTGACCGCAATACATAACCTTTTCTTGTCTTTTTCAGTAACAAGTTGATAATGATAATCTCTCTCCTGCGCATCGCGCTGAACCTTTATTTTGACACGACTGCTTTAAAAAAACGAAATATTACGTTTTAGTGTCCATGTGTGTATGTAAGTAGGTATAAAATTGTATGCATGTATGTATGCATGGCTTTATTTATTTTCAACCATCATCTTAAAAATGGATTTTTCAGATAAGCAGTGGTTGTCGCACCTGACTGCTACGCCAAGGGTAGTGGATTCGATCCCCACCCGAGACAAACATTTGAGTAAACGTAATGAGCAGATTCGTTATCATTTCTTGTCTTAGTGTAAATTTCCATCAAGTGATCCGTCTGCTCGTTTGCCTCCTGTCCCATAAAAAAAATTGAAAGAAAAGGTTATACAAAGCATGCCAGTTTAGTCTTGTGGCGTATTGAGACACATTTTTATTGTATTGAGGCACTCGGCGTAAAGGTGGCTGTAAAGTGAGAAAGGTTTGTTAAGTAGAAAGAACCTCTACATTGCTACAATAATCTGATGTGTTCTATTAAGCTTACAAATAGAATAACAGGGTTTAGCAAAGCTTTACTCATTTTGATGTTAGATATGAAAATATTTTAAAATCTTTCACTAGCTATACAAAATTGGCACTTCAGTTGATCAATATGTATGAAAAGTCCACATTCTTTTTTTATATGAAAGCAGCTGAACATAAGATCTTAGGTATGATGAGTACAAGCCCCAGTTAACGGGTCCTACGCCTATTATGTTACATTAACTTTACTTTTTTAACCGACATCAAAAAAAGGAGGAGTTTCTCAATTTGTCGGAATCTTTTTTTTTTATGTATGTTCACCGATTACTGATTACCGATTACTCGAAAATGAACAAAAACATAGCAAAATTGGAGTTGTTGCGATTGAAGTCGGTTGTTTTTATCGTATTCAGCGTGGTCAATTATTAACTTTTAGATTACAACTAATACGTCTAGATATGATATGAAAATCACAAGTAGATTTTACAGAAATTGTGTCGTAATAACATCATAAAGCAGATTTCGCAAATCTTTGATGTGTTAACTCATTTTGCTGTTTAAAATGAAATATGTTATGTTCAGCAAGATTATTATGCATTTTCTCTGAATTTCGCACAAACATTAAGACGAGTGATTTATAGGTTCTGTGTATTAATAACGTGTGTGTTTGCGACAGCGCGCGTGTGTGTGTCATGCAAAAAAAAAAAATTCATCGAACAATTAATAGTCTCATAAAAAACAGCGTCCTGGAATAAAGCATGAACTGATCTCGCCGGCGTTCTGTCACAAATTTCATAATATACTGATTAATGTGGCGCGGCCGTTTGCAGCGCGCACGCACGGGAAATAGCCGAAAACCCGCTCAGCGACGCGCGTTCAAAAATAGTCGGCGCTCGCGCCGCGTGCGAGCGATGCATACAAAAGTGGCCAGCGGCGGCACACATATCGCCTTATCAAATTTCTCTGCCCACACGTATGTACGTATCCCACGCTCGCTCCGCCGGCGTTCATGCATTAGTATGTTAGCACAGCGCTGTGTTAGCTGGTTATCAACTTCACTGTATCCTCCGCTCGCCACTGCCGAAGCGCAAGCACTTACACTCCCCTGTTGCACTTACACTGATCACTGCACACACTGCGCAAACGCGCGGACGGACGGCTGGACGGGCGCTCGCCTAGCGCAACAGCCACACAGCTACTGCCCACCCTGCCCGCAGCCCGCTCCAAAAATACCACACATTGTGTACACTAGTTATACCTAATACTTGAATACCTCGGTATAAATCTTGCGAACTTTATAAATAGGTAGTGATATAAAACTGAAGTAGGGTCAGTTGGTGCACATTAGGAGCTATTAACCCAAATGATCAGGTCGGCCTGGATGCGCGGGCGCAGCCGGCTGATACGGCGATGCACTCACGCGCATGCTCGCTACAGATAGGTACAAGTCGACAGTCAAGTTTAACTGAAATTGTTCTAGACAGTTCAGTTAATTCACCCGCCTGCAATTTACGAGGTACTTTTAAAAGCTACATCGACGATATGCCTAAATAACTTTACTTAACTTCCTTTTACCAGTGATCTGTTAAATCTGTGTGTCGTGATATAAAAGTTCATAGCCTATTACAAAAAGAACTTGTCCCAAAATTACGAATTCAGGAGTAATCAATGAGTCATCTATTTTATGAACAATCTCTATTCTATTTTTATGAACAATCTCTTCTACACAAAAACTTAAGTCTCTATGGCTACCACACTCATCAAACTATGTAGGTGCTAAGACTAAAAAAGGATGTATTTATTTCATGAGTTAGAAACTCCTCGCATCAATCTAAAATCATAGATACATGTTCCGAGATTTCCAGGATAATTAATTTTCTTTCAAACCATAGAGCATATACTTCTGAAAGAAGATTAAATATTTATGCAAATCTCTACGGTTTGACTTGACATGGACCAAAAAGAAGTTAGCAAAGGTCATTACTTTATCAAGTTGTCAAAACATAGTAAAATTGTAAATAAAACTCGAAAAAAATGTAAATCGTTGTGACCATGCGACGAAGCATAGTATGCTTTGGGTCAGGGGTTTTCTTCTGGTGGTGGTGAGCTATTCATTCATGACCTTCTTCAATATCCCTAACCCCGTGATCGCCTTCACCGGAATCAGGAACTGGTCGCGCAAGGCTCTGTACGCCAAAGTCGACCTCTGCACCCAAGCCTGCTACAGCGAGATCGTCCCCGGTCTCTACCTCAGCAATGCCCGAGCTGCAGCCGACCGAAATGTACTTAAAGACCTTAACATCACCCATGTTCTCACAGTTGAGGCTCATAGGCTCCCGAAATCAACTTTCGAAGGTACCAACATTAGCACCCTCTTCATTAGGGCCTACGACACTCCTAACACCAATCTCTTGCCCTACTTCCCAATGGCCAACGCATTCATCGATGAAGCCCTCAAGAAACAAGGAAACATCATCGTGCACTGCCACTTCGGAGTGTCCCGATCAGCAACCCTCGTCATCGCATATATTATGGAGAGGTACGAGCTGACCTTCGAGCAAGCATACAGGTTCGTCAAGAATCGAAGGCGGTTCATCAACCCGAACCCAGGGTTCGTCAGACAACTCCAGGAGTACGAACGACTCGGTTACGACGTCAGTGGGTTCCAGAGGTTCGAAGCTTTCATGAACGTCAATGCTAGGAAACACAAATACAAGATCGCTTCGTTGGCCGCCATTCTTGTGGGAATCCTCGTTCCTGTTGCCGTTCTGGTGGGTTAAACTTTACCTTGCTTACAAGTATAGTCAGTAGATATCTTCTTATCTACACATTAAATGGAATCTTGTAAACTAGAAATAACAAGTCGAATCTACATTCACGTTGCAATAATTCGGTCTTTGCAGATTGTCCGTTTACGACGAATGTCGCGCATTTAGAAACAATGTTATGCAAGAACACAATTTATTATAACAAGTGTTGTTATATAAAGTGAAATAAAAATGTGCAAAAAAATATTCGTTAAATTGTTTAATTCCTGAAAATTTGTCTTAGCAAATTCAAAACGTTTACTAATTAACGACTCACTAAAGGTAAAGTACTTAAAGTTGTTAGAAAAATAATAAGTAACTGATTCATTATTTAATCTGTTATTAAACTCACCACCAATAGTTATTATTGAACTACCATTACATTTTATATTTTTGTTCTCTTTTCCCTGACTTTGGCCGATCAGCTGCTCCACTTGTTAGAAAAATCTTTTTTTTTTTTCACGAATTGAGTAGAGGAGGAGGAGGACATTCTTTGAGGAAAGTTGTTCAGTTTCATGAGTAGAAGTCCTAGTTTAAATATAATAGTTTGAGCTGATTTTATAAGACCTTATAATATACTCTATATTTGTTACTATTACATACAGAGGACTTACACATTACAGAGGATTACTTTTATAAATGAAATACTTGAGGCATATTTAAACGTGGCTTCTACTTACCAATTAGAAAAAACTTTCTCTACAATACCTATTATACTAAATTCACAGAAATATGTTTATAGTTCCTATAATAAATCCACAAATTAGTTGATCCTTCAGTCAAAAAAAAAAATCTTTTTTTATTATTTAAGTAAATGCTGTACGCATACTTTTAAATCGTCTTTTTTTCTACCTAATACAAAGTTCCTACCACTCGGAACTTGTACACAGTACACACTTCACTGTACAGTGTACAGTGAAGGTGAAGGTGTTTTTTGTGAATCGAATATTGATCAATCGAATTGAATATTGTCCAATTAGTCTAATCTAGGAGATCGACATAGGATACGTTTTATGCAGTCGAGTTAATATTGTTTGTCAATTGATTTAGTCATTTTAATAGACACTCTAGATTTAACAAAACTAGAAAATATAGGAAAGTAGGTTAGTGCTACTTAATTACATTCTGAAAATACTTACATTGCCAAAAGTATATAAAATTAGCCTTCAAGATTGAAAATAAAAGTTTTTAAACTACCGTTTGTTACAGCGAAGTTATTATAGAAGAAGAAACTCTTTCTCCCTCTAGTTGATATAGGACACAAAACATGACAATAAGCTCTAAAACTGGGACCACGATTCAAACATAGTGTGGTGCCACTCATTAAGGTAACATCGCAAAAATTAGGATCACGCTTTGAATATAATCAGTGGCTTAGCTATCGGAGGGCTAGGCGATGCCGTGCTCAGGGGCCCTCAAGCTCAGGTACCTCACCAGCAAACCGAACTTGCAAAAAAAATTCTACCTTCAGAATATAAAAATAAAAGATTGCAACACGACCTTAATCATAGCAACTCAGTTGAAAGAAATTCGTTTATAGAGAATTCTCCTAAATTATTCCTGTTGTTTGTGCAGTGTTTCCAACTCGACGGATTCGCTCTCAGATTTAGCGGGTTAGGTCAAGAAGAGAATGGAAGAATGGCTGACGGATTTGGGAACTATATTTACCAGTCCAAACTGCCGATTTATTTAAATAAATTATAAAACCACGTTGTGAATACTGCCTCGCGAATCGCTTTACCATTTGGCATACACAAGAGTGTCACTGGCTAAATACAAATCAGCAATAAACAAGAAAATATTGTGGCCCGCAGTATTCGCTAAAGAGCTGATGATAAAGTACGACAGCTTTAAGTATTTATATTTTTACTTGATCAAACCTAATTTGTTTGGATAGGGCCCTATTTTTTTTTGCACCAGGGCTCTTGGGTCACTGCTACCACTGAATATAATGTGGTGCCAATCACTGGAATAACCTCCATGCAATGACGTATTATAAAAAAATATTAAGATCATGTTTTGAATCCTGCTTGGTATACCAGTTACTGAAATATCCAATGGAACCAAACTGAACTCAAACAATAATATATCACAAAAAGAAAGCCCCGAGGACACTTGGCACAGTATTCTGCGCTCGATGGCAGGAAATGCAGGTAATTAATTGCTTTAGGGGATTTTCGTGAAATTGAGCGTGAAATAATCCGCAGTAGTTTTAGAAATATAAAACGGCCTTTGTTATATTTAGACAGTTTATGGAGACGGTTGGTTTGCATACTATTTGCAGTTTGCAGAATACGATTTTTTTTCCAAATAATATCTAATCACATGTAGATGTATTCATTTTAGTTACATACTAGATACACGAAAATGAAGTCATTTTATAATCGCGCAATTACTACTCGTGCAGGTTGCGCGACAGCCCCAAACACCATCCTGCGGGCAATAGCCGACAGATTTGATAGTCTGTCTCGTAGACTTTCATCCGTCGGACCAAATCACTTTTAGCTATAAGTTACTAACATAGGTTAAGGTTTTTGTAAGGTAATGTTTGTTTGTTTGTAAGATTACTAACATAGTGTGTAAGGCTTATTGTTACTAACTTGTATGGACCTTGTAGTCTGACCCAATAAATCAAATAAAAAAATTAAATAATGAAAATCTCAAACTTCGAACTATTAGGTCAGAAACTGGATAAACATTTACATCAAAGAATACCTAAAGTCATATTGGTAGGCCTATAATATATAAATATAATATATAAACAATATTCTTAAATATTTTTAAATAGTTAACAAAAATATCAGTAGAATTTTGGTGATGAATAATGAGAACGGATTACCTTCATGAATTTAAAACGCGGCCAACTTAAAATAGGCCATCTTAAAATATAGAGTTTAAAGAGGTCGGAGTCACTTGATAACAGTACCAGTATTGGATATTAACCGCCTCCGTAGTCTAGTTGCTAGTGTGCTTGCTTCACATCAGAAGGTCGCGGGTTCGATTCCCGGCAACTTCCAACTTTGTAGGACTCTGTTTGGTTGGTGATAGGGCATTTTCGGAGCATGCTTGACTAGTTACCATCATCTTATCTATAATAAGTCTTGCCGCCAAACATCAATATTAATAGCATTCTAAGAGATAAGAGAGCCAGTTCCCCATTGCATTAGGAATCTTGGTAAGTCCGCTTCCATGTGAGATGATGCAAAGGGCTTACCAATTATCGATAAAAAACATTAGGATTATGTCATTTGCTGCACTTTGGATCAGCCATACAATGTACGAGTACATTCGATACTTCTTTAAGCCGGCATACTTCGAGTGAACGTAGTTTCTTTTTGTACAATTTGTTTCTACAGTTTGAACTTACAACTACGTAGTTATTTGCGGATGAAACCGGGCTTACCAAGATTCCCAAAAGAAATGGGGTACTTGCTAACATAATTAATTATTAATTTATTATTAATTTCAACTTTACATTATTTTTACAGGATAAACCCAATACAATAATGTAGTTATATATTACACAAGTAACCTAAGGTCACCTTTTCGAATTTCGTCAATGAGCAACTGAATATGTCTATTTTTTCGGAACCCGCGTTTAACCGCGTCCAACATGGACGTAGCTATAGCTTTCATAAGGGTGGGGTCCGACGACGGTCCAGAAATATCAGAATTATCTAAGCGTTCTAGAACACTTTTGTGTGAGTATTTTTTATCCTGACAGGTACTTTACAATAACCTATTGTAATAATAAAGACAGATTGTTGGTTCTGGAAATAAGATTTGTAACTGTCTGTTGTTTTTAACTTTTTTTTCGCAAAGCTTGAATGTTTTACGCAACAGTAGAAATTACGTTTTACATTAAAAACAGAAGGAAAGGTAGAGGGGAGAAGACGAAGAGGAAGACCAAGACGAAAGTATATAGAACAGATAAAGGAGAAGGTTGCTGTACGGTCGTATCGAGAGGTCAAGACGATAGCAGAGGACAGGAACAGTTGGAGATTGCTCCACCGACAAGAGCATTGCTCTTAAATAGAAGAAGAAGAATAAAAAAAAGTGCAAGCGAAGCCAGCCCAATTATTTTTTGTCCTCATTGGCTCTAGGTGAGCACGAATTCACTAATCCCAAAAGCTCAATGGGATTTTGGGCAAACGTTAATTTCTTTGATTGGTAAGCCCTTGACATCATCTCATCTGATGGTCTGTGATGATGATGCCAAAGATGGAAGCGGACTTAGCGAGATTTCCCAACGCAATGCTGTTAACATTGGTGTTTGGCGGCAAAACTTAGAATAAGATGGTGATAGCTAGCCAGATGTGAGGTAAGAAAATTTCCTGCCACCAACCAAACCGAGTCCTACAAATTTGGACCCCACCAAGAGTCGAACCCACGACCTAGTTATGTGAAGCGAGCGGACTAACCACTATAGCAAGGAGGCGGTCAAAACTCATTACCTACCATAATATCAATAACAATAGTACCTATGGCTCAGTAAAAGGCGCCAGCGGAGCGAGCGTGTTTTTTTTTGTAACGAACTTCATCTACACGGAACAGAAAAACATACAAGAAAACTGCTCATTTATTGGGCCTTGTTATGCGTTGAATATTCCTCTATAATATTTTTGTTTTATGCTAAGGGGGGTCCAAACCTCCTAACTCACCCGCCATCTCCTTATATACGCCCATGCTTGCTAATTCTTTGACACGTCTGAAGACATCGGTGCTTTGACACTGATGTTAGGTGGCCTTTGCGTTCGTAGCTAGCTGTAAAATCTTGGTAACCTCACTTGTATTTTTTCGACATCATCATGACTTAACATCATGTGTGATTATATTATTATCTCTAGAATTACCAATTGTTAATCAATAACGACAAACATGGTGGTAGTAAGACAAGCAGATGTATAAAATCTCCTACAACTGTCCTTTAATAAGAGGTTCTGCTAATGTACCTACCAACCAATGATGAGAAATATTATATCTTTAGAAATCTAACAGGTCCGTATGTGTGGCATAGCCCTACGGGTAACCATATATAAGAGCATTAGGACCCTTCGCTTTGATGTTTTAGTTCACAGACCATTTTGGGTATCAAAGCGAAAACCCTATAGATAGAAAAAAAAATTAATGGAGCCCTCGTATAAGAAAAGTTTTTGTTCAAATATAGCAACTAATCCATGGCTGACTACATAAACTACGAAGTTGGCTTCAGAATATTTTACACATAAAATTATTTATTTCTAAGCAGTTACATTTGAAATATGTAACTAACTCGGTTTGAGGAACGAAACTGTGTTTTATTTAATCTAACATAGCAGAAAATAATGCTGATCTCAGGTAAGGCCTAAAAGTAGCCTAAAAGCTCCCTAACTTTTTTTAAGTTTCAACGATTTACAGCAAAATACTCTCTAAATCACAAACACTGCTAAAGTTTGAGTTTTGTTGTTTCCCCACATCTATTAATTGGTCCGTTATTTTGGTCCGGCTAAATTTAGCAGAGGTTAAACCACAGGTGCTCGCTATCCCGCCGTGCGATGTGCAGAGGTTGAGAAATATCTGTCTTGTTTGCATTGATGACAGCTCTTGAAATTACTAGAAGGTACTTGGAGAAGTTGAGAATAATTTCATCTATAATAAAACCACCGGATGAATGAAAATAGAGAGATAGATATATAAATAATTTTAATCGTTTTCGGGATTATGTTAGTGAAAGACAGTCGATCTGCAAAAAAATCTTAATTGTGATTTTTTGTTACGACAAAACTAATTCCTTCGTGCCTTGTGTTGTGTACGCTTGCTCCTCAGTCGCTTAAAAGTAAAAAGTGGGTTCACAGTTAAAACGTTTAGGCAAAATTATTTTACGTATGCAAACTCCAACTGGGTAAGGGGAAGAACGCAAGACTGTATTAAGTAGAAGCGTGCAGCGCAGTGCCAACAATGGATCGTTGGCACAGCGCTGCACGCGCTGCACGCGCTTAGATTAGAAAGATGGGTACATAGGCAACGCACTTGTGACTCCTCTGGTGTTGCGGATGTCTATGGGCGGCGGTAATCGCTTACCATCAGCTGATCCGTCTGCTCGTTTGCCACCTATGCCATAAAAAAAAACAGTGAAACATAGTTTAAGGGGGATCCGGAAAATAACAGTTCCTTGTTCCGTTAAAAACAGTTATAATAAAAACTAAATCCATGCGGGCGGTTTTTGCGTCGGGGGTTAAAAAGTAATAAACTTATGTGTAAAATAATCTGAATTCAACTTCATAGTTTTTGTAGTCGCAGTTGGCCTTAGATTCTTTGAATACCTGTAGCTTATTGGAATATCTGCTGGCTTGATCGCTTGACCTATCAGAAGTGGCCAAACCCTCAGCTAAAATAGAATTAATCTCGAACATTACGCTTTCAGGTATTTCCTCCCTAGAATCCATAAGTTGTGAAATGAGCTGACGTTTTTCCTGTAGGTTACAGTTACGGTTCAAAAAGAGATTTAAAAGGTTTTCGAAGAACAGGCAAATCATTGATAAAGCCCATGTTGCAAATGCCAATAGGCTGTGGTAACCACTTTCCATCAGCTGAGCCTTCAGCCTTTCTGCCACCTTACACAACAATAAAAAGCCAGTTTCAGAAAACAACTTAAACTTTCATTTCAGTTGCAGTAACATCTCAAAGATGACCGCCTGTTTTTGTTACGCCCATATTTTCCGCAGGCCGTCTGGCAACATCTTCGAAATAATACTCTATTTCGATGAGCGATGACGTAACGGCAGGAATTTGTACGACAACGCTTCTATTTTGGGCGCATCTCTCTTCATGCCTAGGGATTTTTAGAATGGCCCGTCGAACGCTCAGATTTCTGCGTTAGCATAATTATTGTGACGAGTCTAGATGTCTAGATATTTGATACATTTTCAGGTGTCCTTAGGCCTACGGTTTTATATTCTTGGGATGTCCCAGAAGTAAATACAATTGGGAGTACCGGAGGTTTGCAGATAGGCTTAGAAAAGTACTAACGATGACCAACCCTAGCTTGATCAGAAAATTCCTAAAACTAGGGTGATTTCAGCTCCGTAAGGTAATAATAGCAGTTATTTTAACAAAATATAATTTCACTTCAAGGTGCGTGCAAGGAAGCTGTGCTGAGCGAGCATGGGGACCGAAGACACAGCTGCCCACATTCTTCTAGAGTGCACAGAAGCATCATACGAGGCCAAACACGTTGGAGATTCAACGATACTCCCGGAAGTAAGTGGACTTCCTGGAGGAGCTGGGCTGCCATTGATGCCGGCCATTCATGCTCAAAATAGGCGCTCTCGTCGTCTGGCTGCGGAAATCAGCCCGTTTCCAATAAGGTACACTACCGCTCAAACGTATTTGGCCGCCTAGTAAAATACATTTTTTAACTATTTCATAATTATTTTAACTGTTTATTAGCAATTGTTTGATTTTTGAAGACCGATTATTATGCCCCTAATCTCTTGAGAATATGCTTTAGTTTAACCCATTTTCTTCAAAAAATAAAACTCAGAAGTGAAAATCAAAAAAATATTATTAGACTTTAAGTACTAAGCTACGGGGAGCGTGTTTTCTGCTCAAATGACATCAGATAACTAACGTAATATTTGTAGTAGTTATTCTACATTTTAGTTATGTTTATTTCCCAATACCTAAATCAATATAAAACTGCGACATCAAAGATTAACTTCGAAGAAATTCCGACAATAAGCTATTTACGATTTTACCGTAGATAAGTATTTTGCGGTGATATACAAACAATGAAACCTACTAAATGTTTTATTTTTAATGTATTGTTTGTAACTTAAAAAAATGCAGGTGGCCAAATACTTTTGAGCGGTAGTGTAGTTTTCCAATAACCTAACCTTCCCGAGGTATGGGTAGAGACCCGTGCCCCTGCAGTGGAGACGATATGGGTAATAATAAGGGGTAAGGATAATTTTTTATATTTTTGACAAATATAAAAATAAAAATAATTTGTTTGAAACAGTGAGCAACGATGAATTAATTTGATAGTTTT
This sequence comes from Coleophora deauratella, assembly GCA_958295455.1. Classification (NCBI taxonomy): domain Eukaryota; kingdom Metazoa; phylum Arthropoda; class Insecta; order Lepidoptera; family Coleophoridae; genus Coleophora; species Coleophora deauratella. The sequence continues at coordinate 7,020,694 of OY282413.1, read as the reverse complement.
CATATTAATTGCGTAATTGTTATAAATTGAAATGAAACTCGGTACGTTTTTTGCGATTTCAATCAAACAGCTCTATAGTGAACCTTAATTAAACATTTAATTTTTTTTTGTAGCCAACTACACAATTCAATCAATATGCTTCTCGTATTTCAGGAAAAATAAATGTACAATATTATAGTACCTAGCAGACATGTTGTCTGGTAACAAAAATAATTGGTTAAAACCTTTGCTTAATTAGGGCTTCTCATGAAATAGACCAAATAAAATCCAATCAAATAATATCTCCATACAAATGCCATGTTATTAATATACCTACTAATATTTCATTTGTACACTCAAAAACGGCTTAATGTGTTTTTGAGTGTACAAATGGAATATATTTGGCTCCTATACACAATGGGCCATCATAGGCCAGCTAGAGAGACAAAAATGAAATGAAATGAAATATTATTTGTTCGAAGTAGGTAATTTATGTATATTTAAGATGTGTTATTTATAAGATTTATAAGTCGTGTTTGAAGCCTTTGCTCCACCTAAATTATTAATGTAATTCCTCTTCTAAAGTCTAAGGTTGACTGGAAGAGATCCCGTAAGGGATAAGTCCGCCCTTGTATGTCTTGTCCTTGTTTTATGTATTGTATTCTGTTCTTTCACAATAAAGAGTTTACAAACAAACAAACAAGTAGGTATCTTTGTACACTTTTCGAACGTCATATTTTTTTCTACCTAATATTAAGTTCCTACTAACTGTAACTCGTGTACCCAACATTTCGGGAAGTGTTTGCGGCGGGAGAAGAAAGTCGGGCCCAAAGAAACTCCCTCCAACACATTTTTTCAATAAAAGGCTTACATTCTATTACGTCATTTGTGTAAACAAGTCTGATCATATGTATATACAGGTGACTTAAAGTTTTCGGAAACCTGTCCCTTACACCCTGTATAGTTGCATACCATAACAAGAAAATGTAAAGGATCGACAAAATGTACAGGTAAATAATGTTTAGTGACTAAATAAACACCAATGACAAGAATATACGTCAGTCACCGTAGACATAAAAATCGCGTTAGGTCGCATTGATTGCAACAGTTCTGATTTTTTGGTACCTATGTTGTTAGGGTTGATACCAGTGCAAATTCTCTTCAACCAGTGATCTACGACAATGTTGTTATCCCATTTACAGACACTGCAAAAAACTTGGGCGTTATCTTTGATTGCAACCTCTCTTGGGGTAATCATGTGAATGAGGTAAGTAGAAAAATGTTTTATTCCTATCGATCCCTTAAACGTTTGCAAAAATTTCTGCCATTAGAAACAAAAATTTTACTAGCTCAATCACTGCTCTTGCCTATTCTTGATTATGCTGATGTGTGTTACCTCGACGCAACAGAGGTACTTGTCACTAAATTGGAGCGCCTTCAAAATTTGTGTATACGTTTTATCTACGGTCTCCGTAAGTATGATCACGTATCGGCGTACAGATCTGAGCTGAAATGGCTCCCAATCCGCCGCCGAAGGGATGTTCATATCCTGTCCGTCCTTTACAACTTTCTTTTTAACTCCTGTTCCCCTACGTATATGCGTGAACGCTTCGAGTTTATGGTACCCAGAGAACAGTCGTGTCGTAAAGCAAAGTCCCTTCTACTCAAATTCGCGACTCATACGTCATCTCGCTATGGCAGCTCTTTCACTGTCCATGCAGTGAGGCTGTGGAATTCTCTTCCACACGATATTCGTGATAGTCCCTCACTAAATGTCTTTAAACAAAGAGTTAAAGACCATTACCTCTCCAATACAGCATAAGTATGTATTATGATTATGATATTTATTTATATATAAAATATATTTGTGTATATATATGATATATGTATGTATGTATTTATGTATGTATGTAAATGTATATATATTTTTATTTAGGTTGATATATATATATATATATATATATATATATATTGTATAAATACTTCGCGTGCACGCCAACACATCTTGTCTCTTCATCACCTTTGGTATGTAGGAAGAAAACTCTTACAGAGTTATTCATACCAATTGTACATAATATGTGTAATCATGTGTGTGTATCTTTCTTTTTTTTTAAGTGTGCAATAAATTTGTAAAATAAATAAAAAAATAAAAATAGTGTGAAACTAATTTTGCAGCTTCGAAAGACTTGTGCTAACTGCGTGGTGATCCAAAAACATCGAATTTTCGTTTTTTTTTTAAGATTTTGGCTAATAATTTCTAAAAGGTGCATCCCACGGAAATTGTTGTTATGTACACTTATAACTAGAGGGTAACTACAGCTCAGCTACAGGTAACTGTAGGTCTAATAGAAGTACGTTACTGTTTCCCTAAAAAGTACGAAATTGTAGTAATAGCCACCTTCCGAGCAGAATATCGGCTATAATACTCATTCTACGAGGAAAGTCATTAAAAAGAAAGTTCTTGAGCAGTTATTTAGCTTTAATTTAAGCAGAAACGGAAGTTTGTAAGACCAATAGTTCCCTTGTAATCTGGACAAAGCAAAAATTAAGTAAATCTGATTTTTCAAAAAAGGGATCCTGACAAATTGCAGGACTTCTGTAAATCAGTGTAAAAACTGTTATACACATATTATAAAACTTATATTATACAGGGTGTTACAAAACTACCCCTAATGAATAACGGGGGTTATGTAAGTGTGTCATGTAAGGAGTCTATTGTAATAGTTTTTTTTAACAAAACGTTAAATAAAAAATTGCGAAAACTAATTATTTTTAATCTTAAATAAGATTATCGTCTATGTAAAACCACAGTACTATTGTATTTACCTGTCAGATCATGATAAGAGTACCCAAGGAATTTATATGTAGTACCAGATATACAAGTTCTTTGGGAGTACCTTTCTTTGTCGTAGGAGTACAGATAACCGCGCTATGATAGGCTGCGTTCATATGCCGCTGCGCTATGATTGGCGCGTTTGCGCGCAGGGTCATGACCGTGACCAGATGATCGCTAGAGTTGGAAAATTGTAAATATCTTATCGATATTTTTTGAAGAAATTAGATAGACGATTTCTCCGAAACGCAAACTAATGCAGCAAAAAGAAAAAGTACCCAAATTTTAAATTGATTTACAGGCCACGCCGTTTCCACCATTAGGGGTAGTTTTGTAACATCCTGTATAACTTAGTGATGGCGGAACCTCAGCTGACACCTGCGCCAGAAATATACAAAAAAAATAACAATCAATATTTTTTATAATTAATTACAACGAAGGGGTAGGTATGTTATATTAGGATCACCTTTAAGCACTTAGCGGCGTAACAGTCGTGTTCTTTTGGAAGGTTTAGGTTCGTCTGACAGCTCTTCCTGGGACTCAGGAGACTGGTCTGTTGCTTGTTGTAAAGGGGGGGTTTGTCGAAGTCGTCCTCTTCATCCGACTCAATTAAGGCTAAAGACCGAGTACTGAGGAAGGTCTTAGCCTGACAAACTTTGCAGAGAGTTTCAGACCCTGTTATCTTGTAGGAGAATCTTCCTTTTCCGCACGCTTTCTTGCACCTGCATGACTGGAATTTCATAAAACATGTTACAAATATTACAAATAGAATACACTGCCCCAGGACAGACCTACGAATGGATTACCTTACCTGCATGATAGTAATTTCAGCAGATAATTTCTTTACCATAGATTATACAGAATGATTGGTAATTCGACGTGATCCTTCAAAGGGGTTATACTAGAGGTCATTTGCAACAAATTAAGTCCTCTCCTTTCTCAGTAACCATACATTTTCGACCCCTGGTTAAAAAATGTATGGTTTTAGATTTTTTTGAAATTTTCTACCTTGTCACCAAAAACAATTAATTATGAAAAAAACATTACTCCGTTTAAATTAAATTGATATTTTTTTAAAAGCTGAGAAATTAGCGCTTGCTTTGAAAAAAAATCCTTGCCCAAAACTCATAGTCTCAAAAATAAACGTCCTTAAGTTGCATAAAAATATTATTTTGTATAAATTTTCCATAAGTAATAGAGCATTACTAGAAAAAAATGTAGTGAACTTGGCGTACAAATTAATGACAAAAGTTCCTTGTTTCATAAGCTTTCTAAAAGGGTACCAAATGTTACCAACTTTTGCACGGGATCGAAAAAAATATCCAATAAACCAAACAAGTAACACATTTTTTCCATACATATACTGCACGGTACCGCCTTCTCTTTTACTCGTGTCGTGCGTGACTCATAAGCTTAACATAATTCGATAATTTGTAGCAATCTTCGCGACAGTTCGTGGACACAAACTCGCACAGTTTCCCTGGATCCGCGCCTGCCATGTAATGGGTGCAATTGCCCCCCCCCCCCCCCCCCCCTGAAGCTTGACCGAAGTACTAAAACTTATAGAAAATGCAAATAAATAGAGGCATTTCTTAACTATTCAAAAAATTTCGCTCCATAAAAAAGGATACACAAAAAATTTGCCCCCCCCCCCCTGAACGAAATCCTGGATCCGCGCCTGGACTTCGTGCGGACAGACAAGTCACAGTATTTGTTAAATAATAGTTAAATCCTTATTTATGCCTCCGACATGGCTTAACGACTGCCATCTAATGATAGCAGCCGGTACCAATGGCTTAACGTGCCTTGCGAAGCACGGAAACGGTCGAAATAAATGCCACTAACAGTAAAAACCCATCCAGGTTTTGACCGTGTCTTTAGTCAGTTAACCTGCGTGATCGATGAGACCAAGCAAGCCACACTGAGCCACGACCGCTTCTATGTTCGTGCTGAAGAAGCGTCCCAAAACCACGCATATAAAAATAAAAATAAAAGTGTTAAAACGTAGTTTTAGTCAATTAACAAGGATATCAACTATTATTTAACAAATACTGTAACTTTTCTGTACGCACGAACTAACCATCTGGTTGGAAGCTGTGCGAGTTCGTGTCCACAAACTGTCACGAAGATTGCTACAAATTATCGAATCATGTTAAGCTCACGAGTCACGCACGACACGAGTAAAAGAGAGGGCGGCACCGTGCAGGATATGTATGGAAAAAATGTGTTACCTGTTTGGTTTATTGGATTTTTTTTCGATCCCGTGTAAAAGTTGGTAACATTTGTACCTTTTTAGAAAGCTTAAGAAACAAGGAACTTTTGATTTCTATTAGAAATAAGCTGTACCCTTTGTGTATGTTGTTCGTTAAACTGTATTTTGTGTTGCTTTTTTGTACACAATAAATTGTAAAATAAAAAAGTAGAATCCACAGTTAACAGGTACTACACCAATTTTGTTAAACCCTGTATATACAGGGTGTAACAGAAGTGTGTGACAATACTTCAAGGTTGGCTTTTACACATCAAACTGAACAACTTTTGTTCTACAATTTTGTTGAAATCGCAAAAAAATTTTTGGACTTTTCATACAAACTTGGTTCGCCAGCTGATCGATTCGTATGAAAAGTCCAAAAAAAATTTTGCGATTTCAACATAGTTGTAGAACAAAAGTTGTTCAGTTTGATGGGTAAAAGCCAACCTTGAAGTATTGTCACACACTTCTGTTACACCCTGTACATTTATATATTTGTTTGTAAATAATATATTTATACTACACTTTTATTGAAGAATATATTGATATATATATATTTAATTTTTATGTTATTTAGTTTTGCTTCCACCCTATCTTATTCTATCGATATTTTCCTACGCAAAGGTTGCCTGGAAGAAATTGCTACCTAGCAATAATACCTAGCAATAATTGTATCTCTTTTTTCATCTGTAACCTCACTTTTCTAGATGTTATAAATTTTATAATAATAATAAATTTATTTATTTACATTAACAGAAAAGTTTACAATATGTTACGTTTTATTTATTATAGTAAAGTATATTGAGTTGAATTGAAAAATAATTGACCACGCTGAATACATAAAAACAACCGACTTCAATCGCAACAACTCCAATTTTGCTATGTTTTTGTTGATTTTCTCAAAAACCTTTGAATAGATTTCGATAAAATTTATATGCGACCACCTGTGAAGTATATTAGTATACTCTTTTAAACAAAAAAAGAATTTTTCAAATCGGTTCAGGCGTCTTCGAGTAATCGGTGAACATACATAAAAAAAAGATTCCGACGAATTGAGAACCTCCTCCTTTTTTTGAAGTCGGTTAATGAAATTTATGAAGTATCAATCCTTCCAATGAAATTTATGAAGCATCAAACTATATGAAAGTAGAGTGAAGATGTAAGTACGTCCTAGTCTAATCTTTAGTTCTGTCCCTCTTGCTGGCCCATAATGACCCATTGTGCAGAGAAGCCTTTACAACCATCAACCATCAACCATCACTAAGTTCCTTACACGCAGGAGGCAAGGGGTCACCTTAAGAGGGTTTTTATAGTCACGCGGGTTTCTGCGGGTGGCGTTTCCAAAGCGTCCCGCATGCGTGTGACACGCATGACAATAAAAGGAACCTAAAAAATGTACTGAAATAGGTTGCGGGCGGTACGCATGCGGGCTCGGCCTGCATGCGTGCAGAAACCCGCGTGACTATAAAAGCGAGAAGGGCAGGGAGTATTGTATACAGGATGTTAAAAAATGCGTTTGAAATTTTAAGGGAATACAGAATAAAGAATACAGAAAAAATGTTGAAAAAATCTGATCTACAATCTTTTTTCACTTTCCCATACTAGATTTGAATAGTGAATCAAGAATCGTTTGTAGATCGGATTTTTTCAATATTTTCCTGTATTCTATACTTGATTCTGTGTAATTCCAAAATATTTCATATGCACTTTTTTTAACAGCCTGTGTACTATCAGTCTGTAGTCTTATTGATAAATTATTATATAATAATAATAATCAGGTGAAGCCCCGGTATAAACTGTTACCGATTTTTGGGTGGTAGATAAGTGTGATGGCTAAATGATATCGATACTTCTGGCCTTAAGGGCGTATACGCCTTAGGTCTATTAAGCGTTTACGCCCTTTGAGCCCAGAAGTATCGATATGTATTTTCGAAATAAAATAGAAAAAAATGTTCAAAAGAGATTTTATTTAATAGTTTCTTCAAAATATTGTTCACAAAATTGTTCAAATGTTTTCATTTACAAAACAGTCAAAACAATAATTTACAAATTACAGAATTCATATCTATTACATTATTTTGTGCGATGCTCGTTCCATCTGATTAAATAAAACAAAATTAACAAATACTTATAAATTAGTAATCTCAATGAAAGATAAACTAGGAGATTCCATGCCTAAAACTTAAATGATGTTACAATTATTGCATTAATTAATGATTTTAAAGACTTAGTTTTTAAAAAATATTCCTACCTTAACTAATTACTCTACATTTTCAACAACACGGTATAAATGGATGTTTTCTAAAAAAATATAGTACAAAATCTATAATATGTAATTTCTACTTACCTAGTAATCTCAAATGTTACTTATAAAAATAAAGTAATAAGTAAATATAAATTTGATTCTAAAATAGAATCAAAAATACATTTTATAAAAACTAAATTCTCAAAAAAAAAACTCATCTAAAAATCTATATTATAAACCGTTTAAGGCACAGACTTAAATTCCCTTGTAAAAGACAAAATTACTGTACAGAATGTATGAACTTTTAGGCACTTTACACATATTGTTAACTGCGTACCTACCTATGTATGTATAAAATATTTCTATAAATGCATTTTCATACAAAACATTGTACTTAATTCGAAACATGGAAGACTTTTAATATTTCAACACTATTTACAACTTTGTGCTGTCTTTTGTTTTTGTCAAAATGTTTTAGAACTAATGTACTTCTGACAACCTAAAATTTAGAATAAAATTTATAATTAGTCAGTCTCTACAGAGAGTTTACAACCATTGTTTACTGCACCGGAAGATAGACACGTTTATTTATAAAATAATTATCATATCGTCTGAATCGCAACAATAATATTTAAATAAGTTTCTAACTTTGTAGAATTGCAACGACTAAATAGTCGTTGGTCGAAGGTAAATTAAATTCCTTCGATTCAACATTGTTAACTTACTGCTTTAAACTGAACACAACGCAAAATATAAAACTATCTATTGAATCATCTGAAGGTACTGATTGTCTTCGTAAAACGACGCCAGCGAAGTCTGTAGATCATTCGCAGCCGTATTCGCATTTTCTGCCGCTTGTAGCGGGTGCGTGCTACTGGACACCATTTCCGAACTCTTCCAGTTTTCACAATTTTCAACGTATTCTAGTGTTCTCTGATATGTTTCTTGACGCATTGTGTTGTTTTGATTCTTCTTTCTCCCGTTGTTTGCCTCTATCTGCGACTGGGATATGTCCCAAACCTGCACCTCACTGGGCTGATTGTTCTGACTTCTCAAGCTGTTCATGCTGCAGTCCGTCTGCTGGTCATTACTCTTCATCGCCTGGTTGCAGTTCATCGATACTCTTGTCCCATGTATCGGTTTTTGACTCCCTGTTGACATATTCACGGAATTCTGCACAGATTTCTGTATGTTGTGTTTGTTGTATTGATTGCCGGGATAATCCCATTGATTGTACGATCTTTGTTGGTTGTAATATTGGTTGTTATTCATCATAGCTTGGTTATATTGATGATTGTTCTTCGGCGGGGGAGGCCCCATAACGTTTACGGCGTTGACAACAGAATTGTATGGAGGTGGTTGAGGATATTGTATGTTCTGGTTGTATTGATGGTTTTGTATCGGTGGGCATTGGTTTTGCGGTGGTTCGCAGTAACTATTCATGGCTCCACGACTCATATTGGCGCTGTTGTCTACACTCATCATCGAAGATCTGGACATTTGCAGCGACTGCATTTGGTTTTGGTTTTGGTAGTTCATCTGCTGTTGGTAGTTCATCACTTGACTGTTATAAACCACGTTCTGGTTTTGAGGCATCTGTTGCATTCCAGGTTGCATTTGGTTCTGATTGAATTGCTGCATCATTTGATACTGTTGCATATTTTGTGGATTTCTCATATTACTATTCTGTTGATTTTGGACCGGATACTGTGGTGGTTGATTGTAATTTTGATTTTGATATTGGTTAGGGATTGGTTTGTAATTTTTATTTATATTGCATTGCATTTTAGGATTGCAGTTTTGTCGATTATTCATAAAGTTAGGTGCAACTGCAGCCATTTGCGGAGACTGATTCATGTTCATTAACATGTTGGGATTGTGGTTTGGTACTGGTGCGCTCATTGCCATATTGGGCAAATTTTGAATCATGGGACTTGTCATGCCTTGTGCTATGGGACTCTGCAGTCCTGGGTGCATTGGACTCGGCATACCGTGGCTCATTGGGCTGGCTATATTCTGTGTCATGGGGCTTGCCATGTTTACCATTGGACTGGCCATATTTTGAGACATTGGGCTGCCGATATTATTATGTCGTGGACTCATTATTATTTGGTTTGGCATTTGAGGACTCATTAGACTTTGCATACTTTGTGGGCTCATAGCGTTATGCTGCGGTGACATGACACTCATAACACTTTGCGGACTCATGACGTTATACGCACTAGGTGGACTCATAACAGTATGAGGCATGTGAGGACTCATGACACTTTGTGGACTCATAGCACTGTGAGGAAGGCTTTGCGGGCTCATCATGCTATGTGGAAGATTGGGTGGACTCATCACTGTCTGCGGACTCATCACCATTGTCTTTGGACTCATCGCCGGTTTTTGTTTCTGAGGTAGAGGATTGTTAGTTCTCATTCTATTCGATTGTTCTGTTTGATTTGCTGTCATAGTCTGCAATGACTGCAGTGGGTTACTTGTAGGAACATTATTGGTCGTTGGTTTTGAGTAATCTTTATCACCCGCTTCAGAGCTGACTTCAGGAATGACTTGCTCTTGCAGCGGGGGATTTTTGTCATCAGGTGTTTTAATAGCTAAAAGAGAGCCACTATTCCCTGACATACTAACGTCTAACGATCTTAAATCAACTGGAATATCACTTATATTGAGATCACTTCCTATGGCACCTAAGTTTTTGAGTAAGGAATCGTCACTGGTAGCTACGTCACTGATTTTGTCACTGGAATTGTGAATGTTCGGTATATCATCATTGTCTTTGGTTGCACTTTCAGTGTCCTTGGAGGGTTCAGGTTCAGAGTTGGTGGAGTCATTCTTGGCTGGTGCTGCCGTGTCGGTACCCAATATTGATTGGTTAAGATATTGCATCATTTCGTCTGGTATCACCAGCTTGTTCTCCACCATCTCACCTTCTGCAACCTGTAAAGAAGATTTACGTTTATTCTTCGAAATTAACTACGATACTATTCCTTCATGAGTCTGGCTGTTTAATATACTGCACCACATATGGGGTTTGTAAAGAAAGCTAGAAAATTTGGCAGAAAGATGATGCTCTGAGTAGAAATAAAGTTACAGTTTATAGATATACATATATTCGAAAGATTTCAGCAAAAATGAATTAAACATAAATTACAGTAAGTAAGCAGATATTAGTATATTTCATAGTTCCTTTACCTGTTCCAGATTGACCTCCTGGTTGGGGTGATGGACTTGCGCAGTGGTGATAACCACAGTGCTGGTGGAGTTTGATCGTGTTTCCTTGTATTTGGCTCCCTCCTGATCATCCTCTGTCTTGAACGAGAATGGGGCTTCTCCCTGTAAGAAAATAATTTTGTAAATACAAATATATACACACAATTCATGGTCTAACTTGTAAGGAAACAAACTTAAAGGCCCAAGACAGGGCTTTTAAAGTAATTAAAATGAGATCTCACCGCATCATCGGTGTTGCAAGGGTAAGGCTGGTATCCCTGAGCCTGGTCACTCAGGTTGGACTGCTCCGACAGCCGACGTGCTTCTTCTTTCACCTGAACGTTGGGGTCCAGTTCCAAAGCCAGCTCTTCAGCTCTGACTTCCGAGCAGGTCACTCCTCGGAGAAGAACAGCCTGGGAATGAAGAAAAATAGCCTTTATTAAAGGATAAAGATTATATGGAAAGAATTCATAAGCTACAGATTTTGGATTTTGAAGTAAGTAAATGACTGCAAACATTGAACTAAAACTATATTGGTGAAACTTGCTAAGTTAAAAAGTAGAACAAAAACGTTCCAGTTTTAAGAGCAGAATCTCCCCGCAAATATTATGAGGCCTTGTAATTACACCCCCTGTAGATAGGTCTTGCATCTTACCTGATTTCCTTGAGAGGTTCTGACTGCTTGAACAGCGGCAAGAGCTGATGATGGAGCCGGCGCATACCCAACGCATGACACTTGACTAGATCTGTCAAAAAAAGGTTGTTAACTTAAAAACAGACATCAAAAATATCAAAAGACAATAGAAAAATATAAAAATAGTTTGCCTTTCCCATAAAAATAATCTTTAACTGCGTTGATGCCTGATCAACTACGCCTACAGATATTATAATACGAGTTCAATACTTTTACGTTCAAAGTATGCTCTTTCAGTATCATCGTCATCAAATAAAATGACGTTCACTGCTGGATTTTGACAACAACCAGCATCCAGCATGTGCGGTCGTCACTCAAGAACTTTCTTACCATATTACACCCAATCGTACATAGCCAGCATTTTAAGGTTTCTCGACAGTTTAAAAACTAGAGCCCTTACCTTCTACTGCTGTCTGGAGACAGCTGATCGTAGACAGCAGTGTGCTGCGAGACTTGGCGCTGCGCCCCGGCGACTCCTGTCGTCGTGGCCACCGCTCCCGACACCACTGAGGCCTGGCTACTCTTCCGTGATATGTCTGACGATCTGAAAGGTAGTGATAAACAGTGACTAACTTGCATAAGACGTGATCAATTTCTTCCCTCAAAATTACAAGAGAGTCAAATTGAGTAGTGATTGTGAGGGAGCAAGAAGACTCTTCAACAGAAAAATAACCTGCTCGTAGTGAAAGAAGTTCTTAAAGGACTTTAACCAAGTTGATAATTATTCCTGCTAACTTCAATGTGTCAAATATTTATCAGATAACATATTAAATTCGGACTTGGTCTGGGTTGCTATTCTAGAATGACATAATTGACCACGCTGAATACGTTAAAAATAACCTACTTCAATCGCAACAACTCCAATTTTGCTATGTTTTTGTTGATTTTCTCAAAAACCGCTGAATCAATTTCGATGAAATTTATATGGGACCACCTGTGAAGTATACATACCCTTTTAAACAAAAAAAGAATTTTCCAAATCGGTTCAGGCGTCTTCGAGTGATCGGTGAAAATACATAAAAAAAAAAAAGATTCCGACGAATTGAGAACCTCCTCCTTTTTTTTGAAGTCGGTTAAAAAAAGGAAACAGTGACCCAGCAAATAATAACAGCGACTTAAAAAATTCAATCTTATTCAAGGTCGTCTACATACCTTGCACTATACAGGCTGCTGCCTGAGGATATCCCAGAATCCCGCCTCGTGTTGGGTCCAGTCTTCAGCTCTACAGCCACGTTTGTTCCCAGATCTGTCCGACCCTGGACCCCAGGCTGCGGCCCTGGAGGGGGATCAGGTGCGTGTAAAGGGGGCATCAGACGTCCGACACCCATCTTGTTCTGAAATCGCGGCATGTGGTGGTGTGCTCGGGGCTCCCCTATGGCGACCATGGCGCGAAGCATGAGTGGCAGTTGTCCAACTTCGCCCACCACTTCTTGTTCAACCTGAAATAGTAAGTGGCATCGTTAATAATGAAATTGAAGATTTTGATTAAAATGCCTTAGTAAATAAAACAATATACGTAATGACTTTGATGACTTATAGTAGAGGCAGTTATAGGATTAACATCTTAACAAAAACTATAAAAAATATGAGCAGCCCAGTCACATGAGTAAGGAAATTATACCTACAACTGTTAAAATGGCTCAATAGAATAGATTTCCTTTATGTGCGCAACTATATTGATTTTTACAGATAGCCTAGCTTCCAGCTGTCGCCAAAAACCTAGAGTTAGTTTATCGCCACGCTGCTACGTTCAAATGCAAGAAGGTAAAATCTTATGTAGAAACAGAAGTGACTCACTTCTCCATCAAGCCTGTAATAGGGAGCTCCATTCTCGTCGCTGAATCCTCCAAGACCAGATCCTCCAAAGTCCAACTCTCCCACGCACTGAGCAGACAGCTGAAAAAAAAACATTTCTGTATTACCTACTGTACCATAGACATCTTATTTCTAAAGCAGCAAGATGTCAACCCATGAACATGCTTTTAGATGGGAATGTGTTTGGAATCGATTTATTTTCCGATATAAGACTAGATATTTTGCCAAGTTATCTTACTTGATGAGACGGCGTGTGCATTCCATGAGGTATGGGTGACGCTGGACTTTCGCTCTTGACGGAAGCTGAAGAAGTGTGTCCCCTAATACCCATAGGGACTCCACCCTCCTCCGAACGAGGTGAAGATCCTGCTCCACCGCCCCCTGATTCTGCGGAGTCATCACCTCGACTGCAACCTGGATGATAAAGGTAAAGTAAAAAAAAAGTTTCGTCATCAATGATTTAATGATGATGTATCAAATTCGAACCATAAAAAAAGATTCCGACGAATTGAGAACCTCCTCCTTTTTTTGAAGTCGTTTAAAAATCTTTTATACTTGTATCTATGTTTATAAAAAGCACAACGTTTAATATCTACTACATAAACATAAGACTATTAATATTTTATGAACATTCTATATTAACTGGGCATCATATTTACATGAAACAATGCAATTATATCAAGGTGGCGGAAAATTTCATGATATAGGACTATACCTTTGTGTTTCTTACTCGCGTAAAACTCAGCACCATGGACAGTCTTCACATGTTTCCGAAGCGAGGATGGGTCTGTGTACCGCTTCGTGCAACCGGGAGCCTTACAGACATATGGTTTCTGTAACAAGTCAAACCTCGTAAAGATTCGTTCCACTATGCTGCCGAAGATCGATGCTGTGATTTTAATTTCAAATATTTATACATATAAATTTTAATACAACTTGAGTCACTATTACTCCAAACGTAAATGAATGAATCCTGAATCTTTATTAGACCTGTTACTTACCTCATTGCTATGAGTCCGGTTTTGATGTTTGGCTCTATCGCTGGCATTCGAGAAGGCTTTCGCACAGCCAGGGTATTCACAGGTGTAAGGTTTCTCCCCCGTGTGACTCCGTAAATGGGTCTTCAAGTTTTCCAATCGCGAGTACGCTTTGCAGCAGCCTTCAAACTGTAAGATAAATATGGTAATTTTAAATGCTGAGCAAGGTAGGTCATTTTAAATTTTATGAAGTCATTTAATCTTAACCATTTACGATAGCTTATGCCCGTAGGCAAAGATAGCTATTTTTGGTAGCCGCAAGAAAAAAATTTTTTTGTCATCCAATACCATCAAACGTTAACGACATCTAATACCAATTTTATTTGGTGATCAAATTTTTGAAAACTTACTTAATCATGTTAACGACCAATATACCTTATTGGCATTTGAATATCCATATCAATATATAGTGGTACTGCAAATGGATTTAGCATTGCTGATTATGGCGTATTTATACTTACAGTACACTTATGAGGCTTTTCCCCCGTATGCCGTCTCATATGCACCACAAGCATGTACTGAGCCTTGAACGGTTTCTCGTCTCTGGAGCAGCCGACCCAGCGACAGACGAAGGCCTTCTTGCTAGCGTGGATGTGATCCGTGTTTATATGTTTAACCAGATCATCTTGTGTAGGGAATTCGAGCTTGCAGTCCACCTGTAATATTAACAGTGATTGGGTAAATGCAGGTGCTAAAAAAGTATTGATGGCACAATATCAATATCCACACAAAGAAACAAAGTTCCTATGTGGTAACAATAGGTCTAATTTTAAGGAAACTATGTTAATATAATCATCATTTAACCGGAAGACTTTCGCGTTGATGATAGCCAATTAATAGATTTCCAGTATGTAAGATTATGAGCCATCATCCAGTTACTTACTGCAAGCCTTACCAGATCATCAATTCGTCTAATTTGGAGCCGTCTAATATAACAGTCACCTCTCAAGAACCTATCTTCCCCATCGGTTGTCTTAACAGTTTTGCGAGCTAAGCATAATGAGATTGTCTTCCCATTATTTCTTTCGCTTGCTTTTCAACCGACTTCAAAAAAGGAGGAGGTTCTCAATTCGTAGGAATCTTTTTTTTTTTTTTTATGTATGTTCACCGATTACTCGAAGACGCCAGAACCGATTTCGAAAATTCTTTTTTTGGTTGAAAGGGTATACTTCATAGGTGGTCCCATATAAATTTTATCGAAATCGATTCAGCGGTTTTTGAGAAAATCAACAAAACACAGCAAAATTGGAGTTGTTGCGATTGAAGTCGGTTGTTTTTAACGTATTCAGCGTGGTCAATTATTTTATTATAGGATAAAATTTTATAAACATCAGAAATACTATCGTTGTTTAACAGTACTTACCCAATGGCAGTTTGTCTCGATAAAGTCTCCTGGCTCATCTTTGGAGTCCAGTCCATCATGGACGGTGCTTTCAGCAGCCGCTGATAGAGGTTTGTTGCTGTGCATGTCTCTGGACATCATGCTTGGAGGTGACTTGCGCTGGATCATTCCTGATGCGCTGTGGAAGATTTAGAGACATTCGTTGTGAGACTACTCTAATGAGCCCATCTTAATTCTACAATTACAATACTCTGTATTATACCTGACGTAATTAGGGTTATATGCGTGGAACTGTCTGACACCATGTATACACACACTCAGTATTATGGTAAGGGGTATATTTTTTATGTTAAGGGCCGTCGTTCCATATATTTCTTACCTATCAGCTTCCATAACGCTGGTGACTTCCTGCTGCTGCATGTGCTGAGGTGGAGTACCGTCCATCCCAAGGCCTGGTCTGACATCCATCTGTGTCCCCATTAGGAGTTGCGTGGGTGAGGATATATGAGATCTGGAATATAGGTAAGCGTTTTTCTTAAATGCTGAAGATCATGCTTATTGATAACAGACCGTTCATCTTTAAAAGTTCACCAAATATTTTGCCTGTACAAAAGTCAACACTGTTTGTTGTTTCGGTCAGTCGTTGTCCATGCAAGAGAGACAACATTTACAGAGGTCAAGATTAAAAGAAAATCTGGGATTGCGAATGTGCTGCCATTTGCTGATAGTCCAACAAACATGACCCCCATGCTGGATCATTACTCATACAAATCTTTCAACTAGGAATGTAAATAGGTCAGTGCTATCATCTTTTCACCCTTACCTATGAATACCAGCTACTAGATGTGCATGGGCAGCATGATGCGCCGCTGCTGCCGCCGCTTGCTGATGCGCCGGGTCCAACAGCACGCTCCCCGCCAGCACCCCGCTCCCCCCAACCACTCCCCCTCTCGCCAGAAGCTGCTGCGCCAGCGACGCATGCGAGAGGGACAGCGCGGGTGATATCGCGCCTGGAAGATCATCGGTTTGGAGTAAGTGGAACATCTGGATTGGCACCATTTCGTCTGTGGAGAAGAGTTAATGGTTTGAGATAGCCCTAAAATCATCTTAAGGTGAATTTTCTTTACTGTTATATGATAAATATAAGCTAGAAAGAGTAAATAAAAATTTCGATCATTCCACTATAACTTAGTTCACTGTATAAAAACCAATCAAACTTTTCTCAACAATAGTTAGTCATAATCAGATCAGTAAAACACTTACCGGCACTAAGATGCCCATAGCTCCCAGTAGAAGCGGCAGAAGGCGCTCTGACAGCCAGCCCAGCTGGCGATGCTCTGATCACAGCAGCCAGGTCTAAGGACTCCGCAGAGTAGGGGCTCCAGGACACGGCTCTCTTGCGGTTGGCAGAGGCTGATATTGCGCCTCCTGATAACCGAAGTCGGGTAGGAGAGGCTATTCGTGAACCTGACGAGAAATCAGAGATATATTATTCCTGTCTATAATATGATATGTGCTTGTAGTTAACTAATAGAATAGAATAAATCTTTATTTGGCATAGAAGTTATAATATAAGTGTGATTATTTTATGTGGGCTATAATTGTAACAAAGAAACATGCGCCCATGTCAAGAGTTAGATAGCCTTGATACAATTTTAATGAACTGGTTATTTGGAGTAACAAAACATAATTTACCATCTAAACTAAGTTGAAAGTCTTGACTGGCTAGGGGACTGCCACCTGGATGAAGCTCCGGATGTAAACTCCTTGCAGCACTTAAATATTCTAGACCTGGAACAGAAGATACAAAGTATTTAATATAATCATCCAGAAAATTCCTTTAAATAACGAAAATACAATATAAGAGACATAATATTGATAGAAAATAAAATGATAAATATCAAAGAGATGATCCTTGATAGGACCATCACTAGCAAGAGCTTAAATCAAAATAATTGCTTTAAAAGCACGTCATACAAGGCACCTGGAACGAGTTACAAAGTGGACGCGAGACGGGAGAAGATTAATAAAAATGAGTATAATGATCTAATCGATCCATCGATCGATCGATCAAGATATTATGCTCGTCACGAGCACATGATTGTGGTAGGGTAAAGGAGATTACCATAGCAAACAGCAGTGCATGGGAACCGGAGGAAGACATGAGCAATGTACGGCAGTATACGGATTTTATTTCAAATACATAATCATAAAATATAAAGTACTACATTTCTACCGCAGCTCCAACCGCGTGTATGTCGCTTTATCCTGTCTCTAAGGTACCCTACGGGAACCATGCATTTCCCGGAACAAAAAGTTGCCTATGTATTAATCCAGGATTTGCTCTATCTACCTACCAAATTTCACCCAAATCCGTTCAGTAGTTTCGACGTGAAAGCGGAACAAATAAACAAACAAACAAACATTCATCCATACCTTCGCATTTAAAATATTAATAAGATAATTAAACTACTAGTATAAAACCAGTATACTAAAATCTAAATGAACTTCCGTAATTCAGTTGAAAGCTAAATGTGTTTATTTGAAATAAATTCATCCAGGATAAAGGAATATTGTCAAAAGCGTTAATTTTATTAGACAGTCTAAAGCAGAAGGATGTAGTGATAAAATTGTAATAATACTAGAAGAAGATTGGCTATAATATTAAACTAAGAAAGCTCTTAACTCAAGAAATAGGCTCAACTCAACATAACAGAAAAGTATTTAAACTTAAGTTGTAAATCAAAACAGCAGTGTGCAAAGACAGTTTACAAGAACGAAAATAAATATAGGTATTCGCAGTTATGACAAGGATGACTCTCATTCGATCTCAAACAATATTCTAAGAACCATAAATATGTTTGAGATTTCTGAAGTGTCACTAAACAGAGTTCTGCCACTCTAGGTGCAATAACGGCAAATTGAGATGTCAACAAGTCGGTACTGGTTTGAATATAAACTGCCCACTTAAGACTTGTGAGTGATTAATATAAGATTTGAACTATATATAAAGTTAACTGATGTGATTTCAGGGAGTAATTATCTATGAAGAGGTAATTATTGTTAGTAGTACTGCAAAACAAAATAATGTTAAAAACTATTTGAAACTGTAGTGATATAAGCTAAATCCACGAATAAACTTGAACAGAATCTAATTTGGAATATTTAAACTTAACAATTTAAAATACAGAAAAGACGTTTTCCGAAAATTGATTTATAATTAGTTACTGCACGTAAAATATATAAGATAGTATTTCTAAGAACTAATATACAACTCTCAGTCATTGCAATTGCACTCCAGAAGATTTCTTCAACGGAAGTCTTTTATGAGTCAATTCCAGAAACATTTTGCGACAGACAAGTTGGAATAGAACTTTTAACTCCTCAACTTAATGACGTGGAGGGTCCGCTATTTAGTTTTAATTAAATACACATTATAAGTCTCGACACACACAATGTTGCTTTGAATATTTCAACAGGACAGAATTTACGGCTCTAAGATTTTATTAGGTGACTTATAAAACCGTCAACCAATTTATAATGTTTCGAGGTTGAAAAAACAAAACACCGACGCCGGGGTGTCCCGAATTAAATTATTACACTAAACTAAAATAAAGTTAAAGGATGTGAGGATGGTATCACGATTTATAGCGCGGCAGGGGAACCTCGGAGTTATGCGATTATTATCGAAGTAAATTATATTGATTGCTAATACATTTATATAGTTTGAAACGATTATGAATTAAAAATAATCAATTATAATAAAGAAACCTGAAAACATATTAGACAAAACAATTAAACACGTGGAAATAAGAGACAAATACTAAATCTAAAAAACAGTTTAACATGATAACGTTAGGCGTATAAAATCACACAAATGAAAAATAAAAAACGAAATTAACCTTTCCACAGCGAAACGAGATTAAGGTTTATTAATAAAAAAATTCCAACCATAAAGACAATAATTCAGCTCTTAATTTCCATAATAATCACATATCTGATACCCTCGAAAACAAACACGGTTCGGGTTAAGCAAAAAGGAAGATAAAACCTCATGATTTGTTGATCACGCTGCTCTGCCGGTGTTCCGAGGCGATGCGTTTCGCCCAGAAATAATAGGTTGATGCGAAAGGCGTGAGGGACCACCAATTTGGCGGAAACTTCGCCAAACAAGACACCGAGAATTCCCAAGAACGAACGCCGAGAAAATTGTATGTGGTCCGCTTTTGACGCACCGCGCCGCGGCTACCACCAAAATTTTTATGTCTTCATTCTGTGAGAACCTACGGATGTATCGTTTTAAAAAAAGAATACGAAATTCCCTATCAACCATCGGATTTAAGTCCAATACGTCTGGACCGTTTCGAATTCCATTAGCGGGCGATGGTCACCCTGGCGACATTGGTGTAACCGCAGGCAAAAAGTGTACACGAAAACTGTCTTTGCGTTCTTTTTTCAAATAGTTGAATATTGACCGGTCGGTTCGTTCTTTTCGAGTCGATTTTTATGCGTTGTCCGTTTTAGTCTGATGTATTAATTTTTATCGATGTAGATTGGGCGTAAAATTAGTATCTCGAGACTCGACATCTAGTGGTTTCGTGGTCACGTTTAGCGTTGAAATATGAATGTCAATGGATCGGTCGGTGTCTTTGGGCCGTATATAGTCGCGTATACTAATGAGATGAGCTTAGTTATGTGTTTCGGTCATTATTCGAATATGCGGCGGCTAAAGGCGTTACAAAGTGAATTCGTAATGTGGGTTACTTCACCTTTTAAATATTCACGGGCTGAAAAAACATAACGTCTCTATCTACAGTGAGCTAATTATGGGTTACTAATCTTATTCGGTGCTGACTCAGAACGCGTCCATTTTATGCAGCGTAAAAGTGTGTTTATGCAAAATTTTAACGACTTCTTTTCGGTTTTATCTAAATTATTGCCTTCTTAGGCATAGGAGGTTCTTCAACTTTTATAAAAATGTATTTTGACAATGTCGACATCACCTTAAATAGAAACTTCTTAGAGCTTATTTATTTATAATTTTCATATCCTACACCAGAATTATTATCAAAATCTGAAATATCCAATGTATAAACTCTCTTTAGTGTAAAAAAAAAATACAGTCTCAAATATGACACGTCCCTATAAGTCCAAACTCATTAACACACGAAATATTTAAGTGTCTATTAAACCATCAACTGTCATAAACCGATTTGTAGGAGCTTTGTTTTGGCAAAAAACCGCTTCTGCTCCTAACGAGGTTTTTATCATCCAAGGTGTGACCTCGGGTATACTTACTGATTGGTGTATAGTGAAGGCAGGTGGTTCGAAGAATCGAGAAAAAAACATCAAAAATGCACCAGGCAATTTCGTTGATAGGTTTTTTATTGGTTGGATGGATTGGGTGGAGGGAGAAGGTAAGGTTAACGACAATAGTTAAAGTTGATTGAGCAGGTTTGATTGAGTATGTAGGTGATGATTCATAACGAATGATAAGGATACTATTTTTGATCAGAGAAAGAAAGTAGACCGTAAATGATGAAATTGGCACAAAACAAATCCAGAAAAAGAGATTAGCACCAACCCCAACAGTAAAGTTGTATAATTCTGAAACAATTGATCCGACTTTATCAAACATAGCTAAGGAACGACCGCGACAAAATCGTCTTTCAAGCATTAAACATCGCATTCAAATCGATCCACCACTTTCAGATCCACGCTGCCGCAGACTTCAAACTTGTAATTGTACCTAACATTTTTGCGTCGGGTTTAGAGACAATTTTTGAGCAACATAATTTGTTCACATTAAAGAACAACGAACAAACATCCTGACGAGTATTATAAATGTGAAAATGTGTTAATTTTTTTTTTGGTTTGTTCCCCTTTTGACCTCATCAATCATGAAAAAATTTGGCATATACGTAGCAGGCTACGTGTATTTGTTTTCGATACCTCAAGTAGTTCCGAGATAACCTACAATTGTTAGCGATTGAGCCGCGAGCAGAAAGCTAGTTCCTAAATATTTTTCGTCCTTTCGAATAAAGAAGAACCTACAATAAGAAAACTATCTGATATTAAAATCCTTTTTATTGTTTCTCCAAACACCTCTTCGGATCCCTAGAAAATATCGAAATGTGTTAATCTATGCACGCACAAGTATCCATTTAAAATAATCACATAACGTGGCGCATCCATCGCTTTTAACAACCTGAAATTATACTCTTAACAGCATAATTATACCTTGAGAGCCTATCTTCCTGTGTCTCTTTCCATTCCATTGTCAGTTCCTATATTTATCCTTCTCTCGCTCCTTTTGCTCACTTAGTGCTGTTCGCCGATGATTTATTCATAAGTGTTTCTCGTTTGATTTTTATTTGACCTTTTTTGATGTGATTTAGATTCTTGGAAGCGGCTCGGAACTGCGAGATCCACTACTGGTTAAACGGAGCTCTTAATTTGAGGGCGCCTTCCATTGAAGTCATCTCGTCCCTTTCAATTAAATGTAATCTCTGATTCTCCATCATTTTAGTCATATATGGAAAGTATATCGTTGAAATATTGTATTTAAATCTTACATTAATTCAAGTAACATTTAATTCATAAACTTTGCGATTACCTAAACACCTCAGTTCAGATTTCAGATATTTATGATTACCAAATTGGTTTATAAAACTTTATTCCGTTTCTGAATGTACTGAACTGATATGATAAAGTAATTAAATCCCGTTTTGATTTTGGCTAGAGCTTAAATAATTTCCATGCCTATAAACTGTTTTCACGCTTCTACCGATAACTGTTAGCTACGGAATTGTAAAATATCTTAATAACAGATGTAACACTGACGCTTAATCATGACAAAAAAAAACGTAATGTAGGCATAATTCAAAAAATTGTAGTGAAATATATATATATATATATTTTTTAATAAGAATTTAAAAAAAATAGGGAATTTCCTGAGAAATTTTACTAATAAGCTTATCATTTTTTTTATTTAAGTTGCATTTTTTAAGAAATTTCTCAGTGATTTAAGATTATAAATTAGACCCAGAAGAGACTAAAATTTTAGCTTTTGCAATACAATTTTCCAATCATTCGAAAACTACTTTTCAATTAAATTTTGCCATTACCAAGTTTTATATTAACATCTTATACTTATATTAGCTTATGGTCAAGTTATAATCAAGTTATTTTATAAGTGATGGGATTTCTCTATTTACCAAACATCTAAAAATATCCATAACAATCTAGTTTGTACTTCTCAATATTTCTTCCTAAAGTTAAACACCAGTAAATCTCTTACACTCATTCTAACCTACTTAAACATTTTAACAAGCTCGACATGTCAACCAAGTCTATCTATTCTTAAACTAAACGTGGATAATTAAAGGAACCCTTATGTGTAATTAAGGGCATGGGGATATGGCCGGAAGAGCATGTGCGCGCAAGCGATGGTTTTCGGTTACAGCTTTGATTGCGCATCTAGTCGGTTTCTGTTACCAGTTAAGTATTTGGTAAGTTGTGATTGGGTTGTCTGAAAGAATAACTGTTCTTATAATCTAGTAATATTTTGAAGAGGAAGGAAGATTTTCAGACCTTTAGGTCTAAATTATAGTCTGATGAAAGATGATGAGAAAAGTGATCTGATCACCTTTACAGGTCGTGTTGAGTAGGAAAAACGATCTTGTAACATTGTCTATAACAAAAATCATTTGATAAATGTTTGAAAATGATTATACTATAGTAACTTTCTTTAAGTAGACACTTAAAAAAGTACCCTATATGTACACAGTGTAAAAAGACCAAGGTTCCGCTCATAAAATTTAATAATATTTTTTCAATATGGGTTACTTAATTCTCAAAAAAAAAAAAACGAACTCTTCATAAAAAAATGGCTGATGGGCCGATTAATTTGTTTGAAAAGTCCTTTTTTTGCGAATTCAGTATAGATTTCATAGGAAAACTACATTTTTATGGGTAAGTTTTCAGGACTGGTCTTTTTACAGTTTTTACATCCTGTATAGCCTGATCACGATATCAGCTGCACTTTTAAATGAAATGACTAGGCAAAACTTAAAACCTCCAAGACATTCGATCACCACATGTGCCAATCGTCAACCGAGATTCGCGTTTACAAAAACACGTGTTAACTTGTTAATTAGCTTTCTCGGAAATGATGGGAGGGACGATGCGCCGGCGCACAGCGACGGGTATGCAGTTTGATTTATATTTCCCCTAACACGACATTTTTGTTGACAAAATATTCCAATTAGAGACGGATAAAAAGTTTACACTGTGAAATTGGGACAAGGTGTGTTTCTTATTATCTGTGATGGGTTTTAATTAAGGTAGCGAAATTGGAGCATAAAAGGATGAGGGAAGAAATAAACATATTACAACTTCTATGTAACAAAAAACAACGTCATTCAACACATAAAAATCTCTTAAAAAATATGAGCTATTTTTCGCTACATTGCTCTCGCGTACTGAAATTACAGAAATAAAATATATTATTTTCCTTTTTTATTACGCCTTCAATTTTTTATTTTAAAAAATACCTAGAAACGATGGCGTTATGTCTTGGTATATCAAGCTTTTTAGAAATTTTCTTCCAACGCTACGTACTTCCATCGGTGATCGCCACTCGATAACCTTTCTTTTCTCTTTCTCTACTAGTGACAGATAGATTTCAATATTAGTATTCAAAATTCCAATTTTATTACCTGCGCGAAACGTCATTTAAAAATATAAATGGGTAACCGAATGGTAGGTAACCAATCGGAAAACCCGATCTGCAAATTAATACACTAAAATTAACGATTTGAGACCAACTCAAAACCAGTTCTTAACATCTCAATTCGATTTTTTATGCAGTGACCACGGATCCATTACTTTATCTATATTTTTAGATTAACAGTTTTAATCTGTTATTTTTGTTAATTTACGAGGCTTTACTAGTAACACTAAGATAAGAACCTTACATTAAATCGGTTTTCTAATATATTCGTTAATGTTCTTAACTGCTTAGAGTTCTTATGTTAAAAAAGACGCCTGATTTTACATTTTATAACTAAAATAGTGTTAATTTATCAACGTGGGGAAGTATCAAACGTATGTATGTATACAAGGTGTAAGGGACAGGTTTCCGAAAACTTTAAGGACTTGCTCACGCTCAGTAGACGAAACTGAACTACTTTCCACAAGATTTTTTTTCAGGAAACGAAAAAAAAATCGGCTTCTCCATACAAAATTATAAACTTGATTGGACAGTTTTTATGGAGAAGCCGATTTGTTTCGTTTCCTGAAAAATGATTCTTGTGAAAAGTTGTTCAGTTTCGTCTACTGAGCGTGAGCAAGTCCTTAAAGTTTTCGGAAACCTGCCCCTTACACCCTGTATAGTCGCACTATACTGTTAAGAAAGGCACAGGTTCTCCTTTCAGTAAATAAAAAAAATACAGCAACAGCCAACTACAACAATATTTAAACGAAAGCCGACTCCAGTCCAGAATTCAGAACCATAAAGAATTCATGTGTTTTTACCCGACTCCCCCGAAAAAGAGTAATGATTATGGGGTTTCTGCTATATTTATGTTTGTTTGTTTGACTGAGTCACTAGCATATAAAAACTGTTTGATGGATTTGGAGTACGAGATGTCTTTAAATGTCACTCAGAGGTGATATGTGATTTATCGGATTTTGAAATAAATAGCGATACTAAAACTAATCTACCGATTTAAAAACTGACGTTATCGCACCACAAAAATACGTTTCAAAACCAACAAATATGCTTGCAAAGGCATTACCTTATAAAGGCGCTAGAAACTTAATCCAACAGAAGTAATTACATGTTCTATTGGAAGCGTATCTGACTAAAGAGCCAAGATCGGAGCTTTCTGGGAACAATTATTATATGTGTACGTGCATGGAACGTGGGCGTATTGATGCTGGTACAAGTGATGAGCGAACCGCGAGTAAGTCAGAGTAAAATGTTACCATGTTTTTTGTAATAACTGAATCAATAAAAATAAATAAATAATAATACACATTGAGTGGCTTAACGATGAAGATGTTGTATTATTATTAGTTAAATATAGTTAGTAAATTAACTAAGAATTTGGATAGTGAAAAAACGCAAATATTGCTTTCAAGCGTAGTTTCACACCGTTTCCGTTGCTCGACAATTAGTCATGCATGTTCGTGCAACAAATTGCCCAAATAACTTGTTAAAATAAAATAATAAAAAACAACGAGAACTTAGAACATACTAGGTTGTGGGCGATTGTTGATAGGTTTTGCTTGCATTCATTACATGAGTTGTGTGAAATAATAATGCAAAATTTATATACCTACAGTATCATAAAAAACGAACTTGACTAACTAATTTGCCCCTGTCGCTTGCGTGACCTTATAATAAGTAAGACTTAGTGACGGTCGCTTAGAGCAAGCTACGTAACACGCACATTTACGCACAGTGGCGATGGTTAACCACTGCTGCTTAGCATCCGCTACCTCGCCTACCCCGCGCCACACACCCACACCAAAGAGACGGAACTCGTTCCGAGATGTCTCAATCTCGATAGCGGCGGATCAATCGTTGCAGGCGCATACTACGGGCTTTTTCATCGATCATCCAGCGACTGGTTCTCGGGGAGAAATTGTTGAGTGCTCGACGCGGATTGCTCGAGTCAATAGAATGGTACTAGGTTCAGTATTGAGTAACGAGAGATGAATAAACTTTGAGATCATGCGCTTACGTTATTTATGTAATGGTCAGTGAACGGGGGTTTTCTGCTAAACGCTAAAGAAGTATAAAATAGGTATTTTTTGTCACGTAAACACTAAAAGTTACTAAAAATAAAAATATAGAATTATAATAAAAAAATCTTTGATAATTTTTTTGGGTTTTCCTAGATAAATGACTTCTTTTACCGTTAACCAAAAATAAATAAAATAATTCGTTTTTGCTGATAGTCTTGAAATTAATTTTATAAACGTTTTTGCCAAACAAAAACGTCATCGACGACGTTAAACGCTTTGTCAAATTAATGTTGCTATTATTCACAACATGTGACGCAAAAGCGACGAAATTTTAAAATAATACAGAATCATTTGTTGTAAATACGAACAAGAATTTATCGACATTAGCCCGTTGAAGTTGAAGATATGTTTTTATTAAATGCGCTAGAGTACAAAAAACAGGGATGCAATCATGTCGATCCAGTTTAAGGTAAGCCAACGATTTTATTTTATTTATCCCTTTTTACGTATTCCTGGCAATATTTGAAGCTAAAGTCCAACAGACCAACAAGTTGTAAAAAAGGAAATAGTTATTGAAAGTATCTGTGAATAGAACAAATAGAAAAGTCCTAAACTTCACTTAAGTTGCGCAATAGGATAAAATAGGAGCGAAAAGGAAAGACATATTAAACGAATTTCATGCGGTCTAATGTGAGTTACCTTTAACATTTACCAAACAATCAAAAAGTTTTAGCTTCCTGAATCCGCCTCTGTCTTCAGATCGAGATATCATAACTATTTTAATACAAGAATCGTCCATCACTCTGAGGGAACAAGTTTGGAACAGTGAGCGCTTCTCAACAGGGCGCTACTTCTGAATAGATTGATATGAAGATCAACTCCTCATTTAGAGCATTAGATGGTGGTGTTTTCTGTGGAGAGGCTATCTGGATAGAGAGAAATTGTGAAAATTTTAATATGCAAATAGAAGAGTAGTGATTTATATTTTAGTATGAATAACTTAAGAAAAGTGAAAAATGTACTTATACATATATGTACAATTTTAGGATGCTCAAAGTAGTCAAGTAAACCTCAAATATCCATAATATGCTGATTCATAAAATTAAATAAAAGATCAAAAATGAAGCCGAAATCGAAACCTTCTTCATTTTAGACGCATTAATCGGGTCACTTGACATGCCCAAACGCAGGCTACGTCTCCTAAAACCTGTTCCCGTCTTGCTCTCGCTTCCACCCTGACAAAGATTAAGGTTCTTGACACACCGTTTGACAAAGGTAATTACAAAAAAACATAATTAAAAATGACATTCACACATGACATTTTATAAATTGGAATCGCCAAAATTTACAACGGTGCAAAAAGGTCATGAATCTTTCAAGTGACAACTCCAACATTACCACTTTCTATACTAAGGATATGTATTCATTCGACTCGTCCGCAAAATCCGGTTTCGTTTAATTAATCAATTTACTTCCTCTGAGAGACATCCTTATTAGTCCAGCATCGGCTTGGCCTCTCTACTTTGACATCTGTAGACTGTAGCTCTTTCTCTGTTTCTCAGACGATTCAACTTTTTTCCTTTTTAGTTTGGAAAGTAACATGAACTCTCAATCGCTGGCTCACAGTTTTTACGCTCGGTTTAACCAGCGTTGGGCCTTAATTTATGATTATAGAATGAAGACATATACACGCATCGATTTTAGCGCGTATAGGTATGGGCGAGCTGTTATAATAATTTTTCGGTATATCGACTTTTACGGCACCAATGTTTAAACATTTTATACTCTCACGTTGGTTAACTTTACGATGCCTGGTATTTTTGCAATCAAACGCTTTCATTTCTTAAACACATAAACAGGGTTTAAGTTCTCATCAGGAACTTTTGTTAACGATCTATAATAATGTATATTTTACGGCTGCTGACGTGTTTGGAGACATGCAAGCTGTTTCATTAAACGGTTTCATAATCGAACACCTCGAGGCAGAATGTGATAAGTATCGTGATTAACATTTCAGGGGAAATAACTTTTCGAACTTTAATGAGAGGTATCGATGGAAACAACTATATTTAAAAGGAAAAAACAATCGTTCGATCACGCGCAGCAAGGTCATCCTTCAACTCCTTTTAAGAGAAAATTGTCGTTACACAACATGAGACCCAATGGAACTGCATAAAATATCTCTTCAGTATCCTGTTAGTCCACCTACGTGAACGCAACAAGAACGAAAAGGCAACAAATTGAGTGAAAAAGTGTCCCAATGAACCTTTAAATTGTCCTCTGTATATGTCTCTGGAATACCATCTCTTTTGACATAATCATTCGCAGTCTTATCTGATGTTTTCGTGTTGTTCATTTATGAGTCTTGTTTTTTAGCTTCAAAAGCTCATTTTACATCACGCGCCGCGCGTACTTTAACATCTTTAGAAAAGAGATCTTACTCTTCTCCAGGCCCTGCAACATCAGCATCCATTTTAGGAACGACAACTCTATTACAGTAGCCATAAAGGTAGTTATTGTTTGTACCGTTACCACTTACAACTGTTTGTTTTTTCAATAGTGCATCTTTATTTTGTTCCTCTAAAGTGTTTTTTTCGTTTGACTTTTTCATCTGAATGAGCAGTTATTTGTTTTAAGAAGGCTTTATCGTGGCACGTAGTCTTGATTTGAATAAAAATACAATTTATATGTGTTGGGCAGCCCGGCGAGCCGGTGTTGGGTTACGGGGCCGGTTGCGGCCAGCTTCCAATTTGCCGATGCATTTTGAGTAAGTTATTAAGTTTCGGCTTGTCACTTCTCTTGTGAAATTTTTTGAACGTGCAGCGCAACTAATATTATGCATAACGTGTCCAACGGACTGCACCTAGCCCTTTTGGTGTCAAACTGATGAGCTAACAGTAATTTTGTGTTTTCATTAACTTGCACAACTCACATCACTATATAAACATATGTTTTATGAAACAGAACCCTTTCTCAAAAAAAATCATCAAAGAAGAACCAATGAAGATGCAAGTCTCAATTGCATGTAAGGCTTCCGAAGATCAAGATGATAATAAGATTTGCTTATAGATGCATCCAGTAGACAGACAGGGTTGGTAACATGAGCGTGCAATAAACATAGTGACACATTTACAACGGAACGAACCAGTCGGGATGGGCTTATGTAGAAGCCAAATACTCAATTGCAGACAAATATAATTAACTAGGTATATACGATATAACACTTAAGGGAAGGACGATCCGAACATTATCAAGACAGATGAAAACTAACACGTAATGACCCTTATCAATGTACCCTAAAACTTAATTCATTTGTATTTTATGTACAACTTTTAACATGCGTCAAGCTAAAAAAGTTCTACTTTCCGAGCATTTTGAATATTTAAAGCAGAAACAAATGACAGAGGGTGTTGCGATACATTTATATAGTTTTATAGGACTTAGTTTATCAAAGGTGTTTCAGTCCACAATATAATAGCATTTTAATTGATACTAAATACTTTTTAGTATCAATTAAAATGCTATTTTAATTGATACGTTTTTTGGAATGTTTATGCTTATTTATTTTCATACTTGTCCTTTAGGTCTCATATACGTTTGTGTACTGACAACTTCATTGATAAATATGTTCGTTTCCTTTTTCACTATCTATCTTTTAACTTTTCGTTCTTACTTTTTCCTTTCCATCTAAAAGCACTACAAATATATTTTTTTATCAACTACATTTTCATTAATGCTCAATTTATCATCAACGTAGTGTGCGAGTAGTTTCTACAGGAATCTTCAGATTCCTCCGATACATTAGGAAAAACATCTTCGATACATAATGAAGCCATTAAGATGAAGGCATTCGAATCTCGTATAAAATTAGCCAATCAGTCCAAATTCCTGATTTGAATTAATTCGTTGGAGTCAGTTTTACGGATTAAATGTTTAACATATACGTATTTAAGTAAAAAAAAAATACGTTTTGATTTTGTACATTACATTTGAAGACCCTTTTTGTGTCTTTATTTATTGTGTAAGTCATAACAATGACCATGCAAGTAGCGGAAAACTTCAAAATAATATTTTGCTTCATACTCGTAATATACCTAATAATACTTATTGAGTCTGTTACTTTGTGACATAAAGTGGTCCCAAAAAAAATTACAGCTAAAATGGCAGCTAATTGAGCGAGATGTAGCATGTAATGTAATCTGACCTCCTTGCTGTAAACAGACACCACTGTAGCGCCATTTTTAACTACCTATGCAGATTTTTAATTTGGTCACAAACTGTTTCGTTTTGGCGTAAAAATATCGAGGCAACAAAGGGTTGAATTTCTCGGCAAAATTATGTTGCCTCCATTTTGTGCTTTAGGTAGATGCTGCTATCATAAAGTATTTTAAATGGGATTATCCTTCTTTACATTATCGTCTTTTAATGTTCTCGTTTAATGTAATTTAATTTATTTATTTACAATTAACACTAAATACTACGAGATCAGACTCGATTTTTTAAATCGTTTTTTGTGGGAGCCGTCGTTATATTCCTTCACCTAATTATGAGTATATTTGTAAGAAAAATTTTACAAAAAAGTCACCCATTTTAACTTTAAATTAAAGTTTATTTTATGTTATAAATTTCATGTACTTCACACCTGATTTAAGGGTTCTTTAAAAAGCAGAAACATCAACTTAACCATCACTACTTGTGATTGTTGAATTCGTCATAACTTCCATACTTTATTACATGTAATCTCAACGTTATCGATCCAGATTTCTCAAGCTTTCCAATATCCTTTAACGCCATCCACATATTTACCCAGCTGATTAATAATCGTTTCGTTTCCGACGCAAATGGGCAGCGAAATACATGCGCGCGAGCATTACGAACAAACTGACTTGTGCACGTCGAATCGTTAATATGTACTGCGGGATCGGCTTAGGGATACACCACGGATTTGAGGGATGGCTCAAGGTAGGAGAAACAGCCTATCAAGGTTCATCCCTCGTCTTATCTCAGACCAAAAGTAACTTTATACATACAATTGCTATAGTTAAGTGTTTTTCAACCTGTGGGTTGCGAAGCCTTTCTCAAGGCTCTACACTGCAATAGAAAAAAAATATGATCTCAGTGAGAAAGCGGAGTCTTTTTTTTTCAACAATTTGTACGAACGTGGTTCTCTATTTTGAAGAGTTAATTAATAACTAAATCATTTTCTAGTTGAAGAAAATTATAAACGTACCTATTATAGTCTGCAACATTTTTTTAACTCGAAAGAGAAAAAATGGTCGAGAAGATTGAAAAACACTGCTATAGTTTAACGAAACATTGCGATTCATGCATATTTATTTTCGTTTCCCATATTATTATGGTATAACAAAATAAACTATTTCTTCTATCCAGTAAATATGACTTCTCCGTTTATTTATTATATATTTGTTTATATTTCACAACTTATTTTCAATAACGCCTTCCTCTTAAAATTGTTTTATACATATGAAAGTGTTAAACAGAAGAATTAATAGGTTAATGCTAGTCCAGACCTTTCCCCAGTTTTGATCGCCAATCATATCTCTTCCTTTTTCACAAAACAAATCATATTATTTGCTTTCTGAATTTTTTTACACATCTCTGAAGGTTTAAAATAATTGTCTGTGCTATTCAGGTTATGTTTATCATACGAGAAAAAGAAATCAGGCTATATGCCGTTTTTCTACCGACATACATATTTTCAATCTGTTAAACAAGAAACAATTGTTTTAAGACCATGAAAAGCGTAAAATTTACTTGGTGTTTTGGCCGCTAGTAAAACTCATTTTTATGTACTTCAAAGTGGACTGTATTAATTTAAATAAAGAGCTTTACATTTTCGGTTCTGAGAGCGATGGACGCCATCTTAACTCTAACAGACAATGCTGCCACAATTACACAAAAATAAAAATCTTATGTACGTATTGTACACTTGGAAATTTTGTCCCGCAATCTCTTGCAAGTTAAGCCACGTTCGCGTCGTTCCATTAATGGATCTGTTACGGTCTTGACGATGGGCCGTATTAGCAAGCCTAGTGCCTACACGCTGTATAACTAAGATATTTGCAGTTTATCTGTATTTTCTTCCAACTAGAGGTTACGAAGAATTTTACACAAAACTAAGCAAAAGCTTGAGGATGTTGAAATCAGAAGTAATTTATATTAATTTATAATATTAAAATATAGAGATTTCTTTGCAAACATTTTCTTTATTAAAATATACATGTGATAGTATACTAAAGATACTTAAATAAGTACTTGGCATAATCTGAGATTATATACGTATATTATTCGTAGTTGCGTTGATTGAGTTTCATTGCATTGATACTACGGATTTAAGTCGAAAATGATATATTTCTTAATTCCATGGCTCATTAAGAAATAATCGGGTCTCAAAAATTGATAAGGGGCGTTTTAGAAATGTCTTAATTGCGAAGTCTAAACTAAACCTTAACCCTTCCTTAGTCACATGCCAATTTTAACCCGTGACTAGCACGGTCCTTTAATAGCCCTTTTTACGTATCTGTCATCGTATTCAACTACCAGAGGGAATTGAACCTTATTCTTTGGTGACAGAATTGGATCTGCTACAGGTATCAGTTAGAAATGTATGTCTGAAGTCGTGAGTTCAAATGCTAATTAACACCTTCGTGTACAGATAAATGGTCGCGATATAGTGTGTTTGCGTGGTTTTTGTGGTTATCGGGGTTGCCAGCTTCTGTGAAATCCCCACTGACTTTTAAAAATCCTATAATACATAACTATAAACTTACAAATAAAAGAAACTATCCAAGGTAGAAGTAATAAAAATTCAAAACAAAGCTTTGATACGATTTTCTTTAGTTACATATTTAGATTTACATACTTATTTATTTTAGTTTTTTCAACTAGTTCCAGCTTCATTTTATTTCCTTGATAAAAACGAATTTTCTCGCATATCTTGAAATCATCTTTACTAATTTCTTCGTAGTTTTCATTTCTTTTTTTAAATCATGTTAAGCGACTATGTTCCCATAATGTTGTTCAATCTCTTTACCTACTATCTTAACTCTTTTCGATTACAGCATATACTTAGTTCGAGTAATTTTTCTGGTGCCGCAGCACTCCTCCATTTTTATTTTTGATGTTTCTTAGTTGAAAAAGTATATTTAGTAAGTAAATACTAATTTATACTTTTATAGTGCTACTGAAAATTAACTTTTTCAATTTCTATAAATTAAGGTCTTTTTTCACGCTGGCAACACCGAATTTGCGGTTGACTCTCTATGGCACTCGATGTGGTTGCTTTATTTAATCGGAACCGTTGAAGTTGAAGTGATATTCAAACGAGACCGCAGAGGTCGTGCTATTAAATCTGAAGATTGCTAGCGAAAGAAAGGAATGATGATAGTTTCCTCATTAAGTGTAATATACCAAGCTTTATTTTCAAGGATCTGAATTTCGAACTAAGAGCAGTGTGTTGCTAGCTTAAGTTTTACTGATTATAATACGTACCTACTTTTTATTATTTAATTGTAGAAAGTTATAGATAGATTATATTCTTTACTTGCTTCAAAATATATTTTTTGAAATCAGTCATCTCAATGCTTATTAAAAGTTCCTTTTTTTCCACATTATTAAGGCACTTTTTGGTTATTTTGGTAAGTACTTGGAACTTGACTAAAGCAATTAGAAATTTTTAACCTTGCCTACATTTTATATTTTTTTGTTATAACATCATCATCATCATCATCAGCCGAAAGACGTCCACCGTTGGACTTTGTTGTTTATCGTAAAAAGGTAGTACGATAACCGATTACAATAAAAAAACCGAATTTAACATCCCATTTTTGTATTGACAACTTTCTTGCAAGCGAATATATTTGGTATAACATTTTATGGTACTCTAGAGAGCACGCAAGAGCTCAGCAGCAAGTTGTCTAATTGTGAATGCAAATTGTCTTATTCGCATAATGTGCAATTCTCACAAAATCTGGTTTGTAAACCTATGATTGTATAGGGTTTTAAGGAAAGGATGGAAACAAACCGATCTTTCTTTTTTTTCATTTTCCCATACAAATTATTGGTTCTTTATTGAGATTTAGTATGGAAAACTGAAAAAGAAATGTTTTTTTGCAAAACTTTTCCTGTATTCTAAACCTGATGTTGAGTAATCCCTTACAAACGCACTTTTTTTTAACAACCTGTATACTTTTAGTACTCAACTATGATTAATAGCCTGTAGATGCCAGAGTCGCAGATATGAGATCCAAAGAATGTAGTAACAAAATTTGTTGCACCAAATGACCGTTGCGACAAATTGATCATCTGTTTTGCCATTTTTGTATGAAGAGTCCAAAATTTTTTTTTGCGATTTGACCAAAGTCGTAGAACAAAAGTTGTTCATTATGATGAATAGAATCCCCAGTTAAAGAGTCCTACAACAATTCTGTTACACCTTGTATAGTTAGGAAAAAAAATGTATAGTTTTCCTACATTTTAAAGTTTCTTCGTATGAGACATCATATACAGGGTGATTGGTAATTCGACGTGATCCTTCAAAGGGGTTATACTAGAGGTCATTTGCAACAAATAAAGTCCTATTAACCACGGGTCAAAAATGTATGGTTACTGAGATATTACTGTTTTTAGATTTTTTTGACATTGTCTACCTTGTTACCAAAAACAATTATTTTATGAAAAAACCATTACACCGTTTACATTAAATTGATATTTTTTTAAAAGCTGAGAAATGAGCGCTTGCTTTGAAAAAAAATCCTTGCCCAAAACTCATAGTCTCAAAAATAAACGGTCGTAAGTTGCATAAAAATATTATTTTGTATAAATTTTCCATAAGTAATTGAGTATCACTAGAAAAAAATTTTGTGAACTTGACGTACAAATTAATGACAAAAGTTCCTTGTTTTATAAGCTTTCTAAAAAGGTACAAATGTTACCAACTTTTGCACGGGATCGAAAAAAAAATCCAATAAACCAAACAAGTAACACATTTTTTCCATACATATCCTGCACGGTGCTGCCCTCTATTTTACTCGTGTCGTGCGTGACTCGTGAGCTTAACATAATTCGATAATTTGTAGCAATCTTCGCGACAGTTCGTGGACACGAACTTGCACATTTTCCAACCAGATGGTTAGTTCGTGCGGACAGAAAAGTCACAGTATTCGTTAAATAATAGTTAATATCCTTATTAATGCCCCCGACATGGCTTAACGACTGCCATCTAATGATAGCAGCCGGTGCCAATGGCTTAACGTGCCTTGCGAAGCACGGAAACTGTCGAAATAAATGCCACTAACAGTAAAAACCCATCCAGGTTTTGACCATGTCTTTAGTCAGTTAACCTGCGTGATCGATGAGACCAAGCAAGCCACTCTAAGCCACGACCGCTTCTATGTTCGTGCTGAAGAAGCGTCCCAAAAGCACGCATATCAAAATTAAAAGTGTTACATGTAGTTTTAGTCAATCAACAAGGATATCAACTATTATTTAACAAATACTGTGACCTTTCTGTACGCACGAACTAACCATCTGGTTGGAAACTGTGCGAGTTCCACGAACTGTCGCGAAGATTGCTACAAATTATCGAATCATGTTAAGCTCACGAGCCAAGCACGAGACGAGTAAAAGAGAGGGCGGCACCGTGCAGGATATGTATGGAAAAAATGTGTTACTTATTTGGTTTATTGGACTATTTTTCGATCCCGTGCAAAAGTTGGTAACATTTGTACCTTTTTAGAAAGCTTATGAAACAAGGAACTTTTGTCATTAATTTGTACGCCAAGTTCACTACATTTTTTTCTACTAATACTCAATTACTTATGGAAAATTTATACAAAATAATATTTTTATGCAACTTAAGACCGTTTATTTTTGAGACTTTGTGAGTTTTGGGCAAGGTTTTTTTTTTCAAAACAAGCGCTTATTTCTCAGCTTTTAAAAAAGTATCAATTTAATGTAAACGGTGTAATGGTTTTTTCATAATTAATTGTTTTTGGTAACAAGGTAGAAAATTTCAAAAAATCTAAAAACAGTAATATCTCAATAACCATACATTTTTGACCCCTAGTTAACTGGACTTAATTTGTTGCAAATGACCTCTTGTATAACCCCTTTGAAGGATCCCGTCGAATTACCAATCACCCTGTATATATATTCCTTTACATTCTACAAAATCTAATGTGATATTTTTTTGTAATTCGACCATAGATACTATTCAGACTGACATTTTGCTACCGCATGACATTTTGCGACACTGGCAATCTGAATCCGAGCACAGTGGACGATTCCACGAGACGTGCATGCGCATGAGTTGGCAATAATTATGACGGCCATTGGAAACGGATATAGGTAATGGCTTAACGGGAAACCTATAAGTTTGGCTCGAAACAAAGTTAATGTAAATATGTACTGTACTGTTGTGTAGACTTACATTATTTGTTTATGAGTCTCGAGAATACAGACAGAAAACAGTGAGTGCTACTTAGCAGAAATTGTTGTTTTTAGTTTTTAAGCTGAATTTTTTGATGTCTTATAATTATTTTTTTTATGATTTTCTTATTTATTATGAGTATGGCCTAACCTTCCCGAGTTATGGGAAGAGACCCGTGCCCCTGCAGTGGGGACATGATGGGTGAACCATGAAAAAAGATGGTTTAATGAAGTTTAATCTTAAAACTGCGTTCAAATGTAATTCTCTTCGTGAAGTACTTTTTTTAACATACGGTAGCGTTCAAATTTCAAAAATGAATGTTTTTCGGAAGTGTGTACAGTATGTTAAAAAAACTGCGTTTGAAATTTTAAGGGGTTACCGGCATCAAGTATGGATAGAGTAGGATACAGGAAAAATATTGAAAAAATTCGATCTACAACTTTTTTCAGATTTTTTCAGTTTCCTATACTAAATCTGAATAGTGAATCAAGAATTTATATGAAAAAATGGAAAAAGTTGTAGATCGGATTTTTTTCAATATTTTTCCTGTATTCTATACTTGATTCTGAATTCTGAGTAACCCCATAAAATTTCAAACGCACTGTTTTTAAAGTCTTGTATATAGGGTGACTTTAAATTAGTTCTTGATACGAAAGACTATGCATGTGCATGATAACAAACAACTTTCCCTAAGGAACCCCTAGTCAAATCGCAAAAACAATTTTGGACTCTTCATACTAATTTGGCCGGTCAGTTTGATCGATTTGTATGGAGTCCAAATTTTTTTTTGCTATTTGACTATGGGTTCCTTATATAAAGTTGTTTGTTATCATGAGTACATTCATAGTCCTTCGTATCAAGAACAAATTCAAAGTCACCATATATAGGATGTAACAGAAAGGTGTGATAATACTTCAAAGTGGGCTTTTTTTACCCATCAAACTGAACAACTTTTGTTCTATAACTTTGTTTAAATCGCAAAGAAATTTTCGGACTTTTCATACAAACTTGGTTCGCCAGCTAATCGATTTGTATGAAAAGTCCAAAAAAAATTTTGCGATTTGAACAAAGTTGTAGAACAAAAGTTGTTCAGTTTGATGGGTAAAAGCCCACCTTGAAGTATTATCACACCTTTCTGTTACACCCTGTATAGTATATGTATGTCCGATTGTCCATTTCTTTGTTAACATCTGTAGCCAAAACTGCTTAATGAATTGTTGATTGCAAGATAGACTTGTCTTGATCGGTCGGTTTGTTCGTCATTTCAACTGAATTTTCATAATTTTTCTTTTTTATAAGCGCTGCATGGGGTACCTACCTGTTACATGACCATATGCACCACATAGCGACTCTCATATTGCGCTTAAGATAGGTATGCAACGTTTACCGTCGTCTGGGTATGCAATGCAGTAACCACAGCGTTATAGGCTACTTGGCTGTCTTATCACTAATTCCAGTGTAGTATTACATGATATTACATTAGCTGTGTTCACACTGCATGTATTGCCATTAAGTTTATACGGGGTGTAATTAAATGGTGTAAAAATATTTAAAGTTGGGCCTACAAATCAAACTGAACAATCAACAAGTTTTGTTCTAGGAGTTTGCTGATATCGCAAAATACGAGTAATTTTTTGAGTTTCCATAAAATGCATAAAGTTTTAGCGATTTCACAAAAGCTGGCCATGTTTTTTTAGCTTCATTAAAAATTAGTAGCTTGAGGACTTTATTACAAAAACCCGTATAGTATATGTAAATATACAGTGCGTTTTAATAGACCGGATGATTTATTGGAAGTTAATTTCAATTTGTATGAAAACTTCATTTTAGCTAATTCATTATCCTTGAGAAAAATTCCTTGGTTTCATAAAATAACCACCTACTCTTAAAGCGTGTATGCTTATTATTAAAAATTTCTTTTTATGACATTCTTCTGTCATTAAACTGAAAAAGACAGACTTGGTCCCGTTATATGGAGTGATTTTTTTAATAATTAACAAGCGTCACATGACAGGTGCTGCCTACTTATTAAATTAAACAATTTCCCCAAAAGGAACCGACAATGGTGCAATTTTTTTTTTGCAAATCCATTGATCACTTATTAACAATTGATAGCTATGAAAGATAAAATAAATGCCTTGAACAATAGAATTTTCTTGAGGAAACTTGGTCATTTTCTTGAGCGCACCTTCCATCTGTCTAATAATCATGCTATAAATATAAAATAAATTTATTTTTATATTTATATTCGATATTAAATGGACTTACCTCGTAAAGTATTAGCACCATACAGGGGGTGGTCATAAGGCACGGGACGATACGCAGGGTGAAGGGCGGCGAGGTAGCTCAGCTCACTCGTTGCGCCCGCCGCCGCCGCTGCTGCTGCTGCTAACCTGGTGACAAGAGATGTTTGGTTAAAGCCTGGTGAACAGATACAGAATTTTGCCTGGTGACAGAATAGCAGCGGAATAACCGAGTTACGGCAGGTGCTACTCAACGTACCACTTCGTCGCAGGCGATGGTATTATTTTGGCGGAGGAAGGTCAGTGTTCCTTTTTACGTAGTAATATAATAGTTAGTATCAGTACTAATTTTTATTAAAAAATCGGTTTGACTGGAAATTTTGGAATCAGTACAGATGTTAATCAGTATCCAATCCATCCCATACTAAAATTCAAACAAGTACAACAATGAATAAAACAATAATCCCTGCAATAATTCAAAACAAACAAACAAAACGAAAACAATACGCCTTCCCACGTTCAAATAAAACGACCACTAAAAGCGCAAACCTAACAACTAAAACGCAATCAGACGCAGGCTCATTGCGCCCAGTAATAAAATTATTAAACAAATCAAGTTCATAATAATGCGGCCAAAGAAAATTGTCGGGTGGGCTCGGTCGGGCTCGGAATAAAGAAATTATCTGACTTACCAGACGTGCCGTGCCCGACTCCAGAGCCCCCCGAACCCGAACAAAGACGTACAGCTTGAGAAAACGAAAAAAAAATATGGCGGCCGAGAAAATAAACAAAACAAGTGCAAGAACACTCGCGAGCCTTCGCCCCGTGACGTCTTCATGTATTCTGTCCCTTTTGCGCGTACGAATCGGCCGTGAAAGACTGTAGGTGTGAAGGGGACAAAGAATATCCGAATAGGAAGAAAGTTTTGAAACCGTTGCGCTTGTGGAACAAGTTCTACAGATTTTGCGCAGACGCAGCCTTTTGATTTTGACGTTTTTATTTACGGGTGCTTGGGATAGTTGACAAAACAATGAAATCTGTTATGTTGCAGTTGTAAAAAAGTCTCCATTAAAAAATTTTTTTTGTTGCAAAAATATGTTGTCTGCTGATTACATTATATATTTATTACTTTATGTAAATTAGTCTGTGTATGTTGTATGTAAACACTTTTAATCTTACTGCAGGGTCTGATTACACCTTGATATAAATTGATTGACTTATTAAAATAATGACATTCCATATCCTATTTCGTTTTTAAAAAACAAGATATTTATCGGAAAAAACATCCAACGGAGCAACATAATTTAAAAGTGATAATCAACTCAATTGACAGCTACTTGACGGGTAGCCATTTTGAAATTCCGCGTGCGCCCGCGCAGCGAGCGACTCAATCATGGCGTCATGAATGTTTCATGCAGGCCAGATTCCAATTACTGGGACTTCTCGTGTGGATGGAGCGGGGGATGATTTGGTCTTTCGGTTTTTTCGCTGAATGACCAATTAACTGCCTGCGACATAATGGGCGTATGTTGCTGACGGTAGCGCCCGCCTGTGACTTGGCTTACTTTGCTCACTTTAATATTGTCTTGTGTGGCTTATTTACCCGACTTCGACAGAGGGTAATAGTTTTCGGTTGTCTGTATCTCCGTGTAATGGATACCGTTTGTGCCCAAAACTGCTTGATGGAATTTGAATCACCACTTGTCTTTAGATTCGACTTTAACTAATATTGTAATTTAGATAAGGAGAATTAAATAACAACAGTTTTCTTCAGTGCAAGTTGTATGACTTTCAGAACACACAGAGCCATAAAAAACTTTACATTTGTGTAAATCTTTTACAAAAATGTAGTGAATAATGACTACACGCATTCTGACACAAAGACGTCATCATATTAATAAAATAGAGCAAAAGATTAATTAGCCCGCTTAGTATATTTCTTTAAAACACAGTCACCATTTAAATCGAATCAATAAATTAGCGAACCAAAATTAATTCATAAAGATCTGTCATAAGTTTTTGTTTGGGAACAAAACGTTAACATTTATAGATACTTATCTTAACAAAAAAGGTGTAACTACCTACCTGCTTAAAATTAGTAATTTAGAACTTAAAATAATACTTTTTAAGTTACCGCCAAAACGTCGCCACTTCAGCAGGAGTTTGTATGCAAATAATGCAAAAGCCTAATCTAAGGCGCTAAAAGTGTAAAAGGCAGATTTATTGATGTCCCTGCCGAGCTCGGAGGCCGACAAAAAGAGGACACCCTGTATTCACCTTTTGAACGTACGACGACGATTCGAGGGACGATACTTGAGAACCACCTTTAGTTACAGGTTGATACAATTTTAGCGATACTGTTGCGATTAAATACTTGCGTTAAAAATGATATTTAAATAAAATTCATTTACGAATCAATAGAAAATTTGTAAATTCAAAAATATATGGTCAGTCAACCTTTGGTCAATTAGTATGAATAATATTAAGACTGACAGTTCAATTAAAACAATTAAAGACTTAATCAAAAAATTAAAAGATGAGTCAGTTTATACAGGCTGTACTTTTTTGGACAAAGCTATGCGAGATTGACACAAAAATTTTAAAGATTAATAAGGAAGTAAAAACAATCACAAAATTAATGGCAAATAATTATTCTAAATAAGTTTCTGAATCATTCTCTATATGAAATACAGTTTTTCTCAGCATCCTGTATAGCCGATCATTCTGAGAAGGCGAGGGTCGCCGCGGGAGACGCGGACATGCAGACACATTCGACTATTGTGTAAAAACCATATTTTATGGTCACAAGACAAGTCTGTCCCGACACAGCCTTAAAGTTGGAATCGTTTTTAAATAAGATATTAGGGATTTTCATAAAACTTTTTTGTGATAAAATTTTGTATTTGGCTAACTTAACTCTTATGTTTACACCATTTACAAAGTAACATCGCATATTGCAAGGGCCGGTGTCTGAAGTCTTTATTTTAAGAACATTCAAGTCCTATCCAATGGAAGAACCGATTACGACTCAGTTCGAATTGCTAATTCGCGTGTATAACGCAGGTTAACTGACTACAAAGACGGTCAAACAAAACCGTGTTGGAGTTTGACTGCAAGTACATTTATCCCGACCATTTCCGTGGTTCGCAAAGCACGTTAAGCCGTTGGCGCCGGATGCTGTTACCAGATTTCTTTACAGTTCAGTCATATCAGAGACTTAAAGTCTGTCATTCGTCTAGTTTTGCCACTAGCTCTTTCAAGCTCTTTCAATCCGGACTTGACACCAGTGTATGACCTCGCCTTACCTGATATGAAGAGACCCCGTGCCCCTTCAGTGGGGATACTGTGAGTTGTCTTTGGTATGTTTTTTGTATCGATATTCTATACATGTGTGCGCACTCTTTTACACCTTCAGACAGAGCGTGGGGATGGAACGATTTCCTGGTTCGTAAAGCAATAAACCAACCAGGAGGTCAAACCCGAGTTAAATGTAAGGTAACACACAAAGTACTCACGGTTTAACACGAGTCACTTAACCCCTGGCGGTTCAAATAAGTCAGTATATCTATTAACTATACTCATGGACAATCAAATCGACTTAAAGTTTCATGCTCGACTTTTGGAAAATTAACTCAATCTAGCAAAATAAAACTAAACCAAAAGTTCATAAACTGTGTGTTTGCTG
Organism: Coleophora deauratella; assembly: GCA_958295455.1. Classification (NCBI taxonomy): domain Eukaryota; kingdom Metazoa; phylum Arthropoda; class Insecta; order Lepidoptera; family Coleophoridae; genus Coleophora; species Coleophora deauratella. Next base: position 6,978,152 of record OY282413.1, on the reverse strand, counting down.
TTTATGATTTTAGTTTGATGGTTTTCTAGTTTTTTGCTTTTAGTGTTTAGCAGTTTTGTAGACTGAGTTATTTTTTCAAAAGTCGAGCAACAAATCTTTAGTCGATTTGTTAGTAGTTAAGAACTTATTTTGCCTTTAAAGCCTGATTTTATGATGTCCGTTGACTGTAGATAATTTAGAATTATTAAAACCTACGTGAGCAGAATTTTCTACATGTGAATTTGATTATGAAGAAACGTTTATGAAACTTTGCAAAGTACAATTAAAAGATCTCACCATGAATCAAATAACAAACTAATTATAATATATGAGAAAACTAATATTATACTTATATTAAATACTGAAAATGTCGATTCACAATGTAATTTCAAATTTGTAAGGTGTGACCAAAACATTTTTTAAAAAGATTTAATTGGTCATATGCACGTAACCTTAAAGGAAGAAAACCGACTAGCACTTTCCTTTTCCTTTTCCTTTTTTACGTATGTTTTAAGAGAACATATAACAAATATGCAGTACCTAACTAGGTACATAGGCAACATGTAACCGAAATAGCTCTTACGATATTTTGAAGATAACAACGAGGCATCGTATTTTGACCCAGTTGTTTATAATTTTGCATATAATTAAGATATCACAGTTCAAAAGATCACTGTTTATCTGTTAAGTTCATAAATATTAACAGTGCTATGGAGTTTTGTTTCCTTATTAGCTCTCATGTATAGATAGGCTCTTACAAAAGTTATCTTGTTCTAAATTAACTCGGTGAGCAATCTCCTAAAATGAACATATCGTTGACCCATTTAATTAAAATGTACCCCGTATAATATTAATTGGCTAAATCATAAAACACCCACTCATTTTTGTTGAGCAACAAATGTGTAACATCTCTATTCTGCATCATAAACTTTTTATTTTTATTGTTTCTCATAATAAAGATACACTTACGCCCACGTCATGGTAAAAGTCAAAATACGGGCTTATCAGCGAATTACCATCGCATTTTGACTTTTTTGTGTCGATAGCATCTGGTGGCAGATAAAACATAACGCAATAAGGTCCGATAATTTTAATTTATAAGTTTTATTATTATTTCCGTATTTATCTCTCTCTCTTGCCGTGTGGCACAATTTAACCGTCCTATCCACAAGGTATAGGCGGCGGTTGCCTGGTGTTGAACTTAGCATCACCCGTGGGCACGTGTAGGGTATTTAGATTTATGATATTTCGTTTTTATAAATATTATTAAAAGCGTCTACGACTTCGCATAGATGTCGAACCCGTTAAGAAAAAAAAAATCGCGGACATACTTAACTAGAAAGATATAAATTAAACTTCTTCTACAGTAGTAAAATGCAAGCTTAATTACAATTTAAGTAATACAAAGCAAAATATTGTTATTGTTATTTGTTTATAGACCACCTACTTCTCAACAATTTTCCGAGTAAACGAATTGACTGGAAAACAATGGCTTCTAGCGTTAGCGCGTTGGCCTTAGTGGACTTACATGGTTTGCATTAAAACTTAAAATATTCATTCATACATACAAAATATAAAAGTTGTCATAAACTTGAGTGCTAGTTCAGTGAGACTAAGATTATGGGTTTATAAGTTTTATTACACTGTAACATCTTAAGTTTAAATTCCTTTAAACTGGATTGTTTCAAATGATTTACGGCTTGTTTATAGATTTTAAGATTAGAAGTAAGTATGTATTATACTTTTGTATTTTTATAGATTGAAACTGGCATAAAAGGTAATAGATGGCCCACTTGGCGGGAAGTAGATGTTAGCAAATAACGCTTTTTAAAGAAGTCCGTAATACAATAAAAAATTGCAAGAAAAAACCTTTTTCAATGATCATGTAAATCACGGGCTCTCGTATAGCTACACTAGTTCATACAATTTAGGTGACATTACGGACTGGATAGTTTTTTCATAAAATTACCATTTGCTTAGGAAATGTAATGTAGTCGTGTAGTAGAGTATCGCTTTTCATGAAATAACAAATATCGCGATTTAACGGTGAGATGTATTTTCGTGAAAAATATTACATTTCTATCTTGGGCATAAAGACCAAAAAATAATAACAAAAGTCAAAATGTTTTTTTTATTTAAGTAGCTGTTGTTCACATACTTTTAAATCGTCTTTTTTCTCGTCTTGTTTTTCTTCGTTATTTTTTTTTTCTTCAAACAAAGAGAACATATTTGACTCGATGTCAAACACACATATCATCAATCGATGATATTGAAGTAAAACTTTCCGTGGCTTCATTGCAATTGCGACTATGACGTAAGCTGTAGAAAGTTCCATTTCCAGAGCTACTCAAATCTAAATTTATATCAACAGAGCATCGTTGAGAAGAGGTCAACCACTCGTATGCGCATACGCGTGGTGACAACGCAAGAGCAGAGCGTATAAACGAAACGATCGATCGACTCAGACGCATATGTATGCAAAATGACAGTTTCGCATAATGTCTTATTCTCGATATTTCATGGACTATTTCTTTTGTTTATTCTTGGAAATCCTGATTTTGTTAATAAGCTTTATTATTGCTTTTAATTACAAAAAATATCATCTTCCATCAGCTCGCTTTGTGCTACGCATAACAATAGGAAAGACATCCGTACAAGCATCACAATACCTACCGTTTTTAAACTGTAACGTATTCACATATTACATGTTCTTGTATAGGAAACACAACAATGCGAAAACAGTTTGCTGCAGTTGGCATAAGTCATTCATTAATAATGTTGATAAAGAGATTTGTAAAGCCATGTTGCTGTGATAGTAGTACGTTAACTAACACATAATTCCTATAGCTGCACCCAAAAAAAGAGAATCAATAAATAATGAAGACTAGTCCCGGATACAATTTACCGATGTTAATCGTCATTTTAATTCCAGTTTACCCACCTGTCATTTTGCAAATCGGATATTTTGCATCGACCTGATCGTTGTTAAATCGGTGTAAAGATTTTCGATCCACGTTTATGGTGTATTTAGATCTTTCGGAGATATGAAACCCGTTAAGGGATATGGCAGTATGAATTAGGATCATTGGCTATCTGATTTAGTTTTCCACATAAAGCAGTATGGTGTAAACAGAGTTAGCGTGGTAAATGAACTCCGACGTTTTTGCATACCAATGAGCAACACTGATGCACTTTTATTATTTTCAAAATATTTGAATATACAGATAACAAGTGTCGTTATATCAAAAATTTGTTTACGTTACAGTGGTGCCTCTAGCGGAAGATTTTTGTAGTACCATTCCTAATTCGCAAATCTCACTTTTTGTAGACGCGGCTTTTTGTACTCTGCATTTGGTTTTATTCACTACAATTGACTTAAGAGCCTTCATTTACTCTTTGACTTAAAGTACACATATTAACAAGTACTTAGGTGATGTTATCTACAGGTCACACTGAGATAACACAACAGAATAGTAAAGTTAATGATATTGATTACAAAATTATAAGTAATGGTGCAATATGGATCTTTGATATTAAGTAAGGCATTTCTTAATTGACGAGCATACCGTAGGTAACATCTTCTTCACTTAATTATTATATAAGTTCGTAAAAAAACATACTCGTGTCAGTCATTAAGTAAGATCTGTAAAGGTATTTAAATATACAGTTTTTACAAAATATATCAAGTAGCACATCTGCTCAGCACACTAAACAACTTCTGTGCTAGATTTTGACTAGACAAGAGACTAAAAAAAAGTTGTATCCATCTATCTTTGTTTTTTTCCTATGTATTTTTTATTAAGATTATCTCTAAATCATCCTATCATCCTTTATAATCTGTGCAACGAACGCGAAACTTCAATTTCGTCCCTATTTCAGCGCTCAATTTAACGCTGAATTTTTCGTGAATAGACCTACAGGACTACATTACAAATTACATTTGTATATTCTTGGAGAAACTTTATGTGTCATCGTTATAAAGGTTTTTATTGTTCTTTCATAGTCGATCGTTGAATTAATTAAATGTTGACTGACTCTGTGACCGGGAATAATGATATGAAGGAAGATACTTTTAAAAGACTCTTTGTGGGATCATACTTTCTAGGTCAGAATATAAATTGAATTATTCAGCCTACTATCAGTACTGTGATCAGCCTACTCCTTTTATCACAACTCTTGTATGAATAATTATTATTTATTAAATTATTTTTAACCATGCATGTCCACAGCGCATTTTTAAACCATCTTCCGTCCTTCCTTCCGTAGAATTCATCCGCAGTAGTTATACCCCGCGGTTACACCTGTAATGTATTTGAATTAGTCTCAAACCGAGCCGTTTTGTTTCAAAGGTGTTTTTCCTTACAAAAACACTCAAACTAAAAAAACCGGGACATATCACACACGGCTAAGCACTCCTAATATGCCGTAAAATGAGTTTATATGTAGAGATACGACATTCAAACCTTCAAGCAAAGAGCGTACTCCCATATTAAAGGCCGGCAACGCACTTTTTTTTATGTAATAGGTGGCAAACGAGCAGACGGATCACCTGATGGTAAGCGATTACCGCCGCCCATGGACACCCGCAACACCAGTCACAAGTGCGTTGCCGACCTTTGAAATGGGATGGGGGATGGGGGGAATTGGGGGGGGGGGGGGTTAGGCTTCCGGTACTCTCACTCACTCGACGAAACACAACGCAAGCGTTGCTTCACGCCGATTTTCTGTGAGGCCGTGGTATCACTCCGGTCGAGCCGGCCCATTCGTGCCGAAGCATGGCTCTACCACGGTAGTGACTCCTCTGGTGTTGCGGGTGTCTATGGGCGGCGGTAATCGCTGACCATCAGGTGATCCGTCTGCTCGTTTGTCACCTCTACCGTAAAAAAAACTTGCAAGGTTTCCCCGAGAGAAATATAGTACTTATGATATTTTTTAACGAAAAGACTGATATTTTTGAAAGATCAGCAAAGCACTGAAGACATTCATGTAGTAGTTGTAGCATAGACAGCGGTAATCATTTCCCATTAGGTTCAGCTTAGACAATTTTTCCGTATGTTACAAAAAAGGTACTTTTTTGACCCGGCTGCGACAGCAAAGACTGGGTTATGTTTTTGCACATTTCTAGGCATTTAAATACATGCCTTTAAATTAGTACGCATGAAATTATTTCCGAAAATTTAGATACCAGAAAAAATTGGATATCGAAACAGAGTTCCACACAGCCATACACGTTCACGTGCGCATGAGTTGGATGACCTATGCGGACGAACGGAAGTCTTGCGCTTGCACCGGCAATACCGGCCGGTAATAAAAGCATTTGGAGGTTTTGGTCATAGTAAGATATGGTCAAACGTTACTAAGCAGAATATGGGTTAAGCCTCTTTTATCTAGTATTAGTGATTATGAATAACTTTCTCCAAATAACTCATAGTCCATTCGCAATAAATTAACCTCTCTTATAAATTGGTCAACAAACCAATTGAGTTAAAGGGCAATTAGATAAAGTTGTCCACTTACACCTTTTTAAACTTTTTTTATTGAACTGTTGGCGACAACCCACGCTCGGACACTGGTTTTCTTTATCTTGGTAAGATTAGGCAATACTTTACACACGGTGGCAAAGTCCGGATTAGCGAACTCCAAAGAAAATTTTTTCCAATCAATAAATAAATAATAAATAAAAACCACTGAACCTACTTGATCATTGTCATTTGGAGAAAGCAACCGATACCAGACCTTTAAAAGCATTTAAACAGACAAAATTAACGTCGCCGATGGCTAAACCCAGCATTTGCGCTGCAGTTGTAATCAAATTATACTGAACCCAATTCACGCAAGCTCCAATAAAATAATGCCAGATGATTTATTTGTAAACAGTCGGGTAACGCGTCGACGCGGGCTGTATGACTGCGCGCGCGCAAGGCACGCAGGCAATTGTTCTAAGGTTAAGTTCAGTTCTGTTTGTTCTTGAACCAATGGAGATCTTATTTGATGGTCTTTTAGTTTCATTGTCAATTGTGTTGCTTGCTTGTTTGTTTTTGGAAAAAAAAAGATTTTCTTGTTTAGGAAATTTAGCAATTGAAGTATGCTAGTGGGTTGTATTACAGATACATCATATTCATTATTTTTTCATGGGTATGATTGTTGGCTACCCGCTAAAGCGGAGGGTAATATTTTTGTAGGTATGTATGTTCGATATGTCACCATCTGTAGCCAAAACAGCAATTCTTCATAATCCAGCCGCCAATTTTTTTTATTTTTTTTCTAGGTACACTAGAATATGTTTACGACATATTTTAACGACTCTTGCAAATTAATTTCTGAAGCAGAATAAAAATATCGTGTCTTTATTAAGGAACGCACCGTTCCGGTGTACCAGGGAATTGTTTACAATGACCGCTTTTGTTTATTTTCGCTGCATATGGATTAAAAAGCTTCCCAACACCATTCCGGGCGTTTTATCGTTTGTTTTATTTACGCGTTGCACCGTTTCATTACGTTAAAATGTAAACAATTAATATTTATTACTTTTAGTATGTTGAAAATTAAGTTTTCCTTTTATTACGCTACAGATCGTTGGTTCTTTACTGGGCGGAAAATTTGTGATTTTATTAATCGTTTTCATACTGCAATGCATTTTTGAAAAATAATAATCAGACCTTGGAATTCTTGTAGCTCGAATAACATTTTCATAGAGATGCGACAGTGTAGTTAATCGACTTTAAGTCTATCGATATTTTACTCTACACTATTCTCGTGAAGAGCATTTCCACAAAATGAAATATCTACAAAGCCACAATCATTAGGTCCATGATTAATCATGAAGTCGATTAACTACAACGTTTCAACCCTATGCAAATATTTTTGGAGCAACGAAAATTCCGAAGTATATTATTTCGGGACAAATCACACAGTCTTGCTAACCCTTAACTTAGGTTTTCTGTGCTATTAGAACCAGAGACTAATGCTTACTGTATGTTTATATAATATGAAAGTAGTTCACTATCGCTACGTCAAAATTATTACCATTATTATTATTATTATCGTTTATTTACCAGTTTCATCAACTAAGTATATCAGAAGATATTTTCCATTTCAGACGTTTTCATGGTTTTCGGTAATGAAACAGAAATAACCTCATGGAAACATTTCGCTTTTGACCTCTCTAGCCCCCATTCGACTGCAACTGTTCCCAGTGCCTCTCCGAAAGCAGGCAGATAATGATGCGCCCATACACGAGGGGCATAAAACTGGGAAAGTCGTAAAATGGCTAGTTTCAGTTGCAGCCGCTACATTTTATTGAGACGTTTCAACAGCAGGACAGCCCGATACGGGTTAAACGACCTTTTGAAATAACAAGGGTTATTTGGTAAAGCAGACCAGAAAATGGTGGAATGTTAGGGAGCTATAGATTGAGTAAAACCTCGACAAATTTAACAAAAAAAAAACACGTGACGGCATAAAATAAATCCTATGTCAATCTAGGATCACGACAAATCTATTGACAATAAAACAGATTATACGTACAAACGATACGAAAATAACAAATTCCATTTGGGAGATCGGGTAAAATGCACCAACAAAATACTGGATGCGGGTAAGTATAGTAATGTAAATATTGATGATTTGTGATACGTATTAAGATATCTGAAAGCTGAATGCTGTACGTAAAATCGCTTCCGCTTCCTCCCCTACCATAGACCTTAATCAACTAAAAGTTGTTGTCTCTGTAAACACATCCACAGGTGGGAGGTTTCCGAACGAATCTTTGATGATGTATTGTGTTACAGGTTACGGGGCTGACTTCGTGCCATTCCATTTTCAAATTTTAAAATAGAATTCGTAAAGCGTGAAGTTGTTAGAATTAGATTATTTCTTTATTTACTCTTCGTGGAAAATCATTTATTTTGAGGCAAACGAATCGTTGCTCTTGGTGGAATTCATCATCGAAGAATTCAAAAGTAATTCAGAGAAGAAAACCAAGTAAGTGGTCCACGTTTAAGGGTCAAGTTCGCCCTACGCGATTCTCTAAGACCATCAACCGTGGCGTGTTACAGCTCGCTCTTAATGAAATAGCAAAGTCTGTAGGTTTGCTTGATGGGTAAAGGGCTCCGTATTTTTTTCTAGGACTTATACAGAATGTAACAAATACAGTAATACCCCGCTTAACGCGAGTGATGCGTTCCAGACAAAATCGCGTTAAGCGAAATTCGCGCATAACGGGGCACAAACAAATAACGAACTAAAATACATAGTTGTATAAATCAATGTACATTTGTTGGAGAAAATTGTCACAAAATATTAATCACTTGCACTTTTCTTAGAAAAATTGCTGTCTAAGGTTTTTGTGTCGCATTTTGTTTGCGCTCTTGCAAAATTCTAAAAACTATTTTTCTATCTTTGGAGTGACCGGCGAGTCAACCGTCAATCGTTTTTCAATTAATGAGCAGTTACGGGTCGCTATTGGTCAATGCAATCACGCCACTTAGCATGCAAATGAACCAATCAACGCATTCGCGTAAAGCGGGGTAAATTAGCGCGAATTTTAAAAGTCGCGCTATAACGAATCCGCGTAAAACGGGGTCGCGTTAAGCGGGGTATTACTGTAGCAATATAAAGGTGAGCAAGTTTTGATCTAAAACTCTGATGAAATTGGAAAACTTTTTTTGGACTTTCATATAAATTCATTTCATTTTCATTCATTCATTTCATATAAATCAGTTAGCCAATAGCGTAACTTTGTATAAAATACTATTATAGAGCAGGCGTTTTCGTTATGATTTTGTAGTTCAAATTTTCTGTAAAGCTACGCTTTCAACAAATTGATATTAATCATTATTATATTCGAAATTTAGTTTTTAAACGTACTTTGAAGGTCGCCTCACTATTGATGTATCTGTTCTGGTAACACACTAACTAAAAGTTCTTCTGCAAAGGTATTGACATCAGCAGATAAAGAAGGTGACCAATGGATTAATTCAACGAGTCGTTTCATGTTTAAATATTTTTAAATCTACGAAACTTTTCTGAAGTCAACGTTGAACGAATTGTGCTACGGAACCCTAAAACAAGTGAACATATTAAATGCAAATAAAGGCTTTATTGGATAACATGTTCAAGGCTCGATTTCATTGCTCTTTCAATTGCTAATTAAAGTACTTTTGCGAACACATTTGCGGAACGAATTCGAGACGTGTAAGTATTTTTAATTTGAAAATGTGGGGTGACTTATTTTTAACTGAGCTTTCACATTAAACTGTGTATTTTTGCAAATGGACCTATACTATACAGAGTGTTAAAAAAAGTTGCGTGTGGGAAAATTATTGAAAAAATCCGATCTACATCTTTTTCAGATTCCCATACTAAATCTGAATAGTGTATCAAGAATCTTTATGAGTAACTGAAAAAATGTTTTTATCGGTTTTTCTATATTTATATTCGATTGTAAATAACCCGTTAAAATTTCAAACGCACATTTTAACACTTTTTTACAGATACTTGTTTCGCAAAAAAGTTTATTTTTACTTTACGATTCAAATATAGGGATTTATTAAACTAAAATCTCCTTTTACAACCAAAAAGTTAGAAACACTCGGTGTAAAAAAAGTTTTAAAGTAAACCAACATTCAAACACACAAGAATAGAAGCTAGCGCATTCTTGTAGGTAAGGCTAGTACAGGCAGCGCTTTCAATTACGTGATCATCGCGCGAAAGTATTAAAGAAAGGTATTTATGATCCTTTTTAATGAAATATGTTCATAGTTGAAAAAGTTTTAACTGTTGCTTCTACTCATAAAACTGCTCCTAAATTATCAGAAAAAAATCAAAACTTCTCATACATGTAATTCATTCGCTGATTAGACAACCCTTGTATGGTAATTCTAACGTTTTTTGCTAAAAAATATATTTATTGCATGAAAAAAGGAAAAATTTACTGTGTTGTGAAGTTATTTACACTGCGTAGAAGGGACAAAGTTTACTGGTCAGAAATAGCGAAATCTTACTCGCATGTGATATTCCTGCACTCGTGAAAATAAAATAAAATTTTGACTTCTTTGACGTAAAGATTATGTCACGAGGTAGGTTAAAAAGGCTTATTACTCTACCCACGATTACTCTCTTAGGTAACGCTGGCACCGACATTTATTTACGCGCGAGAACATTTTCCTTTCGTCTCGATGTTGGGCCGTCAATCACTCTATTAGGCCTTTCTGACTTCACACGCCAGGCCCTAATGAGTACAGACTCCATATTGCCAATAGGGTTGTCACAAGAGCGGAACACATTTTTTTTTACCTTATTTAGACTAGTTCACTAACACTTCGGTTTAATTTTAATGTGTTTTGTATTGGAATATTTTTCTTATTTTGAAATTAATTATTATAGATTCTTTAAATCGTCACTTTTTTAACTAATCCTAGTGTTCAGTGTTGAACACACCCGAAAAATACTGTTTAATATCGATGAATAGTTTAACGAATTTTAAATATCAATTTGCTCAATATCACCTTTTCCCTGACAGATTATTTATTTTAAAATTGATGACGTTAGAGAAAACTGAGATAGATAGAAATAAATGAAAATTAAGTTCATTATTATCATAGGATTTGTAAAGTGTATACGTGATTGACAGTATAATATACAAATAAATAAATTATTAATCTTGTTTCGTTATTTTTTCAGTTTTTGTCAGCCCTGCAAAACAGCAGCGCACACGACGCGATAGTTAGCTACCGTGCGCGAACTCACGCCACATCGCATGACCGAAACTTTTTTATATTTTATTCATCTACCAAGGAGGTTTTATGTAAAAAGCTGGCCGTTATTGGAAACCTTGGGCCAGGTGCAAACGCTTTGTGGTGGTTGTAAAAATGTATATTAACTACCGAATTAAGTAATTTAAAATAAGCATTGATAGTTTTTTGTTATTTTCCCTTAATGCTATTGACTACTGATGCACTTTATTCATTAAACTTTTTGTAAAAAAATATAATAAAAGGATATTAATTAAATTTTTCGTATTTATCCTTTTGTAGATAGTTAAAGCTAGTAGCATTTATTTATAAGTAAATAATTTAGAGAGAAAACTTTTCAGTTTCTTTTTAAAATTTGACTATTTCCCAGTTCCCTGTACAGGGTGTAACGAAAAAGATGTAGGTTAAGTGAGGCTTAACTCAGGCATTATACAAAATAACTTTTATTTGTCTCTCAAAAACATTCGAGCTCGCCATACAAAATTAGTTAAAAACATTGCTATTTCATCAAAATTTTTGAACTAAAACCATTCAGTGTTATAACTAAAAACTCCGTACACCTATTTTGTTACACCTGTATGTATGTACATGTCATAACAACAGAAATAGCAAAACTCCACCTCGGTTTCCACAATCAATCACTAACTCGCGTTAGTTCAGAACCCGCTGTAAATCACAATTTACATTCGCTCGCATTTTTCAAAAACCAATACCTACTTAATTAGTTTTCCAATGTTTTTGTTTCAAAGCCCGAGCTTGTTCATTTCAGCTCTGAACAAAAGCAGGCTAATAAATCAATCAGCGGTGAGTGTTACTGCTAAACTCCGACCGGGCTGGACACTTTCTGTTTTTCCGAGAACAATAATTTGACAGCGACTCTTGTTCTGCACCTATTGTGTGATTGATTGTTGTGCGACGCGACTGCTTTTAATTTGCGCAGTGTGACGTTTTTTTATTTCTTTTTTAGGGTTCCGTACCTCAAAAGGAAAAAAGGAACCCTTATAGGATCACTTTGTTGTCCGTCCGTCTGTCTGTCTGTCTGTCTGTCAAGACCTTTTTCTCAGGAACGCGTAGATGTATCAAGTTGAAATTTATATCAAATACTCAGGCCTGCAATTTTTTGAAGCTGTGAAAAACTCAAACTTCTATGCCAACGCAATCAAGAGATACGGAGATACAAAATTGTGATGAATTTTTGGTTTTCGAACTTTTCCCTTTACTTGTTCTATAAATAAATAAATAAATAAATAAATTTTATTGACGAAATAACATACATGCATAAATAAACCTGTTACATTGATCTCCACACTAGGCAAAGCCTGTATCGTGGAGGCCGAAATGAATGAATATACTTCATGTACAATATTTAACTTAATTTATTTAACTTATATTTAGGATACTTGTACTTATTGTCCTACGGTGTGTGTCTGAGAGAGTGCGTGTGTGTGTGTGTGTGTTTTGGTGAGGGAGTGTGTGTATCTATAAGACATTGCTTCCTGCCAAATTTCATGATTCTAGGTATACGGGAAGTACCCTATATGTAGGTTTTGATTCTCATGCGAGTGTCCAAATATGCATCATAAACGGCCGTATCTCTTGATTGCGTTGGCATAGAAGTTTGATTTTTTCAGAGCTTCAAGGGATTGCAGGAATGATAATTTGATTTATACGGAACCCTCGGTGCGCGAGTCCGACTCGCACTTGGCCGTTTTTTTGTCTAGAATTGGCATAACCTTTTTAAATGATTGCCAAGTGTCCTTAGAATATGTATTTAAAGACGTACATCTGTACTTGAAAAAATACATATATGTATTTAGAAAAAGGAGGGAGTATACGTTTTTTGGAGATTAGCGAATTGAGCAGCACTGTATGTAGTATATTATCAGTTTTATTCGGTAGCAACTGTTTGATGGATTTAAAAGAAGGAGGTTATATTACGGTACTTTACTTTGAGCAATTAAGTGCCAATAAGATAATCTCAGCCCCTAGTTTTTGATCGAGATTAACTTAATTACTGAACCTAACAAATCTTACCCGTTTTTAATATTGTATAATAGAAAGTATTCTTAAAGACGTTGCCTTTTAAATTAATTTACCTTTACCAATCCGACATTGCTCCCGTATGTAGAGTATGACCTCACTTTATCGACATAAGGAAAGAAGCCTGTACCCCAGCAGTGGTGATGAATAATTGTCGATGATAAGTGATAACGATCTTATAAACAAAGTTTCTAGAGAGTGCCTACACAGATAAATATGCTACAAGCGTAAAGCAACTCGCATAGTCGTCAATATAGGTTAATTACGTCTAACTCATCACCGTCTCTTGATCCCATTTAGCTAACTAAAATAACGGTCATGCGAAATGAGATTAACTAAACTTTACAACATACAATAATCATTTACGTGTTTTCTGGTTTTTAGAATAACAAAAAAAAGAGTTATTATATGCTGAGTTTAAAGGTTGAAACACAGTATTATAATTCCGCCAATGTCACTTTAAAGGCAAAATCACAGTGAGGATGGTCATGACCAGAAACTGTAGAAATTAAAAATTTATTACGTAATTAAAAATACAACAGTAACACGACTTCTGTTGGAATCGTTTTTTTAGTTTAATTTCAGTAATTGTTTTTCTTTGTTATACTTATTGAAATATAGAAACATAACGTTTACAGTGGCATCTTCTGTTCTTCCTTTTTTGAATCGATGATTTTGGCCAGACTGAAAATTTTGTTGTCTTAAAGATCCTTTGCTCTTTTGTTTCCCATGTGCCAAACTTATCATCTGCTTAAATTTTAAACTTTGCAATCTGACTCCGCAACCTAACATAACAAACCATTTCCGTCAATAAACGGTCCTTTATACAACCCAGCCACAAATGACCAGCCCCTGTATCATTACCGTACCCCGTACCGTTCGGAAGCTAAAAAAATCGGACCCAATCGAGCATCGGTCAATCGTCCCATAAAGGACTTCCGGTCGTAAATTGGTTACTTGCATCCTGGTGCTAAGCCAACCAACGGTCTAGTATACAAGTTTAAGTAATAGACATACCTAAATAGTGTATTGGATATGCAATAATGCATAGAACATTAATATTATATTGAAGATTTGATAGTAATAAGACTGCAAAAAGTACAACAGTTAAGAATAATGATGTTGTTAAAGGGATTTAATTTAGGTATTAAAAAATAAATGGAAATACTAAACGGAAATTGAAAAGTAGACTTTTACAGTTTAAACATACGATAATAAACGAAGATTTATTAAAAAATATATGTATATAGCTGCTGTGACGATTCTCTTCTTAACAATTCATTACCGTACGCCCTAAAGTCAAACTCTTTTGAAATAAAACCTATCACCATAAAAACATAAATTACAATCCGAACCTATACAGTATTAAATATCACTATAAAAGAAATGTACACCGATGTAATAACATAGATTTAAAAGATGATAAAGACGTAGCACCTAATTGCAATGGACACGTCGAGTTTCATCGCCGAGAACAATGGCAGCCACACACATCGACCAATCACGCGCCGATAATGCTTTTGTCTTTACATCAATAATGGATTTTTTTCTTGTCTCGATGATTTGTGAAGACAGGACGCTGGCACAATAAAGAGTGGGATGCGGGCGAGAGAATAACACATAACAACGTGTTGTGAACCAACTTTTGTAGTGTCACACATGTGTTAGATGAAAGATTCCCCGAGAATGCCTCAAACTCGAACGCACTAGAAATCAAATCCGATGAAGGAAGGATAAAAGAAGATAGGAATGTAGTGAATGAAGAACAAGATAAATACGATGTTTATATTAAAATAAACGATAGTGGAGACGAGAATGTAAATGATGTAGAAAAGTCACGCGTAAATGGTCGTAGCTGTCGCCAATGCACGGCTAAAAAGGCTGAAGCAGAATTAATAGGAGAAGCGGCGGCGCCGATCCATCAGCTCAAAGGTTTCAGTTAATGAATCAAATGACAGCCGACTCGCAACACCTCTTTGAGGCCGGACAAAATTGACTTTGACGAACGAACGGAGCCAAAATAACCAATCGTGTCGATGGTCGAGTCCAGCCATTGTGAGATATTATTAGACGGCTCGGAAATAAACACGTGGTGGCAATTATCGCTCGGAGCGGGTTAAATGAGGCACTGAGGAGGCCCTTAATGGTCGCACCGGGCTCGCATCCGGCCCCACCGTGCCTAAAGGATTGCCGAATTTCCGAGAAAAGTAATGTCTTTATAACACTTACATATATACAAAATTTCACATTCTTTGTATTGTGGAAACATCCAAACATCACTTAAAGAGATTTACAAATTGTAGTGGCAAGCTAAGTACTGAGTAGCATAATACTGAAAACTTGTTGTCTGTGGAGAAGACAAAAGAACTTTTCAAACTCAAGCTCGCAATAATGAAGTTTGAAATATTGAGAATGAGACAGAAACCGATTGCAAATCCGTATCCAAAAGTAAGTAAAGTTAAAAAAAATTGTGCACCGTTGTTTTACAGTTTTTAATTTCATGGTGCACGCGCCGCGGGCAGCGCTGGCGCATCCATCATCCCAGCGGGCCGCAGCTTCGGCCCCGCCATATTTCACCCGCCCTTTGAGCGCAAGCAACTCATTTGTACAGAACCATCCTGCTTTTATTAACCAACCAAACATCGCGGACGTCTCAATAACTCCTGACGACTTCCTGTTCGTCATTTGTCAGTCCACGATTCAGGTGGCAATCGATCCCTTTTTTGCTCATTTTTTATCGAGGGCAGTTACAAAAGATTAATGTTGTCGTCAAATCGGTCGGCTTGTACGTGTCGGTGGACGTTGCGCAATAAATTATCATTAAGTAACACCTTGTCTCGAAGGACCCGGTTTATGGGTTCTCGGCCGTAAACCACGGCTAATACGCCGGGTCTAATCTAATCTGAAACCTTTACCTGCTCTCGATATAAATTTTCTTCACAATTACAAATAAAACGACTATAAAACCGGAAATACTGCGATAATGAAATGGCAAATTCATAAAGGTGTGTAAGAAGTAAATGAGAATTTTATTGCTGACTGCAAAAACAGAGTTGATCGAAACAATAAAACCAACAAAGTAGAGGTGGATTGGAATATTGTTGAAAAAGCTGCTCGCAATTATGCAATAAAAAGGTAAGGCGTGTTGGTAGCCTAATGAGGTAGTCGGTTTTATGGAGAAGCGTTGTGACCAGAGCTGCGAAGGCAAGTGCACGGGTGACCGAGACTAAAGGACACTTGCCCCGCTGACGGACCATCGTAAAATTACATATGTAGATGGATTCATTTGATGTTATCGCGATTCGCGTTTTCATTGGGTTATGAATTATGATAAAGGCAGCAGTAAACCTGCGAGTCATATCAAGTATATGAAAATTTAACGATAGTTGTAAAATATAAAGAGATAATGAGCAGGGGATAACGCAACCGTTAAGTAAACTACTGAATATTATGTAGAGTAAAATTATTAAATAGCTTACTACTTATGTTCCGTTGTTATTTACTGTCAAAACGATAACCTGTAAAACATTTAATGTTTGTCTTTATTCTTTACAAATTTTCTTGACATGATATATTACTCAGTAAAAAATAAGTACGTAGGTTAATAAAAAGACTATCTTGACAAAGGAGCATTTAACATTTCAGCTTTAATATGCAACATAACTTTCGCATAGCTTCTTCCAACTTTTGATCAAACAAAGTAAAGGCACAACGATCTTTTCCTCTCGAAGCAAATACTTACTGAGCATGATGATGATAATGAGTCGCGTGATGCATTGCTGAGCCAGGAGTCCCAGGAGGAGTCGTCGCATGGAACGCAGCAAACGCTGAGGGGAACTGAAGTGGTAAAAACCCGCTACCAGTTGTCCCGCCCCCCACCGACTCGCGATCCGGCATCATTCAAGCACTAGAACATCACTAGTCCCTTCAAACAATCCAATCATCACTATAGTTTTCCTTAATTCAACACTGGAACTGCGTGGGATGTGTTACGTCCCACAAAATATCTTTAAATGTTCGAACATCACTATAGTATTGCTTAATCAAGTCAATTCCAGTCGTAATCTGTGCGTTTTCTTCTTCATCGTCGTCTTAGAGTTACTATTTTTCAGTGAGATCATTGTGAGTTTGGTTGATGACGTTCATTGCTGGTCCTGAAACAAATGAAAATATAGTTACTAACTCATAATGATTTAATAAAATTGGGTACTTATTATTTTTTGCCTCGACTGGTATAATACCGTGGGGCCTACCCAAGTAGCAAAGGTTCGTCGTATAACAGTTGTATTAACGTTTACATACCGCGAAAAGGACGCAAATTATTCGATTTAAAATCGTGTAAAGGTCTTAATATGGTTGTATTAAAAACAACTAAACGACTAAACTTTCGTATAAAATACTATAACACAATTCTTTGACATCCGAGATACCGCAAGATAACCTTTTTAAAACCAAACGTCTCGATATTATATGAAAACTTTGATAGTTTGGTAGAGTCTAGGTACACGACAATCTTAGAAAAAGTTAACTTTAAAACATATGGAAGATCATAATATAATAAAGAGAGATGTAAAAGATCTAGCAAAATTAAAAATAACCATATCGCAAGTAAAGTAAAGCAAGTGGAATAAGAATATTCTTTCATGAAACATAATATAAATCTAGAAGGTAGGAGTTTCCCAAGAGAATTCCAGTAGTTCTTTATCAAAATAAATAAAATAACTAGGTATTAACAGCAAAGGTACTCAGAAAACTAGGCTAATGCAAATACATTTTAAAATACATGTTACATTAGTATGTTAATACTGCTGATTAAAATCAAAGCGTCATCAAAGGTGACAAAAGTATAAGATTGGAAGCAGTAACTGAAGATAGGGGATTAAAACCAGTAAACCTGGTGGCATAAGATGACGTCAATGAATCTAAATAAGATTTAGAAAGGATTTATTTTTTATAACAACAAATTGCTTTAAGATTCTTTAGTTAAGCTGAAATAATCAACCTACAAGTTATGTATCGTAGATGATGATATGAAAATATGATATATGAAAGTAACATTAGAATATAAAGTGAATAAAAATATTTTAAAATCCGTCGAAGCAAATAGACACAGAAATATTTTAATCACCGTCAACAAAACACAAGAATTAACACATAAAAGCCAAAACCAGAAACCAAAAGTTGAATTTAGTTTTTTTTTTATCTCGGAATGTTATCTGATCCACAATAGGCAGTTAAGGCTTGATGTGTTAATTACAAAAAGAAAAAAGAATTTAGTGAGAGCGAAGGGTTCACTGCATGCTTTTTATTTACTAAAGGACGCTCAGGGTTGCCATCTTAAAAATCTGCGAGTAATTAATGAAGATGTGATTGTTCTAAAGGTGAGCATTGCCCGCAATGAGGCTACAGCTTCAGTAATGAAACGACAATAAAACTCGATATCGATATATCGATACTCATTTTCATTGAATGAAATTTACGATGTTTATGTATGCGAAATTGGCGGGCGGTGCGAGTGTCGGGTTTTATCGGCCATTCAAAAATCGAATCGTGAATTTTGAATGCATTCGATTAATGGGGTGTTTTGTATTTTATGGTCTTACAGCTTTTGCAAGCGTCAAAACGTTTTGAGGTTTTGAAGGTTCACTCTGTCAAACATTTTAAATCAGACATAAGAATAATTTGGAAAGGTCGTTGCATCTTGGCTACTGCGATGTTTCAAATTTGTCGACTATCGACAGCAGTAACATCACTGGTGAGAGCCACAATGCGTGCGCGCATGCTTGCCCCTTAATACTGCCCATAATTATGTTTTAATTGTTTTTTAGCCCTCGAATTCTACCGAACGCTTCTCAGAACAGTACGGCTCTGTTTGGAGTCCGGTCTCTTTGGAGGCTTTAGTGTTATTACCGGTGTTGCCAGTCTAGATTTCACCATCGATCCTTAATTATCAGGGATTTGGTCCAATTAATTTTATCTGTCGATATTTTATATAAAAAAAGTGTTTGCTTCATTTACGATTATATCCAATTTAAGGCTGAAATGAGAATAAATGTTTTGTGAAATAGTATGTTCTTTGTTATATTGTTTCTGTGTTTATTGCGGGATTATAAGTAATCGAAGAAATATATTTCCTAATAGATCTTCATTTTGTAGTCTGCTCCATCTTAAATTACTAACAAAATAATTTCTTACGTTGAATTTGTATAAAGTTTTACGTTGTTTCTCTTCTCTCTCTTTGCTTTCCTTTTTTTGTTTACTTTCTTTTTGGAAGATCTAAAATCAAAATTGTTTTTAAATATTTTTTCTTTACATAGGTAAGTTCTACATTCTCAGTGGTCTTTTAAGTAGTTAATCCTATCTCTCAGGCGGTGGTCAGCGCACGCAGCTCGCAAATAACATAACTTCAGTTGCATTCTAGTTAGTTAAAAAATACCTTTCTGTCCAATTAAGGCAGTAATGTACGCCAGTACTTAAATATCATCATTAGTGCTGCAGTGCAGTTAAATGCAATTTAAATAAAATGAAATGATTTAATTACAAAAAAAGATAATTGAGGGTTAGTACCCCGTACCGCTTTCGGCATTTCATGAAATAAAAAAACGTTAGCAAATGTGTGTGGTTTTAAATTAAATTGGTACCTATCACTAGTCAAAGAGTTATAATGTAAATTAGAAAGATTGTAGGGTTACCGTGTTCAGTTTGTAAATTATTATACAGTCATCATAATATTTAATAATGGAATATGTACCTTAAAGACAGTGATGCAAAAATAAAAATGAACCGCATTTTTTCTTAGTTAAGTAATTTTTTGTCCACAACTAACATAATTAATCACAGTAACCTTTTGGCATTATCTCAAAACATTATAAATTATTATTATTAAATATTATTAAGTTTAAAATATTAATTTTAAAGTTGGATAGCACCAGGTTTCTCTCGCGCTTGGAAGAGAAGATTATTGACTTTTTAACCTTATATCTCGTTCGTTAGACCTAAAATCTCTACTTACTTGTAATTCGACTCCTCTCAAATCAATCAATGATGGCCAATTGGTCACTGGCAAATTATGACCACCATAATAAATAAGGTAGCGCAAATCGGTACTAATTAGCCGATTCGCGTTCAAAACATGCGCCTACGCAGCGAGGCCGCATGGTTGTGGCCATGTCTAATGACCGGTGTCATTATTGTATTGTGCTCTTCTGTAGGTGGACACTTATGAAGTTATTACTTAGTGTTGGTCTAGTAGCTAGACTCTAGCTCTAGCTTATCCGAAACTTTTCTTTTTACCCGACTTTTAATGTTTTGTCGATGTAAGTATGTCCGTTCATTGTGACCGCATGTAGGTTAAACAACTTGATGACATCTGAAGCAAGGTATCGCTAAATTCATCTTGATCTATATATTAAGACTAAAATAACATAAGATCAATTTTATGCAGTCTGGAGTTAATTTGTAGTACAAATGCTAGGTTATTTTGGTCACATCTATCATTACATAATTTTAAAAACAACAGTATTAATTACTTCCTTCTGAAACTGACGTTTTGCCGCTACTTAACAACTTCCACCAATCCAAACTTCAACCCTGTGTGTGGACTTAAAGCCTTACCTTACCGAAGTCGCGAGACCCGTTCTCCAACAGTGGAGACGATACGGGATGTCTAACTTTTCAGCGGTTTGAATTGGTAAGATGGAATGAAAAGTCCGACCAAAACAATGTATGTCCCAACACTAGCGCTTGAAGACCAGAATGACAGATTGGTAATGCAGTACAATGACTTCGTGGCACAGTAGCTAAATGGTTTACTTAAAACAAAGTATGGGCATGCAATGACTTGGATTGATTTGTTGATGAATAATAAAATTCGCGTGAAACTCTTTTTGGTATGTCAAGGTTTCGGACTGATTGTGTTCAGCCGTTGAAGTGCTGGTACGAGTGTGGTTTTAGTACTTTGCATTTTACTTTGTTGTAAAGGCTACTAGTAGAATATCAATTAAGGTTTCTTCATGTCACTTATTCATATGACAATTTTGTAAGCGCTGGCTTGACCAAAGAGTCCAATTTAATTCAATTACCTGTATTAACTGAATTACATTGGATTGAAATCACGGATCAAATTTAAACTGTGGTTTCTGCTCATAAAACTATAATAAACAACATTTTTTAAAGAACTAATTAAATGGGAGCAAAAAAGGTTTGGACACTTCATACAAATCGATGAGCTAAGAAGCCAACTTTGCATGGAAAGTCTTTTTTTTGCTCCGATTGAATTGGTTCCTCAGAGAAAGTTGTTCAGTGTTCTTACTACAATCCGGTTACTACAATTTGGTCAACGTTTACAATTTCTGGCTCCAAATAGTTTAGAGCCACATAACCGGCTGTGATATTTCAGAGAATATTTAAATTTTATTAATTTTTTAAATTTATTTTATCCATACAGATAAAAGTTTTTCAATTAATGTTCAAGCACATGAAAGTGTACTTAGCATTTAATTTATTTTCCATAAACAAATGTGGTCAATAAAAAAAGATATAAATAAATTTAAATAATAATATTTAAATTATATCTATAACTTAACTACAGATTATCAAAGGCTTAACCCTCCAGTCGCCGAGCCGGACGCACGTATCACGGTTCACGTGCCGGACCTCTTTTGGCGTCCCGTCACCTTAGGGTTGAAGTTCCTTTGCGTATTCATTGTAATTTTATGGGTGTGTAGTATGTTGTTGAGCGCATGCTAAGTCTGCCGATGAAAGGATTACCGCGATACGCGTTTTCTACGGGCTTCTACTAGGCTTCTACAGCGAATGAAATCGAACCGTTATTCGATCGAAATGTAATGAGGATTGGTTGCTTTACCCTGCTGATATGAATGTTGATAAAAATATTCTTCGACACATTAATTCGTTATTAAATTATACTTCTTTATGACATAAATTTAACGATTAATTAATTATGAAATGTTAATGGTAAAACATATGAATATTATATTATACTAGGGTTTTTGGCAAATATTTGAAAATTATGATAATGAGATATAATATTTTTTAAGAAACTTGACATAAAATGTTTTTTTACTGTTTTGCAGTTTGTTATTTGGCCTACTCTAGGCCTAATATAAAATTTCCATTATCTATTCGTGCATCATAACTCCTCCTTTATATAATATATTTGAATTCTATACTATCCCACTATCTAGTCTATCCCACTGCGCATCTAGATATGTTCAGAATCGCTTCGTGAAACCAGGGGAAATTTCTATACTACTTCAGATCTCAATATTAACTTTTTCCTTGTTTTACTTGTGTTTAATTCTTTTATTTTTTATTTGTTAACCTTACTGGTACTATATTATACTATTACTGGTAAATTACACAATATTTATACCGCAATAGGTATTGCAGGCGCGTCCAATTCATAGTAAAACTTTTATTTATCTTTTCTAGCTTTTATAGCTTTTTGGCGTCGACTTCTTAATGACTTGACGCCTGCTACCATACAAACTAGCATTTACCGTCCAAACGTTACCTTAACATCTTTATTTGGACGTAATACAGTTCAATTTGATTACTGATTTGGTGAATTAAAGGCATAAAGCTGACTAAGGTTTTGGTTAGCGTATTCCCAACACGGTAAAGGAAGTGAAGTATAAAAAACGCATAAGGAATGAAATCAACAATAAAATTTGGAGGTGAAACTATATTTTTTTACACAGTAATGTATTTTGGTGCTAGATTGGTCGTCATTTTGGATTTATTGGTGTTGAAATGATCTATTTTGTTGGTTTGGTTTGTTATTTTGTTTGTAAATGACTTGTTAGAACGAAAAACCTTTTTAGAATCTGTAATAAGGCTAATAACGGACTTCTAATTAAGTTAAAAATACAGAAGATTTTATTCAAATACAAAACTATCTAATTTAGAATACATACAGGCTATTATTTAAAAAAATACAAATTGTACAAATATGTACATTTACTTACATTGATATTCAGATGAAAAAAAATCTGGTTTATATTTCTACTTGCTTGATAAATTAACATTTATTCATAGATCTGCAATAAATCTACATTCCAGAATGGTCTGGATAAAGTCTAAGAAATCACAAAATAAATAAAAATTGTTTTGTGTAATTGAATTCACACAACTTTAATACTAAAACTCTTTCCGACAACGCGTTGATGTATTTATTTTTATTACATTTATTTATATTTGTCTGCAACGCAAATAAACCCTAAGCACTTCGGTGAATGAAAAATATGAGTTGAATTTTTGGGATTTAAACGTAAAAAAAGCATTGACTACTGATTACGTACTTGCACGAAAATATTGTGCACATGTGTGTATTTTACATCTGACTTCTCACTGTTTGATCTTTGCTCTCAATTTTCAACCTAACTTAGTAAGCAATCGATGGTCGCCAATTTTTATGATATTACCCTTTTATTCATTAAATTCGAACATAACCATGTGAGTAGGGTTAAATAGTTAAGTATAGGGAGGCCGACACTTAGTTACATTGACCAAATAAAGGCTAAAGTCAACATCGTGTCGGACCAGGAAGTCGAGGAGTAGAAGAGAATGGAGGTTGCTTCAAAAGATCCTACTCTAAAGATAAAGAAGGAGGCTTAAGTATAAGTTACAGATTTGAAATGTTTCCGGATGGCACTTACATCCTTATTCCGTTTTAAAAACGTGAAATCTTCAGGTTATTGACGCTATCGTCACGTGTTTTCCATTTAAAGAAAGTCAAAACTATTGTTCCCTAAAATTCTGTCTAATTTCGTATGGCTACTTGAAAAATGACGGATTGGTTTCGCTTCAGCAACCAAACATAAAAATAAATATTTGGTCCGTCACGTCACTTAACTACTTATGAATGTATGTATGTACGTATATTCGAGGGGAAAGTCCTTTTGAAAGATTTGTAAATTTGTAAACATAGCATAACATCGTGAAGAAAGAGAGCGAACATCATGCTTTGAAATTACAATAAAAACAATGCCAGGTGCCGCCACGACGGGCATGCCTGTAACGTAGGGTGCATCATCCTTGATCACCTTCTTTATCTGCTGATATCAATGCCCGTGTGCTACTGGAACGGAACGGGAATTTTGATATAGAATGGGGATATATCCAGCCTTTTATTTACAATTATTTTTACTACACCCTGAAGTATGTCACGTAATACAGTTTATTTTATACTAACTATGGCGCATGCGCATCATGCGGTTTAGCATAGTTCTTTTTTAAAATTATAAGTTACCAACTAAGCGTGAAAACTATGACCGCACGCCGCGCCGGCGCCGCCGCGGTTTCGTTGTTGTAAGTAATAAACAAATTATTAACAAATTGAGTTTTTTAGTTCTGGACAGTTTAACTTTGCGAGTTTAGGTATTAGATATAAGCATAAAATCAGAATAGGATAGGCACTGCTTGACGCCATTGTGCATACTTATTTTACAGACGCATATTTTCATATAACTCTGCTGATATGTCTATTTTATACATAAAATATATAATTAAACCACATCCATCAAAATGTTTTATTTTATTTAAGTAGATGTTTTACACATTCTTTT
Organism: Coleophora deauratella; assembly: GCA_958295455.1. Classification (NCBI taxonomy): domain Eukaryota; kingdom Metazoa; phylum Arthropoda; class Insecta; order Lepidoptera; family Coleophoridae; genus Coleophora; species Coleophora deauratella. The sequence continues at coordinate 6,953,791 of OY282413.1, read as the reverse complement.
CAATGATATTTTCTTTCTACCTGGTACCAAATCCCTACACGCAGAACTTTTTATATTGTTTTAATTTTACAGTATCAGAGTTTTATTTTCTCACTATGGCTTTGGCTCCTGAATAAATAGGATAACATTATAATTCTATAAACTTATTTAATATGCCTTCTTCAATTATGTATCTTATTTATATTGGAGTAACAAAATTTTGCAAGAATAAGTCTTTTTTAAATCGTATCAGAGTTCAGAAAGCTTCTCACTGAAACAAATCCGTAAAGGTTGCGTGCGTCCCCTTAAAATTACTCTATCCTTCCCCTTAAACAGGTAGCCCGTGGCATTCCTTGCGCATACGCACACCCAAAGGCAATAGTCGTAATCTTCCCTAGAGTAGCTCCTTCTAAGAATCGGGGCCGGGCGACACTTTATAAGGCTTTATGAATAACACTAATATTTTTTTTCGTATTCTCAGACTGAGTCATTGAAGGATAATTTATTATTGTACAACGGATATCGATTCAAAGTATTTATTACAGTATATTATATTTTGAAGGTTACGGAGCGTGAGGAATAAAAATGGTTTTTCTGATTTTTAATATCGTATTAATTTACGGAATAACTATGTAAGCATACCGCACAATTTACAAACGATGCAGCACACACATTTACGCGTATAAGTGCACCAATGAGTTTTTCGAAATTTACGTGCATTTTCATACCGACTGCTTTAACGGTGAAGGAAAACATCGTGAGCAATCCTGCACATCTGATTTCTAGATGTGCATGATGGTCGCGTTGCACACGTCCGTAGGTGTAAATCTAAATGCCCAACACGTGACCGCGGGTGATGCTAAGTGCAACACTAGGCAACCGCCGTCTATACCTTGTGGATAGAACGGTTAAATGTACCACACGATAAGAAGAAGAACTACATTTTTTATGTTTTAGGTAATTTTATCGCGACAGCTTATTGGAGTGTCCGAGGCGTCTGAACTATGATTTAAATTGAAGCCTTCAGATATCATAAAAAGAATATCAAAGGCAACTACGGTAGCGTTCACGAAAAGCATCCACAAACGTAAACAAACAAATGCATAGTGCATCCGGCTGTACACTTAGTGGCAAAGCAAATGGCCAGTGCACAGCGCACAGCACAGTGCAAAAAGTGAAATGGAAATGGACACAGCGAGCTTGTGTACACTGACTTGCATGTAAATAAACAACATGGCGGCGGATAAACACATCATGTATTGCTATATAGATTTTATGAGGTTGAGTTGGAATACGTGACATACCTACATATTTTATTTTTGTCTATATTTTTCTTATATGATCTATTCTGGAAGCACCAAAGTTTTTATAAAATGCCGGTCTTAAATTCCTAGAAAAAACTTCCTGTTACTTCTACGCTCAAAAAACATCAACTTCTATTAACTACTCTACCGATTTTTGAAATAATAAACTTCGTTTTTATGTTCATTTATATTATATGCTAATGATAAATTTGAAAAGGTCACTACAATTGGTTATCGTTTTTATCTCTGTTTATTTACTATATAAAAAAGAACTATAAACAAGATCAAAAGTGCCAACTTCACAAAAGTTGGACTTTATGTAACTGACAATCTCAAATCCTAACCAAATGTGAACAAAAAAATCTTGAAAAAAAGTGAAAAATATTACAAAAGCCAATAAATTTCGATAAAATACTTATTTATTAAACATGTGCAAAATAACGCATTCTGTTCGTGACTTACTCGTAAGAAACAACAGCTTACATTGTTATGCAGCCGGTAATAAGTTAAAAATACATTTAACTTGCAGAGAAATTCAGCTTACTAAACCACTTTGTAGAAATTGTGAAAACAATACGCTTGTGAACAATATTACGCCTTTTCTTCCCATATTTTCTTACTGGCTTTTTTGACAACATCAATCAAACGTTAATTATATAGAAACATCTTTCATAACTCGTAAATGCGTTTGTTTGTCACCTCTTAATCCTAATAAATAAACATACAATTCACAGTATAAATACATAATAAATCAAGGGGGTTGGTCAATACTTAGCCCCACAACACAGACCTACCAGAGGTCTCGGGTTCATATACTGACCAATGTACAAATGAGTTTTCGATTTCTTTATAGGTTAAAGTAAACATCGTGAAGAAACCTGCACATCTGATCACCAGATATGTACAAATGCAAAGGTCGCGTTGCACACGCCCATAGGCATCAATCTAAATGTCCACAAGTGACCGCGGGTAATGCTAAGTGCAACATCAGGCTACCGTCATCAGCTCATCAGTCTCTTGTGATAGCAAGATTAAACAGCGTCACACGATATGAAGAATTTTGATGCTATCACTTCTAATTTAGTTACTTAAAATATATTTCGAGCAAAAACAACCCATAGGTATCAGTCTAAATGTCCTACAAGTGACCGCGGGTGATGCTAAGTGCAACACCAGGCAACCGCCATCAGTCTCTTGTGATAGCACAGTTAAGTTGCATCACACGATAAGAATAATTTTGATGATGTCATTTCTAATTCAGTTAATTAAAATATTTCGAGCAAAAAGTCAAGTTTAAGAAACCTTGCATTATAAATAACTTACCACATCTTGATATTGCTTTTCATCTGAACACAGCAGGTGACATCTGTAAACAAAATAATGTCTTTATAATTACTTGTGCGTTTTATTGCGTAAAAAGAACGAGGTTTATTCTTAAAATGGTAATTCTCCATCTGCATTTATCAAGATGCAGAAATTTTAACTCGATTTTAATAATTGAGTTTTTATCGCTTACTGATTGCATTTTGGTTTAATAGCTGTGCGAATAATATGGTTTTCGTGTAGGAATTGTCAGTTGTGAAGGTTTTGTTATACAGGGTGTAAGACATGTGTAGCAATACTTCAGGGTGTGCCTAAACTTATGAAACTTAGCAACTTTTGTTCTGCAATTTGCTGAAATCGCAAAAACTTAACTTTCAATAATAATATAATATATATAATAATAATAATATATCTGGGACAAATCACACACGGTCATCTGGCCCCAAACTAGGATTCCCTGTATCTTGGGAACCAGAGACATCTTGATATACATACACATATACTTTTAAATACATACATATATAGATATAATACACCCAGACTCAGAGCAAACAATTCTGCTCATCACAGAAAAGTTTGCCATGTGTGGCGATCGAACCCACGACTCTCGGATCAGAGGTCAGGATCGCTAACCACTTAGCCACCGAGTCAGTCAGTATGTGTGAAAAGCCTATAATAGTTTTTTATCATGAAAGTTTTCGACTTTTCAACTGACCGGCCTATTAGAATGGGAAATCAATTTTTAGCGAATGGACAATGGGGTTTTGGAAAATAATCCGTTTTAGTAGTAGCCGCCGCATTTTCAAAAATGGTAAGTACTTTGTCATGACTCATGATAAAAATACATAATTATTTTAATATATTGAAATAATTGTGGTTTACATATTAGTAACATTATAAGTGTAAGTTACTTGTATGAATAATAATAATAATTATTAGTAGTATTGAACTGATTATTAGTAGTATTGAAGCTTGTCATAAAAATGAAAACTGAACATACATTCTCGGAAAAAGAAGGCATTTTAAGAGCTAATTCCGCTGAGTTCTAAAACCCAGATCTGGAGAACATGACAGTTTTTTAAAAAACTAAAAAAAGTTAAATAAAATATGTAATTATAAAAACATCATCAAAAATAGTCATCATATTGAGCAATGAACATTTTTAAAAGAGTTAAACATAACATGAAGCTATCCCATGTAAATTAATTGGCTGAATAGCCATTTATGGGCCGAACTTATTTCAGCGAACGAACCGTGGTCCGTGCTAGCTAACCCTTATAGGCTAGGCTTAGTTGGAGAAGGTCAATGCCATGGTAACATTTAAATTTAACTATCTGGATCGTGAATTAGAACAGTCTCTCGGAGCGTAGTGGATTGAGTCGTTATTAAGGGCCCACGGTCACGACAAAAAATCTATCACGCGTTCTCATCAAGTCGGACGAAGCCTTTCGATTATTCATGCTCTACGGTGCAGTGTCACAATGCAAGTTAAATGTATAGAGCTGCTCAATATATCTTTACTTATTAGTGATAGATCCATAGGTCGCTGGCTCAGATTATAATAAAATACGGTATACGTACATATATACACCTTAAAATATATCCCTCATTTTTGACAACCTATAAAAAAAACTAAACCGATTTTCACCAAAAATAGCTAAAACCATCGCGATGAATAAACTGCATTTAAATCAGTTCGCCCGTTTGAGAGTTGCGATGCCACAGAGAAATACTTACGCAGGTTGCACAGACACATAAGGCTTTTAACTTAGAAAACCCCCCTCTCACGCTTTAGGGGATAAAAGTAGTTAAAAATCACGTAGAAAAATTAAAGATGAAACCGAAGATTATCTCTAGTAAGTTTATTTTAACCAACAGCATCAAGAAACGAACACTTTCTCAAAAGCATACAAACCTGCATCGATTTTAAATTAATAATTATAATATTTTTTCACAGCCATGTTTATTTACAAATAATGTACTAATTTATGTTAATTATTTCAGTCACTAGCGGGTGGTGTCAACAGCTCCGTCGTACTTGAAATCGTCTTTACTGCGTGCGCCCGCGCATACGAGCAACTGACGTCTGATAGAGTTGGTCGGGATAATGACATACGCGGTAAAAACGCGGACAGTTCGTTATTTATCATCGTTGCCTGTTTAATTATCTCGGTGTGTGCCCCGCCTTATAAAGGTAGGGTTGACAAAATTATTTGTGGTACAATGTACAATTATAAAAAAAAGTACTACGTTGAGATGTAAATAATGAGTAATGTAATGTAAATGACCCTCACTCACGCAACACACTTTTTATCACACTTATTGTTTGAACAACAACATGACTTAATGAAGTATCGTGATAAATAGTATAAAGTTTCAGGGCTGTATTATATTTTATGTCAATGTAATGAATACAGCCCTGAATCTCTTCCAGCCAACCTTTCAAAACATAAAAGAGACTTAAAATTAATAATAGGAGCAGTTTAATTTTTAATTTTTTTGACCAATATGCTATTTTTCTTATGGATTTATCTTTTTACTGGTTTATTAGAACGATTATATTTTATATTTTCAATGCTCTGTCAGATCTCTTACTTTATTTGTACACGCCTTTACCCGTTTACATCCCATTCTCTCATACTTACTGGTTTGTTGGCAGTAAACTCTTACAGAGTTAAGCATACCATTTGTAATTACGTTTACAATCCTTGTACTTATTTATCATGTATCAGTGTACAATAAACAATAAATAAAATAAATAAATAAAATACAATTTATTAACTTTCCATTATTTCGATCACAGCCCTAAGTACAGTAAGGTGACGGCATAAAGTCATATATCCATAATAGGGGTTGACTTTTGACAGGACAAGTTTGTCCAATCATAATTATTGGACACGATAGGCCCTGTTCATTTAAGGCAGTGCCATTAACGCACTGCGATTACTTATTTCAACAGCTTTGTCAAAAAATATTAAATCCCCATTGTTTAATGTAATATTTTGTGTGGAATTAAAAAATCCGTCGGTCACATATTGTGGTTAACGAGATTTGTTAGAGTGTGCTTATTTGTAATCTATTTTCTTATTCGTAGAATTAAAATAATTTGTAAACGACTAATAGGAAAATAAGCAACAAAACTTGACAACTAGCTTTAAACATAATTAAAAAAATCAGTTAGAATGGACGATTTAAATTGACTATCGCTTTGACAACTTGACATCTGTCAAAGCTATAAATCTACATCCTTTCACGTAAAGACCAATTAATTTGCTTCTAGGATACAGGAGTAACTGAAGAAAGTAAAATCACTAGATCACATAATTCTTTGACTAAGTTCAGCCTCATTTGCTTGTATCCATCTTGTATCAAATAAATACTTAGTTTTAACTATTCTAAATTCAAATTTTGAGCACAGATCATATTAAAATAATCTGAGCACTTTGATTTTCACATTACGGTCTCGTAAGTCCTGGCTAAGTGAATTATAAGCTCCTTAGTAACACATGTATAAGATTTTCTCTCCGTAAGTCCTGGCACCATGTAAGTGAATTAAAGCTCCTTAGTAACAATTTAAGGGTGTACTGTCTACAAATATTCCAACTAATTACTGTGTAACACACGGCAAACTTTCATGCATCAAATACAGCATAAAACTTCATCGGTAACAAATAGCAAACTATCTCTGCAATGCAGTAGATAGTTATCTTACACTAGTTTTTACAAGCCATAAAAACGGCTTTCAAGTCAAGCCGAGATACATAATCACTGGCTACCAGTTACTTGAGACTAATTGGTAAGTTCGGTTTATGGTACAGCTCACTAGCTAGATCATAAAATGCTTATGTTAATTGAATGTAGTTTTGACAAAATGCCTGTAGCTTCTGCTCGTATAAACATAATTCCGATGTTTTACCGTCAATTAAGCTTGTATTATACCCACAAATTTTAGATTTCCGATAGATGTCCACCATGAAAACGATAGGAATCAAGGCTGTAAACCAAATGTTAGATGTTGTCAAAAGAGCAATTTTCTCAATCTTAATTAATGTTTTCGAAATCTTGAATAATAAGTACAAATGATTAAAATAACAAGATTGGGCAATTGATATAAAATCGCAAAATGGCAAACTATTTTGTACGCTGGCGCCTAAATAAAGTAACTACCCTGAAAAAATGAGGCTCCTCTTCACTCGGAGTTTTAAAGAATATAAAAACGTTTAAAGAATGTGTACTGCATCTACTTAGATGAAAAACATTTTAATTTTAAAATTAATCCTAATTTTGAAGTTTATATCTATAGGTATAATTGGTGAGTGTCGAGGGAGGCCTATGTCCAACAGTGCAATAATACAGGCTGATTTATGATGATGATAAAGTTTATATCTTAAAATGTTTAGTCTGCGTTGTCTGTCAGTCTGTCAATCAGTATGTCGGTAATATTTTATAGTTACAGATCATATCAATGGGTTGGTTGCCGGGACTTGTACCGAGCACACGTCTGCTGAGTTAATTTTTTAATTATTTCCGTTTTAGACTAGTCTCAACGTTATTTTTGTGATGGGAAAATAGCTGTGATTCCAATTCAGTGATAAGCGGTCATAAGAAGAGGATTAACTCTGGAGGCAGCTCCGTTTTCCGAGTTCCAGCAGCAAACCACCACGTGGAGCGTCTTTAAGTGCCCATCACCCTTAGAGCTGTGCCTTTCACTTGACATTGGCGTTTCGCCATTTTTTTATTGAAGATTCTCCCATTTTTCACTAGACATTGGCAAAATCACTCCTTTAATGAGATGTGGAATGCCAAATAGAAAAATAGAATAGAATAGATCATATCAGTCACAGAACATTAATATTATTCTATTTGTACTCAAGTGTCGCACAAGGGAATCTAGATTTATACTAAATCGATATCGATAAAAGCTACACATAACCTATGGTTACTTAAACTTGTTATTTATACTAGTTACTTTATCTATGCGAATATCTAGTGGACATCGCACCTTAGCCTGGAACAGGTTTGAAAAATGCAGGAATGAGTTTGTATCAAAGATCTTCATTTTCTTTAGTAAAGACATGATCATCGGCGTTTAAAATTTTGCCAGTCTCAATCAACCGCTACGGTTCTCTTTTATTCAATCACGTCACACCAATTTTTAGGTAGCTTAGATACAGTAATTATTATCTAATTTTTGTCCTCAGATTCAAAAAGAAGGGCTGATGTAACTTTTAAAGTCAGGTGTGTCTGTCTGTAGCATTTTATTGTATTACATTATGTTTCATTGTCTGTTTCATCATCAATCTGTTTCAGTTCAGTGTTTTTAGACGTTTGTTTTTTTTAACCTCATCCCATCATTCCATCCATAGTTATGACTATAACTAAAAGTTATGACTTTTGACGCACCTCTCTTCATTCTCCTATCCAAACCTAAAAGTTTCAGGGTAGAATAGCGCAGCAAAGTTTCGAGGGTCAGGTCTTGAGGTAAATGTCTATGCTTGATATAGATAAGGGAAACGTATGGATGGCTTTATTCGAGGGAACAAGATAGAGTGATTAACGGGTTCTGACGGGGCTTTATGCAGGAAAGATTAATCAGGCGTGTGTGTAGGACACATATTATAAAAAAGAATTAGTTTGTAAATTAGTTATTTAAAAGAAGATTAGAAAAACAGGATACGCATTACGGTAATCGCTTACCATCAGGTGATCCGTCTGCTCGTTTACCACCTATCACATAAAAACAAAAAACAAAAATTAAGCAACTATGTCCCCGTTGTGTTATTTGTTTCCAAATAGAAAGAACGAGTAAATAAATTTGGGCTTGGACTTTCCATATAGTTTGCGGCCTTTTTTCTTATGACGGCATAATAACTAAATAAAATAAAATTGTTTTATTTCAGATATGAATCCATACATTTTCAATACAATACAGTGCAGTGCAGTACAGTATATTGATAAATATTGATATTGATATTAAATAATTAAATTAATTATATAAAAGTGCGTAGGTATTCAAAATATGTGTACAACATCCACTCAAATAGAAAAACATTTTGACTTTACAATATACGATAATATATTTAAAATATATTAACAAACTACACCCGTGAACTCATCATTTTGACCACTTTTTGATCGTTTCCTGATGAATTGCTTTAGTCAAATAAATATGGGTCTTTAATGAATTCACTGATTAAAACGTACTCTTTATCGTACATACTCAAAAAATAACTACAACAAAAGGTGTATATTAAAGATGCAGTGGTACAATGTGGGCGGTCTTATCGCTTAAAGCGATTTCTTCCAGAAGGCCTTTCTGAGATATCTAAAGAAAAGTAACCTACCACATAGAGTAATAGCGAAGACATTGAAGATCCTGTACCAATCCATCATTTAATTTCACTCAGAATACTACTCTTCTTGACCATACAAATGTTGTTTTAATCTTCTTCTTCTTGTCGTCTGGCATAATTTGACAATACATATTACAAAATAATAATAATAAATAATAATATCTGGGACAAATCACACACGGTCATCTGGCCCCAAAGTAGGATTCCCTGTATCTTGGGCACCAGAGACTGATATACATACACATATACATTTTAAATACATACTCGTACATATATAGATATTATACACCCAGACTCAGAGCAAACAATTCTGCTCATCACAGAAAAGTTTGCCCTGTGTGAGGATCGAACCCACGACTCTCGGATCAGTCAGTCAAGGTCACGAATAACATAATTATATAATATAACTTAAGGTCTTTATACAGACAATGCTACTAACATTTAATTTTCATCTTTCAAGAAAAACTTTAATTAAGCTTCACGTGTGCCAGATACTTCAATGATATGAGCTCGCTCGGTGTAATTACAGCTTAATTACTGCCCGCATAAGGAAGAAGGCCGCAAAGTATAAGGGCGCGTTCAGACGACACGCACCCGCTAAGCGCACGCCACGCGCGTCATCACCCGCGTCTAACTCGCTTTGAAATACGTTACATATAGATGTTACAAAAGTACCCGTAATGGTTGAACGGCGTGGACTGTGAATCATTTTAAATTTTGGGTACTTTTTCTTTTTGCTGCATCAGTTCACGTTTCGGAGAAATCGTCTATCGATTTTTTTCAAAAATATCGATATGATATTTAAAATTTTCCAGCTCTAGCGATCATCTGGTCGCGGTCATGACCCTGCGCGCCAACGCGCCAATCATAGCGCAGCGGCATATGAACGCAGCCTATCATAGCGCGGCTATCTGTAATCCTATCATGAACTGACAGGTGAATACAATAGTGCTGTGGTTCTACATATTCGATAATCTTATTTATTATTAAAAATAATTAGTTTTGCGCAATTTTTTTATTAACGTTTTGATAAAAAATATATATTATAGTGGACTGCTTACATGACACACTTTGACACCCTTAATTCATTACGGGGAGTTTTGTAACACCCTATATAATTTGAGTCTTATGACATGTCAATAAATCTCAAATTGTATTTAATGAAGTCCAACCGCAAACGTCTCGCACACGCCACGCGCCCGCCTCGCGCCAACCTCGCGCTTACCCCGCACATGCGCTGCACTCACCCCCGTATACGTCTTGCGCCCGCGTTTCGCCTAGTATTGTATTGTATTGTCGCCTAGTTGTATAAGCAGGCGCGATGCGTGCGCGGACTTTGCTCGTGGTGAGCGCGGGCGTAAGGTGGGACGACACGCGTGTGCGGGTCCTGTGCGTGGTCGGCGCGATGTCGTCTGAACGCGCCCTTAGGAAACTCCATATACTTTGCGGCCTTCTTTCTTATGAGGAACTACACTAGAATAACGATGCAATAGAGACAGCAGTAAATCCAACTCCGATGTCTCTATTAAGAATATAAGCCCATAAAACGGTTGTTTACAATTTTATGGCGTATCTATCGCTAATAATGTTTAAGTACATGATTTAAGTGGAGCTTGGAACTCAATCTCAATTGTGAGTGGTTATTAAAAATTATGGAATGAAAATAAGGAAATGAATGAAGGCTTTTATTTAATAGTTAAAGTACGGATAGTACGCATTACGGCAGAAACGCATAATGACAGGCAAAACGCCAAAAATACAAAATGTTTGATACACATAATGACAGACACACAAAGAAGTTCCTTCTATCATGCATTGTGCGTAATTAAAAAAATTACATAAAATGTTGTTCAGATCACATCTGCTGCGTTTCTTCTTTGTCTCCTCTTCCTTTATAAACAAAGTTGAAGAACAAAAGTGGTTCAGTTTCATAAGTAAAATTAACACCTAAGAGTTTTTGGACTAACTGCAACTGATTCTGTATACATTCTAAACTATAAATCGAAACTTTCAAAACGTATACTTATATCTTCCTACCCGCTCATTTATTATCGTTGATCATTTAACTAATTAGTATGAATTATATTAATAATACATACAAGTATAATTAGCACATTAACGGATCGATTGCCACCCCTTATTAAGTATTGTGATCTTTGTCGATAAAAAAAGTTGCGCGAATCGATAATTGCGCAAAATATCGAAGCAATATCTCGACACAACCAGGGTAACCTATCAAAAACACGAGTAGTTTCAAACTGATCACACTAATACCTATTTCAAATTGGAAAATCATATTTTTTACACTTTTCTATGACCAAGAACAAAAGCACATTACCGTAGAACTGAAAAAACCACAACAATAATCCAATTAACCTCTTGACTCGAGGCGACCGCAAGTTACCCGGCGAATAGTGCTGCATTGTGCAGAAAAAAGTTATCGATAAATCGGCGGGCACTTGTGCATTGTGCTCACGCAGGCCACACGGATCGCGGACGTGTTCCCGCCAATAACCATTTGCCGCCATGGCAAGCTCTCTCGTTCGCGCTCGAAGGCAGCTTTAACCGCAAAAATAAGATTGTAATACAATGGTTGCATGCCGGCATTTATTAAGTAGTGTACGTTTCAATTGCTCGACGTGTGCTCACTATATTTATTGCACCTTTTCAATGGCTGAATAGAGATAAACACATGTTTCTGTTCAGATTAATGTTGTTTTTGTATGCGGGAGATGTAAGATAGGGAATAGTAGACTGTAAGTTTGTCTACGGCAAAATCTGAGTTCGTTGTTCAATTAGATTGATATTTCCAGGAATTGGAAACGCTTTGCGCTACTGCGAGCTGTTTAAAAGCGTGTGTATTATTATACAAATTTATGTGCAAAACGTATTGTAATTTACAATGTCTTCTTAAAGTGTTCTGTAGATCTTCTTATCGTGTGGGACAATTTACCGTCTATCCCCAAGGAAAAGACGCTGTTGCACTTAGCATCACCCGCGGTCACGTGGCATTAAGATTTACAGCTACGGACATGCGCAACTTTCATCAGATGTTCTAGTTAGGTGTGCATGTTTCCTCACTGCAGTTATTTGTAGATGAATTATGGTTTCTATAAAATTATTTTTTATAGCTAGCCAAAGATATATGAATTTTGTATCGCGAGCGACATCGTAACTATGTAATTTCCTGATTAATTCAAAACTTAAAACTGTATTTTCTCACGCCGACCCTTTACATATTGACGGAGTCAAAGACTATTACATTTTAAGATCTGCCTTTCGTCGCTTCCACAAATATTGCGAAAGGAAATAAATTTTCATGAAAATTACTGAAACTTCGGTTTAGTATACTTAATTACAACGCGTAAAATAAAAAGAATGGCCCCTCAAACCAGATACTAAAATGAGAAATTCAAATGTAATAGCTTCAACGAATTTATGAGATAGCCTGTCATTACAAGAGACTCGATGAGGACCCCCGTGACAGAAAATTGGCACTTTACCAACCGAGGGACACTATTTAAAATTTCGACATAACTGCCACCTTTGTTACCACTTGAAACATTTTTATCAATATAGACGTGTAAGTCTTCATTTTCATCTGTCATGACAAGATCACTGTAACAAAATAACGACAAATTATCACTGTCACAAAAAAATACCTGACAGCCGAATAGCCACTGGTATTCTTTCAAAATCAAATTACGATCACGGAATCATCTTCGAACCACAAAATTGCAACGAACCGAAATCGCACAACGGCCTCTCGCAAAAGGGCTGAAACTGAGCCCATAATTGCGTAATAACTCAAAAACGATTACCGTAACAATTTCGATTGAGTGTTATTATTCCATCGGTCCTAAAACAGGTTGAATTTGTGTGTATCTCAGACGCGAGATGTAAGCGCGGCCAGTTTTTGCGGACGGCCCCCAGCTCTCTCTAGATTCCGAGTGGTATAATGAAGCCATTACCCGCAAGAACAAGCTTCGTCGAGGGCAACCACATCGCAGCGGCGCGGATGAAAAAAGTATCCAAATCGCCCGAAGGAACTCTCGTGCGCAGACAGGCTGTCTTGCCAGCAAAGAAAAATAATTAAAAAAGCATTTTTAAGTTCGTTAGGACTCGTTTCTCGGTCTCGCTTTCGAATTCAAATGTTTATGGTTTTATTTTGTGAGGACAAGATTGAGAGCATTGGCTAACTGACTCTCATCAACTTCTCCAACATTAAGACCTTTTACAATAACATTGGTGAGATATACAGGGGATTAAGATGATAAAATAATTATTATAATATTACATTTTTGTGCTGTGGAGTATTGAAAAGTTCTCAAAATATTTAATTAATTGCTTTCCTATAAAGAAAGAGCAACTCATCGCATCATTAGGAAGGTGGGAACCCTCTAGGCTGCGCTTAAATCATAAATGAGATGACAAAGCAATTCCAAGCTTATACACATAACTATTTCTTTTCAAACATTATGTTCCGTTATCAGGAATGTCGGTTTAAGAATACCCTGCTGTGGAGAGTCGGAAAAAATATCAAATATATTCTGTGATTTACTAACCATTTAAATGTTTCAACATAAATCAAATTAAATAAATATTCATTACTTGTCGTTCGAACGATACATCATTGATTATAAATGACAAACGGCTTAATTTTCATATTTTTTGCATATTATTTCCCGGATAAAAATCTATATTGCATTTTATACGATCATTGCGTTGATTTTGACAGTTTCATTAAAGTTTATTTTTTTATTCGAAAAAACTATCCCTTCTCTAGAGAATAAAATACAAAGAGAGCAAGCAATACTCATAGACTAAAAAGTCAAGTCAATTTCGTCTACAAATGACCGTCACAAATACACCAAAAAGAGAATCTCGTGATTCGAGCCTCGTCATCACAATCCCATCACACCAACTGGCTGAACATGTTAATCTGAGATCATTAACCACGATAAAGACATGCGGTGATTACCCTACAATGCGAGACAAAAAACACCTTAATCAATTCAAGAGGGCTCACAAGAAAGCGACAAACTTACGCCCACCATCCGGCTCGAAGGACCAACGAATAATAATTTGTATGAAAGAGAAAAAAATATGTCCGACGCTTAATTACGTCGATTGTCTCTGTTATTACATGATGATTCTTTCGGGTTTATATATAGACTATTGTACATGGTTTTACTCGTAGATGTACTCACAAAAGGGCTTGTATGACAATCATGCTCGTTTGGTATCTTTATACGGTGATTATCATAAAATTATTCAAAGTAGTCTATGCATCGCTTCCTTTGTAATTATTGTGTGTTAATTTTGTTGCGTAATGAGTAATGTATACCGTTAATCTATTTACTATTTACCATCAGTGTTACCATAGAAACAGTGACGCAAAGAAAAAGTCTCAGTCAGCAATTTTATTTTAAGGTAAAAAAACTTGTATACACAAATAGTGCGTTGACCGGCTCCAACAAAAATATCTCAAACATAAAAAAATACTATAAAAATCACACAGTATAATCGAGTCGATAAATCTCGATCGAAATCGTTTTCTAATGTCCGTTTCGTCGCCGAAACTCTCAAAACATCTTAATTGAGAAGAATCCAATATAAACTAATGTGATTCACTCCGGATTCAAATATGGAATATCAAAATTACATTAGGAGGTCCGGAAAGAAACCGCATTAAAGCATTACCAGTTTGTAGCTTGGACTCTCGGCCTATACTAATAACTCTATCGACACAAAATTATATAGAACTGGTGTACTTGGCCCATCACTATCATTAAAGCTCGTTTGACGCAGCGCGGTGCGAGTTTTGAGGTTAGGAATGATATCATTAGCACGAGACAAAGAGATTGATTTTACAAATGTGATTTCTTATTTCATCCTACGACCAAATGTTGTACCGCTTATTTTTATTTTACAATAACCACACTTTAAATTTGGATTGTATTGCGCAAACGCGGTTTTATCAAAGAAGTAGTAGTATAAAATACCTACTATAAATCAAATTATTTAAATGTAAGAGTACTCAAGTCGTTTTATTTTATCACCAGTATTACATGTTAATTTGCTCAATTACTGGGTGCGTAATTACAATCATTACTCACTTAATGATGTATATTAATCAAGGGATTAGTGCATAAGATGCAGAATATAAGCAGCCATAAGAGTATCAGGATGAAATGCAATGTAATTCGCTCGGTTTATAATTGGCAAATAATGTATTTTTAAATTAATAAATCTGTGAACAGCGCTAAATTTATTAGTCTAGGTAGTATGTTTATGTGTGTATTGTATAGTGTTTATCATTATGTCACTAGGCATTAAGCTTGCCGATAGACAAACTGTCAGTTAACTTCGTTATGTTATGCCCTTTATAACTTTTGTTTTTCATTTTAACGCAAATACATATTTTTTGTGAACTATAAGTACATTGGTCACATAAAATTATAATTAATCCTTTTATTTGTATACAATATACATCTATATGATTATGATTGTACATATAGGTACCTGTTCTGAATCGTGCCTTTCGTTTTGTGATGTTCGTGGGTTTACCACGCCCCGGCCATTATGGTCGAAGAAGCTAGAGGTGGGATTTATCGATTATAATCGATACAAGAATTAATAAGATACTGGAAGTACTTTAAAAATCAGGCGTAATTTTGGAGCTAACACCGGTTTCTAGTGGAACTGACTTTAGTTTTATTATAGTCTTTTTTACTAAAGGGTTTATAGTATCAGTGTAAAATAAAGGTTAAAAATATAGACGTAAGATAGTTTAGGGCTGACAACTTATTACTTATTCTACGTAAAATTCGAGTCTTATAGCACTTAAGGCCCTTAGACTAAAGGATTTGTAGTACTGATAAATCCATGGTCAACATGATCTCAATTGAAGATAGCATAATATGTAAAATATTGTTAAGTCACTGCATTTTTGGCGACAATAGTTACTATGTCCAGCAGTTTATCGACATCGATAACTTTTCTCATACAAGACACAATCTTAAAGCCAGAGCAAAGACAGGTCGCATTGAGTTGAAACTTTATCGCGCACTTACTATAACTAGAATATTAAAAACAAAATATGCGGGTGCGCAACTTTAAAACTGTATTTTACTTGAACTGTTTCTTTTGACAGCCAAGAATATGTTTATCTTACAATTTATTTCGAAATATGTAAGTATTACAGCTAAGAAAAAAATATATTTGGTTTACTTAATCAGCTATAAATGATATCATAATTATAATGAAAGAAAAAAAATATTTATGTTTGGCCAAATTACCACATGGACACGGCATGTTTTTACTTTAATGTAAAAAAAAAGATTGTGGAACGATTTCTGCTTACAACGGTCTCTCTACGGTGGTAAACAAAGAAGGTTCTTTCAAAATACCAAAAAAATCTTTATGCGAATGGATTATTATTATTATTTTATTTTTATAACAAACAAATGATTACTTGCAGAAATTCTAATTTCATGATTAAAAGCCATAAATTATTACAGTTTCACATAATTCAGTAGGACCTATACTTGATAGAGTCTTAGTGTCACGCACTGAGTAAAAGTAGGCTGATGTGTACGTCGATTGATTCAAGCAAAGATGGATTTATAAGTTTTTGTGCAAAGGAGATATCGTTTTATTTATTCTTCTTCTTTATATTAGTGCTTGGCTAGATCATTTAATAGTAATTCAGTCATTAAGTCAGGTTTCCTTTTTTTTACTTTAAGCTTGCTCTTATGACAACATCACCTCTTCATTATCTGCGCTTCCTCCTACCAAACCCAAGTCAGAATCCGAAAAAAATTAGAAGTGCATCATTGCTGTGGGCACACAACTAATATGTAAACATTTGTAGTGCGCCCGCGCTGCGCTGGCGTGACGCGTCACTGCAGCTTACTGCGCCAGTCAATATTTACCTGCAGTTGCGTACGCGCAGGGCTGCCAACGAATGTAAATTTGGATGTTAGGCTAAATTAAAGATTACGTTTCTTTAGGTAATATAAAGAAAAACGCTCATTTAAAGGACTTCTCTACTACATAGAAATAAATATTTGTTTTATTGTTTAAAGGAAAAGTCACAGTGCATTAATACATTTAAAATATATCTTGAAGAAATAATATATTTTTTAGCGAATTAAATTAAAACGAAAGAAATAATTAATTAACTCTATTTCAACTAGTACTGATATTAAATTTTAAATAGGTACTTAGACAGTCATGTAAAAGGTTATGAAAATACATTAAATTACTTATAATTTTGTTTCTACTCTAATAATAATTATTTAACTTTCAAATGAAACCCTTTTTTGTGTTTATCTATATAAGTATTTACTTATTCAAGGACTATTTTTTATTTATAAATAAATAACAACGTGTTATCTGCCTTCAGAAACACGATGAAAGGCTACTACTTAATTAAAATACATGACATCGTAAATTTAGATAGTTGACAACCCTACACTACATTAGCATGGAGACTGTGAACGTTTTTAGAGCAAACCCGAGGAGTAATAAGGAAATCCACCCCAGGTTCAAATTGCTGTGCACTGCTACTTGCTCTGGCAACTATGTTACAGCGCCCGTGTGTACACGGCGCGTAAAGCCACTGTGTGACAACAAACTTCAGTGTTGCCAGGAATATGGAAAAAAATATACTTACAGGTTTGTTTTTATAACGAAAAAGATTTTTTGTGAGATACGGGCTGTGTTCTTCTTCAATTTTAATTCTGTGACAGTAAGATAGTGATTATATAATTAAATCTTAATTTAAAATAATAATAAATATAAATAATCAAAGTTATTTTTTTAAATAATCTGATTTAGTTTTTTTAATAACTTGTATATTTTTAACTAGATCTTCTTTTGCTACAATGGAATCATAAAATACGTGGGTTGATTCAAATACCTCTAGATGTGCTCTATCTCTGGAATTTTCTAGGACATTCTGTATATTCTAGAGATTCTTAAAATATATCTTATTATGACATTTAGGGGATTTACACTAATAATGATACCTCGCAGTCCAAAACACATGAAGCCCTTTAGGGTAAAACTCAGTCAAGCAAACAGACATACATACAAATATACCCTCGTTATCCTAGGGCAAACGTTTGCTTTGAGTCTGAGTGTATTTATAATATATTTAATTAAACGTATATAATATGTATGTTCATCAGTCTTAATACAGAGAAACTTATTTTGGAGCAGGATGGCTATGCATTATTTTGTAACTTGATATTTATTTATTACGTATTACATTTACAATATTACCTATTTTCGATAAAAAATCCAATAAAACCAAACAACCTGTACTCAAAAACTTGTAAGTACTTTTTGTCCTGTCCTTCTAAAATACCAAAAAAAAAACATTGTGGCTTCTACTCATGAAACTGAACAACTTTCCCCAAGGAACGTATAGGTAGGTACTCAATTCGCAAAAAAATTTTGGGCTTCCCATACAAAACGGGCGGATCAGTTAATCAATTTGTAGTTTAAGAAGCCCAATTTTTTGCTGATGAAGTATACAGGGTGTTAAAAAAAGTGCGTTTGAAATTTTAAGGGGTTACTCAGAATCAAGTATAGAATCCAGGAAAAATATTGAAAAAATTCGCTCTTCAATTTTTTTTGCAGTTTTTCATACAAATTCTCGATTCACTATTTAGATTTAGTATGAGAATCTGAAAAAAATAATTGAAGAGCGGATTTTTTCAATATTTTTCCTGGGTTCTGTACTTGATTCTGAGTAACCCCTTAAAATTTCAAACGCACTTTTTTAACACCCTGTATAGGTTATATAGGTTTCTTGTGAGGAATGTTGTTCAGTTTCATGAGTAGATGCCCTGTTAATTTTTTTTCCAGTTATTTCTTATGGACCCTATACATAATATTTCCAACTTTATTTGTTTGAATTTGTTGGAAGCTCGCTCTCTCTATTTGAGTAGGTGGTCAGGTGGTTCGATGAACCAATATTTGTCTTGGCAATGTCACTGTTCTATTCTTGCACTGTCAACGTGAAATGTCTATCTGTCTGTTTGTTAGTCGACGTCGATATTTCATTTTTTATTACGTAAATTCTTTACAATGTTTAAACTTATGGATTTAGTGGAAGGTAAATTGTATTGTGTTTATGGTTCCGTGGACTTGTGGACTAAAAAAAAAAGTATATTTTACAGCCCAACTTCGTATTAGAACAGCTTCTAAAATACTTTTTTTAATAAAGTTAGTAATTCCTATATTTGGAAACAGTATAGGTATATTCACTGAGGAATCAATTTCAAATCAACATCTACTCGTTTAAAATATAGTAATAATTAATTGATCTTATTTAATAACAATAAATATCGTTATTTTAAAAATTGTTTTTTCCCATCCATAAAGTTCTTGACGTTATTTCATCTGACGATAATTTTAGTGATAATGATGCCGAAGAGAGCAGACTGACCGAGATGAATTCATCTTATTTTAGAAAACACAACTTCATTTCTCGTCTAAAATATTTAAATAAATAAGCATTCATAATTTTTACACATACTTAAGTTCATGAAAAAAAAATTGTATTCTTGTTATTTATGATAATAATATAATATATCCAAGAACCTATAATTATGTAAGCACCAAAAATCATTTTCAAATCTTTCGAATCCCAGTACGATGGAAGGAACTGTTTGCAGTTGAAACCCAATATTTGTATGCGTGAACCAGAATCCAAAATACCAATAAGCTACTGGTTACCGGTGTGCCCGACTGTGGCTGGTCAATATTGGTCCTATTTAAAACGTATTCCGGGAAAATCAGTAAGTGTTGCTCCAGGGTTAGTCGCTTTAGGTACTTAGAGGCCATTGGTACTGCAAGCGCTGAGACTTTGCCTCCACTACCAATTTAATTTCAAAAATATATAAGTGTAAAATCTTAAAATGTTTATGATATGGTACACTAAAATAACAGACATACAGAAATCATAGTTAAGATAATTTAAATATGATAAATTAGAATTCCATGAGAATCTATCAGCATGGCTGAATATTAATTATGAAATAATATACCAAACCCGTTTAAAAATATATTAAAGAGACTATTTTAAATTTAATGGGTACGAAATGCCTCTTAGTGTTTTAAAGTGTTGAGTACGAAAACTGACAGGTACAAAAAGCCCTGAAACCTAATCAAACATGGAACCTCTGCCTACTTATTATGGTCATTTTTGTGATTGGGAAACTAGCGATTGTGGACCTTAATACAGTTGTAATAGACAGTAGGAGGTGACGTGTTAAAAGTGAAGATTGGGTGTACTAAACTAATTGAAAAGCAAACTAAGCATGATGTTGAAGAAATTGTTTTGTTTATTAGGGTTTCGTAGTGATAGGCCGAAACTCTCTATTGGTTAAAGTAAACCCGACGAAAAGCACAGAAAATCCACAATATACAAAAAAGTGCATTTTAAATTTTAAGGGGTTACTCAGACAGAAGTATAGAGTACAGGAAAAATATTGAAAATATCCTATCTGCAATTTTTTTTCAGTTTCCCATACAAATTCTTGATTCACTATTTAGATTTAGTATAGAAAACTGAAAAAAATAATTGTAGATAGGATTTTTTAATCTCTTAAATCTGAGTAATCTCTTAAAACAAACGCACTTTTTTAAACACCGTGTATACTATTTTATGTATAATACTTATACTATGAGATACTACTGTCTTCTTTAAGCCGTGATATCATATTTTCATAGAGGTTTAACCATTACGATAATTTAAAATTCAATCTTAAAACGAATAAGTACTACCGAATAATCTGTGTTACTGCCTGCCACTTCAAATGCAATACATATTCTCAACAGTTTTGAAAAGTATCGGATTGTTTTTTACAAATCCGATACTTTTCAAAACTCTTATACAAAAATGTAAGTATAAAGACTTAAAAAGTTTAGAGCATAAGAAAACGCCGCTTAAATGCACCTTCCAAGTAGAAGTACCACGTATACAAATATGCTTATTAAAACTTGTAATAATGGTTATAATTTCACAAAACCTCCGCCTATTGTTAAAGGGATATTTAACCTGTCATATGACAAGTACAAGGGAGTCTATTCAACAGTTTCATTGTTCATATTCAGGATTATTTTGGGACACTTGTTCAAATAAAAAAAAGTTTTCGGGATTATGACCATTTAGACATTTTTGAAAGTTTAAATCCGTCCTCGAGATTCCTTTTTGTATTGGTAATGTTGTGTAAAGAAATTGCAGTAAAATTTTTCTACTTTAACTGTTTTGTAAAAGTGCAGCAAATATTGTTGTATTTTTGCCTGACTTTGAATTTATTAATGATATATGTCAGATATACTCCAGCATCACTCCCATTTTAGATTGATTTTTAATAAATTGAAAACTGATTCATCTTCCCCGCAGAATAGTAATTCCTAGTTTAGGTCATTTTAAACTGCAAATATTTCGCTAGATTATTGAGCTTGTAGTGCAAAATATTTTTTATTCATTAAAATGTCTTGTATTACATAGTTAAACAGCATTATCCAATACAAACACAGCTAATGGATTAATATGAAAAGTTGATAACTCCAATTTTATTTTATAATTTCCGCTGAAGTGTAAAAAAATGTCAGTTACCAGCAAGCCCTTGGAATTAACATTTTATCATTTTCCTACACATATCATAGACACATTTTGTACCGTCCTGTAGAAAACAGTATATTAATTTCAGAATAATATCACATGATATAAAACTCTGAAAGGTCGTAAATACAGGCTCGACAATTAAGCCAGGCCTCCGGGCAGACGTTTCGCTACAAGTATTATTATTGTGTTATATGGCTCGTACTTTAATCGGAGCACACCCTGTACTATAAAACCTGCTTAATTATACGATATACAGAGTGATTCTTACTCAGCTGGTTACTGCATTTGTTAGTTTACGCACCATCTCAATAAGATTAACATAATATGTGAGAAAAATGGACTTCTCGTCTTTGAATAAAATTTGTTTTATAATAAATTAATTGAAATGTAGAAATTAATTTCTATGTTTTAGAAAATTTCATGTTACATTTTCCGAAAATCTTTATTTTTTTTTTGTGTTTTGGGTCCGTCTTTCAATCTCACAACACATATTATCTTAATTAATATTAAAGTTTAAGATTAATATAAAATATGCAACTACTTACTAAAATATATAGGCATTTAAAAATCAACAGTAATAGTTGGATTAAATATCGGATAAATAATTATATTTTATTTTTCTATATAGTTAAGTATTGTTACTTTATTTCAGTGATATTCTATCGTATTTTTTATCCAAACTAGCTTTTTTTAGCACCTGTACGTCGGCTTTCTAGCTAGTCTAGGTACAAAAATATAAACGTAATCTTGTGCTAATGCTTAATAACGGGGTTGTCATATAAGATTACAGTTTGAGCACTAGTTTTAGTGCACTGTATCTGCCTGGATAAATATCGTGAAGCTATTCACTAGAATATGAATATTTTATTCGTTTTTTGAACAATATTCTAACAGAGCAATAGTTTTTATATTGCTTTGTTAGAATATTATAGTTCTTAACCTATCTTAAAAATGGGCAAAAATATGATCCCAATTTAAAAAAAAACACATCTAAAAAGACATACATAGTTACAATATTTTATAAAGTACCTGAAAGTACGGTTATCAGGTTAACAGAATCTAAATGTCAAATATTTTCTTAACCAACTACGCAGTAGTGAAGTTTTGTAGCTTTGAAGCCTGTGTATATCTGTGTATCTGTATTGCTATCTGTGGCGTCATATCTCTTAAACGGATAGACAGATTTGAATGCGGTTTTTTCGCATGAAAGCCGGTTTCAGCTATGTTTGATGAAAATAAATTCAGTGGTTTTCGAGTAAGTAAACTTTTACCGTCGAAGACGATGGATGGTTTAATGCCAAAAAGGCTTGCGTCAAATATATATTTTTGTAACACAGATAATTACAAGGTACAACTCAGTTAAAATTTACCTTCGGGGCTCAATAAACAACCAACTTTAAAAAATAGGTACCAGGCAGTTTCACCACTTCGGCCTAATGGAAAAGTTTCTTTCGGACTGTTTGTCCAAGCCGGGAATCGAACTGCTCGCCCACATACATTCCTACAAAAACTGGTTTGGTACTTACAGTATTAAGCACCTATTAAAGGGCCTTAGACCTGATCTAAATAAAACAAAGCCTAGGTTTATGTCTGTTTACATTTATTTATGGACTAATATTCGTTAACGTAAACATTGCGGTAGTTCTTTCTTAACTATATTCTTCTTTAACTATATTTAATGGAAATGCTTTAGTGATTTTCGAATTAATCCAGTTTAACAGTCAGGGGTGATAAGATTTTTGAATTTCGTAAGTTTTTTTTATGTGATAGGTGGCAAACGAGCAGACGGATAACCTGATGGTAAGCAATTACCGCCGCCCATAGACATAGACACCCGCAACACCAGAGGAGTCACAAGTGCGTTGCTAGCCTTTAATATGGGAGTACGCTACAAAACAATTAAGGATGGGGGTGTACGGTCTAACTTGCACTTTATTGTTTCTATATTAATCTAGTAGGGATAATATAACTTTAAAAAATATGACACATCATTTTAAATACAGTAATACCCCGCTTAACGCGAGTGATGCGTTCCAGACAAAATCGCGTTAAGCGAAATTCGCGCATAACGGGGCACAAACAAATAACGAGCTAAAATATAAATCAATGTACTTTTGTTAGAGAAAATTGACACAAAATATTAATCACTTGCACTTTTTTTTCGCACTTTAGAAAAATAGCTGTCTAAGGTTTTTTGTGTCGCATTTTGTTTGCGCTCTTGCAAAATTCTAAAAACTATTTTCCTATCTTTGGAGTTACCGGCGAGTCAACCGTCAATCGTTTTTCAATTAATGAGCAGTTACGGGTTGCTATTGGTCAATGAAATCACACCACTTAGCATGCAAATGAACCAATCAACGCATTCGCGTAAAGCGGGGTAAATTAGCGCGAATTTTAAAAATCGCACTATAACGAATCCGCGTAAAAAGGGGTCGCGTTAAGCGGGGTATTACTGTAAATAATTACGATAAAAAATTCCTCGCATACCCTTTTTTTACACAACATTAAATAGGTATTTTATAAAATTACCAACCCTTAAGAAAATCTTCTTCTAAAATTAAAAAAATAAAACACTTTGACGACTCGAAAACCCTTGCATTGTAAGGTAAGCCTGCGCGGGCGCAAGTAGCTGACACCAGCCCGCTAAATGACAAGCAAACTGTCATTATCACCTGCGACTGCGCGTACATAAGCTATGTGGTGTTAGCTTTTAGAGTCCCAAGCAAACACGAACTTCAGTAGGAGAATGTTTTCATAGTTTCGTGTTCGTGTATTGTGGTTGCTACTACTTGTAACTGCGTATCTATTTAGAACAGGTTGGCTTTTAAAGAAAATGATAAAAAATATTAAACAGCTATTAAATTGGACTGGGACAACAAAGAGCCTGAAAACGATGCAGAAAATAAATTTGAAGTAAGAATGCATACGAATTTTTAATTAAAATTCGATTTTAACAGTTTATCGCCAGGATTTTTTATCTTGGGAAAGGAGGCGCGAAAGGAGAAGGTTTTTTGTATGGTCTGCATTATAACTTGTAAACAGGTGGTTTATTTGTGAGGTACCACTTTTGGGTCTCACTCAGTCATATTTTTTTACCACACTCATAAATATAGTATTTATGAGTGTGGTAAAAAAATATGACTGAGATCGCTTTAAAAAAAACTTAATATTTAATTCTATCATAAATAGATAGTTTAAATATTGTACATAAGTTTATATATTGCGCCTGATTATCTGTTAAATGGTCCCAATAGCAAACTCCTAGGATCCTATTGCGCATAAAGTAAGGTGTATCTCAAGACTTTGATCCTCATAATCACCTCTACTCAAGTTTCTGACTTACACCGGATACCTTAAGGCCATCTTAAGGCACATTAAACATCAAGTGTTAAAATTTGAGATTTAGTTTCTTAACTATTACCATCTTATCTGGCAGACAGGATGCGAGTGTTAGTTTCTGAGTGACAGCCGTACGTTGAACCGCAACCAGAAGTTGATATACCAGTATAAGTTAGTCTTGCTTTATAAGAAGCTATCTCTATACAGGGTAGTTCTGCTTATACTGGTAGCTACAATTTAAATGCGGTTGGTCATACAAACCGTTTCAAGTGAGTATTTAGTGCATGACTGCATGTTACATAATGATAAGGGTCAGGTCAATCTGATTCGAACTGAGATGAATATGTTTTGTCTACAAATGTCTGATTGTAATTACTGTACTTACTAATTGAGTTAATTAGGTAGGTATAAGTACTGGCGGTAAAAAGTGTACAAAGATTACAATACGTTTTTTTTAAGAAATGCAAAGTCTAAAATTGTTTGTTTGTTTGTAAACTCTTTATTGCAAAAAGAAATAAATGTACAAAACTTAAAAGTAACTGTAAAAATACGCAATGGCGGACTTATCCCTTACGGGATCTCTTCCAGTCAAACTTATATGTATACAATTATAGAGGAAGTTTGGGATGAATCCATCCATACTGTGTATTTGAATAAGACCTCAAAACCTTCGTGCTATGCTGTAATTTTCTACCTAAATATTACAATATTTTCATTGTAGTTTCTTCAATAAAAATTGGGAAAAAAGCTGGACAATATCATACAATATCCAAGGAAAGTTAACTTCTAGCTAGTGGAACAGCTACGACTGTATTGTGAGAATAACAACAAAGACATCGACAACCAAACAGTATCCTAAACTATCACTTACAGTCGGATTTGTCGCATTTTGCGTCAGCCCTCGTAAATAACACCTTTCCGTCTGCGCGGGCGCAGCTCACCTTGCATTTTTTTCGCTATTGGCCATCAAATCGCACCACGTGAGACTTTCGTCGAATAACTCCCGTCGAAACGGACGAAGTGTCGAAAAATCATTAAAGGGACCCACAAAAGATGCTGTTTTGTGTTCCCGAAACTAGTTTCACAGATATATGGTGAACAAAAAAGTGTATTTTGATGTCTAAATAGACACGTCAAGTCAGGTAGAGGGACGGGATTTCGACCGTTTTCGACGTTCGGTATAGGAAATGTCATTAATTTTAACCGTCGGCGTCCGACCTATGATTTTAGGGTTTTTTTAGTTTGAAAATTTAGATATTGGAGTTTTTGGGGATATTTGTTTCTGAGGATGAGATGTCAGTTTTTTTTTTAAACTTTAAATAATCAGAAAGGGTTTTTTCACGAATTTATTCGTTACATATAGATAGGTTACTGTTGAATTCACTTTCATTTGTGGAAAATGGACAATCTAGTCTACACCGAATACAAATTTAACTTTGAGAGCTTATGCCACAGTCAGTAATATCAGTTCCGGATTGTATGGAAATGTCCTAAGAACTCCATTTAAACAAGCTAAAAAAACAATTTTTGAATGATAGAATAAGTTATTCGTACGACATATTATATGAGACCAGGTTTTAGCCACTGCATTACTCACGTCAGAAAACCTGAGAGATGTCGACAAAATAAAATTCCGAAAAATCTCAGGACATTACAAAACTAATGGCAACCAACAAAGGGGAATTTATTCTACCTGAACGTCCATTCTGTTTCATTGTTCACCAAGAAATCTGGTGCTCGTTCTAAGCTTTTTTTTCTCAAATCCCTTGTTAGCAAGTCCTCGGATAGAGTCCTTTGTAAAGGACAATGGGCGGCTACATATTTATAAGTGGGTAGGTTGTCTGTACAGGTGTTTTGTCTAAGGATCGATCCGAGATCAGGATCTGTTTGAATTTTAAAACGTAATCGATAAGTATATTGAAGACTACAAGGTTCTATTGTTATTCAGCCGATCGCATCATATTAAGATGTATAATATGAAATTATGATGGGGTCAGTAAAAACTGTAAGTATAAGGAAAATAAAATTTAAAAGTATTTTAGACCTTGGTTAGCATTTTTGGTTTTGAATCTCGTTCTTCGCTCAAATTTTTAAAAAGAGAGGTAAAAATAAATTATGCATCTAATGCAAAACCTACGTTTTCTGAATGCTTAAATTTACTATCACACCTAAGAAGTGATCAATGTATATAAAATATTTATAATGTATTTTAACATTATATATTTAAATTCACTCTAACACTAGCTGTTAAGATTTTTACTAACAAAATATTGGATCTCTGTTGTCTGCAAATAAAGTTTTATTATTATTATTATAAATATTTTCATTATACTCAAAATTATTTCTTTCATATTCGTTCTATATCAAGAACCGTTACAATTTCCAATTTTTAAATTGATAAAACGAAATCGACATTCTGTCGAGGTCAATTCAAATATTTTTTGCTCCCGTGGTGATCACGTTCGTGCCTCTGTAGATCAATCAAAATAGTGTTGCCAGTATAACAAATAACTTTTTTAAGTATAACCAACGAACGCCAATTAGTTCTACCCCAGAAAGATGGCTCTTTCGACGCTCCAATCAAAAGAGAAAAAAAAACTTTTTTTGACTGGTCAGATTTTATTTAGAGAGAGCCCACATTAGTCGCGCTCCCGTCCGGCGTGTTTATTACTCGGCTGACTGTACAAATATTTTGTGGAGGTATTTTCTGGTCGTGTCACGCTACCCAATGTGATTTAGTTTGAAATAGATTGAAAGGAACTGATAATGTTGATTTTTGTCCTGCGCCAATATTTGTTTTGGCGCAAATCAGTTCCTTTTCAGAAAGTGTGGTGAAAAATAAATTATAGCTTCACTGTCAAGTAAGACAACAAACTAGAGAAATAGTAGGTAGATTTATAAATCTTTAAATATTTTTCAATGTTACAGTCAATAGTCCTAAAATCGTCATTTTTTAAAACAACAAATTGTAGATATAGTTTGTGTCAAATTCAACATCAGAACTCTAAGCCGTGTCCTCCACAGGACACATAGACACGTTAATTTTCATTTTCCTTACTTTATTATGTTATTTCTATTGTATTAAGATCTAATCAAAAATATTAAAGATGGAAAGCATAACAATAAAATTAACACTGACATGTTAATATAATTGTATGGTTCAGCATTTCTGAGACGTTGAATAATGAAAGGTAGATATTAATTGATGGTGCGTCTTCAATAAATAGCAGGGTATAATTGATGACTCTTGAGTAGTCTCGAAGAACGTGACCGCAGCTCTGGGAAAGAATAGACTAAATTTTGAAGTGAGTACGTACCGGAAATGTTAGTGGATGGTAGAAGAATGGAGTAGATCTGCAAATGTTTTATTTTGTTTTGAAAACAATGTTGTCAAATCAGCAATGTAGTAAATAGAAGTACCTATAGTTCATTCCAAAAAAAAGAAAAAGGTAAACAAGCTGAGTAGGCAACTGGCGTTTACATGTGTTAGTTTCATAGTAAGTTTGTTAGCATTTGCTTTTTCTTGATTGGAAGAAGGTATACTTAGGTTACAATTATCATTAGGTATTATATATAACATACTACATACATTTCAAGTGATCAAACCAATTAACAAAGTAATCATATGTGACTGAAAGGATATAAAGATATTTCGTACATATGTAGTTCAAAATCCATGAAGCCAATCTGGCTACAGTTGATAGCAAAGTTTGTAATGGACTTATACATTAGTGACTGAGAAACTGACACACCCGGTGCACTTATTGTTAGTGTGATCCACGATCAGTTGTAGGACATTAAGATACGCGACCTTCATGCACAGTAATCAGATATGCAGGTTTCCTCACGATGATTTCCTTGTGATGTGAAAATCCGCACGCGAGACCTCCAGTTAAGAGGTTCGAGTCACTAAGTGGAGCCACTGATACTTCAATTATACAGAAAGAAAATTCATCTTCAGAGTCTAAAATAGGTGAAATTTCTAACATAGATAGAGGTTTAGCCACTAAAGCTACTACCGAAGTTAAAGAACTTTAATCAATGAAATCAATAGAATGATCAGTCATCCCGAAGGTTTTACAAGATGAATTCTCCTCTCCACCTTTGTCCAAGCTGAATGTCTTCATCAAAGGCCGTGACCGCGCTTGACCCGAGCATAGCCGACCAGTCCCGCCTGCCCGCCCGAATCACCTTAACGATATCGGCGAAATTGCACCCGACTGAGATGAAAATTATTCTGTGTACTAGCTCCGGCCTTTGGGTCTGCCCGCATTTATTAATAGACGATTTCCTGTTGTCTGAATTAAGGGAAAGGAATAACAATGATGAAATAATTGGCATCCAAGATGATAATAGCAGCGTTTTACCTGAAATAAAACGCTTATTAAATACTTACCTTATTTGAAGCATAATATGTTTGAGATAGGCCCTACGTTTACCGCCTTCCGTTTTGCCTTCCTTTCTACCCTATATGGCCCTCTCGCTCGCACGTCACCCCCCGCACCACCACCAGCTCGGGCCGAGGCGGCTTGCGAACCTCGCGCCATTTTGTTTCTCATTGAGTCGAAAACACCAGGCAGAAATTAAACTTATGCTTCAAATAAGGTAAGTATTTAATAAGCGTTTTATTTCAGGTAAAACGCTGCTATTAAACACTTGACCGTTATTTGAAGCATAATATGTTTGAGACGTGTTTGTTATCGCCTGGTGGTGGTGGTGGACGCCAATGTGAATATGTCTGATGTAAGGAAACAGACTGAATAATTGAATATACCTTGTAGGTGCTAGTAAGTGTATATTTAACATTAAGGACTATGTTTTGATAGGCAGGTAGAGTAAAGTTTTGAAAATCACCATATTAACCGAGAGCTTCATTCATTCTAAACAAAATAGTTTAAAAATGATCTCCTTTTTGTCAGAAAACAAATATAAATGCTTAAGGTGGTTATTAAAAATAATAAACAGACGTGCGAGAAAATAAAAATAAATTATTTTTATTCATAAACTCAAAAGCATTAGATACTTATAAAAAACAATCAATTAACAGGAAAAAATAAATTTGTGATGCCATTATTAGAAGTAACAGACGCTGGCGTTACCTCACGCCTATAAAATCGTCTAAAGGTATCACCCGATCTCCAGTTGCCCCGTGATAATATGTCATCAACTGGTAAGTTGTTAGACCAACTCTTTGAGGCAACGGCCGACCGTATACTGCCAGGAGAAGCGATTATCCCAGCCTCAGTAAGTATTGTCTTGATCCATCCCGCAATCACAGTTCGAGATGCTGCTTTTGTCTCACCTCTGACACTAATAAATAATTTAGTGCAGTTGGCTGTGTTACGTCTTTCACGTAGTAAATCAACACATCGTTTAACCCAAAATACAGGGTCTAGATTTCTGGAGGTTGTATTTGTTAGTAATTTCCAGCCCGATTGCCTGTAATCAGAAGTATCCGTCTTAGAGCCAAAAACTGGCCACAAAATTATGTGATCATTAAACAACGACAAATGCTCCCGATCTATAGCTAGAAGAGTTAGGTCGTGGACTCGTCTGCCCGAGCACAATAAAAGCAACATGGCTGTATGTCTAGACACTTGAAAGTTATTATTTAAATCAACTCTATATTCTTTTAAAAAGGCAATTAGGGTGTCAACATTCCAAACAGTAGTTTTATGTGATACAGGGTTCTTTAGAGCTATTGATTTTAACATATGTTTGACTAGAACATGACTGCTTAAACAGCCCGATACATCAGTGTTGCATAAAGTGGAAACTACAGCCTTGTGAACTAATATTGTGTTGTAAGACAATTTTTCTTTCAGAAATAAATCAGCCAAGAACTTCGCTAATAAAGAGCCTGTCGGGCAATACGGATCGATTTTATGTTTTTTAGACCACAAAAGCCACCTTTTCCATGCAACACTATATGTTTTGCGAGTCGAAGGACGCCATGAGGCTAGAAGAAGATCTTTTTGCGACTTATCCCAATCAATTAAATTATTTGACCACCCCCACACTTCCATATTTCCATCGTCATTTCCTGGGCTTTGGGAGGTGGAAGGCCTGTCGAGATGTCTATCAGGCAATTGCTCGGATGGTGAATTGTGAACGGAGCTGCTAATGCTCTCGATTTGAGATCCGCCCTCCAAAAGACACGTTCCCAACGAGGGACTACTAACAGGAACGCTCCTTGTGCCTGATTGAGATGCGCGAGAACTTTGGGGATCAGGTAAGGCGGAGGGAAGATCCACGCTAGGGGATAATTCCACTGCCGGGAGAAAGCGTCGTGAAATAAGGCTTGATTGTCGTTTTGGTCTATGGATACATAATTTGACACTACATGAGCATTTTTCGATGCGAAGAGGTCTATCATTGGCACACCGAACTTTCTGAAGATAAGCTCTGTGCAAACTGGTAGAAGATGCCATTCGGGCGGGGAACGGAGACGCGATAGATGGTCTGCGTGACCGTTGTATTTTCCTGGGATATGTTGAGCACAGATGTGGATCTGATGAAGATCGAGTAACTGAAAAATTTTGAACGTTATGTTCAAGAGAGTCATGGATTTCGTCCCGCCCTCGTTCCTTATGTAAGCAACAGCTGTCTTGTTGTCGCTTTGCCACAGAACTGTAGAATGACCGAGGTACTGATGCTGATCTTGTAACACTTTTAATATTGCGAGAAGTTCTTTTTGATTGCAATGTAATCGCTGTTCTTCCTCGGTCCATTCGCCTATCAGTGAAAGACTGTCCAACTGTGCTCCCCACGCTAAATCGGAAGCATCTGTCGCGAGAAAATGAGTTGGAGGTAGCTGGTGAATCTGAGAAGCTTGGTGGTGGTTGTGTAGCCACCAAGATAGTTCTTTCACAACTTCTACTGGAAGTAAGTGGCGTTTGACTATTGGCATCTTTATGATGTCGTTGAGAAAGCAGAGAAGAGCACGATGGTGTAGTCTGCCCCTTGGTACTACAAAACTCGCGAAATTTAGTAGGCCAACTAAACTCTGTAAGCTTCTCAGATCCACCGACCCTTTCTCCATAACTGTTCTGATTTTGGGAACGATTGTATTGTTTTTCTCTGCTGGAAGAGATTTTTCGTTTGTCCACGGATTCCACTGAACTCCTAGAAACACAATACTCTGTTGCGGCTTTACTACTGATTTTTTGAAGTTCACTTGCCACCCCAGGTATTGCAATCTTTCTAGGACTAAATGGACGTGTGATAGCAAAATCTGTCTGCTCTGATGGGCTAGGAGATAATCGTCCAAATAGACTATAATACGTATTCCCTGTTGTCTTAGTGTTTGAGCTACCCAATTTGAAAGAGAGGCAAACACCTTCGGTGCCGTGCTCAGGCCGAAAGGTAGGCAAGTCATTTCCATTACTTTTCCCTTGTAAATCAGTCTCAGAAAACGTCTGTGTGACCGAGAAATTGGTAGGTGAAAATAGGCTTGAGACAGGTCTATTTTGCACATCCAGTCTTTTGGCTGAAGGAAATCGGGTACACGGTAAACATTTATCAGTCTGAAACGGTCTGTTATCACATAGTCGTTCAGAGCCGAGAGATTGAAAATCGGTCGGTGCGATCCGTCCCTTTTGGACACAAGAAACATTGGCGATATGAAGCTTGGAGCGGGATTGACTACTTTTAGGACACCTTGGTGTTGCATTTGCAAAATGACAGCCGTCATTGCATCTGATTCCAACGTTTCGAATGGATTTTCTTTTAATTGTGGTACTATCAAAGGTGGTCTTTGAGCAAAAGGTAAGCGATACCCTTTTATGATCTTTAATAAAAAATCTGGAGCACCCAGTTGTCTCCACCGATGGTGAAATAAAAGTAGTCGACCCGCTTTGAACATTTTCAAGTCAGAACTTACGTCTTTTGTTTCGGGAGTAGTCTGTGGGTGAACCGGCGCGTTTTCGGTTGCCTCTGTTAAATTCCTGGTGCTTATTGCCTTGACGACCGCCTCTCGGCCGAAAGGAGCCTCTTGAATTGCCAGGAAACGCCGTGCGATTGTCAACATAATTGGTCCCATGTCCCTGCGAGGGACGGGATTGGTAGCAACCCTGCGAGGGTTGGTTATAAGCATGGGAAATGTGCGCTGAGCTACAACATCCATGGGAAGTACCCTGCGAGGGTACATTACGAACCGTCTGCCCCTGCGAGGGGTGACGAACAGGCTTACTTGGACCCGCTTGCGGAGCGGAACCGGTATTGCTCTGTTTAATTAGCGGCAGAAATGTTTTTCGGACACCGCCTGCTTTTTCAAGTACTGTAGTCAAAGCTTCGGTCGTGAACACGTGCTGACATGATGGTGGTATTTTACGCAACGCGGCTTTTATGAGAGGATCACGAACGTAGTTTATTATGCCGTCTCTTCTCATTTGAATAACTTCTGCCCTGTGCCCACATACTAACTGCAGAAGGTCTGACGACACTTTAAATAAATCCCCCTTCAAAAACAGTTCATTCACTTTTTCGGACAAACCTTCGACTTGTATAGTTTCTGAAGTACGCGCCCAATGCATCAGGTTCCTTAGTGAAGTTTGCAAAGCTTCACGTTGTTTTAGAATGCAAAAAGTCAGCGAAGCGTATGCTTTGTCTGCATAAGCTAAATGGCGCAATGAGTCATAGGCTTTGACTTCGTCATTGATTTCTAGGTCAGTAAAACCGGGGGTACAGTTATATAATTTTTGAACCTCAGAATAACGAACTTCACACCATTCACCAGTATCAAAATGTTGTATCTCTTTTAGTGTTTCCAAAAAATTATTGGGCGTTTTAGGAACAGAGGGTTCCTTTAATTTTGTCTCGATATCGAAAACTAAGTCATTTTCCGCAATCGTCGTCTCCGAGGCCGAAGGCGTCGGCGCTTGGACCTCGTGGCTACAACAGGGGTCGTTATACAAATCTCCACTAACACAGTCGTCAATGAAAATTTCATCATTTTTAGCGTTATTGGACGTTACACTAGATGCCACCTGCTTACGGAGTTCGCTTACTTCACGTGTTAATTCGTTAAGGCGGCTTAATTCGTTAAGACGGCGGTCGTCGCGGCCATAGTCGCGGCGGCGGCGGCGATTACGTTTGGCCCCCCTTTTTTTGTGCCGCTGTCGCCTTCGATTATTACGTGAAGATGCACTTGATGAAGACGATGAACTGGAGCTAGAACTCGAAGAACTACTACTACTACTCGACGAACTGCTCGATCGCTTACGAACACTATTACTTTTTATTTTATTATTTGCACTTTCCATTATTGCAAACCACAACGCGTACTATTTCACTTCAACCTGGGGCGCAGTGATAAAGAAAAAAGAGGGTAAATTACAAAAATCATTCACTTTCTGAACACAGAAACTAAAATATAAAGATGTACTAATGTACCGAACGGTAACACCGTTTAATTACAATATTTTATTGGAAGGTAAGAACTGTGGTAAGAACTTACGTGAACACGTAGTGTTGGTCACTGTAAGTTATAAAACGGAATCCTAAGCACGACTGTGCGCGGCGGGAAACAGGACGCCAATGAGAAACAAAATGGCGCGAGGTTCGCAAGCCGCCTCGGCCCGAGCTGGTGGTGGTGCGGGGGGTGACGTGCGAGCGAGAGGGCCATATAGGGTAGAAAGGAAGGCAAAACGGAAGGCGGTAAACGTAGGGCCTATCTCAAACATATTATGCTTCA
Organism: Coleophora deauratella; assembly: GCA_958295455.1. Taxonomy (NCBI): domain Eukaryota; kingdom Metazoa; phylum Arthropoda; class Insecta; order Lepidoptera; family Coleophoridae; genus Coleophora; species Coleophora deauratella. Next base: position 6,919,150 of record OY282413.1, on the reverse strand, counting down.
AATAACGGTCAAGTGTTTAATACAGATATAATTGAATATAAATAAAAATCTAACTGACAATCTACCATAAATAAAGATACTTGTAAAAGGTAAAAAATAAAAGCTGAATGGGAAATTAAAATACTTCCACAAATTTATTACCCTACAAAAGATAAGAAGGGAAGCTTTCATTTACATTAAAGATAACAAAGTTTAATTGAAAAAGGACCACAACAATGTAAGTGATACATTAATTGAGTGTCAAAGCAGAAAATATTGCTGGGAACATCTGCCCTATAAAAGTTCATATTAGTATTAATTGGATGTCCAAGTTTATTAAGAAGAACATACTGCTAATACACTTGAATTCTTTTACAAATTCAAAAGTTTAGTCTGAATTAATTAAACTGTCCATTAATTTTCATGTTGAAAATATTGAAACAAATGACAAAGATGATAATATTGATACTAAACATTGAGTAAAAACTGCAAATACACAATAGTTATTAAATATAAATTAAAATTACTATATATTATATTATATATTAATACCATATAATATATGTAAAATAAATAAAGAAAAGCTATATTTGTATATATTTTTGTAACTATGTTATTAAAAACAATAATAACATTTAAAATGGTCAGGGAAAGAAATAACATATAAAAGAGACGTATCTTATTACTTCTATCAGACCTCAAGACCCAAGAACGTAAAAACCTATCAATATAATTTGAATTACACATGAAATATACTGATAATTATATGGTCGAAAGCTAGAACCGAATGACGCCGCGGGGCGCGACGATGCCGACGATATTGGCTCCAAAACGTGTACTTTCGGTAATTGCTTAATCAAACCGATTGGAGATCAATAGAGAGATTGAATCGGTGCTTATGAGTCGTCGACCGCCTGCGCCGGAGTCGATGCCAAGGTAACAGAGCGTTAAACTGTTAGAGGCGTTTTAGGTTTTGTGGACGACCACAAACATGAGTTTGTTGTGGTTGAAGTAATACGTGATGTGGCAAATCCATTTAATGGTCAGTGAAATGGGAGAGAGGCAATTGGAAGAATATTTTAAATAGTGAATGCGGCGATTGTGAAGGACAAAATATTCCTACCAAGACAAATGATTGAGTGAAAATGTTAAGAATATCAAAGACACAAATATTAAATTGATTCAAGAAGAAGAAAAACGTTCATATGGTTTGTTATTAAAAGTTTGCTATATACTCGTACAAATGTTTTTCCCGTCGCAACCCTAGACAGACCAAGTATTTATGTATAGAAAATGACATGTTATATAACTTTGTAGTTTATTTTGGAGATAGTGTGGTAAAATTTTGCGACGGGACAAGGATAAAACAGAAAGACTGATATATGGCATTTAGTCTTGGATTTTTCGTATTTGACTAGATGTCTAGTCTTCTCCTTCAGGAAGTCTATGGCGTCGATTATGCGATACAAACAAATCATTAGACTATCTTCGTGTGTTCGGTTCGTGATCGGCCGATCACGGGCGGACCTCTCCGATCGGCTCAAGAGGATGCGCCGGCGTCGCTTCGTGATATGCAAACGTATTATGATGTTATGAAAATTGGTGTTCATCGAGAAAGCAGGTTGCTTTAATGTCTTTATGCCTTTTTATAAATTATGGTTCTATCTCTGAGGGCAGTGGGATCGAAATGTTCTTTAATAGATAGTTGTTTAATCTATTGATCGTTAATAGTAGTAAATTAAAATTATTTAAATCGCAATTCTTAAGATGTTGGCGTGAAGTAAGAAAGAATGGCGCTTGCTCCACCGAAAGAGCCTAGCTCTTAAGATAGAGAATGAGAGAATACTATACACTCAGTCATCTAAATAATCCATATAGGTAGGTAAGTATCTAATCGATAAATGTCAAGATAATTCTTAGAAAAGTTATCTACACATACTCGTATCGTATATATGTATATCTTAAATAACCATATAGTTACAAAAAAAATATGCGTTATCTTAAAGTATTAGGTATTTCTTACAAAATAAAAGCAACTTCTCTTTTTACTAATTAAAATGCCAACATATTTTTGTTTAGATTTAAGTTTTTCAGTAAAATTTTCGATAAAGTTTAATAAATTATTTTAAAATAGGCCGGTTATAAAAGTATATAAGTATTCTAATAAATGGAGCCTGTAAGTTCTATTTTTAAATAGCACGTGTTAAACTTGGCAGTTAATTATACATATTTTTTGCACCAGTTGTAAATTACATGCCGATTTTAATGTTTAAAATTATTTTAATACTTTCTGTAAGATTCCAGATTAAGTTTCATAAGAAAATTTAACTTCCTGATTAAATAAAGTGAAGTTCGTGGACCATTATGATAATGTGCGATGCACGTGTTATACGAAATTCAGTAATAAATAAACATGGGGCTGACAATAAGCGGTAAGTGTTAAATATGCCAGTAATTTCCTGGAAAGACCGAAAACGTGACCGCACTGCAACGTAGCCGGCGGCTCAGGACTTGGGGCTCCCCGTCGTCGTCGTCGTCGGAGCGTCTTTGTTTTTAACTTACAAAAAGTCAGCCCTTCTGACCGTAGCAGGTACAAAATATGCTCTTCGAAGTCCGACCACATGTTGAAAGCTTTTGCTAAACCCCAAAACTGTCACCATCCAAAGTCAAATTCACAGGAAAATATTTTAGAAATGTTGTGTTGCGTTGCAAGTGTGAAATCTAACGTTTTAGAAAATTACTAGATTTCCCTTTAGTGATTTAAACTTAATTTAGGTTTGTTGTTCGATTGTTATTTACAGAAATTCGATTATTATGTTAAGATGTTAATGAAATAATCATTTCAGTTTAAGTAGGTAGATAACAATGATATTGAGATCGTATAAGTCTGTCACTTACCGTGTATGTATCTTGATTTCCCAGGTCATTGGATGTCAAACTATATCGGTGTGGTAGCAATCCATTCGCATAATAATAAATACAGCACAGAACACATGTTCACTTTTCAACATAGGTGTGTTAGAACAATTCTTGTCACAACAAAAAATATAACATCAACATACAGTCACTGGCACTCACACTTTTTATTTTAAAAAGTTTTGTAACAAAAAGTTTTTAACGAATGTTTTTAAAAACAAAGCGGCGGTAGTGACGTGCTCCACCAACACAGTACCGACCGATATAGCGGCTGCGGGAGGACACGGCCCGAGCCCGCGGCGATCTCATCTCAATCTCACCCGTCGAAACGAGACAGTAACATGACAATAAACGATTGTAAAACGTCTGGAGCGAAAGAGACGACACGTTTCTCATTATGCGCGCGTCGAACCTGACATTTCAATCGTTTCGTCCTGCTTCCACGGAAAGTTATTTCCGTACAAATTATATGCACGCGTATTTGTTCTCCGTCCCGTTCTGCCGCGGATAGTGCTAACCAGATAATGTCTTAATCGCATTTTCTTAGCGCTATGCTGACTGATGCACTAACATAAACAATGATAATTCATGTATTTGCATGAGCGATAAATGGTTTTTTATTGAGTCAACTTATAGCAAGCAAATAGTGGGAGGTCTGGAATATTTTTAACATCGTAAGTGCATTCCTTACTCAAGAAGAAATGAGCAGTAATAACGTTACCGTTTCATATCACATTGCCAATATTATTATATCGTGTGCAAGAAAGGTGTTGAGTGCATGAATAGGTAATCTTATGTTACGTATAATGAAATGAAATGAAATGAAGTGAAAATATTTTTATTCGAAGTAGGTAGCAGTGTACACTTTTCAAACGTCATTCTTTTATCTACCTAAAACGAGGTTCCTACCACTCGGAACTCGTATACCTGTATACGTGTTTGCGAAGTGAGAAGAAACTCCCTCCAACACATTTTAAAAAAAAAAGTCTTATATTCTATTACATCTTAATGCTAGATCAATAAATTAATTATACAATGTCATGTCTGTAAATAAAATATACAAAAATAAGAATAAAGAAAGAAAGGATTCAAAAGAGATAAAGAGATAATTTCAATATGCTTCTCCTTCTTAACATGTGCACTCGGACACATATACCTAAGTAGGTATAAAAAAACTTCTTCAGAACCGTTACATTTTAGCAGAACAATAATGTCATTGTTATCGCGTCGCACATCCTCCCGAAACAAACAGAAGTCATAAAAACGAGAATGAACACGTAAAATGTTTCTAAAACTATTGATAAGCGCGTACTACCTGCTGAATTGAAAGGTGTAGATAATGGTGCGAGTCTGAGTCCGAAGATATAAAAATATTTTATTTTTACACACTAACCCTCCGTTAAAAGTAAACGAATATAAATCTAAATATCCTACATGTAGCAAATGTAGGAAATATGTATGACAGACAACTAGGTAAACAGAAAAATACAAAGAATTGATGCTATGATGTAAAAATGAATACTAATTAGCCTAAAAATAATAACAATCGTTACTTGTTAAATATAAAACGTGCGTTGGGTGTTAAAAAAAGTGCGTTTGAGATTTTAAGGGGTTACTCAGAATCAAGTATAGAATACAGCAAAATATTTAAAAAATCCGATCTACAACTTTTTTTCAGTTTCCCGTACTAGTGACTCAAGAGTTTGTATAGGAAACTGAAAAAAAGTTGTAGATCGGTTTTTTTATTTTTCCTGTATTCTATATTAACGAAGATAATCCCAAAAATGATGTTATAGTTACACGCGAACCCAACAACGCAATGCTACGGTTAAACGTGCCACACGATAAAAAGAAAAATAACTAAATCTGGGGTCGGACTAAATAATTATCTATTTGTCAAGAAGCGTGCACACACTCATCACGACTGCTTGTTTGCACTGGTGACTGTCCAGCAAACATTTACACAGAGTTGACAACCACTGACGGCTTAAGTAAAACAAATTTTCTGGGAAGCTTCACGAAAATTCCTTACTTATGTGCTTTATACTTAACCTGCACTTGGACTAATTCTTGAGCGATGGAAAAGAACATGAAATGAAATGAAATACCTATATTATTAATAACACTGGTTACAGGTCAAATACATACTTACATGTTTCAGATGAAAGAGGATGTTGGTGATTGAAATTGAAACATTTGCCTTTTAGTATAACTTTTAGACATTTTGAATTTAAGTAACAGCTGCGTCAGTTTGCAAATTACTGTAATTTTCGATGCACTTAGCTGTCTCGTTTAAATGCAAGATGTTAAACAGTTTAAGGGCCACAGTATTTTATATTCATTAAAATAAATTAATTTACATACCTTTTTCTTAAATTATACAACACTACATATTATACAGAATTACATCTTAGATTCAAAGTATTTTAAACGCACCGAGAATTTTGTCTATAAAAGACAACAAAGAAAAGACAAATATTTTTTAATGGAAATTGAATTTCCAGTTTTTTTGTAATTTCAATATCATAGTCATACGGAAGGCGCAAAATAATTGCATTACCAGTTATTTTATGGATATATCCTAGATATCTACTATTATTTGTTTTTCAAACTTATTCTTTCATACGAATTCAAAAACAAATAAGACATGCTATCAACGATCCATTTGAAATGTTTTTATATTTGAGAAAAGCGGAGTAACCACTTATGAAATTTATGTTTTCATTTAGCAGTGAGACATGAAATATCTCTATCATTGTATCATTGTTTTTTTTAAGAGTTTGCAATAATTTAAAATGAAAAATTATAGTATTATATATAATTATAGTATGTAATTTGGTTTGTGATTGTTTTATAATACAGGTACACGTAGTATTCACAAGTGCATCTTGAACTCAACATCTTTCTTAATGCACTCAGAGAACACCAAACAAAACTAGATAAAACCCACATCGATTGAACCTGACAGTAACAACTTAGGAAAACATAAAACCTAACTTTACATTTCAATTTCATACCAAAACTAGCCTTACACTAAATAATATAGGGTTTGATTTCAAAAAAATATAAATCGAAGATGTTGAATTGGACCCGTTTGGTTACGAATGAAATGCACTTAGGAAAGAGATGGGTACAAAAAGGAACGCAGCGGCGAAGAAACTCGAAAGCAACTCGAAAGCTCAAAGGACTCGTGCGGTATTTTGTTTTGTCTGAGCGAGATAACTTGATCATGGTCACAATATCTCAAACGTCTTTAAAATCATTAATTGTTTAAAAATAACTTTTATCATAACAAGTTTAAAACTCAAAATCGCATTCAAACAAACCGCTTAAGTCCATCCGGTCTGGGCACATCGTAAAAAGAACAATTTACAAGTTCGTCTGGCGCAAACAGAGACGGAGCGAGCGTTTTGCGTATGTGGGAAAGGGAAAGAGAATAACCGTGACTCGAAGTTGGAGGCTGTGTATTTTTTCTGAGTTATTATGCCAGTTTCGATTTAATTAAGACATTCGGTGCATTTTAATGTAATAACAATATGAGTCAACGTTAGTCTCTCTTGCAGCTCCTGAGTTTCGAATTAATGTAAGAGAAGATTGTTTTATAATATGCTTTAATTAATTATGAAGGATTTTGATGCAAAACGAAAAAGGTAACTTTAACTATAAGGTACACATGTGCGAAACAATAACAAGAAGACAAATAACAGACTAGTTATGCATATCTAGATATAACAAATAAGATATAATCATCCATCGCATCATACTGAAATACATAATAAATTGTACAGCCACGCTGTGCACACTTTCTCGCGAATTCCTTATATGTCATCTGGCATACACAGGATTTTCGTCGCTTAATATAAATTAGCAATAAACATTCATAATTAATAGTAAGTGACAACATTAAAAATATTGTTTTTTATGGGAGGTACCTTATCCTGGCGTGGCCCGGAATAATTTATTACCTAGTATAGTATACCGTAGGTAGAAGGATATGAAAGGTACAAAGTTTCATTAAAATCGTTATAGCTATTTTTGAGAAAAAAATACAAAAACTTATTTTCGTATAGAAGGTATCAGAACCTGATTTTTCCCAGAGTAACCAACTATCTTGTGTTCTAGGTTGTATAGAAATATGGTATTTTAAAAAGAAGTATGGCGAACTGGGACCCACCAAATAAAAAAAATCAAAGACGACCCATTCAGTTACGAAATTATTTCCATTATATATTTAAATATATGAGTATGTAAATAAAAAAAAATGACTCCAGCAGAAGCAAGGAATCAATAGTTTAAAAAAGCTTTGATTCCACACTAATTCAAACAAAAACGCAGCAATGTACCAAAAAAACGCAACGGTACAACAGACAACAGACCATGACAGCCACCGTTCACTCTGACAACAGGATACCATAATATAAATCGCGTAAGTGTGAAAGAGAAGATACAGAACGGTTGCTGTCAGAGGGCACTCTCGGAACGCGGCTCAGGAATTAGTGTTGCCAGACTTAAGAAGCTGTCATTGTTTTGGGGGATTTATTTAAAGTATAATAATAAGCTAATAATGATACAGTCAGCCATGGTTAAGATTTGAGATTTTCATATGTTTTTGTTGGCTGGAGCCAACGTTGACGGTGGGGGCACTATTTGTCAAAGAGTAGTGTAGAGGTCAATAGGTTAAGCTCGGTCTTCCAGGTATAACCTAAAAAATGTTAAATGGTCAGTTTCAAACATCGCTATTTCAAAGTTCTCCCAACTTGTGCAATAAACACACAATTTACTTTTTTGTTATTTGTAATTCAATATTCCAGAAATACCATATATCATTAAAGAACGTTGATGAAAAGACTGGGTCCCAAAATACATGGCACCTCGCCATCATTCTTTCATTTAAATCGTTAGAGCCATTTTTGAGCAAAAAAATGTTTTTTTACTAAGAAGGCAACCCTAAAAAAATACGATATTAAAAAAATAAAAAAACGGCTGGAGATATTAACAAATTAAACACTTGACCGTTATTTGAAGCTTACTTGATTGAGATAGGCCCCATCTGTTTCCGCCTGATTTCCCCTCTCTTTTTACCCATATACGTCTGTCTCTGTCGCACATCACGCCACCACCCCACCACCAGGTAGGCTCGCCGACTTCCAGGTTGCGGCGAGCTGCTCTTGTCATTGGCGTCAGAGTTTCCGCCGCAAGCGGTTTATCTTCGAAGAACCGCGTCCATATTCCGAAGGTGAGTTATACTTTATCACCTATTCGCAGTGTTTCAACGGAAAATCCCCAACGGTCGATTTATATTTCTCACGAAATAGTTACCGTAATACCTGCATTCGAAACGCATTTAACGGTGTTGTACCGTTCGTATTTGTAATTCGTTTTTGATGTATCATTTTATGTAGCTGTAAACTTCTTCTTTTACCCTCATTTTTTCTTGATAAAGCGTAACATTTTCTAAAGTCTCTAAATTTCCTGATAATTTTTCACAAATCTTTAGATTTATTTGTGCATACCATGTGTGTGTAATACGTGTATTTTGTATAGGATGGATATTCGTATTAATACGAGTGATGACCTAACTCCCGTGGTCACGCGCTCTGCATCGCCGAGGCCAGGCCCGTCGGGGGTACAGCGCCCTTCGCAGTGCCCTGCGCAACCACGCGGTCAGCCTGTGCGAGGAGGCACACCTCGCGCTTCGGAGAGAAAAAAGGTCAGATCAAGCTCATCTAGCAGCAGTAGTAGTAGCAGCTCCTCATCTAGTAGTGATTCAAGCTCATCCAGTTCCTCTGATTCAGTAACTCGCAAGAAAAAGCGAAATCGCCGCCGCCGCAGTCATAAAAAGAACCACCGTTCTCATAAAAAGAGGAGGGGGGGCAAACTCAACCGTGTGGAAGTGCATCCACCGCCTGCGCCTCCGTTAGCGCATTATCCCACGCAATCCCATAATTGTTGTAATGCTAATAATGAGGATTTAGTCGATGATAACGTTAGTGGTATTTTGTATCAAGATAATTCACCCCCAATCAATGAATCGCTACAAGTATCTTCTGAAGACCAATCGTGTGAATTCGAATTTGATTTGCTAGCCGAAACTAAATTAAAGGATCCCACGATTCCAAAAGCTCCTGAACGTTATTTAAAAACCTTGTATGACGTTCAGCATCTTGATAAAACTGAATGGAGCGAGGTGAGATATTCAGAGGTACAAAAGTTGTACAATCATTCGCCTGGTTTCATTGATTTGGAACCTAACGATGAGATCCGTTCCTACGATCAACTAAAACATCTTGTATATTCCGAGAAGGCTTACGCGGCTTTGACCTTCTGTGTCCTTAAGCAAAGAGAGGTATTGCAAGCTTCCTTGCGCGACCTTTTGTTATGGGCTCGTAGTGAAAATAATTTTAGTATAGAGGGCATGCATGAAAAAATAAAGGAGCTGTTCTCCCAAGGTGATTACTCTAACGTATCCGCCGATTTACTCCAGCTTGTCTGCGGTCACAGAGCGGAAATTATACAAATGCGACGTGATGGAATCACAAATCACGTACGTGACCCCCTGATCAAATCGAATCTCCGCAAGATTCCTCCAACAGATAAGTTCTTGTTCAATCCTGAGTCGTTCACTACGGCGCTTGAAAAGGCTGGGGGAGTTAAAAAGGCTTTTTTCCCTGTGAATAAATCCAACAGTGGTTCTGCTTCGCAAGCAGGTTCTAATAAGACCAATCGCCACCCCCCGCAGGGGTCGGCTATCTATCACGGGCCCTCGCAGGGTACCCATCAAGGATGCTGTCCGCCACAGCCTCATCCACAATATCACCAACACAATCAACCCTCGCAGGGTTGTTGCTTCAAGCGTCCCTCGCAGGGACATTCAAATAATAACGGTGGTGACCGTTACGTGGGGAACAGTTCTAGAGTACCCTTTCGTCCACGAGGTGGAAGACAGTATAACAAGCCTCAAAATCAATCTAAAGGAAGCCGAAAGCGCGCCGGTGGTCAGACAGACTACAGTGCCGGCAGCAAAAAACGTAAATATTGACTCACCGACATTCAGGGCGGGTCGACTATATCATTATCGGAAAAGATGGAAAGACATGCGAGCACCACATTTTTTGCTTCACATACTAAGGGGATACCGCATTCCTTTCCTCCAGAAACCCCCACTTATCATACCGAATTTAAAAAGGAGCCCGTACCGCACGCAGGAGTCACAGGCAATGACTGCGGTCATAAAACAAATGAAATCTCAGGGCGTTCTGGAGGTTGTTGCTCAACGGTCACCAAGTTTTCTTTCCACAATGTTCCTTGTACCAAAAAGCGATGGTTCGAACCGCCCCATATTCAATTTAAGAGCCCTAAACGACTATGTGTACACAGAACCGTTCAATCTAATAAACATATCGCGAGTTCCCGAGTTTCTTCAACGGGGAGACTGGCTCTGCAAAGTGGACTTGTCTCAGGCTTACTTTCATCTGCCTATAGCTCGAGCTCACAGACGGTTCCTACGCCTTATATACAAAGGGAGACTATTACAAATGACGTGCCTCCCGTTTGGCCTCAGTACCGCGCCAAAGGTATTCGCGTCGGTAACAAACTGGCTTGCCCAAACGCTCAGGGAAAAAGGTCTGAGACTTATCGTTTACCTGGACGATTGTTTAGTCGCACACCAGGACAGACAGACACTATTGTCTCACGTTCAATTGCTATTGGATCAGCTGACTTATCTAGGGTGGCAAATAAACATCGAAAAATCGATCATTCAGCCACACAAGAAGTTGGTATTTCTGGGTGTAATCTGGGACCCATGGCTGAACGAAAAATACCTCCCAGAGGACAAGGTTCACAAACTGATCCAAAAAGTCTCCTCAATGTTAGCCAGCAGGACCACGTCCTTACAAGACCTACAAAGCCTTGTCGGTCTACTAAGCTTTGCCAGCTTCGTAGTTCCAAGAGGCAGGCTTTACTTTCGAGGGCTTCTTATTTTCCTGAACTCCGTGTTAACCAGGCCAGTACAGAAATTCTTCTGCCTACCAGGAAACGTACAGGCAGAGTTGAGATGGTGGCTAAAAAATTGCAAACTCGCTTCACCAATCCATCTCCCCGGACCGACTCATTTCCTAGTGACAGATGCCTCTGACTTGGCATGGGGAGCACAGTTAGACGGTCGTCCTATGTCAGGAGCTTGGACTGCTTCAGAGCAGCACCTTCATTGCAACATGAAGGAAATGTTAGCTATACTGAAGGTTCTAGAAATGTACGGCCATCTTCTAAGTCAGTCCACGACTCTTGTGCAGTGCGACAATCGAACAGTCGTTGCTCATTTACGCAAGGAGGGTGGAACGAAATCGATACAACTACTGGAACTCACAGCCAAGATCTTCCAGATTCTAGACCAACATCAGGCGCAAATTATGGCATACCACATTCCGGGGATATACAATGGCCATGCAGACCATCTGTCTCGACACATGTCGCCACCCGAGTGGCATCTACTACCTCATTGCACGACAAAGATCTTTCAGAAATTCGGCGTTCCAATGATCGATCTGTTTGCGTCGATTCGAGCCCATGTGGTGGTCAATTACGTCTCGTTAGACCAGAACGACAACGTAGCTCTATACCACGATGCCTTCTCCCGAACATGGCACTACCAACTTGCATGGATCTTTCCACCACCTTACTTAATCCCAAAGGTCCTGTCGCACCTCAATCTTGCGACGGGGATCTACCTTATAGTAGTACCTCGGTGGGAACGAGTGTTCTGGAGGGCCGACCTGAAGTCACGAGCGCTGGCACCACCGTTCACCATCCACAACTTGAATCAGAACCTAATAGACATGGTGACAGGATTTCCACCTCCGAGGGTTCTCGAGATGGTACTAGAAGTTTGGAAATGTGGGGGTGGTCGAGGAATTTAGGTAACTGGAATGATTCACAAATACAGTTACTGCGATCATCTTGGCGCCCTTCGACACAAAAAACGTATATGGTAGCTTGGAAACGCTGGTTGCAATGGTCCAAGAAAAACGGTGCTGATGCACACCGTCCTACAGGCTCATTGCTTGCGAAATTTTTAGCAGATCTACATCTTGTTCACAAACTATCTTATAACACAATTTTATTGCATAAATCTGTAGTTGCAACGCTATGTAATGTTGAGGATAGTGGGCTCTTGAGTTCCCATGCACTAGTTAAACACATCTTAAAGTCAATTGCTATAAAAAAGCCAGTTGCTCATAAACCTCCAGTTTGGAATATTGACACTCTAGCTTCCTATATGCGTTCAACTAACGTGGATGAAAATAATATATTTCAAACCAGTAGACACACTGCCACTCTTCTATTACTATGCTCAGGTAGGCGTATTCACGATCTGACTCTATTGGCGATGGATCCTGAGCATTTGATTGTAGACAACTACGGTGTTTTGTTATTGCCAGTTTTCGGATCTAAAACTGATAACTGTGATTACCGACAGTCTGGATGGCGTTTTTTGTCTAATCCTGAATGTAAAAACTTAAACCCTGTTTTCTGGATAAACCAGACTGTCCGGCTACTCGAAAGTAGACGGTCGTCGATTAACTCTAACTGTCTGTTTCTCAATATTAGAGGCCCAGCAAAGGCTGCCTCCAGAACATTGATTGCAGGTTGGATCAAAACACTGCTGTCAGCAGCTGGTATAATAGCCACTCCTGGGAGTGTACGTTCAGCTGTCGCTTCAAAGAATTGGGCTGATAACTTGCCCTTAGACGAGATATTGTCCAGGGGGAACTGGAAATCAGTAAATACTTTCACTCGCTTTTACAGACGGGAAGTAATGCCAGCTCCTGCCAGCAGTAATATTACTCGAATGTTTAATCCAGTCAATTGATACGCTATTTTGCTTATTTTTGTGTGATTGCTAAATAATGTTACCTATTACAAACAATAGCGTTGTATAATGTATTTTTGTCTCTCTTGATGAGCAAGTATGAGCTTAAAGACAATAAGTATAGTAAGCTTGTGATTTATGACTTAATAAGAATTTCAAGTGCCGATTTATAAAATTGTTTCTTTTTGTTATCTTTTCATTGAATACAATAAAAACATAATATTATTTTTCTTGGTTTCTTTTGAATTTACTTCTTTCAATATAACTGCTTCCGACTTTACGCACATCCTACATTTTAAAGTTGCATCTACCTTTGCTTATGCATAACGCTAAATTATATATACTTTTCACATTGGCGTCTTCCACCACCAGGCGATAACAAACAAATCTCAATCAAGTAAGCTTCAAATAACGGTCAAGTGTTTAATAGCAGCGTTTTACCTGAAAATAAAACGCTTATTAAATACTTACCTTATTTGAAGCTTACAATAATTTCTGCCTGGTGTTTGATTTCGACACAATGACAAGAGCAGCTCGCCGCAACCTGGAAGTCGGCGAGCCTACCTGGTGGTGGGGTGGTGGCGTGATGTGCGACAGAGACAGACGTATATGGGTAAAAAGAGAGGGGAAATCAGGCGGAAACAGATGGGGCCTATCTCAATCAAGTAAGCTTCAAATAAGGTAAGTATTTAATAAGCGTTTTATTTTCAGGTAAAACGCTGCTAATATTGCCCTCATAACCCACATTTTATACAAATCCGTCAATACTTCCTTACTCCTTCGTCGCTCGAAAGACAAAAGGGTCTAATAACTTTTGTTCTAAAACTTCGCCGAAAAGACATATCATCATCAGAGCTACATGATCAAGTTGTACATGAAATCCATAAAGGCTTTGCCACACCAAAAGCAGGTCAGTAGCAGCGCAGTTTAAATGCGGGCCCGCGCATGTTGTAATACAAGAAATTATATGAAGTACGTCACACCTAATTTGAACGCGGGCCCGCGCTCAAACTCCGCTGCGCCGCGCCGCTCTGCAACTGCCGGACGACAAACCGGGCAGCGCGAGCGCGGGTCAGAAGCAGCGCAGGCGCGGCGCGGCGCAGTTTGAACGCGGGCCCGCGCTGCTGTATAACTATGGCAACCATGTTAGCATGCCACACCGGGGGCGGGGCGGTCGCAGTGCAGCGCAGCGCGGCGACGCGGTTTCAAAGCAGTTGTATTTTTTTACAACTGCTTGATGGATTTAAACGAAAAAAATATCGAATTAATGCGTGGGAACAAAAATATATACGATTTTCGAGACAAATATTATAGAAATGTAACATTCAAGTAAAATTCTCTTTTTTGACTTAGAGCCAAAAGCAGCAAGAATCCGTTCGACATCTTGCAGCCAACTAACCTCCACCCGTCAACGTCACACTGAACGCGGTTTTAACGCGTGCCCGCGTTAAAACCGCGTTGGAACTGCCGTCTGCATTCAGTGTGCCGTCTCCCGCGCTGCTACTGACCTGCTCCGCGTCTGACCTGCCTTTGGTGTGGCAAAGCCTTAAGTACGATGAGTAGAAGTACCGGTCAAAAAGAAGGATTTTGTTTCAATGGTTTTTTTACAAAGCTACCCCAGTATAAAACTGTCGGATTGTCGGATCGACAAACGGAGATACTTCCATGTAAAGCACATCTTCTTCTTATCGTGTGGCACATTTAACCGTCCTATCCACAAGGTATAGGCGGCGGCGGCGGCGGCGGCGGCGGCGGCGGCGGCGGTTGCCTAGTGTTGTTGTAGTGAAGCACTTGAGCGTGGATTTTTCTATGTAGGTAGGTAGGTATATACGTAACTCACAGTGTAAAAAAAGACTAAAATATCTTACTTATATTCTGCTTATACAGGGTTTTAAAAAAGTGCGTTTGAGGTTTTAAAGGGTTACTGGGAATCAAGTATAGAATACAGGAAAAATATTGAAAAAATCCGATCTACAAGTTTTTTCAGTTTTCCATACAAATTCTTGATTCACTACATATTAAGATTTAGTATGGGAAACTGAAAAAATTCAACAGACATCACATTATTATAATGTACTTATTTAAAAAAAAAACTAATAATTTTCCATAATGTCGCACGTTTGTGGTCAGACATACTCTTGCTGATTTTTTATTCCTTTCTCATTTTGCGGGCAAATAATGTAAGCAGAAATTGCAATTTTCATGCCCGCATCTTGAATCACCCGATTCACCCGCATTGGGTCACAATAAATTTTAAATTTTAATTTTGCACAGTGAAATAGCTTTAAAAAAAGGCTCTAAAAACTAAAGCCGCTACAAGCTAGAAATATGAATTCTTCTTCAAAGTTCGTTCTTCAAAGATATAAATATTTTTATAAATAATATTTACTGCTTCACTCTATATTTTTTAATGAAACAGAGAAGACTAGGCGCGTGTCCCAAACTTCACATACAAGTGAAGAAAGACCACTCCTGGAAACTTAAAAATCCGGCTAAGTGCGAGTCGGGCACCGAAGACCGAGGGTTCCGTATAAATTCATATTCACACATGTCTTGAACTGTACATCAAATTCTCAGGCCTGCAATCCCTTAAAGCTGTTTATGTCGCATATTTCGACACTCGCATCGCATGGGAATTAAAAGAGAGTGTCCAAATATTCGGCTTAAATGGCCGTATCTCTTGATCGCGTTGGCATAGAAGTTTGATTTTTCCACAGCCTTAAGGGATTGCAGGCCTGAGTATTTGATATAAATTTCAACTTGATACGTCTACGTCTACAGATAGACGGACAGACGGATGGTCAACGAAGTGATCCTATAAATAAGGGTTACTTTTTTCCTTTTGAGGTACGGAACCCTAAAAAGGTAGATTCCACTCATGCACCCCATAATGATATAATATCTCAAAAAAATTGGATCTCCTTTCAAGATTGGCTGAATTGCCGACCAATTTGTATTAAAAGTCCAAATCTTTTTGGTGGTGTAAAACAGCCTGTTCACATACTGTTTATATAAGGTGCTACTTTATTAGTGCCCGATATTTTAGTCGGTGCTTCCACTCCTGATTCTGATCAAATTTCCCCAAGGAACCCATAGTCTAATAAATAGCATAGCACTAATAAAGTAGCACCTTATATGATATGATGCTGTTTACAAAAGGTTTCTTATACTGATTAATTCGTTGTATTATTTTGAACTGCAGGTGTGCGCACGCTGACTACTCCAAATAACCAGGAGAGCCGTGTGAATGTTTACAATTAACAAATCACACAATATGAGCACAAGTATCAATCGATTCATAGGTAAATTAAATATGATAAAGAAATTAAGTAATTTGCTAGGTACTCAATATTTAAATTTTCGCGGTCGTGCGGCTTGCGTGGTCGCGTCGATCATGCAGGTTATCTGCCTACAGACACGGTCATAACCTGGATGGGTTTGACTGTTAGTGGCATTTATCTCGCTCGACTGTTTCCGTGCTTCGCAAGGCACGTTAAGTCATTGATGCCGGCTGCTATCGCTAGATAGCAGTCGTTAAGCCATGTCGGAGGCCATATAGGCGGCTTGAAAAACTTCTGACACTGGGGTTGGCCACTAGCCCCACAACTGACGACGACGACAACCGACGGCGTTCAACTTTATAGACTCTGTTATTTGGTGGCGGGGCATTTTCTGAAACAGCCTGACTAGCTACAACTATGATATCCAAGTATTGCCGCCAAACATCAACGTTAATAGCATTGATGTGTTCCGGCATGGAGATAAGATAGCCAGTTACCCGTCGCGTTGGGGAATCTTGGTAAGCCTGTCTCCAACTTTTGGCATCATCATCACGTACCATTAGGTGAGATAATGTCAAGGGCTTACCAACTGCTGATTAAAAAAATATACAATAACCTATTTATTTAACTTTTAATAGGTAAAATGTTAAATGTGCCACACGATAAGAGAGAGAATAGGTATTGAATGTTCTATTACTATGAAAAACCTATAATAAATTAATAAATAAAATCCTACCTATATGTTAATGATGACGAAAAATTAATGGTACAATTACGCTTTTCCCTTATGTAAGAAAAGTTTTATGAAAATCGGTCTGTACCTATATTTAAATTCATATAATGTATGTATATTAGCTTGTATAGGAGACTAGTTCTTATAGAACATCTTGAAAAAGATAAGTACCTAGTAAATATTGCTGGGAACTCAGTCGAACCCACGACCAACAAGCACAACCAAGGGAGGTCGTATTAGCTAACCGCTGAATTTTCCAGTGAGCTTTCATTCCTGCTTCGGTCCTCGTATATAATTTTGATTTATTACTAATTGATTTACTACTTTTTAATTTTAATTTGTCCCGATATTTTATGCTACATTTAAAGAATCCTTCGTTTCACAACAGTATTAAAGTACAGCGAACAAAATACGTAATTCATTGTTTTTTTTGTAAGTGACGATAATTTGGCGAAGAGAGATTTTCACTTTTTGTATTTCACCCTATTTTATGCACAAAAAACTGAATTGAATTTAAAACAAGAATCCTACGAAACTATGCACTCCAAATCTGTGAAAATGTTTTGCTTACATGCGCCCGCTTAGTAAAAAGGACTGTTAAACACTACAAAAACATTATCCTCCGATTGGGTAGTTGGGTAAAACATCTGCAATGCGTCAATGATTTCATTTTTCATTTCATTTCATTTATCTTCCTGTATTTATGTACAACTGTTTCTATAGTTACTACATTATGTAATGTATTAGATTTTTTATTATTTAAACATACTCATTATTCGTATCGTATCAAATTATTATAAAAATCTCCGTCCATAAATTAATACGCTCAACCGAACGCAAGTCTTAGTCAGATTTCTTCAGAAAAATCTCCAGAAACCAGTTTCAAAAGTAAGTGATCAATTTTATTAAGAACAAGCCGAACCTTTTTTGGAAAAAAATAAACATTTTGATAAGAGTAACGTGTCACAGGTATAGGCCGATGGAATTTATGTTAATCGTTGGACTCTGGCAACACTGACTGGACGCTGGGAACGAAGTTGTTAGCTGGATTTGATGGGCTCCACTGGGGTCCAAATAAAAGAATAATCAAATCAGGACCTGTTTGCTGCTAAGACATCTAGGAATAAAATCATGGTTATTTGACCACTTGGTCAAGCGATAGATTGTCGAGACAAAAAATATTTATTTTGTCATTTTAGAGAGTTTAATTTCGGCCTGTTTGACCCTGAGTAAATTTGTATTATGTTTAAGTAATTTGAACTCGAATACAAATCAATCGCCGGATTGACCATGTTGGTAAGGAAAGAGAATAATTGTGTTTGTTATTTATTTAAAATGTGGTCGCATCACAAGTTGTCGCATTTTAGCCGATCCTGGATAATTTTAATCTCCATTATTAAAACATCACCTTGTATATGTCTGTTTGCTTAACCAAACCCAAAGCATAAAATGTCTGACAGATTTTAGGGCGAATTTGACTTTAATCTTCTTAGTATTATGGGACATATGTATTTTAAATACTCGGGTTTTTGTTTTCAAATATATCTTTTAGCTCGACACTGCCATCTTTTGTCAAATAATTGTACTATTTAGATATGAGGGTGATATAAATAATTTCATCTTTTTGCAGCTTAGTGCAAAGTGGCATAAACTTTAGGATATAAAATAAGAAATGACAGAGGTTACGGTCAAAGATAAGGGCTATCTGTTCACTCTTTATTGGGTTATGGGCCCAACGCCATTAACTGCAGGGACAAAGGTTCCGCCGCCTTTACTGTGAATAATGAAATCATATAAATTGCCTTAAGTGTAAAGCATAAGGCATATGCCTAAGTCTATGCCATAAGATAATAGGTCAAACTTATGCAAGATGTTTTCTACACAAATTCTGGATTCACTATTCAGATTTGGTATTAAATCTGAATCTAAAAATCTAGAATCTGAAAAAAAATTTGAAGAGCGAATTTTTTCAATATAGATTCTGAGTAACCCCTGTAAAATTTAAACGCACTTATTTACGTTAACATTCTGTATAGTTAGCACAAAATCGAATATAGAATTAGTTGATTAAAAAAATATTGAAAACCGACTTCAAAGGGATTCGCAGCCTAAATGTAACAAAATTGGTTTAGGACCATTAAATGAGGATTCTACTCATTTTTCTGAACAATATTTTATTGTTTTTTATTTTATAACTTTGTTTTATTATTATTTTGAAACATGAATTTGGGCTACTCTGACCACTTCGCGCTAGACGAAGTGGCAGGAGCTACTCCAGCAGAAGCACAGTCGGCTGGAGGTCAGTGCGACGAGGAGAGAAAGCGTCGGACAATCCGGGCATTGTCGAGGAGGACTGCCTTTTGCATAGCCGCTATTATAGGTCTGCCTCGAAGTCCCAGCTGCCTAAGGTTACGATCCAGGTCAGCTGGAATCAAACCATTTACGGACAGGACTACAGGAATGATTTCAGTGGATTGCACTTGCCACACATCCGTAACCTCGTGCGCCAGGTTCAGGTACCGCAATCTCTTGTCGGCATCTGCTTGCACGAGGTTTTCGTCGTGTGGAATAGTGATATCCACCAAAAACACCCTTGACTGCGCCCGATCCATCAACACGATATCAGGCCTATTATGATCAATAGACCTGTCCGTGATGATGTCTCGGTCCCAGTAGAGCTTGGCGCGGTCGTTTTCGAGAACCGACTCCGGCGTGTACTTGTAATATGGCAACCGGCGAGCTATGAAGCCATACTTTAGAGCGATCTCTTGATGTAGGATCCTGGCTGCTTGGTTATGTCTGTGCAGATACTCAGTGTTACAAAGAATCGAACAACCGGAGGTTTCACCTGGCTCACGGCACAACCGACAAATGTCCAAGGTACCGTCTTTCATTATGAACCTCCTATAGTTGTTCGTCTTTATAACCTGATCCTGTATTGCACAGACAAAACCTTCGGTCTCTGGAAAGAGGTCTCCGAAGCGCAGCCAGTGCACGGAAGCCTTCTGATCTACGAAGGATCTGTAAAGAGCCTTAAAGAACCTTCCGTGTAGCTCTTTCTCCTTCCAAATGGCTTCCCGCTCAACAGTGCTAAGTACAGCCGGCGCTTGCCAGTTCTCTTGGGCCATGGACAAAGGGGTTAGTCCTTTATCACATGCTATGACAACTCTATGCAAATCACAGTCGACTTTTGCCAGGAAATAGCATCGGAGGCTGCATATTTCACGGTTGTGCATTTGTTTCGCACATAGAAGGCCACGACCGCCATTCTTCCGCGGAATATACAGCCTCATCACTGACGACCTCGGATGATGCATCCTGTGGAGTGTCATAGTAGTGCGGACCTTCCGATCCAGGGCATCCAATTCAGTCTGTGTCCATCTGAGTATGCCGAAGGTGTACAGAAGAACGGGGATGACCCAAGCATTGAATGCACGTAACGTACGTATTATTATTATTATTATTTATTTATTTTAAAATATATTGAAAATCACTATCATAACCTCTAAAGAAAATAGCTGCTTCAAGTTTTTCACCAAAAAAAGTTTCACTTCAGTCCGTCCAATAACTTTAAAGTAATTTTGATCCTTATTATTACATAACAGCTGAAACTAAGAGACGTTTTGCGGCAACTCCCTTTTTGTTTTTTATTTATTTCTTTTTCATTCTTCAATTCAGCTGAAAGAAGTCCATTTTCCAGTTTGTTTTATAAGTTGTGATAGTAATTAGGTACCGTATTTTTATATTTTTTACCCGGAACGAAACGGAACGGGTCGGAAGTTAAAATGTGCAGCGAGCACTATTTTCTACCTATAATAGCAAGATATCTGTGTCTGATGTACGAATGTGTTTTTTAATCTACGGTTTCTGATTTAATAAGATCTAGTGTTTGGTTGAGATAAAGAAGTTTAATTTTATTAATTATGGTATGAACAAGAGATCGCTCTATAGTATGGCTTCATAGCTCTTGAATAAAATAGGTTGTAGTGTAAGCAAATAGCTTTGAACTTTATCGTTTTATCCAATGAGTTTTTATATCTCATGTTATCGTGCACCTGGGGAGTCTACTGTTGCATACTTGGAACATCAAGTGGAAACGTTGCATATACTTATCCGCGCTTCTGTTTAAACGTATATTTTGTAGAAAAGGTAAGTTCAGCACAAATTAAATTTTATTGTTCACTATTTGCGTAGATACCTAAATGGTTACGAAAAGTTGAATCTAGTTTGTATTCTGACATGAAGATGATATAGGGTGACCCTAAATTAGTTCTTGATACGAAAGTCTATGAATGTGCTCATGATAACAAACAACTTTCCCTAAGAAACCCATAGTCAAATCGCAAAAAAAAAATTTGAGTCTCCATACAAATCGATGAACTGACCGGCCAAATTAGTATGAAGAGTCCAATTTTTTTTTGAGATTTGATTATGGGTTCTTTAGGGAAAGTTGTTTGTTATCATGAGCACATGCATAGCCTTTCGTATCAAGAACTAATTTAGGGTCACCCTATATAGCCAGTTCACTATTAGGTACGTTGGGAATTCTGGGCAAGCCTGCTTCCATCTTCGGCATCATCACCACTTAGGTACCATCAAGTGAAATGGAGCTAATCAATTTTGGATTTAAAAATAAACTTTGGTCTATATACACCATATGTCTGGCTAAAATACTTGGGTATGTATGACGGTAGTAACTAAACAAAAGGATAAGTTTTAAACTCTTATTAATTATGTCTACATATACCATAATTAATAAAATTAAACTTCTTTATCTCAACCAAACACTGGATCTTATTAAATCAGAAACCGTAGAAGGTATAAGCAACCATTTAATGACAATACCTCAGCTGAATTATTTGACAATCCAGGACCGAATTTCCTAAGAGACTTCCTTTCCGACGAGGAGGGCTGACCCCACATGACGGAAAGAGGCGCAGACAGAAGAAGAACTGGAAACGAGAAAGAAAGTACAAAAAGTTAGACCTCCCTGGTCATCTGGAAGTGGGGGTGTGGTAATCAGAGGGAGGGAGCCTCAAGCCGCAGGTCAATAATTACTACACTTTTATCGTGATTTTGAATTCATCGTAATACCATATTATAATATAAAAGTTTTAATGTTATAGTAATATCTAACTAAACGGACATTCATGACAGTCAGTGGAATTAAAATCAAATGCCTACAAAAATAAGCACCGCAATTACAGAAACTCGCTGTGCCAACTGTGAAAAAACTAGTCACCAAAAAATGATGGATATATTAAAAAGATATAAAAAATTATGAAATTTTCTGACTTGTGTAATGTTACAACGTTAGTAGCAGTTTCGCCTTGTTATACTTACAACTACTTATTTTAACTATTATAGTTAAATCTAAAATCTAGTAATTTAACTATTCTAAAGCCCACGCCAAACCCGTATACTTACCAAAAACTTGGATACCTACCGCTGGATATCGAATTTAATTTACCACAAGTGGAGTTTCTTAACACTGCCAAAGACTCGCTTATTAAGTCTAGTAAACCTAATAAGTAATTTTATTAGGTCTCCTTTGCCTATTATATAGGGTCCTTGTAAAATACTTACTTGAAATAAAATTAACCACGGCTTGGACTCTTGAAACTGAACAACTTTCCCCAATGAACCTACATATACTCAATTCGCAAAAAAAAATTTGGACTTCCTATAGAAAATTGGTGGTTCCGTTGATCAATTAGTATGAGGACCCTATATACATATAGACATATCTAGACTAGTTTCAATCTCCATTCCATTTCGAAAGTGTAACGAAGTACATGTTCCCACAAATGAGTACATGCTTCCAACGAGGCGCTGTTCGCTTTTCAGAGGTGTAGATGAATTATTGGTACCTTGGCACCGTAACAGGAGAAGTGTAATCATGGTACTATCATAAAATTATGTGCAACATAGGTTACCAAATTATTTATTGCACTCTAAATAAATACATATTACAAAAAAACTGTTACAGAAAATTGGATTGGGCAAACAGCTGATCTTCTTTTATGAAGAGTCCAAAAAAAGTTTATGCGATTTCAATTAAGTCTTAGAACAAAGTTTGTTCAGTAGATTTGTAAAATCCTTAATTAACAAGTCCTAGAGCGATTTTGTTACATGTTTAATAATATAGTTCCGCCCGTTTTAGTGTTACCGTCTTTATGAAAAAAAAACCCGCCATTATGGACTTAGGTTTCATCCCCAGATTAACATGGTATACATTTTATGTAGTCGGTAGTAATTTTATGTACGAAATACATAGGTATACATACATATAATACACTCGAAAAACATTAATAATATAATATAATAATATATCTGGGACAAATCACACACGGTCATCTGGCCCCAAACTAGGATTCCCTGTATCTTGGGAACCAGAGACTGATATACATACACATATAATTTTTAAATAAATAAATATATAGATATAATACACCCAGACTCAGAGCAAACAATTCTGCTCATCACAGAAAAGTTTGCCCTGTGTGGGGATCGAACCCACGACTCTCAGATCAGAGGTCAGGATCGCTAACCACTTAGCCACCGAGTCAGTCATTAGAGATGTACCGATTAATCGGGAGAGCTGAATAGTCGGCGCCTTTAATAGTCGGGCAACTAATCCGCAAATATTGCCAACTAAAACTAGGCACTATTTGTCGTCAGCCATCATCATCATTCATGACTAAATCATGATAGTAAAAATGTAATTAAAGTAACTATTTCCTTTTCTGTGCTACTAAGCGAACATCAGAGAAAAATACTATTCTTAGAACGTTAAATACTCGTATACTAGCTTAGGTCCTTTTTTAATTTAATTTAATTACCCACCTGCGCCTTTATTTAATTAAAGATATGTAGTTAGTTAATAATATGTAGTTGTATATCTCAATTTACCTACATTAACGGAAATTCAATTCGATATTTTAAATTGAAGTCTGTTCAAGTGCAGCCTTCGCAATCGTAGATAACCACGGTTACAAAGGAAAGGGATGCTAATACAAGTTACCACAAGAGTGAAAGAGAAAGAAAGATATAAAGTCATAAATATCGCACAGCTGGGTTCTCAGCCGATACTTTTTCTCCAAAAACGAAGAACTACATCGTTTATGGGAATACACAGTCGGGGCGAAAAGTAGAGAAGGATGTAGAGGTGGCCATCAATAATAGAGCTAAAAGGACGGGCAATTCAATCGACTTCCCAAAAGGAGGTATACAAGAATACAAGTAATTTGTATATATTTTTTGTGTATTATAACCACACATAATGGGGTTAAATATTAATCTAATTCCGAATATATTTTTTTGTATTACGGGAGAGTATTTTTCATTCATGTGTATAAATTCCAATGAGAGCCGTGGCTGATGTTTTAAAAGCACCTTATAATCAGAGAAATCTCAAAAAACTATGCGAAAAACAGGTCAATTTAACGTTTTTCGCTAGTGTCCAATATATTTTTCTAGTTTTAATTGTTGCTGACAGCACAGCATTAAAAAAACATATATTTTAAAACCGACACTTTTCTTCAGAACAGTACGTTGAGAACAGGCCAATAAATTTAAATAGGCTTTATAGGGAACCCTACGGAGGCACATGACACCGTTGCTATATCAATATAAGTAGTACAAAAAAAAATATTTTTTATTAATTTCTTCTTCGTCCCCAGGACGATTAGTCATGGCATTATCGAGTTAAGAAGTTATTTGTAATTTCCTCTGAATGTGAGAGAGGTAGATTATGTAAGATTATAATAAACTGATATAAGCTATGAGATGGTTAGTTTTTGAAAAAAATCTGATATTTTATTTTATTTTTAAAGGATATTATTAGAATATCGTTGGAGTACCTAGCTAGAGGAATCCGGCTTTAATTATCGACTGAAATTACTTATACTTTAGCTCAGCTCTACTATTACATACAACTGTTCAGTAAGTAAACGCTTAATTTTCCTTTGATGTAGGACTGTTATCAAATGATTTTTAACATGTACAAAACAAATCGTAAATGTATCTGCGTATGTGCTCGTTAATCTCTCGCTAGTAACGATTTTTTTAATCTGCGATTAAAGTGAAACGAAATTATTAAGTTCCATGCGTACCAGAGAGGACACTACTCAATAAAATGAATGCAAAAGTGAATCCCATAAATCCTCTTAATGCATATACAGCTGCGGCTTCTTTACATACTTCAATTCCTTCGAGACAATAGGCATTTCACAAGCAAAAATCTAAACACAACGATCAGTAATTTTGCTGAAATAATGGAAACTCATTTTTTTTATTATGTCGAGAATCCATAGGCATTTTAATGCACTTATATATTGTTATTATACGGTGTATGTGTATTGTGTATGTATAGATATGGAAGTATAACTAGGGTGACCATATTAAATAACAAAGAAACATGACTGAAGAAATTCACTTTTCAACCAGGCAACTTTAAATGGAAGATTCGGTAGATCCTTGGGAACAATTTGGGGTCTAAACTAGTTACCTATATCATCTTAAAGGGCCCTTTTCAAGGGCCGATTAGGGAACCCTGTTTATCCGTGACGGCTCCGATAGCGGACTGTACTAATTATCACGTCGGCTAGCTTGGATAGAGATATTTTTGTTTTTTCTAAATCACCACTTTAATAACATTCTTCACGCCGCCTTAGGAAGGCTGTGGAGTCGTCTTGATTATCTTGTAATGAAAAAAAAATTTTGGTTTCTAGAAATTGTGTTAA
Source organism: Coleophora deauratella (assembly GCA_958295455.1). NCBI lineage: Eukaryota > Metazoa > Arthropoda > Insecta > Lepidoptera > Coleophoridae > Coleophora > Coleophora deauratella. The sequence goes on along the minus strand of OY282413.1, from coordinate 6,893,626 downwards.
GGTTCAACCTGCTATGTTTGGTTGGACTTTGATGTATTAAAAGTTGAGGCGAATCGTGCAAAGCGAAAGTTTTTTTAAGTCTCATTTATTTATTCATTTATTTCAGGCAACAAGGCCCATATAACACATCCAATAACATACTTACCTTTTAAAACACTATACTAAAGTACTTAACAAAAATAACTAATAAACTCTATTTAGGGCATTATTTTGCACTGCGCTATAAAGCGCGCGCGGCGCAATTTCGTAAAATTTTCTGTATAGGTATTCACAGCGTAGTGGAATTTATTATGTCGCCTTGTGTACACTACGTCTGTCAATGAAACTTCTACTTTTTATAACCATCTTTTATTCCTTATACGAGTATCCATCACAGAAACACTTTCAAATACTTTTTACCCCGTAAAGCTTGTTTGTAGGTGCATTCCATTCAAATAATTATATCTGTCATTTGTATATTACAAAACAACATCCTTATTTTTGTTAGTTAACTGAAATCGATGTAATGGGATCTCTCCTTAAAACTAAAATGGGGTGGGAGGGGGTCAGTCGTAGTAATTAAGATTTTCCAAGGAAGACTAATGAATTCTCAAGAAGAATGAATATGAAATTTTCACACAAATCAGTCAACTGATTGGCTATCGTATGTAAAGTCTGTATGGAAAGTCGTTTTTTTTATTAGTTTCCTAAATGGATTCCATGGAAAAAGTTGTTTAGTGCGATGCACGGCTTGTAGTTTCTGGTCAGATCTTATTAAATAACTGTATATGTATTTAATTTACTCGTAGTTAGGCCATTCACAAATTTTGACTAGAAATTCACAGTTCAAAACTTTTTATTCAAAAAACTTATCTGCTGCATCGACTCCACAGATTCCTTGTGCGGTGCGCCCGCGCACCCTAATGTCCTCAAGCGGTCATCTCGGGCGGAAGTCTGAACCGTTCATTTCGACTCCTCGCCCAAAACACTTTTTTTCCATCTCACCTCTTCTCGGAAAGTTTATGACCTAGAAAAAAAGAGACAAAAAATTTGTTATAGATGGGCGTTCTTGTGCTCGGGTTGCAACGTAGGTAAGTATGATGGGAAAATACTGTTCCGTTGATAATGAATAGACAGCTTCAGAAAAAGTGTAATATATACTGAAATATAATATAATATAACACAGGGTTTAACATATCAGATTCTAGGTACTTCGGTACTTTCTATTCATTACACTGAGCAACTTTCTCCAAGAAGCTCATGGTTAATTTGCGAAAAAAGTTTTTGATTTTTCTAATAACGCAATTAGCTGATCGGTCAATGTACTCGTAAGTATAGAAATTCCAAACTTGGTGACATGGGTGACATATCATCATTTATCTATTAATAAGTATTTACCTATAAGTTTTTGTTCCCTTTGTGAACGAGAAATAAATAATCTTTATTATTATTATTATTCTATTATTATATAGGTCGTACCTTATAGCGTTGTCATAAAGTCGTTAATCGATTATCTTATTTTGTGATGCAGTGCTAGAAGACGCAGCCGACAGCAGAGCTGTCACTCTGTCACCCATATCATCAAGTTTTTAGTATAGAAAGTCCAAATTTTTTTTGCAGAACGACTATTAGTTCATGGAGTAAAGTTATTCAGATTCAAGTAGCTAATTTTGTAAGACCTTATGCAGGGTGTTAAAAAAGTGCGTTTATTTTAAGTGGTATTGTAACTCAGAATCAGGAAAAATATTGAAAAAATCCGATCTATTTTTTTCAGTTTCCCATGCAAATTCTTGATTCATTATTCAGATTTAGTATGGGAAACTGTTAAACACCTTGTAAGTACCTATATGTATTATGTACCTTTAACCACAAAATAGACACAGAAGGTCCACTAAAATCGTAAGCATGTATATGCTTATAGAAATATACGGTCGTTCGAGGCAAGGTCACGCGGCAAAGTATCTCAACAGTATCGTGACCTTGCCTACAACGACCGTATACGTCTATAAGCATGTATATGCTTAGGATTTTAGTGAGCGTATTGAGCGGACCTTCTGTATCTGTGTATTTTGTATTTTAACTAACGTCAGCTAACATACAATACTCGTAATCTAGTGATACTATGACAAAAAACTACACGTTTGTTTGTTTGTTTGTATTGTAATCTATTTATTGTACAAAACCTGACAAAATATACATTTTACAGAACAATTATACTAACGTTATTATACAAGGATGAACATATCTAGGCTAAGAACCAGGGTTCGTAAATATCCGATATTTATAATAAATATCAAAATATCAGATATTTTTGATATATATCCGATATTTTTGATATTTATCAAAATTACATACCTACTAATTTCAATTTCTTACGCTAATACGTTTTTTTTCGAAATAGCTGAATTTAAAATGTAGGTATATGTTTGATAATTTGAAGATGTTATCTTCTTAAGAATTAATGTGCCAAATCCAAAAAATAAAGATATGATTATAGCAATAATAAATAAATGAGTTTAATTTAATTAACTATCTTCAAATTAGCAAAAATAAAATAAACATTTTAGATTCAGTTCTTTCGAAAAAACATTTTTGAAGATAACATCTTCAAATTATGTTATGTTTTTTTATACATACATTTAAACATTTTAGATTCAGTTCTTTCGAAAAAACATTTTTGAAGATAACATCTTCAAATTATGTTATGTTTTTTTATACATACATATAAACATTTTAGATTCAGTTCTTTCGAAAACACATTTTTGAAGATAACATCTTCAAATTATGTTGTTTTTTTCGAAAGAACTGAATCTAAAATGTATATTTTATTTTTGCTAATTTGAAGATAGTTAATTAAATTAAACTCATTTATTTATTATTGCTATAATCATATCTTTATTTTTTGGATTTGGCACATTCATTCTTAAGAATCAGCTCTTAGAAGCTAGGAAAATATAAATATCAATATTGATATATGAATATCAAGCATAAATATCAATTGATATATATCATGCGAACCCTGCTAAGAACTAAGGCTAAGAATCCAAATCCGTTCAGGGGTCATTCATAAATTACGTCACATGTTAAGGGGAGGGAGGGGGTCAACGAAGTGTGATATTATGTGACAAGGGGTGGGGGAGTCATAAACGTTGTGACGTCATATAATAAATAATAAAAAAATATAATTTTGAAATTTCTATTTTCATTTGCTAAATATGTGACGTCACAACAGGGAGCGGGTGGTCCCACAAATGTGACCATCTGTGACAAGGAAGGGGGGGGGGGGGGTAAAAATCATGAAATTCGTGTGACGTAATTTATGGATGGCCCCTCTCCGTTCCGTAATTTTGACGTGAATATGGAACAAACAAACAAATAAACAAAAACAAACAAACATCCATACTTTCGCATAAGAGTAAGATATTTAAACACGAATTAAATATTATGTTATGTACCTTTACATTTTCTTCGAGATTTTTTTTAACCCATTATAGCCCGAATTTTTTCATGGTCAAGAAATTTACGTGATTTTTATTTATGTGATTGATATGGATCTATACGACACAAATCTAGTGGAAAAAAAATTGTGTCATTCCTGAAGCTGAAAAAATCCGCCGATGCCATACGGCACCGCTATCTAGGCTCTTATGTGTGCATTTTTGTTGACTTATAAAAGAACGTCATATTATCTAGCGTATTTCTTAAACTATAAATATGAATACTAAAAATAAAACAAATTAAATAAATTGTTTGTAAAATTACCTGTAATATAATATATACAGGGTGTAACAGAAAGGTGTGATAATACTTCAAGGTTGGCTTTTACCCATCAAACTGAACAACTTTTGTTCTACAACTTTGTTCAAATCGCAAATTTTTTTTTTTGACTTTTCATACAAATCGATCAGCTGGCGAACCAAGTTTGTATGAAAAGTCCGAAAATTTCTTTGCGATTTCAACAAAGTTCTAGAACAGAGTTGTTCAGTTTGATGGGTAAAAGCCATCGATAAGTGATAAGAAATGTTGCTGTTAGTTTTGTTCTTTATTTTTTTTATTGTTTTAGCACATTTCACTGCACTGTAAGACATATTTTCATTTAAATACGGAATGTTTACTCGTCGCTTGTCAGATTGCGAATGGTGCGCAAAAAGGCGGCGCTACTCAACATAGGGGAGCAAACCACTATTAGCGACTACGCAGTCGGGCAGTATTAACCTCATCTAATGTCTCCCATATCGATGGTAAAAGCCAACCTTGAAATATTATCACACCTTTCTGTTACACCCTGTATAAGTAACAAGAGCTAAATATCTGGAAGTTGCAAAAAAGCTAGAGCCCTACATCACATTTACGAAATTCTACTCTAGTTAGACTTTTACAGGATTCCAGGACACACTTTCTTCGGCTGACACCCTCTGTAGGTATCAGCAGATGACCTACACCGTTAAAACGAATATAATCAGCCACCATTCATCCTGTTTTTGAAAATTTAGATGTGGCTGGGCGACCTCCTGAGCTAGGCAGAGTTCGGAATTTCATCAGGTATCCTTGGAAAATATGTCTCCGAAAGTTCAGCTGGCCTATAGAATTATCAGCGCATTTTGATAAGATCCAGGCATTACAGATGGTTACGTCAATCATGAAAACCGACAACGAGTCGACTTTCTCGTTTTCTTCTAGTAGACTTATGGCTTCCTGAAGCGTACAATCCCTAGATAAAAAAGTTTTATTAGTAAATAGGTAGCGACGGTTATTTTTTTAAAGAGTAATTACCTATAATTACTACCTACTGTTAAAATCAAATACCTAAATATAAAACATTCTGAATATAATATCAACAATACTCGATATATGAAAAGACACGGTATCGGCTTAGGGGTGTCGTACGGCACCCACAAAATTCATCCTGTTATATTACTGTCACTGTAACTCACATTGACATAAATCACATTTTATGCGTTTGTATAATAATAAAACTATTTAATAAAATAGACAAATGTATGAATTAACTTAAATTATAGAAATAAGACAGACTAAATTGAAAGCGAAATCCATTTTTTGCCAAGTTTTTTCGATACTGAACTTTCAGGTACTCGTGAAACAAAAGGGGTATACTGTGCTTCAGGCTGTAGAGCGCAGACTGTACCTGCAACGACAGCGGCATCTTGCGCATACACACAGAAGCTTTATAACGGATAACAGCAATAGCTTCAAAGGCGTTGATGTTACCTCAGATATCCTTCCTCTGAGATGTTACTATGTATTTACTAAGAAGTTATGCATACTGCTAATAGGTGTCGCTGTTTACAAGTGCAGTGTACCACGTCTTAACATGTTATAACTTCAAAACGCTCACAGATGGCGTTTTGTAAAACCCAACCATGAATAGATGACAGGATTGTTTCTTGAGTTCTAATAAATTCAAAGAGCTTTTAATTTGGCCGCATTATAATCTGACGTCGATACGGAGTCTCTTGTCTATGGGCTGGGTGGTTTGTTCAAAAAAACAAAAAGTACCTCTGCCAGTCTGTTGTTGAATCCGTTTCGGATGGTTGATGTCACTGGATTCACACGCGAATTCGACTTGAAAATGCTGTGAAAGTGATATTTTTACACATTGGTGACTGAATATTGTGTGTATTTGTTAGATTGTTATTTGGAGTATACAGTGCAGTGTGTATATTTGTCTTTAAGTGAACATTTTAGTGTTAATGGTGTGTTGAAACCTTGTATTTGTGATCTGGTTCGCCGGCTCATTTTGTTGTGGTGAGTGTATGATCGATATTTACCGCCTTTTAGGGTTCTATTGGTTCCTTTTTCGGTGTTATGATTGTGTTCTTGCGTCAATCTCCTGTTTCTATTTTATTTCTCCTCAGGGCCTCTACGTCAGGGCTTGATTTTATCCGCTATCTTGTATATTTTCAAAGAACTCGGAGTCAATGAATGGAACAGTAGCTTTTATATTTCCCATTGGATCTATTATTTAGTTCCACTGATGAGTCTGTTATAATGCTATTAATAGTTTTTGGATGGGAAGTTTTATTGTTTTATTCAATTGGATAAAGAGGAAGGCTAGGTTCATGTCTCTATAGATAGGCAGGTTTCTGTTATTTGTAGATTATTTATCACATTTCTACTAGTTTGTGTATATTATTACCCTATATCCTTCAACATTTTAGAAGCACATACCTACCACATTTTTCACACAAAGTTTCCAAAAAAATGCCCTGTGACCTATTGAAATAATGAGACAGACACAAAACAAATAAGGTAGCAATAATAGATATCAGCTGTAAGACTGGACTAAAAACTTGCAAAAAATCCTAGGTGACTTATTTTCACTGTTGAAGTCAAGCTCTGTTACAAATTGTTTTTTCCTCAACATTAACATTGACAGAGTTGCAGGGTCAGTAGAAACGCAAATGAATAGGAAAAAATATTAGCAAAATGTTTTTAAAATGTCTAAAATTTAAGTATTGACTCTGGTTCTAATGGAGTACCGACTGTCCACAATTTTTTTTTAAATAGGGCCACCTAAGAAACTTGCATGAATCAATAGCTGACAACAATACAAACAAAAATTGTATTAGACACATATTTGCCTTTTCTACTTATTTTCATTGATTATGTTCTGTTATCTGTCAATCTCAGCTACCTATAAATTTATTTTTGTCAACATTGAAATTGCCAGATTTGTTGGGCTTACAGCTACAGCTACAACAAAATTAAAAAAAACAACAAACCTTATAAGAGATGCCACAGAAAGAAGAGAGAAAGAGCTACAACAAAATTAAAAAAAACAACAAACCTTATAAGAGATGCCACAGAAAGAAGAGAGAAAGAGATAAAAAAGAAGCGAAGAAGTAAGTACCTTAAGTACTTATTACAAAAACCAATGTAAACTCTAAACACACTAAACACGTAAATTCTAACAGTAACGGGCAGAAATTACAATAGATCTACCCAGGTTGCAGTGATCCAATAGGGCCCACTTTTAGTCCTATACCCCCTTACCCCCAAATAATAAAGAACAAGTCTAAATATGAAGCTCTCTCTCTCTCTTATCATGTAGCACAATTTAACCGTCCTATTAACAAGTTATAGGCGGCGGTATAGCCCTTGCAAGTACTTTGTTTCCTCTGTCAACATACATATCCGACATCTTAAGTTTTATCAACACTCCTCTTCGTAAAGAGTAACAATTAATTTAGTTTGTGGAGTGATGGTTTATTTTTATTACGCTTTCCACAGACTTAAAATGTATTATCCATCGACGAAATTTACCTGCTAGCTTTAAAAAAAAAATGGATTAATTACAAGCTTAATCTATTTTTAATGAGACTTTGTAAATTTTGCTTCTGGTTTTAGCATTATTTTAAATTTTTATCTTCCTCAATCCTATCCTCCGAACTTTAATACTTGGTAAAAAAAATGTGGAACCATTTAAAAGTCTAAAAGAGCTTTATTCCATTTACAATATATAAATCCCTTTGGATTTCCATATTTATTTTATTTATAATTAAAATATAGGCAGAAACAATGCTTATAATGTAATATAGTAGATACCTCAAAATCCCTAACTAGTTTGTTCAAACACTTCAAATAAGTATGTTATTACTTACACATAGGTACTAAAGTCCATTTTTCCTTCACTAAAGCATATTCTACTACTAGTAGTAGTACTACTACTAGCCAGATAATTTATGAAATAGCCCAGGAGTTCTGGCCAGATCTGGTATTTTATGATATAATCAGCTTATAATTATGTATTTGTCTAATTACTGCCAAACGAGTTTTATTGTGCTATCTTGTCTGAATGAACACAATCTAGATAATGTTGAACATCCTGTAGATTAAGCATGAATTAAAACACCATCAGTGTAGCATCAGTGTATTTTGAATTCATGTTTTCCATAAATATTGCACAATACAAGTTACATTTGCTTTGCTTATTTTATATTTGCATAGTTTTTCTTTTAAACACTGGTTTAAAATATGCAGCATATACCTATTAAGTTCGTTTTCTGTATTTTTATTGCATTTTTGTGATACTTAATTATTACAAAGAAATGTACTGTTTAGGGGGATCGAAACAGACAAAAATGTTTTTTACTTAACCTTTTCTACTGCAAAAAGTTGTCTTTCATACAAAGTATTACTTTAGTACTAGGTTAAATAATTCAAATTTCTTGAAAATGAACTAGCCAGTTCTTATAAAAATATATAAAAAATAATGAAACGCTAAACTTCTAGTAAGTGTAAGATTTGTATTTTGGAACAAATGCTGTCGTCAGTTGACTAGGACTTTTAAAAAAGTTTTTAAGTAGGTACACTACACTAAGTACATTACACTTTTTACATCGGTAGTTTCAATCAAAATGGGCCTGTCCATTTTAGAGAAATTAAATTGTTATGTTTAACTTCTTCCCCATACGGTTGTCATGATGTCACCAAGACAAAGAGTTCTCATTAGATTTAGATCGATTTTTATTTCTCATTTAGATTAGAAAAAGGTTAAAATTAAATATGTACCTATATGTGTAATTTATAAAGCAAGTTATATTATATATTATAAAGCAATTTATACATTTCTAGAAAATTTAAATGCTATGAATAATTTGCACAAAATATTAGTTTTGAAAAAGCCTTAAAATGAAGATTCTTATAAACATAGAAATACATTTACTCAAATAGTAGTCTATTAAAAATAATGCTGGTTATTAACAGATGACCGTGGACTTCTAGCTAGATCATATGTGATAATGAAAATTACCCATTTAACCTTGGAATTACCAGGTAAGGTTACATCACTTTCGCGTTCTGTTTTTGCAAACATTTTTTATGATTACTGACTCACTGGCGCAGTAGCGCGTACTTGTTAGCGCTCCTAACTTTACGCCGAGCGAGGGTTGTGGGTTCGATCTCCATTCAGGGCAAACATTTCTGTGATAAGCAGATTTGTTTGGGTGTTTAATATGTATTGTATAAGTATAGTTATTATTTTATGTAATTCAGAGTATTTTCATAAGTATTGTATGTTACTGTTACTGTTTAGATGAATGGAATGAATTATTATTTATTCTATTAGAATCTCAACCATTCCTTCTTTTTGTTCAACAAAACCGTCTTGTCTAATCGATATTTAAAAAGTGGAACTCTCATCAAAAGATTCACAAAGCTTATCAAATTATCATTATCTAGATTTAATTTGAAAAGCCTTTAAAAGACTGAACAAAACAAAAATAAACTTAACAGGGTCACTGCAATCCCTTTATTCTACACGATCAAAAGGGCAATGTACTGGCATCGCTCCTTTCATGTTGCCCAACTGGTGCAAACAAAGCAGTGTTATTTATATTTTATCCGATCTCTCTCAAAAAAGATCTTACCGATCTATAATTGAATCAATCTAATCGTATTCTTCATTATTATTAGTGAAGCTAGTGTCCATGTTGATGTATTAGGGTATATTTTCGTAATATGTAGGTTTAAAGATGTAATAATATACATGACTTTGCTTTCGCCCCCTTTCGCTATGGGTTTTTCTGTTCTTGGTTTGCTTCAGTGCAAAGCTAGTAAGTTGTGCTTTAAGACCAGTCAGAATACAGATACGTTAACAGCATTGTTGACTATAGAGATGTACCAATTAATAATAATAGAAACTTAAGGTAATCTGTGAATCTTAACTGACTTCTCGTATTGATTAAACGCTTAATAAATATGTGAAAGAAAAATAAACGTATACACCCACATTTTATATTAACTCTTTGATCGCCACAGTTCGCTAGGGCCGACAACCAGTTTCCGTGCCACAGGCGCCGGATTTGAGATTTTCATACATGTCGGCTCCAGCATTGGCGGTGGGGGCACGATTTGTCAAAGAGTAGTGTAAAGGTCAGTGGGTTTACTTTGAACTGATAAGAACGCGATAATTGCTTTAGGTTAAGACGACACGTAGACCCCCATATCGGGTTAAATGGCGTTTTACTCCCAAACAATGCTATCAACACATCTGGCTGCGGCTGAGTCAGTATGACGTCACATACATACGTACAAGCCACGGATGTATGATTGTCTGGTTAGCCGTAAATGGGCCGCGCGTTTATATTTGGGGATCGCCGCTGGGGTTCGAGGAAGAGAAATTTTTGTATATGAACTTGTAAATTAAATATGTATTTGTTACAGTATGTACTTGGGAAAAGATAGAATATTGCTTATTGTTGTACCTTAACCACAGAATATCCAGTAGTTGCCTCAACTTACCCTTCACTTGACGAAAAATATGACGTTCGAAAAGTGTACAGAGATACCTACTTCGAATAAATATTATTTCATTTCATTTCATTTCACTTAGTAAATAGGTATTTAACCATTAAATTTTCCCTAGTACATCACTGTTGGTAAAATAAGGTGTTGAATTTTCTATTATAAATTATTAATTTTGTACCGAGTTTGACTAGCTATTTACATGCGAAGAATTCGCAGAAGTCGCGAGCTCTACTAGTCATACATATAACGTTTAAAATGCTAGTAATGTAGGTTTGTTTAGACATGAATTGCACCTATTCTTAAGACATAGCTGGACAGCTTTTTTAGACAAGAAAAGCGATTGGACCACTCATCTTGATCTCATTCTTGAACAGAACCATAGAAGAAGGAATACTACGTAACAGAACAGGTAAACGGCAAATAATTTAACAATTCCATTATTTTTTTCATGTAAGCGTGTTTGCTGTTCTCTTTAGAGAACAGTTAAAAATGACATTCTGTCGAATTGAAAAGAGTTTCCAATTTATCGTAGATTTCTTTGATCAACAAATCTAGTATTCTAACAACACTCCACGCGAATGTTGTAATAAAGTACTGTCCCATGTGCCGATGTTATATTCTATTTAGATGCAAAGCAAAGAAGAAAGACGAATCACAAACACTCATGTTGCATAGCAAAAATGGTTCTTTCAATTTGAATTCCGCACTCAGATAGGATCTGCCGGTCGCGGAATGAACTCGTGTGAAAGTCCTGCCATGCATAAAGACCCCGTAACATGTTTTATTCCCTTTTCCCAGAGACTTTGTGGTAGTTGGTACCCAGTGGATTTTCCTCCCTACTCTATTGTACTGTAAGGTTGCAAATAAACGCATCACTGTAACTAGGTTTAGAAACGTACGAAATAAACGTAACCACTTGTCAAAATGTCGCCTTGCCTTTCAATCAGCTCCTTACAATTGGCGCTGCGTAAAATTAATTAAAAAGTGAAAAGAAAGTGAAAATAAACAACATAAGTTGTGATTTATTATGTATTTGAAAGAAATACGTTATATTTCTTCAAAAGTATCGGCGGATGAGTAAAATTTGGACTGCTTCGCGGTGCATGGGTGCATCCGTACGTGTCACGAGTGCACACCTACGTAAAAGTTCCGCGTGGAGGACACTTTTCCTTTTCAGCCTATTTCAGATAAATATTGTAAAGGATGGACAGTTTGGATAAACAATCCTTGGATAAGTACACATGTAATGACCTTCGAGAAGAACTACGTCTCAGATTCTTGCCGGTCTCAGGCAATAAAAACGACCTAATTGAACGGATTTTCAAAGACAACCAAGAAAAACTAGCAAGTGGCACATTGGATTTGTTAAAAGAAGAACGTATAAGAAGACATTCAAAGGACCTAGAATTAGAAAAACTCCAAGAACAAATAAAATTTTTACAAAGTCAGTCTGGTAAACAACAAAATTTGCCTACAGAACAGGTAACAATAACGGAAAATCAAGGTACGTCACCTTCTTTTTCTCATGCTTCTGTTAGTGAACCCAGTTTAGCAACTATTTTGTCTCAAATAGCGCAGACTCAAAATGAAATTGTCAAAAACATGTCACCTACTTTTCAAATATTTTCTACAAGTGATACAAGTAATGCCATTCCACTATTTGGAGGTAACAAAACAGAAAATGTAAATGATTGGATAAAACAAGTTGAGCGCATAGCTTCGTTGGCAAATTGGTCGCAAAACCTAACCTTAGTTAATGCAAGTATGAGATTACGAGGCCCTGCATTGAATTGGCATAAAGTAATAGGTAAAAATCTAAATACTTGGTTTGAATGGAAATGCAAAATAACAGAAAACTTCAAAAATAAATTAACATTTGCTGAATTTATAATTTTCCAATCAAAAAGACATTTGAGGCCCACTGAATCAATTGTAGAATACATTTATGTCAAAAATGCCATGTTAGAAAAATCACCAACTCAGATTTCAGAGGCTGACAGAGTTTCTTTGATACTCGAAGGTGTCATGGATACTCAGTGGTCGACTCCATTGGCTGTACAGTGCTGCAAAACTGTTGAAGAGTTGCTGACTCATGCTTCTGCTCTGGATGTTATCAGGAAAGTACAAAGAAAGGTAATAAATGATCAGTCAGATGCCGTAAGTACTACAAAATCAAGTTTTGAGAAGCCAAAAAGTACTTTTATTCCAAAATATAACCCAGAACAAGACAAGTTGGAAGATCAAATTTGTTTTAAATGTAAACAAAAAGGCCATGTGTCATATAATTGTAATATGCAATCTCAACAACCTCAAGCACAAAAAATGCAAACTATGTCTAACCCCAAGGTCAATGATCCTTTGGCAGAGAAAAATAAAATCAAAAGAGAGGTAAATTTCAAAGAAAAATCTAAAATTAGTCAAATTAATTGTGTACAATCTGATATGCCTTGTGTTACTTTAATTCCAGTGACTGTTATGAACAATATTTGTGTACAAGCATTGCCAGACTCCGGTTCAGTTATAACCTTAATTGATAAAAATGTATTACCTGGTGAATTGCAAGTTTACCCATGGCAAAAAGGTTCCTTCAAAGTAGCAGGAAATATTTTTACACCCATAGGATGGATTACAGCTAGAATTCAAGTAGGTAAAATCGATTATATTATGCCACAGATCGCTATTTGTGAAGATTTACCTGTACAAATGATTTTAGGCAAAGATTGGCAGTTTGCAGTGTACGCAAGAATAGTATATGACCCTGATGGTAAAATATGTATTATAACGCCCACCCATACAGAGTTATTCCCTGCAGTAGCTAAAGAACACTCCTCAGTTGCCTGTTGTGTAAATCAAAAGGAAATAACCCCACCAATAATAAGTCAAGATGCCAAAACGTTAGTAAATAATCTTGTGTTAGAATTTGATGATATTTTTAAAAATAATGAAAATGATATTGGAGAATTCCCAGATTTTCAGCTTGAAATAAAATTAACACACAATAAACCCATAAAATGTAAACCCTATAGATTGCCTGAACCTGAAAGACATTTTTTAAAGAAAACTATTGAAAATTGGATTCAACAGAGAGTTTGTAGACTTTCAGATTCGCCATATGCGGCACCGATGTTTGTAATAGAACAACCATGGCATCCTACAACTCCGTACAGACCAGTCGTAGATTATTCGAAAACTATCAACCCAATCACAGTTTTGGATACCCAACCGATCGAAAGAATGGATGACATTGTGAGTACCATATCTAAGTTCATATACAAATTCAAAATTGACATTTATCATGCCTATCACAATATAAAAATTAAAGAAGAAGATGTCCACAAAACAGCAGTAATTACCCAAGATCATCACATAGAATTTTTGAGAGTAATGTTTGGATTAGTTGGAGGTCCCTCTATCATGTCAAAAGTTGTCAATTCTACGTATGGAGATTTGTATGATTTGGGTGTAAGAGTATATTTTGATGATGTGACTGGTGGTTCTGATACAATTGAAGGATTGATAAATATTTTAAGGAAAGTTTTCATAGCAACAAGAGAAAAAAAATTGAAATTAAATAAGGAAAAATGCCTTTTCATTGATACAGAAATACCTTTATTTGGAAAAATCGTAGGACACAATATAGAAAGGCCAGATCCACAGAGAATAGCAGCCGTAGAAAAATATGTCACTTTGGGTAGTGTTACAGAGGTAAGATCATTCTTAGGATTCACAAATGTATTTAGAAAATATATTCAAAATTATGCATGCATTGCCAAACCCCTCAATGACATTTTAAAGAAAAAATCAGACCAATCAATCCAAGAAAAAATTGAAACGAAGAAAAAAAAGTTGATTTTGAATGACGAACAACAAAAATCTTTTGAAAAACTAAAATCATTAATCACATCTGTGCCTATTCTCTCTAATTTTCAACAGAGAGCAGAAACAATTGTAGAAACTGACAGTAGTTATGAAGGAATTGGAGCTTGTTTATTACAGATTCAAAATGGAGAAAAAAAAGTTATTGAATACGCTAGTAGATGTCTAAAAGATGCAGAAAAACGTTATCACATTAATGAGTTAGAAGTGACAGCAGTACATTGGGCAGTTGTAAGTAAATTTCGCATTTATTTACTGGGCATTGACTTTACATTAGTCACTGACAGTTATTCAACTGCTTATATAATAAATAAATCCAAATTGAACAGGAAATTCGCACGTTATGTAGTAGATTTGGCAGCATTTAATTTTACACCTGTTCACAGACCTGGAAAACAAAATGTAATAGCAGATCATTTGTCAAGATATCCTTTACAAGATTTGTGTATGATGGTAATTTCAAGTAATGATAAAAAAATCAAACAAGCTCAGCAGTCAGATAATTTTATTAAACTAATTTGCACAAAACTCAGCAGTGAGCCCACTAACAATCACCTGAAACAAATCAGAAAATCATATAAAATTGAAAATGACATTTTAATACATGTAAATGAGAATCAATTGTTTAACAAGGAACAAATTGTTATTCCACAAAGTTTAAGAGAAAATATAATAAAAATGGCACATGACGATTGCGGGCACTTAGATTTCAGAACAACATTAAACAGAATTAAACAAAATTATTGGTGGAAAACATTACGTAAAGATGTGAAAGCATACACTAAGGCATGTATAACTTGTGCTGCTATAAACAGAAGAACAAAATTAAATTATGGGTTGATGGGCAAAAGAGATATTCCGAAGGAACCAATGCAGATAATATCAGCTGATCATATTGTCGCTTTACCAAAAACTGAGTCAGGTAATACATACATTTTTGTACACATTGACCATGCAACTAGATACATAATGGCACGACCTACATGTTCATTAACAGCAAATGAGGTTATTGACACAATAGAAAATGACATAATTTTCAGATATGGCCCACCGTTAACCTATATTTCAGATAAGGCACCGTGTTTCATGAGTCAAATAACTCAAACTTTTTTATGAAGTATGGAATTGAACATTCACCTACAACTCCATATACACCACAAAGTAATGGTTTGGTTGAAAGGGCAAATGCGACTATCATGTCCACATTGACAAAAATGGCATTTGAAAATAAACAAGACTGGGACAAATTATTACCAAACGTGTTATTGAGTATAAATACAGCAAAACAAAAAACTACAGGTTATTCACCATTCTATTTATTACATGGCTTTAATCCAAGAATGCCTCCCCAAGAAATTCATTTTGGAACTATTTTAAATGACATTGAACGTGATAATCAACTAGATTTTCTTACAGAAGCAAGGAAACACGCTGTTAAGAAAATACAAGAATCAAATATCAAGAATAAGACCAGATTTGACGCACATAGAGTTCAACATGATTTCAAAGAAAATGACTTTGTTATGTATGAATGGCCACAAGCTAGCGATAACAAGTTGTCACCCAGATATAAAGGTCCATATCAAATTACAAAGAAAATAGGCTCTGTATGTTATGAGATCAAAAATGTTCAACACCCTACTCAGAAGAAATGTGTTCATGTTCAGTATTTAAAACCTTTGTTTGCGCCGCCAGACATTCTGTTTCAGATTTTTCAGGTAATAAGGTCATGGATACTTACAGTACTTACCAAAACAACCACAATATCACGGATGAGACGCATACCACGACACCCCATGCATGTGATGTACCATCAGCAATGATGATGAACCACCAACCTAGATGTCATGAAGATGATAGCAAAAAGACATACACTACATTGAGAGGTCGTACTACAACATTACCAAGGACATACAAATTTTAGTGTTAACGAACAGTTTATTAGTGTAACAGTGAAATTTTGTTTAAAGTGATAGTTTAATTTCACAGTTTTAGTGTTAACAGTAACATATTATTTTAATGTAATTAATTTCAGTATAAAAAATATTTAGTTTCAGTTTCAGTGTAACAAAAATTTTCTTTTTAAGTAAATCTTGACATGTAAGGTTATAACATTTTTGAGTTTTTTAGAAAAAAAAAGTAAACTTATTTTTTTTATATAAAACTAAGGGCATGTAAGGTTGCAAATAAACGCATCACTGTAACTAGGTTTAGAAACGTACGAAATAAACGTAACCACTTGTCAAAATGTCGCCTTGCCTTTCAATCAGCTCCTTACAGTACTACCTGTACGAAGCGTTGTCCTAATGCCGAAAACACATGTATGTATGTTTAATTCTTATTTTTGCCTTTTCGTTCTTATAAAAATGTAGACTATATACGTAATACGGAAGAGACTGTATCATTTTGTAATTAAGTATATAATTATTATATTTTTTATTGTGGTTGTATACTGTAACTGGCATTTCGTATAGTGCCGGCCTATTTAACCTGAGTTGGCGTACCGCAAGAAACCACAAGATACAAAATGTTCCCTTTCTATGAATGCTTTTTTGATATTTCATTCTTGAACCGACAAATTGATATCAAATCAAATCATTTATTTCAGACAACTACAGGTCCACTTGTTAGTAACAAAATAATCTTAAAAAACTATGTTAGGACAAATTACAAAAATTTTATGAAAAACATATAAGTAACATCCCTCGACACTCCACTCGCACCCCACAGACAGACAGCAGGTTCTCACGTCTGCCTGACCAGAGTCCGAATGAAGTGCCCGAGAAGGGGCGAGTCAAATTTTTCGACCCACATTTTCAGGATACTGTTTGAACTCGTCCGCGCTCTGCGTAACAGCGATTCCGCTTTTTTGCGCATGATGGCAAAAAAGTCATCAGTACGGGCTTGCGCAAACATGTTCGATGCGCTGCAGAAACGCGGAAGTCCAAGCAGCATTCTGAAGCAATTATTATACTGTATTCGCAGGGCGTCTAGCGATCTCTGCGAATGTTTGACCCACAGGCTGCTCGTGTAGAAGGTTTGGCAGTACGCTTTGAATAGTGTGACTTTGACTTCTGTACTACAGCGAGCGAACCTGCGCGCCAGCATATTACTTCGTGATATAAAAAAGATATATTGATATAAAAAAGTCTTTAAAATAATTATATTTTTCACGAAACAGACGAAATTCTACTCGTCATCAAAAGCCACCAACTGATCCAGAGTACTAGTAGTGCTTTCGGGCAAGATTTTGTGTTTAAAATTTAAAACTCAAACTGGGAATGTTTGAGTGGAGTATATTTGCATTTACTTGTGCTAAAAGTTTGCTAAAATACATAGAGCCTACACTTGTCTGGCTTCAGGCAGTTTTATTCCGATATAAGTTTTTTCTTGTATTTAAAGTTGCTTGAGATAAAATTATGAGAGAAATAGAAATATTCCCCGGACAAAAAAGTGTCGCGTTATAGTTGGTCTATTACACAAAAATAAGACGTTTGTACAAAACGTAAACGTTTGTATTGCGTAGTTCGCTCTTACATTCTGGCGGACAAGAACACGCAGGATATGGTCGGCTTTAGAGATTTCACAGGCTACAATATTGATTACGGACGTGTTTCCATCGATTATTAACCGACTTCAAAAAAAGGAGGTTCTCAGTTTGACCTGTATGTATGTATGTATGTTTGTCCGCGATTATCTTGCGTTTGGCTAACCGATTATGGTATTTTAACCGACTTCAAAAAAAGGAGGTTCTCAGTTTGACCCGCATGTTACGCGATTGAAGTTGGTTTATTGACGCTTTCAGCGTTGTTTTTTTAGTAGAATAGGTCATTTTAACTGTTGAACCAGTCCACTGAAACTCCATGCAATTGGAATGAAAGACGTGGTACCTACTATAGTTCATTCCAGTAAAAAAAAGGAAAAGGTAAACTTATTAGGCAACTGACGTTGGGCATGTGTCAAATTCAATAGTAAGTTTGTTTACCTTTTGCTTTTTCTTGATTGGAACCAGGCATACGTGCTTTCTTTTTAACACTAAGAAGCGAGAGGGATTACAGGAAGCTCTCTAAGATCTGAAAACCCACTACAATATTGTCATTTGTCATTCGATCGAAAGCTATGATCTCAAAATCTCAATAGCAAGGACAGCTATCTGGCTATCACGGTCATTGTCTCAAACAACTGTGCGACACAAAAAAAGAACGGTTTATCTGATTTTATGGTCACTGTTTTGCTGTGGAACCGTTTGCAGATACGATGTTTAGTAGCGTGTAATGTACAGTTTTTTGTAATGTCTAACGTATTCTCTGTTTTGCATAAGGAATCGTATAGCGTATAGAACTATGTTTAGACACGTTTTGAGGTTACAAAAAAACAGCATGTTGTTTGTTTGTAAACATATTTTTTATGATATTATGACGAAAATTGATGTAGTTCAAAGAGTAGTATGAGGTGACAAAGACGTACTTATCCTGTTGCGGTATATGCCTAAGTTATTGGTTTTTGAGAAATCAGTTCCAACATCAGCTGAATTTATTACATGATTTACAAAGCACGCTTCCATCTTTCGCCATCCATCGCTTACCATGAAATTATTTTTGTAAACATGTCGTTTTTGTAGGTTCGCTACAGTGAATTGGATGCTTTAACTATACAGGGTGTTAAAAAAAAGTGCGTTTGAAATTTTAAGGGGTTACTCTAGAATCAAGTATAGAATCCAGGAAAAATATTGAAAAAATTCGCTCTTCAATTTTTTTTTGCAGTTTTTCATACAAATTCTCGATTCACTATTTAGATTTAGTATGAGAATCTGAAAAAAATAATTGAAGAGCGGATTTTTTCAATATTTTTCCTGGGTTCTGTACTTGATTCTGAGTAACCCCTTAAAATTTCAAACGCACTTTTTTTAACACCCTGTATATGTACTAAGATTTCAGACAGTAAACTTAAGAGGTCCTTCTTAAATACCCAAAAATAATTGTACGTGTCTTCTCAGTTTGACTAACAATATAGACAAACTGTCCAACTTTACATCGGAACTCTTTTGTACATTCGCAAAAAAAAAGATACGTAAGTACTGCGATAATAAGTTGATTTGCCTTTGCCAACTTTCTGTGAAAATCTAAAATTTTGCGCATTCGTTGATTGAGCATAGGGTTTTTTGGGGTAATTGTTGAAAAGGTGGTGCGAGTACGTAACTAAGCTATTTTATGATGTGAGTAGCTCATAATCGTTTCGCGCTTTTTAATAATGTCAACATCCAAGCACAACCATTTGAAATACACAATCACATTCTTAGTACACTGCATGACTGTAATAAACTTTTTTGCCAATCGACCATTTCCATACGAGCAGGCTCGTACCGTCCGAAGTCGAACCGAACCCGACCTCAGAAAACGGCGTAGAACCACAAAATAGACACAGAAGGTCCGCTCAATACAAACCACTTAAATCGTAAGCATACGATAATACATGCTTATAGAAATATACCGTCGTTCGAGGCAAGGTCACGCGGAAAAGTATCACAACAGTACGACCGTATACGTCTATAAGCAGTATATGCTTAGGATTTTAGTGAGCGTATTGAGCGGACCTTCTGTATTTGTGTATTTTGTGGTAGAACCATATTTATCACCCACATGGTAAATCAAGGCAACGTAGTGGAAAGTCGACTCACTCCGGGTCAGTGATCTCGAAAAATTGGAACCGCACTGAAAGTGTTCAAGATGGCTCGTTTTATGGAGGACGAAGGTGTTTTTACAATATAAGGGCTGCCGAAGGGTTAACGGAACGGGTTGGGCCTTTCAGGTGTTTTAGGCTTAGTTAAGGGTGAAGTTTGTTTGCAATAATATTTCTTGTTTGCATACCTTTTAACCGACTTCAAAAAAAAAGAAGGTTCTCAGTTTGACCTGTATGTATGTTTGTATGTATGTTTGTCCGCGATTATCTCGCGTTTGGCTGAACCGATTTTAATGCGGTTTTCAGAAAAGTATTTGTTACATTTAGGAGAAGGTTTTAGTATTTTAACTGACTTCAAAAAAAGGAGGTTCTCAGTTTGATTCGTATGTTACGCGACTGAAGTCGGTTTTTTGACGCTTTCAGCGTTGTCGATTATACATTATCAATACTCTCTAGTATTGTAGGAAAAAGCTACGTTATTAGGGAACTTGTTGCAATCCTTTACTTGGCCGTGGTCTACCTGGTTTGGTACATGGTATATCTATCTGGGTGGACCATGGGTAATTTTTGTTTATCTAGACATATGTCTCAATCTTCACAACACCCCGGACACTTCATACAAATTTTGCGCCATTGTTTGTACACATGTAAATGTGTGCATGATGTACTAGGGTTGAATCGAGACTCAATTAGCCCTCATTGTTCTTTATTGTTAGCTAGACGTTTACAAATAAAGTGAAGGCTGTATACAAAAGACAGGGCTGTATAGCCTTGAAGCCTTGAGTTCTATCCTTAAAAAATTAAAATTGTCTTTGGTTAAAATACTATGCTTTGGAACCGTTTTGGAACTGTGCCAACCTCATGACAAATGGTCACAGATCGTTCACACAGGGGGGGGGTGAGGTAGCCTTCAGAGAGCGGCAGGGAGTGTCCATACTGTATAATGTCCTTATACTGTGATCTTCACATAATAATTGATGCGTTTAACTACATCTCATCTGACAGAAATTTACGAGGTAGTCTAGAATTGCACAAGTACATGCAAGCTTAAATAATGCCTGTTGATTGACTCTTGCTTTGAAGCTCCTCCGATTTATTGGAATCGGGTAACACAGATGCAGACAAGAAGTTAAGTTGAATATTAATTTATGTTTGCGAATTTTAGTATCGTTTGAATCAAACCAAGAAGGTCATTTACTAAAGTTTTACATCAGAAATGCAAGTTTTCGTAGCAAAAAATTTAAGTATATTTACAAAAAAAAAAAAAATTAAAAAATCTGGCCCCTATTACTCGTATCCAACATCAACAATCATCGATCAATATATCCACATATTAATTTAACAGACAATAGGTTCGAATCTGCGCGATCTTCCTTCATAATCTGACCCTTCACTGGCTGTGTGAAGCTGGCCAAGCGCAACGAACCAATTTGACGTGACTCATGGGAGAAGTGATACTTTAAGGCCTTATGCCATGTCAGCTTAGTGCGACAATATTTTCTCAAAGCCTTTTTGGAAAATGGAGTTTTGATCTGTTCGTTACCTACAATTAGTTTTATATAAAGGTCAAGCAACAAAATAAAATGGAAGTATTGAAGATTCGTCCGTGAGTAAAATCAAAGAGGACTCCGTCAAAAAGATAGAAAAAATTACCGAGATTCCTCAAAGACTCTGTTGAAATTGCGATTCCGAATTGCGCGTAAACCGTTCAGCCATATTTCCTCAGCATAACGTTTGTAGGAAACTTTGTAGAACTCTATTTGGTTGATACTCTACTCAAACAGTACAAGATCTTCTGAACTTGCAAATGTGTAGCATCAGAGATCCACCGTAACTGGCGCAGGTGCTCACCCCAACCAGTATTTCATGATCTCTTATCACATTCAAAGTGTATACAATTTAATAAAGCTCTTAGAGGTCAAACAAGAGAGGTCGGCCAAAACAATAACA
Source organism: Coleophora deauratella (assembly GCA_958295455.1). NCBI lineage: Eukaryota > Metazoa > Arthropoda > Insecta > Lepidoptera > Coleophoridae > Coleophora > Coleophora deauratella. The sequence goes on along the minus strand of OY282413.1, from coordinate 6,871,873 downwards.
ATGCATGCAACTGCCGTAATGGTTGTTGCATCATCGGGTCATTCAATTGTTTAACGTTTATTATGTTCCTACAGTCTGTTAAAGGGTGGAATTATTATCAAATTATTCTGTAATCAAATTGAATATTATGACTATAATTCACTGGACTGTAGGGACCAGACATAAAATACTGGTATTTGACAACCGCGTACTGAAGCAAAGAATAAGAAGACTGACAAAAGTATCAAAAAAGTGAAATTCTGTACAATGACTTAATGATAATTTGATAAGTTGACGCTACATGATAAAGATATTAAAATTTTAACACACAAGCGATTAGACCAAATAAGGCCAGGCATGTCTCGCACAAAAACAAAAAGCGGCCAAATGCGAGTCGGACTCGCCCATGAAGGGTTCCGTAACAGCAAGTAACATAATATAAAAGTTCTTGTAGTTCGTAGTAGGTAAATTGCGATTTACGATTTATGACGTATTAAAAAAAACTACTTACTAGATCTCGTTCAAACCAATTTTCGGTGGAAGTTTGCATGGTAATGTATATCATATATTTTTTTTTAGTTTTATTATTCTCTTATTTTAGAAGTTACAGGGGGGGGGGGGACACACATTTTACAACTTTGAAAGTGTCTCTCGCGCAAAATATTCAGTTTAGAAAAAAATGATATTAGAAACCTCAATATCATTTTTGAAGACCTATCCATAGATACCCCACACGTAAGGGTTTGATGAAAAAAAAAATTTTTGAGTTTCAGTTCTAAGTATGGGGAACCCCCAAAATTTATTGTTTTTTTTCTATTTTTGTGTGAAAATCTTAATGCGGTTCATAGAATACATCTACTTACCAAGTTTCAACAGTATAGTTCTTATAGTTTCGGAAAAAAGTGGCTGTGACATACGGACGGACAGACAGACAGACAGACAGACATGACGAATCCATAAGGGTTCCGTTTTTTGCCATTTGGCTACGGAACCCTAAAAACCGGCAGCCCTCCGCCAGCATCTCGAATTGGTAATTTTAAGGGTCGCCACCCCCCTAAACTGGGGTTCGACGTTTCAAAATAAACTGTTAAAACAAACATTTAAGGTTATAATATAAAATTGATACCTGTCGGTAGACAAAGAGATGAACAATTTTAGAATGCAAAATCTCTTCTATTATTGGTTTTCAGAATTTTATACCTATAACGTCTCCGTTTATAATTGTAAAAGTGAAATGTTTACGACAAGCGTCATGTCATAATATTGATAGCGTTTACCTAAGCAGGTACTTACATTCAATTGAAGTAAAGGTTTTGAACACCTGTCAGTTGTTATCATAAACCTGATTGTAAAACTTGTAAAATACATAACGTAAAATAGCGTGAATCACGCACACGCGTTTGCTGTACAAAGATGATTAAATGAAATAAAACTAAAACTGTATTATGACAAGCTAAAACAAAAAGAAATTATACATGAGTAGATACGGGATTACTCTGCTTACTGTAGTCGGGTAAAAATGTTTGCTAGTTTTGTTTTGATTTCAGCAAACCATAGAACCCAAGCTATTTCGTTTCCTTAGTAGGTGATGTCCTTAAAGTTTGGCAAAATATCTCAATTTTGGACACACGAAAATCCTTAATAGGCCTTCCTACGAAATCAATATGTGGTACTTAGAAATTTAAAAAAATATATACGCGCCGACTTGAGAACCTTCTCCGTTTTTTCGTCGGTTAAAAACTAGTATCTACTTGACTATAAAGTAATATTTGTGGCAATCTAAAACCGAGGACCACTCACACTTTACCAAAACCTGGCCCCACACAGCCCAGATATGACGGATAAGGTATAAACAAGACAGCTGTTGCACAATTACCACTAAGTAGGCTACTCTGTGGTCGCATGCGTCGGTTCATTTTGCACTTCAGTGCTTTATGTTTTATCGCAGAGCCCGTAGACCTAATTTTAGAGAGCACAAACAGGACCGCGACAGTGATTTTATTCTAGGAACAGTTTACTTATTTTACGTGACTCTAAAATTAGTTCACGAAATAGTTCTTATATTGAAATCGCAGAAAAACTTACTCGCTTACTTTTGCATACCTAAACATTATCAATTCATAAAAATGACATTATTACGATACTGTAGGAAAAAAAATATTGAATTAGGACGTTTTAGAGCAAATAATAGTTTTTGACATTAGATACAGATGACTCATAGTTACTCAGACGACTGGCAGTCAAGTACTGTATTTATTTATTTTACTGATAGTAAAATCGTTCTTAAGAAGCTCCATCTAAGCGAACATACTCAATATCTCCCCAATAGCAGAGTTAGGCGGGCGTGGTAAATTAATCAGAGCAACGCCATTACTAGTATATGTACTGTAGCAGGCAATGCGAATGACAGTACTACCGAACTACCAACCTAGATTGCACGAAACACAAGAAATGATCAACAATTCAGTCACCATCACGCTTTCACGATAAGAGACATCAACTGAAGCCTATCACGCCGTGGACAATTAACGAATTCCTTCTCTGTAAGTCATTGCGTTATTGCATTGAATTTGTCTTGCATTAATTAAGCTGTTAGGCTCAAGACACATTGAGCCGACGTCGCTTAGTCTAGAACAGTTTTTCAACCTTTTTCAATAGACGACCCCTTTACAAATAAAAAAAAAATTTACAACCACTGGTCTAGAAAATTCATTGCAAGAAGGGGGCTTCTTGTTACAAGTGAGTAAACCTATAGATCTGATAGTCTAACAAACATTTTGGTTTCTCTTACTGTTAGCAACTCATCGTCCCACTGCTGGATTACAAGTCTCTTCCCATAACTCAGGAACGTTAGGCCTTATGCCGGTCTCTCTTTCTAAATTAAATACCAATAATATTAATCAATTAATTTGCAAACTTTGTATGAAAATATGAAGTATAGTACAAAAAATATCCAGTCGTATAGCGCTCTTGTAGCTTGTTCATTTCATTATTGTCATTGGAATAATTTCCAATTTTTTATGTACGTATTGTTTTGTAACAACTATGTTTTTTTGACGAATAAATTATCTTTATCTTATCTTAACACATGAACAACCCATAGTTACCAATTTTTGCCTTAACTTAGTGTGTCTTAACCTTAAGCTGTAAATGTTATTCTGAAAACTCTGCTATCAAGTGCGGTGATATTTTAAGATGTATCTGTGAATGAATTGGATATAATTATATGTGAAACCAGTGAATAACTGCAGTAGTATATCCGGTTAGGCTATAGAGGAAGGATCATTGGAAACCGCATATAAAACAGGTGTTAAAAAAAATCCGCTCTTCAACGTTTTTTTTCAGTTTTCCACACAAACTAATCAGAGAATGGTAATCTGAAAAAAAAAACAATTGAAGAGCGGATTTTTTCAATATTTTTCCTGTATTCTATACTTGATTCTGAGTAACCCCTTAAAATCTCAAACGCACTTTTTTTAACACTCTGTATACGAAATCTCAAATGATCTTGTGCAAAGTTTCTGGGTGTACGAGTGGCGTATTAAAAAAAACCATCTATCAAGCGTTCCAAATCAGGTAAGGGCATAACTTGACAAGAGTCTGTCCCTCTCAATTACTGTAATTATTGTACTTGTTTTGGAACAGAATCCAAGTGGTTTGGGAGGTCGTTGACAGTTTATAACTTAGATTTGTAACGAAGTAGAACGTAACGAAGTTAATTGAAAATGCGACCTAAAATAATCAGTTTCATGAAACCGGTTTATCCTAGGGGAGTGAGGTAAACGAAAGTAACGACACTTTGCCTTTCAAAATCATCAAGCGGTTTATAGGCTGCAGATTTAATAATAATAATAATAATAATAATATCCGGGACAAATCACACACGGTCATCTGGCCCCAAACTAGGATTCCCTGTATCTTGGGAACCAGAGACTGATATACATACACATATACTTTTAAATACATACATATATAGATATAATACACCCAGACTCAGAGCAAACAAATCTGCTCATCACAGAAAAGTTTTTTAGTAATTTAGTAATCTTATCAACAATTAATAATTGATTTAAACCACTTAGCATCATTTCATCTGATGATTACTGATGGGTGTTGAATATGAAAGCGCTCCTACCAATATTTCGCAGTACAATAGGGAACTAGATGTGTACAATACATATCCGGGACAGATCACACACACTCATCCGGCCTCAAACTAGGATTCCCTGTATTATGGGAACCAGAGACTGATTATGCATACACATGTATGTCTAAATATAAACATAAAAATACGATATATAATACACCCAGACTCGGAGCAAACAAGCTCATCACATAAATGTTTGCCCTGGGTGGGGATCAAACCCACGACTCTCGGAAGTCTCGGATCAGTAGTCAGGAGTACTAGCCACTGAGCCACAGAGTCTATCTTGTCTTGTTGCCGGCACCTATTAATTCAACGCTGTTAACACTAATGTTTGGCGGCAAAATTAGATAAGATGGTAGTAGCTATCCAGAGAATCAAGAAATACCCTACCATCAACTAACATGAATTCTAGCAAGTTGTACCTCGCCGGGAATCAAATCCGCGACCTCCTGATGTGAGTGAGTGCACTAACACCTACGCCATGGAGGACTGTATAGCTCAATCTTTGTCTTCTTTCGCATTGAACCCTGAAAACGACAGATGATATAAAATTACTTTGTCTGAGAAAAAAGGTATGAAAAGACAAGGATAAATTGCCGCGCCACGAAAAAATAGAAGATTTATTAAACTGAACCGTTTAGAGACAAAAATATTGTTAGGTATGCAAATTCATCACTGTTCGAAATACATACATTTACAGTACTGTTCGGTCACAAAATCGATTAGAATAGTAAATTTAGTAAATATAGTTGTAATTAGCATACTTAAAGTGTAGTTTATGTCATGCGTCATTTACAAAAAAAATAACACTTAAATACTCGTTATATAAAGCCTTTTTGTTTGGAATACTGCAGTTAAAAACTACCTACGTGAAGACGCTTGTTACAAATGTTGAATTGTAACAGAAATGTTCCCGAAAAGTTCCAAATATTAAATGTCCAAGTTCAAGACCATTACGGGTACGAGAGTACCATACAAAAGGCTCTACGTGTCTATTAGCTACTTACTACTTACCAGTTAGTGCCCTGAGTGAAAAATACTGCCCAAAAAGTACTAACCAAATGTCGAAATACGGGGAAACTTGGACACTGTAGGAAGATATAGTGAATTGAGATTTGAAAGCCTATTTAAGTTGGTAGCTGAGTTTTTGAGAGCTAAAGTTTGGTAGATGTTGGTCGAATTGTTCAGGGACACTTCCATGTTTTAGTACTTTAAGGCGGAGGTTTTACTCGTGTGAACAACTTTAGATTTTCTAGAATTTTGATGAAATAGCGAAATAATTTTGAACTCCCATTTCGTACAAAGTTGGCCAATAAACTGCTCGATTTGTTTGAAATGTGTATTTTTTTTTTAAATTTCAGCCAAGTCTTGAGACAAAAAATAAATAAATTTCAGTATCGAGTGTATCGAACACTTTTAATTTTCTTTACGCATTTAGAGAGTTTCAGATTAAAAGTTAAAGTTATTTTGGCTGAAAAGTAATAATAAAAATAATAGTTTGTGTGTAAAATCTTATTTTACCTAATTTTAGATTAGTCATCGCAAAACACTTAAATCTAAACTTCGCGTTGGCATCCATATTTAGACTCCTCCCAACGCCAAGCGTTGTTCGAAATATTAAAATTAATTTGTATTTCTATTTTATCTGTGCTGTGTGATTTAATGTATGCTTTCTTAAAACAAAGAATAAGTGGTTGAATGCTAGCATATATTTCTTGCAATAAACAACAACCACCTTATGATTTGTTAAAAGAATCCATGCAGTGTCCTTTGTTTTTTTTTTACCAAAAATATTATAATTCTGAAACTTAAATTGTTGGGGTAGATTTACTGCCATATATTTACCGCCATATATTTACTTTTTAGACGAAAAACATTTTTTCATGTTATTATACTATAAATCTTTTTAGTTTAGTATGTCATTAGAAAGCTGAAAATTAATAAAATTCCCCGTTAGAAAGATAGATGTAAAAAGATATACATAAAGAGAAAAATATAAAATCTTTATAACACTTTGAAAATAACAAAGGACACGTTGCAATAAAATAAAACTACAAACTTATTGACACAATTACATAAATAAAAATAACACAACATATTTCATATATTAATTTACTTTGATTAGAGTTCGGTTTCTCATTTTGGAAAAATATGTTAATATAATAAAATAATATCTGGGATAAATCACACCCGGTCATCTGGCCCCAAACTAGGATTCCCTGTATCTTGGGAACCAGAGACTGATATACATACACATATACTTTTAAATATTTACATATACAGATATAATACACCCAGACTCAGAGCAAACAATTCTGCTCATCACAGAAAAGTTTGCCCTGTGTGGGGATCGAACCCACGACTTTCGGATCAGAGATAATGTTTAAAAGACGTATCTTCATAATCAGTCCAATGCACGTCAAATATCTAAGTATTGATAAGAGATAACTACAGATATTCATGGCCTCTGAGACATGTTGATACGTCAACAAATTTGAATGAGTCCTCACTTTAAATCATTTTTTCCCTTTATAAATTAGTAGAATAGTACTTCTACATATTATAAATAAGGTCGTTTACACAATTTTCCCCGAGGAACTTGTAATTCGTTCGCGAATTGTTGGCCTTCGTAAGTATGAGAACCTATACAGTAATACCCCGCTTTACGCGAGTGATGCGTTCCAGACAAAATCGCGTTAAGCGAAATTCGCGCATAACGGGGCACAAACAAATAACGAGCTAAAATATAAATCAATGTACTTTTGTTAGAGAAAATTGACACAAAATATTAATCACTTGCACTTTTTTTTCGCACTTTAGAAAAATAGCTGCCTAAGGTTTTTTGTGTCGCATTTTGTTTGCGCTCTTGCAAAATTCTATAACTATTTTCCTATCTTTGGAGTTACCGGCGAGTCAACCGTAAAGCGTTTTTCAATTAATGAGCAGTTACGGTTTGCTATTGGTCAATGCAATCACACCACTTAGCATGCAAATGAACCAATCAACGCATTCGCGTAAAGCGGGGTAAATTAGCGCGAATTTTAAAAATCGCACTATAACGAATCCGCGTAAAAAGGGGTCGCGTTAAGCGGGGTATTACTGTACCTATAATATTTTCCATAAGGGGCAAAGGCGAATTAACGTCATCACGTTCGCGGTCCAAAGTTTTATGGATTCAGTGGTCTCTATGGCTGCATTGCTAGTTTACGGATATAACAAAAATAAACGGTATAAATGTTGTAGAAGTACAATACAGTTTTCCGATTTATTTTTCATGCAAAACCTTTTAAGTCATTTTGCTCGCAGATTGACAATGAAACGGACTTACATACAAACACTGAAAACATTACCCTCCGCTTAAATAATCGGGTAAAAACAATGCATAAGACCAAAATCACGTTAAATTTAACAGCCAACTCTGCTCAGTTCAGTCACCTAGGCTAATCATATCAAGCTACTCTAAGTGCATCACAAGTTGCCTACAGGAGAGACGAAACGAAAATAAACCAAGTGTTGTTATCTGCGTCTAATTCTGTGGCGGCGCGAGCGCGTGCGCACCAAGGAGTTTGTATAACCGTATAACCGCTGGACACCGAATATCATGAATAAAGTTTTATTTTTGTAAATATCTGTAAATCCTGATAATTATTCCAGCGTATCGGGTCAGCGCTAGTCTGATTGTCACATGTGTGTGAGCAGATTAAGTTGCTCATTGTCTTGGTGTTTAGTATTTATATTTGTATAGGTATTTATACGAAATTTTTGTATTGTATATCACTCTCTGCTTCCCATAGTATGTATCCTTGTTTGAGATCAGATAACTGTTTGTAATTTGTTCGAAATTTGTTAATTTTACAATATAAGCAGCATCCATTACAAATCCTGATCAGACTTGAGCAGAACTTTCACTGAATTCTAGAATCGGTACATCATTTATTAAATACCTTACATACTTGTCATATGATTGAATCTCAGTGATTATCTGCTTAAGCTTCAACTATGCGTCTACGCATTTGAATGACTCACTGTACCAGCTAATACACTCAGAAATACACGCTACAACAGTATGTATTATACCTGCTTGTATTACTTGCTAAAGTTCCATACAAACCCATAGCATCCCCACTGCTAGGGCACGTGTCTCTTGACATACTGCCTTCATAAACAAGAAGGCCGCAAAGTACAGTGAAACCTGGATAGCTGGGACATCAAGGGACCTACAAATTTGTCTCACTTAAAGAGGTATTCCACTTACCCAGTGTCTCAGATATCCAGGTATAAATAAATATCTGGCTCATTTACAGAGGGTTCCATTAGTAGAGGTGAAAATAGAGGTATTTTTCAGTTATAGCGGTGCGATTATTAAATAAAAGACACAAGAAAGTCCCAGTTAGAGAGGTAATAAATTGATGTTATCTCAGCTACAGAGGTATGAAATTTATAGGAACAATTTAGTGAAAGTATTCTTTAAATTGCAGTCTCAGTAAAAGACGTAAAATACACTCGATGTCTCAATTATAGAGTTAATTATGAGGATAAAATCGAAAGAACTAATCCCAGATATTTGTTTGTTTTGTCTCACTAACAGAGGTAATTCAGTGCAAAAGTGTCGGGACGTCAGCATGAGTCCCAGCTATGGAGGTTTCTCACTTATCCAGGTCCCACTTATCCAAGTTTTACTGTATATGAAGTTTCCATATAGTTTACGGCCTTTTTTCTTATGTGGGCAGCATAGCTTAGGAAGGTGAAGCCATACTTCACACACGGGGACCAAAGCCAGATTGGTAGAGGAGCTTGAAAATACTTTTATATTATAGTGAAAATATACTGATAGACAAAAAATCGCCTCAAAGTTTCATGCACGACTTTTGGAAAATTAACTCAGTCTAGCAAAATAAAACTAAACCAATAGTTCAAAAACGGTGTGTTTACTGTTTATGATTTTAGATTGATGGTTTTCTAGTTTTTTGCTTTTAGTGTTTAGCAGTTTTGTAGACTAAGTTATTTTTTCCAAATTAGAGCAACAAATCTAGAGTCGATTTTTTAGTCCACCAGTGTATTTTTAAGGTGTAAGTTATACGTTTTATAATTTATTAATCAAACGTTAATTTACAAATGTAACCTTAGTCTAATTTGACATATTTATTTAAGTAAATATAACATATGAAGGGTCCACTGCAATAATGATGAATGTCCAAAATTATTTTAATTCTAAGTAAGTGCGTCATTCGTCATTTTTTCACCATTTGTAAGCTTAAAACCAAATTATTTTAAAACAAAGAAAAAAAAGGACATTCATCATTAAAGTACAAATCCGAGACCGGCTGCAAGTCGCCGACCACACGCGACAGGCGACAGACTGCATTTATCGACCGCAAGTTACACTACTGGTTTCTATGAATCTCTATGAAAGTGATTCCGAGCGCGGCGACATGTCGCCTGCGACCGCGGCAGGCGTCATGCGGCGGCTACACGCAGCGACTGCAAGTCTCAGGACCAGTAGTGCGGCCGACCGCAGAGCCGTTATACGCATTTATTTACTTTTTTTGCATATAATAACAACAATTCGTCGTCATCTTCCTCCTCTAACAGATAACACAGTAAATTATTGTTAAACACGTCCGACATTCTGACTCGCGCGAAAGTACGGAAACGACAGGGTACAAAAGCTGACTGAAGTGCAGTCGCGTTTGGAATGACGGCGGCAGCGACATGCGGTCGATCGCAGCGGCCGGCCGCAGTGTCGCCTGCGGCTGCCGCCTGCAGCCCGTCTCGGAATTGTACCTTTACTCTTCATTTGGTTTTAAGCTTACAAATGGTAAAAAAATTACGAATGACGCACTTACGAGTACTTTCATCATTATTACAGTGGACCCTTCATATATACAGGGTGTTAAAAAAGTGCGTTTGAAATTTTAAGGGGTTACTCAGAATCAAGTACAGAACCCAGGAAAAATATTTAAAAAATCCGCTCTTCAATTATTTTTTTTAGATTCTCATACTAAATCAAAATAGTGAATCGAGAATTTTTATGAAAAACAGCAAAAAAAATTGAAGAGCGAATTTTTTCAATATTTTTCCTGGATTCTATACTTGATTCTGAGTAACCCCTTAAAATTTCAAACGCACTTTTTTAACACCCTGTATACTAACTAAATTACAATCCAAATAAAAATCCACCATAAGGCTTCTTTAGTTAAAGAGTCGACCCTTAGACGTTCCAGACGCAAAGGTGCCCATCACGCTTGCAGCGTTTTCACGTTTACATTTTATAGGTTTTCTATACCTAACACCCCAATACAGTTTCGGTCGAGAGCATATCTAGTGCTCTGTGATACACGACACTTTATGATAAGCTACATTTGTGCGATCTGTAAGTGAAAATATCTAATAAACTATGTAACTGGAGTGAAACGTAGCGCGATATCTGATAACATTCATAATTTAGCTATTCTGACAGATAACACGAATGTCGCGTGTTGCGAATTGTAAATGCGTGATTGCGAGCATATTATTAAGTCATCAACAACAAATTGGTCGCTTCTAAATATAAATAACTAAAGCTTATGTAACTAAATTAATATAAAAAATTAAACACTCGAGTTAATAAAAAAATAATACGACACTTCGTTTCTCACAATATATTAATTAGTTTTAGCTATAAAGTAAAATGAAACGAACTTTCATACATAAGTAATTAACATATTTTTACAAGAACAACATTTTCAGCCGCGTCGACAGTCGTGTAACAGTAATAAGTTTCAAAACAGAACTATTAAATATGTTGATCCCAATTTTCGTTACTTTGTAATTTTTTTTTGCAATCCCAAACCTCCAATGTACGAACTGTGTCAAGAATTTAAAATACTTAAATTAAAAAAGAGACAAATTCATTGAAATATTTTTCCAGTCATAAATATGGAATGCAGGAACGAACCCAATAAGTATTGTCTTAACTTTGTAACGTTGGGATCAAATTATTGTGTTCTAGAGATGATATCAAATTCGGATCTCGAATTCATAATATTCTTTTAACTCATTTCGGTTGAGATCTATCCTTTGAGATTGATGAAGAAATTGGGTCATACGCAAGAGTGATAAAGGTTGGGATACGAGAAACGTTACAGCGTTGTGACTCCTCCAATTTTATTTCGGATATCCGAAAGTTAGGTTTTGGATAAGGTTCGACTAATACCTAATATTTAGAGCAACACTTACAAGACCGAATTGCGAATGGTGGGTTCGAATAAAATGTTCAGAATACATACAGAATAAAAACTCAGCACAGATATGATTTTTTTTATGTTTATTTAACATGGTACGCGCATTATTGTCACATAAAATAACTTTATGCGACATCGATGTGTACGCGAGTACGTATTTGATGGATGATACAGCAAACAAAATTATCCGTTTTGTTTCGGATAAAATATATCTATAATAGTTCAAAGATTCGATGTTTAACATCCCTATAATCTACTAACAAGCGCTATAAATTGTATAAGGAACCAATTTCACACTTAGGGAGACAGACCGTGTTCCGGTCAGAATTGATTGGAATCAGTCATGGTCGGTACACAGTAAAAGCATTCAATAAATCAGTGTCAGCTTTAAGAAGGATCAAGCTGGAGGGGTCATCGATGTTGGTGATGACGTTGACAGTTTTGGAGATGAAAGTGAAGTTATCGAAAGTTATGTTACGGTTTCTAAGAATAAGGAGTCTTTCTTTTGTCGTGTTACATTATTATCCCAAGACTTGTTTTTTTGATACGGAACGCAGTTTAAATATTTACTTATGAAGTACTACTACGTATCCCAAAATATCTATTTTCACGGTGTAAAAAAAGCTTAAAAGTTATATTATCATAATTCTGAACAAAAACGCACTTTCATCAAGAAAATAATTCGAACTGTATAATATTTTAAAAATTTTCTATAAATCAAATTAAACAAAGGAACGGAAGCTCTTGGAACTTTAAAAACCTATCTCGGGGAATAGAGTTAAAAATTCAATAATCTGAAAGCTTCTGTCGCAGCGAGGGGCCCACATTTCCTGGTTACGTCACAGTTAACATTTGAGCTACGTCCGTTTGGATTCAGAGTAGTGATTCGATTTTACGATGTAGTATAGTGCCCGTATTGTAACAGATTATTGATTCAAAATCTCTACCCAATGAAAAGATAATAGAATTTTACCGACACTGCAATATTCTACGTAGCTACGATACTGAAATCTGCATAAATTCATCTGTTCTAATGTAATGTGTTCCACTCTGATTTCATGAAAATATTCAGGTATAAGATAATTAATATGCAAATCTGCGACTGAGGGTGTGTGGGATCTTAAATAAACGAATTTCCATACCAGTTTTTTTTGGTGGCGCGGCGTAGACTCACAATACTGAACCATACTACTTCATAACAAAAAATATAATCAAATAATAAGTAGGTAAGAAGGGCTGTACCTGTGGAAACTGTTGTAAATGCACTGAGAGATGCAAGTGTACTGAATAAAACACATGCAACCATATAAAAGTATGTGATATACTTACGCGTCGTTTGGTCTGTTCCCCTTTCCTCATTATTCACCATGGATCAGAATATCCAATCGGGACTCCGAACTCTGTTAAATATATGGGAGGAGGTACAAAAAAATATATTAGATTGGATACCTTAGTCTTTTCAAAATTTTTTGCTTTATACTTATACATATTATTAAATAATTAAATACATTTTATTTTAAGTCTGAAAGCCCCTATGTTTTTACCAAGATCTGGCAAGTTTTTTTTTTCTGATCTAATTTCGCTAACTGAACTTGTAATTGAGCAGTCTTTAGACTTGGTCTAATTGTGTGAAATTTTGCTATTTTATATTTTTATATAACTTCTGACGTCGACGAGTATTATTAGAAAAAAATACTAATAAATAATAGGGAAAATGCAATCTTTGCCAGAGCCAGAGCTGAAATTGGAGGTTTTATACATGAATCTTTTTATAAACGAAACATATTCAACTCCCAAAAAACAACAACCGGATCTTAGCTAGGTAAAAATGGTCAAAGTGTACTCAAAAGGGATCTAGGGTAATCCGGTGGATTTTACGGCCCATATTTTGAGGGTGAAGTAAGTATAAATTCTGGGGTTGATGGGTCTGTCTGACCACTACGCTACGTTAGTTTATATTTTTTCCGGTCGTTTTTGAAGTGGTGCGGTTATTGGATCGAATATGCATACATGTACGTATAAAATTTGTGCATATCAAGTAGGTAAATTTGTACATATTTCCAACTGAAGATAATTAAAAAGAAACTAAAAAAAAGCGAACGGAACAAATTTTAATTCGTCTCTTCACTAAATAACAATGTACTCCAAACTAGCCTTGAAGGAATTTCTGTTTCACTCAAAAGTTAGAAAACGATTTCATACAAATTTTCGAAAATGTGAGAGAAATCCTTAAACTACATTTATGTGCGGGACAGATTGCTAAGTGCATTTTAGACGTCGCGAAGCGCTGTAATATCAATTTACATTATTTTCCTCGTCTAGCACTTTGAGACTCTAACATAATGTAAAACATTATTTCATATAACTTTTTCTGAACAGTTTCATTGAAATTGAGTAAGCACAACACCTACTACGTATATATAATAGTTTATGCTTCTTCTCGAGTCGATGGCAAATTAAATAGACTCCTCCAGTACGCTTGTTATGTGATAATTATCAGATTTTCCTACAAAAAAACCATTGTCATTTTCGTTAGTGCATCTCTTTCTTCATCTGTGGCATATGAAACGTTTTCTCCTCCAACCTAAATTGGATGTTATTTAACTATTTCATCTAGCTCTCGTCGCTATGTTTTCTATGTTATTTGATTTTATTGTAATAAAGACCACTATAACTTCATGGCTTGTGTCTCGGCTGCAAAAATGTAGTTAATGTTGCATACTCAAGAGATTACGTACTAGACGTTTTAAATTAGCCGTGAACTTCTACTTTCCCTTAATCGTCTCACTTTTTGTTTTATTTCTCGTGCCATTACGAACAATTACCAGAATGAGTCGCCGTTTTAGGTTTATTTGCGTCGATTTGTTAATTTAAGTTGTTTATACATAAGCAGAACAGAGGTAAAAATATTGTATATTTTGTGCAGATTTTTTGTGCATCATCAACGTACTTCCCACGAGAAAATAAATTTTCTTCAGTTTTAAGAGCCTATATTTTTGAAGATATTTTTGTCGGTAAAGTAACTTACAGGCCCTCAGCCGCCACCTAAGACATGATAACGACCTTAAATTTTAGTTATTTCTTGAATTTCGTAGTGGCCTGCCTCGTTGTCTACACATGATTCCTTCTCATATCTCTCCTTGTCTACCCTTATCCCATTTACTTGGGGTGCCACCTGTCGTTATTTTTAGCCAGACCGACAGGTTCTTTTCCTGCTTTCCCTCGATGGTTGGTTTCCGCACGATGTTGCCATGTTTTAGGTCTCTCTACATATTATTCCTTTTCCTTTTATTTCATTCTTAGAGGCTTCCTTTTTCTTCAGTCATGTCTGGAACTTCTTAGTCGATTTCTCGCCCATTCTAAATATTTCAAATGCATCCAATTTCTGTCTCCCTCTCTGTCTCATTCTCAACATCTCTTATCGCTATAGGGATTTTTAAAGTCTCCCCAATAAGTGTAACAGTTAAATCATATGCCGATACAGATGATTCTTTGAACCAAGACATGGAAAGTTAGCTTAACGACTGCGTTTACGACTTCTTACGACTACACGTGTGCCGAAGCGTATTTTATGATCGGTCCAGCTGACATGCTCTGCAATGGGTGATGCTTCCAACTTTAATAAAATTCGGTAGTCTTATAGAGTCGATGATTGATCTTTGTTTTTTTCTTCTTCAGTTTATCCAACCGCCCAAGGGGAAGGTAATGTTTTCGTGTGTATTTATGTAAGTATGTTATATGATCTTTTCTTTATCATCGCCCGTAGTTAAAACAGCTTGATTTTAGTGTGCGAGTTGTCACGAGAATTGATCTCTCCAGATAAACATAGGACACAGGTTAGGTTATTTTGAGTGAGATTTCGAATTCAACACTGGCGGTTTAGTTAGGTTATCAAATTGACTTTATGGCTACTGAAAAACGGAAACTTTCGAAAGGCTACGTACTATCCAAGAAGTGAGCTACTAAAGAAGCTCATACAATAACCTGTGCCTTTCCAATTTACAAAAACACCCCAATATTTTAGCGTGTATTGATCCAGTGCACTGCACCCTGGCCTGCACTGCTTGCAGTAATTTATGGTGAAGGGGCGTTGCACTAGGGCTGTTCTTTACAATCGATAATGCACCTTTAGTTGCTGTTGCATTTTATGCACAGGTCTGTAAATATGTTTTTGAGCATTTAACTTGTTAGAATGTATTTTGTTTGTCTTTTTCATATTCTATTTCATCTTTGTCGTCTTCATAAACGCTAACTTAATAAGACTGTTTGTTACCCTTACATGTTTATTGACATATATTTTTTATATGTTTACCTATTTGTAATATGTTGTTATTTTGTCATCTTATTTTTAATTGGTTGTTTTATTATTTGTATTTTTTTTGTGTTACTAATGTTATTTTTATGTTATCGCAATAAGCAATTTTTTATATATTTCATAAAAGAAGGAAAAAATATAACCACTTTTTGCTGTGGTATCACTAGGTAATATTAAGAACATGGTATGCCTATTTGGTCTCTGTGTCTGTAGACATAAAGCTAACTTCACACAACTAACTTTGCACGAGCGGAGTATAAGCTAAGGGGTTTGACCCACGTGTTACATGCATTATTTCGTGATCTGTTTTTTTTTATTTGTCTGCAACGCAACGAAAGGGACACGCGGTGGATGCTCAAGTGGCGTACCCTCGTTTTGTGTTACTGATTACATATTTATTACGCAGAAGTTTTAGGATGCACTTTTATTTGAGTTTTTTCATACTTGTCTAATTCATTATTGTTCGCTTATGTCGATATAGACCTGCATTTAGAGTCATCGTCGTGTAAAGGAACTTTAAATTATGATTTCTACTGTTCGTTTCATACAAGTATGAAAATTTGTAATATTTACGTTTTTTATATCAAGTATTAATATGTTTACTCTGAACAACGTCTAAAATACGTTAACGTAGTTCTGCGCCCGTGTGATATGGTTATCTTTCCGCAAACTAATTTCTGAATTTGAATTGGATTTATAAAACCCTGTGGTGATCATGTTTTTCCACATCCTTCAAGTAGTCAAGCTGAGGCTTGTTAACATACTGATATAAACAGAATTAATTTATTACAAGTACATAACCTATAACCCATAGTACCGAGAATTAGATAGATAGTTTTATCAATCATCAGTTTCTTAAATGGTATCACAGCATATATGTAATGCTAAAGTTAGAAATCTTTTTCAACATGAAGAGCAACATTATTGGAAGCTTCCATCGATTTTTCATAGGTAATTGCTTTTCGAGAAACACCATAGTTGTTCTTCATAGAATACATCTGTTGAAGATCTCTAATGATGATTCTACCTCTACCTTCACTTTTCAAGCGTTTTCTTTATCAATACAAAATGTATCATTTATTTTATTAGAATTAACGCCTCCATACTCATCTGTTTCGTTAGTCCCGCTTTTATCTTTGCATTTGTTATTATCTCTTGCTTCAATTAACTCGAATTGATCAATTAATTACGTCTTAACCTCTGTATAAAGAAATTAATGAACGTTTTGTTTAATGTTAGTTCTCTAAGTGACTCCTCTCTATTGCATTATTCTATTATCCGGCTTTTAATTGAACAGTTATTATCATTATAAAAGTACTATCCGTATTGTAAGATTGTTTTATACTCATAAGTATAATAGGAGATAATGAGATAAGTTATGTGTTTCAGGTCACGCGTGGATAGTTAGTCACCCAGCAACCATGTAAGTATTTTTTTTTATATTACTTTGGATAATTACTTAAAAAGTACTGTTAAAAGTTACGATTTTAACATTTTCATTTTTAATATAAAAAAATATATATTATACAGGGTGTAACAGAAGTGTGTGACAATACTTCAAGGTTGGCTTTTACCCATCAAACTGAACAACTTTTGTTCTACAACTTTGTTGAAATCGCAAAATTTTTTTTGGACTTTTCATACAAACTTGGTTCGCCAGCTGATCGATTTGTATGAAAAGTCCAAAAAAAATTTTGCGATTTCAACAAAGTTGTAGAACAAAAGTTGTTCAGTTTGATGGGTAGCCAACCTTGAAGTATTGTCACACACTTCTGTTACACCCTGTATATGTGATAGGTGGCAAACGAGCAGACGGATCACCTGATGGTAAACGATTACCGCTGTCCGTCCATAGACACCCGCAACACCAGAGGAGTCGCAAGTGCGTTGCTGGCCTTTGATATGGGAGTACGCTAATTAACTCTTCGAAATTCATCGCAAAAACGGTCGGGTACATCGTGTGAAACTGATTCTTGCAATTTTCTTAGATAATTTTCTAACTTAAATATCATCCAATTAGATCAGATGGTAATTACAAGCAGCAAAGTTTGAAGTCTGATCCACAATGGCGTCTTTGTAAATTAAAACGATTCTGCCCTTTTGACGGAAGAATCTTGTATAACAGTGAATTACATTTTTTTAAATTATAGCTGTTTTGTTTTTCATACAGGTAAGCACTATATAAGTATCTATCTATATATACATATAATAATACTGTAACGGGGTCGAATCTGTACTTCGAATATTTTTGAAAATATAGCGGTAGGGGGAGGACATGTCTATCGATATAGAGATCAAAAAACAATTTAAATTGGATTTTTTACTATCTGTCTGTTCGCTCATCGTTAGTCATCACGCACAAAGAGCTGGGCCGTTTTTTTTTTATTATACACAATTGGTAAGTCTTGATGATGCCGAAGATGGAGACAGGCTTAGCAAGATTCCCCAACGCAATGGGGAACTGGCTATCTTAGGACGAAACTTTGTATGATTATACTTTAATATGTATCGTATATGTAGGTCATCCGCCAGAATATAAACAAACACAGCATGACCAACATGCCTCGATTACTATTACTCATATCACATTGGAATTATCTCGTGATAAGAATAGCTTTGATGACTCAATATATTTCATTGTTACCGCCTGTACTGCCGTGATAAGCAAGAAGGCCGCAATGTATACGGAAACTCGATGTACATTGCGGCGTTCTTTCTTATGAGGGCAGTGTATCCAAATTGACTTCATGGTTTTGAAAATGTGTGGTGTCGTTATATTTGTCATGATCCGAAGATTGACACAGGTAACCATTTAATGCACTTTTTTTTTCGTTTAATTTAG
The DNA here is from genome assembly GCA_958295455.1 of Coleophora deauratella. NCBI lineage: Eukaryota > Metazoa > Arthropoda > Insecta > Lepidoptera > Coleophoridae > Coleophora > Coleophora deauratella. The sequence goes on along the minus strand of OY282413.1, from coordinate 6,853,367 downwards.
TCGTAGGTCAGTGTCCGGCTATGCTGAAGCAAAGATTGTGAATTTAAATTTAAAGTAATTTTTTATTCGTTTCATGTTTGTTAGTAAAACATCAACCTGTATTTATATACTAGTGTTGTTTCGCTCATATTTGGTCGAATTCGCCATAGTTGATTTTTATTCATCACAGGACTGCCAATATGCTTTATATTTTTTTCTTTAAAAACATACATCCATCGTTCTACGCGACAATATATTCATCCCCATCACATAAATTGTTGGCAGTCCACAACTGTGCGTTTCACTAGAAACTTTCTGCCTCGCACAACCAAACTGTGGAATGAATTGTCGTCTGCGGTATTTCCGGACCGATACGACATTCAAACCTTCAAGAAAAGAGCGTACTCCCATATCAAAGGCTGGCAACGCACTTGTGACTCCTCTGGTGTTGCGGGTGTCTATGGGCGGCGGTAATCGCTTACCATCAGGTGATCCGTCTGCTCGTTTGCCGCCTCTGCCATAAGAAAAAGTAAAAAAAAAATCATTTTTTCTTTAAAATACAGCACATCAAAAGGAAGTTAATCATGTTTTATTGCAAATGCGCTGGTAAAGCCTTTTTTAAATAATTTTCTTTGAGGATCCCATAGTTGAATAGTCTAGACTAGATTTTTTAGCTGATTGCGATGTTGTTTAGTATATTTTATTTTTTTGTGTTAAAGAATTTATAAACAACAAACAAAAAGAGTGTCGATCTTGTTTGGTTTTCTCTGTTTGCTTGGTGTATTTTCAGAGTTTGTTAGAAACCCATAATGTCCCCACATGTGGGGCACAGGTCTCTTTCCATACATCGGATAAGATGAGGCCTTACTACACACAGCGGCCAAATCTACTAATATACTTATACTTGTATATAGTTCTAAATATATTCAAATCAAATACTCTTTATTAATGAAATATTCATTCTCTTTTCTTCATCAGTTCTGGCCGTCAATAGATATAATAAATATCCTTCCCGTAGTCCAGCTGTTAATGAGGCCAGTGGTTTGAGCCGGATAAGTGACCAAGATAAATGTTTTTTTAAGTGCTTAATATGGCTGGCATTGACAGTGGCACTGGGTTTGATTCCTGGTCAGTGACACATAGCATGATATTATTGTACCCTATTAGTATCAACTTCCAGTGGACTTCCGCGACTTCGTTCGCGCAGACTCGATGAAAATATATTCAAATTTTCAAGTTCTCCCTTGAAGATGTTTAAACCGTGTGTTGTCAGTTACTCTTATTAAGTCGTTGTATTATTTTATTTTATAGGTAAACTAGAGCGGAAATAGTAGTTCTGCATTTACTATGATGACTGCAGTAGTGATAACTTACTGTTTTTTGTTACTAATGTATTTTGGTATGGCAACTCTACCATCGATAGTTAGATACCATACAGAGTGTAAAAATACCACTTTCGGAAATTGAAAGGGTGGGTTCCGTTTATGAAACTGAACAAAGCCAAAATGAAATGAAATGAAAAATGAAATGAAATGAATCAAACGAACCCATTATGTATTCTCGAAAAAATGGACTCCTCATACAAAATTCGCTGATTAGTTGATCAATTTGTTTGAATAATCCACTTTTTTGCGAATTCGGCCATGGGTTTCTATTAGATAATTAGTTGTTTCTATTTTTACCATATCGATGGTTTCCGCTACAAAGGTCGTAACTCCAAAATGCATAGTGATGGATAAAGTATATCGTATAACTATTACCGGTGCGGTAGGTTCGCCTTCCCATATACCATGGTTTTCCCCAGATGTTGAGCACAACCTGTATTAGAAAGGAAAACAATGAGCGACTTACCAAGCCAATACCGTGGGTTTTCTTTTGCTAGGGCATACAGCAGATTTTCTTCAGTTTGCGGAGCAGTTTCTTATTTTGCGCAGCGGGCCCGAATCCAATCCTTCTCGTGACACTGCTCTGACAATTCTGAGCAAAAATTAGATCACACGAACAGAACAGAAACGGAGATTTTACTCCCAGCAATTTGGTCTTCACGATGGCCGAGAACTGACTTGGCAATTCTAATATTGCGTTCCTTCCCAATACCGGCAATAGCCAAAAAACAAAAAAACAAAATATTTTTAACAACTCTTTGTTCTTAAAGTTATAAATATTTGGTTGTAATGGTTCTTTTATTATTTAGACCTTAAAAAGTTTTTTAGTATTTTTTATTTTTTTGGCTATTGCCAAAACTATATGCATTTTGGAGTTACGAACTTTGTAGCGGAAACGATCAATATATTTTATCGAACGCTATTTATAGACAACGAACAGAAACTTTTTAAAGCATGATCTGACTACACAGTTAACATAACATAACTCAAGATAATTTACAGATAAACTTCAAACACATGCCATGTAAGGAACACTGTTTGTCTTGGAAGCTCCATAAATCCCATGCCATGAGAACTCCACAAAAAGCTCCCCATAAATGAATTATAGCAACCATTGTTTCATACTCGGTCACAGGGTATTACGGTTATGGTTTCATGTAGTTTATATTGTACGGTTTTGGGAGACAGTTAAAAGTTGACCCGGGTTTTGGGTAACACACTGTTTTTTGTGTGAAGGTGCAAAAAGAGTGTGAAGGTGCCACTTTCCTCATTTCTTTTTATAAAGTGTCATTAAAAAAAAAACATTCTTTCAGTAACTATTAAACATCGATGTAAATCACGTTTTACCGGAATTTTCCCGAAAGAGCAGATTAGATCTAAAGCTATATCTGTAACTTTTCTTATTAGCATCAAAGTCTTAAATGTTTATTGTTATTTTATACTTATTTTTATACTTGTCCTGATTTTTTTCCGATCACCTCCCCTAACCATAGTTGTTATAATGGTAACAATATAACCGAGCAAAGTGAATTGAGACCTACCACGGGAGTGTTTGGGTGTGAGTCATCGTTCATTTGGAGGGTTGGTCGATACGACACGACATTAACTTTCCCTTTCTGGCGTCATGCGATTTTAATATCTTTCATTTCTCTAATAAAACGCATTCCACGCTCTCGGTCTTTTACTCTGACGTTTTATTAAAATTTATACGTAAATTTAAATTAATCTCATTCTTGTACTTCTTTGTTGAACTACTTCTCCTCTGTATTCGTATTGACTTGTTAAATAGTTGGGATATACATAACCTCTATTAAGTTTTCCCTGAAGTGGTTCTTATAAAGTATTTCTAATTTGTATTTTGCAATAATTAAAGACTAATTAGAGGATATCGTTAATCATTTAAAAGATAAGAAAATGTCGTGTAAAGGCAATATGTACTAAGATTTTTTTGTAAATGTTGTTTTCACCGAATGCTATAAGAGCAAAAATAATACTCATTTGGCTAATAATATCCTTAAGGGCAAACGTTGAAAGGTTTTGTATTCCAGGACTTTCAGTGTTTGTGCACGTGACTAAAAACCTATTGTTTTTTAACGAGAATCCACGCTCTGCTGCAAACTTTACGACTCCTGAACAATGATTGTAGGTATTGCTTTGTTTTGCATGTTAAGCTTTCAATGAGTTTACCTTACACTGTGTTTTATAAAAAAAAAAAAAATGAAATTAAATTTAGTTTGCTGCAAAGTCTAGCGTTTTCATCAATGTTCCAAACTCCAAATTGAACTTCTTAAAGATCTTGTTTGCAGAAATAGACTATTGTTTTAATAATATTAATAAAAGGATACCTTTTATTATAATACATGACGAAAGCAATAAATTTTCATCGGTGACATTGAAACATTGTTAGTGTACCTTAGGGAAATGTAGTCAACTCTAGTTTGACACCAAACATTAATCAGTTAGGGGAGATGTAAGGTTGACTAGATATAAAAGAGATTGGATGGAGCTCTGTTCTATCTCGTGGTTACATGGATTCTAACTTTACTATAAGATTCAAAGACCTTGTTAATAATATTAAAATTAATGATAACAGCAAAAATGTTACTATCGTCCACGTAAATAGCACTGGCAAATTCTGGTAATAGTATAATAGTGTATATGATAGCTTCGGTCAAACTATCCCAGTGTTAATTAACTTTTACTATGTACCTGCCAAAATGACGAAGCTTGAAAATTCCCTTTTCAATAAAGGTAGCAGCTATAACAGTTGTGCTTAAAACTAATTGCCAATATCCTCTGGCCAGTGCAATAAAGTAAATGAATTTTCTCCTAGCGTGCTCTGCACAAATAAATACCTATAAGGTTCTTCTGTTGTACATAAACTTGTATTATTTGTTGTTACTTATTTTACAAAATCAATACTTACTTTAAGTGATTGGTATTTTGTGTAAAGGTTTATTCGCATACAATGTATTTTTTCCTTACAATTTGTTTTCAAAGAGTTTATTATTTATTTGGTTTTGTGTTCACACAAAAAAAGGTGTGTTAAAGCTTAGCGTAAAGATTGAATGAGTAAAGTCTATATCTACATTGTATTCTTACTTATTAAATATGTGTATTGTGTACACAACATGATCTAAATATCGCGATCAGATTTTAGAGATGAGGTATATTGTTTGCGAGTTACATATCCATAGCTGTAGAAATAGGATAAATAAAAAGGTAAAAAAATCACATACTATTTGCACATACTCGTTAGTGTTTTGCTGTAGATCTTTTGTATTTATTTACTTTTAGCTTCCATTTTCGGCAATAATTAGAATTCTTCATGTAGCTGTACCCGTTACGTAAACCCTAAAAACGTGTCGCAATTTTCGCAAGCACGCTCGTTAACGACCAGTAAAAGCAAATAAATATAAAACACAGCAGACGTCAGGCGAAATGGATATTGGCTCTGTTTGCGACTACACCTGCAGATACATCGACGATTCCACCCTTCGACAGTCATCGTTTCGATTATTCAGATGCCTTTTATGCGTTTAGATGGGGGATATAGGGTTTAGGTCGGGGTACTTGACAAATTGCCCCCAGGCTAGACGTGAGGGGTCCGTCTCTATACGCAGTGCCGAAGTAAGTCGAATCTTTGATGAAACCATGGAAAAGTTCATACATTACATCCTCTTTGTTTAAAAAAAAGCGTTCTTGTAGGTACGCAGAACTTTACTTGTATCTTTTAAGTTAGAGACTTTTCGCAATATTTTTTAATTAAGCTACCAACCAACCAACCAAAAAAGCATTTCTTGCCTATTAACTGACTGAATAATGACTTAAGTCTGCAAGAAAGTCTGGTTTTGTTTTCTACCTGTGAGATTTATATGGTCTCCCCTGTCTGCGCTGTTATTTAGAACTACCCTTCGTTAAATAATGACTACCGTAAGAAATACTACCGTATGGCCTTGGGGTAATATTTCAGTTAATTCTTTAACAATGCCTTCCTAATACAAAGCAATGTGGTAGAGCAAAGTGGGTGATCCCTATAATAGTGGTGGTTAAGATTATATTATCTTAATCGAGAAATTCTTGACAGCTTACTTTACATAATAGAATGGAGACAAGGAGTGTGAGTCTGCTTATAGACCCAAGTCGGGCACCAAACTAGTTTCCTAAGAAAAATAAGTTTCAAGAAAAAACTTGTTGCATCTACAGGCCTGTAACTTCGTATTGTTACTAAAACTTTTGGGTAGCTAGATAATAGTATTGCCAAGGGTATGTAGGGAGGGAGGCAACCCCATTGGTCCCATGATGGGCGCCAGTTTAGTTATAAGGTGTCGGGGGACAATTTATGAGCCCTGAACGGCTGTTAACACTTCCTATGGCGGGCAATATTAATGTTTCTGCCATTATTGATGTATGTTCTAGAAATGTTTTACATATTGCATTGCCTTATTTAATTAAAGGTTTCTTCTAAGATTTTTTATTAGTCATTTTGTTTCACAAAATCGTTATATTCGTTTATTTAAATATTATCTGATTTTAAACGTAAAGTTTTGTATAATTCGTTAAGCGTTAGACTAAGAAATGATAAAGGTTAAAGACTTAAACCGTTTATATTCAAATGGCCGTTGCCTTCAAGATAAATCAGTATTAATTATTCATATACATATAAGCCTTCGATGATCCGTTGGCTCGGCTCGGCTTATTTGTATACAAAATGGTTACAACGTAGCCTAAACCAACTGAAAACATATATACGTTTAGTATCAGTTAGATGAAAATATTGATGAATAGAAAATACTGACTACGAAAGTATTGATGGAATTTGTAAGCCGTATTCACTGTCTATAAATGCCGAAATAATGTTCCGAACTACAGCTCTAAAAAAAGTTAACGTAGAGTTTGGGTAATAAGGTAAAGTAACCATTTTTAATAATATATAAAAATGCAGACAAAATGTTATATCGTAAGTCAACCTGGAGAAGAAGTGTCTAACGACACACTTCTCACTCCGAAATCTATAAAACCGTTTAGGCTATTGCAGCACGAAGGTCAATAATAGTAGCGTCATCTAAAGAGAGAAATTGGCAGATATCTTCTTCATTTCATTACACAAGAACATCTTCTCACGAATGTTTGACACGGGGAGTTCCAATATTCTATACAATTAGTTAATTGTATAGAATAGTTTTTCAGTCAAGTTATAAGTGAGTTACTTACTAGTAGTTTGCTCAACTCATTCAAATGATCCTGTTAGCTACTTGGTCGTAGTTAAATAAGTTTTTACAGTGTTGTAAGGGGCGTTAAGTATATTAAATTTTAGAATATAGGTGTACCTTAAAATTTTCTAATCATTACAGTTTTGTTTTACATATGGCTGATGATATGAATGTAGGTTTAAAATTTTCGAATCAGTTTAATAATAATAATATGAGGGAAGTTTTGTTTTACATTCGGCTTGAAAAAGTTGTGTTTAAAAATCATTATACCTAACTAATAGGTCAATTCATCAAACTTAACTTTCGAATTTTCTTTTTATAGTATATCTACAGTTCAAGTATATATTAGGTACTGCGTCAACGAGTTACAACGTGTTCAGGCGTTCGATAGATGCACACAAACTTTTTACGCGATTTAGTTATGGATCAACAAAGGGGTATATCGTCTGTTACTGATATTGAACAGCGAGGTTTTATTAAAAATCATGTACTTGGTGGAGCTACTGCTTCTGAAATTCATCGGCTGCTGCAGAAGAGTATTGGCAAGACTGCGTACTCTCTGTCTACGGTGAAATTTTGGGTGAAACGTTTTCAAGAAAATCAGTGGGATATCAGCGAAGGCAGAGATGGGGCTCACCATTTTCACCCTGAACGCTATCAACGTATTCATGCTGTGAGGCTAGCACTTGAAGACAAAAGAGACTGGTCGGAGATGGAGCTTGCCGAGGAGTTGGACATTCTTCAGTCCACGATTCATAGAATATTAACGGATGATTTGAAATTAAGCAAGAGGCTGGGAATATTTGTTCCTCGTGACTTGAACCCAGAAAACAGAGTAGCCAGAATTGCAGCATCAAACCATAACCTGCAGCTACTGAGGAAGCATCCATGATTACTTCATCAAACTTTGGTATTAGATGAGAGTTGGGTGTTTTTGAGGACCCCGATGGATCGGACTCACTCCAAGTACTGGCTAGCTAAAAACGAGCCACCACCGCGTTTGGCTGTTCATAATACGCTTGGCCCTAAGCGCATGCCTATTTTGGCCTTGGATTGGAACGGGATCGCTTTCTGGGAGTTATTACCAGCAAAAAAGACTGTGACTGCCGAATACTACTATGACTTCCTAAATAGGAATATTGAATCCTGGCTTTCTGGAAAGAACTACAAGAGGGTGATGATCCTACACGACAATGCCAGGCCACACAAATCGAATAAAATCAAAGAGTTTTGTGTGACAATGGGGATTACGGAGTGGGCTCATCCCCCCTTTTGGGTGAAACTCACCCGATCTTTCGCCCTGTGATTACGGCTGCTTTGCCATTTTAAAGAATACTCTGCGTGGTACCACATTCCAGTCCTGGGAGGAGTTAGAAGTACGTTTGGCCAAAGAAATAGAAGAGGGTAATAAAGCAGGCAGATATACAGCTGTACAGAAGCTTGAGGAGCGGTGGACTCGTGTGGTAGAAATAGAAGGAGAGTACTTACAGAATTAGTGCTAATCAAACTTATATTACTATTCATTATAATAAAAATATCAAAAACACTTGGTCAAGTTTGAATGAATTGACCTATTATATGGTGTTTGTATATTTCGTTCAGTTGCCAGTATAATCAATTAATTGCCTTTTATAAAAATGTTGGATCGCGAATTTTTTAATAGGCAATTTTAAACTGTGTATTTCCAGCTCATAATAATTAAAAACCGCAAACGACTAACAATGTACTAATGATCTCGTCCGGCTTTTAATGTGACAATAATTTATGACAATTCTCTTCGCCATTGTTGTCAGTAGATTTGTAAATTGTATCAAGGTAACTGTCATGTTTTTCGCTTTGAATTAGCTCTAGTAATAAACGTTGATCATGAACAGTTGAATATATTCTGTTTTAGTCGTTTGCCACAGAAATATAAATAAGGACCTATTTATTTAGATTTCTATTTAGTATTCCGGGAAAGGCAATTTATGTAGGAATTATATTATTCCGCGTCAGGCAAATGCCCAAACAAACTCATTAGCATCTAGTATCTTATAACTGTCTGATTTGTGTTCTGCTTTATGGAAGAGATATTATTTTTAGATTTTGGACCTTACCCTTTCACAAAAGAAACTTTTGGACGTCGTTCATATACATATATAAACTGCATTTCTATTTCACTGTTGGAAATTCAGCGAACGTTCCAGAAGATTTATATCTCAATTCTAAACAGAAACACGACGAAATGGCGACGCATCCATAAAGTGTCGCGCACATTACCTGGCTTCAAAAGCGAACCATAATAATACGGTTGTGATAAAACGCCCTCCATAAACCGTTTCGCTATTTTTGTACGGGACCGTATGGCCGTGCGTACCTTTTCTGCTAACTCTGCTCGATGACCCATATATGTACACTGTCGCCATATTGATTTTTCTTTGCCACGTGTATTTTTATTCATTGGATTTAAAAGGTATAATTATAAAATGACTTGAAGACATATTGGGTTGATTATAATATCGTATCGTATCTACAACTTTGCTGTAACGTAAAATATATATTTTGGACTTTTCTTTCATATCTTTCAGCTTATAAGCCAAGTTTGTATGTAGTTTTTTTTGCATTTCAGCAAAGTTGTAGATCAAAAGTTGGTCAGTTTTATGAGTAGAGTCAAAAGATTTGTAGGTACCAGTCACCTTGTAAGCTATGTGTGCACGCTTCCCACTTTACGTAAGTTTCCTCGAACAGTCTTCTGCCAAGAAAAGGACAGGCAAGACAAACACGAGAGTATTTTAATAAAGCGAGTACTTGTACATACGGAGCATTCTGGAGGCCGGGCATCCCTTCACGAGCGATGGGTAGTATAAGTATAATACAAAATCAAGGACAGAACCCATTGGCCTACTGTTCTATTTTCGCTATGTTAATGCTGGTATGACGACCTTGTGTAACTTTACACTGCGGGAGACAGCAAATGGAATATTAGAAAAGCTAGAAATTGCGGACATGTTGTGGTTTTATTATGTCTTGTCGGAGTTCAGTGACTGTTTGTTATATTTTTAACGAAATTAAAAGTTATTATTTGCATATTATTAAGGGTCTCTGTAAGAAATTGCCATCCATATAAACTTATAATTAAAATTTCGTGAGAATGAACATGACAATTAAATATAATTTAACTATACATGTTAGTAAAATGTAATCTTGGTATACGGTAGAATACTTTAAAAAAAGTTTACAAAAATAGTGTTCGAGAACTTGTATAAGAGACAACTTCTTAATACCCTATAGTAGTATAAAATGCACTATGCACTAATCGACTTGATTTATCCGCAACCTGCATTTTGACACTAAAGCTCATAAACAAAATTTTAGCTCTTTCGCCAGCCAACAGAAGTGTGTCTTTGAACACAGCCAAAGCGCGAAGAAGTCATTAGCGAATCTCGTGACTTAATGACAAATTGTAGGGGAAAATGTAACTTGAACAAGTAAAAGATGAGTTTTTGTTTTTTTCTGCGGACTATAAGTGTGCAGTTTAAGGCAACTAGGCGTTTGGCAGTGTGCCACCTTAGTTCCGAATGGTACACAAAGTGGACTGTCCAAGTTATTTTTCCTATGATTTTCCTCATTTTATCTTATAGTGTACAAAAGTTTTCAATCCGGGAGTTGACTGTGTGGAAAATAAATTACGAAATATTATTGACTAAATAGCTCTTTTATTGAAATTATTGAATCACTTAATCACTTTAATTTGCATAACATTTTCAAGTTTTAATTTATAAGAATTACCTAATAAGCAAACTACTATTTTGAACAATGACGTCATCGTACAAAATTTCAAACTTTTTTAGTATAAAATGCCATATTTGACATTTGATAAAAAGTAACTCAAATGACTAGCAGTCAACTACCGCATTAGGATAGGTTTATTTACGTCGTCGAAGAAGAAATATTTTATACTTAAGGCGCGAAGTACACTCAATCTGAGCAGGTTGATGCATGACAATATAATATCGACCGTAACGCCCTACTCATTTTAAGTTCAGATCAGTGTGGGTACCATCGCGGCGGTTACGTCAAGGCCGAACGCAAAATTCTCGAGATTTCGATGTTTTTATTACTTTTTTTGGCTTTTAAATAAGTTAAAAAAAATCCGTTCAAGATAAATTGAAGGTATTAAAATGGCCGTTTTTTTGTGTTGGTTTCAACATAAACTAATATTGTGATTCCGAGAGAATTTGCAATTAATGCAAAATTTCATTTCAAGAATTCGAATTGAATATTGCGATTTGGCTATACTTAGCGCCTTAATACGTGATTACGTGTAAGACATAACACATAAAACATAAATGTGAATAATAAGGCCAAGATCGGAAAAAAATATAGTATCTGAATACATATAGTATGAGTTATGAGCCAAGTTAGAAATTATTTCATAAACGTTCTGAAAATTGCTTCATAAATTCTCTCTTACGTACCTACCTTAATAATAGTCATATAACTTAGTAATTTTGCATATTTTGTTAAGTACCCTATAAATAAACGTACCTATTTACAAATAACAATTGATTTGTCTAACAAAACGTAAAGATATAATGGTGTCGATTCGGTGTTTACGACTAATTGACAGGACTAAACTTAATTTAAGCATCCTATCCTTGTCTTTTCGATACAGAGAGAAAAAGACAAAACACTTAAATTTAGTCCTGTCCAATAAGTTAAATCGTAAACATCGAATTGACACCATTGATTCATGATCATGATAACCTAACATTTTCTCACACAATTTCATATCACTCTAGTGCCGTCATAACAAAGAAGACCGCAAAGCATACGGAATCTCCATACACTTTGCGGCTTTCTTTCTTGTGAGCGCAGTATATCATGTACCAAACCAGCCGACCAGTTAAACGTCAATTAGTGTTGCTACTGTGAGCCATCATTCAATTGAGCTGAGTGAGGTGCGCGCACGCATGTTTTATGTGCTACACGCACAATAGTCCAGTTCACCGGGTCATCATGGTGATATTTTAATCATAGTTAATTTTGTAGTATTATATATAATTGAAGTGCGTTTTTATTTTTCCTACGCAGATGATTTATTGTTTAAAATAATACCTGTTGCAGGACTCTCCGAGGAGAGGTTAAAGGAGGTTTTGATATATTAAGAAATGGAAAAAAAGTTATAAAATATACCTATTCTCTCTTATCGTGGGGAATAAATAGTAAAAGGACTATCCGAAAGGGCAAACGGACCTAGTTACTAGGTATTTTTAAAATTAATTTTTTTTGACGAAGCCGAAGTAACTTCACTTAAACTGCCAAGCAAAAAAGAGTAAAGTGTATTTACTCGGAAATGACCAAGCCTCTAAGCAAATATGCTTGACTGACTCTGCCACCTGATTGTCAAGCATATTTGCTTAGAGGCTAGAGGTCGAGGACGAGGTCGCCATGTGTCTATACTAGTAAAATCGTGCTTCATGTTCAAAAATTTAGGGTAAAAAAAATTAAGTGATTACTGATAACTGTGTTTTTTTTATATATTAATTAATAAATGAACAGCGAAACATAGACTTTTCATACCTAAGGGATAGGAAGTTACTTGTGCCGAATGACAGGATGGAAGAAGAAGAAGCGAATCATAAACTACAACTTAAAACCATTTTATGTATAAGACAATTTTCTAATAATACGCATCTTGAACTAGGTCAGTTGTAGATGGTTGTCGTAGTCAAGGCAAGGGATTTGAAATGCCTTTACCGTCTGCAGTTGACGCGTAAGACGAGCTATATCCACTTCTATACAAAATACGTATATAAATGTTCGTACAGACGCGCATTTGCTGGTGATAGTTGAGCTGAAAAAGACCGTTACGATTGCCTGCCACTATAACAAAATAAAAATTTCTACAGTTACTAATAAAGGCTAGTGAAATGATTAAATTCTTACTAACTAAATGAAGATGGTTTTATAGCACACACAACAGTCGTAAAGACATGTCAGAGGCCTTTTAGCGTCTCTTAAAGTTGTAACACTGATGGGGTTGGCAATAAGCCCCACAACCTCCACTAATCCAGAGTTGGCCCCTCTATGTGGAGTATGGCCAAACCTCTCGCTATATGGGAAGAGACTGATGCTGTAACAGCGGGGACGATTGTAAATATTATTAACAGAGGTTATATTTTAGGTTATCACGTTGCACAGAACTCTTAACTTTCTTCTATGATTCAGTCACTTAGAAGAAAGGCTCCGAAAGACCCAGGTTCTGACGTCATTTGGATCGCTATTCAACAAGTAACCCACAGGCTTGCGTGGGACGCCCCCAAGGGTTACTGAAGTACTTATTCCATCCTCCGCTCGTTTTTGCAGTAATGTAGTGTATTGGTAATTTTTCATAACAATAGTCATGTTTCTAGACTCATTTTTATATTAAAATTACGAATTTAGAACTAAATCGGAATATAGAGTAGTTTTTTAGCATTTTCTTAGAAATACGAGTTAATATAGTTAATAATTTCCATGTCTTATCTTAAAACAAACGAATAAGAAAATACGTATTGTATTTCGTTCTATATGCTGAATAGAGCATTGCACTTTTTGAACACAATTTTTTGGTTACGTCATAGGAGTCTGAGCACTTACTGAAAGTGATGAAAAGGTTTTCTTGTGGTATTTGTGCTATATAATACGGGCTTGTCTATATTAACTCGATTGCCGTCGATTTGACAAGTGTCAATAAAATAACGTTGGGTCGTTTCCGAGTTACATTTGGTACTGACATTTTCACTTGCGAATTGAGCAGGATACTTAATTTTGAGAGACGTTTGAATTTTTTTTTTTTTTTATGGTAGAGGTGGCAAACGAGCAGACGGATCACCTGATGGTAAGCGATTACCGCCGCCCATAGACACCCGCAACACCAGAGGGGTCACAAGTGCGTTGCCGGCCTTTAATTATTTAATTATACATTTGCAGGGGTCGAAAATAGTCAGTAAAATCAGTAAAAGTTCGTGTTTTGTAAACCTGTCAGTAAAAGTCAGTTTTGTGGGAAAATGGTCAGTTTTGTCAGTTTTTTTGGGTTTGGCACTCATTTAGTTCGGGTCCCTTTTTATACAGGGTTATTTTTGGACCCCCCCCCACTAAAATAAAACTTCACAGTGGCTTCTACTCATGAAACTGAACAACTTTCCCCAAGGAACCAATGGTCAATTTATACTAATTGATCGGCCCTATTTAGTATGGAGATGCCCAAAATTGTTTTGCGATTTGGCCATTGGTTATTTAGAGAAAGTGCTCAGTTTCATGAGTAGAAGAAGTTACTATGAAGTTTTGGTGGGTTAGTCCCTGATGGCCCCTTGGTCAGTAAAATCAGTATTTTTTTTACAAACTTTTACAAACTTGTTTCGACCCCTGCATTTGTGTCTTGTTATAATAATTTCAGACAGATTTTCCGATGGTTAAACTAGATGATATTTAGTTATTTGTTCCAAGTTTCCTTGATCAATGATGACGTTGAAGAATCCAGTACGGATGGTTCTTCAACTGGTAATCTATTCACGGGTCTCCGCTCATACCTCGGGAAGTTTCGGCCATAGTCTACACAAGGTAGCCATGCCCGGATTTGGGGAGGTCGTGGGGCTAGTAGTCGGCTACTAGCCCCACGACCTCCCCAAATCCGGGCATGCCAAACCCAGTGTCAAAAGTTTTCGAACCGCCTACACGGTTTCTGAGTTGATTTAACGTTACTTGTAAAGTTCTGAATTCTCTATTCTATAAGCTTGTGAAGTATTAAAACTAAAACGATAGAGATAAATGCACTAAAGTCAAATCCATCCATGTTTTGACCGTGTCTGTGGGCAGATAACATGCGTGATCTAATGATCTTAGCTAGTGAATATGTTGAATGCGTGCATGTGGTTGTTCTAAGTGGAGATCAGTGGGTGTGGCTGTACCCTATGTTCGGTATGTTACTGCTATCTCACTTATATTATGCGAAAGTATGAATGTTTGTTTGTTCCGCTTTCACGCTGAAACTACTTTGAACGATTTGGATGAAACTTGCTAGGTAGATAGATAAAGCACTCGGCATATGCACACGCATAGGATACTTTTTATCCCGGAAATATCGTAGGTTCCCGGAGGAATGGCTAAAAACTGAAATTTTTACTTCATCACTAGACGGCGCTGTCTTAACATTTTATCTCTCTGGACCCAAATCTGAAGTTAACGTAGATGAATATACGATAACGATGATGATGAAGTCGCGGGCGGAAGCTAGTGTTTTATAAGTTCCATAAGTGTGACCGCCTTCCGACTGAAACGATACGACAATTACAATTTATTTAAACTAAGAAATAAATAAACGTGACAACATGACCTCTAACCACACATTGAGATGCCATTATGTCAATCAGCAAAACAGTTATCGACAGCCTGCAACAGTTAACGCCATTGTTTGCAAATGATTGCAGTTGCAACTTACGATGCTGTCATTGAGGCGCCTCGATCTGTCAGTGATTGACGTTTATTTGTCGTGACGTGAAGTGACGTGACTTACCGCCCTCATAAACAAAAAAGTAGCGAAAGAATAAGCGATAAAATAGGCTAGACTTATATATAATACTTTTCCAAGTACGAACCGATGATGGTATACAGACAGACAGCCACAAATATATCTGAACCTCTTAGTAATACACCATGTATCACGAATAGCTATAGTAGGGGTTCAGATCAGATATCTCTGTGGGCCAGTGTACATTGCAGAAAGTACAAGTTTCTATGTTTCTGCAAAATGCGTACTTTTATACAGTTTTAAAGCCTTAGTGCTGCTACCTGCTGCTGAAGTGTTACTCGGGTGTTTTAAATTTAGTTTGGAATCAGTCAGGCACTACAAAAGAGCACAGAGTCATTAAGCGTGTCCGCTTAAATCAAAGGTCCGCCAACAAACCAGGAAGAGATCGGTCTTGAATGATAAGATCGCCTACCTGTATAACTGTTTTTCCATGTATATTGTTTATATTTTCCTGTTTTATGTAGTGCAATAAAGTGTTTTCATTCATTTAGATTGAGGAGGGCTTAAAATGCCCGCTCCCGCTTTCGCCCGTTCTGTGTGTGGAGCCTAACCCTTGACGTTTTCCAACACCTACTACACTGGGACTACGCGCAGGCGCAGGCGCACACGGACGTGACGTCATCGCCGTAACAACGGTACTGTGCCCGCGCATCGATTTTGTCGCGTGCTGATGCGTGTAGTGCAGATGTTCTTGTTTTTTTCTTGCGAAGGTGTGTTTACGTTTTGTTTTGCAGCTCTGCTATATGTTGTGTGCCACTTGTTTTATCTGTAGAGAAATTAGTAACAACATTTATTAAAATCTTTAAGCAACGCGTAGGGTATTTGGCGCATTCCACAAGAAATGCTATTTTTTTCCCATATAAATAAACTGTGAAGTTTAGGCATTATTTTTAAGGTAAAATTAAGGATGTAGAACATTTATTCTGACATATTGGTACTTTTATTATAATACATCGATAATTCTTTTCATTTTTTAAAGCCATAAACAATTGTTTGTCCTGTACGCGTAGAAAGAATGCTCAATTTAATTTCGATATTGTTATTTGTTTGCCTGTTACTTAATATTTAAATTCAAATATGTTTTTTTTTTGTTTATTTATATATTTGAAAGCATATTATTATTCAAATTAAATTCAAAAACAAAATAATGTACAGATATCTGACAATGCCGATATTAAATACGTGTTGCGTAGACTTTATTGATGAGTAGTGTTCCGGACCAGTAGATACTTTTGGCAAATTATAATAAAGTATAGATTTTGCTTCATAACATAGACGATAGACGAATCGTCTAATGGACAGTTAGTCTTTCAAATTATTGTAGTTCTAATTTAGGTTTATTAAGGTATTTTATGTCCATTGGTTCGGAAATGGCAACAAAAAATAAATTATGACAATGAAGTAATAAAAAACCTAATTGAATTAATTGAGAAATAAATAAAAAGTGATCCGACACAGGTTTTAGCAGTAAAATAAAAAAAGGAAGTAATGATAAAAACTGTTTCAATATTTGTGGCCTTGTCAGCTTTTATAATGACAGGAAAATAAAAACTTTGTCTTACTATAAGTAATAGACTTCCGATTGTAATATGCCTTCCGTTTTAGATTAAGAAAAAAATTTGCAGTGTTGCAGTTACTCACAAGGTTATTAGTCTACAAAATAAGTAATTTCTATTCTATACACAGATAACATATTTAAGAATTTGTATAGCCGCCTGCGTGTTTATCAATTGTCACTACCACTTTCCCCATAGTCAGACCCAAAATATATGTAATCACTACGTTTTAAGAATCAGGAGTGTCCAAATGGAACCATATTTTCTGTTTGTATGAAACGTACACATCTATATGTATAAGTTATCCGCCTTGAAAATTTGCTCACGTTCATACACTTTCGTACAAAGCTTTTCGTATTCCGAGTTACTCCAGACTTTTGGTATCGATAAACAGCTGATATTTTTGGTTGAGAGAGATGTAAAATTATACAGGGTGTTCAAAAAAAGTGCGTTTGAGAATTTGAGGGGTTACTCAGAATCAAGTATAGAATACAAGAAAAAATTGAAAAAATCCGATCTGCTACTTTTTTTCAGTTTCCCATACAAATTCTTGATTCACTATTCAGATTTAGTATGGGACACTGAGAAAAAAATTTGTAGGTCGGTTTTTTTTATTTTTCCTGTATTCTATACGCGATTCTAAGTAACCCCTTAAATTCTCAAACGCACTTTTTTAACATCCTGTGTAACAAATGGACTGCGTTAGGAAAAGCACAAAAGTTTCACAATCACGCACCACCTCTACCCGTTATCATCTGTTTTATCATAAGCGGTACACGTTCGGGTATCTTTCAAAGTTACGTTCGAAGTAATGACATTAAAACTTCTCAAAGTCTATTATGCAAGTTAATATTGCTAATCTTGTTGCTATCAAAGAGATATGTTAACTTGCTAAAGCTCGCCCACGCGATGGTGCCAAAATTTGCACCACTGACCTAATGGGACTTTAGCGAGTTGCTACTCCTACGCTTGACCCGTAGAAGATATTAAAATGTAATTTGTAGGCGACCTTACCGGTTTTAGACATTATTGGATGGCCTCGTTGTAGACGGGTTATCAAGAATTTCTGATGTTTTAGGAATCTAGACATCATGGGACACAGCCTATCGATAGGTTTTACCCGATAACCCAACTGGATGGAAATGGTCCGACTGGGTCGGTACCACTGCTCGCTCTGTACCTGCCGCCAAGCAGCGTGCTGTGTTCGGTCCGGCAGGTGGCGCGAGATAGCCAGTGCAATTACCGGCATAAGAGGCATTCCATCTCAGCCCTCAAGATCGGCAAGGCACTGATAACCCTTCTGGGGTTCTAGATGCTCATAGGCGGCGGGTGCCGCTTTCCATCAGGCGGGCCGTCAGCCTTCTGCCAGCTTACATAATACAAAAATAATTGACCACGCTGAATACGTTAAAAACAACCGACTTCAATCGCAACAACTCCAATTTTGCTATGTTTTTGTTGATTTTCTCAAAAACCGCTAAATCGATTTCGATAAAATTTATATGGGACCACCTGTGAAGTATACCCTTTTAAACAAAAACTAAAATCTCTCGCGCAAACTATTCTGATTGAAATGATATTGAGGTTTCTATATTTTTTTTCTAAACAGAATAGTTTGCGCGAGAGACACTTCCAAAGTGGTAAAATGTGTGTGTCCCCCCCCCTGTAACTTCTAAAATAAGAGAATGATAAAACTAAAAAAAATATATGATGTACATTACCATGCAAACTTCCACCGAAAATTGGTTTGAACGAGATCTAGTAAGTAGTTTTTTTTTAATACGTCATAAATCGTAAACCGCAATTTACCTACAACGAACTACCAAGAACTTTTGTATTATGTTACTTGCTGCCACGGAACCCTTCATTGGCGAGTCCAATTTGACTTGGCCGCTTTTTTTTGAAGTCTGTTAAAAAGAGTTTTCTTATATATGTACTCGTATGTGTATTTCTTTGTCGCCGCCGCTTCATTGATTTACATGTGAGCTTTCTTTACATTCTTGTCTTGATTTCATGATAAATATAGGTCTGAAATGATTTGTTAAGTTTTTGCTTATCTTCTTCTAAGTCGTAACCCCAGGAAGTGGGGATCGTGACCATCATGAGGTCAAGTCAGTGAGAACTGTAGATTTGGGCCGAGTCAGGTACTTCCACTTTTCCCTGTCCACAGCGGTGTGAAGAGCTTCGTGCAGGTGGAGTTGCAAATCTTTAGTTTGGTCACACCATCTAGCTGGTGCTCGGTCTCTTTTTCTTTTCCCCTCCACTTTGCCCATTAGAATATGTTTTACAAGGGACTCTGGTTCTCTCCGCGCGATGTGTCCAAGGAATTTGAGCATACGGGTGCGGCAAGTATCTGATAGGCGCGTCGTGATTTCTAGCTCTTCCAGAATAGAGTCGTTACGTCTGAAGGCTGTCCACGGAATTCGCAGCATTTTCCGCCAGCACCACATCTCGAATGCGTCGATTCTCGACTTCATGGTAGATTTAATTGTCCATGTCTCGGAGCCGTAGAGAAAAATTGGGAACACGAGCGCATAGACCAATCTGACCTTGGTGCGCTTGGTGATGTCACTGTCTCTCCAGACTTTTCCCAGTTTAGTCATGGCACTCTTAGCTATCTGAATACGCCTTATGATCTCCCTGTCGCAGTTTCCGTTGTCAGTGATGAGTGATTTTGCTTATCATTCTGTTGAAAATTACAAGTATGTATTTAGCTTAGTACCTTACTCTTAAAGTAGCTAAGAGACATTCGGTGTAAGTAAAAGTATTTTTGTCGAGTAATTTTACATACATGCTTTCCAAATTCAAGATCTGCGCTGGTCGAAAAAACAACTTTCTGCTAATCATGCTTCATTATCATTGTCATTGGTACACAATGACGGTAGCTATAAAAGTATTGTCAAGTAATAATTTTAACATAATTCGTAATCGTCTTCATATCGCCCACTTGCTACTTGTTTGCTTAACGACCCACAACTTAGATTGAGTTATTAAAATAAAATTTGGAAACATCTTACATCGTAAATATGAATATGTTACACAAATATTATGCAAGTTTCTATTTAGAAAACTGAGAAATTATATGAAAAAAGATTTTCTAGAAGGGGATGTAAATATGTAATAAATTAAGTACGTTATTTGTTTTTTTTATGTGTGTGAAAAGACATCCCTCGAAAATATAACGGGCTTTTTT